>JAJKFL010000039.1:7963107-9412482 GCA_021186555.1 Reticulitermes speratus | reverse complement strand
TACTGTAATGGCATAACAGCATTAAGACGTGAGTATTGTAGGTAAGTAAAGGTGTTTCTCCTGCTTTATGACACTGCGTAACTTTTATGGTGGTTACCAACATTTCGTGCTAACGTGCTGCTTCTACTTCAGGGTCACAGATGTCAGGCAAACTTTTCTTTAAACTTTAGTAAAGTTACAGAAACCCACTATCTAAATCTTTAGAAAATGTATTACGTAAGCGCGAATAGGAACTGTAATTAGTTCCAAGGAGCAGAACTAAACTTGAGAATGTTACAGTAGCTCCTCTGGGTAAATGTATTCCCAGCTTTCTCTACAGACCTAAGATTCATTACTACGGTCGCACAAGCCTGTTAACATAATCCTGTGTAACATTCCCCAAATTACTATTATTTCTTTCCACAGTGAGGGGCTCTCAGCACCTTATCTATCCCCTAATGCAGATGACGACACACTTCATCTGCTAGCGAATTCACCATATTCTCAACTATCCTCTACACTTCGACGCCAAATTCTTCATCTATAGCGTGAGGCAGCGCCATACTGTGGTGATGGGCGACTAACGTAACATGGATGCAACGAACCTATGAAAGCGATTCTATCTACAAGAGCGAAGTGTCTCCGGTAATACTACTACATTTAACACCATTTCAAACACGTTACCCTTAGACGAATATGGGACTACTGTTGGAGTTACTTATGGCACTCATAAAGACCAAATCCTGAATCATGAAAAAAAGAATGGAAAAGGGTTAGGCGTTCCGCGACGGAATAACTACCCGCACGTCGATCTGTTTATATGCGATTTTTGAAAGAGCTACGGCAAAATAAATCCGAATATATGATTGTCTCACAACGATAAGGCCAGGTTACGCAGCGTGTTCTACACATATGTAGACATAATGGCCATGCGGTCTATGGAACAGGTCTGAAGCCGCTTGATTGCAGGGATCGCGGGTTCGAATCATTCTGAGGTCATGGATGTTTCTCTCTTGTGTTTGTTGTGTAGGTAGCGACCTCTGCGACGAGGTGATCACTCGTTCTGATGAGTCCTACTGGGTGTGTGTTTCCAAATGTGTGTGATCTAGAAACCTCAAGACTGACGCGGCCTAGGTCCGAGTTGGGCTGTTGCGCCACAGAAAAATCTTCCACACGTAATTCAAGGAAAAATATCTCTTTAATTCTTTGAAACACGAGAATTATGTAATGAATTCTTAAAATTTGATTTTCTACCCGATAGCCAAATAATCAGATTCTCCAGTAGAAGGGCAAATCAGGTGTTCATTCTATATAGGGAAATAACAGCTGTTTGTTTTGAGAGTAATAAGCAACATGTAAACAAGCTCCTGTTACAGCAGATCGTACATAGAGCAACCAGTGTTCCTTAATGGGTTTAAAACATGTTAATATCTTATTAATCTCAGCTCGACAAAATGTATTTTGCACATTCACTAGAATAATAGATATATAAATAACATAAAATTTATTAAAGCCAGACAGGCAAAAGAAATTCATCAATATAGAGGACAATCTTTAATAAAATATATGTATTTAATACTAGAAAATAAAAGTGTATATTTGTCGGATAGAACGTAAATAATAATAAATTTCTCGCTACATGTTTCGGAAAATAATGTTGCCATAATTAGGTAAAGGTTTACACGAAATTTCAAACTGCAATGCACATTTATATATTATAAAAAGATATAATGTTGAAATAGAAGAGCTAAATTTATGACTAACATTGGATTAGTCACTAGTGTCATAAAAGGAAGGTTTTAAGTTTAACACTAATATATATTTAATACACAATGTATTAAAAGACATTAATACCAAACAGCTTACGTGTAATAATATAAGGTATAGACGGCAATTGGACTGTATACTGGTGGATGACCGAAAACACAACGAGATGCCATCTATTAAGTTGAAAGTTATAAATATAACATTTTTCGGTGATTTTTGTTATGAAATAATGGTTAAAGCAGGCACTTTTCGAAGAAAATGTAAGACATATATAAGATTTAATCTCATTTTCACATGTAATAAAAATGGAACCCTCGTACTGCGGAACGATCGGTACAAACTACCACCAATACCACATATGCTCGACATCACTTCATTACTTTCAGAGGTGAAGTGTGCAGAAGGACGTACACTACCTTCAAAGATGGTTTCATTTGAATCCCAAAAGGTGCCTAAAAGACCTTCACACAATATTGTGAGAACGAAACTTGTCACATTGTAACGAAGTCTTCTTGAGTAATCGTCTTGCCCTAACGACAGAGAAAGATACAGTCCCAGGAACGTTGACGTTTAAGTCCATGTTGTTAAGATAGATTGCCTGAGAGGATGTAGTAGATTTCGTTCGTGGCCAGAGCTTTAAACCAAATGTTTCTATGTTATTGCAGCTGTGGTCACGGCTTGGTTTGCTAAGAAGGAAAAGCTAGATCCCTTTTGCATTGAACTTGGCTGTACACACTGTTGAGTTATCATTCGGTAATTTAAGATGAAAGGAGACTGATGGGAAACCTTAGTGAGGAAACGAGCCATCCAATCAAGATGGCCTTGGAAGCTGGGAGAAATTATTTCTGTTGGCTGCTGTTTCTCGTCGTTTATTTAACCATTAAGCGTTCTCCGAGTGGCCTTACATTAATTATTTGCTGCGCTGCATCGTGCAGCTTAATCCAGTTTTTTTCACATCTCCATTTTTAAACTTCATGCTTGTTTCCAGCCTAATACAAGACTTGCGAGTAGCTGTTTCCTTCCCACTGGTTATCTTCACTTCATTTGCACATTTTAAACATGAAGTAAGATTTATTGTTTCGTTTATTAACCCGTGGTATTAATAATGCTGAAATCATTTTTAATTGTCAAGGAACTTATTTTACTGCAATTGGTCAGAAGTACATTTTACATGGCATTATAATTGCATGAAGTGCTGAATCGTAATTTAAAATTAAAATTTGAAGACGAAATAAAACACATGATATTTCTCAGATAGTTTGTGAGGTAATTTTAAAGAAACAGATTACGTAGTCAGGAAATTAGATTCAGATTGGAAACTGCACACACAGCATAGAACAAGAAGGACCTTAATTTGGAAACAGCACTTAGGCAGAAACTTCCAACATGATCCCTAACGTGACATACACCCTGACAAAAATGACAGACACATGGAAATATATGGCCAGGTTAACTGATAAAAGCTTAGAATACGTTTAAGGTGCCTAATCATTTTGAAGAAAAAGGAAACGCCTACTTTCTAGCAGGTGAATGCAAAATTGGCGAAGAAAAAACAAAAGATATTAGCCTGTGTGAAATTTGAAGGTGTCCAATCTATGAAAACTTTTAAGAATGGAAAAATGTTTGACAACAAAAGCCCATTTATACATGAGTGAATATTATTCCTTCATTTCCACATTTAGAAAGGTGCCTACATTTAGACAGTACACAGTCTAGACTCCATTCTCATGTCTCAGTCCTTGTCAGCAGCCGGAGACTTCTCGTCCCAATATAGGCCTTTTTGAATCCATATTTAGTACATGGAGGATAGATCCTCCTACGGCCAACTGACGACCCCCAGTATTCTTTAAGGCATTTATTTAACCGTTAAAAGACCTCTGATAGCTATACGCGCCACCTGCTGTAACATAACAAATATCTGTAATTTGCTCACATTGTAGGCACGTGTTTCATATCATTCAGTAAATATCGATATTTTCTCTAAACAACTATTTTGTGTAAAACAGAGGGGCCAGGTACTTCCAATTATGTAAAAACTAAATCTTTTGTGTGTTATTTACATTAATTTCAAGCACGGAGGCTTTAATATTTGTTATAGTATTTTTATACTTCCGTCTTCCTACTTCTTTATAATCCCAGGAAAAGTTTTGTAACTTGTGTACGTACTGTTCCAGCTTTTCTTCGCAGAACTGAGTTTAAAACTCCTTTCGTTTTCACTTGCAACCTGGCCTGAAATTTGGTGTGCCTGCAGGTAGAAGTTATCTACTTGGTCTCAAGAAAGATTTTCTTTAAATAGTTTATTTCATCTCTTTAAGAAATGACAGATATTTATCCCAATAAAAAAATAAACGAAAAAGGGTATAATAATTTTAACTTCTTTATCATCCATCTAAAATATTTCGGCCTAAATGGTCATCATCAGAAATTGCAACAAAACTACCAAATACAATATTGTATACATTTTTGGTTTATTGTTATACTTAAGTCAATAGTAATAATATTTTATAAAATCTTTCCCAAAATTGGTACAGCTAGGAACAAATAACCGAAATTTAGTTTTAGAAAATAATGTAGCCTTTAGCATGCGGCTTTATTCACCCGGCCATTTCTCCTGATGTGGAGTGTCTACATACTTCTGGAAAGCTATTTTCACCCTTGCCTGTATCTCGAAGACAAACTGACAAAACTGAAACCGATCATGTCTTCAGGCGAATGGAATCAGACAGGCTGAAACTGCGTGTCCTGACCGGGTACTTTTTATTTTTGTGGTGAAGGGCCCCGCAGCAGATGTTACGGACGCACCGCAGCCTTAAGGTTTCTTGTGCAACCCTGTGATGAAGATGATGTTTTCGTTTTTCCAAGTAATGGAGCAAGAGTGGAATAAAATTGACAGGGGAAAACCGAAGTACTCGGAGAAAAACCTGTCCCAGTGCCTCTTTGTCCACCACAAATCCCACATGGACTGATCCCGGGATCAATCCTGGGACTCCGCGATGATAGACCGGCGACAAACCGCCTGAGCCATGGCACAGCCTGACCAGGTACTTACTTGTACTGGTGTTAATGTGATGTGGGAGTATATCAAGAAGGATATCACAAAAATAAAATAAATTCTGCTATATGCTAGTCAAACAAAAGTTGGCAGCGAAGTGAATACGGATGGCAGTGAATACAGAACAAATGTCAACATGGAGTGAAACTGAAATTATAACAGTTTACCATGTGCGGTAAATTACAGTAATAGATCTACAGAATAAACCAAAACAATTGCATGATTTCATACCATGTAAATAATACGAGAGGTCATATTTAATACCTATAGCACATTAGTTACCATACGAGTATACGCCACTTACCACTGCATATCGTTCAGGAAAATTGTATGTTGCTCGTAGTGCGTTTATATGTTTGTATACGATTATAGCAATAAACAAGGATTATTTTCGTATCAAGCACTAACCGACTGGTCTCTATAATGAATAAATGTGTTTACTGTGAGGTATGTAGTCAATTATTACATTATCTGTTATAATACATTCATGCTTCATAGGATTAATATAACTGTGTGATAATGAAAACAAAGCAGAAAGGCTGTGTGACTTGGCAGCCAAGTTATCAGAGGCAATGCACTTGCATGCCGAGTGTGAGATAATCTGCGGCTTGGTGGGGGACAGACTTGATTACATAAATGCAGTGTCACTATTTGTTACAAGATGACATAAATCCTACAACTTTAGGATTCTGCCATCTACTTCACTGGTATAGATATTCAGAATTTCCAGTCCATCTATTAACTAGAATTTCAATTAAGGTCAAGACGTCTGGCCACTTAAATTCAGCACCCGCTCCTTCTTCAATGAAATACAGAATTTATGTACTTGGTGCAGCTTGGATACTTGCCAAGCAAGAACACATTTTTGTGGAATATAAATTCCGGTCTTATGATATTCAAGAAGAAATTAAAAGCAGATTAATTTCAGGCCTGCTAAAAATCAATTCAGAATATATGTGTACATTTATGTTGAGTTAATGCTTCGGATTTCCCAATTTTCCTCTTTTCTTTCTAATTATTCTCTATTTTATCCCAGAATTCCGGTTAGTTGTAAAGACCCAACAATTGGACGGCACAAAGAATATTTCCTTCGTTGCGGAAAGAAGAGACGGAACCCAGCAAAGATACTAGCGAACGGATAGAGATACTGGGGACGCCTCACAGTCTGGGAAATGTGGCGTCGGCAATGTTTAAAGCCCGTAGAATGAGACGCACTTGTCGATGTCGGACTGTGAAGAAAAGCGATCTTCAAAAAAGACAGAGAAAATATAAAGGATGCAGTATGACAGAAGACTGTATTGATTTCTGAGGACTTCTCAATTCAAATTGCAACAGCTTTAGCGAAGCAGTGCAAAGCCACTATTGTATTTCCATTAGCCTCTATATTATACGAATATGCCTTGAAAATTAAACCCGTTAAAACACGAGAAGGGATCTCATATTGTATTTCAATTAGAGTCTGCAACAATTACGGCCGTTTTTAAGGTGAGCTTTTACAAATGCTCGGAGTTTTGTAGAATTACTCATTCCTTCTGTATGCATATAACAACTCGAGACAAAGGGAAATACAGAAAAAAAGAGAGAATAGGCGGTAGGTACAGCAGCGTCCTCAACTGACTGCAGCAATGTTCATTCGAAAAATGATGATTTTTATACAGAGTGTCCAGTTTAATGAGTACCTGATTATGGCTGATGAATCGCATCAGAAACCTGCATCTATAGCATGTCGAGCCTCTTCTATAAAGTTGACTGCAGGGTAAAACCAACTCTAAATTCTCAGACAATGCAGGCTTCCTATGCGAAAATATTCCTGTGGCAGCTACCATGCAGGGACACGATACAATGTACAGTCTGTAGTATGTAATTTAAATTACCTGCGACAGGCAGAGCCTTTCGTGAGAAGCTAAAATTGGCTCAGCTGATAAAAAAATTGTTTCCTTTTATGGAATCCCAAAGTTTATTTCCGTGGCTCATATCCTGAGCCAGTTGAATCCACGATATACTCTGACACTTCGTTCCCCTAAGATTTATCTTAGCACCAATACTTCACCTACGTCTATATGTCTCAAGTGACCTCTCCCATTCAGGTTACCCGACAAAAAATTTTGTATTTGTTTCTCATTTCACTTATTCGTACTACATTTTCGGTCTCTATTATTATCCTGGATTTTATCACGTGAAGGGTAAATAATACATAGCAAGCACTACAAATTATAAGATTCTCCGTTATTTCTGCCTCTTCTCTCTAAACTTTCTCTTAATTCTAAATAATTCTTGGATAATTCAGTGCTCAGCCTCGCCTTTCCCTGTAGTATAATACCGACGCTTACAGTATCTACAATATACGGACAATATTTTATCTGAAAGCGGTGGGTAGTCACTTACTGTAGGCTCGCTTAACTTGAGACACTTCAATGTTCATTAGACGTGACGCATGTCTGCCAGCCAAAAGAGAAAATTTCAAGTACATTCTTCAAATACGGTTAGTAAAATACCTGATACAACCCGTAATATATTGAACTAAAACTCTTGGTCCCCATTCATTTCAAGTTGCTATGAAACTCTGGAAAGAAATAATGGAGGTTGTGGAATAATATTGATAGGGACAAACCGAGGTACTAGGAGAAAAATGTGTTTTCATGTCACTTTGTCCAACACAAATTCCAAATAAAGGGCCCCGGAATTGATCCCGGGCTCCAGCTTTGCGAAGTCATCCGTATAATTACGTGAACAGGAAGAAACCAAAAAGCTTTCAGACTTGTCTGAAAGCTTTGTTACAGAGGCCAAAACACCCACGTACATCCATCAGACAGTAAACAGACGAATGAATTCACGGGGAGAAATGATGATTAAAAAAAAAAAGAACACGAGCTTAAAGCTTTACACCGATGATTACACTGATACTGTTTTATGTACGCAGTGAGGCAGTTGAGTCGAGTCGGCTTGGGCCCCCGGAATGGCCGGAAGCTATCAGGTTGGGAAAATCCAGGCAGCCGGAAATTGAGCAAGCGAATTTACACCGGAGGTACTCTCCTGTCTTCATCCCCTCCCCCCCCCCTCCCCACTCGATATGCTGTAACACTACCCCTAATGCAAACATTCGGCTCCGACGGCCAATAACAAATTTCTACTTTACGCTTCTCCCTATGCCATGAAATGTTAAGAAAAAGAAGTAACAAGAAAGATAATCTTCCTGTGTCTGTCGCTGAAAACCGGCTCTCCCTTGCCTCTAAAATAAGTTGATCAAACCTTCAAACACTAGAGTCAGGGGTTGGCTGCCTAACTGTACTTCCGCATGCAGGAAGCCAGCGGGTGGTAGGATGTGGCAGTGTGTCGAAAGTAAGAAAGAAATTGCCCAGAAATTAATATTGAAGCCGGATACCGCTGCTGGGTTTATGGCTGAAGCTATGAATGTTACATGACGCCTGGAGCCTCAGATCGATATATCATATAAACAACAAGCTGCTCCGGCAATTGCCGTTAAACAATACAGATTTGAAATGCTAGCCTAGAACACAGAATTTCTCTTCCGAAAGTCTCCTTGAAGATGCCGGTGATCAGTAAGAAATTTTATGTTATGTATCTAGTGTCTTATGTGAGACTAAAACAAGCACCTGTTTACCTTAACATAAGTTTATTAATGTTAATCGCTCATATTAACAAGGCAACAGGTTTCAACCAATCATGATCATCTTCGGATCATCCTGTATCATAAGAAGTGAAAATACTATATTTGCATTAAAATATTTGTCGACAAGACTGAGATTACAATTTATATAGTTTATGTTGCTTGTAATTCTATTACTACTAAAACAGGCTGTTAATAAATTGTGACATATGCACAATAATGTTAAAAACTCTACATCAATATTAAGGAGTTTTAAAAAATATATTATAATAGTATTAGTAGTAAAAGAATGACAATCAACATGTACTACAAAAATTGTAAAGACTGACATCTCGGTCTATTTAACACATATTTTAAAATAATTGTAATATGTCCACATTTTATAATACTGGATAATCAAGAAGAATTATGTGGGCGGGACATGTAGCACATATGGGGAAGGGAAAAGTGCATACTGGATTTTGGTGGGGAGACCTTAGGGAAGGAGACTACTTGGAAGACTCAGGTGTAGATGGGAGGATAATATTAAAACGGATCTTCCAAGAAGTGGGATGGGAGGGTGTGGACTGGATTGATATGGCTCAATATAGGGACAGGTAGCGGGCTCTTGTGAATGCGGTAATAAACCTTCGGGTTCCATACAACGCGGGGAATTTGTTGACTAGCTGACGACCTGTTAGCTTATCAAGAAGAACTCTGCTCCATGGAGTTAGTTAGTTAGTTAGTTATATTACTGGATGGCCTGAAGGTGACCATTATTTGTTGAAACATTTTGCGTGATTAATATGACTAATTTAGATTAATATCATTAAAGTTCTTTTGAAGATAAACAAATGATTCTTTTTAGATCAGTAAGAAAAATTAGCTGTTTTACGTCAACATCTTTTTTGCCCTCATTAAGCACGCCGTTGCTAGCGACGGACTTGCTGGCTGTGCAGATACATACACTGCCGTAAACCCACTGCCAATCGCAGTTATGTGCAAAAAGTGAAAAGGGAAGAGAAGTCACGTTTTTGTACAGACAATCACAGTCCTGCTCATCATTGTTATGCTATAAATCCGTCTTTCGGTACTTTTGAAGTTCATAGCATCCATATTCAGTGAAGTGGTGATTTCAAAATGTCCCTCAAGGGCTGTAATACACGAGTGGACCACTGGAAGCTTTATCTGTGGAGACCACAGACAGACATTGGAATTTTCAGAATTTTCCATTGAATGTTTAAAGGTTTCGCCGTAATATTTCTAAATGTGCTCCATAGCAAATAAAACTTGATTCAGGCTCAAAATGAGTACAGCCTAACTCCCAATCTTTATTTTCGCGTTGCTTGGATTAGTTATATGCTACAAACCCGTTGGTAATTGTGTGCCCCACATGCTTTAACATCCAGAGGCCCTGCTCATTTCCTACTGACTGTGTTTGTGTGTTTCATGTCACTTCCTTAAAAAAACAGTCCTCATAGTGGACATGGTATTTTTCTGAGGTGAGAAATGAATTTTGTAAATAATTTATTTGAGTCTTTTATCACGCGAATTTTGGTCGATTTCTTTCGAAAAGTAATCTTACAGAGTTTATTACGTAACGTGTAATTTAAATTTACGCTCCGTAACAGCCTCGCCGATGTTACGTTTTCCTTGATAACAGCTATAAATTTCACGGGAATTTTAAAATTTGTCTAAAATCTGAACCGGACATAAAATATCCATTTCTATGAATAAAGTAAACTGATGTGCATTTGTGTGTAGTTACTAATATTGTAAAAGAAAAAAATTTAATTTAGTAGCAAAGGATACAAATATTTGTACATGATATGAAATATAGACGATAGAAATATTAGACTGCGCGCTATTTTCTGAGGTTTGTCTAATTACATATATATATATATATATATATATATATATACATATTTACACCATTTCGAGATTCGCGTTTCTACCTTTACTCATGGGAATGGATGTAATTTTAACCTGAGGGACTGCAAAATTTACAAAATTACGTGTGTGTAACATATCACTCACTGCCACAAATGTTAGAAAATAATGAAATAAATTACTTAAATTTAATTCAGTTTATAACGTTTAATTGCACCTCCTTATACGGTCAAAATTTAAAGACGCACAATAAAAATAAATTTAAATTGCGCGATTTTCTTTTGCAATAATTAGTCCTATAATTTTATGTGCGATTTTATATTATCACAGGAACGCTGGAGATTAAACCTTTTATTTTGCCGTGCAGATTGGTAAACATTTATCGACGTTTCAGATGCGCTTGCTCCGTTCACTTTGATGAGATTTCTAGAAGTCGAACTTCATTAATTGTATCATTAATCTACACACCGTCAAGCCCAGAAGAATTGGATCTTCTGTTAATTTTTCATCCACGTTGACTTAATTCAAATGGTAATGGGATTTTATAATTGAAAATCGTAAGCAGAAAATAAGATAATAATTCTTTCCTCTTGGCCTTTGGAGCACTTGTTTAGTCCTGTCTATGTGTCAGTTCTTTATCTTCGGTGCTCATTAAATGCAATTCAATTACACTCTCCTCAGCTTATGGAAGTTTAAGATAAGTTAATTAAGGCATATTTGGAATTCCGTAACACACAGCCTTCAGTGTGAGCAGTGCAGAAGTTCAAAACTCTACAGTACTTAAGGTAAGAACAATAGCTTTGGTGTTGTTTCTGTGGTGAATACTCACTGAACAACAGGGTTAATCTAAAGTAGGCTTGTTTAATGTTTGATGTGGTGCGGGCATCACAATACGTAATATATATATATATAATATACATATATGCAATTACGCCTTTGTATTTTTATACACATTAAGTGCAATAAATGTATAACGACAATAATAGGAAAAATTTAAAAAATGCAATTACAAACGTACGCTAGCACGTTGTTATCTTTAGCACATTTCTTCAAAACGAATGAGTAAGGTAATATATGTCTCCATAATAAAGCAGCTAATGAAATTTCGAAAAATGCTTTGGCTTCCTATATTGGTTTTGCCAGAGAAAGGGTTGAGTGGGCCTGATTAAAGCCTTAAGGGAAGACTAAAAGAGTTTAAAAAGCACTCAACATAGCGTCAACATAAGAAACAAGAAGAGATACGTCAACTGTCTGAGACAAAATTATTCTAAGTGACATAATACCATATAAGTTTTCAGGCTGTTGCAGCGGATGTTGCACAAGTGATGTTCTTGAGGATTACTACAACTTTAGGATAATATGTTTGCCATCGTCTTCGCACTGACTGGATAAGACTTAAACGCATGCTGAAGTAATTGGACGAAGAAAATTTGTCGGTGATATAAGAAAGGTTGCATGGATTTTGGCCATAGAAATATTTGAAAAGGAAAGAGGTGATAGATCTTGTACCGAGCCAATGGAAACTGAGAGTTGAATCTTACATAACATAAAAGTTTAAAACACCAATTCCCATTGGCTCGGCACAACATCTAGACCCTTTCCATTTCCGTAGCTGTTGGCCATAATCCTTGCAAAACTTACACAAAGGCGACATATTTCATCCTCCCATTAAATTCAAGAGCCACCTAACCTAACCCTAGAAGAGAATTATTTAACACTGATGCTAATACATACATATATATATATATATATATATATATAAAATGAACAAAATCTGTCCCCATTACAAGTTCAACCTGTCAATGCTGTTTATGGAAATAAGCCTTCTTTTATTCGGAGAATCCCACGGAACACATGAATGTACCGTGTAGACAAATACATAGTTTTTTAGAGTCAAAACAAGTGGTACGTATAGTAACCAGTGTGGTTTAAAGGTATAAATTGTTGGTTGCAATACAGTAGCCTTAAACGCATCCAACTATAAATTCTACATGAGTGGCAACTGAAGCTGCTACTGGCGATGCTTTGTAAAGTCAGTAAGTAGATTTTCCGGTGCAGTGTGCATGTAAAATATGTTCACTGGGTCATACAGTGCTGATGTAGCAGGCGACAAGAAACCTTCAACATTTCGAGCATATGTTGCTGTGGTCATTTATCCTTCTCATTACAGTATTTTGTTTTATACAAAAGTAAAGGTAAATTGGTCTCTGAGCGCGCCATGAACACTTATGGGGAAGTGGAATAATAGCGCCACGTATTCTTAACATTTGCACTAATGGAGTGAGTGAGTAACTTAAGACCACAAGCTCTTTACTCCCGGGAAAAAGGCCCACTGACGTTTGTAGAATATTAAGCTCGTTGGGCCCCAAGGACATCCAGTCATTTTGGAGAAGAGATGAGACTCACGTGCCGGGAATCCAACCACAAATCGTAGAAAGAGCAGCCCGTAGCTTATTTTTAGCCACTATATTGATTTCGCTATCATGACTCCCCACTGTGTTACGCAGAAAAGAGAATCATATTTTAAGCCTTATTTAAAAGCCACAATGATTTTCTGCTCTAGATAACATATATTTCTGTCATTCTCTGAGCTGGTACCGGCTCTTATTCTTTTGGTGGGACTTTTTAAAATTCAATACTGGAGACTATAAAAACGTCAGTTAATTCCACTTGTAAAAAATAATGACCCAAAATAAGGACCAATTTATTTCGAGCTATAAAAACACTTATTTATGTGAAATATAGACTATTAAACAACTTTTGCTGAGATTCGATATGAATGATCTTTTCATAATTTTCTCGACCGTATTGACTTTTAGGCATGTTCGAACATAAATTGAGAAGAGCAATCAGTGCCGTCATGTCGGGTGTCGTCTGTTGCTCTGTCTGGCGCGAAACCCAAAAGAAATATTTTCGTGAAATTCCACTGTACCTTTATGCGTTCATGACACTTCGCCGTAATTGGTCGTTGTACATGAGACACGCTCTGTTCTTTGTGGAGTAGCAGCTGACACTGAAGGAAAACTTCAGGCTCTAAACATAACATTCAAAAATGCTCGATACCGCGCTGGTTCCTGGATATTGATAATGATCGATTGTAAACCTGTTGCTAAGGTACGGAAAACGTATAGTCTCTGTTGCGTGAATCGTGAAAAGGCACATTTAAAATAATCGCATCCTCAACACTTTCTTGAAAATATTCACAAATTAAAATCTAGGGACAATAGCAAAGAGAACGATCCGGGATTGTTACGCCCTGTAGACATTTCCTAACTTATTATCTATATCGAAGCATCACAAAGTGTGTTTAATTATGGCTTTAAGGGATACTAAAGGATCTCTTATAGCCGCTGTAACCGAGATATTTATCCCAAGCCGTCATACGTCCTACGTGTCTTCTGAACGGGCCCGGCTCGAATCTCGGACGGAAACACCAACTATCCGTGGTTCTTACTGCTTTTACTAGTCCCTTCGAGGTAAATGCACGATAAAATTTCTCAAATTACGCCACGGCATTTCCTACCCCACCTTAACCTAGTTGTTAATTACTATGTTCCTATCATTCAACGTTACATACATAAGTCCGATGTGCCAAGAGACTTTAAATGTCTACAAATACGCTTATATCCAAATATTTGTATACAAGAATAACCTGTAAAAACAGTCTGCAATAATTCAAAATAAAGATCACAAAATCAGTAAACACAACTACTTTATTGTATGCAAAGTTAGTTACCTAAAATAAATCGCCATAGTCTTCACCACAAGGCCATTTTCAGGCGAAAGGTACTGGGATGCACTACTTCCAGCTAAAGTGCATTCCATTCATTTATGTAAGAGAAACGCCTGTCTCAATTTTATCATAAGTTCTTGACGTAATTTTTATACTGACCTCGCCTGAAGATAGCCTCTTAGCTGAGATATGCAGCTATTTCTTATAAGTAACTGACTTTGCTGTCAATAAAGTAGTGTTTCACGATTCTGTGATCTTTATTTCAAATGTATAACGCAAAGGGGTGTCCTCTCTAAAGTCCGCAATAAGCTTAACAAACTGTAAAGAATGCACTGAGTTTTGTTTAGTACAATACAGAGTACATTACTTTTAATTTTTTCGTTCATCACTTCGTAGACTGCCATAAATACAGTTTCATTGTATTTATTATTTAATTTATCAAAACGTGGGTAGCTAGAAGGAAGTACATCAGTTTAGCTAGAACCGGCATTATAAACGCTGCAGTATAAAGTTTGTAACCGGCATTATAAACGCTGCAGTATAAAGTTTGTAACCGGCATTATAAACGCTGCAGTATAAAGTTTGTAACCGCATTATAAACGCTGCAGTATAAAGTTTGTAACCGACATTATAAACGCTGCAATATAAAGTTTTTAACCAGCATTATAAACGCTGCAGTATAAAGTTTGTAACCGACATTATAAACGCTGCAGTATAAAGTTTGTAACCGGCACGCTGCAGTAAGTACCGCTATCGCTGAGTATGTTGTATTGTCAGCTTGTTGAAACATTATAAGTGCAGAAAGTGTTGAAACGGTAAACCTCAGTATACAGTTAAACATTACATAAACGTGAAAAAATAAACCCATTTAGCTGAGATAAAGTGTAACGCTTAAAACTCTTAGTTTGTAACCGGCATTATAAACGCTGCAGTATAAAGTTTGTAACCGGCTTTATAAACGCTGCAGTATAAAGTTTGTAACCGGCATTATAAACGCTGCAGTATAAAGTTTGTAACCGGCATTATAAACGCTGCAGTATAAAGTTTGTAACCGACATTATAAACGCTGCCGTAGAAAGTTTGTAACCGACATTATAAACGCTGCAGTATAAAGTTTGTAACCGACATTATAAACGCTGCAGTATAAAGTTTGTAACCGACATTATAAACGCTGCAGTATAAAGTTTGTAACCGACATTATAAACGCTGCAGTATAAAGTTTGTAACCGACATTATACACGCTGCAGTATAAAGTTTGTAACCGACATTATAAACGCTGCAGTATAAAGTTTGTAACCGGCTGCAGTACCACTGCTGAGTCTTCGTATTGTCAGCTTGTGTACATTATGTGGAAAAGTGGTTGAATACGGTACATCATTATACGCTAAATATTCACACAAACGTAAAAAAAAAAACCTTTGTAGTTGGAAAATAGGGTAACGCTAAAAACTTCTTTGTAATAATATCCTCGGGTCTTATGTAAAATATCTGAACAGGTTGAGTGAAATCTGGCAAAATGAGCACCTGCGTAAACAATCTCAAAATTCTCTCTTAAAATAATATAAATCATGAATGTATAATCCACGGTTAGGTACACGCAAATGGCCCGTTATATGATGAGTATGTTGTTTAAGGAAGAATAAAAAATACACAGAAATTTCAACGGTCGGAAATAATTAAATAAGAAATTATACACTTTTAATATAAACTTAACTGCCTGTAGCTTTATGTAAATAATCGTGTTGTTCAGATCTACGTTATTCATGCATATTCTAGACATAAACCTGAAAAGATCATCCTTTCTTCCTCATGGCACTCTGAAGATGAAGACAGCAGGTTTCTCAGACACGCTGTTGCCATTCAGCCAAACTACACGTCATCAAATCTTACAAAACTATGATATTAATTTAGCTGGTTCTCGCAGACACGTTGCGATTCCAACAACGACTTCCGAAATAATTTTTGAATAACCAGACATGGAAAACAATAGGATTTGTAGGATATAAACAATCCCTTTGATTTTATTATACAGGATACTATGACGTTTAATCAGTTAATAATACCTTCCCACACAGAAATTCATAATTCTGTAACCAGTTATGGATCAGTAAATAGAATATTATGAAGCTATGCTTTATGTTTAACACACATCGAAATTTCTGAAGACTGCAATCTTGGAACTTCCAAATGTGCGCTTCATCACGAAGATGGAAGGGCAAGAGTGTGCGTGGAGAACGCATTCAGACAGGGGATGTCTGGAAAATAAGTTAAAATTGTCTTTAACATCCCCTTTGAGAGTTGGATCTCCTGATACAAACAAAGCGGGTAGGGAAAAGTTTTCATCCTGCAATACTTTCTTCGTTCCGAGAAATAAACAAAAAACATGTGTATAAGTGACTTCTTTTGAGGGAATCAAAGGTTTTGGAAAGTTCTTTCAAATTCTTTCTTAAGAAGGCTAGGAAAATACAATGTGATTACAGTTCATAGATCTTCCGTAATTTCCTGTGTAATTTTTCACAGCGGCTTATTTATTGCAGACACAAGTAGTTATTCAGAAACAGTAATTAACTGAGCAGCAAATTGCACAACATCTAGCCTAACAAATTCTGTTATTGACAAATTCTTTAATGCAGCTAATATGGCAAGGCCAGGAGGAAAAATAAATTTATAATTACACGGAAAGTACTGTCGTGAATTCTGTAAGAAATATACCAGCGTTTCGGAGGTACCAGCGTACTGGAGACATACACCGTAGATTTTTCCGAACTCGTAGTAAATTTGTAACAGCCTTCATGACGTTAAGTCCCAGACAGCAGTAACGTCTGAGCCGCAAACTCCAGAAATTCAAATCCCCCACCATAATTAATAAGGAAAAAATCAACTTCTGTAAATAATTCCTGCAAATACGTATTCAAACTACGTTAAATTTTCCGGACACTTGTAAGCCTGAATTTCCTAATGGTCGCCATATTCGTAACTTAAGTATATCCATGGTAACTCCAAACACTTTAAGTTTGAAATTTGTTCATCAATCACTAATCCTTGTGCCGTCCATATATGATCTGTGGTGTGAACAGAGGCACTAGAACACCTTATTTCTCGGTTGTCCACGGCCAATCATTTCTCCAATGCCCCATCCTATTATTAAACAATTAACAATGGATGCCATATAGTTTAGATACTGGCAGAGTCCCTAAATATGGTACAGAATATACTGTCCTGCAAGTCCAATTTCCAAAGTTTTATCTACCCTTTATACATTTCGTGCACCGGAATAAGAAGATAAGAAAGCAAAAAAGGAGAGAGAAAGTGACTGTTTTCGTCATCCCATAAACTGCATCTATACGTGGTCAAGAGGACAATGGATTTCTGCTTCAAAAATATCTTTACCCTTATTCAAGTCACCTTCTGATTAATTTTTATACTTATATGAATACTCCCACAACTGTTTTCCTTTTCTTTAATCTATATGATTTTTTACCATAATAAATTATGTTTTAAGTAAGTATTTTATTTTGTGACTAAACTGAAAAAAGACTTTGATGATCTAAAGCTGGAATTCTCAATCTATTTCATTGATGTACCAGTAAATAAAATTTAGCAATTTAAACGTACCACCAACTTTTATGTAAAAAAAAGGCTGAAATTGGGTAGACAGACAGGGGATGAGTTACAAACTGTTGCCAGCAATGCTGCGTTTAGCAAGTATGTGTGTGAAATATGCTTTATTTATTTTGTAAAAAAGAATTATACTTCGATTTTTTTGTAAAGGTCGCTTACCAGAAACAGTTATTGGCGTAACATTAGTGGTATGCGTACCATAGTGTGAGAAACTATTGAACTGAAATATTAGAACTGGTTGTACCTTAGTTCGTGAGACACATTTCTGAGTTTCTCCGACGGACAGACTAGATACGATCTGTTTCAGACTAGCCGATTTGGCTTATTTTAATTCAGAATGTGTTGCTATAAAATATTGTGGGGTGCAGAGTGCATCCCAATTGAAGTAAAACCTGGAATAACCTGACCACTCAACAAAACGTGCAAAGCATGGAAAAAAGGGCACGCGGGTGGGGTGGGGGGGGGGGAGTGACTTCCTTGAGTTTCTTATTTACTGTTTGTGTTGACTTCAAAATGTAGTGCACCCTAATTCCAATATTTCGATGCTGATTAAATTATTTTGTAACATTTTATATAAAATGTTTCCATCACTTAAAACTCCGGTCACGGATTGCGTATAAGGAAAGTCGAATTCGGTAAAATGTGTTTTAAAGTGGCGGTTAGCTTTTTCTTTCTCCCCTTTTCCTTTCTGACTTCCTCCTTCCCACTTTTACACTATTCCTTAAAGAAAGTGGTTACAGAAGATGGAGAGATTTGCCTTTCGTATGCAGAGCCTCACCTTTCGCTCACAATTTTCAGCGTGTGTTAGGTGGGTAGCGGTCAGGCTAGGGACCAACAGGTTCAAACTCTATATTCTTCTGCGGTGCCAGAATCAAGTTAGAAAGCCTTCAAGCCGGAATCTAACCCAGCGGGGTCATTACTGTAGGCAACCAACACCATAATTCAACTCGATGAACCTCCAGCGACTCCCTAACCACATTTTCTTTAAGCAAGGCTTCTGTTGCTGCAACCAAAGTGTATGCAGTCCAGAGTGAGTCGTATACAGGTTCCTTAACGTCTCGAAAAATATACGCAGTTTGCAGAGTGTGGCTCCAAGGGTCATTACCATTTCGAAATGTTACATACAAGCAAGATGGGTACGTCGTGTAAGTCTTAACACTTCGAAATATTGCCAATAATTCACGATGACCTGTTGTAGTCTATATTCCTTCGAAATGGCGCATGGTATCCACATTATGTATCTCTAAGGTCACTTAGCTTTTCGAAATTTTATCAGAAAGTAAAGAGTATTGCGTGTATTCGTAGGTATCTTACTATTTGGAAAGTTTAGGCATATTCAACAGTGTACATTTTTTCATAAATATATCACTTCGAAGTGGGAAATCTAAACTACAGCTCCCGAATTATAGATTCCATACCACTTCACTTACAAGTGACACATGCAACCCAAAAGCACGAGGATCATAGGGTACTCACAGCTTCGAAATTTTACATCTAATACACAGTCTGCGGTTTCTAGTATCGTTACCAATTCTAAAGACCCCTACACTTTTTTCAGAGGAGATCGCAAAACCCAATGTCCTGAAAGAGTGCTGGTGGGTATATAAAATCGTGTTCCGACAAATGTACACCCTTTATTGTCTGTTATTTAATACAGTTTACACTAAAAATAGTCCAATATGTTTCGAACCATGTCACAGTTCATCCTCAGGGACTCAATTATTTATTACACCAGCTATCTATGTATGGTACTCATTAAAATATATAAGTAATATATAATATATATGTACATTTGTCGGAACACGATTTTATATAATCAAGAAATTGTACGGTACAAATAACATAAAGTTTGCTGGTGGGTGTGTCGGTATCTCAAAGAGTACATATAACACACACACCATATATATATATATATATATATATATATATACGAGTATATACTCTGCGAATTTCCATTCTCTGTATATACTTTTCATTATTCATTTACCTCATCAATTCCTTCCACCCTCCACCTTTTCGATTTATCTATCTCGATCTGACCTCTTGTAGTACCAACTTCTAGATTACAACATCATATAAATTCGATACTAAAAGAAAGCTGAGTACAAGTACTATATACTGTTATGATTGTATTTATTTGAATATATATTATATCACACTAACTTTGACATGAATTGTACACGTCTTCATGACATGTATTTTATGTTACGTAATGTAAAGTAGTGCCGATCCCAGTGGCCGTGCGGTCTAAGGCGTGGGTTTTCGGCCGCTCGCTTACTAGGATCGTGGGTTCGAATTCAGTACGGCTCAAGCAGCCAAGCAGTGAACATCGCGTATCCATAAACAACCAACCGATTCGTAGAGTTCATAGCACAAAGTGAAGCAAGCAGGAGACGGTATTACCACCACAACCAACATGTGGCAACAAGAGCGGCAAGACACCATCGTCTGCACGTTCGACAAAAACAGTCCAAGGATATCGGCTTTCGATATCCACGAGTGGATATTCACCAAGTTAAAATTACAGTCGGAAGATGTCAACACACTCCAAGTAGACGGACCAAGGCGCCAAGTCTTCATTAAGGTAAACAGTTCCACACTAGTAGATGACATATTACAGATAACACAGGGAGAGTCCTCCTATCAACATGACACTGGGGAAATATCTAAGGTGGCAATTAGTCAGGCTGGACTGGGAAAACGCATAGTAAGGGTTGCAAACTTGCCACCGGAACTGAAAAATGAAGACATACGGAAATACATGACAAAATATGGGACAGTACTTACAATCCAAGAGGAGAAATGGTCACGTAATTATCGATACAATGTCAGCAACGGGTGCGACTAATTCACATGGAATTAACCGCCCACGTCCCGTCACATATCCATATCACAGGGCATAGGGCACTCGTTACGTACATGGGGCAACCCACAACCTGTTACATATGTAATGATACAGCGCACGTAGCGAATGAGTGCCCGCTCCGACAACATCAGAGACGTGAAGGAAGGAAAACCTCCACTACCACATGGGCAAACATAGTAGAATTGGGCCACAGTGCTACCATAAACAATGACACCAACAAAGACAAACTAGAGGAAAAACAGGCTACTACTCAAAAACAACAGTCAATAAGGGCAGAAACAATAATCAGCAAAGAACCAATGGATGCACAATCATCTCAACATGAGAACATGAAAAACCACAAAGAACATAGGACACAAGACATAAACATACAACCAGACAAGGAAGACGACAACTGTGGAGACACAATGGAAACATCAGAACCACTAGCAGAACCAATTACATCAGAATCAAAGTACAAAACATATACGACAAGAACAGAACGTAAGGAACAAAAGGGAAAAACCAACCTTCCTACAGCACCACAAAAATGGTCCGACATGGACCAGGATGAGACCATACATAGCATAAGAGTAGACGGAGTAAAACTACGCAAAAACTCCAGCCCCACCGACGAAAGGGAAATCATTACAGGACTCGGTGACGACCCACTAAAAGACGATCAGCAAGACGAAATAGGAAATGAAAATGAAATAACACGTCCAACACCAACAAAGAAAAAGAAACAGCGAACCGAGAATGATAAAGTGCCAGATGGACAGGAAGGTAGGACGACCAGAAGCAAGAAAATGTAAGGTACACACACTGCACCACCCAAACATTCAATGTAACTACATTGAATATTAACGGCATACAGTCCCACACTAGACTACAGATGTTGAACGATTACTGCAAGACCCATGACATCGATATCCTTTTCATACAAGAAGTAACGCATGACAACTGGGACGACATACAAAATCGAAACATATATCTAAACGTCGGCACAGACAGGAGAGGCACAGCCATCGTCACTAAAGAAGACATTACATTAACGAACATACAACGCCTACCATCAGGACGAGGGATCGCAGGGTGGTGGGAGGAATGTTACCTGATAAACATATACGCTCCTTCTGGCACGGCAAGACAAAAGGAAAGAGATGATTTCTATCGGAGTGAATTACCATACCTTATACAACAAGCACCACACGAGTTCATTCTCGGTGGCGACTTCAACTGTGTCACACGTCGAGAAGACTGCACAGGAATACCACACTTCAGTCAACCATTAAATACACTCATAACTGCATACCAGTTAACAGATGCATGGAATAGTACCAGACCGACACATGGCTACACACATTACACGTCTTCCGGAGCGTCCCGAATCGACAGGATATACCTATCCCCAATGATGACCAGAAAAAAAATAAGCACTACAACGCACATAGCACCTTTTACGGACCACAATGCAGTACAGGTTAAACTCAACACATCACGCACCTTTGGAATAAGAGGTTCTGGGACTTGGAAAATGAATATCAATGTAATAAACACAACAGAAGCTCAAGAAGGACTACAGTCAATATGGAACGAATGGAAAACAAAACAGAAATGGTACAATGATATACAACACTGGTGGATAGCGTGTGTAAAACCTCGTCTCCGGCGCTACTTCATTACAAAGGGGAAAGAACACGCACAAGACTACAGACACAAAGAAAATTTCTACTACGAATGCCTATATGATTTAACCCGTACATTCGCAAACACACCAGAAACAAACATGAAAATCAAATATTATAAGGCCAAACTGATTCAACTAAAAGGACAGCGATTACAACACATACGTATAGAACTACGAGGCAATGAAACCTTACAAGAGGAAAGCACTTCATTATACCACCTCATACGCCGACAAAAACGAAGACAAAATAGAAACATCGTCAAAATAATTGACGCAGATGACACACCACACATAACATTACAGGCCATTAAACGAACCTTCTACATAGAGCTACAACACAGATTCAGTACGATACAAGTACAACATGACAGCATCACCACAATGTGTGAGGCCATAAGTCGGAAAATCACTGACGACGAAAAAGATTACATCAACATGCCGATCTCCGAATCCGAACTAAGTACCGTCATACAAAGAGCGCCAAAACGGAAATCGCCAGGAATAGACGGAATTGTCACAGAATTCTACACTAGGACTACAAGAATGGTATCGAATGACCTACTACAACTGTACAACAAATTTTTTACATCAGGAAAGATACCAGAAGCAATAAAGAGAGGGATCATAGTGTGTTTACCTAAACATAATAAACCGGAAAAAGTAAATGACTACCGCCCCCTAACGCTACTCAACACCGATTACAAACTATACACACGAATTCTAGCAAGACGTTTACAGCCGACGATGGGAGAAATAATGAATGAAGAACAGTACAGTGCAGTAAAAGAAAGAAACATAATAGATGCAGCAACAGGTATACGTGACGTGATAGCGGCAGGACAACTCACCGCACACGGAATATGTATGATGGTAATTGACTTTGAGAGAGCGTTTGACAATATTGCCCACGAATATTTAAGACGGGTATTACAAACACACAACTTTGGACAAAATATGACACAAGCGATCCTGTCATTGTACGACGGCGCGGTATCCAAAATAAACATCAATGGTCATTTCACGAGTGACATACCAATCCAATGCTCAATACGACAAGGGTGTCCAATGAGTTCGTTATTATATGCGATCGTAATAGACCCTTTCATAAGCCTATTGAAAATGAAACTAAGAGGATTGAAAATAGGAAAGGACCGACAACCAGTAACATGTATAACATACGCGGACGACATTACCGTTATTTTACGCGACAAGTGCGAATTCAACATCTTAAAACAGGCTTTAAAGATTTATGAACAGGCGGCCGGAGCCCGCATCAACTGGGCAAAAAGTAGCGCCCTACCCATAGGCAACTGGGATCGAACACAGGACCTCGAAGGAATAAGATATCAACCCACTAATAAAATATTAGGAATCTATTATGGCTCCACGATACAACAAACTATAGAATATACCTGGGATGAAAAAGTTAAAATCATACAAGGAACCATAAAAGACGCACACACAAGGAATTTAGATCTACAACAACGTATCTGGATTAACAACGCATATCACTTATCTAAGATTTGGTACACAGCACAGATCGTTCCTATTACAGAAGAAAAAGCACAAAAAATTACGACGATGACTCACCAATACCTATGGGCAGGAAACATATTCCGCGTTCCAGCATCAACACTGCACAGGAATAAACACGAAGGAGGAATGGCTATGATTAATATCAAAGCGAAATGTTGCACACTCTACATCACGCGCATCATGAAACAATCTCAACAACGAGTGAACATCACAGGAAACTGGATCAAACATAACGCACAATATGCACAAAAACGGAACCCCCCGCAATGGGCACCACTTCCGAAGGAGATTGAATATTTACGCAGTTACTTTCAAGAACTCGCGTATATTAGCCCAAAAAAAGCTGAAGATAAAGATGAAACCTATAAAAAGAACGTATACCAGACACTCTACTCTGCAAGATTTCATAGCAGCATGACACTACCCATCCGCGTACAAGAAAAACACCAACAAAGCAAGTGGACGTCCATATGGAACAATATACACAAACGATTCCTACCAACCACAACCAGAACCATATGGTACATGGTCGTACACGACATCATACCCACCAACGAAAGATTAAAAAAAATCAAGCTCCACGAAACGGGAGAATGCAAAGACTGTAGAAACCAAGACACTATCCTACATAGATACACAGAATGCATCCGAGCACAAGAAATATGGGAGTGGACCCAACGGAGAATAGCATTTATCCTACGAACATCAACAACCGAAGTAAAAAATGATTGGATCTGTCTCCCTGACTATAACATTTACCCACCACAGAGGCATAACGCAGTAACATGGCTTATAGGCAATATGATAGGATATATTCACAACAACGAGACACCTACCAAACAGGACTACATGGATTTCTTACGAAGAACAAGAAAAAAAATTTATGCGTCACACAAGAGACCGTCATATTGCGGGAGGTATTTAGATATTATAGACGACTAAAGAGCACTGTCGAATGTCACCTCCATAACCGCACCACTGCACACTAGAAGACAAAAGAATGGGAGCGACAAGGGAATAAACGAGGAACAAGACAAACCTAGGGCCAATACACACTCTAAACGGAGTCTTTTAGTACTAACGTCTGCACATAATGTATGATAGTATGTAATCATATGTGTCATTAATAAAGAGTTTTTAAACAAAAAAAAAAAAAAAAAAAAAATCCCACCAGGGGCATGGATGTCTGTCTCTTGTGAGTGTTGTGTGTTGTCAGGTACAGGTCTCTGCGACGAGCTGGTCCCTCTTCCAGAGGAGTCCTACCGAAAGTGGTGTGTCTAAAAAGTGTGTGACCATGAAACCTCGACGAAACGAGTAGGCCCAGGCCCATATAAGGCTGTCGAGCCATACAAAAAAAAATGTAAATTGGTAGTCTCAGTTTGTTCAAGAGGTGGTGCTTCTGAATACCACTCGACAATTGCGAAAGTCTAATGTCGGCTAGGACCCTCCTCTACCCTCACTGATGCTTCCAGCTACCTTTCCTAACTCCCTTCAGCAAATGGCGCGTTAGCAGCTGAAAGTAGGCTACGATCGTTTCTTTCACATCACTTCAAGTTCAGTCGACACTACATATATTAATTTAAGCGTTTAAAAGCTTAAAAACATTGACACGATACACTATATCAGGTAAAACTATAACTATTTGTCTCTATTGCACGTACTCCGACATGTTTCGGTTCCGAAAGGACAATTTTTAGGGAATTTAATAAAAACACGAGCAGCGATGTACATAGGATATATATTTGAATAAATTCGTATCCGTATTGAGCAAGTTGTATAGCATATCCAATATCAAAATCAATATCAAAAGCTTTTAGTAAATTCTCCCTCGTGTTTTATAGGTATGAATATCTTTTGCCTCTTTGGCAATTTCGATCTTACAATGTTGCACATTACGTGTATTTATAAATACATAGATTGTACAACGTACAAAATTACGTTAGGCAGTACTGAGAGCGTTGTTACATTACTATAAATAAATAAACAAACACCTGCGTAATACTCTCTCTCTATCTCTCTCTCTCTCTCTCTGTCATCGCTCAACAGCCCTAGTGGGCCTAGGCCTCCTGTATGAGTTTCCTCGATCACACTCAGACACACCACACTCGGTAGGACTCCTCTGGCAGAATGTTCGACCCGTCTCAGAGACCGCTAGCTAGACAACCCACAAGAGACAGACATCCATGCCCCAGATGGATTCGAACCAGCAATTGGGGCAAGCGATCGGCCGTAAACCCACGCCTTAAACCGCGCAGCCACTGGGATCGGCCTATATAATGCTACTGTATTAGTACTGTACAGGTCCAAAATGCGATCTCAACCAAGACAAAATATGAGCCCTCAAATACGTTAAATTAGATCCTTACAAATTCGACATAATATTGCAACAAATTAATTTGCACTGATTATGCTACAAGTTACACCAGAAATCTGTCGACTCTACTCAGCCAAATCAAGCACTCGTTACGTTATATTATGTACACGGCAGTCACTTTTCTCATATATACTTAGTAAATATACAGCATCTAGAACGTCACTTTTGGTCTTTCAGAGTCCACGTCTTGTTAACCATTACACAGGTTTCAAAATACAAAATTCTTCAAAGTAATTTATTCACAGAGTTTGTTATTGGATCTCAAAGTTCGCCCCCTTTAATGGAAAACCTTTGTTTAGCCCTTACAGATCCAGCATCTCCGGAGTATTCTTTCAGTACTGCAATAATCTTCTGTTTCATTTCATACAAAGTGACCCACCCCCCAGTTCAACTATACACGCCACTTTTAACGTAAACACCCAAGAAGAAATTGCGAGGAATCAAATCCGGGTGATCATGGAGGCCAAAAGTCTAGATCTCACCAGAAAGTAACTGACATCACGTGAGGGTTGCAGCAATGAGACCGTACTTCATTGTGCCGCAAATATTCAACTTTGTATGTCTTCAATTCCGGAGAGGCGAAATTCTGCAGCATATCAAAATTTGTGGGAAGTGTACACTAAAAGTTTTAGTAAAAAATTTACACACAATATTTTTAGTTACTTCCAATTTCCAAGCTTTTACGTCCTCTTAACTAAACACATTTCCCTCATTAAACGTACAGTGTACATTTCATACACAGAACAATGCAGGTGACACAGAGTCCCCACTTCCATTATTTGCTACAAAGAGCTGAAGGTGGTCCAGAATTAAGTTGCTAGGTGTCGTGTAGTGAAAGGATGACTTTAATTCTGATAGGACTACCTTCCATTTTCATTTTGACCTGAACTGACAATCAGTAACAGAGGGGCACCACGGGTGGCATATCGTGTGTACAGTTTATTTAAACAGCGGTTTCTGTAACAACCATTTGGAAAGCGAAAACACAACACTGCGTGCTGTTGTTGCTGCTGATGCTAGCTGCAAGCTGCTGACTCGATCATTTTATTGCAGCAATCATGTCACGTAATTAATGTTTCACTGGCGACAAACATGAATTAGAAGAGGGCACATGTGTTGATGATAGTAGCTAGGAAATTCTGCCGTTAGAATACCTCTGCCGACACATTTATTCATGAATTCATATGCAAAGGCAGCGACTGGGCAGTGGAAAATACAGTGCTTGCGTAAATCAGCGAAGTTCCCAGGTGGTCAATACGACTCGAGGGTGTGCTACAGTTTAACCCCAGTCCCTTCCATGCTCGGATTAAATCATAAAACAATACCTTCCGGGAAAACTTATGATGCAAACAAGTATTTCCTTCGAATATTTACCTAAACGGAATGTTCCATGAAACCCGTACCACGCTTCAGGTGGTAATTCACTGACTTAATTTGAATGCAAACATTACATAAACACGTGTCGTACTCTC
Organism: Reticulitermes speratus; assembly: GCA_021186555.1. NCBI lineage: Eukaryota > Metazoa > Arthropoda > Insecta > Blattodea > Rhinotermitidae > Reticulitermes > Reticulitermes speratus. The sequence continues at coordinate 9,384,916 of JAJKFL010000039.1, read as the reverse complement.
AACCAGTACACAGTTACCGCGTGTTCCAGCTCTGGTCGTGGTGCTGTATTTTCAAATTCTGTACATTCGCAGCATAATAAGGCTCGCGGGCCACAAACAGAGAAGGCCGACACGTCCACTGTTCCCTCCCACGACTCCTCAGCGGAGTAAAGGTGAGACGATACCTCAAAAGTACGTGCTCTACAGAACGGTTCGTTGTTTATGACAGCGATGTATTTCAATTCACGGTATCGGTGCAGAAAATTGAAAGACTTGAAGTACCATAACATTTCCGCCTGTAACAAGTATAAAATTGTTTTACATTAGTCACAGATATGCTAAAATTTCCAGACAAGCATGTCCATGAATCGATATGGGAACATGTTTCGGATTCAGTTAATTTTCCAATATGATACGCGTTTATAGTATAAGAACACACACACAGAACATACAAGTGTCCATACATATAGTCTTCACACTTAAGTACACACATACGTCTGCATACCTAAATACATACACGTATATGCATGCATGACTACATACATACATACATACATGCATACTTACATACATGCGTACATATATGTATACCTACATACATGCATACAAGCATATGTATATGCATGCATACATAATTACACACATACAAGCATACATACATACATACATACATACATACTTACACACATACAAGCATACATACATACATACATACATACATACATAAATGCACGCATGCGTACAAAAATGCATACGTACATACATACACATATCCATACGTACGTACATACATACATGCATAAATACATACACAGATACATAAATACATACATACATACATACATGAATGCATGCGTACAAAAATGCATACGTACATACATACACATATATCCATACGTACGTACATACATACATGCATAAATACGTACACACATACATACATATATACATACATACACACATACATACATACACATACGTACAATCATACAAATATAAGTCTATATAGAATGCGGATATATACGTAAACATAACAGTTATTGTATGCTCAGAAGTTACGCCGTGTAGTTTGGTAATATAGACTTTTCGGAGAAACCTGCTTCCTTCAGCTTCAGACTGTAATGTTCCGTACCAATATACCAAACTACACGGCGTCACATCGCAGAAGGCAGGATAATTTTTTAGTCACGGCCACGAGAAATTTTATCACGTGCATGCATAATTAGGCTTCGGTAAGTGTTTCCTACGAAGGCCCTACATGCATGTATGCTGTACGTACACACATGTGTTTCTCTTTCAAATCTGTCACAGTCTGGAAAATCTACCAATGCGTGTGTATGTCTGAGAGAGTGCGTGAGTGATTATTATGTAAGTATGTCCGTATATCAGACATGTAATGTAAATTAAATTATTCAATATAAAATGTGTTACAGCACAACACAGGCAGAGCCCATTATTTGGACCCGAAAGCATAGTAACGTGACACCAATATTGTCAGAACATCTCGCAGGAAAGAGTATGGAAGTCCATATTTGTATACACATATATATAATAAAAACCAGGTATTTCTAATATGTTGCTAATCTTTCAGGTAGGGATTAGACTTCTTGATAGTTACAAATGTGAAGAAGCGCGATTTCCGGATTTGGATACAGTTAGTGAATGATGTTGTGTGTGTGTGTGTTTCATGCTGGATGTGGATCATGTACAGGACCGTATAATGACAGAAATGAGCTAAGTGACAGGAACGTATGCTTCAGTCGGTATTGCAGTCTCGATATTTTCAGAAAGATATTATATAGCGGGCACATCCTGTAAAACTGTGACTTCTTGTCCCACAAGGGCCACAATGTATAAGATTGACTAAGCAAAGGGTTATCTGTCAAGTGTAACTGGAGATGGAAAATGCCAGAATTTCCCACTGAAATTTAAAGGGTTTTTAAGTTAGTCATTCCATAAATTTGGATTTACTTTTCGATCAGTAAAAGCAGTATGGCCCTGTATTGGAATTCGGAGCACAATACTTTCCACATTAATTCCTTCCAACTGAGATAGCTTCTCAGTGGTTTAATGGTTAATGCATTTATGGCTGTTAACGTACAATAAAACAGCTGGAGATTTTCATTGGTTACGCTGATACCTTTCTCAATTTCCTATATATTTCTCTAGTGAAATGGAACTGGGTGCCAGGAATGTGTATTTCATTAGAGCTTCCTTGCAAGGGCGAGCCATGTGCAGATTTACATGACGACTGTACATCAGTATCACTCTCTCATCAGCAGACCCCTTCAACAAATCTCAGTTCGTTCCGCTTGTCTTGCCGTATTGGAATATCGAAAAGCAGACTGCTAGGGGCCATGTGTGACCTCCGCTGCACTTGTCCACCTCCATACAATCTCATGCATTATGACTGCCGTTCCTTTCAGCCATTCATCTTTGTCTCAACGACCTGTTTCTCTGCCAACGGGACGCCAAGTGCTATGTAATTTCATGTGATATACTCTGTAATTACAGTTAACCGAAACAATTATTTTCGCTTCTGTTTCGAGGATCAGTTCTAATCTCTTTAATTACATAAGTCAAATTGTAAGTATTACAAGCATATGGAATTATTACTTTTCAGGCTGACACGGACTGTATCTAATACAATCCTCGGTAAAGAAATGAATACGGAATTGATTGTTGCAATAAATAATTTGGCTAAGAAGCATAGACATAGATGTGAGAATATTATTAAACCTGATCTAAAATAAATGACAAAATGCCGGGGTCTGCATAATTTTTCTCTATAAGTACAACATAGTACAAGAGGAAGTGGAAGCCCGACAACCCCTCCACCTCAAACCTTTACGATCTAAGACATAAGGCAGTCTAACAATGGATGTACAATTAACTCCCGAAACGTCGCATATGTTTGATATTCTTCACACACGCTGGATGATATTCAAAGTTAATACTCGTTACGATTTAACAAGTCAAAAAACGATTGGATACCTTCAAATAAACTGGTAGAAATCAGGGCCTCTGAAAGCGGGTTTGGGCCCCGGTGAATAAATGTTTTCAGTTCCACCCCCCCCCCCCCCCCACCCTTTCTTTCTGCAAGGGCGGACCAGCTAAATGTCTGTACACTAAATCGGAAATACTGACTCTCAGTAGCAAAGTGACTTGGGCTTCATCTGAAAGGGTTAATTTGTACATTCGACAAAGAATGATACTACCGAGAAAGACAAAAACATATGCAACATAGTCGGACCCCGGTAATTTGTACCGACTCCTCATCCCCTGTCCCCGGTCTTGTCGGCACTGATAGAAATATGTGATAAAATTAGGGTGCTTACGTCATAACAAATTCATAGAGTACCTTAATTATATGCAGGCTACAGCCAATCGTGAGTTGAGCAAATATGAATAATTTAAAATAGCTTGTAAAGAAGTGGGGACATGGCCACCGACCCGTATGTCTTCCTTACGTGACTCTAAGCTAACAGTAGGGACACTTTTACTTCTGCTTCTAAATAGCGTGTTTAAAATTTTAAAAATTGTACAGAATGTTATATTATCAATGCTTGTTTTCAAAAGTTTCATGTGACGGTAAAGAATTAAATGTCAAAATGCAAGAAAATAATATCAATGAAAGTCTTAAAGAACGGTTAGCATTCCTGCCACGTACTAGGGTTTTCATTTCTCGTCTCCGAAGCTGATTTTTAAGACCTATTCTTAATTTTTCCGAAGAGAGCCCAAGGAAGTATTGTCACAGTAATATAAAACAGAATAAGACGGCTTCCTTCGACATTCTTCCAAGTACCAAAGCTATTTAAAGGAGTTGTCTCAGATATATCAGTTATATAACGCCAACTGCGACGGCTGTATGCGTGAAAAGATAACCGGTGAGGATTTTGAAGGGGAAAACTTTTGTCCATTTGAATTTGTTAGGGCATAAACTGGTAAACTAAGGGCAGCTACTGAAGAAATGTATGACGCAGATCGTGACACTTGTGGAGCATTCGGTCCATTGTTTTCCCTATAACATTCTGTCGTACCTCAGCAACAGTCGGCTCTGCTCTGCACTAATACTGAGAGTCCACCAGCATCACTTTTTACGTTTACGTAACGAAATATTTCTTTCTGCCTCAGCTAGTACGTCACAGACGTCACTGTCTCATTACAAACAACAATGACATAAACATACGCGGGTTTTCGTTTACAGTGCCTGTTATTTTTGTTTTATTTTAACCCAATTTTAATGTTGTCCACAGATTTTAGTAGAAATCCCCGCCAACCAACCAAAACAACTGTAAGGAAAATCTGTGCGGTTGAGCTGAATTTTTCCATACCGAAGGTAGGACAGAAAGACAGATGAAGGTAACAGTACCCTGCCGTACTTGTTTTGTTAAGGCGCTAAAGATTACATCACAGCTGGCAATCTGCCGAAGATTAGAATCGAATGGCTCCCACATGCCATCAGTCCAATTCACATTTGTCCCTTATTTGACAAAAAAAACTGTTGTGAAGGCGTTATTAAATAAAGGAAGTAACATTAACATAAAGTTACACTGTCCATGTAAGATGGATCTGGACTTAGTTAAATAAATTTATTTTAAATCATTTTTTCTGGTGCTCCTTCTGACACTTAGAAAAGAATACGAACATACGGCATTTGAGAATACGGTGTCACGTAAAACTGACACAGGCTAATGTGGATAAATTTAAGGAAAGGAGGAAATTCATAGCAATGGCCTACGAAATATAGCCTCTTCGCCTGGCATTATTCAGGAGATAAAATGAAATATTTAAGCTACATCCGACAAGTTATCCACACGGTTTAACGTTTTATACTTCTGTCTGGGATGCACATGGTTACATTATGAGCTGCAATACTAACCATCATAACGGAGACTTTTCGTTGTTTTATTCAGAATTTAAAGAAAAACTGCATATACCTTAAAACAATTCAGGGTCCCCTCCTTCCAAATATTTATCACTCATCATGCACATTATCTCTCCATCACACTGTACTCTCTACAGCTCCAGAAGTTAAACAGAATAAGCTAAGTTTACAGAAAAACCTAAGTGCATGAATACATAATTTATGTTCCCAAGGAGGTGGGGATGCATATTGAGGACTTCTGATTTGCGACACTACGCAATCGGGTTGTAAGCACCAATTCGAAGGAAAAACCTTTCCCACATTTATGCCATGCACTGTAATTAAAGGTAGGATTTTCCTCTAGACCCACCCAGCTACCAACCTACAAAGTGTCATAAAAAGGATCCTTAAAATGTGTTTACAAATCGCAACGAGTCTGTAATACTTACATTCAAAACACAACACTAATATTACAGAAGGCATTAAATTAGTTTAATTATGGTCTGTCTCTTATGATAATCTTGATTGAAGTTAATTTCATTACGATTAATCTGTTATGAGGATCAACAATGCAATGCGATTAATTACGACGAAATTCTTATGATGATCTGAAATAAACTAGTTCTAATTTAGATCAGATCGTTAATGCCTGGAATGACAATAATTTAACTAGAATTAAATTGTTATGAGAATTTTATACAGAAAAGAATTTGATCAATACCGGAGCATTAACATCTTGATTGAAGTGACTTTAAATACGATCAAACCCTTATGAGGATCTGTACTGAAATGAGATTAAATAAAGTCAACTGCTTGTTTTCTTATAAAGTTTATTAACCTTCGGCTTCCATAAGAAGATACGATTTTTAGAAGAGTTTTTTAAATTTCAAATTTCTCGAAAAAATCTAAATTAAGTAAATTAATCAGTATGTCGGTTAATTAGTAACAAAATAAAAAAATTGTTAACTGAAATGTTATAAAGGAAAAAATCCGAAAGTTCAGTAAATAATCAAGGTAGTTTTAAGCTCGAAGGAAGAATGTATGACTTCATTCCTCACACCGTTATAGTTTGTTCATAATCGCAGAACAAGCAAAAAAATCGACTTCATCACTGTTGAACACAAATGCCTATTAGCACTCTTGGCCACGCTATAGGGTTGTACAGTATACTATACTAGAGTACAGTAGAGTATACGAGCGCAAGATACGGTTCCAAATTGCAGCTGTATTCCATTGCATGCCTGGTGGCTTCTAGGGTTGTAGAGGACAAAACAGCAACCGAGAGGAACACAAGATAGCAAATCCCTAGCGTGTCGTCAAGTGGCCGTGGCAATTAGAAGGGCAAATGCAATTATGGAGAAACTGCCAATGAAATTCGGGCGTGATTCAAAACCAAATCTGAAATGTCGCCCACAAAGGACACTATCCATTTTAGAATAATAACCTACGTGACATATTCTTAATCTTGTGAAATATTGCAGGTGAAAATTCCTACGTACTCCGATTAAGGGACAGAAAGGAAAAAAAGAATAAAAAAATAAGAAAATGTGTAAAAGAAAAGAGAAAGAACAGTAGGATTTATAGAGAGTAACAGAGAAACTTATGTTCCTCTTATGAAATTTACACGTGTTTGAAGACTTTCATCACAAAATCCGAATTTTACAAATTATGTGTTTGCAAACACTGAAGTTGTCAGAAGATGTATTACAGACCGCGCAGAAATGCTGCAAGCAGGACTCGTCATACTAGTCTCGTTATAAACATCGCCTGGGAATCTCACATTCCACTGGTTGTCACCCGACACATCAAGCCGAGCAGTTCCCACTTACATCTGACCCTGTACTAGACGTATCGACAGCGGACAATGGGTATTTGCCCAACCTTGATATGGACAGAGGACGGATCTCCGAAACGACGATAATAAATCCTATATCTAAACAGCGTCACCACCCTTTCATGGACATTCTCTGCATTTATTCTCTATTTTATTCTGACTTTTATACGAGTAGTTATAATATGCACATTTTAATCTTTTAAAACACAGTAGTTACTATATCCACCATCTACTTTAGCATTAAGATCACTGCATTTAGTTAAGTTCGTTTATACAGGGTGTTTCGTAATTTGTGGACAGTACTGTAGTAAATAATTCCCTAGATAAAAAGATGTAAAAAAAAGTAAAGCAGTTAAAATGTAGGCGTTTGTTTTATAATAGATCCTGGTATACGAGAAATTAATGTTAAAACACCTTTGTTATCAGAGTTCCTATCAACGTGGGTCCCATTCTCGACAGTTATTGTGTTATGCGTGCTTTTAATTTTAGTAAAAGTAATCCAGGGTACCGAAGCGCCTGCAACTGGCAAAGGGTAGGTGCGTTGCGGCAGAGTGGGGTTTTCTAAAACATTCCTTAAGCACAGGTAAGTTTAAACGAAAGGCTGCATCTTTTATGAAGTTACATTTAGACGTTAAATTAATTATATTTGTTTATTATTTTATTCCATATATTTTCAGTCCAAGTTTAAAGCGGTCTTAACTCCGTAACCTTTCAAATTCGGACACGTTTATATAAACTTTTTTGGCCAAAAAGACCTAGGAAATGTCTCCTACAGTAATGTCCGCAACTCATAATTAACCCTGTGTATTTCGTATGATTGTCTAAATTTCCCTAAATAGCGTCAACTGATTGGTCTTTAAATTTTTTATTTATCGTATATTTACTGTGTGATTATAGGTGTATTAAAATATAAGACAAGAAACACACATAGGCTATAATATTTTTCCGAATATTACAACCAATCAAACCCTCCCTCTTTCTTATCGAGTCAGATACATTTGAAATTATCTACCTTGCTTGAGCGTAAATTTTTGTTCTTCTACTTACATCGATGGCATTAAACCCATTTTATTAAATGTCATACGATGCAAAGAAGGAAACAACAACATAATCAATGTACGCATAACGTGGATATTTTTGGGCGTTCGGGCAATGTTTATACCTACTCGGCTATCTTAATATCATGAATCCATTTCACTCGAAGAGAACGCTTTTATGGCGATTTAATGGCGCCGGCAAAAACAAAACTTACTTAGGTCTTCATGTAAAGTGCCCGATTTTAACCAAATTTGGGATTTCTCGGCAGATTTTCATAAAAGTTCCCAATATCAAATTTCATGGAAATCCGTACAGTGGGAGCCGCGCTGATACATGCGGAGAGACGGACATGACAAAGCTAATAGGCGCTTTTTGCAAGTATGTGAACAAGCTTAAAATTCGGAGATAAAAAAACTTCTAAAAACATTAACAACAGAATATCAATAATTCATATTTGGACTCAAAATTAACTGATGCGATGTGGTGAAAAGAGTAGCAGTTCCGTGTTCCATACTTCTGTAACAGGCGTTACGTACACCTCATTCCCAGCTTGCCCTTCCTTTTAATTCCTAACATTACTGAGCTGCACTTCAATCATGTAGGTTACACACAGGACAGTTGCCTCGCTTACAAATACACTGTATTTTCTACGTCCAGATAATTCACAGTGGGCATTATATTTAGCTTTTGTATATACTGGGTCGGTAATAAATCCTGACGTCACGAATGTAAGCTGTACATGTGGTAACTCTATTCCTGCTGTCATATTAGTCTTATGTCAAGGAAAGAGCTCTTTCTTTGGTCTGTATCTTTAACGTCAGATGAATATATGGGGAACCCCCTACCAGTTAAGGAAACGTCTAGAAGAAACTGGCATCCAGCAGCAGCAGCAGAGCAATTTCTGTAAGACTCTAACCCCAGCTTCTTGCATGTCTGCGCTTACCCCATATCTAACTTCAACCCTCTGTCTAGGGGTTGTCGCAGTCAGCGCCTATAAATCCCGCGGACAGGTTTAGTGTTCCTGTGTGGCGGGACAAGTCCACCCAGTAACTACCTGTAATACTGGCCAACTGGGAGATAGAACAAAAACCCCCAACTCTGAGCATGAGGCGTGCCTACCACGCCACACTGCCTAATCTTTACACACTGGGCTATTTTATGGGCGTGTAAGGGACGCTGCGTGCTTGGCATACTTAATAATACAACACTGGTTTGTTCCTGTGGAATCATGTTTGTTGATTTTCTTACGTCGGTTTATCTTAGCTACAACTGTAAAGATTGTTAACACGGGGTGAGGTGCGAATACGTGACGGTTATCTGTAGACTACTGTGAGGAAAGGGACAATATATGAAGAGAAAAGTTTTAAGACGTAACTACCATAATGATTGTCGCCCTCGGTGGGCTAGTGGTTAGCGTGTTCGCGGGTTCGATCACGACCGAGGGCGATGGATTTTTAAGGGTGATAAAAATCCGGAAGTTTCGTAGATTTACGGCATGTAAAACAACCCTACGGGCATGAATAGAACTAGTAGTGCCCGTCGGCAAAATTCAGCGGTCATTTCTCACCCAAGTCTCCTGACTGCCTGCCAGCTGGCTCTGGCAGTCACATCAGGATTGAGTGGAACTTGTGCGGTCAGTGGGCTGGTCACCCGCTACATCAACGCACATGACCATAGAAACCTCCGAAAGGAGGCCCCCAATGCTCCGCGATTGGAGCGACATGGGGACTATCTAACCATAATGATTGCAGTTTAGTATCCATGCCCTAGTTTTTTAGGACTATTTGTTTCAGATGACCTCCCTGACAGTCGATGCCCTGATGCTCCAAGTCCTGCAATAAAGCACCATTACTTGTTCCAGTTTCCTTCCAAATTACACCAAACGGTTACCTGTCCATAATGCAAAGGTGACTATTTGTTGTGGCGTTTATTATCTTATTGTAACGTGGTCTTATTTACAATCAGGTGATTATCGTACAAACTGAGTGCTACTGCAATACACTGCAGACTTTTTTGGGTACGCCACTCCGAAGAAAGAGACAAAGTGTCAGAAATGTGTGGTTTCAACAGCACGGTACAACGACCCACACGACAAAGCAGAAAATGAGTTTTGGAGGCATGTTAGCAATTTGGCGAATTCGTTGACCGTCATGTTCACCGTGCTCGACAACCAGAGAATTTCTGTTGTGGGAGTGTCTGAAGTGTAGCTTGGACAGGCTGCAACCAGGAACTGGAAGTCAGCACTACGGCGGGATTTTAACAAATAATTATGTTTATTGCAGCCAATTATGCAGAACGTTTTACGATTAGCAATGCATCACACGTTCTAAAGGCCATCCAGAATAAGTAATCTTCAAGAAGTGAGGAATTGATACTAAGCTAAATTGTTATGCTAGTTACTACATTTATTGTTCAGCCTTTCACATCAGTGCAAAGAAAACAGTCCCATTCTGTCTCCCCAACCTACGTTAAATGTCCTGGATGTGGAATGAAATGGCAGTTGCCTGATCTAAGATATCCTCCTAGCAGTTTCATACAGTAATTCAGAAAATCCAAATTGAAAAACAGATTCGATATTTGGAGCTTCTTAATACAAAGTGGCGCGCGTCGTTAAATCACTGTTTTCTGTCATTATCGACGTCGAGAATTTCCGACGATTCTGCATCAATAAACATGTCACAGAAGAATTTATCTTCGCCGAGAAATATATGTTAAAGTATTTTTAAATTGTTTTCTAAATCTGCGAATAGCTTACTTGTTTTTTTTTTCCAAAAAAATCTGTGCCGGTACACTCGTACAGTGAAAATCCTTACAACGAAGACCAAAGAGATCTGAAAAACTTTCGTCTCTGACATGTTTTCATGTTACACGAATGCTTATACTTCTAGACACAAAAAGTTCACAGACCATACAGCTGTAAGCATTATGTCATAAATCTCAAGACAAACGTTCATGCTACCTATGTACATTGCTGTCACAGAGCGTAGAATATTTCAGTTTCCTTTTTTACTTTGTTCGCTATTTATTTTCTTTTTATTTGTATTGCTATTAGACCGTTGAAATAAGGGGCAAATAAAGTCTATATTTATTTTGGTGCTGTGCAAATCATGAATTGATTTGTTGGTTGTTACGGGATTGTGAAATATTACATCAGAACTCTCTGTGATACATCCCTTGGATTTGAACTAATGTTATTACTAGATGTTTTTCTACATTGATTAGCAATTGTGTTCTGTTATCCAAACAAAATTATGTTTTCTATCAGTTAAATATATTGGAAAGTGGCTTTAGAAAGACTCTGTACACATCTCACATTTTGTCGACGGTCCTGCGAATTTCATGTTGTTAGTAAAATTGATACCTTGGAGAAATTGTAGGAGATCTAGCCTATCATGAAACAATTTTGAAGAAACACAAAACAATAACTAATCAAGCAGATATTTTTCAGTGAAACTCCTATGTTTGCTTTAATTTTCCACGTTAGATAACTTACAATTTTTAAAAGCAAATTTACATTTCTTTCACTTCTATCACTAGAACAAATAAGTAATTTCTGTTTAATACATGTTACATTCGGCAAGCAATCATATTTTGCCATACACATGCATAATATTCATCCGTATATTTCTTTTCAGACCCTATAAATTTGGTCATTACAGTGAAGAAAAGAATATTAATTTTATAATATTATTTGTTTGATACACCGTTCTTTAAATAATAAGTATGCATATTCCAGAATATAAAAAGGCATCTTTGTACTTAAGCACCACACAACGGAGACATATGGGAGAATGGAGGTTTAGCACCATGCATTCTTAACCTCAGCACTATACGGAGCTGTGTTGTTACACTCACGAGCCAAATTTTTACATACAGAGATATCTTCCCGGTCACCCAGTAAGTTGGAGAGTAGTTTGGCTCCAGAACGTGTCCGAACAATTTCGAAAAGAAACAAATATTTTACGTCTGCCAGGAATCGAATCTCGATTCCTCGACCGTTCAGCCCATAGCCTAATTATTATACCGAACAAATAATATCTGAGAAACTACAAAGAGAAATTCTGATTAAATTACATGAAATTTTTCCGTAAAGCAAAGGCACAGCTGCGAGGCGGAGGGGGGTGGTGGAAGCGGTGTGGTTGTCCCAGGTGGCAGACTGCAGGGGACAGCAAAATTGGCCAAAAAAGATTAATATCTTAAATGGCAAAAAATTATTTTCTGCCATCAACATGTTTTAATTATTGAATAAAATAAAAGAAAACTCAATAAACAATTGCAATTTTTTTTAATTTGTAATTTATGATTGCGATTACTCGCCTCGGGCACCCAATAGAATCTAGCTGCGCCACTGGCGTCACCAACACCGTTCTATGAAATCAAGGTGCAGGACATTGATAAAAACAATAAGAAGGGGGAATATGCACCTCAGAAGAGAAAAGTTTGTGACCATACATTCCGTGACTGTGACACGTTTCGGCCGCTTACGCCGGCCATCATCAAGTAGAAGTTACGATAATCATAAAATGAAAAACGTATGTTGATTTCGAGGCCTCCCCTTTACAGTTAAAACATATAAAACCAAATGATTAAAACCAAATAATTACCTATTATTCCTCCTAAGGAATTTTTTAAAATAAAGTAAAAAGCTTAAGAAGTCTTAGATGAACTTAAAAAACCAAGAAGTGGTTTAAATTAGCTGAGTAGCCATGGAATATGTGGTTGTCCTTATATGTAAATAAATGCAGTTGCAAAAAATATTATGCTACAGTTGCGGTTTGTGACATGAGTTGTATAACGTAGTCTTAAAAATCAAACAGAAATTGTATTTCGCATCCGGGTCGCCCCCCCCCCCCCCCCCCCAATGAAAACTTCTGCATGCTCGCGTGGTCTCACTGTATTTCCTCGTTCTTGGTAGATGCACTCGATTGAGCAGCTCGGAGCAAGCTCATCAGACGCCCATCAGAACGAGAAACATGTAAATTGGAGGGGACAGAAAGGGAGGGATAGAGGACAGACGCATAAAGGTGAAGATTAGAAACACATGGCAGAAGATAAGATCCCCTAGACTAGAGAAGTGTGGGGAGAAGTTCGACTAATGTCGCAGAGAAGAAATAATGGGATGGAGAAGACAAAGACATTTCGGTCTGGTGGTTTGTGGCGTGACGGCGTTGCTAAGCAGAAGCGTAAATTTGGGGGAATTGGAACCCATTGCCCCCATCCTTGTCCATGGCGTACGTTTTCATAATTGAGATTGACTTTACAGAGAGGGTCTCGGAATAGTTGGTATAAGGCAGATTCACGAAAGACGAAAAATACTTCTGCCTTAAACCTCAGGAGCCAACAACAGTTGACAATATGGCAAAGACAAACGATATTTAGACAAACCCGTTTAAACATATTGTAATATAGCACAATTCTAAGAGAAGCTGTGTAGCGTGTGACATATAGGAAGCGTTCCACAATCCCACAGACGTCGATCCACAATCTGCAACTTTCTCTTTAACCCATTGAAAAATAAAATTTATCTACATAATACAAAGATTTATTTCGTACCTCATACAGAAAATGGCGTGCTTCCATTCAAAATTATAATGTGTTAATGCCATACAAGGAAATAATCGCTGTTTATTGCAAAAACCGTACACAGCGCATAAAACGTATGAATAAATAAAATGTGCGAGTAAAATTCTGAGTCTTTAATGTTAAAACATGGCGGTAAATATAGTTATTAGGCTTTGCGGGGTTAAAACATTTAAAAGAAGGGTAAAATTGAAGAATTATGCCTGTTGGAAAGTTACGCCGTTTCGACGGCTAAATAGTCACCAGTGTTCGGAGGAGAGCAGTCGAGCTATCCAAGAAGTCTTGTTGGAATGCCTCATCGGTAGTCATTTCAAATTGACCAAAAGACTTTAATCTGCATCAACATTGCAGTGAAAACCTGAAACCTTACAGAGGTAAAACAGTCTGTACTTATTCAGGCAGAAAGACTTAGGAAAGCGTGTAGCTATAGTTCCAAAAATTCACAGTGTAAACACTAGCTCGACGTGAGTGGTAAGCTTCACGCCCCGGTCGCTCTGCATCCCGCAATTATTGGATTGAAGGCTGGGTGGGCGTAGAAAGAGTCTGATTCCGTGAAGAAGAGAAGAATTTCTGCCCCGGCAGAGAATCGAACTTCCGAGTCCACGGTGTCCACTCCATAGCCCATTCACTACATAAACTGACATGTTTAATATTATTCATACCGTGCATTGTCATCAATCAAACATAAAACACTCAACCAACAAATTCACTCTTCTTCTTATTATTATTTTTATTATTTTAGATACTGTATATTATAACCCCTGCCGATCCCAGTGGCCGTGCGGTCTAAGGCGTGGGTCTTCGGCCGCTCGCTTCCTAGGATCGTGGGTTCGAATCCCACCGGGGGCATGGATGACTGTCTCTTGTGAGTGTTGTGTGTTGTCCGGTAGAGGTCTCTGCGACGAGCTGGTCCCTCGTCCAGAGGAGTCCTACCGACTGTGGTGTGTCTAAAGTGTGTGATGATCGTGAAGCCTCGACGAAACGAGGAGGCCTAGGCCCCCAAGGGGCTGTCGAGCCATAGGAAAAAAAAATATTTTAACCCCTGTAAACCAGTCCAATATGTCTCGATCGTATTTTGTCGTAGCTCATCGGACCACAAAATAATAAGTAATAAAGAGGAACAGAAAACCTTTTCCTTGTTAAATCAAATGCCACCTTCTGATACCGTAAACATGCCCATCCACAAGTCACGTAACTACATCAAGTTAAATTTCGCGTATACACTTCATTCTTATACATCGGAGCAAACAGGCTGAGTTACCTTCGCTAGGATAGAACGAAGGAAGAGGGAAGATGGGATTAAACTTTTAAATATTTAGTAACATCAAGTCACGTGATTTCGCACATAAACAGCTGCAGTACAGGATATTTTATAAATGATACCTAGGAAGTCTGAAATATCGCAGAGTTTTCACAGCATTACATTCTGTACTTGTAACGTTACCTAAATAATATATTCTGTATTATGCTGTGTTTAATGAAAGAATGTAAATTCCATCCCATTCATATTTTGCATTATAAGAACTTAAGTACTTTTTAAATAATATTTGTATGCGGAGTCATAAAATTATATCTGTGTGCCCTAAGTTAATTTGCCTAGGCATGTAGAGTCCTGTGCCGATCCCAGTGGCCGCGCGGTATAATGCGTGGGTCTACGGCCGCTCGCTTGTTAGGATTGTGGGTTCCAATCCCGCCTAGGGTATGTATGTCTGTCTCTTGTGAGTGTTGTGTGTTGTTAGGTAGAGGTCTCTGCGACGAGCTGGTCCCTCGTCCAGAGGAGTCCTACCGAGTGTGGTGTGTCTAAAAAGCGTGTGATCGTGAAGCCTCGAAAAATGAGGCGGTCTAGGCCCCCAAGGGGCTTTCGAGCCATTGAAAAAAAAAGAATAGAGTCCTGTGCGAATGTGCATAGGGACATTCTGCGTCGATATTGTACATTTTCTTTGGTGGGTATTTCCCTTCTCCACAAAATCCTTCGTATATTTACTATGAAATAATTTATAAAGATTTGAACTGAAGAAACGGGGAAAGAAAAGGCATACTGTGTTCATAAACAGGCATTACCCTATTGCAGTACTACATAAGCACACTGTAGTCGAACATTGATTTCGAGTCCCAGCCGGACCACCCTTCTACGTGAGGAAGGGAAATATTTTTTGCTTTTTCATTTTTTGTGTCCGCACCCTGATTGGGGGAAGATTTTCTGACCTTCAGCCGTCTCGTATTTCACCCATGTCCATCCGGTCGTGACAGCTTTGAAACTTACTGTAGAACCAGATTTTTGGAAGTTTAGTTTGACATTTTGAGTTGACAGATATACAGTTTTAACCTCGAAGAGACACTTGTGACCTTTCACCCATGCTTTGTATGGGCGTTTTTTTCCCAAGGAAAACTTAATTACTTAAATAAAAGGACAATACAGACTAACAAGTCCAAATGTGCCGCTGTGTTCTGGATTCTTTCAAAACTTCGCTTAAAATCTGTCACGTGCGTTGTGGGTGCAAACTAGACCCTCAACGGACGGCGACAACATGTATTTGTAAAATATACAAACAATATTAACGCATGATTGAAGAAGGAACTAATTCCGTAACAAATTTGGAAAAATATTTGTCTTAATTTATGGATAAAATGATTATCGGAAGTATTAGTACACAGATTTAGTGCACGACGAATGAAACTGCTGTGGATCTGTAATTCAGTGTATTAGAATGTCTTAGCATCATCCTCTCCCACTTTTCAGAACAATTACAGTATACACGTACAGTGAAACACACGGAACTGGTTCCCTACACTGACTACCCTCAAGCAAGCTGATACATCGTAGCACACCAATTTGAAACAAAACTGAAAATAGAGAAGTGCGATGCATTGCGCAATAAGGATGCAAATTATGCGCCGTATGAACGTGTTGGTGCGGCAGAAAAGGAGGGGAGTAGGTATTGACGTCACCGTATCGTCGACTCCTCGCGGATGCCACAGATGTGTGGAATACCTCTCCGAGGAGTAATTCACCGTCGCGGTGTTCTTACTGCTTCAGATCAGCAGTGTAGAGTGGGCGCATTCAGTTTACATACTGCTGCAGAGAAGTGGTTCACACAAGTGCTCCTCACGTCTATTAAGCCTGCTCTTGTCTAACATGGCGACAGACACATTTAGGACGATGCACAGTGCTTGAGACTGGCTGAATTCTGTATTCGTCTGTGCAGACGGAATGAGAGAACCTGTATGTCTAGTAGGTTAGCGCAGGGGTAACCCTTCTGTCTTATGCTTTGAAGGAAAGAAGGAAAGCAGGAAGAAAGAAAAAAAAGCAAGAAAGGTAGATAGAAGTAATGATATAAACAGACAAAATTAAAAGAAAGGAAAGGACAAGAAAGAAGAAACACAGAAATAAAGTATTCACTTACTTAACCAACGATTGCACTATAATAATTAATTTACCTTTCACTAGTACCCTACATATGTTTCGGCCCCATTGTGGCCATCATCAGGGGTAACCTATTATATATACACTTCACTTTACGCTATCCAATTTGGCACCGTCAACTCATCATCGTTCTGTCGGTGTTACTTATTTACACTGAAAGTTTTGTATGCACTGCACTTTTTTATAGGGTGTTAAGTTTGTTGTCTTTTGAGATCGTCTTATTTTCTAAAACTGTTTTACACTGTTAAAACATAGGTTTGTTTATACTGTAGACCATATTCAGTTGTTTGACGTAGTATGGTGTATTGATGTTGCGAATTTCACTTTACGCTGTCCAATTTTGGCACTGTTAATTCATCATCGATGACGAATTAACAGTGCCAAAATTGGACAGCGTAAAGTGAAGTGTATATATAATATGTTACCCCTGATGATGGCCACAATGGGGCCGAAACATATGTAGGGTACTAGTGAGAGATAAATTAATTATTATAGTGCAATCGTTGGTTAAGTAAGTGAATACTAATACAAAGATGCACGGTGAACAAAAAGTAAAACAGAAATAAAGATTGATAAATAAATCTTGGCCGACAAACTCCAACTTTTCAGAACTGAATTTTTATAGTTTGCATTAGTTTATAATAAGCATCGAGACAGAACACGAAGGTCTGTCGATTATCCACAGTTCTCTCCTTCGGTGATACAGAATTTCTTAATTTACTACAGGCGAATATAAGCAGGGCTAAGGGAACTAAAATGAGTGGTTACATGCATGACCGATCCTATGACCTCAGTAACACAGCCCACGGCTCCGATTGGACAGGAGGCTGGGTGGGCCGCTGGATGCGTCAAAGACAACAATCATTTGTCCTTGCCGAGAGCCGAACCACGAATCCTCTGTCTCGGTTATCCAGCTTGTAGCCTAATCACAACGACGACGGTGCCATCCCGGCTTCCGTCAATGACCAATAATGCTTCAATCTTCCCACAAATATACGAGATAAATGTTGCTTTCCTGCCCAGAACAAAGTCATGTTGAACTTTCAGTATGTATCGTCTTGTGATTTAACAATGAACAATGCACTTCATCTCTCCTTGTGAATAGGGCCTCCCCGAGTAAAAGGGAAACGGAATAAAAGGTGTTTGTGCAAGACTTGCATAGATATTTCTACATTTTTGTTCTTTACGCATTCAGAACCATGCATTCTGAAGTCCCCACACACCCGTACGGGCAGATAACATCCCAAACCACCGCTGCTAATAACGATGATTACGAGAGAATTGGACAGACGAAAATGTGGTCATATTTTAAATAAAATCGCGTGAATCTGTAACGATAAAATGTGCAGAAGGAGATAGAAAAACACTATTTCTAGACACTTGTAACATATCGGATATGACATACTACCCTGAACTTTGTTACATATCTTCTGTGTACACACTTACAGAACGTACAGTTTTAGTCACAAAGCCTTAAAGTCACGAATCTAGGCGGAGGCAGGAGGATATCAGGTTACTAATTGTATTAAACTGGCTCAAGCCAAAAGTCGTGATCGGAAAAATAGCATTCCTGCTTCCTAGTCGGGAAGGCCAAGTTTCATATCTCAGCCCATAGCGACGATTTTGCTGGTATTTTGCGCGCCTCTACTCGGCCTTTTCAAGCAAATACAAATGAGTACATTAAATCTGCCATGTGCACTTGCTTTGCGAATATTGCTATTTTTTATTAACCAATCACCGTATCACGCGACATTATACAATTTAACATAAATAATCTAAATAAACTGCCGATCCCAGTCGCCGCGCAGTCTAAGGCGTGGGTCTACGGCCGCTCGCATGCTGGGATTGCGGGTTCGAATCCCGCCGGGGGCATCGATGTTTGTCTCTTGTGAATGTTGTGTGTTATCAGGTAGAACTCTCTGCGATGGGCTGATCAGTCGTCCAGAGGAGTCCTACCGAGTGTGATGTGTCTGAGTGTGATCTCGAAACCACGACACTGAGAAGGCCTAGGCCCACTAGGGCTGTCGAGCCATGAAAAATGTCAAAATATATCGTGGAATCGAAGACACTTTCCACGGATTTGCACGCTGCCTGGAATCGAACCGTGATTCCTCAATCGTCCAGCCTGTAGCCCAGTCACCGCACTGATAAGAATAGTTCGACCCCCCATATAATAATGGTACGTTATTATGATTTCACGTGCTGAGTAATAAACACGAATTTTGGAGGATTATGGGGGTTAAGTGGAAAATATTGTGAATTTAAAGCCATTAGCTGGGATTGTTGCTTTTTCTCAATAAAAAGTTTTAGTTCTTTGTTAAGGAAGTCAAAATGTATTCTTGGATTTAGGAACTCAGATTTTCTTTCCTCAAATCCTTCTTCAGAGAAGCGCACACGTCGCTTCACGCGTGACGAAAGCGTAGATACGTTGAAAAATGGAACTCTTATAGGCATGTAGTAAAAACCATAAAACCAAAGAAGCAAAAATCGAGATGGATGTCTACAACCTTTTAAGTACCGGTTAGCCATAAGATCTGGAAACATAGCCTTCTCCTAATTGTTACATTACCTATAATAAACGTTCCGAATTGTGCTCATTCTACAGTGAAAATTTCCGTAAGTTTCCTTTTTTTAAAACCACCCCATAAAGAGGCGTATATTTTTTTCGTGTTGTTTTTTAAATAAACCACGTGTCATGAGTTTAGATTCGTGAAAAGCTGGAAAATTCATTCCTAATTAGGCCTTTAGGTCCACTAACCTTTACTGTTTGGTGTTAATGTTTCTACACACGTGCCTGTTGTATATTAATGAAATTATTATGATACCAATAAAGATGCTTATTATGCCAATGACGATTATTCAATCCCGATTTTATATTTTGTGAAGGTTTTTCACTTATCGCACCTTGTCCCTTTTCCCGGGTTTTTCGTTCCATGACTAACCATGTGTTTCGGCCCATTCCTTGTCACGTTTCAGGTGTCGCTTTACTAGTAAAATATTCACCTTTTATAGGACCCAGATGTCACTATCTTACTGACAAGAGCTGCACACTGGAGACTAAATTCTGACCCAAATTTTTCTAATAAACATCCCCATAACCAATTTACAGAAGACCCATTATATCATTAGGAAATGTCTGCACGTTTTACAGTGTCGTTTATACATTTCACATTTTTTCCGATGAGTAATGTTAAAACGCACCTGTTAAAGAATGATGCTAAGGTACTGTTACTGCATGATGTATGTCGATACTCAGTTTCTTCCAAAACTCTAAATTGTAACTTAATCACTACAACTCGTTTCTTCAACAATTGAGAGATGTTCATCTTGTAAAAACAATTTCTGCTTTTATAGAATTTAAATGTTCATTATCGTGTTTAAAAAGAGTCCGTATTTCACCCTTCGCTGAGACACTTGTTTATCATGAACAAAGTACAGAAAAATCGATAAGTTATTAGAATTCTTTCAATTTGCTGGAAGACTCGACTTCCCATTGAGCTCCACAAAACTCAGCTCTGCTTCATGCTGCACAACACGGAATCTTTTAAAACCTTTCGAACACGAACTCCTTCAGCCACCACTGTGCCTATTAACAGAGAACACGTGAGCGGCTTACTTGCGTGTTCAATGGCGACGACGCTAGGGATGAAGACGTGGCTTAGCTTTACTTTGCAGAGTTATGAAAGCAATGTGGCTGATAATGTATTTTTCATGTCCAGTTCTCTCTTTCTGCCCCTCACAAGACGCTTCCATTCCTCCACAACATGCAGCTTGGCTTAACGCTCTTCCCGCACTCATATTACAGACTCCATTCTTCTTTAACCAAAACAGGGGTTTCCAAAAAACTTATTATACGTTCTTGCAAGAAAATAACTTTAGATATTATTAAATAATCGCTAAAAGATCTGTTTGCCGCTGGAGTACAGCCAAATACAAAATCTCTTTCCCGTTTTAGGATAATCTGAATTGCGATTTATACGCCATGAATGCAAAATGTAACGTGCTGCGCGTGGCGTCGGCTATCCAGCCTGAGGAGCGACGTTATGTTGAAGCTATTGCAATGTTTTGACGTACATTACAGTTTCTATTATCAGGATAAATATTTAATGAATAACGTCGACTCTTGGCATTTAGCCGTGTCGTATTTTGAAGCTGTTTCTGTTTTCGGTGTACACTTCACCTACAATCTTCATGGAGAAAGGGCAATGGGCGTGAAAACTGAAGAACAAATATATCGAATAGACGCCTGCTGTGTTAACGACCCTGAATAGTTCTGTAAATTAAGTGATTGCCAGGAAATGGACGAGCGACGTTCGAAAAGCGGAAGGGACAGGTATTCGCGCGTATTTCCGGTAGTTACATCGGTGATGAAAACGATTCAATTCTTCTGAAGTACAGGGCTCTATCGATTGGCGAATAATTATCCACATATCGGAGGAGTTTGCTGCTTCCGTCTTTCAAGTTCATGTAGTCCAAGAAGATTTGCAATACACTAATTTAATTAATTCTGTAGTCTGTCCTGCGACAGGTTCGTAGGCTTTTCCAATTCGATCTCCACAAAGTGCGAGCCAGTGTTTCCTCTTTCAAATTCAAGTATCTTATTTTTCCTCTTAAGTTCTTACAGTAACTATTTACGTCCTCTTTCTGTCTTCTCTTCCCTTCTAGCTTTTTTTTTTTTTTTTGTAATTTTGAGATGCTGTTCCTTGTATATGCTGATCCCGTCTAACATTTTAATTCTCAGTGGTAAAAACATACGAGTATATCACAATGCTGTAATATTAATAAACTCCGTGCGTTACCACAGAGTATATGTATGTGTTTCGTGTGACACAATACACAGCGATTATTTCCCTGCACAGCATTAACCGGTTGGCTTTATAATAGAAAATGAGTGCTTAATGTTACGAATAGTAAATATTTGTTACTTTACATACATGCTTAAAAGGATTAGGTGTTCTGATAGCTCTATTTTCAACTACTTCGGTTCTATGGAATTTTCCGTACGATATTATCTCTTCTCTATGCAAAGACTCTGTCAGTATTTCAGAGAAAAATTTCCCATGGCTGGACTACCTCAGGGGGCTGTCCTCTCACCCATCTTATTCACACTGTATACTGCGGACTTTCCTCGCATCCCTCATATTTACACAGTATTGTTTGCGGATGATACAGCCCTCTTCACCCAATCATGGAGGATAGATACAATAGCACGCCGGTTATCTAGAGCATTGGGTCGCATCATCAACTATCTTCGTCGCTGGAGGCTCAAAGTTAATGTCGATAAAACTACAGCTATTGTCTTCACTAAACGCAGACCGATTCAACCGGCGCCAATCCGAATGGAGGGGGTGACGATACCATGGACAACGAAAGTCACCTATCTTGGCCTACAATTAACATCAACTCTAAACTACTCCACACACATAAACCGATCGGCGCAAAAAGCGCTCGGGAACCTTTTGAATCTGTTCCCCCTACTAGCCAGGGAGTCAACATTATCGCCGACTATAAAAATGCACCTGTATAAGGCGTCAATTCGTTCCACAATGACTTATGCGGCTCCAGTGTGGTGTTCCGTCAGTGAGTCGACGTACCAATGCCTTCAAGTCGTCCAAAACAAATGTTTGAGGGTTATTACAAATTCACCAAGACATACGCCCATATCCCGCCTTCACTCTACTGCTGGCATAGAATATATTAAACCTTACACTCTATACCTAGCGTCCAGATTCTACTCTACCTGCCCTCATCATCCCAATCCTCTCATTCGGTCCATTGGTCACTACACACTACAAGATCTAACTACAATGTATAAGAAATATAAACATAAGAGGCCGAAGCACAACCTGCTCTAAATAGAGCTTCTTGGTAAGGTAGTGTTTTTTCTGTGCGGTTTTTCACTACAATTACGATCCGGAATATCTTCTACATGGCGGCCAGGGTTAAGTTCCTGCTCCTAGGCGAAATGGAAGTTGGTAAAAGGCACAACAGATTACTATTCTTGTATTCTCTATTGATGAAACTTGGTACTGTCAATAAAGCTTTTAATAATAATAAAAAAATTTCAGAGAATACAACGTCGATTGTATAACAAGTACATACTGCACCTGAAAGTAGGTGAAAGAAGTCATCGGCGCCTAACTGACGTAATATCCCAACGTTTTATTGGAGGAACTGTGTCAGTCCACGGAAGTCTCAATCAAGACAACCTCTGTCTTTACCACGATTTCAATAACACCTTCCAAATACGAGATTGATTCTCCACTCTCATCTACCGTCATGAACTACTTAATAGTCCCATCAGTGGTATCAGTACCAACTGACGCAGTCTGAACCTACTCCAACAATTTAGGCCAAAGCATTTACGAAACTACGCGTGATTTCTTGGACTTCCTGACCCTTGAAGATTGGGCCGATAGGTTGTCCCGAAACGTCGGTAGAAAACTATCACTCAACTCTGCGTAATATCGCAGAAGAAATCAGATCTCATTTACGAAACTACTTTATCTCTTGCAGAAACGGAAACGGAAAGACAACAAACACTTAAGGAGATCTATCATCGTACTTCAAGTCAGAGTACTCTCTTTCTAGAGCACTTTTTATTTATTCAGCTGGTCAAGGAATTTCATGCTCTTGTGGCATCCGAAATATAACTGCCATATTCACAGAGGCTGGCCATTGTATTTGTCTTGAGCCATTTTATTTCAGTCGACGCCTTTACACAGAAAAGTTCCCAGATATATTTTACATTTTTGTACATACTTTTAAGTGAAAACTTCTGTGATGTTTTATTACTACAATTTTGTACGCATTTCTCACTTCCCCTATGTAAGGCCTATACTACGTATCATGTAAACCTAATAATTCTTGATTAATCATTTTAACAAATATAAGGAAAAGAATATAGGTTATGAAACTTGTTATGCAGCGTTGTTTGTTCGTTTCTCAACCGATGTCTCTCTCAACATTTTCTGCATCACTAACAAACTTTTTTCTTTGTATCTGCTGGTGTGTTGCCAGCAACTTTTATCTCACGGCGTTTCATACGTTTATGTAATTATTACACCATTCACTTCAGAACGCACATTAAAATATTATCAGTAAAGTACCTTCATTGGAGCAAGTCCTGGAGAACAAAGGCGTGGATAGAAAGAGAGAATATGCAATGCGGTTCCATTAAGTATTCCCCCCGGGCATGTTGTAAATAAAATTTCACGCCTTTGAACACTGTGTTTGTGAAAAGTAAAACCCTTTTTTAATTATGTAACGACAGTTCCATAAATTTGTAATGCAGTAATAACCTGACAACTTGAGTAAATTTACAGCTCATATTTTTGGAACCTGATAGCCTATGCCTAACTTGTTTCAGTTGTGTTAGAGAGACAGTCCTCTCTGAAAACGTGCTGAAGAGGGAAAACGATAGGCTTATCACAATGTTACTTACAGGCCAAAAACTTGAATACCGCCATGACGCTCAATATTTCCGTCATTTTTATTGTCATTTCTATAATTCATCGATAAAAATCCATTCCTATCAATAAATCAAATACAAGGTCCATACTGTCTTATTATAGGTTCAGTAACAAACACAACAGGATAACCTCTATTAAATTAATGTCTCTTATTACAATTTAAAGTAGCATATACCTTTATGTTATACATGTTTTTATGTTCATAGTGTACAGTAAAGTGAAATGTAGAAGTTGCTTTTTGCTAAACACTATACCACGATAATGCCTAGAGGCGTGAAGGTACAGCTTCACTCATCCTATACCTCAACACTAGTTGGGGTGATTAATCAGCCTCACGCTCGAGCCACCTAATCCATGGAGATAACTTTCGGCATCCACACGTTAGAATTATTATTAGGTACCTCAAATAGTTTTAGGAAGTGAAAAAGAAAAAAAAGTCTGTCTGTGATAGAAATAAACCCCAGAACATCCATCTAATACTGAGTCAGTTTATAACCTTACACAGGCATATCCTAATTTATAAATAATTATGCGAGAGTATCTTTCAGCTAGTCTTCACGTAAGTCGAATTTAGTGTATGTCGCAATTCGATCGATTACCCACCAAACACAAACACATATAGGCCTACACAATCTTACTTATATAGCAGACGTGTGTTCGTGTCTACTTTTAATCCTGCAACTGTCTACCGCGATACTATGTTAACAATCTCAAAACCATTGTGCACGCAGTGATAACTCAATGGAAAATGCCACACTAACAAATAAATTAAGCAAAGATGCTTTATGGAAAAGTATACATGTACATGAGATGGAGTTTACCTAAATTATGACTTACGTAAGCCGAGGGAGGTTGCCAGTAATTTAGAATGCTGGGCCAGTTAAAATAAATGTAGGTATAAAAACGTATTTATTCAGAGTCATTCCAAAAATGTTTCTGTGAGACATTTATTAATGTATTTTATCACCTAAAATAGATGTGAGCTGAACAATTAAATATCTGAGAGACAAGTAGATCTATCCATTTGAACCTGTAGCTTTTTCTTCCCATTAATTTCTTATTCATATGAAGTTAACAATGACAGAAGTATGCCGGATCATATTTTGCGTGCAGTTGATGACAGAGGCATGCATCAATCATTACTACACTAAACGTCATTAGACTTATTGTAAACAGATAAAATAACAGACACCTTCTCTTGCTAAATTCTAAGACACTGAAGCCTGCGATTGACATTGGAAATATTTTTCGAATATAGTGTAACAAACTGGATTAGATCACTGAAACTTTAGTTTTTGTATCGAATATTTGTTACTAATTCATTAAGCGTCTCTAGGGGACGGAAAATGTACCGAATGATTGGATGATAGTAAATAATGAACTGTGAGGAATATGGTTACATTAGGCACCACACAGGAAATTTGTCAGGAGGGACTGAGTAAAACAGAGAATAACCTCAACTACGAGACGATATTGCAGTTTAAATTCAAAGCCAGGTGCCACCCTAATTGAAGGCAGAAGCGTTACTGCTTTGGCCAAGTTACTGTGTCCTAAACTACATATTTTTATGTTTGATTGGGGTTTTTAGTGGGTAAACCCTGACTGAGACATTACAGTGCGTGTGTTGATATATTCCTTAAATAACAAAGTTTATCCAGCGTTGCACAGTCGCTACTAACCGCGAGAAGATCAACAGACCTGCAATATTGTCACTATCATCCCTGAGTTTTCAACTTGGTTGCCATGTTATAAGTTACTAGATATTATTCTACCCCTGTCATTTTACGTGCCATGACAGGAATGTGGTTACCTCCCTGTTCACATTACTAATAATTTCACACACCGTATGCACTGTTCCTGTGGTCTATCTACTGAACCAGGGTGCACGAGCCGGATTAATTGCACAGTGATGATGAAGGTCTGTGTACAGAGGGAACCGACACCATGACGGGTGTCAGTATCATTTATGCTCACTCTTGTCCCCCATACAAACCTCTATAAAGCCTAGCTGGAAGGCATTCTGGTTCACGATGAAAAGGGTTGAATATGAAGGGTTAAGCAAATTGGAAAAGAGAGGCTGAAGAAGTGGGTTTGGGCTGAGGGACGAAGTGATATTTAGTCGGAAATGAGTTTCACGCTTGTGTCTCTTACAATATACAGTAACACTGCTTACGAGAAGTAATAATTCTTTTCCTGCTAAGCTACATTCGTGGATGCGTCATACCTTGTGTGTATTAACTGTTTCAAAAAAACTGAGTAATTCCTTGGTTTACGGGTTCAATTTACTGTTACGTTTGTAAACCTAGAAAACCTAGTTCTTTGACGTCCCAAACATAAATATATCTTCATCCCTGTGGCCGCACGCTTGCTGGGATTGCGGGTTCGAATCCCGCCGAGGGCATGGTTATTTTTCTCTTGTGTGTTGTACAAGTAAAGCCCTCTGCAAGAGGCAAATCCCTCATCCAGGGGGGTACTACCGATTGTGTTTGTTTCAATGTGTTATCAGGTGAAACAATAATCCTCTACACCTACAATGAGTAGGAGAAGAGGTAAATACTAAAAGAACCATTTATATTTAGTATGTTCGTTGATGAAAGGTTAAAAATTAACATGCTATTGTAATGGGGAAATTATTTAACTATGTGAAGATACAGAAATAATTTTTAATTTGCCAAGGAGGACTTTTCGTTACGTTCCTAGCCCTGCTGGTTTGCTACTTCGTATTTACAGAATCGCGAAACAGAGAACTATAAACCACTGGAAAACATGGAGTTACTACCTTGCCTTGCAGTGTTTCACTGAAGTGTCTGCTTAAATTAGTAAGCTAACTAATGAAGCTAGGAGTACTGAAACACCTAATACAACAAGTTGTCCATACTTTCATGTCTGAGTTACCATCTGGCTTCAAACTTAATTGCTGAATAATAAACAAACATCTCTCACTACTCCATCAAACTTCTCATGCCTTCGGGTATTTACCCTTTGCAAGCAGTTACATCACACAGCGAAATAAGCTTTAGGCGATAATTGTAACACTGCCTTCCATAATTTCATAGCCTAACATTAAGGCAGAAGTTGCTCAACTTTCCTTCGCTAACGGCTTTAGGATTTTATATATATCTTAGCAAATATTAACTTACGTTACCAAGAGATCGTATAATAGCATCTTGTGTGCATTCTGCAGCCGACTGTCTAATAAAAGGGACCTTTAAGAGGGAATTTGCTAAGGCGTTATTAAATTTGTTTCGGTCATATTAGACATGAAGCCAGAGGTTCGTCCGAATCAAGTTATTAACCCTTTGAAGACTGACGTTCTTCTAAATTGTACATAATATTTTAGTTCGTACTTCACAAAGAACACTGTGGGTCTTTATTATAAATACCCATCGTGTAACAATTTTAACGGTTATTACCAGCTGTTATTGTGAGAATCATTCGGAACATACACAAGTAACTTTCTTCATATAAAAACACGTGGTATATATAGTTACCATTGGCCTTTAAGTGGTTAAGCTTTCTAGCAATCTAATTTATTCCGAAAGTCAGAAAATTAAAAGGAAAAGGAAGAATCATACGAGTATAAAGGAACGAACAAAAAATAAATAAATAAATAACGCGACAGCAAGGAAGAAGGAAATAAACAGGAAAAGAAAGAGAGAGAAGAAAGGAACAAAACTTCATCCTGCTGGTTTATCAAGTTTTAAGAAAAATGGATCTCAAAAGGATGTTCCATCGGATTCCGTCGAAAAATTGTAGCGGAAGAATCCACGTGCGTTTCTACTTCCTTTCAAAGTCAAAGAAAATGATATCGATATGACAATGTCATATGTAATACTAGTAGGCCAGTAGTAGCAGTAGTAGCAGTAATAGTACATTCAGTGGCAGTTGCAGTATCGTGGATCCAGTAGCGTTAGTATACAGCAAACAATACCGTGTTTACGTAACAACTTTGCCACCTTTCCCTTACATTTCGCAGTACGTGCAATAATGCATTATAAATTAGTGCTGTTAATGTAACTATGGTTGCCGTTCGCTCAGTTCGTAGCGTAAAACCACCGCGACACACCGTTTGGTAATTCGGATAACAATGCACACAACTTGATACAAATCTGCATACGTTAGTTCGTACGGCGGGCTCTTCAGGTATCAGGACATTGTTTCCTTACGAAACTATTTATAAACATTGGATTTACGTTATGAATATGCCAAGCTTTGCTAAGGTTCATTAATCGGAAGCTGTTATTTTTATTCTTATGTAGTAAATTATATGCGTACTTTACAAAAGTTTTATCTCAGTGCTTTTCCATAATGTTGCGCTATATGTTTCCTCTTAGTTAAGGGGTAAAAGCCGTTATTTCAACGTCAACTTCCAGACCGCCTTCACCTTCCACTAATACTGGTTTAAGAAACATGTGAGTGTCAAATTTAGTTTTGTGATATTTCAAATTCAGTGGCGTAATGTTTCAAATTCAGTGTCGAATTCTTCACATTCACTGACGTAATGTTTCAAATTCAGTAGCGCAATATTTCAAATTCAGTGAAGTAATGTTTCAAATTCAGTGTCGAATTCTTCACATTCATTCACGTAATGTTTCAAATTCAGTGAAGTATTGTTTCAAATTCAGTGTCGAATTCTTCACATTCACTGACGTAATGTTTCAAATTCAGTAGCGCAATGTTTCAAATTCAGGACCCTAATATTTCAAATTCTGTGGCATAACATTTAAAATTCAATGGCGCAATGCTTCAAATTCATTGGTGTAATGTTTCAAATTTAGTGTTGTAATATTTCAAATTCCGTAACCTAATGTTTCTAATTCAGTGGCCTAATATTTCAAATTCAATGGCGTAATATTTCAAATTCAGTTGTACAACACTAAAAATACTTCTTCTACAAAAGGCTGAAAATTTATTTACTGTTTGAGCGATTATTAGATTCTCGAGTCTCTACTCCACGAAGCTGGGTTGCTTTTACTTCTTCATTGTGTAAATAAGAAATTCGTGAGATACTTCTTACTATTTTCCGTTAAGATGTATGTATAATTATTTTACTTCACATTCCCAAGAAGGCAACCTAAAATTAAACTTCTGATGTTTTAAAATTTGTAATATATCTGAACATGTATGATCAACAAAATCATATTTGTGCTGACAGGAACCAAATATAAGCATTACAGAATATCAAACATGATGGAATGTTGTAGACCGAAATGCATATATTGCAACATTAATTTTGGGTTTTTGGAAAAGAATTACCGTCGGTTACACATTACAGCACTGTGCCCGCAAGGCGTGAACAAAACTGGAAAGCATGTACCTGTATGTGGTACACAAAATTACCACCGGCAGTCTTTGAAGCTTATTAAGTCCTTTTTATTTATTTATGATCTCGACTGTCCAGTATGAGATTTCCAAAGAACACGTAGAGCTCATTCATTTAATTATATCGAAAAAGGTAAGAATTGACATAAAATATTAGTTGGCATAAAATGTATGTTTCAGTCCTCTGTATAAAGCTTGTTCAAAATATTTTCCGCTCCGATAAAGATTTATTGTCCTACACAGGAAATTCAAGCATAGAGATATGTAGGTCTTCAAGCAAAGTGGTCATTAAACTGTCCCAGCTAAATTCAAATTCAAACAACTTAACTTTCTTTTTGTAAATTCCTGTACATAAAATCTCATGAAAATCAGTTCAGCCGTTCTCGAGTTCTTAACCTTTTAAAGCCTAATGGTTATTTGATGCACTAACAGTTTTAACATTCAAAAATTCTACATTCTGCCCACACTGTATTTATGTGTATTGTATTTATATTACAACAAACACCGACTTTTGTCTTATATAAAATAAATTTATTTGTTTTTTTAACCGAGATAAAAAGTGTTTACTGCGCGGTACGAACTGGGTCTTTAAATGAAAGAGTTTACGCTTCGTCTTCAAAGGTTTAAGGGCATACAGACAGACCAACATAGAAAGTTTAATAGGCTCTCAGCAATGTCGCGAACGTTCCTAAAAGCCACGTAACGTGCCCAAACTGCGAGGGCTATTTGTAAAATAAAAATCGAAGCTATGATCCCTACCTAAGTGGGCAGTGAGCAAAAATAAAACCTACAATTACAATGTACATTAACAAATATTCACGGACTGCGCGTGTACGCTGCTGATATGCTAACATCAGGTCATACTCCCAGTCCGACGGCCTTGTTAGTTTTCCACTCGTGTAACCCCTCTAAAAACTCATTGCGCACTCATCACGAGTCCCGTTGAGTGTTTGCCATATGCTCTCCATAGGCTGCAGCATTGTCCATTCCCCATGACGTCAGTTCTGGATCCTCGAAGCAGACGGCACAAAACACACGCAGTTAATAACACACAATCCATAGCAAGTATAAAATTGCACCTCATGCTTGTGTACAATTTTTAAATTTCTGGCTTTTCTCTATGTAGAAGTAAAGTTTTTAGATCTCTGTGTTATCTATGAGTGTTTTATTTTTGTGTCTTCCTATTTTAACTTTCAACCAGTTGATCTATGTGCAAATGAGGCAGTTATATGCTTATATTTCATAATTAAAATCTGGTGGACATAGATACCTAGAGCACGGAAAATTGAAAACAAATTAAGAAGCATCTTTCTAGGAAAATAGAATGATACTTTGTTAATAATTGTTAAAACTTTTTGTGTTCATTTCGAGAAATGTACGTACATGATTCCAAACGTAACAGGAAGCATATAAAGAATATCAAAGTTGAATTTCCTAAATACATTTTCTGTGTCTAATTATGACGTAATTATTACTTACTGAAGAGACTAATTGAAACACATTTCGAAATGGAACAGAAACAACTGTTTAACAAACTTGACATTGTATATACCGTGCAACATTATGATAATATAGTACTTACATAACCAACATTTATTGCACAAAAATATAAATAAATAAGTTTATCACACAACCCTACATATGTTTCGGTCCAAAATGGGCACATTACATGTATTTAACAACACCAAAGGAAGTACAAAAGTGAAAGCTTAAAAACCAGCAACCCCTGATGATGGCCCATTTTGGACCGAAACATATGTAGGGTTATGTGATAAACTTATTTAGTTATATTTTTGTGCAATAAACTGTTTAACAAATTAGCTGACAATTATAAATAAACTTTCTTAAAAATCTTAATGATCTCTGCACTCATTAGCGCAGTACTGCATATTACGTAGCCATGCGCCCACATGCAATATTCCTACATTCTTCTGCTTCCAGACATGCTCCGATAGAGCTGCATACAGGTCACTATGAAGCCTACATACCCCATATAAAAATAACAACGGGAATTTTAAACCCAATGCGTAAAAATAAAATACATTAGTTCCATTTTTACAGAAAACAGTACATGAAAACTTTAATAACTGTCGTCAATAGCATATGTTCCCCGTTGCATGTCGTGTGTCACCATTGTGTCGTGGTGCTAAGTATGTGTGTATTTCTGTAGCGCTGTTTTACACGCTTCCTCATGTTTGTTTCCGCTCACAAATAAGTAAAAAGAAACAAATATATAAAATGCACTTAAACTAAAAGCGAAACACTGTATGCGCATTTCAATGATAATGGATTGAGAAGTATTGCAGTGTTGAACATTAATGTAAACCACAAACATGATATGTAAATAAATATAAACGTGTGGAAAATGTAGTGTATAATTTGATGGGATATTTTTCGTTTCATAAGCCACCTGAAAAATATCATGAATACAACAAGAATTGTAGTTATTATGTCATTCACACGGAAAAACTCCATTTTTAGACAGGTGATTTCAATCAGACTGAGTGTACGATTTTATTGGGACAGAGCATTTGTTTAGAAATTTTCTAACCATTTGTGATATCATGTGCATATTCTGTTGGGAAGAATGTCCACTCCCTCTGTAGTCACAATTCCTTCACTGGAAGACGCAGTTGTGGGTTACACTTATCAGTTGTCAGGTGGTTTTAGTGATTCTTATGTCTTTTTTAAGCAAACGTTTACATCAAAACAACGAAAATTGCGTCAAGACTTCAGCGAAGAAAAATCAGCATTGCAACAAAGGTCAGTCTACATCAAGGACACACGCCAGTCTACATCAAGGACACGCGCCAGTGTACATCAAGGACACACGCCAGTGTACATCAAGGACACACGCCAGTCTACATCAAGGACAAACGCCAGTCTACATCAAGGGCACACGCCAGTCTACATCAAGGACACACGCCAGTCTACATCAAGGACACGCGCCAGTCTACATCAAGGACACGCGCCAGTATACATCAAGGACACAATCCAGTGTACATCAAGGACACGCGCCAGTCTACATCAAGGACACACGTCAGAGTACATCAAGGACACACGCCAGTCTACATCAAGGACATGCGCCAGTGTACATCAAGGACACGCGCCAGTGTACATCAAGGACACAAGCCAATCTACATCAAGGACACACGCCAGTCTACATCAAGAACACACGCCAGTCTACATCAAGGACACAGGCCAGTGTACATCAGTGACACACGCCAGTCTATATCAAGGACACACGCCAATCTACATCAAGGACACACGCCAGTCTACATCAAGGACACACGCCAGTCTACATCAAGGACACAGGCCAGTGTACATCAGTGACACACGCCAGTCTATATCAAGGACACACGCCAATCTACATCAAGGACACACGCCAGTCTACATTAAGGACACAAGCCAGTGTACGTCAATGACACACGCCATTGTACGCCAATGATACACGCCAGTGTACATCAATGACACAAGCCAGTCTACATCAAGGACACACGCCAGTGTACGACATTGACACACGCCAGTGTACATCAGTGACACACGCCAGTGTACAAGAATGTCACACGACCTTCTACATCAAGGACACAAGCCAGTGTAATCAATGACACACGCCAGTGTACGTCAATGACACACGCCAGTCTACATCAATGACACACGCCAGTCTACATCAAGGGCACGCGCCAGTCTACATCAATGACACATGCCAGTCTACATCTACACGCCAGTGTAGCCCTCCAGCTTGGGGGTTGGACGAGTGCTAACAACTCCTCACCCTAAAAACTTACTATGTTACAAAACATTTCACAAGCCCAATCCCTACGGAGACCTAGCTCATAGAAAAAGCATGGTTATTCCATTAGAAAATCAATCGCTGCTTTTGCATTGGGACCAAATTCGTGTTTATTTTGAGCACTGTTCGGAACACATAACCACACTCTGTGGGCAAAATGAAGAGATTTTAGTGTTCAACAAGGCGGTACATATACTACCCACCCGGCTCTAAAGGTTAGGTGTATAACCAGCACCCTCAATTGCAGTCTTCATTCGTTGCTTATTCTGCAGCTCTAACTAGTAACCCCACCACGACTACACCCTCAGCACTTGCAGATACATGCTTGGTTTAAAGGGTTGCAGCTTCCGAGAACATCGCCCACCTAGACAGCACTTTGGCTAATGAAGTACTCTATGAGAGTACATGAAACCCTCTGTGAACAGACTTTTATTAATCGTTTTAAGTAGTATTATTCAGAACATTACCTGGGAAAGAGGAAATTTTTAATCCTTGAAGGACATGCGTATTCTCTTTTCTAACAAACCAATTTGTTTGTAATTCGCAATAGGCTTATTTTGTTACAATACATAAATATTCTGGATATGGCATGCTTCTGAGTAATATGGAAACTGAAAAGCTGAAAATTGTAGGCATATAAATGAGGCGATTTCGATGTTTATTTAATCAGGAAATCTAATGTAAATATTTGTATCTCCTATTTATATTCCTCTGTAATATATATTAAAATACACTATACATAATTGAGATAGTAATTATGCTTAATATGGGACATACTAAAATGACATTGAGCAATATAAATAGGCATATTTACGCAAAGTGCTGTGATTAACTAATTATTGGTTACACATTTTTTTAAAAAAAATGAAAACTTTAAGTACATTTCCATATCTCAGTTCTAATTGAAATGGTTATACATTTCTAAATTTAAGTGTTACGCCATCGAGACTATTAAAATCCAAACGTATTGTTAATTATGTGCAAACACAAAAGTTTTCGTACTAGCTAAATTTTTGTTACGTCTTTTGACGTTTTTTATAATGCAGACAAATAATGGGAGATAATGAGGAAAAATGTGGCAGAGCCAGCCAGGCCAAGAAGACAATACAATATGGCGCATGCGCTTTACATGCTGAATAACTAAGTCTACAGACAAACACTCAGAATATTTAATAATTATTGCTTTTCCACGGCAACAATGGTTACGCGAACGCGCCTCAATGTTACGTTATACGTACACTGCCTGTCTTGTAATTGTTATTTCAGAGTTATTTAAGTGTTCCGTCAATTTGTATTCAGTCAAGTATAGTTTATGCATGTGCACAGTGTGAGTCATATCACACTTTGAGAGCGCAAAATGAAATTATCTCAGGTCAAGCAATTAGAAACAGACCAATCGTATTACTTTGCTGAAGAAAGGTAAAGTGAAACACCTCTTCAAAGAAACGTGAGCATAATGGAACCTGTCTTTAGAGAAAACATTGTACAGTCCAGATGATCTGGAGACCCGATGATCCGTAATTAAAATACGTCTACTAAACAGAACCTTCCTCCAACGGAAAACAAATTTCGGTCCCTTACGGTTCCGTTACAGGCTGGCTTCATTTACTTTAATAATAATAATAATAATAATATAACGAGCTGTCTCTCAGGAATCTCTTATTTCATAGCAATGAGTCGTAATTTCAAAGCTTTTCTCAAGTATGAAAGCATATGAAGTTGATAAATTGAAGAGCTTTCTGTAGCAACACCGTATCTACCGAATGCATTTTTCAGATTATACCTTTTAATTTTCATCAGATATTCCACTAGTTTCTAAACATTTACAAGGCAGATTTTGGATTATGTAGCTAAGGAATAAAGTGAAGAGGAACTTTCTTTCCTGTAAGAAATTAGAGATCAAGTAATTTTTGTTCTCGGACTCTAGCCTTCCCAATAGCCACCGTCAAAATTTCCCTTTCCACTCCACCACTTGTCTCCATTTTTAGGGTGCAATGAAATTATGCAAGAAGTGTCGCATGAATAATTTATAAGCTTTCCTCACCAGAAGCAACTGTCTCTTATTCCGAACCATCCACCCAACATCAAGTCACCACTCTCTCCGTCGTCTTTTCTCCCTCTTACTTATTTTCTGTTTCATCTTCGTCCTTATTTCCCTTGTTGCTTGTCATCTGCTCCCCTTTTCTTCTCTCGGATATTGCCCACTTGCACGTTTTATGACGCTTCTCTATCCGACACACCTTGCCTCCGCATGACGTTCTGCGTGAGGTGCCGTCAGGACATGCAGGACAAAGCCTTCTCAGTTAAGGGTTAGACAGTTTGACACTAATTTGGATTTGGACGAGGCGGTGTAAGGAAAATTGGAGAAGACCGACCAAAAATATCAAGTAGCTAGGTTCGACAGACATATAGAGAGGAAACCCGTGCCAGAATATTGATTACCGCCTGAAAACAGGTTCACGTGTACCGTAATGTGCATGAGGGACATATGCCTTGATTCTTCCTCCCGACCGTGGGATATAGAGGGCAAGTAGCTCCCAGAATGACGATATGATAACTGTCATCAAGAAAGGTTGGCAGGCGAATGCTAATGAAGTCGCATCATTTCTCAACTTTCCTTTATGGTGGCATGCTGAAGTTTAGTTCAGTGATTCAAACAAAAACAAATTACTTACAGGCACATTATCTTAAAGCTGTCCTATGTGTGCGTGCACATATGTATGTGTGTGTGTATGTATGCATGCATGTATGTATGTATGTATGTATGTATGTATGTATGTATGTATGTATGTATGTATGTATGTATGTATGTATGTATGTATGTATGTATGTATGTATGTATGTATGTATGTATGTATGTATGTATGTATGTATGTATGTATGTATGAATGTATGTATGTATGTATGTATGTATGCGTTTATGTATGTATGTATGTATGTATGCGTTTATGTACGTATGTATGTGTGTCTATGTATGTATGTATGTATATATATATATATACGGGGGTACGTAGGTATGTATTTACGTACGTGTGCGTATACGTGTCTTTGAATGTGTGTATATATCTGTAGGTGGGAGTATTTGTGTATTTTATGTATGTGTGAATGTATGTATGTACGGAGGTATGTATGTAGTGTACATGTATGTATGAATGTATGCATGCGCGCGTGCATGTACATGTTTGTATGTATGTATATGGATATACGTGTGCGTTATGTACATATGTGTGCTTCTATATATGTTTGTGTGTCTATGTATGTGGTCGATTACTTCTTCTTTTCTCTAATGACGCTTTTCTATTTGCACTGATCACCATCGTACAGCGCCGAAACATAGGTTGATCACTGAGTGATGAATTTAAATTGATTTGGAAGGAAATACCGTGGCCTGTTCTAAAATATTATCTCAGTACTTACAGTAAGCGGCAAAAATCACGAAGACCTCATTACACAAAGCACGTCACATGACCAGAGTGAAACCACACAAACCGACTGGAAGTCGCAAAGACAAGCCGGAACTTCCTGTCTGCCATCTGCCTTTACATGTGTTTCTGAACGTTCCAAGGTGCATGAATTATTTGATGTAAGGCTGATCACAGGTGAGATGTGACATTTTAAGTTTTTAAAGTGGGAACCATAAATATTAGCTTTGTCAAATGGGACGCCTTGTGAATTGGTAGAGGGGTTTCTGCGACGTCGCTAATTTTGGTATTTTGGTACCTATGACACCCTGTTGTTTGTTAGGTGACCAAACAACACTGTGTCACAATCCAGAAGACGATATTTTCAAGTCACTCTATTAAACGTTCTGCATTCAGCAATTTCGCTGGCGACGAAATTTAGGATTTTGGAGCAACTCAAATCTGTACAGTGTAGCTAACAAAACAATATTTTTACGACCAACTATCCTTTCATGTTTGGAAAGTGCAAGTATAACTGGGCCATTTTTCTCTCATTGTCATATGAAACCATAAAATATGCAGAGTCGTACCTGCAACCTTCACCCTTCTCTGTCTTTCCATTACAGCGAAAAGTTTAAATTAGTTTCTGGATGAGCCTCAAGTTGGACTGATTGCCGAGTGTCCCATGACTTTCCTGCAAATCCTTCCCTTACAGTCTCACTTTTCCTTTCTCTCCTTCGCCCTCATCACTTCATTTCCATCCATTTATTTTCCAAAAGTATGTCTGATCCGCCCTTACCATTTGCACAGGATTAGAAGTAATAATAGCAAAGGTAAACTAAACTACTATGTGTGTGATGTGCTGTGTCATTTGTGGAAATGAGATACTATGCTTGTCACAGACAAGTTTATAAGAAGAAGCTTCTTGTAGTTTGTATAGGTTACATCCAAAACTTATTAAGGGAACTCAATGTTTCTTCCTTCCTCATCTTTAGTGGTCTAATGCAGAGTGAAGGTTCTCCAGTATTAAATCCTGCAAGGGTAAATGCATTGTAACATGGTTATATTGAAGTTCAGGTTGTGATATGGACGCCTTTCTTCTTCATAAATTCAATATGCAGTGTGGTTTTCTGAGCTGAAGATAAATTCTGTCGGTATTAACAGTAGTTGTATACAGATGTGTCGAAAATGCTTGAAAATATTTGAAGAATATGTTTTTCATATCAAAACAAAAAAGTTCATATAAGATGCATCAAGAAATTAGTGATTTTTGAGTTTCAATGAAAATGTTTGCGCAGACATATATTGATACAAGCTTGTTTCCTTTCTTTGGTATGAGGAAATCACTCCTGAATCTGTCCAGGCATTTTAAATACGTCCTGTATATTTCATGGATCAAGTATAAAATAATTTTTACACTAAGCCCCAGGTTATCGCTGCACAATTCATTCTTCTCTTCTTATTTCATTGCTTGTTTCATAGGCAGAGTCTTATCCCTAAGCGAGATGGTTATTCGGTTGGTCCAGTGCAATCTTCTTGCATTGACTTTCAAGATGGTTATTCGGTTGGTCCAGTGGAATCTTCTAGCATTGACTTTCAAGGTGGTTATTCGGTTGGTCCAGTGGAATCTTCTAGCATTGACTTTCAAGGTGGTTATTCGGTTGGTCCAGTGGAATCTTCTAGCATTGACTTTCAAGGTGGTTATTCGGTTGGTCCAGTGGAATCTTCTAGCATTGACTCCCAAGATGGTTATTCGGTTGGTCCAGTGGAATCTTCTTGCATTGACTTTCGAGATGGTTATTCGGTTGGTCCAGTGGAATCTTCTTGCATTGACTTTCAAGATGGTTATTCGGTTGGTCCAGTGGAATCTTCTTGCATTGATTTTCAAGATGGTTATTCGGTTGGTCCAGTGGAATCTTCTTGCATTGACTTTCAAGATGGTTATTCGGTTGGTCCAGTGGAATATTCTTGCATTGACTTTCAAGATGTTTATTCGGTTGGTCCAGTGGAATCTTCTTGCATTGACTTTCAAGGTGGTTATTCGGTTGGTTCAGTGGAATCTTCTTGCATTGACTTTCAAGGTGGTTATTCGGTTGGTCCAGTGGAATATTCTTGCATTGACTTTCGAGATGGTTATTCGGTTGGTCCAGTGGAATCTTCTTGCATTGACTTTCAAGGTGGTTATTCGGTTGGTCCAGTGGAATCTTCTTGCATTGACTTTCAAGGTGGTTATTCGGTTGGTCCAGTGGAATATTCTTGCATTGACTTTCGAGATGGTTATTCGGTTGGTCCAGTGGAATCTTCTTGCATTGACTTTCAAGATGGTTACTCGGTTGGTCCAGTGGAATCTTCTTGCATTGACTTTCAAAATGGTTATTCGGTTGGTCCAGTGGAATCTTCTTGCATTGAATTTCAAGCTGGGGGCACTACGCTCCTCCAACTAACAGCCGGCAAGCTGTAACATCCCAGAAGACAAACGTTTTTCGAACGAATTACCTACTATGCTTTTAAATGCCACCTACCGGCATTTATCCTGAACTAATTCATTTCAACTTCACTTACAGTTTCTTAACCATCTGAATATTATCCTCACATCTGCGCGTAGGTCTCCTAAGTGGTTTTCCTTTCCTTTAAGTTTTCTCTATTAAACTCTTGTGTGAGGTTCCCATTTCTTCCCTGAGTGTTCTGTGTCATTCTTAGCTCTTCATATTTGATTTAGCCTCCCAAGAAATACTAGGTGAGAAGTGCAAATTATGAAGCTCCTCTTTATGGCATATCCTTCAACGCCCTCTACGTGTTCTTACTTAAGCCATAATATTAGCCCTGATAATATTCTTTCAGAATATTTAAAGAGAGAAAACGTACATTTCATTTCGTTTTAGCCAAGTTTACGTAGGATTAATTTTAAAATTTGTCACTCGTTTATTAACGCGCAAATAGCTCTAAATATCTGCACAATTCTTACACCCCAGAACATTAATGATTTGTAGCTGGAAATGGAAGCATTGTCTTTCTATAGAGACACTCAGCCATGGGGTTTGTCGGTCTTATTTCTTTCAAAACGTACAGATGTACAAAGGCAAACATTGGACACTGGACGAAGTTCAAAGCTGGGTTGTTCTAATTTAGCCATATAAATATGACGAATATCTTTAGAACGATATAGTACTGCATTATTTCCATTTTATACAAAGTACATATTCCTGTACTTTGAAGACATCCCTCTCCCAGCCCTTTCCAATAAATATGACTCCTGTTGTAAATGTGTCTTCTTCCAATAATTCCTGAATTGTTCCTCTTGATTAAAGTGAAGTTGTCCACGTGGGTAAGTACCAGGATTTTCAGACGTAAGTCTTATTTATGTTGTGTATGTAATGGTACACAGATTCTTAAATTTGGCATTAGATAAAGATGACTTCTCTGCTTCACGCTTCTGTCCGAATATCGCTTTGGTAAATGCTCACTATACACAGTGGAGATTCTTTAAACATCACGGTCATCACACACTGGAAACGAAACAAAACTTCCTCGTTCTAACATGAATCTGCCTACTCTATACTAGCTTCCTGGCAGCCACCTTAATGACGGACTTTCTTCCGGAAGGCGTTTTAAAATAAATAATGACTACTTCTTTTTTTATCTTATGAAACACTTCCCTTGCATTTTACGGTCAATATTCATGTGTGGTATTTTCTGTCACTACAAAAGTAGAAAGATTATAAGTATAGATGTTACGGGGGATTTGTGCCTATAAAACAATAGAATGTAGAAGCAAAGAAAAGGCATCGATGGTTTACAGACACTGAGGAGGAAAACTGGCTATCTACAAAACTAGTTAAAACCCGAAGAATAAAAAAAAAGAACGAAGGAGAATAAGAAGTGTTTCTGAATAATAAATGTCAGAGGATAGTTTTTTTTAAAAGAGAATCCAGGACTGACTTTTATGTTCTGAATTGCAAACCAAAATCTTGCTATATTTGGGGTTCTCACAGTAGTATTTGTGAATATTAAAGTATTCTAGGATGTTATGCGTGTTCATTGGTAAGTAGTTCATTCATTCATTCTGTAGTCTGTCTTACGACAGGTCCGTAGCCTCTTCCAAAGCGAGTTCTCCACAGGGTGCGATCTAGTGCTTCCTAGTTACCTGCAAAAAATTGTTGTATTTTCAATTTCATAGTCAAGAAGTCCAAGGGAAGTCTTCAGAAAAGAATCGTGCTTGTTTAGTAAGCCTAGAGATGTGTACTGAGAGCACGCACTGAAAATCAGCTCCATTTTTCACAATTTATGTCCGATTTTGTGCGGTAGGTTCAATAAGTTTTGTGCCCAAAGTTTGTTCTAGTCTTGTGTCAGTTCCATTCGAAATAACAATAAAGTAACGATCTACTAGAGATTTTCAACGTTACTGGCGCATACTTCACACGACGCCGCTACCATGTTTATTTACTTCAGGGAGGGAAAAGGTGTGTCATGTTACCTGGAGAGTAATAGAGAGAGAGAGAAAAAAATTAAAGGAAAGAAGCGGTAACTGTAAAACTCCAAAGCTTACTGAATAACTCATTAATGCACATTATAGAATACTCAAAAATATCTGTTCTATTGATACTGCTCCAAACTACATCGAATCGATGTTTCTAAAAAGGATGATGAGATAAATCTTGACTTTTACCGACTTTATAAAATTGCCCTCTTCACAAGATATCCACTGAGTACAAACGTAAATGAAATGAAGATGGAGAATTCTACAATAAGGGAAACTTCAGACACGGGTTGGGCAATTACAACTAAATGCAGTATCATTCATGGGAAGAAAGGGTTATTATGATATCCAAGGTGTAACCTTAAAAAGGAGAGTGGAATCGGGAATGTGAAACAAAAGGCCGAAATGGGTCTACTTCCTCATATAGACAAAATAATGCTATTGGCAATTTACATTTTGAATATTTAGTAGATATGTAGGGTAAAGGAGTAGGGAATGTGTAGATTCTAAGAACGCAGGTGCCTTAAAAATTATACTAAGACGTTTCAGAATGAGAATGAGAGAACCCGAAAGCTTATGCTATCGCTTTTCTTCTTCTTCAAGTAGATTTCGACTAATTAATGAAAAAATTCGTCACTTATATTCAGACATACAAAACAGAAGGTTCAGGCCCAAACAGACTGTTCGTGCGTCTGACTGCAAGCGTACTAGAAAAATGGGAATTTCAAATAATTTCACTAAAAAAACTGAAATTGGAAGTTATGATTGGTTGAATTCCTTCTAGCGGAGAAATCCAGACCTGAGTGTTAAACAATCTAAAGGTCTTTTTTCGTTAGAGCCCATGGAATGATCAGTAAATCCTGAAACATTTTTAATATGGTGTAGGTTGTAGGGACAGAAAATATCCTTTTTTACAATGTTGTAAATATTTTTACATGGATTAAACTGGCATACAAAGAAATAATAAACCTGATTGTTTACGAACAGGAAAGGCATCTATTTTTTTCGTGTTTTAACATCCGGACAAAAGGGTAAAATTGTTATGGCGATAACACGCTGTGATAAAGGAGCCAAATTCCTGACTCCTTCTTCAAAATTCAAAGGTGTCCACAAGAAGCAAGACTGTAATTACAGCACACCAAAGGACCAGATGTATACGTGATCCCAAATTTATCGTTACAGTAATATAGAATTATTCGCCAAATTGTTTAGAAGAGAAGATAAAAAAAATCAAAGGTATATAGAGCCATTATTTTAGGTCTAAAATAAGTTTAAGGAAAAGAACTGATCAAAAAAAAAGACAAGCTAGGTGTAACCAAGAGATTGCTGACAAATCCGATATCAATAAGGGCTGCGAGTTCTAGAAAGACGACCGTCGAACAACAAGGGTCGAGTGAGAAAGTTTCAGAAAGTGGCTGCGTGAGTTATGTTCGCTGTAAAAAGACCGCTGCAGAGATCTCAAGAAGAGCAGAGTGAATCTAGGGAAGTCCATTCCTCAAACCTTAGAGCTGAAGATCACTGATTATACGATAGTTTACTTGTGACACACTTTACATTCTAGCGTTCTTGTTGCTTCATTACTTTGAAAAAAGCTCAAAACTTTTCATTTAACTTTCTTGTTTTTTGAAACCATGGAATATTTTTAAACAGTGGCGTCTCATTCTGAAAGGCGAGAAATTTTTACCGGCGTGTTCGGGAGAGACGCCTCAAAGAAAAACATTTTCATTACCAAGCAGTTCTAATATATTCATTCCTGTAGATTGTTTGCTTACATTTCAGTAAAATAAAAATATCACCCTCAGATATATTCTGAACATAAAATTTTCTGGATATAAACTACAAGATTAGCATCGTAGCCCTGTTCTTATTTGCTGACTTAAAAAGAGTATTTCGTATCTGTTATGTAAGACTCTAATCATTTTCCTTCCCACATTTCCCTTACACAGCTCTGCTAAGTCATTAGTTTTTCCATCGCACAGAAGCCTAAATAAAATACTCGTACAGTCTCTGCCTCCAAGTTGTTAAATCGTATGTTACACAAATATTACAATAACGTGTAAATTTTTTTAAGATCTAAAAGCAACCAAAGTTTTGGGACTTAAAACTAAGTGATACTAGTATTTGTCTCGCCTCATAAATTGATGCGTCTGCTACATTTACGTTAGTAGTTGTAGAAACTTGAAAACTACGGTTTTGAATTGTCCTCAAATGACAGAGTATTCTAGTTTCTATTTTTACTAATTGCTCTCAATTATGCTCATATATTGGTTTTAGTAATTGAACCAACAAATACACTTGGTTGAAAAGACGTCACTAACTGTCTACAACATACCGCCTGTATATTTCGGCCCCTCCAGTAACATTATTCAAAAACAGGCCTATATATTTTTAACTTTTCCTTGAGATTCATTAATACTCGTTACTGATGGCCCAGGACAGGGGTAATTGTAGACATTTAGGTACTCTTGCCCTATAAAATGTATTTGTTGATTTAATTACTAAGACACTAGGTGAAAACCAAGTTTCGTAAAAATCGACCAACTGC
Source organism: Reticulitermes speratus (assembly GCA_021186555.1). Taxonomy (NCBI): domain Eukaryota; kingdom Metazoa; phylum Arthropoda; class Insecta; order Blattodea; family Rhinotermitidae; genus Reticulitermes; species Reticulitermes speratus. Next base: position 9,341,184 of record JAJKFL010000039.1, on the reverse strand, counting down.
TTCAAATGCTGAAAAGTTGGACACATAGAAACACAGGGAGGTGATCAAATAAACTCATGATTATTCACTTTTTTAATAAGGAAAGTAGATTAGAACATTAAATTAAATATTTGTAAAAGTAGTCTTGAATTTTGAAAAGTGTTACTAATGTATAGGTTTTTTAAGTTCCTAACCCTTTGTTTGTTAAAAATAGAACAAATTACATTCTCTCGAAAATTCACCTTTTACGAATCACCGGCCCTGAATTCGAAATATCAATATTGACAAAAGTACGAATGTATACAAAACAAGTTCGCTTATTTATTTTATCGTGAATGTAGTAATTTTTGTGCGTGATGAATGTGACCCACACAAACGGATAAACAAAGAGACAGATGTCAGTATTAATTTGACAGTTCTTATGTTCGTAAAGCGAACGGTAGTCACAAACAATAATATCCACTTCCGTCGCACACAACACAGTGATGTGAATGTCGTTCTCCACAGATTAGAGTGTTTCTCTCTCTCTCTCTCTCTCTCTCTCTCTGTCCTCATTTACGCACTGATTGTTCATCGTGCCGACCGACAGGCACACAGCATATTTGATGGTGCTAATGGATCGCGAAGAGTGGCAGAAGCCGCTGCAATTTTGAAAGGCATATAATTAACAGATAACTAGCAACAGATCTCCACTGTCATTGTTGCAATAACCACAGTTTCACTGTAAAATGTTTATCATTTACTGCAGCAATCTGCGCCGCAAGACACATTTACCTTATAAAGCTACATTTACACTTTCTTTAGACTTTTCATGTCTCCATTTTTGCTATTTATGTTATGTGACCTTAAAGCTGTTTTTAGTGCAAGAGAACTCTTTTCTCAACATCTCTTCCTCCTTCGTCGAGAGCTTAATGCGCATAATGATCAGTATACGGTGAAGAGGGGGGAAGACATAAAGCAGGCCACTTAGAAGGCGCACAAATTATTGGTCGACTAATCGAAGTCGAGAATTAGAAAATTATTTAAAAAAAATAACACTATAAGAGACAAAATGAAATAATATGAGCTACATGATTTTTAAATAAGAGAACTGGAGCTATAGCTCTACTCACTGTTAACATCACCACTTTATGGGGGTCATTGGTCAACTTCCTCACGCGACAGTTTTACCCCGGGGAAGAAGCCCCTGGTATCTGTTAAACAGGCTAGGTGGGTTTAAACCCGGTCTGATGGCACAACAGGAAATGAAAATGTCCTTTTCTTCCCAGGAACCTAAAAATGATTTCTCTGTTGTCCACTCGCAGCCAGATCACTAGATGGATGATAATGATGATGATGATAATAACAAAATAACTTTTAAAGCAACAGGACGTGAGATTGTGGAATACATTCTATTCTCAGCCATCATCAGGCCTTTTCTAAGAATGTTCGTACAGAAAATTTTAAAGGATACTTTTAAATTTTCTGTATAAACATTCTTAGAAAAAGGCCTGATGATGGCTCAGACTACAACCGAAACATGCTGCCTGTAAAATAAACATAAACGTTGTGTTCTGTGTGACTGACCTTGAAAATATACATTTGTGATTTGGCGATAAAAAAGAGGATGTCTCTTCTTAAATTTATCAATATTTACTTCACGGACTTCAAACCAGCAAACAAACGCATATCGAGAGGTATGGTGTTATTCAACGGGATATGGCGGACACAGAAGAGAAATAATTATGGCAGATATATCAGATCTGACAAACATTGATACGGAAGTAAAAATTTTACTACTGCCTAGTACGGAGATAAAGTAGCAGAATATCATTCGCATTGTATTTCTGTAAACTAATATTTAGGATGAAGTAACCTCTCTGTTGCACCAGGCATACTAGCTGTTGAGGTCTCCGTTCATCTGGGATGTGGAGCCGCTTCACGTCCCAGTACACCGCTGTGACGCCCAAACACAGGCATACTAGCTGTTGAGGTCTCCGTTCATCTGGGATGTGGAGCCGCTTCACGTCCCAGTACACCGCTGTGACGCCCAAACACAGGCATACTAGCTGTTGAGGTCTCCGTTCATCTGGGATGTGGAGCCGCTTCACGTCCCAGTACACCGCTGTGAACGCCCAAACACAGGCATACTAGCTGTTGAGGTCTCCGTTCATCTGGGATGTGGAGCCGCTTCACGTCCCAGTACACCGCTGTGAACGCCCAAACACAGGCATACTAGCTGTTGAGGTCTCCGTTCATCTGGGGTGTAGAGCCGCTTCACGTCTCAGTACACCGCTGTGAACGCCCAAACACAGGCATACTAGCTGTTGAGGTCTCCGTTCATCTGGGATGTGGAGCCGCTTCACGTCCCAGTACAACGCTGTGACGCCCAAACACAGGCATACTAGCTGTTGAGGTCTCCGTTCATCTGGGATGTGGAGCCGCTTCACGTCCCAGTACACCGCTGTGACGCCCAAACACAGGCATACTAGCTGTTGAGGTCTCCGTTCATCTGGGATGTGGAGCCGCTTCACGTCTCAGTACACCGCTGTGAACGCCCAAACACAGGCATACTAGCTGTTGAGGTCTCCGTTCATCTGGGATGTGGAGCCGCTTCACGTCTCAGTACACCGCTGTGAACGCCCAAACACAGGCATACTAGCTGTTGAGGTCTCCGTTCATCTGGGATGTAGAGCCGCTTCACGTCCCAGTACACCGCTGTGACGCCCAAACACAGGCATACTAGCTGTTGAGGTCTCCGTTCATCTGGGATGTAGAGCCGCTTCACGTCCCAGTACACCGCTGTGACGCCCAAACACAGGCATACTAGCTGTTGAGGTCTCCGTTCATCTGGGATGTAGAGCCGCTTCACGTCCCAGTACACCGCTGTGACGCCCAAACACAGGCATACTAGCTGTTGAGGTCTCCGTTCATCTGGGATGTAGAGCCGCTTCACGTCCCAGTACACCGCTGTGACGCCCAAACACAGGCATACTAGCTGTTGAGGTCTCCGTTCATCTGGGATGTAGAGCCGCTTCACGTCCCAGTACACCGCTGTGACGCCCAAACACAGGCATACTAGCTGTTGAGGTCTCCGTTCATCTGGGATGTAGAGCCGCTTCACGTCCCAGTACACCGCTGTGACGCCCAAACACAGGCATACTAGCTTTGTTTGTGAGTCGATATTACGTCGACATTCTCGCAGAATTTACAACTTCAACCCACAAACACATACAATATATGCAGCTGTGATCAGAACAAATTATCACACTGATTGCTATCTAAAATCGATTACAAAGCCATAATATAACCACATAATAAATAATGTTAACACAAAAGTGATTTTGGCGTCATGATTCTCGCGGTGGTATGGAGATTTAGATTTCTGGGAAGAGACACCATGTCGTCTGGTAGAAAAATACCGAGGCTTTGAAGGAAACTGCTAACTTAATATTCAGGGTAGAAGTAGTACCAAAAATAGAAAAATTATTATCCATAAACCGTCGTACAGCTTTAAATATTTCTCATTTTTAACACAGCACACACTTCAGATAAAAGATTACATAATTATGAATTTACAAAACGATAAAGCCTCTGCCATTTTATGTTCAGAAATGTAAATGTGACTTTCCTCTTTTCTGTGCACATATTATTTCGTATCTGTGCGACTAATCTGAATAAATAAATCACGAAACCACCTGTAAAGGGGGTACAAAGTACAGTAGTTAGGTGAGTATGTAGACCACACTGTATTCCTCTGCACCACAGACAGGCCTTACATATGGTAACGTTCGAGTACACACCTACGTCGCAGCCTGGATTCCATTGTCGTCGTCTATGTGAAAGAGGCAAGGAGGGTTCAAAATGTCTTGACAGTGTTGCTGATGAAGAAGAGTAAGGTCTTCTTGGGCATGGCACCCTGTTGATTGGTATTTATTTATTAAAGCTTCGAAGGAGCTTGCTACCTTCATCTTCAGGGTAGAGTCCAAGAATGCTGCCTCCATGTTTATTCTAACAATGGAGGTAGTGAAGCAACCCGAGACGTCGGTAACTAATTCCCAATAAATTTGACGTCATACGCCAGAAGGATGCTACAATCTTCAACAGACTTTTCGCTGGTAACAAGAAGCTATAGCAGTGTTTATCATCGTATGGATCCCTATAAATTTTGGGTCGCGAAGCTATTCTGAGTGGGTCGCGAAACAATTTCATGAATCTAATTTTTACCAAATCATACGACTTTGATAAACGTACTGAAAGCAGTGTTTTTTTGTAGATGCCATCACTTGACTCAGACCATTGGCTAACAGGTTTGTCAGCCTCTCAACAAAAAAAATTATCGGATCAGGAAAAAAATTATCTTTTTCTTGTTGCAATTATAGTACGTTTGTCAAAATGTCCTCAATTTGAGGAACACCTCGTAAATCACTGAAACGTTCAAATTTACAAGATCATGAAGACTAAGACTAGATAAAAGAGCCTTAAGTATGTAAATGCATATATGATTATCTTCATTTCATTAAATCATTAAAATGTCAAATTCGCTGTACCAATTCACGTTTATTTTACACCTAGCTTTATTTATGATCCCTGGGGTCGCGAGACAAGGCTATTGGCCTAATCTGGATTGCGGCTGAAAAAGTTGGAAAACATTGAACTGCAGTAAAACGTATGACATCTCCGTCTCACATATTACACAAACTATTTAGAAATTAATTACTAGAGAATCAAATTTAAAGTTTGCCTGTTATGTCATATAACGACTGCAGAAAGTTCGCTTTCTCTTTATTTCTTCATCTTCAGAGGAATGCAGCAATTAAATATCCATAAACGTGAACACAGTAAACTCATTTTCCGAAGGGCAGAGAAAAAATTTCCCGTCTCTTCCGAACGAGCCACAGCAAGTTCAATTCATCACTGTCAAGTCCATCTTGTGCATTCGAATTCTGTTTTCGCTGTCACTCCATTTGTCAAATAGAACGCCACATCTGCGAATTCCATTTGTAATTGCTCCTACACTTCTCACTCTTCAAATACTTTATAAGCTAATAACTCATCTTTTTAACATTTGTTATTTTAACGACATAAATCAAACTCTTGGCACAACAGCACACTATGGGCCGTGTCCCTCTTGTAGAGGTATAGCTCCAGTGGATCTTTGTCTTCCAAAGTAACCGGAGGTACAATTAGCCTAACCGGGGCGCTTTACATGTAATCAAAGAGTATCTGGTCCAACCGGACAGGAAGATCTGTGGGTTTGATTGCCTCTCAATTAACCGACCGAAACTAAACACCTCTGAAACCAAGCCCAGATTCTCTAGTCGCCCAACCCATAGCCTATTCATTATAACGACTGAGCTACCCTGATCTCATTATTCATAAAGTACCACCAATATGCAAATGAAACAACACAGCCCTGAGCCCTCCCGTAGACACTTGGGCCTATGTTTCGTCAGTTGCTTTGTACAGATACCTTCTTCGAAACTTCTGAATTACGTCACTAACAATGTTTGTCCTTGCTGTAATATGAAAAAAGTTGCCATCATCTGCTTCCAGTCGCACATCAAAAAAGCAGTCCAAGGAGGAACTTATACACCGTTCTTGTCTTCAAATATTTCAATAATGAGATATAGACATGTCAGTTACATTGAAATTAATGCACCTACTCTCACATGATTAGAATACTCAACACTTGGATGTTTGCTATGTCTAGTAATGGGCCATATCAGGCTGAACAACTGAGGGTAGAAATCACAGCTGCAATTGAAAGCGTAACTAAAGCACCACCAAACGTTTTATGTTGATATGCTCTAGTTTTTCTTTGCTTAAAAGCATCTAATTTTTTCACTAGTAAAACTGTACCAACACATGCACTTTTATTAAAACAATAACAGTTTTAAAAAACAAGCCCTACTTATGTTTCGGCCAGCTAACTCGCCATCATCAGGGGCAACTAGTGATCACAGCGTAATCACGTTCAATAGGTTTATATTAAGATGTGTGGGTGTTGAAGTGTCTCCGATGAACGACGTGAACTTTATTGTTTTAACGTTTTTATACAACACTCATTGTATTTTAGTAAGTTTTAAATTTCGGCGTAAGCTCCCTGAAGTTAGCGTAAATGACGCAGAAACATGTAGGAGCAACACAAGACTATATTTTTATGTGTCAGATGTGCAATTGTTAGTGTTATGAATCAATAATTTAGTCACGATGCAAGGAATAAGCACTGTCAAAACAGTAACTTCAAATGTTTTTGGGTGTCATCATCCCATTTTGTTTTAATCGAATACACAAATAAATTCAACAAATTAAAAATTTATCGATCCTAATCTGTGTATAAATTCGAGTATTAAAGCCACAGACACACAACTCTGCTCATAAAGCTGCAATGAGCCTGTTCAATTTATACTCTACCTTCCTCCAAACAAATTATTTTCTAGTATATTCAATCCACCGTTCTTGAGTAAGCCACCACGTCAATGCATTCCACGATATTCCATCTCCGGCTTCCACAGTCTTATTATTAGGCACCTGATGACACCTTGCATGGCGGTTCGGCGTATCACACGTTTTCTACGTACAAACAACGACACAAACAGAGAAAATAACGCAAAAACCTGCAGTATTTATGCCCCAAGCTAGAATGTGACTCACGATCTCAATGTTCGAGCGGCGGATATCAGTAACCACTTTTAGAAGGCGAGTCCACTGTGTCGGTACTGAATTTCACATATGAATTAAAAAATTTACAGAAGTTTGAGAGTGTCACCTCATGATCATGAAATTTCAATATCAATAATGTGATAGAGAACCGAAGTCTGGTCTCAATTTAACCACTACTGAATCATGAAACACCAGCAGTCTGCAGTACCACGTTGTGGTCCACAGGGGAGTGTCAGCTAGCAGGTGGTCTGTGGTCCGTACGCTGAGAATAATGACAGGTGACTCTGATGCCAGCACTCCACAGCTTCCTGGCCATTACCTGCCCACAATGCAACGGTCATGTCAAGCAGGTCGTTATCGAACCTACCTTTACACCTACATAAACGTTCGTAAAGGGACTTATTAGCTGAAATATCACGCAACGCAGGTCATATTCACATGAAAATGTCCAATTCATTTTGGATCTGACGATGGTATACAGAGAACCACTTCGCTTTTCGAGCTAGTTCATCAGCCAGTGCTCTAAAAACTAAAAAAAATACAAAAAATGAGACAATGTTTCGGAACAGAGACGTGTTCGTCCTGAAATAAAAGTGGAAAGTCGCCTACGTATTTCGGCCCTAGATAGAGCAAATCTCAACGTGAAATTTCAAGCCTTCTTGAATATGAAGCCGTGTAGATTTGTAAATATTCATCCACTTTTGGGTGGAGCTTCTTGCAAACATTTTAAGGGTGTAATATTCCCACGTAGAGTGGCTCTAGACGTGGATTTCTTCCTGAGAAAGTAATATTTTCTCGGCTACTTAAAAATTTTTTTTATGGAACCAAAAAAAATCATTTCCTTGTTCACAGCAGCTTGCCACTGGCCCCTATGCTTAACCAGAGTAATCCAGTCCGCACCATTCCATCTTCTTTCCAGAATATCCATTCTAATATTATCCTCAAATCTACGTGTAGTTCTTCCAAGCTTTTTCTTCTCGTCAAATGTTCGTACAAACGCAGTGTAAGCACTCATTATTTGTAGAACTGATGGCTGCATTTAAGAATAGCTGACTCATTGCATACGTGCTAATCAAAGAAAAATTCTCTTTTAACTCCACAATTATCTATAGGCCTTATTAAACTTTGCTTGCAATTAACAACACATCAGTTGAATACACAATGGAGTACTGTCTAGTTTGTAACAAACTAAACTTTGCCTATACAGCTTTTATTAAAGTTTATGTGAAGTTAATTAATGGTTAGGTAAATACCTATTGTGTGTAGAGTGCTGGTGTATTTCTGGTTTTTAGGCGCCTGACGGTTCGCTTGTGTTTGTCATACATTCACGATATGTCATTACTGTTTGTTCTAACAGATGTCGCACTAATGGTGCAACAAGAGTGGCACGTATGTTTACACGTAGCACAGATACATATACGCAGTTGCTTAAACATATCAGCCAGATCTCTTGGAAATGAATGACGGACAGTGCAAATAGCATGTGAACCGCTACAATGCGGTTATGGCTGTGCCCAGTAAAACTATAAACTGTCAGAAGTAATTGCGTAACTATGGAACTGTAATAGCTGCGAGCAAACAAGCATTTCTCGAATAATGCGCCTTTATAACTTTCAATTCTTTTAACTAACAGATATATGGCTACATTAATACAGGAAAACCTGTAAATGGAAAGAGCAGTTTATGTCCTTTCGTGTTTTAGACAAAATACTAGCTGCATTAATATACGCACACAGATGTGTGTTAAAATTCTACGAATATTGCTCACATTACAATAATAATTTATCAGTAAAGGTATTATAGTGTAGTATACCACATAAGAAACATAAACTTCCTAATTCATATACCTTAACTGTCACTGCTGCTGTAACGCGATAAGGAATACAGCAGGTGTTTACGTAACTGCGATTGAGTAGACGAGTATTGTATACAGAATTTGGTAGGGAAAATTCCAAAAAAGACCGCATTTAATACCAAAAAAGAGATTTAAGTGTAACAATAAGTTTTACTGAAGGGAGCTAAGCTGTAACCATCAGAAGTGAAGAAAATGGCTTAAGTGGCGCCGTGGCTTCGAGTTCTGGTAGCAGAATTAGCGAGATACTAGTGGCGTCGTAGCTTCGAGTTCTGGTAGCAGAATCAGCGAGGTACTAGTGGTGGCGTAGCTTCGAGTTCTGGTAGCAGAATCAGCGAGGTACTAGTGGTGGCGTAGCTTCGAGTTCTGGTAGCAGAGTTAGCGACGTACTTACTTAGAATAACGTAAGAATAGAAGCTTTTACAACTAATTATGCATGACCTTTTCCCAGCTGGGATTTTGCCCGTGTTCTTTGAAACAATCCTTTGTCTCCGTTAAATCTGATTTCACATTTTCTTTAGTGAATCACGCGTTTGTGTATCAACGCACTGGCTAGAATGCTCGTTAAGGAAACTTCTCCTTTCTTGTAACGTCTGCCCTTTGTTTGTACCCTATGGAACTGCGGCAAATGAAATTGCTATCTGGGGGCCTTATACACCTCTACCTGCTCGTATACGAGTATGCATAATATTTATGCCATTGTTCTCTCGTCTTGAGAAACACATATTGAGTGCTGAGAAGAATAGGTGGATCTAAGAGGCTCGTACAGTCACGGTAATATTGAAAGGATTTACACAATTCGTAATATTCACTTTGAAATGTGAGGGTTATTAAATACAGACGAACAAGGTAAAAGGAATAAGTAGCATACAAAGGAGAGAAGGGAAATTTGCCAAATATTTAAGAAAGGAACAATTTTGGATGGGCGTGGAATGGAAGATATTAAAATAAAATTTAGAAACATAAATGGTGAGGTTGTATTCTGGACTAAACTGATTCAGGATAGAATCCCATGGCTCTATTTTGTTAACACCATAATGAACATATTGATTCTATAATAACGCTGATGTAAGTTGTGAAATCAGGTCATTTGTAATCAACTATATATACTCATATGCATGTAGGTTTTTGTACATATAGGCCTATTTATTTCTGAGTGTGTATGTATGTACATTGTGTATGCATACAGCCTACGTGTGTGTGCAAATGTATGTATGAGTACCCTATATGCACAGATACATGATACAGATATCCTGGATATAGGAGCTGGAAATATGACTGCCTCCGTGTAACGCGAAGTTAGGACACAACACATATCGAAAACAGATCGATTCAGTTTGGTTTCCTGATCAGCTAATGAAGTATTAATTCATTCACTCATTCTGTAGTCTGTCTTAAGACAGGTCCGTAGCCTCTTCCAAAGCGAGTTTTCCACAGGGTGCGATCTAGTGCTTCCTCTTTCAATTTCCAGTATATTTTCTTTTCCTTAAGATCATCCAGCAGCTGCTTACTTAAGTTATACATATACAAATATCCTACTTTTCGCTGATGGAGTAGTGTTAATTTAGAATGGTAAGAATAAAATTAAAATACAAGTTCTGCATCTAAACGAAATATATAAAATTTATAATTTCAAATTCTCAGTTAATTTTGCTAATATTACCGAGGATGTAACTTTCATAAGCACGAATACAATTAGGTCTAGGAACCCAGTAAGTGACCAGGTCTTAGAACACGCAGTGCAATTAAAATACTGGGGACAGGATAAAAGCTACGAGTAAAAGGTGATGACGACATAAAACGAAACTACAATAATTCCAGGCAGGGTGTGATAAAATTTTAAGGGATACAAAATTAACATTTTATAAAGTTATGGCTACATCCGCACTCTTGTAAGTAGACGGAAGTTGAGTCGAAACTCTTTGAGATTAAGGAAAATTACAGGCTACGCAAATTAATTTTCAGTGCACAGTAAAACTCTGTAGTAAATTGGGGAAATCCCGAAAATAAAACGTCATAAAAGAAGTACAAACGTGCTCCTTAAATAACAGAACACGTGATTACCGACAGAAATGTGCCAGCTTGAATAGGGAAAGGAAAGTAATAGGCTCTTTATATTAAAAAAGAAAAGGAAAAAGACAGAAAAAGGCGCCAGAGGAACATGTGGACTTAACTGTGAAGCTGACAGAGGTATCAGCGTCTATGCCACGAAGTGAATGAGAAGAAAAATAAGACGACGACGACGATGATGATGGCGACGAAAATGATTATTACAGAAGAGGTGTCCTGTATCATACAATTATTTATTAGTGGGAAAGTAAAAGATGTAAATTTGTCCCTTGTTCTCCATAAAGACATAAGGGGAAGTACAAATACAGCTATCAAGCTTTCTTAAACTGAATACTAGATGGAAGTGAGTGGTCATATTCACGTTCCGGCTGCTTTACTCCCGAGATAGGAGCCCCCGTTTCCGTTGAATACAAGGCTATATGGACCCATATACCGGTCTCGACACTGTGGATAACAGAAAATTTCATTTCCACTGCTGGGAATCAAACCAGTATGCCTCTATCTTCCAGCCTGTTGCATATTCATCATACTGGCTGAGCTATCATCCCGGCTGTAATCGGATAATATTTCTTCAGACAATATTTTTCATTTCGTCGGCTCCACCCACTGTTTGAGCTCTGCTAACATTAACTTCCCCAGTACAGGACAAATATTATATTTGCTTTATTTCTCATTCTCAGCTATGAACAGGAATGGTTGCACTCCCATTAAATTAATGACCAAATCAATAAGTTCTCCAGCAGACAAATATTAATTTACATCATATCTATACACACAGTAATGCGTTTCACATGCATTAGTGTGTACGGTATAAAATTGCTGTAAACACAGAACCCTGTTTTATAATATACGGAGTATGGAATTAAATGTTTGTTGATAACCAACTGAACCGGCAGAAACCACGCTGACGGGGTCATCCTAGCCATTTTGATTTGTATTCCCACTTTATTTCTTGATTCTGTGTCCGGGCGTTCGCAGTTATATTTCCTGCAGAATAGATTCAGACGTTTTAGTAACTTCGATGCTTAAAGTAATAAATATAGCCTACTAAAAATATTTAAAATTTAAAAAATAACTCATTATAAAATTAAGCCAGAATACCGTGAGCGATATGGAGAATAGCCTAGAGGGCTGGAAGATGCGGGGTTCGAATCCCGGTAGCGGTGAAATAGGCTCCTCTTCTCCAAATGTCCAGACAGGCTCCGGGGCACACGCAGCACATTTTTCAAAGTGTACCGGGGATAAAGCAGCTGGGTCGTGAAACTAAACACTCATCACTTTCTGGTGTCGAGGTTAAGAATAAACTTCACTCCCCCTCTTTTCGACGTTTAGTGTAGGGGTAAAATTTTAATTTACATTTTAATTTTAGTTCAAAAAAACTGGCAGAACATACTTCAAACGCTCATCTGACAACAGGTTAGGGTAATTGGGATTTGGGGTCTACAGTGTGATAGCTAAGAAGAATACTGTGTTCTGGAATGTGACGCCATGTACTTTCGTAGAAATTTTCCGACGTTCAGGAGGAAAGTTCTACATGTATTCGCAAGTTAAAAGAATAAAAATTTTGAAATTTTTACATGTGTAGAAATGTCTCCTTATCAAGCATCAATAAGTGAAAAGGAACATGCAATATTCTGGTAATTGTAGGACATCCAACGGTAAAGAAAAAACTACTATATGTATCATTGCAGACGGTAACACCGTTGTTTCTTAAAAATACAATAAAATATAATGTAACAATATTGCAAATGTTTTATCAATACATTGTAATTAACTGCTGAAAGCGATTCTGAAGTTATATATATCACGTGTTTTTTTTTTTTTTCCTTATGGCTCGCCAGCCCTTAGGGGGCCTAGGCCTCGTCATTTTACGACGCTTCACGATCACACTGATAGACACACCACGTTCGGTAGGACTCCTCTGGACGAGGGACAACACACAACACTCACAAAAGACAGACATCCATGCCCCCGGTGGGATTTTTTTTTTCTTTTTTTTTTATTAATTCCTGGGTTTTACCCTTTGATCCATGTGTACTGTTGAAGTCCTTTTTGTCCTGCATGTCACCTTATGTTTCATGCTATCGTCCATACATCTAACACAACACAAACATCCATGCCCCCGGTGGGATTCGAACCCACGATCCCAGTAAGCGAGCGGTCGAAGACCCACGCCTTAGACCGCACGGCCACTGGGATCGGCTTCGAATCCACGATCCTAGTAAGCGAGCGGCCGAAGACCCACGCCTTAGACCGCACGGCCACTGGGATCGGCATATATCACGTGTATAAACCCTAAAACACCATGAATTTTGCTCAAAAAGTGTATTTATGTGTTTTCTGTGATTCTAAGAATAAGCACCGTTTATTTCTGTACAGCACTAACTAGGTGATTTTTGTATAACATTACCTAGATGATTTCTGTAGAGCATAAACTAGATGATTTCTGTACATTAACTAGATGATTTATGAATAAGATTTTTCTGAGAGACAGAAACAAAACTTTAGACACAAATTAGACAAACTTCAAGGTTAACAGTTAACAGTTAACAGTTAACAGTTAATATGGACTGATATCACAAGACCACTTTTCAAAAAGCACTTTAGAACCAGTTTTTAATACATTGATGTAGGATAGCATAGAGTTAACTCATAGCCACACATCAACTGATTACTGATACTGCAGCAGCTCATTTCTTACAAAACGGAGAAAACACGTGGCACAACATGTCTGGGATTTCAGAAAACTTGGAAGTTCATCCTCCCACCCCCCCACCCCCCACTCTATCCAAACTACTAGACATTTGAGTGATGCGGAAACAAAACTGCGTGGAAAACGTACAACTCATTATGTTATGTATAAGTCGTTCTAGAAAATAAAATACAGAAAACTTTGTTACTGGTTTTGATTTTAATTTCATCATTGCAGGCTAGTGTGTTTCTTTACGCGTCTAAAGCAGATTTACTTCATTATAATGCCGAATCTCATAGTGGCAAATCATTCCACATATCAATGCCATTTCGGCACTGTTCGTGTTTCTAAAGCTGCGCAACTGAGAATCAGGTTTTGAGACCTGTATGTATTACTGCTTTTGTTTGCTGTGAGCGACGAAAAGCCTCCATCTGATCGGCAAATAGTTATGTATTCATAAAGTGTACTTTGTATGTGGTTGGTCCTCGAAAGAGCAACCTGCCAAAGCTCAGTTTGAAGGGGCTGGCTTAATAACAGCTTATAAAAAGGATCGTGGAGTCTCATCTGACAGTTGCACAGAGATAAAACCTTTCAATTAGCTCTCAATAAACAAGAGTCAAAAGGTTGCCGTTCAAGTGCTACATCTGCTGACACCAAAGACCTTGGATATTAACGAGAAACACGTTTAGCCTTTAAAGATACAGTGTGATTACAAAAAGAGTAAACGCATCGCTCAGTTAAAAATTCGTAATTGCATTTTTAACAGAAGAGTCTTTCAGTTCACTGAACCATTTTCACTTTAGTAAACAGTAGAGGTTGTCTAAAATGTTCACTATCCATCGTCCGAAACTGTATCTGTTCCAGGATACAGAGAGTAAAAAATAATGTAGAAATACCTAACGAAAGGAAATTGAAATTATAAATGTGAGTTAGATATAAAATAATCCTCTGGAACACTTGCTGTTAAATGTTGATCTGAGCCTCTTTCCAGTCATAGTTTCTTAAATGGATCTAATGCGGGATATTTGTCAAAACGTGAGCAAAATTAACATTGACATCGATAGATATGGAGACCGATACAACAGGCTGATACGACGAAAAACAAAGGAACAAAACGGCAAAATGAAAGCATGAAATGAGGAGAGGCGAAAAAAGAGAAAAGTAAGAAGACACAAACAGAAGGCAAAGGTAAAGTTCACCCTAGAACAGGCCTAGGAGGCCGAAAGGGGGGGGGGGGTAGAGGTATAGCTCTACTTTCTTTAACCTCGGTGCTAGATGGGGTGGGTGGTCAATACCACGCCCCGGCCGCTTTACTTCCAAGAAAGAGAGCCGATACCCATTGTACAGGAGACTGGGTGGGTCCCAGGGCCGGTCTGGAAGGGTGCGGAAAATCTCGCTACCACGGAGATTCGATCCCCAGACTGTCTAATCCGTAGCGAGTCGCTATACCGACTGCGCTATCCTGGCCCCTGAATTAGACAAACAGGGAAGAAAATAAAACCAAGATAAAATTAAACAGAAAGAAAAATAAAGACTTTGGTGTTTAGAAATACGGCAATTTTTACGTCTGACTTAGATGTTAAATAGTCATACGCCGTCACAGATCTGTAACTAAAAATATCTACTTTAAAGGGAACTGAAACGGGGAAGTTGTTGGGTGCAAGGCCTGAGGGAGAGCGAGAAAGGAGGACCACTCTTAGTCTAATATTATTAACACAATCAAACAAATCACGGGGTGGGAATAGGGAGTGAGATGGGCAAGGCAAGTAGCACGCAGAAAAGGAACTACAAATGCAACATTTCCACTATAAAGCCTGACGAGAACAGAGCACTTGAATGATCACAGCAATTGTGGAAAAATGATATAGGATATAGATATAGAATGATATAGAAATAGGATGCGAGGATGGAGACTGCATTTATGTGGCTGAGGATAACGAACAGTGGCACAGTATTGTGAACAAGATAGTGGACCTTCTGGTTCCAGAAAGAGACCTTAATAATCTGGAGCAGCTGAAGGCTTAGTGAATTCTAAAGAATATCTCTGCTCCACGGAATTATTTACTTGATCAGTAACAGAAAAAACGGATTAAGAAAGTTACGTAATTACAAATTAACCTTCAGAGCCACCTGAAAACACTTTTTTTTTTCAAATGAAAGCGAGTGTAATTCCATTTGTGCTTTCTTTGCAATGAAGCCTTTCATTTGTCAGCATACATTTCTAACACATGTTCAGTCTTACTGAAGGTTTCTTTGGATCTCTTCAAACCTGAGCATGGAAAGCTGAATGAATAATCGTCTTAAATTTAATTTTCGCGAAACGAAGAAACGCTGCAAGCAGTTATAATAACGTATTATATGCAACCTTCATCCAGACGTAAACTCTGTGCAGGGAAGGTGACACGAATGTATACAGAGATCAACATTTTAGTGGTTGTTTGTGAGAGTGGTCTTGGAAAGAAAGGCTGCGTAGAAACACTGAATTCTCTGTTGAATATCTCTAGCTTATACAAAGAAACGATCTGTTAAGCTTTAATCTAAATCTACTCCTTACGTTACGAAGAGTAATTTAAATTTCTATAAATGGTGAGAGTAGTAGTACATAATGCTTAAATACGCAAGGGCGAGGGCGCGGGCACACAAACACACACACATACATAATACATACCTATATACGTATATATACATATAAGCATACATAGATAAACGCATACGCATATACACATAATTACATACATATAAACAAATACGTACATAAACATAGGCCTACCTACATGCACACACATATATGCATACATACGTACATACATACATACATACGTACATACATACATACATACATACGTACATATATACATACGTACGTACTTATATACATACGTACGTACATATATACATAAGTACGTACGTATATACATACATACACATACATGACATACATATATACATACATACATACATACATACATACACACATACATACACACATGCACACACATATACACATATACACACATACATACATACATACATACATACATACATACACACACATATACACATATACACACACATACATACTTACATACATACATGCATGCATGTATACATACACACATATATACATACATACATAAATACATACACAGACACATACGCACACATACATACTTACATACATACATACATACATACGTACATATATACATACGTACGTACTTATATACATACGTACGTACATATATACATAAGTACGTACGTATATACATACATACACATACATACATATATACATACACACATACATACACACATACATACACACATGCACACACATATACACATACATACATATATACATACACACATACATACACACATACATACACACATGCACACACATATACACATATACACACATACATACATACATACATACATACACACACATATACACATATACACACACATACATACTTACATACATACATGCATGCATGTATACATACACACATATATACATACATACATAAATACATACACAGACACATATACGCACACATACATACTTACATACATACATTCATACATATATACACACACATATACACATATATCACACATATATACTTACTTACATACATACATACATACATACATGCATGCATGCATGCATGTATACATACACACACATACATACATACATACATACATACATACATACATACATACATACATACATACATACATACATACCCAAGCGCGCATGCGCTCATCATTCTCCTTCGAGTGAACCGTACATAACGTAAGAGTAATCAAATTGCAGTGTTCATAACAAGTATTCTCAGCTACCCTGTACTTCGACCTCCGTCTCTCTGCCTCATCACATCGCTTTCCTTTCTTTCTAACTGAGCTGATCGCACATATTAACACAGCAGGACTGAAGAACACGAGAACGATATACAGCTTTTAGAACAAAAGTTTGAAATGCAGGTGATGCTGCACGAGGTTGTCGTTTCTTATGCCCACGCTCTCAAATAAGCAACAACTCTTCATACATTTGAATTTAAGTAAACTTAAATTAACTTCACATAAAATCTTGCCACCATGTCATAATTATTGCTAAAATGTCAATCAAATAATCAGTCAGAGACTGGATACAGCTAAGTGGTGTGTCTTCTATAAAGCATCATATCCATGGTTTGTGAAATTAGAATTGGTTTCTATTTTGCCCAGTGTAAAGAAGCTCCTGCTCATTCCTGGCACAAAATTCTGGACTGCAACCTGCTTTACAACTGCGAAGGAAATTTGATGCAATGTCATCTAACCTTGAAATAAAGTTGCTTAAAAACCACACTTAACGAAATGGCAGAACTGGAGAAAAATCAGCAAGTTATGAAGGTAAAGAGTGAGGTTAGATACCCAGTAGCTCTACCCCAACGAGAACATCCCTCTTTAGTGATCAGTTAGGAGTACTTTTGATATGCACAAGTGGTTAGCATGGAGTAACGAACAGAAAAGAATTCCTACACATGCCTAAGAACGAAGCAAGTCTTCTAGTACCGAAGACAGTGCCACTTTACTGAAAATCCACTCGCCTTAACTCACTTGAAATTAAATACATATTAATATATCTCATTAACTTCCAAAATACACATGTGTCAAACAATTTCGACGTGACGTTATTTTTAAGAAAACATAAGCAAACAACACATTCTGCCCTTAATTTCCAATTTTGTCAAAAATATATTGTCTACCTTTCCAATTACAAATTTTTGACACAAAAATCAAGGGGTTATAGAAAAAAAAAGAAGCTCGTTTCCATTCGCAGTAAATAAGGATTACAATATTTGAGAAAAGCAAATTCGTAAAGAATCCTTCTGGAAAGCGCATGTAAGCTCAGTGTATTTTGAAGCATGTGTCGGCTGTTTTTTGTCTACTGGCCGACAAACGTTCCCTACATCTGTTCAGCAGCGCCAGTTCCTAACCTCCCCGAGAACAGTCTCGAACCCTAAATAAAATAAATGCACGAATAATCTGTAAATCATTTCAGTTTGTGATGAGAGTTCTAGGAATTATATAATTAACTACGCCCCATGTCTTCATCTGCTAATTGCGAGACTCTCTAACCCTTCGGATAGATCAGACGATCCTTTACGGGAAGCGTCTATTACCTAATATCAACATGATGTTCGATTGCACTATTTTGCAGAGACAGCTGCCTTTTTGCTGCGCGGAAAACATCTAGCATCGTGGGTGCATAAGTCATAGCGGCGTAAGAGATAGGGCAGGTGTGGGGAATTATTTGTAGTAATACTTAGACTTTGTGTAACACTATTAAATAAATTAAAAGACAATAACCTATAACCGAGGAGCCGGGATGGTATAGTCAGTACAGTTTATGGGCTGGACGATCCGGGATATGAAGTCCGATAGGTGCAACAAAAATTCTCTCTTTTCCGAAACGTCCAGGCCGGTTCTGTGGCGAGACCTCTCTCACATTCAGTGAGTACCAAGGGCTCTTTCTCCGGAGGTAAAGCGACCGGGGCATCAGGCTTACCACTCACCATCTAGTGCCGAGGTTAAGAATGAATGGATTTATACCTCCATTTCCCTACAGCCTTCATGGGGTGTATAGTAATAAATGTAATATTCTATTGTCTATAGTGTACAAGAACGGTAGCAACCAACCAGGAGAACGTTTCGACATTTTAGGCAACAGAACATGAGAAAAATGCAACTTGACCTACATACGAGTAGACTATCTAGTCCAGATAGGACGACATTTGTAGTAGGATGTTACTGTAACTTATGTTTTGAAGAATGGTCATGGTATTAGGCTACTGTTAGGTTCAACATTCATAAAAGACAAGCTAAATGTTGGTGCACAAAAAAAGAAGCCTTTATAAATAACCACATGCCATTTTAACATCAGGAACTCAAACATGGGGTTCGAAAATTTAAAAGAGAGATACTATCAGGAGCAAAAATTCTTAAAGCAGTTTGAACTTGGTGACCTTTTCCTTTGACACTTTTATGTTCCGAAAGAAAGAATATGATGATCAAGGTGCCCCGCTGATACCGGATGAATCCTCTCCCTTCATCCCTTTTCTTGCTACAGCTGAGAAGAGAACTTATCTAAAACTGCCATCCCAGAAACGGAAGACATATAAAGATACAAATGGAAAAATATATTTTTTGCTATACTCTAGGCTGTTGCTACGAGAGGAAACGTTAAGTTACAATTCTGTTCAATCTGAGATGAAGGCTTCTTCGAGTCTGATACCCCTTGCCCTTGTTTAGGGCAGCTATGATAGTCATATATTGTAATAATAATAAAAAGGGGGAAATGTGTTTTGAGGCCTTCTGTATTGTAAGGTTATTCTTCGCTTATTTTCATAAAATTTATGTCTTCGTATAGTATAGACTTTAATCTCTTAAGATTGGGATTTCTGATTTATTGTCGAGAAGTAGGCCTTTCACAAGGCTTCAGAGATGAAATTCTTCTCATAAGAACTCTTGATTTCTAAATTGGTGCATAATTTATTAAATTGTGTTTTATCAATTACAGGGATTATTTAGCATCGAAATATAAGAAGATGGCTATGAAGTGTGAAAAGGAAATTACTAGGGAGGGAGACGGTTTGGTATAGTTTTGAGGTAAAATCCAAGATAACCTAATCGCAACTACGAAAATATGTTTCCGAAAATTTGTCATTCAACCTGAAATTCGGCTTCTTTATTCACATGTTTCTATTTTTCATTTAAAAGCACTTCCGCAATTCAGCTTACATAGCTTTGAATAATAGAAGGTTAATGATAAATTAATTCCAAATATGTACAGAGCCCCCGAATACAAATCAGGAGCCCTGTAGTCTAGAAGATGTGTAAGGATATTTTAAGGAAGCTGATGCTTCTGAAAAGACGATATACGAGTACATTCACTAGGCTACATGACGTCACATACCTGAAGAGAGGTATATTATTTACACTGAGGAGTTTTACTACAAACTGTCGGGCCATTTAATTTCTCACATGGAGCAGAAAATTCAAACGACCACTCCACATGCTTAGGGGCCGAGATTGCGTAGTCGGTATAGACAATCTACGGGCTGAACGGTCCGGGGTTCGAAGTCGGTGAGGGAGAAGGGACTTTTCTCTTCTATACACACATCCAAACTAGCCCTGTGGTCAGTCTCAGCCTCGTCCACAATGCGTACCATGACCTTTCCCAGGAGGTTAAAGCAGCCCAGGAGTGGCATTGACCACACAACCCCATCTTGCGCCGAGGTTAAGAAGGATTAGAGATATACGTCTTCTCCCCTTTCTGTGCGTCCTGTGGCACGTTTGGGGGCGACTTTTACCTTTACCTTTACCTTTATTTTGTAGAAGTTCCTCTGCTTTTCTCGTGCGTAACTCCTTCAATATATATCGAAAATAAAAATTTTCAACCAAAATTTTAAGATTAGAAGGAAATAAAATAGACAGTTTATCTCCGATGCACTCTTTCCTTAGGTCTTCGGCTTTTCGATATTAATAAAAAATGACTCTGTTTCTACATTTCCAAACACGTATATTCAAAAATCAAGAGCGCTGTTCCGGACTAGACAAATATTAAGGCTGTGAAAAACTCAAATCACTCAAGACTCTTTACTGCTAGCAATAAAAAATAAATATTCCATATGTTCATCTTGTAAGTACATTCAGTTCGAGCAACTGGGCATTTATGACCACCACACTTCTTACCTACATTTATATTCTATATTATAATAAATTATGATATTTTGGCTTTAAGCAGAGCGTTGATATATTCCGATGTTCAGTGATATATATTCGACATACGAGAATTTGATTTTGTCTTAAACTAACAAGGGACATCATGTTCTCTTCACTTTCCTCACTACATCCTAAATTGCTAAGCCCTATAGACATATTATTCAACCTCACCTCTAATCCTTAAATAAGGTTCCTCATCCTGTCTTAAGATCTAGCCTTGTTTATTCGTCCTGTAAATAGATGAAGGTGAAAGTAAAGGCCATTTACTGTGACTTTGTGAGCTCAGCAGGATTCTAAGGAAGCTTGCTCTTTGTCGTCGTCAAGCAAAATTGCTTAGCCGTCAGAAACACACCAGGTGGTCCACCTTTCATGTTTCTTACACATATGGGCTTTCAAAACATTACCAACAACCCATATATTCTTCCTTATATACACTTCAAAAGATTTAAATTCGGATATTGAAAGGAGTGAGCTTTAAAGAAAAATACAGTAAATGCTGTAGGGTTATTATAAAAGAAGACCTAAGCAGATTAATGTTCTCTTGTAAGCAAAAAAAAAAAAGACAATTCATAATTTTAGCTTTTCATGTAAGTTAGTTGGTAGCTTAGATGCTAATCTTTTGAAGTTCATCCAAGAGAGAATCAGTACTGAAAAACCTGATGCTCCATTCCACATATGTTTTCGATACAAGATGAATAACTTCAGCATTTAAAGTGCGTAAGGCACATTTAGAAAGCTGTGCGTGCAACTATGTTTCAATACCAATTGTGCATTCAGAAAATGACATTCATTCACGAAGTGCTACGAACTCAGGAAGCTACTTCACCTGTAAATAAAGTACTGCAACACATGCACATCAAGGTACTGACTTGATAATTATTTAGGTTAATACCGCAACGCTGTATTTCTGCATTCTATATTTCTCTATCTTATTACTTCGCTGTCTGATAGAACCCACACATAGTTTTCTGTAGTTACTCTTCCCATTACAATGTTTACTCTTTGTCAAATGTCATTAATGCGACCTAGTCAAGAAGGATGTGATTTAGGGATATAGAGAGCAAGCATGAAAGAGATAAATAATACGTAGGCCCAAACAATTTTAGTAAGAGGTCCTAAAGGAAAAGGTTTAGTTGGGAAATCTGAACATAGATGAAAGAATACAAATATTGCGTCTTGAGGTACAGAGTTGGAGGAGGAAACCGCAAAGCGTTAATGTGGAAAGTAAGGCACAAACTTCAACCGGGTGTCGCAATCATAAAAAAATTCTTCATGGTTAACAGCGGGTTCTCCATGTTTCTTAAACATTAAAGAAATATTTCAAACTCTTAAAACTCCGTGTCGTACACAAAAATATCGGCAGGCAGTACACAATAATTGTAAACGCATCATTTTTATCTATAATATTTCGTTTCTGATTAATATTAACTAAATGAAAAATGTTTGCTTTTTTTTTTTAATTTTCCAAACCCTCGAAGATTTGAATCACATGTCTCGAAAAAAACAAGATTTTAAATAATGCACTCCGTGATGCAGTACACAGACTTCACACAGGGATTCTCTATTTCCAAAATTTTTAACACAGGTGTAAGAGATATATATCTTGCATCTACCGGGAATCGGAACATGATTTCTCCATCGTCCAGCCTATCATCTACTTACTATTCTGACACAGCTATCACGTCTGCTTTGCCAGACGGAGAAAATACCCAAACAAGATATTGTCGTGAAGAAATTCCTGCTACTTTTACAAAAATCTGCAACAGCATTACGTAGACGACGAAAACAATTGCCTTATTTTCTTCTTTGCAGCCCTTTTTCAATTGCAAAGTCTCATTGTGGGGTGACAGTAAATGACGGCTTAAAAAAGGGGAGAAAGAAGGGATCGTTATTGATTTTAAAAGAATAATTATGTTATGTTTATAGATAAACTGAGGAAAATTACGAAACCCGCAACTGACGTGCTTTGTTTTCACACCGAAATAAGACTGCGGGACACTCCGAGTACAAAGCAGACATTCTAAACCTTCATCTGCAACGTTCGACTTGAAGACGAAGAACCCAAGCACGATACAGCTTCTATGCTGCCTGTGATGCATATACTGTACCAATATCGCAGCTCTCCAGTAATCCCTTACTAAATGTATATGAACGCCTCAGTGTGAAGGCATGCAAGAAGTGAAAGACAGCCTATTGCTCTGTGCCTCTCACAGAACAAGCAGATATGTTTTAGAGAACCCTTTTGGCAAAATATAAAACCTGTCTCTAGGATTTCAAATATTTCTTTGTGGACACCCCTCCAAGAAATATGAAACCATTATTAAAGTTCGCGCCTGCCCACTACAAGGAAAAAACTGCGAACGTCCACAATAGGCTACTTACGTTCGGCGTGCAAGCTGGAGCGACCGAAGAGGAAGCGGCAGGCTTTTATTGCAAAACACAGATGTGAGGTCTGGATCCTAAAACAAAGCAAAACAGATTTCTGACGACAAACTTCCTTTGTGCAGAATTCACTAAGGGTGTGAAATTGTGTGTTGTAGCTGCTTTGATTCTGCCTTCAACACTCACTTCAGAAGCCTCTTTATTCACTGTATCTAATATCCTAATGCAGAAAGTCCCAAAGCGCGATATGCGCACCATCAGAGGCCCGTAATCTTCTTCTTTTAGGTAGTATGTAGAAAAGCAATAAAATATTCATTTTGATTTCATTTTATTTATATTATGTTTTATATATTATTTTATATATTTTGTAGGATGCTGTTTGTCACCGATTTTATTTAACTTATACAGCGAGTAACTTACAAAGGAAGCTCTTGAAGTGTTTGGAGAGTTCAAAATACGAGGACAAGTAATTCTTACTGTAAAATATGCTGATAACATGGTGCTAATTGCTAAGAGAGAAATGGTATTGCAGGGCATGATTGATAGGCTAATCGAAATTGGAAAATGTTCTGGAATGGAAATTAATATGGAGCATATTAACATATTAATTGGAATCTCAAAGCAACAATTTTCAATAGAGATTATGATAGATCAAAAACAAATGCCGAATGTAAAATATTTCAACTGTTTGGGTAGCCTAATGTCAAATGATGCAAGATGTACACGTGAAATTAAATCCAGGATTTTCGAGTCAAAAGCGGCATTATACAAGAAGAAGAATCTTGTCGTCAGCTAACTGGACTTAAATTTAAGAAGAAAACTAATTAAACGTTACATTTGGAGCGTAGCTTTTTATAATGCTGAAATTTGGACACTTCGGAAATAGATCAGAAATACTGAAATGTGGTGCTGGAGAAGAATGGAGAAGACCAGTTTGGCTGAGATTGTGAAAAATAAAAAAAGAATTTAGTACAGTCAAGGAGAAAAGGAACATCCGACATAAAATAAAAAGAAGGAAGATTAATTGGATTGGTGACTTTGCGTAGGAACTGCCTTCTAAAACACGTTATCGAAGAAAAGGTAGAAGGGGCGAGAATACGAGAAAGAAGACATAAGCAGCTACTGGATGACCTAAAAGAAGGGAGAGGACATTGGAACTTGACAGCGGAAGCACTAGATCGCACAAAACTTTGCTATTTTCAAGGTTTATGAGATTATAAAAGAATCTGAACTGAATGCTTATTAAACTTAAACCTTTAGATGAAGGCAGAAGATTCCTCCGTTATGTCAGTACGTACGTAACAGACCACACGCGTTACATCTCAGAACACAGCAATCACCATAATCTTAAAATTCATTTAGTACATAGAATAATCAGGGCCTTTAATGGAGCATAAATTCTATAATATTTAATGTGAATTTAGTTTAATTTAAATGGATTCCTTCACGTTAAGCCACTTTAGCTTGGGTACCGGCATTACGCACGCGTAGTAACATTTACAGTTCTTCATTTTCTAATCGCCAAGAAGAGAGAATTGTTTGTTGCTGTGGCAAATCGTGAGGTAGAACAGCAAGACGCTAGAGCCTGGCTGGAACTAATTTCTTATTAGATTCACTAAATTGCCTGTGGCTTCTCGAGGTGGCACAGGAAACTTAATCTTTGTTACACGCTTCAGCTTCTTTAAGAAGTAAGGACGTAATTACTACAAAATACTTTTGTACACGTGGATTAGGATTCTTCAAAATCGCACAAATTAAATAATCGAACACTGACCTTAAAATGTAGAAAATTATTTAAGAATGCACACAATAAAAGAATGAAGATCTAACACTTAGAATGTTACATGGTTTGTTAACACCTATACAAACAGCCTGGTTATTATAAAAATTGTGTGTTAAAAAGTGTATAAGCTAACGTAATTCTCTAAGATGAGGAGCAACTATTTTATAATTGATGTATGAATGGAGAATTTGAGTCTGCCTTATCAATAACCAGGGGCACGCGGTGGCGGAGTTGGTTGAGGCACTGCTCTACAACCCGGAAGGCCGCGGGTTCGATTTTCGATGGTGTCATTGGAATGTTTCACTGACATAATCCTTTCGGTCGCACTATGGCCCTGGGGTCGACTCAGCCTCTAACAGAAATGAGTACCAAGCGTATTTCCTGGGGGTAAAGGCGGCCGGTGAGTAGGTCTGACAACCTTACCACCTTCATGTGCCGATTGTCTAGAAATCTGGGAGCCTCAACCTCCTGGAACCCTAAGGGCCTGTCCAGGCCTGTAATTGGATTGCTTTACACTTTTATAAATAACCATAAAATTTTCTGTTAAATGTCTATTTAATATGTCAAAATTCATTCCAAATGAGAGATAAACTGACGTATACGGGAGTATTGGTGCGTTATTGCTGGCTGACAAAGCTTAAAATTTTTCAGGTAGAAAGAAATTCAGATAGAGTTATGGACTGATAAATTCGCTATTGGAGGAAAAAAACAACAAATAATCCATCCAAACAATATATATTGTAAAGAAACAGTTACATGTTTCGGCTATACTAATAACCATCAATAGGCGATACAGAAGAAAATAAAAAGTTCTGACAGACAAATGCAGAATGTAGTAAAGGACAGTAAATTCATACACAAAATCAGGATAAAATGTGTGACCGAAAATAAAATATGTTTATATACATTAAAAAGCACATACAAATAATTGCAGTACATGTACAACCAATGTACGTATAACGTGTTGTTGAGGCGCATTCGCGTAACCATTGTTACCGTGGAATAGCAGTAAATATTACATACTCCCAGCGTGTGTCTCTAGCTTTAGGTATCCAGCATGCAAACCGCAAGCACTGTATTGTCATCTGTGAATTGTCTAGCTCTATCATATTTTCCCACCTTATCCATAAACGGCACGATTTTTTGGAAAAAACTATTGAACATAAAACGTGTTTTGATTTTCATTACATCTCGTGTTAGAAACGTTTCTCATTTTCAGAAGAATTCAGCGAGATTTATCATGAAGGTACATAAGTCTTCATGTAATGTATCCACTATTCTTTCCAGATTTAAATAAAATTTGAATTTCTTTGACAGATTTTCGAAAAATCCTCAAATATCGATTTTTATGAAAACCCGCCCCGTCGGAAGAGAGATTTTCATGGCAACAGACAGACAGGCGGACAGACATGACGAAGCTAATTTTCGCTCTTAGGAATTTTGCAAACGCCTCTAAAATACTAAATTAGAATAGTTGATGTCCGGTTCGAAATTTGGACCCGAGACTTCCAAAAACGAGACAGAGCCAGCGACTTGATATCGATGTCTGACTGAAACGATGTAATTTCATCACACAGTCCTTGTATATCGGAAAATATCTTTTCGTAATGCGAAATCCTCGTGACACGGACCGAATAGTACATGCCCTCTTCTAGGTTGCGTCTTCATTTAGTGCTGTAAAAAGACCCACTGTTTCGGAGAACTCTTCTCTAAGATGTATGACTGCAGCAGTTTCTTCCTAAACGTCGGCACCTTTCTATCAAATTACATGGCATATCTCAGAGGGAATTAGATCCCCTCTTTCCATCCCTCAATTTCGTTCACATTCCCCATTCTGCACAATGAATAAGAATTTCCGACAAGGCTGCACTTCTCGATTCCAGCCCCATTATTCAACGACACGTTAATGCATTATCGCCAGATCTCAGCAGTACAGTAGGCTGATACTGAACCTCCATGTCTCGTATAAACGCAGTCCTCGTTCTGATACATACAGAAGATAAATCAGAATGCCGTGGCAATGCCTTTCGGACGTCTGTCGGAGGTGTTGAGACCGGGAACCTGTTGAGATAGCATCGTTCTGCAGAATGAAAGACAAGATTCATGGACCGACGGAGTTACAGCACATCAAACGACACCGGCAAAAGGGGAAGGTCGGTATAATCACTGTCATGTAATAAGTAGGTAGTATTTTAAAACCATGAAGCTTCCTTATAGCATAATAATTATATAAAATTTGTAACATCCAGAAAATTGAACTTAAATGATATGGAGATGTGCACACCTCCATATCGGCCACACGCTGCCTTTATCCGCTGCTTACAATGTAACAGATCACCATACGAATAATTACCAGCAGATCTACATATACAAAGACGAAGCATTATTATGTAATTGTTGTATGCAATAACATCCGACGTTCTCCCTGATGATGGGCCGAAAGGGGCCGAAGCATGTAGGAATGGAATGCTTTTAAGTATATTATTATGAATTTGTGACGACTGAGTGTATTTGTTGGATAATATTAAAAAAATCGAATTATAATGCACGTTATGGAAAATATAAAAAAAATCACACGCTGATGGCCTTAAAAGAGTACACATTCATTGTATCCTAGTTGATCGCACAATGTAAAATCTTTTTCTGTTACGTTTCTATATAGCCCCTGGCTTCCAGAGTAACTGAGGTGTTTCCACTTCAATGACTATTCATCCATAAAATGTACTTTCATTCACAAACAGCCAAACTTCCAAAATCCCTCGCCTCGTAATATGCATCAATAAGCAAATTGTGGTACAAAGTGCTTGTAACAGGTTACGTTATTTTGGGTGATCCTACACTGATTACTTTCCTTCCCCATACTTTTTTTAAACATGCACATATATTGTGGTTCAACGTAGTACCACACGGTTCCTGCATATCAGTGAAATTAAATGTGACGAATTTTTTGATTAAGATATAACAAATAATATTCCTTAAATGTCAACGCAAATGCGTAAATCTACTGAAAATCCTAAGCAGTCATTCGCTGTGCTTTTACGTAAATAATGGAGCCAGACGTGGACTAATATAAAGTAGTGCCTGAGTTAAATGTTGAACATATCACCTTGCAGTTAAACTGACAAATACAACTGGAAGCTTATATTAATATATACACCGTGCATCTTGTCACAGTCTTCATAGCAACCAACAAATGCACTAGATAAAATACAGATATAATGTATATTAAAAACTCCTACATGTGTTTTGAAAACAAGCTGTCAAACTCAGGTACCTCTTGTGTTCCTTTGTGATGAGCCCTGAGGTTGACAACTTGTCGAAAAATATGTAGGGGTTTTTAATATACATGATGTGTGTATTTTATCTTGCGCATTTGTTGGTTGTTGTAAAGATAAGTGACAGTGTCATAATTTCACGATTGAGAGACAAATACTGTTCTCTTAATCGGATAAAAACGAAAGAGTAGAGCTACTGATTCCTTTCAGAGATAGAGATTTACTCCATTTTGCGGTCCTAGCTAACAATGTTGCTTTTGTCTGATGGCACAAACAGAACTAGTCTGTGAATTTTATGTTGTATGTACCATGCAATTTTTCGTGAGTTTAAGTCCAAACCAACAAATGCACAAGATTGTTTGCGAATATATGTCTTTATACAGCTAAAACGTTAAAATAGAACATGCACAACGTAGGCGCTAATTTTATAAAAATAATTAAGACAAATCTTCAAAACAAGCCTTTTGTTATACGTGTAACTGATTTTTGTTATCAAGTTACCATTTTGCACTATGTTATCACAGTTGCAGTATTTCTGGTGTGACAAAATTGAAATGATAAAGGTTTCGCTAGGAGTGGAGGATGCATGATATAATCCGGCCCTCAGTAACAATGTAATACCAGTAAACCGGTGTGTTTAATATTACAACAAATAGTGGCAGGTTTTATTATACAGCAATGACATTTTATAAGCGCAAAATCCATTCATATCATATGGTGAAATTTCGGATTACGTTTGCCAGAATGGATAATTAGTGAACTTGGCCGGAATGCATCTCTGATTATAGCAACCATCATGATAACATGTAACATGCAGTCTTATATATTACGAACCATTACTAAATTGTAAATTTTTAACACAAAGAAAATAGAGAAAGTTGCAAATTACGGTAGGAGACAAAATCTCTGCAGTAAGCTGTGTAAGAGTATTATGAATTTCTCATACAAAGTTTTATTCGTCTTTCAGTCTGAGTATTTCATCTCTGAAAATATGAAAGAAATTTCCATTACATTTTACATTAGCCTATCTACATTAAAAATCCCAGGTTAATTACATTTATTTTTATTGGATAAATATAATTCATAAACTAAATAAAGGTCGTTTTAAAACTTTGTAATTACTATTAAAAAAGATTCACAGCATAAGAAATTTTATATCATGTAATATATATATATATATATATACACACATATAAACGTATAAGGGAACTGTTTTCCTTTTTGTGAACGAAGTATATATTGTTGATACAATTGTGTACGTGATTTCTACGTAAACATTTATTAAAATAACAAAAATGTTTATACTAGGACGTTACAATGGATCAACAGTGAGCTTGTTAATCGATTACTTGCTGCTTGTAATATTGACAGAACTGGAGATTTAAAGTTTCGAATGACACACAACAAGTTTGTACTATCCACAAGTGTTGCTCCATGAACAAACATTATCGAAAAAAAACTGCAAGTTCAAACAATAAATTTGTGGCGCATCAATTCGAAAACTAAACGATATCCAATGTACGAGTAACAAGACTATTGAGGGGGAAAAGAGATGCAAGAAATCTTCAAACACAGAAATGTTTTCATGCTCCTTCTTAGGATATATCATTGTCCTTCCAGGAATCGATGTTAATTTCGGATAAAACATAACTACCTTTTATGTTATAAAGGAAATTGTTGCCAATAATATCGGCAGTGACCATATAGAAATTACAGGACAAACATCTGAAGACTTTGGGATTTACCTTGAAAGGTCTGTTCCTACTCTCACGAACAATAAATTATACGCTGCCATGTTACGTGATAAGAACAGCAATACTATCAGTACCTTGATTAATCGAACAGCAATTAAAGGACCGATTTTAAAGGCAGATTTGAACTCAGAAGTTTGTTTACCTTAAAAAGCTGGATGATAAGTAATTTAGTATTCTCACAAATAATACGTTCTGCGTGTGTTTCTGTGTTTGTAGCTCTATGTTTAACATTTTTATTGATTACGAGGAAAAAGCCGTTTTTAGGCGCTTTCGCAAAATTGCGGAAAGCGACTATTAGCTTCGTCATGTCTGTCTGTTTGTCTGTCGGTCTGTCTATCTGTCTGTCTGTCCGTTCGTCCGTCGCCCGCACGGCACAACTCGACTCCCACTGGAGAGTTTTGCATAAAATTTTATATATTTTCTATTGTATGTGCCCACATACCTATGTCTCATTATCGTGTAAATCCTCTTCAAAATATCGAAAATGTTATGCAGATTACGAAGCAAAACCAAGCTCCATAATGCAGAACGACTATATACATTATTATTATTATTATTATTATTTATTTACTTTAGACCAGTGCCTCTTGAAATGCCAAACATGTGTTACGCAATTCAGAACGTAACTCTGGCATGTTAATCGGTCGCATACACATTAAAGCCCGTGAAACTCACACATCTGTGTGATTAAGCGTCGCCTATCTATGCTCTTTGCCTGTTACGTCTGAATCAAACGTTCCCAGTGTGTATTTTACCAGCTTCAATAGCACATCGTGTTATTGTTCGGGTCCTGAATATATACACATGATGCGGAAATGTTAGCATGTACATATAGCAAAACTCAGAAGAAAGAGTGGTAAAGAAAATTTTCACTGGACAACCAGGGGGCAGCAGGAGGAAGGGAAGGCCAAGACTGAGATGGGTGGACGATCTGGAGGAAGATCTGAAGAAAATAGGAATAAGAGGATGGAGAAGGATGGCGGAGGATAGAGAGGGATGGAGGCAGGCTATTTCAGAAGTCCAGGCCCTTCAAGGGCTGTAGCACCGCAGATGATAATGATATAGCAAAACTGACTTTGTCTTTGCAAGTGTTCAGTTCATCTCACACACCCACCGCAAAACACATTAAACGTTCCCTGTGTAAAGATCATTAATTTCCCTTTCTTTCTTTCTTTATTTCTATACTTCACCATGTCCGTATCAAGTCTTCTAATCGTCTGAAGCCCAGCATCACCTGTCATAAGATACAGAAACCCTGTATTTATGTTTTCTGAATGATTATCTGAAAAATAAGGTTCCGTCTTTTTGATAAGCAATAAGAAGGCGTGTTAATACTCTCATCCTACACCATAGAAGTCGTCTCTTCACTCAAACTTTCTGACTAAAATTTTATATGCCTCTTTTGTCTTACTCCTTTGCTCTTCCATCCTACTAATCTCACCCATTTGACAAGACAGCAGTAACAGCAAAATTCTAAATAAAGAAACCTGCAGGCTTTGAAGCACCCCACATATTTTATCCAGCTTCGTATCCCTTCCACCTTCTCGCGTCCACATACACTCCATTCTCTGACAGACTTAGTCTAAGTTTCTCCATTTGCCACGTTACATGCATATTTGTGCTTTATTTCACCACGCTCTGATGATTGTGAAAAAATAAGTTCGGATTTTGTTACGAACATTCTATAAATCTGTGCAAATCATCAGTTTATGATGTTGCAATGATTTTGAAAAAAGAGTGTTGCCAGTTCTAGATGATGTCATCGTCTATAAGTGGGGTGTTTGGTACAAGTTTGCCCATCTATGAAAATTGAAGCAAAATTTATGAAACTTCAAAAAACTGTCTTACAGGAACAGTTATTACCCACAAGTAGGAAGAAGACTATATCGTGCTCATTACACCTTCTGAAGGCTTGTCATTGAAAGGAATATTGCAGAGTACAGAGGTCTATTACAGACAGAACTTTGGTGATTGTAGAATCATTTTGGTTACGATACAGATGGTATGATTTCAGCCATTTTTGAAGAAAAGCTCTACGCCAAGTAGCATCACGTTCCCTCCAGGGCACGAAATGTTAAATCGATATTGTGCTGTTCCTGTGCTGAATAAAAGGAAAGAATTCAAATAATACTAGTACACAGCACAAACATGTAAAAGACAAACAAATATAAGGAATAGGAGGGTCAAAAGCAAAGACAAAGAAGAGAAAAAACGAGTTTCCTTCCCCCTCTAGCCATACTTCGGAACGACTTGAAAGGAGTGATGTCTGTCTATACGTAGATGGGACCGGTTTGTATCTGAGTATGCAATTTACTAAAAAACGAAATCTGGTATGCGAATATAAAACCTTGTATTGAGGTGTTCATACATATACATATATATACATATCTGTGTGTCTGTCTGCAATTCTCATACCAAAGTGCGTTGCAAATTCAAATAAGAAGAATTTTAAGAAAAAAACAAATAAAACACAACAAAAGCAAAATGTCACATTGCCTGCGATACTGCAAGAGACAATATATGTTGCAGAGAGGGACTTCAAAAGTTTTCTCGAAAATACGCTAAAGAGGAGCAACCCCTGAAGCCGTTCATAAATGGTATGTAAAGGCGCGTGTACTAAAAATGAGAAAGAAAATAGGGAGAAAGAATGAGACAAGCTTTTTACACTGAAGAGTAAGGAAAACGGCGGAGAAGGGTAAAGCTTTGGGGTATTAAATTAGCATTTCTGTGTGCAGAACCCGGATGGATACGCAATGTTCTCCTTTCGTCTCTTTCTTTTGCTTTTCAGTATAACCCTATTTCTTGAACCCAAACCACTCATAAGCAGAAGTTTGCCTTCGTCATGTGAATCAACAAAGGAAGAAGAAATTCATAGCCTAAGAGGAGAAGTTCTCTTAAATGTTGACAGTCATTCCTCTGTCTTACTCGCCTATGTAGGTACATGTACTGTTGTGCATAAATAGTATACATATGGTCTGACCTCAGTGTTCATATTTGCGCACTGTAATATATGCATGGACTGATATCCGTATTCCTGTATTGTAGCATGTACATGTTCTTCCAACTCTGATCTGAATGTATTGCAGTATACGTACACATGGACCGATCCCAGTGGCCGCACGGTCTAAGACATGGGTCTGCGGCCGCTCGCTTGTTGTGATTGCGGGTTCGAATCCTGCCAGGCGTAAGGATGTCTGTCTGTTGTGAGTGTTGTGTGTTGTCAGGTAGAAGTCTCTGCGACGGGATGATTACTTGTCCAGAGGAGTCCTACAGAGTGTGGTGTGTCTGAGTGTGATCGTGAAGCCTCGATAATGAGGAGGCTCTGACCCACTAGGGGCTGTTGCGCCATGGGAAAAGGCGTACGCATGGTATGTCATTGGTATTCAAACGAATAATTTCCTATTAGGCAAGCTGCAGTCTGATG
Source organism: Reticulitermes speratus (assembly GCA_021186555.1). Lineage (NCBI taxonomy): Eukaryota > Metazoa > Arthropoda > Insecta > Blattodea > Rhinotermitidae > Reticulitermes > Reticulitermes speratus. The sequence goes on along the minus strand of JAJKFL010000039.1, from coordinate 9,307,552 downwards.
AACGAATGAGGAAAGCTGTGAGTCACTTGAGAAATCTAATCTGCTGGCCGTGTTAGGAGAGCTGTCACACACTGCAGAAGCTACAGTCCAGACGACCGATTTTCCATTGTCAGCAAAAAACTATATATACATATATGACACATTTTCCCCGCACGTCCGTCTATGCACAGCTCTCTGGTGGCTCATAGTAGAAACAAAGCGGCCAAAGCTTAAAGACAAAAGTTTTTTTCCATCCAGTGCGGAGGTTAAACACGTGTGGTGCTTAACAAACATTTATGGCTGACATGCCCTCAGATTGTTAACTCCAATAATCTTGGCTCTACTGTTGTTGACAGTAACCAGCTATGGTTTACTATGCAAATCTCGTTGGACAAAGTGTCTGAAATAATTTCACTGTTTTAAGCTCTATTATTTACAGGTTACGAGCCGGTCGACCGAGGAATCTTAGTTTGATTTTCGGTACAGATGAGAGATTTTTTCGTCAAACGATTCCAGGACGGCTCTGGGTACACACATGCTTCTTCTTATACAACGGTTACGGTGCCTTTCACTTTGGGTACAGTGACCGGACAGTACTGCTCACCACGTATGTCCATGTAGTGCCGAAAATCAGGAGTGGAGCTATAACTCCATTGCCCCATATGCCTTCACGGCATGCACAGGGACGACTTTACCTAATCTGACAGAATGTAATTTATATAAATTTTTCAATAGAACTGTAATTCTCACTACGTTTTCTCCAAGACATAATTAACGCTCTTAAACTTTGATGTGAAACTTACGCTGCTGTTATCGACACATGTACCTGCCACAAGGTGTGCAATATGTGTAAGTTTGTTGATAATACGACACCGTGTCACAACACACAGAATTGTAACCTGAATTAAAATATATCACAGAAATATAAAATGTGTGTTTACGAATTTCATTTTATACACTCAGCACAGGAAAAAAGAAATTTTGTGAAAAAAATAAAGTACTGTCTGGTTTCATAATAATAGGATATTTGTTGTCTAGTTGGGTAAGTACCAGTTTTTGAAGAAACGCTACAAGACACCTTGACACTTGATAATATAAGACAACTAACAGGTATGTCCGATTTTAATCGGCATATATATATATATATATATCATTTAACAAAGGATAATGATTACGAAATTAATACTCCCATGTTTTCACAGGGCTTGGTCAACTCCAATTTGTATATAAAACCACTGTCAGCAATTTTTATTGACAATATTCTATTATAATAACAATCTACCTGCTGAAGAGTCTACTTTTATATTTCTTAAATTTAATATATTTATACTTCAAACTCTAAAAGTAGACACAATTCGTGTGACAGTTTAAAAGAGTATACAACGAATTTTTATGCATGTAGCCTGTTAATATGATAGTAACTTGACTTTATATTTTGATGTAAATATATATATTATATCATCAGATTAACTAATGGATTAATATGAATATAACCTTGACCCCCTGAAGATGGTTCAACTGGAACCGAAACATATGTAGGGGATATTGAACAATACGTGATAATATAGTGCATTTGTTGGTTTTTTTAAATTGTGAATTCAGTTGCTTAATTTCAGTTAAGCAATTAATGTATTTGGGAAGAAACATAACAAATAAAAATTCCACTCATGAATAAATTAAGAGCAGATTAAAGTCAAGGAATGCTTGCTATTACTCGGTGTAGAATCTTTTGTCTTCTAGTTGCTACCCAAAAATATAAATATTAAGGTATACAGAACTATAATTCTGCGTATTGTTTTTTATGAGTGTGAAACTTGGTCTCTCTCACATTGAGGAACATAGGCTGAGGGTGTTTGAGAATAGGGTGGTGAGAAAGATATTTGGGCCTAAGAGGGACGAGGTAACAGGGGAGGGAAGGAGACTACAGGAGCTTTGTAATCTGTACTCCTGACCAAATATTATTCGGGTGATCAAATCAAGAAGAATGAGATAAGCGAGGCATGTAACAAGCATGGTGGACAGAAGAGGTGTACACAGGGTTTTGGTAGAGAGGGCTGAGGGAAAGAGACCACTTGGAAGACCTAGGCTTACATGGGAGGATAATAATAAAACGGATTTCAAGAAGTGGGATGGGGCGGTATGAACTGGATTTATCTGGCTCAGGATAGGGACAAGTGGCGGGGGGGCTTGTAAATGCGGTAATGAACCTTCGGGTTCCATAAAATGCGGGGAATTTCTTGACTAGCTGACGACCTGTTAGCTTCTTTAAAAGGACTGTGCTCCATGGAGTTAGTTAGTTAATAATGGTCCTAGTAAAAAGTAACTAGTTAGCGAAACGGTGGAATAAATAAGGAATCAAGAGGTAATTTTAGAAGATGTGCCGCTACATAACCGTTTCCGTCACAGACCTCGCATGAAGTCATCGGGTTTTGAATCCGAGGCTGCTCCTTCACAGATCCATCTTCTTACTAAAACATCAAGTAATTTACATGGACGATCCCTCTTTCTTACGTTTTCGTTAAAATCGAGATTCTCTTTTCACTGATATCGTTCTTACATTGAGCCGCACATCATTGCTCATTACGCCACTGCAATATTTACTATGTTATGACATATTTATACACTTTAAAAATACCAAACTAAGTATGTCAGTCGCGTTAATAAATATCGGATTACACTTTCTCTCAAACAACCTTACATTTTTACTATATTTATTACAGACAAGCCCACGTAATTGACAGTTGGTCAGAGCTAATAAATTGTTACACAGTATTTCCCTGAATTGGATAAGCTATATGATCTACACTCACACAAAGGATTTCAAGTGGGAAGGAAACAATATATACGTAATATGACGTACACAGAACGCGTTTAAAGTAACAAACCAGGAACATGGCAACATTATTAAAATATCGGCTTTAAAGAGGTACTTTCTTTTCTGTAAAATGTGTAAAAAAAGTTACATACTGAATCCTTGACATTCGAAAAAGACGTAAGTAATTATGTATGCGTATATGTCCATATGTGTTTTATGTATTATATATTATGAAATTAGCGAAAATTTGCATTTGTAAGTTAAAATTAGGCTACATATTGAAGCCATATATTATACCCAAAATAGAACATAAGGTTATACGAAAAGGTAGATAAAATGTATATAGGTATCAAATCACACAATATTCAGTCCAAAAAATGCGTATGTTTCAGATATTCTATACTACAATATCTTGTTAATCAGTTCTACACGTTTCGATCCCTCATGGTATCATCATCAGAGATGCATATCAAAGTAACATTTCACGAAACTGAAATAGCAGTGTATATAATAATATAATAACCATGGCTCGACAGCCCTATATGGGCTTGGGCCTCCTCTTTCCGAGGTTACGAGGTCTTTGTGCATTTGCAGCAGTGAGGGACCGGCTGACTGGCCGCGCTTTTCAACTCGATCCTGACTGACTGCCAGAGCCTTCTGGCAGTCAGTCAGGAGACTTGGGTGAGAAATGGCCTCTTAATTTTGCTTACAAGCATTACTAGTTCTATTCATGCCCGTAAGGTTCTTTTACATGCCGTAAATGTACGACATGGGACCGACGGCTTTACTTCCCCTCCGAAGAAAGTGGTGCTCCGGATTTTTATCACCCTTAAAAATCCATCGGGATCGAACCCGCGAACCTTGGGTCCAGTGGCGAGCACGCTAACCACTAGTCCACCGAGGTCGACGTATATACATATTAAAAAGGTATAAAAAGACGATCAGTTAAGATAAATGCGAGTTTGTAAAGGATCCCTGGTATAATGTGTACATTGTTTCTTCCTTTTTTGTGAAATGTTACTTTGATATCAATCCCTGATGATGATCACATTAGGGATTGAAACGTGTAGAACTGATTAACAAGATGTTGTAATATAAAATATCTGTAAACAATAGAGTGCATTTTGTTGGCCTGAATATTTTATGATTTGATTATCGACAATGCACGGTATGAACAATACAAAATATATAAGTCTCTTATCTGAGGTGTACAAATATATCAAAATATATAAAATAAGAACTCTAGAAGCAAGGCAACAGTGCAGTATAACCGTCCAATCAGGATCTGTCTTACTGAGCTCGGCAGAATTCTGCTTTTTGAGGCATAACTTTTAGCCTACTGGTATAAGCTAATAAGGGGTAGCTTACAATAATTATGTATTGTAAAAGAGTGAAAAACAATTGGATGTATTGAAGATTGTGAAAGCTCGACGACCCCCCTGTGGATGGCACAAGTTATGCCGAAACATATGTAGGGACAAGAAATCATTAAAAGAAAGTCTAGTGTATTTGTTGGATTGAAATAAATTTAATAAATATCAAAATGCACGTTATATATAATACAAAGTAGGATGAATTTGTCTATTCCTAGTAGGCCAACACGCCCAAATACGAAATATTAGGATGTAATATTTGGTTTTCACCCCCAGATTCGAATTTAAAAATTGAAAGCAGACGTTTACGGCAATAAATATTAACGTTCAGTAATTATGCTTGTCAGTTTTTAGACCCTTTCGCAAAATTGAGAACAGCGGTTATAAGCTTCGTCATGTCTGTCCGTCCACATGGGACAACTCGGCTCCCACTGGAAGGATTTTCATGAAATATGATATTTGAGTATTTTTAGAATGTCTGTCACGAAAATTCTGACAAAAATAACGGGTACATTACATAAAGACGTAAGCACATTTGTAATAATATATCGCTGAATTATTCTTAGAATGAGAAATGGTTTATAGAAAGTTGTAGAAAACATCAATACACACATTTTATGTTCAGTAACTCTTTTCCGAAAATCGCGCCGTTTGTGAGAAAATGTGGAAAATATAGTAGAGCCGGACAGGCACAGATGACAATATAATAAGGCGCATGCGCTTTGCATGCTGGATAACTAAGGCTACAGACACACACTCAGAATATGTAATACTAATTGCTTTTCCACGGCCAAAATGGTTATGCGAACGCGCCTCAATATCACGTTTATAAGTACATTGCTTCTGTTTTAATATAAGAGCCACACAGAGCTGAACACTCTCATTATATGTAAGCCATAGTATTAGCGTTTTTCGCGTAAACTTTATGCAGACAGAAGATGGTGAACAATGTTTTCTGTGCACCAACGTATCTATCGGACTATTGTGTTTCCACATCGCCCTCCGTAATTCTGTCCGCCCGGCTTTTCTTCCTACCATACGTCACCAACTGACTCCTTCGACCTGCTCAATTTGTCGCGGGTGAAATGGAATGAAATCGAACTCCCGCTCTTGTGTTGTAAGGCAACCTAAAGCCAGCCAGCATGACAATATACGAGGGACATCTGAGAATTCAGGGGGAGAAAAGAAATAAATAACGAAGAACTGACGGCATTCGTTCCGTCTCCCGTCGCGCGGAGCGAGGGTCAGATGGCGGCTCTCCCAGCGGGGTGTTGTCGAGGAGAGTGACTGACGCATCTTCTCAGCCAGAAGTGTTGCGAGATGGATGTTTCCTTCTTTACAGAACTGGAACAGAACCACGAGTTTGTGGAACCTACGCCATCTGTGTCTACTCCATGTTCACTGAAGTCAGCTTTAATTCTGATGTGAATTTTACACCGAAACGCAAGTGTATATGAAAGCAATACAGTTATAACTTCAAACAGTAAGTGCATCTTGTGGTTTTAAAAAAATCCTTACCCAGTAAGAAGGCAAGTGTCTGATCACACAAATAGAACTCCCAGATTGATGACCGAGGATGTGAGAGTGTGCCTGCTTAGGGCTATTACATACTATCCAGGACGATGATAGATAAGTATGAAGAAATGGAAGTACAGTGTGTCCACAAAGTCCCTTCTGGGTTTTGAAAAATTGTGGCGCGCAAACAAATTGAGCTAGCCACATGCGGTTTGCGGCAGATTACAGTGAAACTCTGGAAGTTTTTTACTGACCTCAGTAGACCTCGATGTGGGCTCCCTTGGTAGCACGGAGAACGTCCAGACGATATTCGAGCTCTTGCCATGTTCTGTGGAGAATGTCCTCTGGAATAGCCGAGATCGCATTCCTGATACGGGTTTTCAGGTCATTAAGTCCGTTAACTGGTGTTCGGAACACATTGCTCTTGACATAACCCCACAGGAGAAAATTCAGTGGTGTTATATCTGGTGAACGTGGAGGCCAAGGCATTGGACCGTCTCTGCCGATCCATCTTCCTGGAAATGTCCTGTCCAGGTACGCGCGTACCTGCATACCCCAATGGGGTGGAGCATCATCATGTTGCAGAATGATGTGTGGCTGTAAGAGCTGTCGCAAACCGCATGTGGATAGCTCAATTTGTTTGCGCGCCACAGTTTTTCAAAACCCCGAAGGGACTTTGTGGACACACTGTATAATGGATAGCGGGATAGAGATGAAGACACGGGAGGGGAAACCTGCTTCATTGCCACTTCGTCAACCATGAAACTCGCATGAAGTCACCCAGGATTGAATATAAGGATCCGGGATAAGAATTCAGCGTCTAGTGGCCTGCGTTATGGCACGGGCTCATATTTTGGTACATAAATACAAAATTTATAAAGCAACAATTAAAGAAAGAAAAAGGGCATAAAAAAAGTAAGACAAGTAAAGGAACGGAGAGAGTGGGAGAGAAAGAAAAAATGAGAAAATAAATAACTGAGTTTAGATTTACACCCTCACACCTCAACATCCTCTTCAGTATTACACACACAGAAATGTACAGTCTTATAAGCGGCCTAGTCTATAATGTCTAAAACAATAAGATTTTTTTTATTTTGAAAGCCTAAATAGACAGCTTTATACGAAGATACTTCCTTTGTGTATTGATACTGCCTGAAGGTGGCTATTATCAATAACAAAAACATGTCAGAGTAATAATCTCACTTATGTTAATCAGTGACATTAGTTGATAATAAACATGTCCGTACATTTTTTGCAAGGGAAATGTGTAAGTACGAAAACTTGCCGCCTTAGATCGCAGAGTATAAATATTAAATACGCGTTGATTTCGCGTATTTCACATGCCTGATAATTTTTTGCAGATACAATATAATAATAACACGTTGAACTCTTAATCCATCTAAAAATGTTTAAAACTTCAGTACCTACTGCCCAGAAAACTATGCGTCACCATTAAAAAACCAACAGGTTAACTGCATTTAAAGAACTACGATTTGAACAAAATGCGGGTTTTAATGAGAAATTCTTCTTGTAATATGCCATGAAGGCACAGAGGAAGAGTAGAGGTATAGCTTTACTCTTTCTTTAACCTCGGCGCTAAATGGTGGTGGGTGGTCAAAGCAACGCCCCGGCCACTTTACCCCCGGGAAAGTGTCCTGGTACCCATTGTACAGTAGGCTGTGTGGGCCCCAGGGTCCGTTTGGACAAGTGTGGAAAATCTTGCCGTCACCGGGATTCAAACCCCAGATCGTCCAGCAAGTAGCGAGTCGCCATATTGACTACGCTATTCCGGCTGCCTTTTAATAAGGAACCATGTAATACATTTAGCAACCACTGTGTATAAAACTATTTTTTTTAATGGCTCGACAGCCCCTTGGGGGCCTAGGCCGCCTCATTTTTCGAGGCTTCACGATCACACTTTTTAGACACACCACATTCGGTAGTACTCCTCTGGACGAGGGACCAGCTCTTCGCAGAGACCTCTACCTGACAACACACAACACTCACAAGAGACAGACATCCATGCCTTAGGCTGGATTCCAACCCACAATCCCAGTAAGCGAGAGGCCGTAGACCCACGCCTTAGACCACGCGGCCACTGGGATCGGCGTATAAAACTATAGTAAAGGTATACTACGCTACATTTCTTTTCGCATAATGAGAACTACGGTCTTGGAAGCAGTTGCTTTAAAAAATACTGCCCGACACGACAGTAATTGTATTCTGACATCTCCACTTGAAAAGCAAACGCGCACCAAGGACCTCCTCGGTTTCCTGTCACCATCAGGAACCGGCATTCATATGTGCGTCTGCTTGCCCTAAGCTCATATGACACGATATCTATCCTTTACTTTCAGGACCAAATGTCCTTTTCCTTCTTCGCACGTGTTTTACACCTTTCTTCCTATTCGTAAAAGGATATAAAAATTTTCTATGGTTGCTTGTTGTTGCATTCAGGAAATTGTCTATAATGACTACAATCTTACATCACTACTTTCAAACTGCTTTCCCTGAAGAAATATATTGAATATCTTCGGAAAGACAATTCTGTTCTGGCTGATATCCGGAACCAATATTTTGGGAACATTACTAATGTAATAATTTTAATTTACTAGCAAATCTCCTGCAGCTTTCGTTCCGTCTAAATGTGTTCTGCACTAGGGGATAATAGGGAAGATTTTATTTACTTGGCCCATAAAAAATCTTGCCAAAATGGCCACGTATGAGAAATGAATAACTGTAATAGCCCTAATTCTTTATTAACTGAAAGAATTCCATGGTTTAAGTCAACTGGATATATTTCTGTCCAATCTGATTTAACCCTCTGTACTTTATGGTGATTTCATATACTACCAGTCTTCAATAAAAGACCCTGTACTTTCCACACATGTTTATTTGTCTATTTACTGTGTCTACCTCCATAAACCACAATTATTTTCCTAAAACACCTTGAATGGTTCCTATAATGCAGGCGAACTGAGTTCTCTGTTAGGCACAAACTCAGTCTGTAATGTAAAATTTAGATAATTTTATATGCCAGTCAATTTAAAGGCTATTACATTCAACATCGAAGATCCTCCAGACAGCGGATTTCGTTATGTGATATAATTACACTAATATGAAATTGTATTTCGTTATTGGCTGACTCTAAATGTCTATTAAATAGATCTCAAATGTGAATTAAATCGACAGATATGTAATGACTGAACAATATTTAATATTACACGTATTCAATACACTTTTCTTCACACTAGTTTTATTTCAACCTACGGCACAAAGCTTAATTTTTGCACTCCTACATGTTTCGGCCACCTATTGTCGCCATTTTAATACTGTTAATACTTCACTTGTATTTTAATCTCAATAATTGTTAGTAAAACTGTACATCAATTGACATTTTTATGATGCTGGTTTATGTATGTTTACATTTACTTACATGTGATACGCTGCTTGTGTCTTTATAATATTATAGCTCACTGATGATGGCTAAAATAAGTAGCCGGAACATGTAGGAGGGCATAAAACTAAGCTCTGTGCATTAGCTGGAAATAAAACTGGTGTGTAAATGGCTAAACTACTTTTTTCAGATCCTTCTTTTTCCTAACAAGCCTCGCTTTTATAGAAGTATTTGTAGATCAGGGAAAATATTCTTGTGCTCGTAGCAAGCAAATGCAACACCAGAGTTTCCTCCTCCCTCACCCCTTATCCAAGCTGTAAGCTTTGTACGAAGGACACCAACACTTTTGCTGTCAGATGGGCTTTCCTACAGTGTGACAGGATTATTGTGATGTAGCTAGAATCGCGTCCCCTCACATGGTGAGACCGACGTGTTATTCACGCACTCATCATCAACGGCCTTTCCAGCCAAGATGTCCACAGATATGCCTTCAACTTATTCGTTCTTACGTACTACAGCGCTGGATACTACTATAAAATCACCGACGCTGCAATGACGACCTAAGGGTAGGCACCTCTTGACTGCTTATAAGAACAAGAGTAATCTGGCTTAACTATAAAGTCACCTAAGCTGCCAAACCGAATGAAATACGCTCGTACGTAAGAGATCATAGAGACAACAGCCATCTGGTGTAACTATCACCAACTAACCAATCACTCATACAATCACAAACCAATCACTTTATAGGTCCTCATTTTTTTTTCCTATGGCTCGACAGCCCTATATGGGCCTGGGCCTCCTCGTTTCGTCGAGGTTTCATGATCACACATTTAGACACACCACAGTCGGTAGGACTCCTCTGGACGAGGGACCAGCTCGTCGCAGAGACCTCTACCTGACAACACACAACATTCACAAGAGACAGACATCCATGCCCCCGGTGGGATTTTTTATTTTTTTTTTTTTTGCCTGTCCGGGTTTTTTCCCCTTTGGTCCATTTTTGTACTGTTTAATCCTTTTTGTCCTTCATGCCACTTATGTTCCATACTACTGTCCGTACAACAACACAACACAAACATCCATGCCCCCGGTGGGATTCGAACCCACGATCCTTGTAAGCGAGCGGCCGAAGACCCACGCCTTAGACCGCACGGCCACTGGGATCGTCTATATGTCCTCATACCTTACATAATAAGGTATAAGGGCAAATAAAGTGATTTGAAATCAAAGCCATCTGTATAACAACAAATTTAACAATTGTTTCAAGTTTTCCTTCCCAAAGAGAAAAACTTTTATATTTACACCCATTTCTTATCAGTATTAGTGTCTGAGGTAAAAATGGTGAAGTATAGGAGATAATCTGGTCGTGGACAACAGACAAGAAGTGATCCTCCAGATTTGGGAGTAGGTGAGACATTAACAAAACCTTAACAATAAGAAACAACGTGTTATGGAATGTTACACGGGTCCTCTTATCTGATATCGGGATATGTACGACGCACATGGAAGATGATAAACATTTATAATACGAGGGGCAGTCAAAAAGTTCCCGGAATGGTGGTATTGCACTGTAATGGTAGGACATACGGCAACGCTTACCTAATCACCTTCAAAGTAAGACCCTTGCCCACACACACACTTGCTCCATCAATCCTGCCATTGTTGGAAGCACCGGCGGAAGGCTTCTTTTGGAATCTTCCGGAGTTCGGCCGTCGAATTCGATTTGATGTCCTCCATGGTTGCGAAACCTGTCCCCTTGAGGCCCATTTTCATAGTAGAGAACAGCCAAAAGTCACTCGGAGCGAGATCCGGAGAGCACGGTGGTTGGATGATGACAGGAATGTTCTTCTCGGCGAGGAATTGCTGCACAACAAGCGATGTGTGGCTCGGTGCGTTATCGTGATGCAGAAACCACTGTCCATGCCACTTGTCGCGCCGCTTCCTCCGAACTGCATCGCGCAACCTCAGCAAAACTTTCCACCTTGGGTCAAGGGCGCGTGGAGGTATTTTAGGGTGTAGGGGTGACGGTGGAGGTCGGATCCACCGGTTCCCTACACCAGAGGGGTCACGAGTCTTGTTGTGCGCACCCTAGATGCTGAGCTCCCCACCACAACAATGCGTGCGCTATCTTATCTCTCATTCTCCATGTGCAGGAGAATTCCGGGAACTTTTTGACTGCCCATCGTATTTCACTCGTAACGCCTGAAGAAGAAGCTCACTCGGAAGATCTACGCACAAATGGGATAACATTAAAATGCATTGTAAGGAGGTCAGTTACGTGTGATTGGATCGGATTCAGCTAAGAACAAGGTCCAGGAACAGAATTTTGAAACAGCATCAATGAATATGCAGATTTCATAAATTCTTAACCTCTTGACCCGCTGTGTTACTATGAGTTTTTCAAAGAAAACCCCTCACACGGGAGTTGGTTCGTTTTGCACAAGTAACGAATCATGCCATTTCAGTAGAATATTTCTGTTTTCTCACTCCATTAATCACTTCTTAACTAAATTTCCAGAACGTTCATCTGTCAAAAATAGCTACGGCTTTCTTCGAGCCAACACCCCGTCTCACTCATATTTCACTCTAGAAACGTTCGGAATGATTAGTGACTTTCCTTCAGCATGTAGATAGAAAGTAAGGGCCGCGAAAAGGAATATTGCAAAGCAGGAGCAAGTTCAAACATCTCTGTGCAATTCCCGTGCCATGCGTTCTAAACTTCATCTTTCAAGCTCGAAAGTTACACAATGCCTAGGTAATATTTCGTACTGTGCCTCATAAATGCTGGCGCTGCATACACTAATTAAAGTACTGTACGCAGTGAGTCTTTATTACCCCGCACGAAACAATCACGATTACCGGTCGAAGTATTCTCCATGAACTCATTTGCTTACTATGTTCCATCTTTTGTTTAATTTTGAAAATAGCAGCTTATTTTTGTGTGCATTAGAAGAGTAAACAAACTAGAGCTATTTTTCACCGTTACTTAACAGCTAGTTCTTTATTAATCTTTAAGGGTTCGAGAATATCTTGCCAACTGTTAGCGTTTTCTCTTATTTAGACAAATATATCGAATCTCGTTTGCAGTCGACAATTCGAAGTCTTTGTATGTTAGGTCCTTGTAATACGACGTAATGCAGACATCTTTACTTCAAAACTGATATAATGTATTAAAATCTTAAGCCTATAATGGAGACAAACATAAATGCACATCACTCTCATAAAATCTTATTAATGAAATAAGGTAGGCCTATTTTGTTTTACACAGTAGTTGCAAATTTCGGTTAAAAAACAAATCATATTTAGCTCAGATTTTGTTTTTTGTGAAGGCCCCAGCAGCAGATGCTACGGACGCACCGCAGCCTTGTGGCTTATTGTGCAACCCTGTGATGAAGATGTTTAGTTTTTTCGTTTTTCCGTGTAATAGAGCACCGGTGGCATGAAATTGACAGGGAAAACCGAAGTACTCGGGGAAAAACCTGCCCCAGTGCCACTTTGTCCACCAAAATTCCCACATGGACTGACCCGGGATCAAACCCGGGCCTCCGCGGTGAGAGGCCGACGACTAACCGCCTGAGCCATGGCACGGCCATCAGCTGAGATGTTAAAAACGTATATACGATTACGATAAAATAATTAGTGTTTTAATAAATGTGTTAAGATATTGATCCTCTCACCTCAGTTTTGCTGATTAGGAAAGATGAATATTATCTTAAAAGTTGTCCCCAATCTATAATATAATATTTATAATTTTTTACGGCTATTGGATGTTTATTTCTTTGCCGAATTAACGTAGTCGATACGCATGTACGAGTATAACACGTTTTTAGGTCATGAAGAAAAACGACCTATTTTATTGGCTGACCTGAGCCATCTCTAATTTTATCTATAAAATGTTTACGGACAACCACGCAATGTTCCAAGATGCAACTGCGGCGTAATAAATAATTCTGAAGATGTATGTCTAAAGTCTCCGAGTAAAGCTTCTGCAGTTGAGTTTGTTACTGGGGAAAGGAAATATGTCAGATTTTTGGCCATTCGACACGTTCCTTTTCCAACCGATTAAATTTAAAACAAACAAAGTTTGCATTGGTACTATTCATATTTGTTACGTATGTATTATCAAATAATACTTTACTCTCTACCATTGTAGATTAAAAAATGTTTTGGCAAATTAATGTCATTACTTTTACTTCCATATTACAAAGAGATTATAGCTTTTGTATTTGATCTTTAGTTGAATGTGAGGTTTCAATTCTTAGAGCAAACAATCGACAATTTCCAAACCACATTAAACAGTCTCTAAAGTGCGCAGAAATAAGCACATTTTGTCTGTAACTGACAAATGCTTCTCTCTCAACAGATCAACAGAAATACTAAAAGAGAATGTCGGATTTTGTATTGTTTATGTAATTGAGACACAAAAAATACAATAAAATGAAAGCACATTACATAAAGCGAATTCAATTAGAGATGGGACTGACCCTTCTACCGCGTGTCACTAATAAAAAGGATAAAATTCCATCATGCCTAAAAATAAGTACCACTTGCTTGAATTGCTTTGGTGGCTTGGAATAAGAACCCCGTGCAACACGAACGGATATGACGCTCTGTTCCAAATTTGACGTTGAGGAGCCGTAAGATATTGAAATAAGAAAAACGACAAGAAGGCATAATGGTTCATCACGCATTGAAATAAATGGACCTGAAAGGGAGACTTTGTCAGACTTAGTTAAACTTTCGGATTTTATACTGTAATCCAGTGTGGGGTTTAGCCCGACAGTATCAAAATTCAAATCCCAAAAAATAGACATTTTTATCTGTAACGTGACGCTCTATGGCCTGGTAAAAACTTCCGATTGACTCGGAGGAATATACTACTTCCGGTTTCAGGGTAGTACAGCTTTCTATCCTAAAGATGACTTCACGACGTTTCTACGAAGTATCTGTCAACGTCTGCAGGCTACAGGACGTCAGAACCCCGAAGAAATTATTCTGCTTATTAAGTGGCCTATGAACTTCAGAAGCCGATCCCACTGGCCGTGCGGTGTAAAGCGTGGTTCTGCGGCCTCTGGCTTGCTGGGATTGCGGGTTCAAATACCACCGAGGGCACTGAGTGTTGTGTATTGTCAGGTAGATGTCCCTGCGCCTAGCTGATCACTGGTCCAGAGGAGTCCTACAGAGTGTGGTGTGCCTGAGTGTGATCGTGAAGACTCAATAATGAGGAGGCCCTGGCCCACTAGGGGCTACGGCGCCATGGGGAAAAATTACCTTCAGAATTATCCATGTGGTTATCATCAGATTAAATCTATTAATGTTTACGTAATTTCTATAATAAACTTAAACACAAAAGACCCTTCTATCGCCTGGCCTACCACTTTGAAATTTCTCTATATACAGATCTAATTTAAATCCTTTATTGGAATATTACTGCTTTCATTGCTTTGCTGTTGAAAGCTTATATTAAAAGGATGCATAATTTGTGCTATAGAAGGCAGCGCAACGTAGAGCGCATGGCGTATGTCATTAGATGCAGGATATTCGTCAGTACGGCACACCAATAACTGCTCAATACAACAATATAATCGGCAGCAAATTGACCTATTAGTGAAGCCAACAAACTGCGCGTGATTGAGTGTACACATAGCAAATTACTGCTGAGTCATTGAATCATTTATTACCGGACTCAAAATGGGCTAATAATAAAGAAAACGTTTTAATCTACCAGTACCTGTTGTTAGAAATGTTATAAAATTACCCACTTCCGTTTAACGTAATTTCCATGTACACTTCTTCCTGGTGATCACTACTGTTTTTTGCAGTGGCGCTACAGCCCAAGTCGGGTCTAGGCCGCCTGGCTTTTCGAGGTTTCTAGATCACAGACAATTTAGACTCACACAGCCGGTAGGGATCCTATGAACGAGTGATCAGCTCGTCCCAGAGGCCGCTACCTACACAACACACAACAACAAAAGAGACGAAAATCCATGCCCTCAGCTGGATTTTTTTTCTTCCTGTCCCGTTATTTCCCTTTGATCCATTTTGTACTTTTAAATCCTTCCGTCCTTCTTCATGTCACTTTACGTTCCATATTACCGTCCTTGTACAACAAACACAACACAAACATCCATGCCCCCGGTGGGATTTTTTTTTCTGTCCGGGGTTATTTCCCTTTGATCTATTTTTGTACTGTTTAAATCTTTTTCGTCCTTCATGTCACTTTTACGTTCCATGCTACCGTCCTCATATAACAAACACAACACAAACATGCATGCCCCCGGTGGGATTCGAACCCAAGATCCTAGTAAGCGAGCGGCCGAAGACCCACGCCTTAGACCACGCGGCCACTGGGATCGGCGTAATAATCCACATGGACTGACCAGGGATCGAACCCGGGCCTCCGCGGTGAGAGGCCGGCGACTAACCGCCTGAGCCATAGCACGGCGTATTCGAACCCACGATCCTAGTAAGTGAGCGGCCGAAGACCCACGCCTCAGACCGCACGGCCACTGGAATCGGCAAATTCGAACCAGCGATCCCAGCAATCGAGCCGTCGTAGACCTACCCCTTATACCGCACGGCCACTGGGATTGGCGATTATTACTGTTACCAAAGTAGATATCAGTTTTAGAGACAGATATGACTTGTAATATGACGACTGTCTCACTATGTCGAACAGTTGCAGTCAGGTTATTGCAGGGGAGACAAGTAGATAAACTGCACAGAAAAATTTTCGCGCTTAGTAATTTTGACTCACTGTAATTTCGCGTGTCTTAATCGTGGTTACGTTCATTAATCATCTTCTTTGGCAAGCAGAAAATTGGGTATTCCTTTATATGTAATTTGAAAGACAAGAAATTTCGAATTAGATTAAAAGATTAAAAGCATTACAAGCCTTGAAAATGTGAATTGCATAATGATTACAAATATCATCACCGTCAACAACAGGGATTGAGCCGTTGCCCTGTGGATTCCTTCCTTGTTAGTCATATAAATTCTTTACAAGAAACTCTTTGTACCCTTGCGAATAATTCGCACATTGAAAGAGTGAAATATTTAATCAACCAAAATGCCGCGGCAGTACAACCGGAGGACCGGACATACATGCACAGCGTGTCTTTGAACTTCCACGCCGTGAATGTGTGTAGAGAGCGCAGAGGAGAGTCGTATGTTCCTCACTCCAACAGAAGGATATATTATTCTCAGCTTCACGATCTGGTCATTTACCTCAGAAGTTCCATAATTAAATAAAAAACCTTTTATGTTGCGTTGTAAAAATAAAGAAGATCGTAAATATCTAGATAATTCTCTGTTACATTTGGGGATTATTTAGCGTACCACTCCCATTGTCCCGTAATTGATTGCTAAAAGAATTGTATCCGTCTATTGACTGCTCTGAACGTAACCAAAAACTGATTTATAGTTATTTGTGGTCGAAGCCTTTAACGTAACTTAAATTAACCTACGCAGAAACAAAGACACGTTTGCTGGCCCAATACATAACGAGAAATAAGCTTGTAGTCATACACATTGTATCTGTAATTTGTAACATTATATGTCTACTTCCCTTGACTTTGATGGGTAAGCAAATTGCTTTTGTGAAATACGAGTGCAAAACGCATAAAGTATCGCTATTTGCAACACTCTTGTTGCCAATTTCTATGCCATTAAAGAAAATGCTATAAAACATGACTAGAATTGTAAGACCTGTTAAACTAATCTGATAGCCAAGTTGTAAATACCGGCGAGGGTTGTACAAACTAGAGGACAACTTTATGAAGGGATTTCACATTATTATCACCGTGCATCTTCACGAATCAAATGAAACAAAATTAAACCAACTGATGCACAAATTTAGCTACCTTTATTGTAGCGTCCTTATTATATGCCCCTACATATGTTTCGGACCTTGGTCCATCATCAGGGGGTCTTGTCCATTTATGTTTTAATGTGTTACAATTCAAAATAATTTTATCACAATAGTGACAGAAGAACGATATATGTCTTATAAAAACTATATTTGAGGTAGTAGCTTTTATGGACAAGATCCCCTGATGATGGACCAAGGTCCGAAACATATGTAGGGGCATATAATAAGGACACTACAATAAAGGTGGCTCAATTTATGCATCAGTTGGTTTAATTTTGTTTCATTTGATTTATGAAGGGAATAAATAAACTTTTAATATCACTGTGCTTCTAAACTTAACACAGAGAAATTTAAATTTAAGATTTTTTGCATTAATAACTTCTGACATACAGATAGGAAGTAATATTTCTCCGTATTTATAGAGGTAGACCTATTTTCCGTACTCTGTGACATATCTCACTGTATTCTGTGTTTACAAGACTCTAGAACAGATTTTTCCAAACCCCAGAACTCTGCACTTTCCCTTTTAATATGCGACTTCGATCCCGAACATTTTCCTTTCGGCCAATACAAATTAGGTGTCAGTGTAATCCTACGTTAATATTGGATTTTTTCCCCCGTGGCGCGTCAGCCCTAGTGGGCCAGGGCGTCCTCATTATCGAGGCTTCACGATCACACACATGTAGACACACCACACTTGGTAGGACTCCTATGGATAAGTGATTAGCCCGACGCAGAGACCTCTACCTGAAAACACACAACACCCACCAGAGACAGACAACGATGCCCACGTCGGGATTCGAACCCAAATTCCCAGCAAGCGAACGGCCGCAGACCCACGTCTTAGACCGCGTGGTCACTGGGACGGCAGTATTAGATATCAGATGTTTTAAATACGTTTCTTAATAAAAATTAATGATGAGCGACAGTAAGAAATCTGAAATATCTCCTGGCGTGGTACAGTTTTCAGCTGATGCCTGATCACTGAGTAGTCACTTGGCCCTCACGATGGAGAGAGAGAGAGAGAGAGAGGCTCTCCGAAAGGTCATAAACCAGTAAAGTGGGGAGAAATGTGAAACACTGGTAAGTGGAATACCTGTATTTGAGATCATTTAGTGATGATTTGGCAAACCGCCGAGAGCAAGCCACTGCCTGTAAAGCAATCAATTTGTGGTGGCAGCCAAAACAGTCTCTCAGATTATGTGTTACGATAATTGGCCACGTGCTGCATTTTGTGTCTTACTTTGCAAACACATTGGAATTACCAATAGCTTTTCTACAACCCAAAAGTATTTACCATTCATAGACTTTTCGAGGTTTAATTCGCCTCTTCATCAACGAATATATTCACCATTTAATATGTGGTGGTAATATACTTACGTTTGCGGGTGTATCCCTTTTGACACTGTTACTGTCTTATACTTTTGGCCTCTTTCATAATTTAAATTTGAAAGTAATTACTTTGTTGGTAAATGACGCATCCTCCATTTAGGTCGTAACAGTTACAAAGTTGTACAAAAATAACTTAAATTTGCTTCCTTTCCCTGTTTAGGCGCGTTATCAAGATGCGAAACGCGACTGTAAGCTTCATCATGTCTGTCCACCCGACTGTCGATCCCCATGGAACAACTCAGCTCGCATTGGACAGATTTTCATAAATTTTTATATTTGGAGCTTTTATCAAAAATCTGTTGAGAAAATGCTTAGTTGGTTAAAATCAGCAAACACGTAAGGCACTTTACATGAGGACTAGCGTAATTTATGGCATGTCTTACTGAACTTCTCTGAATGAAATTTTTCAGAAAGGTTTGTACAGAAAATCAAAAGACATATTATTTGAAATATATTTTTTGAGAAAAAGTGCTATTAACGAGAAAATTTCAAAAAATAAAGCTGAGTCAGATTATGATATTTCTTAAAAAATGGTTTTCGTATGTCTACGTTCATTTTGATTTTGTTCAATTTATCGCTTACAACTAACCTCAAAGTTCAGCATTTCAAAAATTTCAAATAATATTTCGTCCATAATTTATAAGTATACTAATGGTCTATTTGAGCACCAAACTTCATATCCCTAGATATAGGCAATAAATACTAAATATTATAATTCAACGCTCGTATTTTCTTTTTATTATTTCTCGTGTAAATGGCAAGAAGAAAAAATAAATGAATGCATAAGAACATAACTTCATTGATTATTATAGCAGTCTACGCTATATGGCGCCATATTATTATATAATTATAATAAAGTATACTGCAACAAATATTAATATTATGGCTATATACTTTTGCCCCAAATACACATCATGCAAAATGCACCTGAAACGCAAATTTTCACCTGCCCAATGCAATATTTCTATTATTATTATTATTATTATTATTATAAGTATTTTTGTCTTAATTACCTCGCATGCAAGTATAATTTTTTCTTCCTGTATTATGTTGGTTCATCTAAGGCTTCTTTGCCTCTGCAATATTTTTCGTAATCATCTCGTAAATGGTAGGCTTTTTGACAAAAATTTAGGCTTATTTGACATGAAAGGCGGGACTTGATTTTCTCTATACCTGTTCTCTTACACTATTTCCTTCCAGGAATTTGAACGATATATCATCGTAAGTTGCTTGGGTCTTCTTGCAAAGTGACTGATATTTTTGTTCGATTATAACGAAAGGCGAACTTCCCCGACAGATATTATGCTGTATGTGCCGTGCATTTTATCGTAAGTCTAACTCAACTAAAAAATGTATAAAATTATTGGCATCTTACACTTGCCAATAATCTTGTGCATTTGTTGGTTGATTTAAACTTCCCCGACAGATTTTATTAAAAGCACTAAATATAAAATTTCACTAACATCTTTTCAGTGGGAGAGTTGTTCCAGACGGCGGACGGACAGAGGGACAGACATACATGACAAAGCTATCAGTAGCTTTCCGCAACTTTGTAAAAGCACCTAAAAATTGAAAAGAATGTTAGCCACAGAACTCTATGAAATCCTGAAAATATCTGTAATGTATTTATAGTTTACTTCACAGTCTTGAGATATCACCAGCAATGCAGTACTTTGAGCGTATTAACACCCTAACGTACAGGAGGATAAGACAGCAAATCTGAAAGATCACAGTGATGTGTACTGGACAAACAATTTTTATGTGCAAAACAATATTTCATGTTGGCAATCAAGTGTTAAATACTAGGTCTCATTTGGTGAAACTTCGAATTTTTATTTTTTAATAATTTACTTTAGAAAGCTCATGTTATATGGAAGGAAGAATTTATTTATATTAAATACTGGGCTCGTTTAGTGTCGCAGAAGTTTTAGAATGGAATTATTTAGAAAGAAACCGTAATTTGATGGAAGGCTGTTAGAGACGTTCCTCAGATCTTCCTCAGCTCATGAAATTTTCGTCTCAAAATAGGAAAAAAAGAGAACAGTTGGAATACATTCAGTACTTCTAAACTGTTTTGCTACTGGTGAGGTCAGTGTTTCACCAAGGCGACAGTCTAATAACATTTCCCTGTTGCGGTGTGGCATTGCTTTCCACAGGTCTCGTACTATCTCAGCTGCAGACTTCTAATGATATTGCTTTGTTTCTAGGGTGGACTCAAAGGAAAGTTACTCTTCTTGTTCAGGAACGAAGTTGCACTCTTTAGTAAAACTGGACGCTGCGGTCTGTGATGCTGTGTACTATACCAGACTTAAATCCTGTGGCTTTGTTAACTTCAATCCTCTGTACAGGGCAGGCAATGACCTGGTTATCAACGAAGTCGCATGTCCAGCCTGGTTATTTATTTAAAACTTTGAATCATGTGTTTCCTCTAAATAATACTTAACAATTCCAACAGTCTCACAGCAAATATACTGCTTCTAAGTTATAAATATCAAATATTTAATGGTGTTCTAACAGCTGCTTTCCCTCATGCTCTTACTTAACACTTATGGACAGAATAAGCTGCGGGTAAAATGCAGATTTATGTAATATTATATATGTAGTGTATGTAAGTGTATAGTAAATAATGTGCTGTGACCATATGCTGCTATAATGCTAATGTGAGGAATACTGAGTAGAATAGCAACTAGTTTGTTCTCAAGAAGGAAACCTTTCAGGTATTTAATAGTCACAATGAGGAATGAACTTCGTTGTGCTTACAAGATGCGGCTCTACAACGTGCCTCGCAGCTATGATGATGATGATGATAGTGTGCACACTATTATTATTATTATTATTATTATTATTAAAATTATTCATTCGTAGTCTCTCCTACGAATGGTCCATTGCTTCTTCCAAAGCGAGTTCCCCACACACAGCAATCTAGTGCTTCCTCTTCAAATTTCCAGGATTCTCTTGTTCGCTTAAGGTCATCCAGTAGCTGATTACGTCTTCTTCATCGTCTTTCCGGCATTTCCATCCTTCATTCTATCTTTCCTTCAACACGTGTTTTAGAAAGAAGTTCCTACTCAATATGTGACCAATCCATTTAGCCTTCCTTTATTTAGACCGAATTGAATTGCCTTAGAATTAATTCAGCAGGTAAATATGTAAAGAAGTGAATACATGTTATTGTTGTTGTTGTCGTCGTCGTTGTTGTTGCTGATATTTGGTGAGACACGTCGCGTGGGGATCGACAACCACTACATCCCAACAAAACAAATGACAGATGTACAACCACTACGCCCCAACAAAACAAATGGCAGATCGACAACCACTATGTCCCAACAAAACAAATGGCAGATCGACAAACACTACATCCCAACAAAACAAATGGCAGATGTACAACCACTATGCCCCAACAAAACAAATGGCAGATCGACAACCACTATGTCCCAAAAAAACAAATGGCAGATCGACAACCACTACATCCCAACAAAACAAATGGCAGATCGACAACCACTATGTTCCAACAAAACAAATGGCAGATCGACAACCACTATGTCCCAACAAAACAAATGGCAGATCGACAACCACTATGTCCCAACAAAACAAATGGCAGATCGACAACCACTACATCCCAACAAAACAAATGGCAGATCGACAAACACTATGTCCCAACAAAACAAATGGCAAATCGACAACCACTACGTCCCATCAAAACAAATGGCAGATCGACAACCACTATGTCCCAACAAAACAAATGGCAGATCGACAACCACTATGTCCCAACAAAACAAATGGCAAATCGACAACCACTATGTCCCAACAAAACAAATAGCAGAACACGGACATAACATATCAGCTTCCGTCGAAATTCTAATTCGCGGTCCCAGTGTTCGGACTGTCCAATTCTGTACGCTTTCTGGAAAGAGAGGATATTTATTTTCCTGTCTAATGAGCCTCGCTTTTTAGCAGTACAGTAAGTGTTTTTAAGTGTTACTGACAGTAAAATTTCATGCATGTGTGAACCTCATGAAGGCGTACGGACGATTGCAAGTACAGTTCAACACGTGTTTAATCTCGGAGCTAGATGGAAGTATTTATTCATAACATTTATATCACACGCAATTACTGATAGCAGAATGTGTTTGTGTTAGACTATATACATATATATATATATGTATAAGGAAACGATTTTTCCTCATAGGATAAATACCAAGATTGCAAATGGTCTACTGCGTGGTGTAGTAAAAGGTAAAGCAATCTCATTACAGGCGTGGACAGGCCCTTATGGTTCCAGAAGGTTGAGACTCCCAGATTTCCAGACAATCGGCACATGAAGGTAGTAAGGGTGTCAGCCATAAGCACCGGCCGCCTTTACCCCCAGGAAATATTCCTGGAACTCATTTCTGTTAGAGGCTGAGTCGACCTCAGGGCCATAGTGTGACCGAAAGGATTATGTTAATGAAAAATTCCAATGATACCATCGGGAATCGAATCCACGACCTTCCGGCTTGTAGCGCAGTGCCTCAAACTGCGTGCGTAGTACACAGTTTATTCCAAGGCGTTCTTTACTTCCCAATATCATGTGCTTACACAGTGCACGCGTTAATGTAATATAACTTACGCCCA
The DNA here is from genome assembly GCA_021186555.1 of Reticulitermes speratus. Taxonomy (NCBI): domain Eukaryota; kingdom Metazoa; phylum Arthropoda; class Insecta; order Blattodea; family Rhinotermitidae; genus Reticulitermes; species Reticulitermes speratus. The sequence goes on along the minus strand of JAJKFL010000039.1, from coordinate 9,284,597 downwards.
TTAGAACTGTTAGGCCTTCCTTGCACCGATTTTCATAAAAGTGACAAATTCTCAACGCAGATTTTCACCCAATTCGGAAAATAAATTTGGGGAGTGTGAAAAGAATGTGATTTAAGCCACAAGGTAAAATATGGCTTTACTGTGCCGATTTCTCCAAAACTCGCTATTATTCTGGACGTCTCCTCTACAGAAATATATCCAGTTGTAAAAAAAAAACATGTATAAAATACTTGAAAATTTCATTTACTTCCTTAAGTAAAGTTTGACTTTCACTGTATGTGTTTGCACGCACCTCAGAAATTATTACTTTACTGCGTGGAGATTTACCACACGGAGTTACACCAAAATTGATCAGGAAAAGAGAAAATTATGGGTATAAAATTATTTACATACTTTCGTAAAGTACTATTGCCACAGAGTCTATTTTCACAAAGCACATGTTTGATAGACAAAGTTTTGTAAAGAACTCCTTTGAGGAATGTCATAAAACTCCGACACAAGTTATAGTCCCTGGTACCAGGTCATACAGAAAGACAGAGGGACAGACGCAGTCTCTGCATGCTGCGTGATTTTCTACTTCGTAAAGAACGTCTATGCAGCGCTCATAATTTTATGCAGAACTGCTAATTTCTGTGTCCTGTACTATGCACAATAAAACAATGATCATCGAAACTTACTATTGAAAATGAAATATCAATTATTACCCCACATAATTAATCAGTTGATAATTATTATATACACAAAATTAACTTGTTTCCTCTCAGCATGAAATTTTTCTCATTATATATTTTCTACACCAAAAAGTCTATTATGCAAATTCACGTGTCACCAATCCCTTCCCGTTCCTTATTGATGCGAGAATGCTGCACATTGCCTTTGTAATAAAATCGGTAAATACTACATAATTTTGTTTATTTTTACTCTTAATTTTTTATTCTTGTACCCTCTTTCGCATAATTGGTGCAGGGTTTATTTTCAGTGTAAATCATCAAAGATAAAATTTCCTTTTTCATAAAAATGAATAAATATTTTAGTCCCTTATGTAAAAATTTTATATTTTAAAATTTTTATTTCGTTTTTATACCCAAAAGTACACTTTCACTGTCGAGGAGTTCCGCGAAAATTTGGATTTAGTCACCAGGTTTTCTCAAGATTTTGCTAGTTTGAAGACCGCTGCCACAGCAGTTTCTCTAATACGTAATGCAACTTTGCCCGCTGCTGCCTCAGTTTATAATACAAGCATGATCATAGTTTGTGTTCAGTGTATTATGATCATAGTGTGGTGTTCAGTGTATAGTACAAGCATGATCATAGTGTGGTGTTCAGTGTATAATACAAGCATGATCATAGTGTGGTGTTCAGTGTATAATACAAGCATGATAATAGTGTGGTGTTCAGTGTATAATACAAGCATGATCATAGTTTGTGTTCAGTGTATAATACAAGCATGACCATAGTGTGGTGTTCAGTGTACAATACAAGCATGATCATAGTTTGTGTTCAGTGTATAATACAAGCATGATCATAGTGTGGTGTTCAGTGTATAATACAAGCATGATCATAGTGTGGTGTTCAGTGTACAATACAAGCATGATCATAGTGTGGTGTTCAGTGTACAATACAAGCATGATCATAGTTTGTGTTCAGTGTATAATACAAGCATGATCATGGTGTGGTGTTCAGTGTACAATACAAGCATGATCATAGTTTGTGTTCAGTGTATAATACAAGCATGATCATAGTGTGGTGTTCAGTGTATAATACAAGCATGACCATAGTGTGGTGTTCAGTGTATAATACAAGCATGACCATAGTGAGGTGTTCAGTGTATAATACAAGCATGATCATTGTGTGGTGTTCAGTGTATAATACAAGCATGATCATAGTGTGGTGTTCAGTGTATAATACAAGCATGATCATAGTGTGGTGTTCAGTGTATTATCTCACTCTTCACTTCTTAGAATTGGAATTTAATGAAAGTAATTTTTTAATTCTTGCAGCCGATATCAGAGTGGTAATATAGAAAGGTAGAACTGTATCTGAGAATGCCATGGAGACATAAGGGAAAGTGAAAAGTAGAGCTCCAAACTTTCTTACCCTCGGTACTAGACATGAGGCTGTGAGGTCCACAATTTCGGTCTGAATACTTTGGTGAAAAGATCTTTTGTCCCTACTGGGACTCGATTCCTTGGACATCAAGCCCGTAGCATAGTAATTATACTGGCTACGATGTCTCGGTTCAAATAAGTGTTACAGAAGAAGGTATCTTTTTCTTCGTCAACGGGAATATTTTGACCATAACTAAGCAATTTTTTCTTTTAGTCGCCTATTTCAAGAAAATACTTGAAACTATAAGAATTTAAAGTAAACAGGACTGAGGCAGGAGAGATATGTGCTGCCATAACACCTAGAAAAGAAAACTTTTATTGAAACTTCAGTGACTGGACAATGTTTTATGCTTGTTTCAAAAAAAATGAATTGGAATTGTTGTCTCTTATACTTATATCATGTGTTTGTTTGGAAGCTTAAAAATGTAATACTTTGGAGAAAGAGGATTTAAAAAGGAAAGAATTAAGGCGCATCTATCTCAAGTACAGTCCAAGTTCAGCCACATACCGTAAAGCGTATAGCTAGCTTATTATCATGTTTACAGGAAACGCACGGCTTCTGCGCGTTTTGTAAATTATTATGCCGTTTCTATATACCAGATTCATCCCTCGCCCATCCACTGTTGAAAATCTTCGTCTCATGTATTATGTATGAAATTTTATACACGAATGAAACTTTATTCTGCATCGAGGGAATTGGAAGATGGCTGACGTCATAGGACATATTTATGTATACAAGAAAAGACAGAGAAATAATTTGTATGCTAGGGAGTCACGTGTATAGAATGTAAATTATTGCTGTCATACTTTTAAATCGATGAAACATAGTCTGTGAATTTATATATACACATTGTAATTTATCTGCAAGAGAGAAACTTACAGTTCAGTAACTTAAACACACAGTTACAGAACAGCGCACTTCAGTCTCATGCCCACCTAAAACAATTCATGTGTGATTTGGTAGGAACAGTGTCACAGAATTAAAGCTAACGAACAGACGCCACATTGCAGATTTTTCTATAGAAAGCTGAGAGTTACTCACTTGGTCAAGGCATTCTCTGCCCTGGGTGACGCAGGTATAACTATCCGAAGGTCTGTAAAAATAATTGATTGTTTTGACGTCGTCCTTTCTGTGAGACGTACTTTGTAAACATGTGGAATTACGGTGTAAACAAGCACAAACATACAAGCATACTATCCAAGAAATTATAAAAAGACCAAATAGATACCAGATTGTAGTAACACAATCAAAAGGGGAAAGACTGCCGAAACTTAGGAAGTCTAAAATCCAAGACACTATGAAGCTGGAAGTCGTTTCTTTAAACCATATCTAAGTTTGCCTCAACATACTTGGATATTCTCAATGTTATAATCTTTCAATAAACATCGATATTTTAAAATATTGTCTTCTTTTAAACAAATTTCTTTTATTGGAAGTATTAAAAAGACTTTCAATATTCTATTGCAATTACAATACAATATAACAAATCAATATACTTATTTTAAAAGAATTGTAAAAACACGTCTTTATACACGTTTCATTTTTGCACTATGCTGAAACAAAGAAAGAAAATGATATATCACTTTCTCTGGTACTTACATTACATAAAATGTAAATAACAAATAAATATGTTTTAATACTAGACAGACTTTTTGAGTGTAATTGACAAGAAGATGGTCTGATATGATATGTTAAAACATGTAGTCTAGACGGTGTAATAAAAGACAAAGAAAATTTTGTAAACCGAAAGATAAATTAGTTTTCTTTTAAGCTACATTTGAAAAAAACCGACTGGATGCAAAACACTAAGAACTGGATTGTCTTCTACTTGTATCTTTGCTGCAGAGTGTATCTTTGTCGTGTCCCTCAGCACTGCAGATGCCACAAGATGTCCAGGCGAATGCAGGCTTTCTGTGCGATAAAGCTGCTGTGCTCGGGGACACGGTACAAGGAACATACGCACTTGTCACTGCATTGACTCGTTTTTAATATGACAATGGCTAGGATGGAAGTAGGGTCTTCTTAAGCAACAAATTGCTGTGCACATACCAAACTAGCAGGGTGACCGAAACTGCAGCCAAAAACATTAAGAAAGAAATAAAACTAGCCTTCATTATACGTAACGAAATTCAGTCACAGGAAAAACCAGCCTGTATAATATGTACAGGCTACAGGGGAATAGAATAGGCGGGTGGAACGAACATTTTTAGAGAAAGAGAGTAAATTATAGCGGGAGAGTAGCTGTAGTAGTGTAGAATAACTAGTAAGAAGTAAAACGAGAGAGTAGACCGATGCAAAGACTTTGTATGAATTTTCAGGTACCTACGCTCCCTACGAACCTGGTGTTACAGAGGCATGAATTCGTGTAAAGACTGAAACACAGTAAATAAACACATTTCACATATCGCTACAGACCTACCTCAAACAAATGGCAAAATGTAGCCTAATAATTACATAGAGACCAGGACAAAGATAATGTAAAAATAAGTTTAACAGAATAGGATTTAAAATTTAGCACAGAATTCAATGGTTCTTAAGGTCCAGAGAAGGTTTCTTGTGAATATGATAATGAGTCTTCGAGTAAACAACATATGGGAAATCGTGACCAACTTATTAAATGTTAATAATGCAGCGAAGCTTGTATACCGTATAAGTCGTTAGTTGTGTCCATGTTGTGGAAACTCATGTGACAAAAATACAAAATAAATATCCCGCTCTTTTCAAATCGATATACTGCTCAAACTGCAGATAATATAATCCCGGTGTAACACAATATCCTCCCAAATTTAAATCGCAGTAATTAGCTGAGGTCCATCACAAAGAGAAGTTAAAAGAATAAAATCAAAATGTAATTTTCCCTGCAACTAAAATTGGTTTTCGGAGCATTTGGTAATTACAATAATGAACAATACACAAATTAGCCTCTATTCGTTTAGACTAAATTGTATTTCACAGTTTAATATTACTATACTTGGCGCTCTGTAAACCCCGAATCACGTGGGCACAGCATTAACACCAGCACTTTAATTACTGCACTGTGGGTTTGGTGAGAAATGCAGTTCATATCAGGATGCTGTGGTAAACTGCTCTTCCCAGCCACCCTTTAGCAAGGGTATCGCCTCATTTGTGAAAGCTGATGCTCCAGGCGTTACAGGGGCCAAGAGCTGGCTCATGTGGCAATTTGAGCACTGTGTAAAGACACGGATGGTCCAGCACATCTCACATATGGAAGGTTAAGCTCAAACCTAGAGGGAGAGGGCTTCAGCATTAAATCCATCATCAAAGGATGCAATCAGCGCTCTCTGCTTGCTAATTAGGTAATTACAATGACGAGGTTTAATGACCTGGGTCTGGGCTCTGGGACAAGAGATGGGTTCTCTTGATGTTACGAGGCTACAGCGAGTGAAACAGAAATCCACACCACCTTGTTTTAATATAAGTGTGCGTGTGTGTGTGTGCGTGCGTGTGTGCATGTGGGTGCGCGCACGTGCCATTCTTTTTGAAATACCATAGCCTGGCTTTCATCCAATTCTTTGAATTTACGAAATTCCAAACTCTCTCCTTGCCTATATTTCTATACATTTCGTACAATCGGTATCACACACTTCCGGTCTAGAAGACTCAAATTAACAGCTAACTCCCTTCGGATCGGACTCATGCGTAGTTTGAAACACCCACGAACTTGTGTGTTGCGCAACTGTCACCTCTGCAATGATGATTCGTCAACAGCAATGATACATAATGATTGCAACGCCCCAATAAAGTGCCTGCTCCATATATATATACATATGTAAGGAGCAGGATATTGCGAGGTATATATACACGGTATATATATATATATGTATATATATATACACCGTGAGCAATTGGTATTACCGTTTCACCAGTACATTGTCACAATAAATGCGCTGCCTATCTTGTGTTCTTATTTTCGTTATTAAATGTGTGACATCGTAATAGGCCTACTGACATCATGGCGCCTTTTCAATTTCATAAGAATTAGGCGAGATTTTGGCAATCAGAGGTTAACGGAAACGAAAATAAAGAACGTAACATCACTCCAAATACAAATTTGAAATATAATAGGCATGGACATGAGAGATAAATTGTTCTGAAATACTGCAGGTAACACCATCTGTGACACAAATAAAAAGGTAAAGCAATCCCATTACAGGCCCTTAGGCTTCCAGGAGGTCGAGGCTCCCAGATTTTTTAGACAATCGGCACATGAAGGTGGTAAGGTTGTCAGCCCTAAGCACCGGCCGCCTTTACCCCCCAGGAAAGATTCCTGGTACTCATTTCTGTTAGAGGCTGAGTCGACCCCAGGGCCATAGTGCGATCGGAACGATTATATCAATGAAAATTTCCAGTGACACCATCGGGAATCGAACCCGCGACGTTCCGGTTTGTAGCGCAGTGCCTCAACCAACTGCTCCACCGCGTGCCCCCTGTCATCATATGGACAATCACATAGACATAATTCTTTTCTATGGTTATGTGATTAATTTTTTATATTAGCTGAAAATAAGACTGTGATAACACTGGGCAACAAATTTTAAATTTTTCGGTTACGAGCATCAAATCCACTTTCCTTTATGTAATTGGGTATGCTGAACATGAAAATAGGCCTTAAAATGATGAGTTAGCTACAGTTTCCAAGATTTGTGAAATTTTATAATAACATGTAGCATATTTAACACAATAATGCTTACTATTCACTGCTGTCCGTCATCACTTCGGCTAAAGGCTTCTTTTCTTAGCCTGTCTTTTGTATACAAGTTCTGGAGAGTCTCTAACTACTGTCCAGCAATAATCTGCTAACATAACTGGACTCCATTTCCCCTGATAACGATTTTCGATTTCCGCAATGGTCTGGTGAAAGCGTTCACCGTGTTCGTCGCTGACCGCACCGCAGTTTTCAGGGAAGAAATCCAGGTGAGAATGCAGAAAGTGAATCTTTAACGACATATTGCAGCCCAATTTCTGATACGCAACCAACAGGTCCTCCACTACTTCCTTGTAATTGTCAGCCTTGGTGTTTCCGAGGAAGTTATTAGCAACCAACCGGAAAGCATTCCAAGCACACTGCTCGTCACCAGTGATAAGCCGGTCAAATTGTTCATCTCTGAAGATGTCTCGGATTTGTGGACCGACGAAAACACCTTCTTTGACTTTTGCATCACTCATCCTCAGAAATTTATCACGAAGGTACTTGAATGCTTGGCCGTCTCGATCCATTGCCTTGAAGAAATTCTTCATTAGGCCAAGCTTAACGTGCAGCGGTGGCAACAGAATCTTGCTTGGTTCCACTAAAGACGGATGTAGTACATTCTTTGAACCTGGCTCCAGACTTGTCTTAAAGGCCAGTCCCTGACCACATAGTGCGAGGCCCTTGCTCGGCTGTCCCATTCACAGATGAAACAACAGAATTTTGTGTATCCTTGCTAAAGTCCGAGTAAGATGGCAACAACCTTTAAGTCACAACAAAGCTGCCATTTATATTTATCATAGTTTATGCACTCCAACAGTTGCTTCATGTTGCTGTATGTTTCTTTCATGTGAACTGCATGACCGATTGGAATCGATGGCAAAATGTTGCCATTATGCAATAATACTGCTTTCAAACTCAACTGTGAGGAGTCTATGAAAAGTCTCCATTCATCAGGGTTATGATTGATGTTGAGAGCTGACATCAGACCATCAATGTCATGGCAGGTGACGAGATTACTTTTCATTGAAAAGAATGAAACAAAGTCTTTATGACGTGAACGAAATGTAGACACGCAGACGCCCTAACCAAGTAGATTCCACTGCTGCAATCTTGAGCCCAAGAGTTCAGCTTTACCTTTCGACAAATCTAGATCTCGCACAAGGTCGTTCAATTCGTTCTGTGTTATTCTGTGTGGCTCAGTACATGCTTCATCAGATATAAAATCTGGATCGCTAGAACTTGAGACATTTGTATTACTGCATTCCTCATCTTCATCATCATCTTCGATTTCAAATCAGTCAGGCGGTTCTGGAATAGGTAGATCGTCTCCATGGAGCACCGCTAGTATAGCAGATGGTATATTTGGGTAGCTCAGTTTACACTTTTTCTTCTTCGACGTTCCATGTTCCAGTGGAGGAACCATGCAGAAATAGCAGTCAGTAATGTGGTTTGTTGGCTCACGCCACACCATGGGTACAGCAAAAGGCATAGAACGCTTCTTGTGATTTAACCAGCCGCAAAGATTTTCCGAACAAGAGTTGCAGCATATGTGTGGAGCCCAGCTCTTGTCCTGATCCCCAACTTTACAACCGAAGTATAGATGGTACGCCTTTTTCACAATTGGAGTTACAGCACGCTTTTGTGAAGCAAATGTCACTTTCCCACAAACATAACAAAAACTATCTGAACGGTTCACACATTTACGAGGCATCTTAGTTTTCTTCGTGTTAAAAAACAAGATATTGTAACCTAGCACGGATGCAGCGAGAAAGCACACTGAAACTCTAAATACCACGTGGCACACCGTGGAAAAGGCGCGGGAATCCCCGAAGATTAGCTAGCGCGACCCGACGCGATCCGACGATGACCGACACCAAGTCACTGCAGTTGCGCTACGCCAGAACCGGCTCAATATATAGGCCTATATAATTTTGTGAATATGCAAGTACACAATCTTAGTGTAAGTATAAGCTTATAGCATAAATTACGGTTAGAAATGGAAATGTAGACCCATTTCAGTCTTTCGTGTATAAACAAAATGTAAGGAAAATAATAAAAATCGGTCACATTAACAAGGCCTGTTACTTTTAAACAAGAGCTAACAAACAATTTTAAGCATCATATTCGTTCTCAGCGACCTCAAATTAGTTAAGATTAGCTAGTTTCAACTCCGTAACATTTTCACTGTTGACCAGTGTAATTTTATAAGTTTATAAACAAAATATCACACCATTCGCACCACTACATTTGAGCAAGGCTATCAAAAGTTTATGTTTTCAAGTCCTCTCTAACCTGCATGTATATTACGGTTGTTGTTACAACTGCTATTCTGGGCGCAGGACAAGAACCGTGGTTGCCATGTCAGCGTGATTACGAACCACACAGTGGGGTAAATAATTACATTAGTAGTGAACATATTTTGTAAGTAATAAAGGAGAACAATGTGGGAAACATTTTCATATACATACTCCATTCTACTATGCATTGGACTTTTGTGTGTAGCTAACTTCTAAAATTTCGTTAACATAAATATTCGGATGTAGGAAAAAAAAACTTTTTCTTTCTTGTAACGGTTCTACTGTGACATCACTCAAACGTTTTACAGTAAGAAATGCTCACAAGCATACAGTTGTTTCAAAACGAATGAGATAAGACTGAAATGTAGACAAAAAAGACACTTGGGTATTTGTAAAGAGAGGAACATAACATCAAAATTACCCTTAAGCACAGGACGCGACTGGGAGAAAGGAGGACGTCTGGTCACCCTACACAGGTGCTATCAAATCAGCTGCATAATTACAGCTGTGTAGACCTAACAGGTACTCATAAGTGTAAAGTTCGTTGTAACCAGCAGAATTTGACAATTTACATATCTAGCTACATTTTCCACAGGTAAATCTTTCAGCAGCCCATATTACATATTATGCCTCACGGACAGTGTGACATCAAAATTTCACTGCATATGGACGCTATGTAACTTTTTTCGATCTAATGACCCCGGCCTGTAACGTCGATTGAAGCATGTCGCGTTGTCTTCTGTAACGATTTTATATTGATCTTACGGCCAACTTATATTTCTTAACCATAACTAAAAGTGCCCTGTGTAATAGTCTTAATAACAATACCAATAATGGTAATAACAGTAGTAATTATATTTATCCTTTACGGCCGCCATGTATATTGCTCGAATGGCTAAAACGCACGTCCAGTACGATTTATTTCCACGTGTTACATGTTGGTCACTCAGTCATCTGCCCTAACAATCGAGCAAGTTTCAAATAGAACAATTGTTACAATCTACTGTGAAATCACCGCAGCAGATACATTGTGAGATAAGTCAGGAATGTGTGTATACACTAACAATTATGACTCCGTCCTGCATTTCATTTGTCTCGAAAGAAACAGAGTTTAAATTGTAATAAGGTAATGGTTGCAGTGGCATGATGAACTGTAATTTAAATGAACCTAACTTCATAACTGTACTACCAGGTAGCTGTAGGTCTAATATTCGTCTTATCACAGTCTGATTTAGAATTTCAGTTAAATCGTTTCTTTGAAAATATTAAAATTTAATTATTAATTTAGTGAAAAATAACAGATTCAACTGTTTGAGATTCTAATTGTTGCATTGTGTTACGTAATAAGTACGCCATATTACTACATATCATACATTATAAAGGGAAGTAAGTGCTTCGTCAAATGAAAGAACGATAAAATGATCACTAAGAAAATAATTCAGTCTAGAATATGAAGTCTGATCGTGAACCAAATGCACTTTGTAACGGAATACTTAATAGTAACTAGACAAACGAAATAGTTTAGTATTTAGTGTGGATATCTCGTTGTGTTTTGTGCATAAAATTAAGTAGTAATAACTGTCAAACACAACTACGTATCGAAAATATTTCTCCCTCGTCACAAGTACGGCAGCTACAATTTTCCGCTCGTTTCTCTTTAACCTATATTCAGGCTCTAGTTACAATTATACGCTGATAAAAACCCACGTAATACTATACTGAATTTAAAATAAAAACTGAGCTCTCAATTTTACAAATACATCAAAGAACTGTCCTTATTAATTTGTCAGTCATATTATTAGAAATTATTAAAAGACTAAAATTTTTGTAACTTGATATGGCAAAGTCTCAGATGTTTACGAAGGATTAATAATGCAACTGCTCAAAGCGTCTATCCTGCAAAGATTTCTTCATCTTGCTGGGGGGCCGAAATGAGTAGATAGAATTCTGGTGTAGTAATATTTCACTATCAGTTTCTATTCTTTTTTTTTTTTTACAAAATAGCCTTCGTAGGAAATAGAAAGTAACTGAATTTACGATTTTACTTTTTATTCACCGTGCATTATGGTATTAAAATTCACTTAACAACCAACAACTGCACTATTGAATTAATCTGAACAGACAAATACGTATATAAGTGCAGTGTACAAAATAACTCCCAGTGAAAAACACTAATAAATTAAACAAAGAAGTGGATAGCGCACAGTGAAGTGAAAACATAAGGATATAGATACTCCTGATGGTGGTCATATAATGACCGAAACATATGTAGGGTAACTTTAAGTGATATTTTAATTCAATAGTGCAGTTGTTGGTTGTTGTGAATTTTAAATTTACGAGTTTTGTAAGCGAAGTCCAGATGGGCCTGTGATTGCTGTTTGGCTTTATATTATCAGAGTGTTTGTGCTAAGCAGAAGCCCTGGTCTTCTCAGTGGGTTATTTGTAAAACTCGGAGAAGTAGGAGAGGGTTCAAGAATTAAAGTTATTTAAAAATTGTTTTTATACTTATACACAGTAGTATTAAACTTCAGCCAGTGGCCGTCCTATATATAGGATGCAAGTAAGCCTAGAGTCCAAGAACTGGATTTTATGTATTTAAGCAATAGGGTTGCTTGCAGAGTATTTCAAGACATAGTGAAATATCTTGGTTTTGCCTCCCCGTCCCCCGATTGCCGTGCATTTCATAAAGTTATCTTTTGTGTTTTACATAATATTCACATTTCACATAAAGAGTGTGCTAAAATTTAAATGTCCAACCTCGGTGGTTAAATTTAAATAACTTATACTTACAAGAAGCCTCGAGACTCGGATTCGTTTCCCTGTCCTGTTATGCTGGTGAATGGCTAACTACTGATCACATTTAATGTGGTGTAGAAAATAGTAGGGGGAGGGAAGCTTACGTAAGAGACGTCAGCTGATTTTTATGTTTTGTACTGCGACATAAATGCACTTATTAGTTAAGGCTGTAAGTTTATCTTCTGGTTGTGTACCATATTCGCTAAATTGCGACAAGTGATTATTAGCTGCGTAATGTATGTCTGTCTGTCCTTTCGTCTGTCCGTCTATCCGTCCGCATGGAAAAAGTCGGCTCCCAAATGGACCGATTTCCACGAAATTTGATATTTGACTACTTTTAGAAAATCTGTCGAGGAAATTCAAATTTCATTAAAATCTGACAAGAATGACGTGTACTTTACAGGAAGACCTATTTTCATTTATGATCATATCTCGTCCAGAGGAGTCCTACCGAGAGTTGCCTGTCTGAGTGTGATTGTGAAGCCTCGATAAAGAGCAGAACGTGGCCCACTAGGGGCTGTCGTACCATGGAGAAAAAATAAAAGTATATGGTTTTACTAATTACAGCGAAGGAAGAAAATTTATCAGAGAATAAAGCTGTAAGAAGGCACTTCCGAAAACACGCCCATTGGCCTTTGACTGGTAACGCGTGATATTACAGCATCACTTATGCTCAGTAACCATAGAGCAGAGTCCTACTTGGGAGTCTGATAGATGCTCAACTAGTAAAGAAATTCCCCGTCTTTTATGGAACTCAAAATTTCATCTCAACATTCGCAAATTTTGGAAACCCTTCAGAATCAGATGAATTCAGATCACATTCTCACAATCCATTTAATTAATATTGGCGTCATAATATTCACGTTACTATTACCATCACCTGCCGATCCCAGTGGCCGCGCGGCCTAAGGCGTGGGTCTACGGCCGCTCTCTTGCTGGGATTGTGGGTTCGAATCCCGCCGGGAGCATGGATGTATGTGTTGTGTGTGTTGTATAAGGACAGTAGTATGGATCATAAGTGACATGAAGAAGGACGGAAGGATTGAAAGGGACAAAATGGATCAAAGGGACATAAAGGAACAGGGAAAAAAATCCCGCCGGGGGCATGGATGTTTGTGTTGTGTTTGTTGTAAGGACGGTAATATGGAACGTAAAGTGACATGAAGGACGAAAGGATTTAAAAAGTACAAAAATGGATCAAAGAGAAAAAAACCCGGACAGGCAAAAAAAAGAAATTGCACCTAGGGCATGGATGTCTGTCTCTTGTGAGTGTTGTGTGTTGTCAGGTAGAGGTCTCTGCGACGAGCTGGTCCCTCGTCCAGAGGAGTCCTACCGAGTGTGGTGTGTCTAAAGTGTGTGATCATGAAACCTCGAAATGAGGAGGCCTTGGTACCCGAAAAGGAGCTGTTGAGCCATAAAAAAAAATTACCATCATCTCCATCTCTCTGCCAAGCGATCTCTTTCCTTCAGGATTTAGACTGAAATTATGCATGTATCTATCATTTCTTTCAAGTATGCAATGTTCCGCTGTATTTTGTACATTAAAATAAAGTATTATGCATACATATTAACTCTGTCATAATTTGTCATAGCAACACTGCAAAAGTAATACAGAGAGGCCGTACTACATATAGCCACAAAATATGATCAGTGTTTCTCTACGTCATATATTTGAAAGCCTAACATAAGTAATGTTGTTAATATTGCTAAACAATACCATGTCCTAGAAAAGCTCTTCTCCAACATTCACAGTTCGATTTTGAATATCGTATGGAAAATTTTAGAAAAAATTTATATATCATGTAACATTACTACCACCAAGGAATATTGTTACTGGAAACGTATCTTCCACAGGACTATTTATAAAAAGCTTTCAAATAAAAATTAGGGTGTATATTTGAAAAAGGAACGTGGTACGTTGTGGGCAGAATGATGAACAGAAAAACAGTTAATGGTGGAAATGGCTCTTCTTAAGTGATTTCTAGCCATTTGCTGATGTCGACATTTCATCCTTGATTGCAAACACGTTTTCTTTATTTTAAATACACAATTCTTTGCTTTCAAAATTCTAACTTTTGATAAATTTCTTGAAGCGAAATATCTGTCGTCTTTATTTCTACTTCACCTTATAAAACAAGAGGAAACTCTACTGTTCCTTTTTCACAATGTGCGTAAATAATAACTACTGTTGAAATTTAAAGGGGCACACGGTCTACTGGTCTCTGCAGACAAAGGGATTGCAAAAGGCACATAAATATATACACCCAGGCCTAACATACGTACACAAGAACTCTTTGATATGTACATAAAAACTCCATCAAAATGAATTATAGATTCTTTTTCAGTAGTTCAAGTTTAGACAATCTATTTATTTACTTCATACAGATAAGGCAAGATACATCTAAAATAATTGCCAAACGAAGATGTATATTGGGCATACATCCTAAATTCTAAGACTTGTAAATTCCAATATTATATAGAGGTAATTTTGTAATCTCATATTCAGGCCGCATTTTTCCAAAGCTTCCTTTTCACATTGCACAAAGAGTAACGTGGTTTCCAGAGCCGTCTTTGACGAGGTGAAAAGAGGGATTATCAAAATCTCCACCGGGATCCTAGCACCTGTTTACACGCACTCACTTTAAAAACTTAGGTAACTCCATGAAGCTTCGGGAGACGATAATGGTGGTTCAAGTATCTTTATATGGAACTCGAAAGTTTATTACAATATTTAAAGAACTCGTTATTGGTCTTAATCTTGATCAAAATAAGCCAGTACACAACCACCACCTTTCTGTTTTGATTTCCATGAAAGACGGAGAATTTCTTGAATAGACGAGCGACGGTTAGCTTATGAAGGACTTCGCTCTATGGAGTTCATGTAGTCGAACAGTCGGTTTTCGTCATTTGCTGAACAATCAGACATACCAGCTACGAAAGCCCGGCAGCAGATATGATCGGTGCGACGAAAGCTAACAACTAGATCTACATTCGGTAAATAAAGTGTTATTAAATAAAATTGCAACAACAAAAACTGTGTAGAGTTTAAGTTACATCTCTTATCTATTCACCCCTTCAGGATACTTAGATAGACAATATTTAAAACATTCTTTCACGGTGTAATTCACACCTCATGATCTAATTATCATGGAATATACGTCACTATAACAAAGCTTCCACGATATTAGTTTCTTCTTGTCTCGAATGGCAAGGAATTAAACGTTTCTGTCATATATACAAGCATCGGGTAACATTTTTCATGTAAAGTAATTAATGTCGCCGAAGCCGTAGCTTCCGCTAATGTACGTGACACAATAACACGGTTATGTTAGTGTACATAATCAAATATAATAACATTGCTTCGGTTACTGCGTTGTGGTATTACGTTTAATGAACATTTATGATAATGACTAAATGCATTTAATGCCCAGGTGTTTATTATTACATGTGGAAATTACCAGGGCAAAGCTGAGTGATAACATACAGAAACGGAATAATTTATAGGAAAACTAACAAGGGTGTCCATTACTTTCGTAGCTTAGGCGAGCGCTTATGTCTGTTGTGTCTTTTACGATGTTGTCTGCACCTCAGACTATATAGCCCCTACGGTGTGATGACTGATGAAAGATAAATTACAAAGGATTTGGAAGGAAGCGGTCATCGTTTAATCGAAGGAGGCCTGTTGTTTCATCTTTTGGCTGGAGGGTCTCAATAAACGTAGAGGAACCTCAATTTGCAGAGATATCAGATACGAATCTAGGAACACCACTGCTGTCGGTGACGATGTATGTAAATATATTTTATTGAAATAATTAATATTTTCCTTTGTCATAACAATTTGGTAATGTAATGACACTGGTCAAAAGAAAGACCTATTAAAAATATCTCACTATATTTTGATGTAAATTATAAACAATAAGAGGACATTTCACAGTATTACAATATTATTATTATTTGAATAAATTATTTGAATAAGAGGACACTTTTAAAGCGGTATATTTTTTAGTGTATACAAACTTCTAGCAACAGTTTTTACGACAATCTGTTTTTACACTTTTTGCATACAAATTTTGCCCTGTATAAATTGTTGCTATAACCACAGAGTGTAACTTCACAAGTGACACATGAAAGTTAGTTCACTGCAAAGCACAGACACTGTACCAGGCTTACCTACTTTTAAAAATTTAAGACTAAAAATTGAAGTATGTTCTTCAGATTTTTCCGATTTTCGGAAGAAAACTGCATTATTTGCTTCACCCGCTTGTCTTTAAGAGAACAGCTGCTTTGAAAGACTAGAACAGTATGAAAGTACTCTCCTGTCCAATGCTCCCTGACGTCAGACAAAGCACTGCTTTGCTTGAAGGTACTGAGACTTAGCCCGAATATTTTCCTTACAAAAGTAGTATTACGATAAAGATGAATACGGCGAACTAGTGCAATAATACTGACAAGGAAAGAAGAGAGTGCTTAGTGAAAACCCCTTCCCGTACGACCTTGCCTACCACGTATTTCACACGAACCAAAATTAAACTACACTATATAAAGACAGGCTACAATTCCCACTTCACAGTGAACATATTCTGCTTCCATCAGAAAGCCTAATCCTTGAATATTCTATAGGGAAACAATCGCTGTTTATTTTAAGAATCCTGCAGAAAAGGTAAATGCACTGTCAGATGTAAATGCAAAGTTTTATGTTAAACTCGGCGGGGCACATAATTACCATGTTTAAATGGTTATAAAAAGGGAAAGAACATATCACACATAATTTATTTTATTTAAGTCAGCTCCACGTGGTGATTCCCTGATGTACTCAAATGTATAGCGAAGTTGCACTTATACATATTTAAGCCGTTACATGGATGATACTGCAGGTGTGAATTAAAAATTTACAAAAATCAGGTGGCCTCTAGCAACATAATGGTACTAAATTTCACAATAATTCTTGAATTGATTTTATAGGCAAGGGTTTAAAAAGCGAAGAACACTGAATGTTACAGGCTGCATCTAAGGACAACATACATAACAATTGTTAGATTTCTTCTAACACGGTATACATGTATAAACTTCTCTCATACTACCGTCTTCTGGGATATAACGCCGTGTAGTCTTGTAGCATTTACAGACGTTTTGGAAGAAGGCACTGCTTCCATCTTCAGCATCTGTCAATATCCAAGACAACACAAGATGCCGCTCACAATAACGTGGTAATATTCACAGGCATCGTCGTGATAACCCCACAGCTCTCTTCATGCAATATACTGTTTATAATCAAAGATCCTCACGTCTGCTCCAAAAAAAAAATTCAAATTTCCTTAAAATCGGGCGGAAATATAAGGCATTTTGTATTAATAACTAAGTAGATTTTATATCGTACACAACGACATATGTAGCTCAACAACACAGAATAAAACCCATTGTTGCCTTTCCATGTCAACGATTGTAATACTCCTCTCTCGTTTCGCTGTGCAAGGAGTTGAACCACAAATGTTCCACTGACACGTGAGTTAAGGAGAACAACAATTCAAAACCACTCACCACACACTCTTACGTTATACTTGCATTCTTTATCTTTGTGTGTGTGTGTGTGTGTGTGTGTGCGTCACATATCCAGTTCCACAGAATACCCGATGTATTTAAAATAACAATAGTGGCGTGGTAACTATCCATTTAAAATACACACGGCCCTGCTCAGCAGGTGGTCCCAAATGAACACTGAACTGAGTAAAACAGTCGGAATTTCTGTGGTCCATGCCACTCTTCCGCATCAGATGTTCAAAGATGTGTGAGACGCCAAAAAAATAAAAAAAACTTCCACAATACCCACACAACATGACCTCTACTTACCACCCAAATGATCTTAGAAGTGCAGAATGCTTTTACCGCACTTTACATATTAAATAACACATCAGTTGAGCAACTTTGTGTTGCAGTCCGAGGTTTCTAGACAAGCGCCACTTCGCCTATCAAAAACATTCAGGTTCATAAAGTATGAAAAATAGAAGCATGGGGCTGCCATGTGATATACTTCGGTAAGTTGACAATAAGATATAATTTGATACGTTAAACATTTAAAGACAGACATTATATTACCTAACTTCCTCGTGCAGTGATTGCATTACTGTTTAACATTCAGCGTGTCTTTGTCCCTATTCTCGACCAAAGGCCTGTTGCCATGACAAAATCTTCATGGTCTTCATCACTAACTTGAGAAAAATTCTGTAAATACACTTGATACTACAGCAATACTAACTTTTATTACGTTCACAAAATCCATGATTCAAGGTGTTACTTGCAGTAACAACGCTCGGGAGGAAAGCAGTGGAGAGTCAGGTGGGTAAATGAAAATGTTGGTGCTTTTACTCAGTCGCTCCTGGGGAATTATATAACATACTCAAAATACTCAAAATGTTTACTACTGAATATACATTAGGCCTTATCATTTTATTCGACACTAAATAACCTCTGTAAATAATAAAAGTATCAATTAAATTTATTCTTCACAATCATTCTAAGTTTCGACTTTGCGTAAATAATCTAGTGAATATTAAACGGCGAGCATACACTAATACAGAAACAACCGTCGAAAATGGAACGTGGATTACACACTACTGTGCTAAAAAAATTCACCTGTTCCAAAAATATGGATAAAAGTGAATTTATTTCTATGCCTAACTAAGCAGCACATCATGAAGTCATGTGAGAAGTGGTATCTGTAATCTTGGCACTAGGTAGAGTTAAGTGGATAGCTTCAGGACCCTACCGCACAAACCTCTCCAAAAAGAACCCCGGCTCTCATTAAACAGGAGATTGGTTGCGCCCCAGAGTTGTTGTTGAATATTTAGGGAACGAAAAAATGTATTGCCTCTGTTGAAAATCGGCCATTGCTACCCAAATGGTACAGCCAATTTACAGAGACAGTTTGACGGGAAACTGGAAAGTTGAACCTAAAATTAACGAAAATAAACAGCTATAGATTGTTCCGTTCATACAATATTTATCCTCACTGCACTGTCTAGACTAAATATCTGTGAAGAAACAATAATGTAAAATGGAAAGAACTGCATCCGATTGTCAAATAAAATATGCGGAGTACTTTAACGGATTCTTGAAAACAAATCTAAGAGGACTAAGAAAATAAATACAAGACAGTTACAAATATGCATTACTCGGAAAAATACGTAGACTACTATATTATGCTGGCACAGTATTAGATTAATAAATAAATAAATATACAGATAAATTAAAATGTACATGTTGTAAAGTATATATTAGTTGCATGGACCAGACTTCGTTTTGAGAACGAAGTAGTTCCTAATTCAACAAATTCCCTGCGTTTTATAAAACAGAAAATTAACATGAGCGCGCGTCAGATTAATCCTGTTCACACTCTTCCAGCTACAATTAACATGGAATTCGTTCTTGTAATGAAATTATTATATAAGAAAACGAAAATCCGTCCTCTAAAACAGAGAAATTTTCGTGTCCAGTAACAATCCGTCATAAGCTGGTTACACCGAAGTACAGCAAACAGCAGGGCCTAGCTTTCGGGCAGCTTCGTTGCACCAAGCAAATTACCAGTGTTTTGATAGTTGTTCAATTATGCAAAATGTGGAGCAAATTCTCACTGCTAACGATTCCAACTGTTAATAAGAAGAATATTGTGAGGTTTGGAGTGATGGTGAACGGTACAGTCTCCTTAAATATGACTCCTACCGTCTTCACCTTCAGGCCATTTTGACTCCTGTGAAGCTCGAGGCATCACGCTCCTCCGAATTGTTTCTATACAACACTGCACGGTGTCATTTCCCTTAATATAGGACTCTTCGATAAGAAATTCTTGTTTGTGTGCGTTGTGACATTCTTCTTCGTAAGGTACATTGTCTTTTGTGGATAGGGAGAACAGGTATCAGCAAGAAGTGAAGCAGGTGGCCGTGGTTGCTTACAGGGGCTCAGTTAAGGAATGAGGTTCAAAAAATAAAAAGCATAAAAGTAGAAGCAAGGATGGAATTTTTTATAAGCTTCAAATTATGAACTGCAACTTGTTTTAACGCCTGGGGTTCCGCTCATGGTATTCAGAGAAGTAAGGGGAGACGTAACAAGGTAGGTGAGACAGGTGTGAGTCTGACTGGATAACGATGGGTCTGTTGCTGCTGATTATGATGAAGCAGCCTCAAGTTATATACAGAGCAGCCAAACATTCTTTACGGAAGTTCAGCTGAACCCTTGTTGTACAGATTTTTCACGTGCTTTCCCATGAAGTGTAAAAAAACTAAAAGTACACAAGGAAGTCATACCCATTTACTTGTCTGTCTGCATGCTTCGGGGCATGTAGCACGCATGGGGGAGAAGAGAGTTTCATACAAAACTTAGTAGGAAACCTGAGGGAAAGAGACCACTTGGAAGACCTAGGGGTAGATGGGAGGATAATATTAAAATGGACCTTCAAAAAGTTGGATGGGAGGACAGAAACAGGATATATCTGGCTGAGGATAGGGAGAGGTGACGGGCTCATGTGAATGTGGTAATAAACCCCGGATTCCATAAATGAGTGGGATTTCTTAAATAACAGAAGACCTGTTAGCTTCACAAAAATGACTCTGCTCCATGGAGTCAATCAGTCAGTCAGTCAGTCAGTCAGTCTGCATGCCTCATCTCTGAATCTGCTAACTGCATGTAAATAAAGTTTAGTTACGAATACCAATAACAAAGTTTAATTTCAATTCGCAACTTCCAAATATAAGTAAAATTTATAAAGAGAATCTAATTTTGTCAGTTTTTTCGAAACGTCAGATTGTACAAGAACCTGGCAATGTAGCGTAATATACAACAAATTTGCGAAAATTTTGAGCAGGAATCCTACATAAGAGTAAAACCTTTTAAGGAGTGTTTATGAAGTAATTACAGAAAATTGCCAACTGCATTATTTGAAGTGAGATTTCACGTTTCCACAGCGGTGAAGCCGAGAATATTTTTCTGATGTGTAATACCGTGTCCTTGGTTTAATGGTTTCAAAGGGATGTAGTGCAATTGAAACGTCTGGAACAACTAACCCAGGGTCACAGCATCGCATTCCAGACGACCTGGTTCATTCTTCATTCTGCAGTGTTTAATATGAGGGATTCCTAATATCGTATTCTTCAAAATCCGTCTACATTATACACGATGTCTGCGTGTCGTGCATTAAATTTTAAGCTTAAAGGATTTTTAATTTATTTCACGTTCCTACCGAACTACATTTTCGAAAAAAACACCACAGTGCCTGTAATTTCTATGTGAAGAAAAGTTTACATTTAAGCTGTCACGTATTTCTGCTTGACCACAGTAATCATCAAACCATCTGAAAGATTACGAACTTGTCCTGGAGAAGCAGTTATCCCATTCTACAAGAAAATCTGTAAACAAATAGCATTTCACGTGATATTCGAGGGCGGTACCTGGAACTGAACTAAACCATATAAACGCCAGCTTCAAGGACTGGAATAAGGTTTAAAAGACTTATATTAAAGGCAAGCTAGTATACTTAATCTGCTTTCTGGAAATAAATTTATGGATCTGTTAAAGCGTAATGGCAAGCTTATCACAGATGGTAGTCTGGTCGTGAAGGATTTAAATTCGGGACTATATCATTTCTTAAAACAAACAAAAGTTGAAACATGTACGCAGACCAATATAAACTATTTTAAATTGTACATATCTCATTGTTCCCAGCAATTATTCATTGATGACAAAAATACTGCAGAGCAAAATAACACGCACTGTCCTAATATAACTCATACTGTTTTCGAAGACAACTGTTGACTGTTGAAGTACAAATTCTTAAATGTATGGCAGCCTAACTTTTCTCTAATTACCTTGAAAATTTTAACATTTACGAAAAAGTGTATTAGCATAAAACATGTTGAACATAAAGATTGTTGGACGTGAAGACTGTGTTTCGTTCTTCTCTACATCTCTTGTTCAAACCACATTTTCTGCCAATAATGTTTCTCTCGATAAGCCGACTGAAAATCATGTAGAATTTCATCTCGTTTTGCCTAATCTTAAACAAAGTTGTATGTGTGGTTACATTTTATTAAATTTTTGAAGAATAAAATCTATCTTCATTATATATTAAAGATTAATTCTCACATGAAAAAGAACATAGTTTTCTTCCATTACAAAGACCAGTCGGCGATTTAGTTCCTGTTCTTTGCAAAAATCATACACAATACCCAACGATTCTACTTGAACAATGTGCGAGTTCTTAATGCTAAAATAAACCAGAATTTAATTCCACGAAGATACATTCAGCGAATCTCAACCTGTTTTGTACTTACAGCGAGACGAAAGATGGAGTGAATGTACTCGGCGTTCCGTTCTGTGGCGAAGGCATCTCAGAGGGGTGGATAATTATAAGAACACTGTGCCCATATTATTGTTTACAATATTCATAACAGAAAATTACTGATTACTGCATTCATTCGCTGATACTACATCAGTACATTTCCAAAAGCTGATAATAATCAAATGCCCACAGCATTTCAAATTTCGTTGCAATAAACTTTGATAATTGCCTCTCTATTTGTACTACAAAATACGTTAATTCGTGCTTTGGCATATGGACATGAAGCAATCAACAATCAAGCCGGCGGCATTTTGAATGTTCTTTACAGCACGAATCAAAAATTCAAATGAGCTAATTGGATGACTGGAGAAACCTGTTCCATAGAAAATAATATACGTGATTGTATTTTAACTTTCTCAAAATAAGTTACAGTAGGTTGGGTTGATCACATGTTTTTGCTTTGTGCATAAAGGTTAATAACATCTCTTTGTAAAGAATCAATCGGATGGAAAAAGTAATGTTGATAAAATTTGTCCTCGAACCTGGAATTATTTAGATTTGTCGAAATGAAACCACGGTGAAACACGTTTCCTAGTTAGTTTCTACTAGTATGTATGTCTACACCACATCAGTTCCGAGTGCCAACTCTCAAGCACCGCTTGAACCCATTTTTATTTCAAGCCGGATGACTAACGCTGAATTCATGCAAGCAATTTCTGTACTTCAATGATACACAAAAAAGATGAAAAATTAAAAACTTGAAACTTCAATGGCATTTCTCCACTCCCTTTTCCCAGTTCAGAACCATATTTGAATAGTTTTCATCTTCTATTATGTTTTGCACGGGAACAGAGATGTGTGTTTATTTTTTATGTCCCAGGGCGGTAGGCTCAACGTGCGACAAATATTCGATCCATTTCCACATTTTCTCATTCAAGTTCATTGTGTTTAAACACGCTCACCAACAGACAAACTGAAAAATGAGTATTGAATTGTGTCCAGGAGCAACAACATGCAAGCTTCAACAATGTTCATTGATACCAAATGAACGCCCTCTGGGGAAATAGCATGCTTTTATTTTCCCGCTTCCTAAAGTGTACTAAACTGTATGAATATAGGGTGTGCAGGCGAATATTTTTTTTTTTTAGTTTTAATGAGATTGCGCAGGAAATAGGAACAATGCGTCTGCAGTGTGCATACTATCCAGTCTGACTTTACAAATAAAAGAGAGCTTTTGTGCTGTTATATCTGAGTTTCGGACTTTGGAAAAATAAGAAAATGCCTGGCGGTGGTGATGATTATGATGATGATGATGATGATAAAATTTTAGAACGAGGAATGAGAAAGAGCGTTTTACTGCCATGCGCACTCCAAACCTTCATAGCTTAGGGACGTGAACGCGGTAAACATCTTAGGTTTTCCTTCAAGATGATGATGATGATGATGATGATGATGATGACGACGACGATGATGATGACGACGACGACGATAATGATGATGATGATGATGACGACGACGACGACGATGATGACAATGATGATGACGATGACGACGACGACGATGATGATGACGACTACGATGATGATGATGATGATGACTACGATGATGATGATGATGACGACAACTACGATGATGATGATGATGATGATGATGATGACGACGACGATGATGATGATGATGATGACGACGACGATAATGATTATGATGATGTCCTATTATAGTAATAGCAGCAAGAATAGGAACATATTTGTAACTCTATTGTTTATACCCGTGTACAATAATACCCTGGCCTTACAACAATGCTCAAGAACGCCATTCTAAATCCACGCACTAAAATCCCGGTTTACTATCGCGCCTATCCACGTGATATAATTTTGGTTACGTGTTTTCGCACATGCGTTTTGTCATCACCATATAGCGCTTCACACAAATGAGGATGCAAGCATATCTTATTTTATGACATATGTTGTAATTTGGGCCGATCCCAGTGGCCGCGCGGTCTAAGGCGTGGGTCTGAGGCCGTTCGGTTGCTGGGATTGTGGTTTCGAATCCCACCGGGGGCATGGATGTCTGTCTGTTGTGAGTGTCGTGTGTTGTCAGATAGAGGTCTTTGCGTCGGGCTGATCACTCGTCCAGAGGAGTCCTACCGAGTGTCGTGTGTCTGAGTGTGAAACCTCGAAAATGAGGAGGCCCTGGCTCACAACTACTACTACTGTCGAGACATGAAAAAAAAAAGTTTTATTTTCGCTGAACACATCTGAATGTGACATATAGTATGCTGACGACGCATAAATTATTTAACCAGAAGCAGGCCTATACCAAATGAAAAGGCTTTGTAAACGGAAAACAGCTACAAGGAATGTAACTTTAGGCTACAAACCAAACTAGGCGTAATTAGGCAATTATGTCCAATATCACATTTATTATTTAATTTTAGGAGCTGGGAGATTGTAGGCGGTACAGTGACTAGGCCATGAACTTGTCACCCGATAAATTGTGGTTCGATTCCTGTCAGGGACGAGAGATTTCTTCTCACATATCTCCCAGACAGAATTTTGAACGAATGTATTCAAGGGGCAGAACAAGCTCTTTCTCCACGAGTAAAGCGGCCGGGATATGAAGCTAACCACACAATCTAGTGCCGAGGTTCAGAATGAGTGTTAGATCTATAGGGTAATTCTAACCCCCCCCCCCAATCGCCTTCATGGCCTGAACAGGGACAACTTGACCTTTACTCTTATTACCACCATCCGGAACAAGTCAGGATCGAAAGACAAACACTTCATTACGATTGGAATGAAAATTAATGGAGAATATTGCTCACATAAATTAGAGACGGGAAAATTCTAAAGATTAATTTTGGGACAAATTATGAAAAATATAAATGGTCAATTAAATTTAAAGGATCTACTTAAAAGGGACGAAGATTGTAGTCATGCAATCTCTATGTTCTCTAGATATAACACGAAATTAACACGTAGGTGCAAATAATATAATAAACGCGCCCCAAGTCACAAGTACCTGCAAAAGTGATCCAAATCCGTACGTATGCAAACTGATCAGTTTACAACAAGATTGAATTGGGCCCTATATTAAACTGCAACTACACCCTACAGGACTTACTCAAGCTGTACAAAAAATATAAACACAATAGGCCAAAACACATACTACTCTAAATAGAGCAGTATGTCTGGTAGTGTTTTTTTTTCGGTTACTCTGTTTTTTTCACTACAATTACAATTATATGTGCCTATTACATGACGGTCAGGACCATGCCCTGTTTCAAATTGTTCCTGGATTTTGGTTAAAGGCACAACGATTCAATAATGATGTATATCTCCATTGCTGTACTTGCTGTTGTAGTTAATAAAATTTTATTATTATATTAAACTGTAAAGGAAATTAAGTGCTTTAAACCTAAGCCTTGCTCTGCATTACTCGGTCATTTTGCAAGCAGGAGCGAGGTATTGAATGCTTCAACGAAATGTGTCACAAGATTCAAATGTTTCGTATATTCCTGCAAGAAAAGCAGTCATTGTAAATGATCCACGTAAGTAAAACACATATATGCTAGTATTCACATTTAACAAAAGTTCCTTACATGCAGCTTTATTTAAATTTTTGTGTGACTTAGAAATTGTGCGTTAAAGGTAATTTAAACCCATAGGTAACGTCACTTGAAATGAACTACGGCCAACTGAGTTTACATGGAAAAATTCGTAGTATTTATGCTGTAAGAATCCTACATAAATTTTCTTAAAAATGTGTTAAAGGACACATGAGAAGCAGGTAAAAAGTGATTAATGTCCTTACATAAATGGCCCTAAAATACTACTTTTCATTTGTTAGGATAAATTAGTATTGTTTAGTCTGATGGCATATAGCATAAGCTATCTTGGCACATAAATGTATAAAACCCATACCGTTAATGAAATAATTATTGAGGTGAATATTCTGCTGCTTTTTCAATTGCTATTTATGTTTTCCGCTTAATTCCCATTTTCATAAATGAGAATTTACATTACTCGAAAAAACCTTACAAATTCTACCGTAGATATTTTGAAAGAAAAGGGTTAAGTAATTAGGTTTTTTTATTGAACGGACATGATGAATTTAAGAAGTGGTTCAGATATCTGTAGAAATGCGCTACGAATTCTAAAGAATCAGAATCTAAAGTAACAAAAATTTTCGTAACTGAAAACAGGAGATAACCTTCATTTGGTAAGGAAGCCTAATTATAAAAAATATAAAATAATCGCAGAAAATTAAAAAGTTGGTACGGTTGAAACACGTTAGGTCTAACATTTCAAAACCATATAAAACAGCACGTCAACGGTGATTCGTTGCTAGCCGTGTGTGAGCTGCTCTGCTCATGTTAAAATCGATACCTCGAAAATCGTGACGTTTTGCAGTTTGAGGAATGAAGAAAATACGAACGTTTTACCACTAAAATTAGAGTAGTTGATATAAATCACGATCTCACCCAAGTCATGAGGCTGTAAATTCAGTATCAAGAGCCCACGCTAACACTATTATTAGAATTCACATCAGCTTCCTCTTCGTGTGGGATATATGATTCCACTTTGTAGAATTTAACCTTGTACCGGGGTTCATTCCGACCCAAAGATCATACACAGAATGTAATCCCCTTTCAGATGTTAGTGATTTAAATTTTTAATTACGAAGATTAATTCGGTAATGTCTTTCAGAAGAATTGCGGGAATACCATTTTATAAACCTGCTTCTGTTTATCACATTGCTTTTGCCTCGTTTAAATGAGACCGCAACCAGTTTGGTCTATGAATATCAAAGAATATTAGTGTTCTGCTTGGTCTGTCAGTTTGTCCATCTTTCTTTCTCTCTCTCTATCTGTCTGTCTGATCCACAATTCCTTTAGGAACATAAATATTCCAGATATTATTGCATGGAGTTTAGTGGAATTAAATTTTACCGATATATCACTAAAGAGCACAAGGTGTTGGTATTATTTTAACTCGGTATATTAAGCGCACACGTAGGGATAAAGCGAATTTCTGTGGTGGGAAATACAGAAGCTGCACTTAGCTTAGGATTACAAGTTCGTGCAAATTTATCACGTTTCTTTCTTCGAAATTAAGTTTAAAATTCTGAAACACAATGAACTAAAACGCTTAGAAGTTTGATAAATCGGCAGGTGTCTAAATCATTTTCTTAGTTTAAATTTAATTTAAATTGCGAATTAAATTTTTGCAAACAACCCAAGCCCAGTAACTTATACACAGAGTCCAACAGCCTTCATCCCAACTGTTATTTTTCTTATGCCAAAAGCGTTTCAACTCTTATGTTCGCATCATTAACAGTGTCTCCTGCAAATTTCGTGGTTCTCATAGATTCATTTTTTCTTGCGTGTTGTGGTGTGAGTCTACATGTCTATTCACTCTACGAGTATTTACAAGTCATATTGTACTGTAAGATTTCCACTGTTCTCTAATATGTGTATATATTTACATTGTACAGACATTTGTCTGTAATGAAAGAAGTAACAAATCAGAAATAAAATCAAAGCAATGTGTTATTAAGAAATAATATATGTACAACAGACAAGTGTGCATACAGTGCAAACATAAATATACTAGACAGCAGTGCAAATCTTACAGTACAATATAACTTGTAAATACAGTGAACAGACACGTAGTTCCTTACCACACCACGCAAGAAAATTGTCAGAAACACAAATTATGCAGGAGACACTGATGATGATGAAAACGTAAGCGTCGAAACGCCTTTGTCACATGAACAATAGCAAATGTGATACAGGCTGCTCCATCATAAGTTACTAGGTAGGCCACACGGAATGCACAACATAAAATTCATCACTCTATGACACGTGGAATACCCAAATGGTTAAAAGAGTGGGGCCAGCGTAAAACAAAGAGGCATCGGCTCTAACTCCAGTTCATAGCATAGGAAGCTACAGGTAAAGGTCAGTGCACAGGGTTAGTCAGTGGCGTGTCTGTGCCTGGACCGACAGGCGACGAGAAATCATTTAATAAATTAATTCACTGCAGAGAATTGCTCATTTGAATGATCCCACCGGGGTTTTCCCCTTTGACATTCAATGACTCGAGTAATTTCATTATTGATAAACTTGAGTCACTCATTCAGCTAAATGAGGCAATTATTCACAGATATTTGAATTTTATATAATTTCAGGTCATTTACATTTACAATTATATTACGACCTTATTCCATTGTTAGATTCCAAGTGCATGAAATTTTTCTTTAAATGATTCCTTCTTTTCGACACTTTTCCCCTTTAAAAATGTCATATTTTCCTACTTGCCTTCTTATTTCTTCCTCTTTTTCTTCTTCTTCTTCTTCTTCTTCTTCTTCTGGTAGTATGATTACTTCTTATGCATGTACTTCTAGCCTTTAGTAGTACATACGTCGATATATATTTCCGAACTGAATAATTACATACCGCCACCATTATTGCAATTATTATTCTAAACATTACTTAAGCCTTTGGTTTGTATAAAATATCGGAATTAATTCTGAATCCGAAAAAAACCGACAGCTGACTCCGAGGAAAGTAAATAAGAATTTTTATTTTTACACCTTGTAAAATGTGTTGAAACGTGAGGAAAAAATCTGACAAACCATCTCCACGGGCCAATGCTTATAAATTATATCGGTCATGAAACAGTAATTTGTCGTAATCCACCGATACAAAATTTTAGAGGAGACAGAAGAAACTTGACAGATCCTCAATAGACCAACAATTAACATGCAAAGTTTTTACGAAAATATAAGGACAAGAAATTTTTTGTGGATACAAAATTTTGACAGATGGTGTGTTTGTAACCCAACTGTCCACAACAGCGGGAATCTCATTTTGACGAATTGTGTTACGACAAACTGCTGTTTCGTGAGCGGTATCCTTTGAGTGATATTATATCTATGTTTCACTAAATACATAAGCCATGAATCTGAAATAGAATAAGCTATGTTAATATATACAGTTAGAAATAAATTTCATCGGCAAAGAGCAATGCTACAGTATTGACCGAAACGTAGATACCTCTCAACTGCTTCATAATGACAGATTTCTTTGCGAATTCTCTGCGATCTTGCTTACGTTTCTATAACTAAACGTGACTTGCTACGTGGGGACAAAATGTTTCAACGCTTAGGCCTTCTTATTTACGTAGGTATTGGCTGCTTGTACAAATTACCATTTAAAACAAAAGTTACTCCTGTGGGTAGAGAGAGTGGAGGTGTAGCTTCACTCATTCGTAACCTCGACACTACACGAATGTTAGTGATCATCTTCAATCTCCAGTTGTATTGCCGCCGGTATCCTTTCTATAAAGTAATGTCTAGTCATAAAGACCTAGGCTGTACATGGCTTTCTTGCTCAGGATTCGAGCCACTGGCTTCCAGCCAATAACCAGTAACTTTACTGACTGCTGTATCTTAACTTATTTACAGTATCAATGCAAATTAGTTTCGTTTTAAGCTCTAAATGCAGAGTACTCTTATATCCTGAGAAGAGAAGCTGGAGTTCCTGTTAGCCAACTCATTAAAATATAAGTTTCAACTGTACACGTCTAACAAAAATCCCTAGATTCTCCTTTATTTCTCCATGTAATTGTTAAAGACACCCTGTGGGCATCTTGTACCCTGTAATACCATCCTAAAAGAGGTCTCATGCTTCTCTGAGAAGTTGTATAGTGTTTTATGCCAAACTTTTCTGTCTGTGAACTCGTTTTTCTTTCTCCCAGAGAATAACCAATAGACTATCTTTAAAACTTCCTTGAGGGTGCGTCGCCATCATATAGGAAAGTAGGTGCTTACAAACATGTGATATGTGGCTATTAAATAACGAAACTTGGCGCGCAGCATCTAAATTTGATCGTTGATCACCAAAGTGAGTATCTTTGAACACACGTGGCCTATATTCCGTAAGATTGCCTACTGAAGGTTTGAAGTAAACACGAAGCACCTAAACATTTACAATGCAGACAGGATTCTTGCAATGACACATAAATTTTGAGAAAATTATTTATTTCCACTTCATTCCACCAGCTTAGACAAGGATTTTTAAAAAGGTTTTTCACACACGAGTGAGCTTACACACTTCCTAGTACTGACAAGGACACAGTATTACAAAGGCTTTCC
Organism: Reticulitermes speratus; assembly: GCA_021186555.1. NCBI lineage: Eukaryota > Metazoa > Arthropoda > Insecta > Blattodea > Rhinotermitidae > Reticulitermes > Reticulitermes speratus. The sequence continues at coordinate 9,254,197 of JAJKFL010000039.1, read as the reverse complement.
ACTGCGGCCATTGTCTTTAACTCTGACATCGTTACCAAAAAAACCCTCTGGCTTTTCTTTTTTATTCTGGTGCCATTATTGTTAGAAATCTCAAGTTAACAGGTTTGCTACAGCTAAAAATCCTTGCCGCCTATCCTCCAGCGTTTGTCTCTTTCTAGATCCCTCTCCCATCTGCTGTACGTTTCAAACCCGCTGTAGAATTGCCTACAGCCGTACGCCTGTTCATTTATTCATTCCTTGAGCTCAGACTTTCCTACGCATCATTTGCAAGTGATTATGCTGTGTTTCATAGTAACGAGAACAGACAGCTCGTATCGTCCTCCGACCCCAGGTTAAGACAGATCTGATCATGCGCTCTACGAACATGCATCTTAAAAATTTAAAATATTAATGCGTCTTATTCTTTATCCACTTTCTCCTCCTTCTTCTATTCTTTCTCCCCAATCAATACTATCATTCCCTTCCTTTCCGGATTCTCCTCCTCCAATTAAACTCTGATCATCATCACGTATTCTTCCTTCTCCTTTCTTATACCTACCTTCCCTCAGAGCCTTTTCCTTCTTCACGTCTTCCAACATCTTCCCGTCGTTTCGCTCAATGATCTCTTTTCCTTTCACTGATGCTACAGCTAGAATCAAGTCCGAGGCCCGCAAATTTATAAATATTATTTAAATGCTATTCTATTAAATATAGAGTTCTGGTGGTTCATCTCATTGTCGCTGCCTTCAAACGACAGTTTGCGTCAAAATACCGCCGGCTGTCCAAAGTATAAAATATCAAATTTCATTTTATTTTTTAAAGATCCATCGTGATATAATTCTGGTACTTAAGGCTATGAATTCCAACTGATCTCTTTCTTTCAGATTATCCACACAAAATTATTGATTACTCTCCTATACACACGCACGCACACACACACAGATACATACACAGTATTATAAAATATTATGAGAAAATACAAAGCACATTTGGCCCTTATGACTATAATTTCTTGGCTGTAAAATGTTCGAAGAACTGAAAATAAATTCTGTCTTATGAAGAATATTTAAGAAATTATAAAAAAAATGTATTTAATGTAAGCAGATTTAATTCTAGGCTGACTAGAGTTCGCAAGTCCCAGAATCAGTTTAATTATGTCTAATATTGCATGATTAAGAATGTTTAGATTTTCAAAGCTTAAACTCATTTTCATCCCGAATTCTGCAGAATGCAACTGAGTGCGTCATATTACCAAAGTCTGGCAAGAACTTTTTAAGTAGTTATGTGTAATAAATATTTTTAAATTATTTCAAATAAAACTTTCGGGGGGGAAACAACCAATAAATTTAAAGTCACAAAAAAATTTCAATACAAAAATTCATAGAGTAAGCCTCACTATTCATTTCTAACACATATCTCTCTGTGTCTCTCTGATACGTTAAAGAGTAATATGGTGTATAATATACGTTTCTCATTACCTTCTGAGTTAATCACAAGTGGTCTCTTGTTCCGCAGAAAAATCGTACATTTTATATAAAGTTGAACCCGTTTAAAACTACATCGGTTTATGCGACACCTCATCCATAGCGTCAGACATTCTGTGGTAACAATTAATTCCTCACTGTTAACCATAAAACTATAGAGCTCGGATAGAACAACACTCGTTTATAGTGACACAAAATATTCAGTCCCTTTCATGACGGTCTAACCGAGTCCGACTGTGTTTGGTAACACTGCACATATGGAGATTTAGCCCTGTTTGGGGCTAACAGCCACGAAGTTAGTGACTGATCTGCAGTTCTATATACGGAGTAATCTAAGAGCCGGGATAGGAACCGTCATAAACAACAGGTTATGCGCAGACAACAGAAAAATCGCGGTTTAATTCCCGTCCTGAGGTAGCTATTAACGCAGCTCTGGAATACAAGCAGCCTCCTATTCATTGCGTACCAGGGCTTTTTTTCTTTTGTTAAGAGGCCGATGCGTGAAGCCGACCCCTCATCTTTTTCTAGCCAAGTTAAGAATGCGTACAGCTTCACTTTCACTTCCTTCACAGGGACAAAATTACTTTTATTATTCTATACGAGGAATCTGGTAGCCGGGACAGTATAGTCGGTATAGCTACGTGTCAAACGATCCGTGTTTCGAATCCCGGCAGGGTAAAGACATTTTCTCTTCTCCAAAACCGTCCATACCAGCACTTGGGCCAATCAACCTTCTATTCAATGGGTACCGGGGTTCTTTCCCGGAAAGAAAGGGGTGGAACTTGAAGTTTACCATTCATCTCTATCTAGTGTTGAGGTTAAGAAAGATTACAGCTATAACTCTGCTCTCCTTAAGTGCCTTCATGGCGTGGGCAGGGACAGCTTTACCTTTTGTAGGAAGAAAATGCTTACACTTGTACCAAACACACGGAGAAGTAGATGGTAATACGCATGGTATGAATATAGGTTGTAAACGGAAAGGGCTGATAATCTGTGAAGTACGCACTTTGATAGTCCCGATTATTTGACTTTGAATTGTACTACTGCAGAATTGTTCATTCTTAATTTAGTTTGATATTTATGAAAGATATCTGAGGTAGCTGACAAAAGAGAGCTGCTGTGTGAATTCTATCAACATTTGTAAAAGAACTTTAATAGCGGGTGTTGTTACAGTCACAAGTCTTCATACTTCGGTTCAGGAATGGACAGTGATCATGGGAGTTTGAAGGCCTTCCAAAGTATAAATTTGTTTACGAACTAATCAGGCAAGTAAATCTGGGTGTACAATGCTTAGAAAATTATTTTAAAAAGAACATGAAGCTATACATTACCTAAAGAACTAACTCCATGGAGCAGAATCCTTCTTGAGAAGCTAATAGGTCTTCAGCTAGTCAAGAAATTCCCTACATTTTATGGATGCTGGAAGTTCATTACCGCCACTCAGCCCCCAACCCATGTCTTGAAGATTAATTTTAATATTACCCTCCTACATACGTCTAGGTGTTCCAAGTGGTCTCTTTCCCTCAGGTTTCCCCCCAAAAGCCTGCATGCATCTCTCCACCCTCCCATTCTTTCCACATGTCCCGACAATTTCATTCTTAATTTGATCAACCGAATAATACTTGTAAAGGAGCAGAAAGAATCGATCTCCTCATTATGTAGTCCTCTCTACTCCCCTGTTACCTCGTCCCTCTTAGGTCCAAATATCTCTTCCCCAGGACCATAAACTCGAAAACTCTCAGCATAAGTTTCTCCCTCTATGTAAGAACCAATTTTCACTCCCATACAAAACAACAGTAAAAATTAGATTTTCTCTTAATTTTAATCCTTATAATTTTGCGTAGCAAAGTGGAAGACATAAGATTTTGCACCGAATGATAGCAAGCATTTCATAAGTTCAATATGCTCTTAATTTCTGTACGAATGCAATTTTGATTTGTTAGCGTTCTTCCAAAGTATTTTATCTCTTTCAATCACATTTTCAAAGGATTTGACATTTATCTTTGTGTTGCGATATTGTCCTGCATTCTGTTAACGAGATATTAACATATGCTTAGTTTTCTCACCATAAGTATATGAATCATACAATAACGTTCCCTTTTATCAGTTTTCAATAAGCTAATTTTGATTTTCAAAATTTTCAGACAGCTGAAGAATATTAGCCCAGTATTGAAACAATATTTCAATGATATTCTTGTCTTACAAAATATATAAGAAAATTACATCTGAGGTAACAGCAAACCATTCAACAAACATCATGATGTTTTTGATCTCATAATAATGATAATTAGTACTGTTCAAAACATGATTCAAAAAAGTCTTCAGCAAGTTTCATTAACCTAAAACATAAGCGATTACTGATACCGACAACGGAATCATGGGATGAGTACAGTACTAGTTCATAAAACTCTTTATAATAGGCTTCCAAACAATTGTTACCCCTCGGAACCCAAAAACGGGTAGAAATCTTGATAATAGTGCAAGGCATATTAAGGCTGCTTGATAAAGGACAGATTATGTATACTAGCGTATGAATGGTTTCTCCCTTGTAACATGTCATGTTCTATCCATTGACGTCAGACGAAAATACGGCGCACTCGAGGGATGAGCATCATACAGCTGGTCCTAATTCTCAGTATGTGCCAGTGTCTCATTAACTCTTCATGGACGAGTGGGAATAGTGTTGGGGTGCACATATGGCGCTGGGTTGACGGAGTACATTAAACATGTAAAATGATCCTTCTACTAACAAGAAAGGCTCTCATTTGCACCAGACAAAAGAGGGTAAAGTGGTTAAAATTAAAATTAGAACCTGGACGATATATTTCTCAGACACGACAAGTACAGGAAGTGTCAGCAGATTTATTTCCCTATTCTTACTGTGCCCTGTCCTTTTGTGAATCTGTGATAAATCAAGGGAAGAAGGTACACTTGCCACCAGCAGGAAGCTGCATGAATGGCTAAGTATGCGAGATCTGGGGTTCTGACAGCGGTTTTGTTAAACATTTAGATTTTGTGGGATGTTACTCAGTTGCTGACTGATTGTTACCAGTATGTACGGCGTAATATTACAAATGATTTAAATCTTACTTGACAAAAAACAACGCCATTATTTTTTCTGGCAATCATCGGTTGCCAATTCATGTGAGCTAGATGGGAGTGGGTGGTCAATGCCTCGCGCCGGCCGCTTTACTCCCACCAAATAAGTACATGTTTCACAAAGGGACAACATTAAGATACGTCCGTTATATTCAGCTATCCCTGACACAGACTAGTAGCGCGTTCTACTTATGAGAAACAGTTAACACCTCAGCGGAAGAGAGCAGTGCGACACTGACGACTTAATAAATTATATCACAAAAAGCTATAGGCCAAAAGCGGGAAAGAATAGAGGGAAATAAATGTTTACCCGAAAACAAGACAAAGTGTTGAATTTAATGGGACTAGGAAATCCATTTTCTGATAAGAAAGAAGAGTAATATTATGATACAATAATTATTGACGACTATTATGCCGATTCTATTATGTCAAATTATTAAGCCGCCTGTATTGTGCCGACTGTATATGCCGAATTATACCTACTGTATTATGCCGATTTACGAGTATTATACCGAATGTTTTATGCCAACTCTATTATGCCGACTGTATTTTTTTTGTGGTGAAGGGCCCCGCAGCAGATGCTACGGAAGCACCTCAGTCTTGAGCCTTATTGTGCAACCCTGTGATGAAGATTAGTTTTTTTTAATTTTTCCGTGTAATGGAGCACCGGTGGAATGATACTGACAGGGGAAAACCCTGTCCCAGTGCTACTTTGTCCACCACAAATCCCACATGAAATGACCCGGGATCTAACCCGGGCCTTCGCGGTGAGAGGCCAGCGACTAACTGCCTGAGCCCTGGCACGGCCTGCCGACTGTACTTACACCTCATAAATATACATTGATTACTCGCATTTCATTAAATTTCAGAGTTCAAAGTAGGCTACGCTATGGGCATAATCTGACGTATAGTGTCGCCGCTCTTTCCTTACTGTATTTATAACTAATGAGAATGCCGATTATGTGATTCTTGGTTATTTAACGACATTTTTTTGTTGCGTAGTTTACCTAGGAACCAACATGCTTTTGTTTCTGTGAATGGAGAGTTGAAAAATATTAGTTAAAAACTGTCTTTATTACATACTAATGATTAAAATAATGATTAAGTAGTGCATGTGGGTTTCAATCTTTACAGGATTCTTCTATGTCATTATATCGAATGGCTGAAAACCTGTCCATTACAACTGGTTATTTACAGGTGCCAAAATGTTAAATCTATATCTCGTACTTGAAAATTCTTTACCTTTGTACCATAACACAAAACTATATGTGACATTACAACGCGTACATTAGCCATTAGAGGCACTGTTAATGTCATCCTCCCTCCTGTAATTCAGGGTGCTTCGTTTTAACTGTCATACATCTAGAGACACACGACTAGTATGCAGGGCGCTGGAGGCAACTGGAAGACATCAGGCTTTGCACAATTTGAGGTACAGGTTGTCCGGTGTGTGGTGACACTGAGCACGGCAGCAACTGTCACAAGAAGTCCCGGCGGATACAGGCTTTACATATGATACGGCTGCCATGCTCAGTGACACGATAAAAGGGACATCCTATACTAAGCCAACATTTTATGAGCGACAGAGGTAAGTCAGATAGCGGCTCAGTAAGAATAGCTGTCCACAGAACTGCCGAATATGGGGCAGTGTCAACTGATACACTGTATGACGTCAGCCTCAGCTTGTGTGCATTAGGCGGATAACGACATTGCGAAGGCCTCGTTATATTACAACACGGCAGGGTCTGTCTCCCAGGAGAGTCCCACATCCCAACCCCTTATTTTATCTCTCCCTTTTTGAACTCCCTCGTTCATTTCCGCTAGTTGCTGTGGCTTTGCCGATGGTCAGCCAGCTCTGTGTGAATTGCTGCCCTGTGCATTAGCGCCCCTTTTTCCCCCGTTAACTCTATTGTTTGTCTATTTACTCTCATGAGACCCCAGTAAGCCAAATAAACAAGGGGGACAAGATAACGTACGTCCACAATTATTGGTTGTTGATATTGCTTCGATTCCCACACATACATTCATTCTGAGCACTACCATTGCGAACAGATTCCTTCCTGAAATGTTGACAGTCTTTTATTTCAGTTAATCAAAAATGTTTTGTTTCTATGGAAACTAATCTTTCCTTATGCCTACCAGTAAAGGCGCATGGAAGACCATGCCATGGCTCAGGCGGTTAGTCGCCGGCCTCTCACCGCGGAGGCCCGGGTTCGATTCCGGTTGTCCATGTGGGATTTGTGGTGGACAAAGTGGCACTGGGACAGGTTTTTCCCCGGGTACTTCGGTTTTCCCCTGTCAATTTCATTCGACCGGTGCTCCATTACTTGGAAAAACTAAAAAATTAATCAACTTCATCACAGGGTTGCACCATAAGCCTCAAGGCTGCGGTGTGTCCGTAGCATCTGCTGCGGGGCCCTTCAACACAAAAAAGAACAGGCACATGGAATCAAGTCGAAGCTCGTGCATCATATTTCTCTGCGCTCTATTTCCCGAGACAAATTCATCCATAACCAAATAACTCCATGCAGCAGTGCTCTTATTGAGAAGCTAACATATTCTCAGCTAGCCAAGATATGCACCGCAATTTACGAAACACGGATCTTTATGACCGTATTCACAACAGCTTGCCACTTACCCCTGTCATAAGCCCGATACATCGGACCTCACTTCCCATTTTATTTCTTTGAGATCCATTTTAATATCATATTTTCATCTACACCAAGTTCTTCCAAGTGGTCTCTTTCTTTAAGATTCTCTCTACATAACCTCCATACGTGCCACACGCCCCGCCTATCTTTTTCTCCTTGATTTGCTCACCTGGAAGATAATTAGTGAGCATTACAAATCATGCAGGTCCTCCTAATGGATATTTCTTCAGTCTTCAGCTACTTCAACCCTCTTAGGCCCAAACACTTTCCTCAACACCCTGTTTTCGAAAACGGTTAGCCACATCATGGGGGACCAACTTCAAACCCATATGAAACTACTGGAAAAATTATAGTTCTCTCTATTTTACTGGTCCATGTTTTTAGGTAACAAACGGGCAGACAAAACATTTTGAACGTAATGATAGCAGTTTTTCCTGTCTTAAATCTGCCTTTAGTTTGGTTTGTTAGTGTTGATCCCAAATATTTGAATTTTACCACATTTTAAAAAAGATTTATTAGCTCTTTTTATGATGATTTTGTCCTGCATTTTGACCAGATATGATTATACATTCCTACTTAGTTTTCTTAGAATTTACTTCTAGGCCAAACTGTTTACTCGAGACTATTAAAGCTTTTGTGTTTTTTTTACGGTATTGTATTTTTCACAGACACAACTATCCGTTTTTTAATTATTCGTGTTATAATAATGTGTAAATTCATACTTGGGTAGAAATATTTCGGAGGAATGTATTGCCTTCAGATCCAGGATACAAGTACAAAGTACGTGTTTTCAAAACATCGGTAGCCTACAAACTTACTACAATATGCCATAATCCTGAAGACCAAAATTTAGAATAGCAAGACGTCCCCCTCTTTTATCACCAAACCGAGAAAACATCTTATAGCGGAAGCGTAGATAAAGCTCCATTTTCTGTAAGTACCTTTGAGACAAAGGTGGTACCTATCACCGAAATGTTCGTACCTCTGTCCTAAACTACACGGCGTCACGTCCTGAGAAAGCGTAATATATTTCACGCTAACACACGCAGTTCTAACCCAAGCCTATATTAACACACTGAGTAATCTCATAGAAAGATCAGTTGATGCACCGTTCTCACACTATCGTAAGTAAAGCTGAAACATGTAGGGGATCTATTAAACACAGATGGGTGCTTCCTAAAATAGCATACACAGCGTTTCTTTTACTCTTTAGATTAATGATACACATGGTAGATATGCAACACTGCAAGATTATATTTAAAATGTGCTGTTAGATGAGAAGAGGCAACGTATAGTCTGGTATAAATTTACTAACACTTCGCAGCAACCTGCTGCCTTCGTCTTATAGTGTGAGATTCTTCTAGCTTGAAGCGGCTGATAAGAAAATAATCCGATGTGGTGTGAAGAAGAGATAAAATGTCAAAGAATCAAACGTTTGGTAGAAGAGTAAGACAGACAATGTTCAGATCATCTTATCCCTTACTTTTCAGTAAATTCCTTTAAAAGATATAGACTACGCAAGACTTTCACTTCTACATGAAGTTCCACACAGTTTCAGGGCTTATACTCGTATATTACGTTCTACGACGATATTCAATTCCACCACTGCATTCGGTAATAGAAACTTGAATAAAACATAACACTGGAGTACTAGGATGGTCCAATTTCAAAGCCCATTATCGCAGTAAATGAACAGGTATTGTTAAATGAGAATCATGTAACAACATAACTTAAGCACAGTCAATTTCAAGAAGTCTTTAATATTTCACCCCAAGTGAATAATTCTAATACTAGCAGCAACCCTTTGAAATTTTCATATTTTTTACACCCTTTAAAAGTATTTCACACATAGAAGAAATTATTACCTTCCTCTACAAGAACACTTAATTTGTAAATTGTCACTTCTTTTCCCAAGACGTGTGAGTAATTTTAGATTCTAACATAGCATTGCATGATGGAGCTGGATAAACCTGCACAAAACGTAATTTAATGAAAGCGGAGACTTGAAATCTGTACCCCTCGAGTGCCGTAACGACTTGACAATCAAGATAAGTGAAAACACGGGCGAGACGGGACCTTAATAAATAACATATCTAAATATTCTACATAACTATTAAAGTTACAAAACTTTAACACAATTTAAAAGCAGGCATGCCTAAAACACATCCACATTAGCAACTAAAATTAAAGAAATAACCTTTACATCAAACATCGAATAGGACAAGTGTAACAAGCGAAAAGCAAAGGCATAAAACAATCAAATTACGTATGACTCGACTGCTTCTTAAAGACAGATTTAAGTAATCAGTGCCACCTGGCGTAAGTATCCGCAATCGTATAGGTGACTTCCTCTATGAGGAAAAATAACGGCAGAATTTCAGAACTTAGAATTTCACACCGTGGATCCATTTATAGCAGACACTTTCGCTTGTATGACAGTACAATGTCATTTTCTTAATATTTTATGTACATAAATTATTTGCAGTTTAGCTTTTAAAAGAAGCGTATTTGTGGCCATTGCGTATTATGCATATAAAATTCTACACTGCAATAATTTCTGAACTCTGAATAGGCAGTAGAATCTTAAAAATATTAATCTTTTGAAGACTCCAAATAAACTACATTTTATAGCACGGAATTTCAGTACTAACTCAGAGAAAACACAATTTCAATGAAAAGTAATTCAATGTTTTCTTAGGAAAGATACCTCAGTTAATAAATTGACTTCCAGTCAACTCGTTAAAGGTAAAAGGAAACCTGAATATTATGTGAGAGGTTACCTATTACCTCCAAGAAAACACATCACAAACGTAATATTGAAAAAAGGTATAGATTGTACTAAGAAATAACTAAAATTAACAAACACACTCTCTGGGCAAAGCACTCATTCCGTTAACGTCAAATAAGGTGGTATGTACCATTACCATATACAATTAAGGGATAGTACCTGCTAAAAATTCAGGAGTTACAACTCACAAAGGATCCAGTTACAAAAGCGAACATAATGTCCTTCTCATACAATTTCAATAAATCTTCACAACTTCACTATGATCTGTTCTGAAATCGTGTACTGCAAAACAAATATACCCATGTTAATATCCATATAATATTTTTAAAAATCTAGATAATTAAAGGCAAATGTGTCCCTATGCACAACATTAAGACATGTGGGGAAATGGAGGTATAGCTCACTTCATTCGTAACTACGCCAACAAATGTAGGTGAGTGGTTAACGTCACGCCTCGGCTGCTTTGTCCTCTGTTTACAGAACCCCCCGAAACCTTTTGAATGGGAGTCCAGTTGGACTCCAGATCCAGTATGGATGCTTAAGAAAGAGAAAAACACCCTCTCTTCCATGACTTAGCACCTGTACACAAATTATGTCCATATAAAGGCAATATGAACCCCAATGTTTCATTAGGAAAGCAACAAATAGAGCTGGCATTCTCTTTCCTCAACAGTACATTCAAACCACGGCGATGGTCTCGAAGCGAGAAACATAATATTAATTCAAAATAACCTACCTTAGGCTTCCTTTAAACACTTTATTTACCAGTGTCCTCAGCGCCCTCACAAACTAGATAACCATAACTTTAGTTGTTATCTTTGTATATGAATGTGTAGCAATGTTAAGAGCTAAACGCTGCAACTAATTTATGGGCGTACGAACAGACCAGCTATGTCCATCCCATTATGCTACGTTCTGGCTGATATAATCTACGTAATATTAACTGAAGAGTGAATACAAATTATAAACCTTCTCACTGTGTAATTGTTTTCATACTGTTATTTCCTCTTCCTCAGTTTCAAGCATTCTGCTCAGCACTATGTTCTCAAACACTCCCAAATGTTTCACAATTAGACTAAATGCAACCCATCTTCAACTCAGAAAATTTCGTGCAGTGTTACATCCAGGAAGTGGAAAATGTAGATTTCTCATCCCAAATGTCTAGAGTTTCAAAATGAGCTGCAAGGGACAACGAGAAATGAAGATGTTGAAGACGGGAGCTGAAGCGAGAAAATGAGAACCAGAAAACGGAGGGAGTATCTGGTGGTGGAGTCCTTACTTGAATTTCCTCGTGGGATCAACAACAACTGAACAAAGTTTAGTTACCCTCCATGGTCTAACTCCTTCCTCTACTTTCCGCAGTGTCATTGTACACAGAATGGGCAGTCCCTGGACCGGAGTCCAACTCCTAAAATGAGAATGGCGAATCCAAGATAAACAAAGAACAAGCTCGTTCGTCTTTATTTTTACAATGGCATAATATTTCTGCTCCTGTACAACTTGTTCCTTTGCTTTACCGGAGAATAACAAAATTCAAGTGTATGTTCATGTCGCTTAAACATAACACAAGATAAAATCATAACATTATTTTAGGCAATAAATTATTTAAAATTGTGGTAGAGTAAAAAATCATCCTAAAAAATACTAACAAATAAAAAATATTTAACGGATATAAGAATCTTATGACAACTCTACTCTTTCCATGCATTATATGCAAATATGAAGTTTAACATACAAAAAGTACAGGCTTATGTCTTGCTACTTGAGTCTAAAATTTGCCTATCGTATTAAGGGAAGCTCGTATATTGAAGGGTTTTTAAGAAGGACGGTTTAAAGAGGAAATGTTTGGACACAAGACAGACGAACTAAGAGAAGGTGCAAAAACTGTGTAATGAGAAACTTCATTAACCTTATTGTTCATCGATTCATATTAAGATGAATAAATCAAGGAAAATGAGATGGGGGAGGTATATTTTCGAGGTAGAAGGTAAGAAATCAAAGGCAGTTATTGTCGGAATGGTAATAGGTGACAGAACTTGAAGATCTAGGTTCAGATGTGAAGGTCATATTAGAATATAATCTTCTGATTCTTTAAAAGTGGAAACTTAATTTTTCTAAGTTGATGTGGCCAGTTGCTTTCTAATTCAGAACAGAAGTTCTATTTTAATTTCCTTTTTTTACTTTTCATTCTGAAGAAAACGTATTTACATGGCACTAACATTTCGCGTTTCAAGAGAGCTGCAGTCTAGTTACAGATCTGTTAAAGTGGACAGCAAACGGGAAATGTGAATTATGCTGATGGAAAGAAACACATGGACTTTCTTAAATATGAAGGAATTCTTGTCACGTAAAAATAAGCCTGTCACGGAAATGAAACCAGGCTTTAATCGAAATGCTTATTCACACAAACATGGTAAATGATTCAAATCAGGTGTTCTGGGTTTTGACTGGTGACGGTTTGTAATTTCGCACCGATGCTTCGAACAAATGTGTTAACATCAATTTCAAGACTTGTGAAATTACGTTCAGACAGACGCTTGAAAATTGCGTGTTTTTATTTACCAGTTCGTATTACTGTTTGCCAATTTAATGCTCGCACTACTCTTCTCTTGATCGTCTAGCAAGCTCACTTTGTTATAATTGTGCTCCTGTGGAAAACCTCGTTTAATTTGCAATAATCCGATTAATACGATAGCTTTCAGGAAGGCGTGTGTCGTGTCAACTGTGGGGATTTTGTAGTCTCAAAGATTTATGTCCTGTGGATTGTTACGCTGTACCGTTGGGTATTGCCAAACCTGAAGAAGAAATCACTACGGCCCTTCGAAACATCTTGAACATCTTAACCAACGCCACAGCGTAACTTCCGACAACACTTCAGCTTTCAGCAATGGATCTGTGTTAACCTCAAATCCCTCTTGTATAGTCTCATTTTCTAGATGGCTCTGGTAGTCATATCAGGATGAGTAGAACTTGTGTAGTCAGTGGACTGGTCACCCACTACAGAATGCAGACTTCCAGACAAAGAAACCTCTGAAAGGAGGCCCTATGCTCCGCAAGGAGCGACAGGAAGTAACTAACTAACTAACTATAGTCTCATTTGATTGGTGGTGTGCTGTACACTATTGTACACTGCCATCATTTTTTCACTTGAGATCTCTCTTTTGGGATGTTACACAGTGTAGGTTGGTAGTTACTTACCTTCGTGTGCGGACAACCTATCGGTACCGTAGTCAAGGCTCAATCCAGAGAAGGTAGGTAGTTATTCGCCGACGTTTCGGGACAACATATCCTTCCCACCTTCAAGGGCCAACCCTTGGACATGGGACCGATAGATTGTCTCGAAACGTCAGTAACTAACTACCAATATACGCTGCGTAGCATTCCAGAAGAACGAAGATCACACTTACAGGGCGACGGAAGCTTTCACTTATTTGCAGATGAACACCACAAAGTCCTTGTCCATTCACCTGTCATAATTACCTTCCCATCATGTGGTACAATGCAGACGCTGTATTGAAATTGTTGTTACCCTAAAAATCGCTCAATCTACAATTTTTGCTACATTGTAAATAAAGAGTTTCAGTGATAAGTCTATCTGCAGAGTGTTTACAGGCTTCGACCTTCAGCAGAGATGGTCACATTTGTCTTCACCACCATTTTCCAAAATGGCTCTGGAGTACACCCAGTCTTCCATCAATTGCTGCAGAGGGTCCTGTCTCTGAAAATAAAACGCTCCGATCGTGCAGCTGACCATGCACTTCTAATTAGAATCGGATTGCAGAAAGCACCTACCGTTTCTATGGCTGCCATACGGCGTTGTTACGCTCTAGACAACGACTTCCCATTTCCTTCTTGTATATTAATAGCCTTTCTTTTTCAATTGCCGGGAGCAAAGAGAAAAAAACTCTTAACTTAATCAATATTGAAATCTGCGCTCTTATGGGATTTTACGCAGCCTAGAACGGTAGTTCGTTACCGACGTTTCAGGACAACCTATCGGTCGCATCTTCAAGGGTCAAGGAGTGCTTGACCCTTGAAGATGGGACCGATAGGTTGTCCTAAAACGTCGATAACGAGATACCACTCTACGCTGCGTAAAATCCCAGAAGAGCGCAGATCTCATTTACACCGCGGCGGAAGTTTGAAATCACGCTCAATCAATATTGTTGCGCCATCCTTTAAAGGTAGTTAGTTGTTCAGCCAATCAAGATATTCTTACATTTTGTGGAAACAGGGTGTTCAATTTAGAGTGAGATAACGTCTCCCCATTGGTTAGCACTTGTGTTAGCCTTTGTGTAAAGAAGTACCGCGTACAAATCCCGGAACGGAGACCTGCTATGATGACAAGTTTGATCGTGATTTTCCTCAGTCTCTGTAGACAAATGGAGGTATAATAACCAAACGAAGTCACAATCATTTCCTTTCACATTCTTTCTCAGTTACTAGGGTCCTATTCGTGCCTACATATTCAGAACTACTGACATATTTCTCACGCGAAACATAAATAAAAATAAAAAAACATGAACATAAAATAAAGGAAAATAAAATATGCAATTTCTACAGAAGTATTTCATTAGAAAATGTGATGAGTCGGCTAATACAATCCTCAATTTAGCAACTTCATATTCTAAGATCAGTTTTGATACTGTGCTCCCAATCTTTCCTTTATTATAATTTTGTATACATTCCCAATTTTCTCCATGCGTGCTACATGCCCCATATATATCACCTTTATGAGACTGAGGATCTCACAGCAAAAATTATGAAGAGTATATAAGAAAACAGGTTCTTCCAAAACGTCGATAAATGTGTATCAGAGCACACGGCGTCATATCCTCGAAACAGTATTCTACGTTTTGTCTTCGTATTTCATCGTCTTGAAAATTTGTGATAAAGGGCAAAAATTACCAAGTTTTTCCACACGTAATTACTCGCACACTGTTGCTCTCCCTCCCTCTATCTCTCTCTCTCTCTCTCGCTTTGCACAGCACGTTGTTTTGAACACAATTAAGTACGCAAAATTCTGAAGCTTAGACTTCATCTTTATGTGCACTATTGCCAATTAACAACTTGATTAAACTTTTAAAAAATACAAACTTACAAAATATACATAAATGTTTATTCATGTTAATATTTTAATTATTTAAATATTTTTTAACATTAATTTTCAGTATACCAAGGTACAGTACACTTACACAACTATTCTACAAAGAATTGTCTACTTTTAATTATTTTACTCTTTTACTCCATGCCATCTGTGTATAAAAGTGACTAATTTGCTTTTATGCAGTACTGCTTTGATTTGATTCCCTGATGATGATTCCTTGTGGATCGAAACAGGCAACAACATTCAGTGTGATGGTATAATATAAATATCTAAGGAAGAAGGTTGTGCATTTTTTTTTGTTTCAATGTTGCGAATTAGTTATCAACAATGCACGGAATAAACAAAATAAGGTGTACCAGATATCTTCAGTTTTCTAAATGGCGCATGCGTAATGCCTACTGTACAATACGACTAGCACATGAGCCGGGTCTCGTTTCTGGCCCAGGGACATGCAGCATTAACATAAACGGAAACCAAGAAGTATAAGTAGCCTGCAGAAGCCTGTACTCAAAGCAAACACATCTGACGTCTTCAGCGCCTGCAGTACACGCAGCGGCAGCAGTAAAACAACATAATGTACCTTGCAGACATAGACTAATTCCAATATGTTCAGGGTGTACAGTGTCGCCTGTTAATCACGCTCGGTAGTCTGTAAATACATGTAATATGCGTTGTGTTTGTGTATGCTTTCTGAGTAAGAACACTGCTTCCACGTAAAGTAAAGTTGTGGGTAATCCATATGATTTGGGGTGAAGTTCTTCCAAATAAAACGCTCTGGATTTGTTGTTTGGTGTCTTACAGTAGCTGCGGCAATATATCAAGCGTAAATGTATACGATTCTGACGATGACAGTTCACAATTGGGATGATCTGCGTTATATAATTTGTCCATCGTCTCGTCTTAAAATAAATAAAAAAATTAAAATCTTTATTAACACTGTTTATTTTTCACATGAGGCGACGGTCAGTCCATGAAGTAAATGAATCCAACAAAATAGAATCTTGACTATTATTATTATTTATTATTATTATTACTATTTATTATATCCTTATACAGAGTGTTCACAATTATATACCTGAAACAAACGATGTCACTAGGGTATAAAATGTTGCAGTTATACTGTAGTTACAATTTATGTTACGTGTAATGTTATTTCGCACGATAAACGTTTTTTACTTGTACATTAGTAATTTCCGCAGCAAGTGCGCAGTGCCCAATGTGGCTCTTTACTGTGGTTTTTTGATGTCGTGCTTTCCAAGTATGTTGCTCAGATTATACTGGATGATTTTGAGATGGATCGATTTGTCCCTATTATTACTGGTTGTATTTTTATTATTGTCCTCATCTTGAGTATTATCATATTATTATTATCTACTGTGCACGCCTGTAATATTCAAGCCTACTAATATAAAGAGGATTAAGGTGGCCTTTCAGTAGAACTTTTACTTGGACGACAGGATGCCAGAACCTATAACAACACGAAGGGATTTCAAAAACACAAATCTTCCTGCAATAAACTGCATAATCAGGAATTGTGTAAACACTCAGTGTTAGGCTAGTTTGAGCTCTACCCTACAAACATTAAGTCTATAGTTAGTACAGTACCATAATGCAATTTAAATTCTAACCCTCTCAAAACCCCTTGATTTAGTTAAGCATTCAATGTACTTCAGCCAAGGGTACTCAGGATAACACTGTACATTTGTAATCTCACAAATGATATAACCTTGTAAATGTAATCCTGTAACGCCAGAGTATTACTTGTTATGTGCTTATGTTGTCCGACTTGCACTTTCCTCTTGACAGACACAGAGGGCAATTTTTTTTCAACTCACTTCTCTTTTTGCGAGTTTTGAATTATTCGTGGATGTGGCCATGAAGGTAAGAATCTTATGCAATGTAACGCCGTGTAGCCTGGTAGAAATGAACCGTCCTTCGGAGCAGCGTACTACCTCCGTCTTCAAGGTAAATAATAGACCGTCAATTTCTGCCAGAAGGTAAGGCAACACATACCAGAAGAAGGCGATCTTCATGGTATAAGTATGGTAAAAATCTGTAGGGAAAAGGGGCTTTAAAGTAATCGGCCTCTTTCATTCTTAAGAAAAGAATGAAGGTTTAAGATATCAGCATGCTGTCTATTTGTTTGTGTATTTGCTTTCAATTTTAAACTACTTGACCTACTTTACAGAAACATGATACCAACACCACAATTTTGAATTTCCTAAATCAGTAATAACAACAGGATGGATGCCAGAAAGTGTGACGTGGGAACGCCACCAGCGCAAATAAGAACTTTCCGGTACGATTTTGTTAACAGACCTTAGAAAAACACAAAAGTTCTTAAAGTAATTATTTTTAGGACGTAAAGTAATAATATAGCGGCTGTGGCCGTGAGAACTTTTTTATCTTCGGGTAGGATGATGATAAGTAATGGAATATTCTAACTAGTCAAGTAAAACTTACTGCGAAGATAGATCATAGACATAATTATACATCTCATGTAAGTCACTGTTTTTAAGTCAGCAATTAAAAATATAGTGACGATGCAGAAATTTGAAACTATGTTCTGAAAATGTAATGTAAATATAAACTTTCCTTCAGATATAAGTATGTAATATAAACCAGCATTAATACTAATATTATGTAGGACTACAGAAATCTACGAAACAGGAAAGTAAGCTTGATGAATTTCGATGAAAATTCCTCGTTTACTTGCTTAATGCACATTTGTAGCGCCACACATTCTTATCAAAACCAAATACTCTTTGCATTCGTCTAACATCGTGACGTAAGACGATTAACTCAATATTTTTAACAACCAACTAAATGCACAACATGCTTATTATTGACAATGTTTTTCACCAACTAAAAGCACTTGTTATAAAAACACTAAAATATTTTCTAAAACTGTTTGATAAAAAACCCCGACATGTTTCGGCTCACCAATTAGCCATCCTCAGGGGGTCACAACTGACTGTTCTCAAAACACGTATATATGTTAATCCTCTGTACAGAACAGTCAGTTGTGACCCCCTGAGGATGGCTAATTGGTGAGCCGAAACATGTCGGGGCTTTTTATCAAACAGTTTTAGAAAATATTTTAGTGTTTTTATAACAAGTGCATTTAGTTGGTGAAAAACATTGTCTATAATCGAAAACTGCACCGTGAAAATAGAATAATGCTTATTTATTATTATTATATATTATATTTACATTAAAATAATAGACTCCAACACGTTTCGATGCCTACGGGATCATCATCAGAGAGCACGTACATCAAGTAATTGTTATAAAACTTGATCTAAAATTGTTGTAAACAGTTGTGCCTTGATCTCTTTTACACCACGTAGTAGAAGTAGAGACAGAGCAATACGGAACTCAGTGTCTCGGAGGTGGCCTGTACATATGGCGATGGTTAGCAAGGTGTCCTGCTAGTCACCGAAGAAGAACTGTACTCTAAACCCGTATGTGACTTCACGGCCTGGACAGGGAAATACTTAACTTTACCTCTCTAAAAGCACGTTGGAACTTTCGTCAGAAATGCTGATTCATTGTGTTCAGGAAAGTAATATCTGTTCATTTTGTTACTCACACGAAATATTACATTGTGCTGGCAATGTGTACAGTTTCTGCATAATAAATTATTTTGTATTTTTTTAATTTAAATAAACATAAACCGCGTGAGAGAATTTTTCAAATAAACTTTGAAAGTCTGAATCAGATATATCCCTATAAGTATTCAGGAATATGAAATACTGATTTGAACTTCGTATAAGTTAAAAGAAATATCTGAGTGCAAATTTCTAATATCACATTTTATAGAAATCTCTTCGGCAGTTTCAGTGATCAAACATGTGAACTGTGAGGCACATAGACGGACAGAGACGATGCCTTCAACGTTTTCGTGGAAGAATTGTGTAAGAAAATTATACGGTTGAAGTATAAAGGTACAAATTGATTAAAATGAAGTTAAACATAAGAACAACCCAACTCACTTATGTTCTTCCCTTATTCATCTCCTAATGCTTAGTCTTTGCGTGTCACAAGTTGAACTTGGGAAAAGAAGAACAAAGAATAAAATTTGTCAAAGCAATTAATTAAAATTGCATACGTTCAAATACAAAACCTGATGCTTTTTTCCTGGAGAATTATTCTTCTCTTATATTAATAAAATACGTGAAATAAAGTTACTATAATTATGACATCTTCGAACACGACTTGCACAGTCGCCTCAGAAACTGCGTCACAGAGCAAAGCGCAGCAAATCTGTCGTAAGGTCGGTAATAACACAAGAAGTGGATGATGGATGGATTATCACTGACAGCTCGGCTCTGGGCTTTTTATTTTGGTCGCCGACTTATCACAATCCTAAGACGTTCATTATAAGAAACGAATCGATGAGGCTCTGTGCCATGATCAATCACCTCTCAGATGACGTAAGCAAGCACGCCCGGGGTTATTTTACTTGCAGCTCAAGTATATTCCAAGCATTAGCCCACCTAAATCCTGCACATGCTGAATGCTCCTACATTCAGGCCGATATATTGAACAATAAAGTTCGCTTCTAGATTTAGGTATTCTGAAAATACATTTGTCGTCCTTACATATCTTTACGGGTATAATACAGTTCACTGCTTACTGGATTTCAGTACGTGTCTTTACTAAACTACTTCAAAATACCGCTATAATAACAATGTTGCCGTCTTATAATACATGATATGAAAATATAAGGCGAGAGATACAGACTTATAGGTAGACAGAATGAGTGCTGTCTGACGGATTGACTGACTGACTCACTCACTCACTAACTCACTCACTCACTCACTCACTCATTGAAACATTGGCTGACTGACTGAGGTGAAATAATCTAGTTTAGGTCCATGTATTTGCTTACTTAGATACACTTGAAATTATTCAGTGTTAAATTTCTTTAGGATTTAGAAGATTCGCATAGACAAAATGTTTTATTTGTGGCATGGTTGTAGACAGATAAATTATGAAGATTTCTTATACCTTGGATCAAAATTTACGATACACAGTCGAACTCGGTTATAACGTCATGAGAGGGACTGAATATTTTGTGTCGTTATAAACGAGTGTTTTTATAACCGAGGAGTATAATGTTGTGGTTAACAGTGAGCAAAAGTCTGGTACCACCCACTAAATGACGCTATACACGAGGTGTCGTATAAAACGATGTCGTTACAACGGGGTTCTAATGTACTTTTACATACTTTTTTACGTATTTCCTTTCATGTCCTACCAACATTTAAAATCTTATTGAAATTCCTATATCTTGATGTAAAATCCCCCCCCCCCACCCACCAAAAAAACACAGTACGTGGAAACTTACCTTGAATTTTAATAAAATATTGTAAAAACGCTGAAAGTCAAAATAACATGAAACCAGTTACGCAATATAAGAAAACACATCAAGCTACTTAAAGACGCTCCCTTACGTACGCTGCAGACGTTGCTATGATTCGCCTCCGTCCACCTTGTTTGCAGCCTTTGCGTTGAGCTGGTGCTGCTCCAGGCGTGACAGGAACCTGCACCACAACCTTCACGAATATAAAAGTGTCAGATCCGACGATCGCCAGGGCCATGCAATAAATCCCGCATTTCCTATCCATTTGCCAGAAAACACTGCGTCGAGATAGTCACGGAACTCTGTAGGGAAATGTGGCCATGCGCCATTTTGTTGAACAATCACGGTACCATCGTCATGATAACTTAGCTGCGGCAACATGTAATTTTGCAGAATCAGAGAGACGGTGTACAAGGTGGAATGAGATAAGCTGGACAGAATGTGGGAAAAACCACTATGAAGTCTGCAGAACTCAAGGATACCATATCGAATATCTGCAGATAAACTTGGCATGTTTAATCGTACTTTGTAAGTCGTTTCATATCATTGCTGCTTTCTATATTTCATTAAATCTGTCTAGTAGGTTTTGCCATACTCTGTACATTTTTCAACTAATAAGCCATATCTTTTACCCAAAGATATCACTATATCTTGGATTTGTAACCCAATTCATATCACAAGTTTAGCTTACGGCACAATAATTTTATGTCAGATTTCGGATATTCAATCTCACAGCAGTAGTGACAGCCAGTGAACAAAACGATAATTTGCAATTAAAGAATAAAGTGGGGAAGAGATATGAATTCAGCGTTCTATGGTTTCAATGTTAGTCACCTATCTTTAGCCCTTCAAGGAAGAAAAGTGTCTGTTTTACATAAGAACTCAGTGCTTACCACGCAGTAAACATTCTCCACCTCGGTTGTAAAAAAAACCAATGTGTTAATGTTGTGTAAGGTTAAAGTCGCTGTTTGTTCCGAGATCCATACACAACAATTAAACGCAATGTGAGCACCATGTTAAACCTGGTGATAAGAAAAGTATCCGCTAGGCTTTAAAGGCCTAATAACATACGGCTTGAAATATTCAGGAGAAAAATCGTTGACGTGTCAACACTGTGACAATTTAGCACCCATGAAGTTTACATGCATCTGACTGACGCCTAATTGAATCCTGACAGCTAACACTGTACTTACTAGCCGTGTACCTAATACAAAATGTCGCTCAGCCCACTCTTCGCCATCATTCTCCTTAAGTGCCCAGTAAACCTCTCAGTACAGTATTACAGTGATAATTATTGGTAAATGTAATATATCGGACTTAAACTCTCATCCATGAAGATCTATAAGGTTTGAATAAATGTAGAGGGGCAGTTCACTTTAAGTTGTCTTCAATGAGTGAAATTAGGTTACCGTGGAAAAGGGATAGAAAGAAAGGTTTAACGGAAAGCAGTCTGCTGAAATGCGTAAATGAAATGTTATACTTACCGAAAAAGGACTAATAGAGATGAAGCGAGAAAAAACAAGGGAATTATAAAAGAATGGGTTAAAAATAAAACTGAAAATATGTGGCACTTTCCCAAGCACACTGTGAAAGAATCAACTGACTCTGATGCTCTAAGGTGTGAACAAGACAGGCAATGTAAGTATAACGTAATATTGAGAAGCGTTCGCTTAACAATTGTTGCTGTGCAAAAGCAGTAAGTATTACATATTCTGAGTGTGTGTCTGTAGCCTTATTTATCCAGCATGCAAAGCGCATGCGCCGTATTATATTGTCATCTGTGGCCTGTCTGGCTGTACCATAATTTTCCACACTATCTCATAAACGGTACGATTTCCGGAAAAAAAGTTATTGAACATAAAATTATGTTTCGATTTCCTCTACAAATCTGTCTGAATCATTTCTTACTCTAAGAAGAATTCATCGAGATAATATCACAATTGTACATAGGTCTTCACGTAAAGTACCCATTATTCTTGTCAGATTTTAATGAAACTTGTACTTTTTCGACAGATTTTCGAAAAAATAATCAATATCAAATTTCATGGAAAGCTGTCCTGAGGAAGCCGATTTGTTCCATGCGGACGGTCGGACGGACAGACAGAGAGACAGACGAAGATAATAGTCGCTTTTCGCAATTTTGCGAACGCGCCTAAAAACGTGCCAGTAGAGGTAATCCCAGATATGCAGGATTACATTAACTTCCTGCCATTGATAATATCAGACTGACGGCGGTTTGAAAGTCTCAGATGGGAGCGATATTAACACCACTTATTTAGAGCACAAAGCGTCTCTGTGATCGTAGGTATTCAACACTGACAACTGTTACATACTACAGTATTCGCGAGTGATACTTTTTGAAGTGATATCGAGCAAGGTCATGAAATCTGACAAGTACCAACTCTAGGATTATCCTACATATGCAGACGTTTAAAACATTTATTACTATTATTATTATTATTATTATTTATCACCTTTATACAGGGTATTTAAAGTTATGTACCTGAAACAAAGCATGTTTGTAGGGTACAAAATATTGCAGCTATTCTGTGGTTACAATACTTCGTACATGTAATGTTATTTTGTTATTAGTTTATTTTTATTATCATTATTATTAATATTGCCTTTTCCAATCACTATGTGTTGTACAACCAGCATCACTTACATTTTCTTTGGTAGATATGAATGTACGGGAAAATTTAGAGCCCAATGTCACAAATGTTGCAATAAAAAAGTGATCACGCACTTATCTGCGGACGACGAACACGGATGTGTGACTATGTTGAGGCAGCTTTACATAACGTAAACAACCTAACTCTTTATGAAACATACAGATAAACATTGTTTTGGTGTGTGTGTGTGTGTGTGAGTGAAAATGATTGTGTATATTAAAATGGTGACAAGGAAGCCCTTGAAAGAAAGGTATGGAGTATTTTTGTGCATGCAGAACCTAGAATATTGGTTTAGGTTATCAGTTACAAACACGGAGAATCTGCGTAACTTTGGCGTTATAACTGACTCATTTAACGTGGTCGGAATAGGTTCGATAGGAAATTTAAGCACAGAAATATAAAATAAATGCACAGGTATTAATTCATTTATATAATATTAGATTAGTCAACAGAATGAAGCACTTGAATTGAAGTACAGGGTGTAAGTTCTTCTCATATTTTGTTATTATTGCATTAATGTTAAGACATGCCGAACACTTTGTAGTCGGGGCTACTGACAGGTGCGTCTAATGAGGTTCAGAACAGAGCTGACAAATTGCATTAAAATACCATGGTGATGTCGCATGGGAGGAAAGGTCGCACAAGTATTGGTGTTGAGGGAGGAATCCGAGGGAAGATTTAATTAGTGATTCATCAGTACTATATCGCACACGTTAATGGAATCACTCACAGCTGATCGCGTCTCCAAGGGGGTAGTTACCGCTTCGGAGAGCGCGTCAACAGTCATAATGATAGGCAGGCTGGAGGGAGGACCCGGGGGCTGCAATGACATGAAATTCCTGATACAAGACGGAAATGCCAAGTCTCGTGATATTGCCAAGTGACGGCGCTTTGGGCGTTTTTAAATGAAGTTTACGGATGACGAATTACAAATAATCAGAAAGAACCCGCAAGAAATATGTTACACATTTGTTGTTAACCCTTTAAAGCCAGTAGTCACTATATGTAACACCACGTTCAATATTACAAAAACTCTGCATTTTTTAAAGTGTACTGATGTGTTTCACACAATTCTGAGAATGAATAGCAATTTTCTGTACACGATCAACTCTTCGGTCTTTATAATGGAGACACAATTTGGACAGAATGCTGTGTCATTTTTATATGGTTCGCTACGTTTCAGAGGATCGCAGTGCCTTACAATCATGGGTAACCACTCACAACAGAAAGTAACATTCCAGAAAATTTGATTCCTTAACAATACCTCTGTGGAAACTTTAACTCTGGTGTGAGACTCTATTTCTTTATTGTGAGGCAGGAACCGAATTAGTACAAAATGTAAATCAATTTAATCCTTCAAAGAATTAAATTTAGTGGCTGCATTAATCTACATCTTGATAGATAGGAGACGGTATTAAGTGTACTTCATGCTCGATATATCAGGGGAGCTGACTGTGATACTAACCACCGTCTAATGGTTACAAAGTTAGGGACAGTCTGTCCTTAAGTAAACGAGTAACACAAAAGTTTGATATGGAGAGACTCAATCTCAAAAAGCTAAACGAATTGGAAGTTAGGGAATAGAAGCAGCTTAAAATCTCAAACATGTTTGCAGGTCGGAGAACTTAGATGATAAAGAAAATATTTCGCTCTTAGAGAAATTTACTGGTATACGTAATAGACCAGCATGGAAAATGACAGTCATCAGAAGATAGACCAGCAATATTTGAAAGAAAAATGCTAAGAAGAGTCTTTGGACCAGTCCATAAAAATGACTTAGGATGGAGACTAAGACATAATGAAGAGCCTTATGAATTGTTAGATGGAACTGAAATAGTAAAATATGTTAAGTTCAAAAGAATAAACTGGGCCGGTCATATAATAAGGTAAGGGTAAAGCTATCCCTATACAGGCCTGGAGAGAACCTTAGGGTTCCACGAGGTTGAGGCTCCCAGATTACCAGAAAATCGGCACATTAAGGTGGTAAGGTTGTCAGCCCTACGCACTGGCCGCCTTTACTCCCCCCCCCCCCCCCCCAGGAAATATTTCTGTTACTCATTTCTGTTAGAGGCTGAGTCGACACAATGGACGTAGTACGGCCGGAAGGCGGTAATATAGTCCGAATGGATAATTATCGAATACCGAATAAAAGGATTGGATGGAAATTTCCACAGAAGAAACCTGTAGGAAGATTACGACTAAGGTGGGAAGACATCAGGAAGGACTCCTCGTTGCTGCTAAATAGAAGAGGATGGAGGACACTAGCAAGGTATGGGGATGTCTGGAGGTGAACTGTTGAAGAGGTCAGGGCCTGATGTGGGCTGTCGCGCCACTGAAGAAGAAGAACAAGAAGAAGAAGTATGTAAGAGAAAGCGATTAGAAGCTTGATGTTTTGTAGGCCTAATCTTCATCGAATGTTATTACATATGTAAAATTAAGAAGGGTGAGCTGACAGGAGCATGTAAGAAGCATGGGGAGTTGAGAAGTACGTACATAGAAAAATGTAGTCTGAAAATCTAAATGAAGTAAGACTGGATTCATCTCATTCAGAATGGGATCTGGTAGCAGACTGCTGTGAACATGGCAATGAATTTTATGTTATCATAAAAAGCGAGGAATTTCATCACAAGCTGAATGACTACCGACGTCACTGGACAGACTATGCTGCAGGGAACGAGTTAATGAATGTGGTTATACGAATAGAATCGAAAAGTCTTTTCCGCGGGTCAAAGCGGCTTACAGAAAACACTATGTTCTTATTTGTAGCAAAACAATTGACTGTGAAATGAGACCGGGTTGAAAGAGTTATTTTGGTGTCGTCTACAGAAATAAGTAACATGCCATGGAATACCATTCCTCGGAAATTTCTCGCCTTTTCTGCCTTCTGAGGTAAAGGCAAGACGGGTGAATATTTCACCACTAACGATATGGAAATACTCTGTATATGAACACTTCTTCTTCCGAGTTAACCGTTTTACTGTAAAACCAGAGAAGTGAGCTCCAGCGGTAATTATGTCGTCGGAAGAATATAATGAAAGACTTAATTAAAACGAATTGTTCTTATTAGCTTCCTCTTTGTAGCAGCCTACTTTGGCAACTCATTGTACTATTGCAGCGCAATTAATTACCAAGCCAACGCCCCTAGTTTTGAAAGGCCCAGCGAACACTTCCCCTCATTCTTACGGGGTTTTATATCAACGTGTGTATTTTCATCAGAAGCCATTTCAGCTTCACTCAGCTGAACCGGATGCACATTTCAAACCTTCCTACTTCTCATTATGGTACAGAAATATAAACCTGTCTAGCAAATTTAATATAGAGAAATATGCAGAGCAATCAGCTTTTTACAAATGATTATCCAAGTGTAAAGGCTATATGTAACCTCAAAATACGCAAAGGTTACATCTGCTACTGGGCGGGGATAGAGTTGTCTTTACGGAGATTCGCTACGATGTGGAAGGTCTGTGGCTCGAACCCCGTTGGGGGCAACAGAATTATCTTCTCCATACTCATCCAGACTGGCCTTAGGCCCATGTAGCCTCCTATAAAATGTGTAACGGGGCCCGTTCCCGGGGTTAAAGCGGCCAGGGCGTAGCGTTGACCCCCCGATTCCCATCGAGGGCCGAAGTTAAAATTGAGTAGGGCTATACCTTCTCTCCTCCTCTGTGCCACCATGGCACGTTACGGGGTAACCTTTACCCTTTTATAAGTGTTCACTCCGATAATATACTTCACATTCAATCATCAAGGGACACGGATATTACAATCACGATTGGTAACATACACTGATGTTTGGATGCAAAATCAAATATTGCCTTCATGATATTTATAAATATCATACGACAACTGACGGCACAAAGCAAGCTTACTTTTGTCAAAAAGTATTCAAACATACCTTTTATACTTTTATTTTTAATGTGTATATTAATATTAGACTAGCCTGTATTTTCAAGTCGCTATACTATATGTATAAAGAAATGCATGAGTAGCGATATTTAATACGATTGTACAATTAGCTTATATATTCCCTTATATGTATCCCTCAGAATGGTTCTTAATGACCCGAAGGCTGTAGGAAATAGCAAAATATAAACAACGGAATGTGCAATATCAAATATAGTACAATATAAACAATTGATTGTGCAATTTCAAATATGTGTATTTTGTTGGTTTTAATAAATATCATTGCTTTGTTTAAAGCTTTACAGGCATGGCCCTCTTGTCCTTCTGAGAACATTAGTATAAAAATAATGATGGTAGAATTCCAATGGCAGGAAAAAGCCGAAACTTTCAGAGAAAAGTCTCACTGCCAATTCGTCCACCAAAATTCTCACATGGAAAGGTCTGGGATCGAAGCCGTACATCCGCTGTGAGAAACTGGCAAACAGCCATTGCCATGACATTGCCTTTAAATAATAAAATTCATCTTAATGATATGTAGCATGCAGTTCGTGCCTCACACTAAACACAATATTTCAACATTACAAAAGAAAAACACTTTACGGAAATGAAGGCTCCCCATTTAGTGTATTAGTGTATTACATGTAAATACACTCTGTTGGAAAAACACAGTTATTTTACGTTAGTATAGTTGGTATATGTAGTAACCACTGCGTTTTAAAGGTTCAACAATAAAAGAAGAAATACACATTCAGATACACAAATTCTGACGGTGTATTTATATTCTCAGGGGCCCGGCAGTAACAGTGCTCGTTCGGTGGTACGGATCTGTATCATTTAAGTTTGTTTCTGAGAGCAATAATTTTGAAGGCTTTTAAAAAAATAAAACAGATTTCAGTTCCGCCTCACAGACCAGCACTGTTTGTTGAAGTGATGGCCAACGTATAATGAAAAAATAGACTCTTGGTGCGTGAATTCAGGGTTCTTCCGCAGACCACACGTCATAAGAGAGTAACAGCAGTAACCAAAAACAGTCAGAATCAATAGTTTTATTTCCATACAAAATGGCAAATATCTTCCTCGTAAACTGAACTAGCTTTCTGGGGAATCTATGATGCGCAAGGAATAAGACGTTTTGAAACTAGATCCATTCTTCTCTATGTCCCTGCAATACTTGCCATAGAACGAATGCGATTTCGACCATACCTTAATTGGTTAAACATTTTCAAAATGTTTAAGCAAAATTAACAGCGCTCGTGTATTGCAAGAGCCTTCACTGTGAATAGAGTAATCAAATCCCTGACCGTGAGTGTTACGTTAAACTGTGGGTGAGGTTATCCTTAAAGTTGAGTGTCATAAGCTCCAGGTGTGCTCACCAGCATTACGATATTCTTTACCTCCATTCAAATGCATCTCTTCATGAACGTACAGTGCCTTGAACGTGATCGCTATTGTTGTCACTTCTAAATAATCGCAGAAAAGAATAAAATTGTATAAGGTGCCTGACGATAGCACACCACATCTAAACGTCATTAAATTTATGGACTTAGTTGGAGAAAGTCCATAAACTTAATGACTTTAGAAAGTGAAGAGTATCTTATTGGTTATCGACTGAAATGTGACTGTCCCTGTTGTGTGCGTGAATCAGGCCTAAGAGATTTTAGGCAACTCCAGCTTTGGCTGAACCCAAATACGGCTCCCTACGGGCTGGACGTTAAGGGATTGAAAGCCCGGTGGGGTAAGAAATGTTCTGTTTTCCATACGCTTCCGTACCAGCTCTGGAATCCACACCATCCTCTAAAATGGGTACCATGGCTCTTTCAAGGGAGCAAAGCGGCCGAGGCGTGACGTTAACCACCCTTTCCCATCAAGTGCCGATGTTAAGAATGCATGGAGATAAAACTTTACTCTCCCTCTGTTCCTTCACGGCATGTTATATGACAAATTTACCTTTAAGTTCAAATAAATATATCTGCAAATGCACAATGATGTATATTTTGGTGATCCTCCAAATTAAAAAACATTTGTTCATTGTATTCAAAAGAATAACAACTTTCAGAATAAATCACACCAGGGAACAACAGAAAGTAAACGATTTATTCCTGTGTAGGACGAAGTATGAGAGAAGTGAACTGAAATGGGCAGAGTGATCATTGAGAAAATAGTAGTGGCTACCCTCCTAAATATATTCCTTTAATTTATGGTATTGTACTGTTTATTACCATCTTAACAACGGCCTGTATTGTGGCTACGATACAGCCGAGAGACCGAAGGACTGGATTCGATTTCTGGGAATAGCAAAAACGTTCAGGTGCCCTTTGCAGCTCATATAATCCCCTAAGCAGGAGATATTCTTTCCCCAGCAGTAATCGGCTGGGATGCAAAGCTGATCACTCTCCTGCCTCCACTGCAGAAGTTATAAAAGCACTCCCCAGTATGTCTTTACGGTGTGATACTGAATTAAGCACATAATATTAGCATTACGGCGATCCCACGTTTAACACTAGGGTTAGGAGCAATGATCAAGGCGCGTTGTTCAAAACCGCGTTGCGCAAATTTCTTACGGGAGAAATAGGGTAATGTGAACGTGGACGATTTTGGCGCCCCATCGCTTAAAATAGACATTTTTGGTCATTAAACATTTGCACAGTGCTTAGATAATTGGTGCTGTCAGCTTCCGCAGTGGCTGAGTGATTACCCGTCCGCGTTTATCCGAGTACATTTCACTTTTTTTGCATTCGGCAATTGTTTCTCATATATTTGGTTATTTTCAACGGCTTATAGTCAAAATCACGCAAGGCAAAGCCGCGTTGATCAAGGGTTACTGTGCGTTATTACAGAATTAATTGAAATGTAATGATAAAGTTGTCTCTGTGCACACCATGGAGTGTAACAGGATCAGAGGTACAGATCCACTCACTCTTAACGTCGGAAGTAGATGGAGTGAGACATCAGCTTTACGCACCAGCCGCTTTACCGAGGGAAAGAAACCCCAGAGCTCTGTAGCTGCCCTTTCACTCTCTGTTTGGACATGCACATTCAAAACGAAAAGCTCATTATTTTATCTGACAATTATCGGTTGTCCATTTCCGCTCGTTACTTAACAAATGATAGTTGTCAGATAAAGCAAGGATCCTGTAAAATATCGCACCAGGGACAACTTGATGACAGAAGTCAGTTCCCCAATCTTATTAACACACGACTTTAAACTACTGTTATTTCAATGTGGCTGCAATTCGGGTTCCTGACTATTTCTGCATCTGTCTTCTCCTTGCTATCTCAATAGCCAGTGTAACCATAAATACCCGTGTCCAGTCTCTAGTGCGTCCTTGTCGCCTTTGTTATACACAGTGAGACAAAAGTCACTGTGCACCTATACTAAAAATGATAAAACCGCCTCGTCTTAATATCAATGTCACAACCGCGTCATTCTTAGCATTACTGCCTACGTGACTTTTCTCACACTTACTTGTATTACAACATTTGTTGTAATACAAGTAAGTGTGAGAAATGATTTTGAATTCAGGTACAGGGATCCGCTGAATATACTCATCGTCTACGGCAGGTGGCCAGTGACTTTTGGCTCACGCTCTATCAAGATTCTCGAGTAGACGTAAGGGAGTTTTCGGATCAAGAAAGCAAAATTAGTGGAAGCTCTTCACTCCTCTAATTACTAGGTAAAAGTACGACACGCCATCTTTCTTTGAAAGGCTACATTATCTCAGCTGGTCACGATATTATCAGCTGGTATTATGCTCCATTCATCACCATGTCCATGAAAGCTTCCCACTGAACGTTTTCCCAGAATTATTACATTTTAACTTCTCTTTTTCCTATGAATTGCTTTTAACTTATACTCCACCTACTCTATCTGCTTTAAATAATCGCTTTCTTTGAGGTATTCAGATTATTATATATTTTTCATCTGCATGATGTGTGTTAACAAACATCTCCAATCTCATTATTTCTTACTTGAGATCCTATATATATATATATATATATATATATAATTTGAGCAAATTTATTTCGGCCTTTATTCAAGTGTTATAAGGAAATATAACTATCAGGATTATCATGTCCGTCCCCCACAATAATTTCACAATTTTTATTACCTGCATTATATATATATATATATAATGCAGGTAATAAAAATTGAGAAATTATTACCTGCATTATATATATATATATAATGCAGGTAATAAAAATTGTGAAATTATTGTGGGGGACGGACATGATAATCCTGATAGTTATATTTCCTTATAACTCTTGAATAAAGGCCGAA
Source organism: Reticulitermes speratus (assembly GCA_021186555.1). Classification (NCBI taxonomy): domain Eukaryota; kingdom Metazoa; phylum Arthropoda; class Insecta; order Blattodea; family Rhinotermitidae; genus Reticulitermes; species Reticulitermes speratus. Next base: position 9,222,867 of record JAJKFL010000039.1, on the reverse strand, counting down.
ATAAATTTGCTCAAATTTTACTGGATCAGGCAAAATTTATGGATGATAAATTATCAGTACTGAAATAATATTTTTATTGGAAAAAAGAGACTTGCTTGTACGTTAACATGTCAACGAGTTTGGGGTTCTAATAACGTTTGAAGTAGGCGGTGTCATGTCCAGGAGGTTGCTGGAACGATAACATTCTAGAACATGGGTCTCCGACTTGCGGCAGGCCAGGTTTTATTATGCGGCCCGCGGCCACGTTTGTAAATTACATATATACACTCAAAAATTACGCAATAATTTAGGAGATTAGGTATACCACTTATTGTGATTTTTACACGTGCGGCCCGCAGTCCAGCCAAAGTGATAGTTGTGAACTTTTCCCGGGAAATGTTGGACACCCATATCCTAGACTTTATTCTGGAGGCACCCGGATTGGATATCTGCCGGAACACCTGTTATTCTTTTAGTTTTTTCATAGTTTTTCCCAGTCAATCCAGGAAAATATCGGAATATTGCCTGGATTACACTACAACCCATTTCGTAAACTCTTTAAACACTCCCGAATCAATAGGTATAGTCGTAACATAAACCACAAAAAGCCATGAAGGAAATATCAGCTTCAATGGAGCGAAGGCCATACCATATTTGTGTTCTTTTTAAATTTCCTACTGTTAATATTACTAATATGGTGGCGTGCCAACTCCTGAGGTGGGAGCGACACTAGACACGTACAATTACTGCTGGCTTCCGAAACTTTGTGTGCAACTAAAAATAATGCAAATACTTTCAATACAACTATTTCGTATAACAAACTACTACATATCTGCTTTACAATGCTTATCTTTAGAATTTCCTTGGGTGGCTATTATCTTTGTAGTTGCGGCATGCAAAGTGTTATAGCGGTAAATCATGAACATGATTACATACTTTGTACGAAAATAATTTTAGTGTTAAAAATAAAGACGGTACGAGACTTCGGGTTTAGGAGTATATAAAATAAAATTTAGCACATATGAATGTACGCATAGGCCTAAACTTGGGGTTGCAAGCGGGGACAAATGCCCCTCCAATGCTTTTTCTACTTAAGACTAGTTCTTTTTGGCTACTGAATTGAAGAGGGGCAAATGAAAACAGAGAAATATTTTCCAAACAATTACTTTGATGGTGTTAAGACAAATAAAATGAAAAACGTGCGTTTTACGGGACGCAGAATAGAGGCATCTGAGTCACCCCTTTACAAAGGAAGAGAAGCACTGTAAATGCTCTGTGCTCTTTGTCTAAGGTCATTGTATATTAAGGACTGGTTCAAAAGAATCTTCCCCATCTTTCTAAATTGACTCCTTCGTAAATTAAAGTTCCTAATACCCATAGTCGATTCCCCCCTCCCCCCGCAATGTTACTAGCCTAGTTACGCCTATGAATGTACGAATATAATCATAAAAATTCACTGTTACCCTACTTCCCTTCTATAAAGTAAAAGTTAAAGGCAAAGTTTTCCTTAGAACAGGCCACGAAGGCCCAGATAGCGTATAGCTAGGGCCGGGATAGCGTAGTCGGTATAGCGACTCGCTACGAGCTGGACAGTCCGGGGATCGAATTCCGGTGGGGCGAGATTTTCAGCACCCATCCAGATCGGCACTGAGGCCTACCCAGCCTCCTATAAAATGGGTACCGGGTCTCTTTCCCGTGGGTAAAGCAGCTGGGGCGTGGAGTTGAACACCCACCCTCATCTAGTGCCAGGGTTAAAGAAAGAAGAGTAGAGCTATACCTCTACTCCCCCTCTGGGCCTCTAGGCCTCCCTTCTACAAGACTTTTTGTTTCTTAAAAAGAGCTCTAAATTCATAACAAATAAATACAACAATATTTAGGAAAAAATACTTCTTACTTTTACCTCCCTAATCATGATACACATTACACACCGCGAAATGCGGTCCCTGAATATTAATTTATATTTTCACGATGTGGTATCTGCTGCAGACTTTGAAAGGCCCAGCGTCTTCCGCATGGACAAGAGTGCGCAGGCAAGTAGTGGGTCATTCGGCGATAAGGCAGGAAAGTTATATCTGCTGTTATTTTAGACAATATCTTCCGTGGGTGCAGTCAATGAGGTGAATCCTAGGTGTTTTACATTCACAGTAATCGATCTGGCAGCCAACAGAAGTTCACCCGCGGCCTTCATCTTCCTTTTCCACTACTAACCTAACCACCGTTCCCGCTGCGTGTTTCATATTAAGGCCCTCTTCCGCGAGCGTGTATGTGACGCGATAAAATGTGGCGCGTCTGAAGCGATCCACTCACGACAAGCGTGTATGTGACGCGATAAAAGGTGGCGCGTCTGAAGCGATCCACTCACGACAAGCGTGTATGTGACGCGATAAAAGGTGGCGCGTCTGAAGCGATCCACTCACGACAAGCGTGTATGTGACGCGATAAAAGGTGGCGCGTCTGAAGCGATCCACTCACGACAAGAGAGTTCGTGTCGCTTCAAGGCATCTGAGCGGCGAACCCACGTTTCCTCGGCCAACTTCTTTTGACGTGAATACGTCTTTAAATTCGGTCCGGTGTAGGGGGGTCTCTACGAAAACTCTAGCGAACAAAAAAATGGCAAGATCTGTCGCGCTTATATCTCGTACACTATAAATGAAAATGTAATGATTTAAATTTTGTTGGATAGAGGGTTGATGTCCGTATCTAAAATGGTGGGTAGTGGGGGTGTGCAGCGGTGAGGGGAGAGGGGTAGCGCTTGCAGGTGAACACTGTAAATGGCGAAGCCGCGCGGCGTTTGGGCAGTGTAACTTTGGATTGCGAAGAGATAGGACGTTGAAATTGGAGTCGATGTGTAGAGAATAACATGATCTAGAATATTATTTAGCAATAATAACCGATAGAATAAAATTTGTAAAGTTATAAGCCGATAAGTGTGCTGAGTTGAAGAAACTTTTCATAATGTCGACAAATTGCAAATGAAATATGAACAAAAATGTAAGAAACGTATATCATTGGAAAGGAAAATTCAAAAGGAATCAGAAAAGCCCAAATTGACTAATGCCGAACGATGCAGATTGTATAGAGAGCGTAAGAAAGCCGAGCGCGTCAACGCCGGCGCGAGTACTTCGAGTGCGCCGCTACTATGCCATATGTATCTTACTTCTCCTATCATCGGCCTTTGATAAATAAAATTATACTTCACTTATAACCACCAAGACTTTATTCATTTACATCTTACCCTTCCTCTAATAACACAAAGACGGATTCACGCCTTAAACGATTGCGGTTGTGTCCCCTTACACAAACCACGAATTGTTTTTTTTTAAATAGGGATTTAAGAGGATGTTGTCCTTCTGATATTGCACAAGCAATTAAAGAAGAAAGAAGATAAATTCTGGATGGATCCCCAGCTGAATTCAAGTCTGGCACGTGGCATTAGCTGGACGGGCTCTAGCTTCGGTGATAAGCAGTTCAGTGTAAAAGTTATGATCCACTTTGCAGAAAGAAATACCTAAACAATTAACAGCAGGCCACTCAGTCGTCAAATAAGTGGCGCGACTGAACACGTTCTTAGGTTTGGCCCCATAAGAAACAATGTATCGCTAGCTGTGGCGCGTTAGAGTTGTGACGCTATAAGTAGCGGAGACCACTGACCGAGAGCATTTGTGGCGCTTCGGTTTCTGCAGCGCTACTGCGTGAAAACACTCTCAATTTTTGCTGTGGTTCTCTAGTCGCGCTATTACTCGTGGCGCTACAAACACGCTCATGGAAAAGAGCCCATTTAGCTCCTGCTTGCATTACCACCGTAACAGAGTGAGGTGTATTTTAAAAATACGATTCACCCAGAATTAACTCTTATCATTTATTTCCTCCTCAAGGCAATGTTGCAGTTTATGAATGTAGGTCCGAAGTCCATTTCTACTTCAGAAATAATAATGCAATTTACCAGTCTTTTATATTAATATGGATGTTCTTCATCGCTGTGTACTCGCATGTGGACTTCCAAGCTGCATGCCTTGCTGTGTATTGCGCCATTCAACCCTCATTAGTAGCCACGAAAATACACAAAAATAAAAGCAAGAGCGCAGTTTTAATGTCAGACTAAACATCTCCCTCTGCTGTTGAGTCTTCCAATTCAGCTTACTTACTATTCTGCCTCGGTTGTATAGAACACTGAAAAGCTGCTTCACACAATGTAACTCAATACAGGCATACTGTACACCTTCTGGATATAAATTACGGTGGGCATACAGAAAAGCTAAAGCCACATATCTTTCTCTCGCTTAATTTTCTGTCATCTCATAAGGAATGGTCTCTGAAGCTCATGTACCAAACTCCAGGCAGTACACCTAGCTTTATGTCGAAGAAAATTATGTCAAAGGAAAAAGTTAATTTAAAACTAAACTACAGGGCCTTTACTTCATACTTATACGTGAAAAGTACAATTTATTAAGCTCCTTGTTGTGTAACTGTTTTCCATGTTCCTCGTAACGATTCAATTGGTAACAATTCTGACTTGCACTCGGGAGGTCCCTGTTGAAATCTCCCCCGACGAATCCGCTATTATGAGGTTTTTCCTTTCTCAGTCCCGCCAAGTAACGCAGGGATAGCATCACAAATCAGGTATCGGTTCTTCTTTCCAATTCCTTTCCAAGTGTGCAGTTATTTAATGTCAAATATGCAACATGTTTCGGCCTTATAAGGCCATCATCAGGTATCAACAATAATTATAAAATTACCTACAGGAAATTATATGTAAACACATGTTGACATAGATTCACTTACAGTTTTCTTTAAGTATTTTGATATTTATTGATACCCGATGATGGCGTTTTAAATATCGAAATGTGTTATGTGTTGGACATTAAAAACTACAAAATAGAGTTGAGATAAACCGTTCCCATATTACCTTCTTCGGAAGTGTCACAACGGGATATCTAAACTAAAGTTTCCTTTCCAAATCATTCTTCATTAATCATAACACAGTTCGACGCTATACAATCTAAAGTACTGAGAACTTCACAAAATGACCATAAACAAACACAAGAGACTTTAACAGGTGGTTCGTCCATAATAAGGTATAACATTATGCCACAGCAAAGATTATAATGCAAGATAGCCCGTTGATATGCAAGTGAGGGTTGTTATAAATTGCTCATTATTACAGCAGGCCTATACCGAATTGCTTCGCACAAGGACTGATTGTTCCCTACAAAAACCACCCTCACCATAAACACCGCAGAGAAATTTCATTACCGTAAATATTTAGAGCACTTCGGTAACTACATGAAGCACCTACTTTAACACTAAAGGTGAAGTCCATTTTGCCCACAGAGTGTGTTTATAGATTTCGGATTATTTTTGGAAACAAGTGCTATCATTTCTCTAAAGAGCAGATATTTTTAATGGAGACGCCTGAACGTTTTCCGTGAGACAGTAATTCAGAGTGTAAATATTTGTTACATGATATTTTCACTCCCATGTTCAGACAACTGCGTGATTGTGAGCACCTCAAATCCAACCGTGTAAGAGAGGTCATCAGACTCTCCTGAATAGAAATTCTACAAAGTAATGTATTAAAAAGCTGAAAGGAAGTTTGATAATTTGACTTAAATGTGAGAACTTGAGGGTGGCTCCAGCTCCCTAAATCAAATTGAAAGTCCTGCCCCGTGAAGGGCACATTGAAGGATGTCGAAACTGCATAAAACCCGGGTTAATCGCTTCTTTTTCATATATAAGGGTACAATCAGAAGAATCATAAAGAGAACGAACAGACATTCAATAAAGTAATTTGAAATACTGGCATGTATCAAGTGTTATAAAGTAAATGTTTGTACATGCCGGATATTGTAATATTTGTGCGTGCGTGTATACGTGTGACCTTCCATATGCTCGAGAATAATTTTCTAGCATTTGCCCCACGATTACTATTGCAGAAATGTTTCATTTTGCAATTTCCTTCGTTTAGGTTGCACCTGACCTTTGTTATTTAACACAACATTTTGAATTGCAGTAGTTATATAAAATTAAATAAAATGGAAAAATGGTAATGTTTGCTGAGTATTTAAACATTCGGAAGGAAGTGATAATGACCTCTTTTGAAATACTTTTCTGAATTACCCTGTCTAGATACGGGAAACACAAACTTCTCTAAGGATAGCCGCTGAGCGAGGCAAAATTCTCAAGCATCATTTCAAGACCAGAATTACTTCTACAGCATGTTAGTACTGACTTCGCACATAAGTAACATATTCTATACCAGGTGTCGGCCAAGATTTTTTGCACAATGACCACTTTAAACAGATGAAACCCCTGTACGGACCACTAACTAAATGGAAATAAAATTATTTGTATTTTGTTATATATATTCATGTTAATAAAAGCATTTTCTACATAAATTCTTAGTACTATTTTAAAAAATGCGATACTGCAATTATGTACGATTTAATATCAAAGGCAGAGAAAAGTTCTTTGAGTAATTTAATAAATATCGTTACTTTTAGGAACGAGCGCAAAATTACGAAAAGAGACTATAATCTTCATCATATCTGTCTGTATGTCTGTCTGTCCGTCCGCCCATCCGTCCTTCCTTCCGTCCGGATGGAACAACTCGGCTCCCACTGGACAGATTTTCATGAAATTTGGTATTTGGCAAGACGATTGCAAAATTTAGACAGCGATTACTTAAAGGGAACAACTGAACAGGATAACTTCGTTGGTTATTTGAAGGTATTATCTTTTGCTATTTATCTGAAAAGACTTAGGAAAACAGTTGAAAGGGTCAGATAGGGTGGGCGGTCAGCTTTTGACAACACCAGTCGTCGGTTGTAACACAGAGATGATGTTACTGTGTCACAAAGTGTTGTAACGTAAAGTTATGTTTCATAGCTTGACATGATTTTATTTAAAAATATGAAAATCACGAAAGATATGCGTTAAGCTGGATGCAATACTTTGAAATTCAGAACAGCACGACACTACGAAAAATTAGAAAAACAGTTTTTTTTAGGGAATAAACACATATTCAAAAGGAAATGAAGATTGTTTACACAATAATGTCATATGTGTTGGACATGCATATTATGGAAATTTCCTTATATATGTACTTCAGGAGAAACATTCTCCTATTTCGAAAATTGTTTCTGAAAGCTTTTCAATGTTTTCTTCCGAGTTTCTCTGAGTGTCTGACTCCTTTGAGAATTCGATGAATCACTTCCTCTGTTTCATTGCAAACAACGCAGCACCTCGCACAGGCCCATTCATTTCTTTACAGATATAGTGCCTGGAAACTTATTGTAGGTCTGACTAATTTCCTACCTGTAACAAATGCAGCAAACTTTTTTAAACTCTTAATAAGATTAAAAATAATTTAGACTCTAACCTAGGAAAGACAAAGAGTGTTGGAGAACAAAGTGCTGATGATAAACTCTATATTTGGATCCAAGAAACCGGGGGAAAGAGAATGGATTCATATACACAGTAAATAATTTAATAATTTGTAATCTTAAACGAGTATACTTTATAGGGCGATTAAAGCAAGAAAGATTAAATAGGCGTATTTATAGCAAACAAGGATAGAGAGAGCAATGAATACGAAACTTTGTCTGGAAAACATTAAGCAATAAATTATTCGAGTATTTAAGGAAATTCTCAAGTAATCTTAAGAAGAAAGGCACTATAAGAATACATGAATGGACATGAAGTGACCCATAATAACATCAAATATTACATTATACAGGTCGGTTAAAAAAAAGGTAAAGCAATCCCTGTACAGGCCCTGAGGGTTCCAGGAGGCTGAGGCTCCCAGATTTAAAGATAATCGGCACATGAAGGTGATAAGGTTGTCAGCCCTAAGCGCCGGCCGCCTTTACCCCAGAAAATATTCCTGGAACTCATTTCTGTTAGAGGCTGAGTCGACCCCAGCGCATAAGGCGGCAGGAAGGATTATTTCAATGAAAAATTTCAAATTCCAAAACCGAACCCGCGACCTTCCGGCTTGTAGCACAGTGCCTCAACCAAGTGCGCTACCGCGTTTCCCCATGAAGATCGGTTGGTTTCATAAAAGTAAGGAATTCCTTTACTGAATAAATGTTTACCATCATTCCAAGGAGTAAACTTCACAGTGTTTGGTTACGTTACTAACAAATACATTACACAGTCAATCAATTTCACGGTGCATGACCTTCCTTGGATAAGTCAAATTTCCAGCTGATCAAGAAATCCCCTGTTTAAAAAAAAACTAATATTCATTACAATCATAAGAAAGCCCATCATTTGATGTCGATGCAGCACAGCGTACATCTCCACCCCACACAGCATTTCTTTACAACAAATTACAGGAGACTTACATTCTGTCATCTGCGTCTTGTTATTGCTTCAGATGTCTTCCCACGCGGCTACCAACTGGAACTCTACTTTTAGAATTCTCCACTCCGTGTACGATGCCAACAACGGGCCAAATTGGAATAACCTGGTGCTTGTATTCCGCAGCACTGCTATTATCTGAAGAGCTTTCATCGCACCAACAACTTACACAACATTTTAACGTCCTGTGTCAGTAAATGGTGTGTAAACAATTTTAATAACTAGCTAGTGTATCCCATAGCGCCACTTTTATCAGTGAATAACTTTCAACGCATCAACAACTGACATAATATCTCAATATATATCTTACTGCGTCAAAAAGCAGTGTTTTAACAATTTTAGTAACTGGACTTCTTTAATTTAAGTGTTCAGTTTTCAGTGTGTTACCCTGAAGATGGTGTGTTTAGCACACCGAAATTTGTCGGGACTCTTGTGGAAGTTTTTCTGTACATTTGATTTAGTTTTGTGTAAGAATTGGTGAAAACACACGTTGTTGGAACTTGTTACTTCTTCCCCCATGCCAACATCAGTTTTCGCCTAATCCCCAAATTCCAAGACTAGTGTATGTTGTATTCAATATTCATGTTAATGGCACCTGTATAGGTATACATTATCAATATCACTTTATAGTTGACTACGGAAAGATGTATTAATTTCGGTTTACTCGTCGACAGATGTTTTATTTTTACACATATTAACGCTACACTATTCAAAGGCAATGTCTCAGTAATCCATGAATATTAAGAGTATACTCTGTGACAACAAGACACTTTGTTAATCTAGTAATACCACCAATATTTGCATTTTTGCTCTGACGTAATATCACACGTTGACATGCGTCAAAGTTTAATCCCTGGAACCCTAACTTCTATCTCGTCGCTATGATTTAATCGTGCCTGAAGCATGACTTAATCACATAAAAATTCCCTGTGCTTTGTCAACAAAATGTATTTATGTGTTTTATATGGTTCTCTAAACAAACAGCTACTTTTTCCCTACACAGCACATCTCTGCACTGCTCCAAATTTTTAACTATTTCTTACAAGAAATTAGTGCCTCAAAGTGATAATTATAATTAATTTCGCAATAGTAATCCGATATCGCAAGGGCTGTAATGCAGAATTAACAGCATCGCGTGTTCGTTCCCGAAGATCATCATGAATCTATATGCGTAAGATATAGCCAATACAACACTGCACATTAGACTGAAAACCAGTTACCGGAGAACAAAAGTAGGGGCAAATTTTGGCATGTCGTCGCATACAGGGCTAGTCAAACATACATGAGGCCCTGTACAATACGGAGTGTTGAATTAGTCACTGCCGTCAGCATTTAAATAAGCAAGAAGCTAACCTTTATATCTTAGAATCTGAAGTATGGTTCTTCGTAAAGTTTCACACACAAAGAAGACGTACTTTGTCGTAAAATTATAAGCCTCTTCCACTGCTTCGGCTGTGGGTCTTTCTATTCTGGACTGTTTTATAAGTGACAGTAACTCAGAGCATAGAGTTTTGAATGGTAGAATGATCTATGACGATGAATTGAAAAGAATTTGCTAGGAAGATGTCGTGGCCTAATCGAGCATTTTCATGGTGGTTATCGTTCATTCCGTAGTCTGTCTTGCGACAAATTCACAGCCTTTTCCAAAGCGAGTTCTAGATACAGTACGACCTAGTTCTTCCTCTTTCAAATTCCAGTACCTTCTCCTTACCTTTGGCATATCCAGTAGCTGCTTAAGTTTCCTCCCTCCTCTTCCCGTCCCTTCTATCTTTCCTTCAATAACGTGTTTTAGAAGGCAGCTCTTGCACAAGATGTGACCAATCCTGGTAGTCTTCCTTCGTTTTATTGTATGTATAATGTTGCTTTTCTCCTTGACCCTTTGTAATATTTATTCATTTTTCAAAGGATCGGTTCATGGTGGTAGGGAGAAAAAAACATCAAACCCCGCTCAGGATTACCGAAGAACGGCCGAGTTTCGAACCAGAAATCTCCTGAATAAAGTTTACAGCTTTATTGCTATACCATCCCCGTCAGTGCTTCAGTTGTGAAAATTCATCAGCGAAATGACCTTTCATTTCATGGAGCATGGTAGTTGTATTTAGGGCACAGCGTGTTTGTGTATTTCCACATGTAGCAAGTAACAAAGAACTTGTGAAGCCATTGTGACAGAGTCCATTGGCAGCATAAAGCAGAACGTTCTTAGCGTTCTTCTCAATAAATCTATTGACACACTCCCCTCAAATTACAGTGCCACACACAGAGATTCCCTCTTCCTTCAGAAATCACACCAAAGCTTTTCGTTCATTCTTTTGCAAGATTACCCTCATTGCTTAGATCTCCCCTTACTTACATCTATGACGTAGACCATCATCATAATCATCAACTATCCCTGCACAGTCGAACACCGCCCCAACCCATCCATTACTACCATTTCATCATTGAAGGTTTAAGCGGATAAGTACACTATCTGCATACTTCCTTCCTGACTTCGCAAAGATAGACCATGCACCACGATCCATATACGTAACTTCTACTTCATAAAGCAGTGGAAATCGTGTCACGTATGGTTTACTCGGAACATGTTCATGTAGGCCTAGTCCATCATAGAATCAGTTCAAAGAATTTCTCGTGAATTTTGCTTTACCTGCTTACCAAATATAGTGACTGTCCATGAATTTAATATTAGCAGGTCAGTTACAAAATATGTGGCCAAAATAGAGAAGAGTATAGTATTTATACAGTAAGATGTTAAATTTATAAATTTCATTTAAAATGAACACATTTTTAAAAGTTAATATTTTTCTGACAAAAAACAGTATTTAAAACACTTAATAGCTTAAATTTTTCACATGAGTCCTTTCAAAATAGTCAATAATAGACAAGACCTACAGGGCTGATCTTGGAATAAATTCATATGTTCATATTTGATGGTGTTAAGTCTCTACCAGCGATAGTAATTAAGGTATACTGAACTAAACTTCAGCAGACATTCCAAAATTTTGTCTGTTGCTGCGACCAACAGAAATATCAAATTATATTGGCCTATTGATATAATGTCTGATCTCATGCTTGCTTACTAAATATAACTTCTATTACTAGTTCTCCTACTGCTCATGTCAAACAAACTGTTGTAAGGAATCCAGGTTTTAGATCTTCTTTTCTTTGCTTTAATCAAGCCAAAATACTCTGTCCAATTCCGAGGCTCGTCTTGACTTTTCGTAGCATGCTATGTTTTACGGTAAGAACCAAATCCCATGCTGGAGGACCACATCCTGTCAGTTATTGAAACTGCTTTGTCTGTATATTCGAATCAACTTCCATAATAAATAATATAGTCCTTCCACGAACCTTTCCTCCAAATACTTACATTTCTACAATTCATAATCATCTTCGTATGTCATTCGAAGCTATATAAAGTACGCAAGAAGAATGTAGCCTTATTAACCAATTTAAGATCCAGCCAAGAAATATGTATTTAGTAAAAATAAATCAGCGCGAGAGACATAACAGATACAAGGATGTACAGCATGACAGCAGAAAGGTGTCTATTTTTATTCTTTATATAGGCACATTCAAGGACTATTTCCAGATCTTCGATCGGAACATACAGCCACGAATGATAAAACAACGTGTGAACAAGGAGTTCAAAAGCGTGTGAAAGGAAACAGCCGTATTCTAATTTCGGGCATTAACTCGGCAGTTTCATAAAGGTTCTGAGTTAAACCATGAAATGCATCAATCAGAATATCCGGCATACAAACGGGGAATTGAACCCTAGATGCACCGAGTAAGAAGCAGGAGTGCTGACCACGCTACAGCGACGCTAATTGAGTGCGGCAGTAATACATGCACCCGACATGTCGTCTATGCATATGACAGGGCGTCTATCACTTTCGTTCCAGCTTCCAAGAACAGATATTAAATGATTCCAAGAATTTAACAGTATTTCTAACAGCAGATTTAATTTATTCAGGCGACTTTAATATCACTTTATATCTTTCATGGATATCCCGGTAGTTACCGACACGTTCATCGCTTCGTGGACGGATTCTAGAATGGTTTGCGGAAATCTCAGATGATCAAGTCAGAAGATGAATCGGTGTCGTCCGCCGGCCCTGAGGCCACCCAAGCTGCACTGAGAAGCATTGATGAATTCATTAGACACCCTTCACCACCCTCCAGTGCACGCCGTTAACCCTCACAGGATATGACCGACGGCTCCAGTAAACTTCCACTCGTCAGGTTCAGTCGAATGTTGCCCAAACCAGGAGACTGGAGCATGGGTGGAAAGGATGCACGTGTCATCAGCGGAAAAAATACCACGTTTTTTAATCTTTACTTCGGTGAACAAAAGAGACATACAGAATTTGTAGAATAACTTTTGTTGGTGGCAGGACGTAGATGAATAAAGATGCAGTCTGTGAAAACGTAATTACAAATCAGCCCTTATTTTGCTTCTAACCCATCTTAAATGAAGAGTCATGACTTCCGGGTTACGAAGCCGTATGAAATAGATGTAATTACCAAAGTTTCGAGGCAAGTTTCTACATTCTTCTTCAGAGCAGTTCCTCAAAAATTTAGTCACATTCTTCTTGGACTACTACGCTGCAGATATAGGCAGCAACAGCCTTCGAAACGTCGGTAAGTATACGGCAATCTACATGGCTTCTTCCTCAAAATTACTAAATATTCATTAACATCATTGTGACAACCTTAATTCTTGTAACTTTCTTAATGCCAGCACCATAATACAACATAGAAATTATTGGTGGCAAGCTTTCATATTGCCGGTGCTGAAAATTCCGTTTGAGTTTAACCAGACACAATCAGGCAATTGATTTCTGATTCTTTCATGATAAACATACAAATTCCTTTAGATTATGTCCCTCCACGCCCAAATAACATTCAGACTGAATGGTAAAAAAATGAAAAAAGTATTCTATTTGATGGTTAGGTGCCTAACTTCAGATTTAAATAGAAATTTGTACAGATTATTCTTTAACCACGCTATTTCGAAAAAGATATGTCTTTCAGAGGCGTACTTTTTCCTTTGGTGTTTACCATGTTTGTTATTTAGTTGTGTCAGTGAATAAATCTTCTATCATAATTCGTGATCTTAGAGGAAACAAAAATGGCAGTATTGAGTTATCACTGAAACGATGATGGACACATAATATCAGCAAGATTTCAAATTTTGACCACAAAACCTTTTTATGCGTTTCGTATGATTTTAAGACTAAACAGTTTCTGTTTCGTCACCAGCATCAGCCAGCTAGCTTTTGTAATATAGATATGACGCTTTTAAAGCGTAAATTGAAATTTTACCATATAAATGAATTTCAGGTTTAAAATTTCAGTACGAAAAACGCATGATTATCTGAGAAAGAATTTCCAGAATTATAAAATATAAAATTATATTCATGACTTATGTCTTCACAGCTGCGGCTGTAAAATACAAACAGAACTTATATACAGCCTACAGGTGACTTAATATGACATAGCAATCTGTTAAAAGGTGAGAAATTTTTAAAAAATATTCTTCTTTCTATGGTGAAAATAATCTCCAATACGTCACATTTCACGTCACTGGACGTAGTAATTGTAAGTAGCAGCAGACCTCATATATAGAGTTCGTCTCGTCATTAATAGAAGGCTGGAAACAAAAGAGACATTCACTGTTTTTTGACTCTCACAAATGTTATAACACGACAAGCAATAGAAATTGGCCATCGACAGTAACTACAATAGCATTCAGTTTTGTCACCCCAACACAGTTTTCTTTACCCCACCCATCAAAAAAGTCAGACGATGTCACCCTACACTTTTCTATCCCCCATTCCATCATTTCCTTCCCCTTTTCGCCACTCTGTAGTGAAATGAAGCATCACTTATTCGCTTTACCTCCTTTTGTGAGGAGGAAGCTGACTCGCTCTAGGGGCGGTTCGTTTGACATGTCGCGGAAACGGAACACGTGACACTATGCCATCCTATCTCAGACGTCACCAGCAATCACCCCCACTGGATTAGATTCATCATCGTATATAAAAGTACAGTTACACACATAAAATAGCACGCCCTTATTATTGTGACAAGGTGCAGTATAACCTGCCTGAAAAGGAACGTAGTAATATGCAACCGTATCTTTATCGGGAAATGTTCATTTTTCAGAGACTTCAGTGAAAAAGCGATTTAAATTTTTCTCTAAAAGTAGACGTACCTGTTCTTCGCCCGGGGTACTCTTGCTTTCGCTCTGATAATAAAACGAATAGCAACCAAAACTTAAAAGAAGGAATAACGTGAAAGCATTTATGACTCGCACACGCCTCCTTCTTAAATGTTTAAGCCTACAGCACTGAACATTATATACACTTAGGAAACAAACTAAAGGTGTGTACGTGTATATAATGGCAGACAAATAAACCAGACACTCCGCCGTAGTACTCCTCACCGCACAACACGTAGTACACTCCGCTCCACGCAAAAACATTTCATATGGTAAGTCATTCATATAAATTAAATAGAAAATCAATAATGATTACTGTTAGCAACCAATATATTTACAAATTCTATATTACTTACAAAATCGTTTATTTTACAGCTTTTAATACCACACGCCAGCAGTTCCACAATCTACCATCTACAGTGCTTTTATAATTTTACAACCTTTAGAGAATCTTTTTACAAGATTTTAACTTATGTTTCAAAGTGCAGATAGAATATTTTAAATCATGTGTTGAAGTGACTGTAGCTTTTAGCAATAAAACCCCCTGACGATGATCCTAGGATCGAAACACGTGTAGGGGTACAATTTTAACAATTTTATAATAAAGCTACTTAAAAAGAGGTTTTAGTGTGCATCGGTTGGTTTATAACTTAATTTAATATGACGAAGATGCACGGTGTCAACAGTGTGAAACTGTCAGTTTTGTTCTTGTTTATATTCCTCCCCACATCAAAAAACCAACCAATACTTTTGCAAACGTTTTGTCTACTATTATTCTTCCTGTTTTGTGGTGGGATACAGATACACGGATATATTCTAAGATAAATGGGACGGAATAAAATGACATGACAAGGAAAGGATAATCGTTTAAAAAGCCTGTCTGACGTTAAAACCTGCTCATCGTCTCCGTGTTAAACCTTTCTTTCTGTCTAATGTCTATACGGTATATGTAAATATATACATACATGTGAATATGTATGTATAGAGATAGACAGAAAAACAGAGGGGAGGGAGGCATTCCATAACGACATCACCCATCGCTCTACACTCGGGCCGTTTCGCGTGACAGCATGCAGCGTACCGGCGTACCGACTGCCGTTTAACATGAGTCTGGGTCCACGCGTTATATATCTGTTTATTAAGATTCATATTAGCTTTTTATTCAACATATTTAAACATGGTGCTGAAAATGTTTTCCTATGGCTCGCACATACACGTCACAGCACGTTATTCGTTGTAATTTGAAATTCTGCTGGTGAAATTGAATGATTTCTTCCAGATTGCCTTCTGCATCAGGGTAAGTACTATGTTCTTTATCCTGTAGCATATCATACAAGTGAAAGTTTCCTGGATGTAGATCCGGTGAACGAGGAGGCCACGATTCGCAACTTATTACTGTGTCACAAGTTACACTCTCTAAACAAAGAAGATAATTGTTTTCAGTGTGTGTGAGTTAAAGCATTGTGTTGCTGAAAAAAGGCAGGTATTAAAAAAACTGTGTAGGAATGTGTACTCCATGCCGATGTGAATTACGGTTTCAGAAAAAAAAGGCCCAATAATCCTAGTTGCATTGATAGCACACCACACCCCAATCTTAAAATAACGTAATGACACTTAGTGGAATAAAGTCGGATTTTCGGTGGAACAAATTCCTGTTATTCTGAGAAATCCCTCATTCAATGAGATAAAACTGAGCTTCATCTCTACGAGAATGAGTGTGGACTATGTCTACTTCGCCAGCATTCACCCGATGAAGGAAACACTTCTCAAAATTTAGTCTAGCTTCACGATCTGTGTCGTAGAAATTGTGAAAAATAGTTGTGTTATACGCGGGTACGTGCAAACTTAAATGAACAGAATGTATGCATACACATGCCTACGAGCTGATATTCTGTAATTATTCTGTCCTGTACCTAACACGACGTTCTTACATTCACGGATACCTATAAGAGGTGGCAATGATAGTCGGAAATAATGTGTCACTATAAAGCAGGCTAGATATCAGGTTTCAGGCTTTCGCCGCAATGCGTATTAAGCCGGGATTAGACGGCGCGTGGCTCGTCCAGTGACGTGACGTCACTTGCTCGGCCAACAGATCGGAACAGAAAAGACAATCTGGCTACACGACGCGGCGCAGCTCGGCAAATGGCGGACCAGCGGCCTTGCTCGGGTAGGTTCGGTTCGGCTTGTGGAATAAGTCGTGTTGTTCTATGAACTTAAAAATATCCTCGTTTGACCACTCCATTCTAGCCAATACAAATTGTGGGACAGACAATTTCACTCTTCGCGCACCCCGACAGCAGAAAACAAAGACCAGACCTAAGTGTATAGAGACTTGGACGAGACTGGCTTGGCGAGTACACTGCAAGCGCCGTGTAGCCGCAACAGCTGCCCGCGCCGAGCCCTTTGAGGATCGTGAGAAAACCGCTTCTGAGGCGATCCCACGAGCCTCGCTCCACCAATCACACTCCGCGCCGCGCCAGGCCGGTTACACGGCGCGTTTGAATACGATTCTTTGTCAATGACGTCAGTTATGACGTAAAATGTGCCAAGCCACGCGCCGTCTAATCCCGGCTTTAGAATCACATGCTTCCGGTCTGTTGAGGTGGATCAACAGGTTAAACTCACTTGCCTTTCGGAACCTATTGTCGGTCCCACCATCTGGCTTCAAGAAGAATGCCTGGTACAAGTGGGTCTGGGAGGCGTCAAGTAGATCGGAGATGTGGTGCGCCCACATCTCCAAACTACTGACTCCTCCCACGATTCGACCCACATAAATTCATAGAATCAACGTCCCGAAACGTCAGTGAATTTTAACCAATTGACGCCACTCGAAGGCCCAGCAGCACAAGGTTCAAATAATAATGTATGTTTCGGTCGGTATTACAGCTTCTACGTAGTAGCGCCCCTTAGTGTCTCGGTGTATCTTTCAAGCACTTCAGGTTTCATGGCGTGCATACTCATTTTGTGGCATCTTAGTGTCCGTCAGGGGAAAATAATCACGTAGCCTTACGACATATCTATAATCTCTTCCAAAGCCAGTTCTCCACAGAGTGCGATCTCGTGCGTTCGCTTTAAATTTACAGTAACATCTCGTATCCTTAAGGTCATCCAGTAGCTACCTACATCTTCTTCCTCGTCTTCCTGTCACTTCCCGTTCGTCAATAACGTCGTCAGGGGATATAACATATAAGTGGGTCAATGGAAATGTTATATGTGGAAATCACAGCTAGAGGTCGGAATATCTAGTTTTCACTTTAGAATTCCTACAGGCTTTGTACTAACGTATTGTATGTAAATACAAATATAGTGTTGGTCACCCTGTGTCTTCTGCTTCCAACCGTGGCTGTAATATGGAACATCTAGCGGTGTTGCGAAATTGACTCCATACTTCTACCAATGAGCAAGTAATTCGATAAAGTTTTTGGTTGTGTTTTCAATCCTCAATCCCAATCCCTTATCGGATTACATGAGTAAGTTTTAATTTCTAATTTTAATTGTATTCCTCCCTTAAAATTTTAATTAAAAACCACATCCAAGAGTAGAAACGTATATATCTGCTCGTAAATTGTTACAGCATCTATGCATTCATTTATACAGAGTACACGTAGTTAATAGAACTAGTTGGATGGATAGAAAAAGCAACGAAGAAGTGCTGAAGGAAATCAATGAAAAAAGAACAATATTAAGAGTGGTAGGAATGAGGAAAGTCAAACTTATTGGACATTTGTTGAGACATAATGGTTTTGTTACCAACATCATGGAAGGTAGAGTGTTGGGGAAGGAAAGTAGAGGACGACCAAGACTCTCTTACATCAAGAATCTGATGTAGGAACTCTTTTGCAACCCTACGCCGAAATGAAGAGACTGGCACAAGACAGACATCTATGTTTGCAGCGACAAGGCTTAGCCTTTAGAGAATGATGATGACACGTAGTTTATAATAGCTAATCACTATGTTCTTAGCTTATATTTCTGGCTATGTTAATTTATCAGGTAATCGGATACGCAAAATTAGGCAAATTATCTCTTAAAAATATAGGTCCAAAATTATAATAAAGAGACGTTAGATTGATAAATTTATATCACATTTCACTTTCTTCTAAATGACAGATCTTAATATCATAACTTACACAGTATTTTGCATGGTAGAACTAACTTAATTATCTTGTAATTTAAAGTCAAAAAGGGTGTAAGATATAGTCGTTTCTAATTGAAGTGTCACTTAATTCTCCACTGCCTGTTGAGAGTTCATCTAGAAGGCCCATCAAGTCAGTCTTTATTGTAAGAGCTTTCATGAATCCGACTAAATATAATTAATTATAGGGAAATCTAATGTAGAAATGAAAGTTCGGAGCAAATAGAAGTCAGCCGGGTAATTTTACGCAGGAAATGAAGAAGCCTTTTGCAATTTTAATAGATCGTATTAAGAGGTAGCTCGGTGTTCAAGAAGCGGATTTATAAGGAAAAAAATTTGTAGGAAAATATTGTTAAACATTTGTTTTAAAGCTGTATGTCCAAGACGCTGAGTCATATTTTAAAAATTACGAGTTGCTTATTCATCAATGAATGTTCCACCTTCTACTGAACCTGAAAGCCCCTTGTCCCTTTAATAAGATTCTGCAACGGGTCCCTATCCTCAGCCAGATGAATGCAACCCATATCTCCCTATTCATTTTTAGGTAACACCAATTCCAATATTACCCACTCTTCTAAACGTATGTCTTGTAAGTGGTCTTTACGTCTTCCAACGAACATTTTTGCATTTTTATTTCCGCCTTGAGTTCTACATACCTCGCACATATTATCCCCCTTGATCTGTATACCCTGACATTATCTGTGAATGACTAAAAAATATTAAGCCCCCAAATACGTAATTATCTTCAGTCTCTTTTCGCTTCTTCTCTCCTAATAACAAATATTCCCCTTCTATGCAGGTTTTGTCTGCCCTTCCATTCTCATGCTCCCATTATTTTCCTTGTCATTGTGTTGCTACCTTATGCACTTTATAGACAATGCAAATTTGTAACAAAATGTGTGATCTCATTCATTCCGCCGTAGTCTCAAACACAAATACACATTTTTCTCCCAGACCAAGTTAATAGGCATAAAACCTTCCATCATATCTAGTTTCTAGGAGAAAGAAACTAAAATACGATGGATAATTTGATGACATTTGTGTTTTTATCTCAGTCGCTACTGAATTCATAAAGTCATATTTAAAACAAAGGTTCTCGTTAAAACTATTAACGAATAAAATTATGTGACTTCTTATACGAGTACTTCCATGACGTTAAAGTTGTTTCGATCAGCTATATAGTTAATGTATAGACCAGTTGAAAGGAAAGTTACGCATTCCATCTGTTAAACATGGCATAATAATTTAACAACGCAATAAACTGCAGTGTTCATAAAGAAATTACACAGCAAAGTGGCTCTATTCTTCCCTCAGGTATTCATGTACCACGTACAATAAATGTTTAAACTTGTATGGGAGCAGAAGTTCCAGCTATTTCCAGATATTAGACTGATGTCGGAGCGTGAACATTAATAATTAACTTATATTCTGCTTCTAAATCATTCTGTATCCCAATTTAGCCCACTCCTTCCTAAATCATTAATTACGGCGTTTCAGTTTGCTCGGATATCCTAATATTTGACAGTAGAAAACAAGTTCCATCATGAGGAGCTGCATTTATTATTATTATTATTATTATTATTATTATGATTAGGATTAGCAAATTAATAAGGATACGTTTGACGGGGTATGGACCATATGGGTTACGTAAGACGTATATACTTGTCGGAAACTCTAAGGTGGAAGTATTCACTTGGAACACGTAAGTATAAAAGAAAAGAAGATATGAGTGTGGTTCTCAAAGAAATACGAGTGCGAAGAAACGGTATTGTTTCTTGTGGCTAAGGATAAGTACCAGTATTGGATTTTATGAAAGAGTAATAGAACTTCGGGTTCCATAAAAGGAGGATAATTTCTTGTGTGCCTCAGATATTGTCTACTCCTCTACACTGCACTTGCCCGATATAATTATTAACTTATCCTAAATATGTCACCTTATATAAGGCGAAGAATATAGAACGTCCATTTAATGTTTCATACTCCTACACCACAGAAGGAAAAATACGTGTGCATTACATAAGACCATCTGGTTAATAATATTCGGGGAAATAAGAGCGAATGAGTCTTACCGCATTTATTTCACATGTCCGAACTATAATTATCCTGAATTGGAGGCAGTAGCTTCATCCGAAATATTTGTCCTTATCTACCGTAATATATGGTGTAATATCCCAGAGGTTCGTAAAGTTAAAATAAAGTTTGTTTATCATTAAACGTGATAAGGGTTTATCAATTTCTTCAACCTTATGCTAGTCTCTAATGAGATAAAAATATGTTATAAATTCCACACTTCTTATTCACATAAGAACTGTTACCACATCTTTGACCTTTTGTATACACGTACTTTAAACTGGATGTTCAATTTTATTGACTGTGACAGGTATAAACTCAGATATCCTCTACACATTCCAATGCTACATTTTCTGCACTGAAAAGAAGCATCAATGTGACATATTTCCCAACACATTTCTTCCTCTTATTCTGTGAGGAACATACACCCCACTGTCTACGCAGAAGCTTAGTTGTCTTTTAAGATTGAAGGCTACAGAGAATGGAATAATTTTTCTAATGGCGGGGTGGGGATTTAGTTATATTTTCATCAGGCCTGCCTCTGGATCTCTTGTCCATTTCATCAGTATTACTTTTGAAATAATTTCGGAAACTTTCTTTAAGTTTCAAGTCCGACGATGATAGTAGTGTCAATGCTTAGTATCTCGATTGGACCTATCGACCATAGCCACAACTTTTCACTGAACCAGAAATTAAATTGAATTCCCAAGTTTTTTTTCAATACAATCTACGCGCTCTCTCATTTTGAAAAAAAAAATACTACCATAAATGGACAGAATAAATAAATTCTTGCACGCAGGAAATATATTAAAAATATTTCTTATTCGAAAACGTAATTAATTACTTTTTTTTAAATATATCGCTGTGCGTTGCTGTACTTGCATGCGAATTGATTAACCCCCGGTGAATCAAATCTATTCTCCATCGTCAGTCTTTACGAAATCACTCCACCCCTCGTGGTCTATCTTTTTCTGTCACTGCCCTGTGGTACACCCTCATCTGCATCCAGTGATTCATCGCACGGTTTGGTTTTATCTCCCTTTCGTACATTTGTCTTTCAAATGAAATGAAACGTCAATCTTACAGCTCAAAGTCGCGAACCAAGCAATAATATGACATGTTGAACGGTACATCCCTCTTTCATTACTAGAACATATATGTTGTTATCTGCAGTGACAATTCTGACGCTGACAAATCTCAGACTAAGACCAATGTCAATTCCGTGCAACATTCTAAAGTTTCGGGATCATTCTCTGTCTCCATCGTCAGAAAATTATGCATTACATGATAATGGAGATAGAGATCTCCCAAATGTAAGAGTGCTTTTCGGAATTGACACGGCCAAATTGTGATAATTAACCTCCGTCGTCGTAGAATCTCAACTTTATGGACTATATTTTTAACTTAATATTTAATATCTAAGTTTATAATGCCCGAATTACTAATTAAGATAAATTTTTATTCCGAAGTGCATTGTTGCTCTGGTGTAGAAACTATCTCTCTGTGGTTTATCGCTCTTTCTGTGTTACAGATGATTACTTCAGGAAAGAATATTACATTTTTGAATATGTGTTTAACTTTTTAGTTAAAGGATAATAGGTAACTCAGCTCAGCACTTCACAGCATATTCATACATGCATTTCCCGCATTCACGTTGATACCAGTTTTTTTTTTCCTGCATATTCTCCGCTTCGTAGGAAACGTATTGAAATAATATTATAAAACACTTAATCGAGTTTTAAAATGTCGCAAATTAACAGTTTGTCCTCCCATCATAAGTCTTTAGTGGTGTGGACTTCGATGGTTCTATGGTCCTCAAAATTAATGTGTTTTAGGTCTCTTCTTGTGTCACATTTCTACGAGTTGTTTGAAAACAATTGGAAATGAAATGTTTCAATTTGGAACAAATCTTCCTAACAAGAGGAAGAGATCATATTCTGAACTACCTGTAAGAGAGTAACTCGGCGTTTTACATAACGACTGATAAATAAAAAATGGCACATATTTTTTTAAATTATAGGCGTATACAGAAAATCCTGATGGTTACATGGTCCCACTTGAAGGGTAGATCTGAGTTCACAATTAGAATAATACTAGGAACTGCACTGCCATAGGTGAAATGCTATGACTGTCTAGTATTATTCCCCATGACGGCCATAAATATCATCAGTACTGAGCCATCGGTTTGTATTGCATCAACAAAATATAACAACCTAATTTTTATCTCCTACTATAAAGTGTTCACGTATTATGTACCCTAATATTTAGTTAAGGAAAACCCCACGAATATCGCCATTAAAACTTCTGTAAATTACTCTGAATGGCAATTTAAGTACGTTGCATATTGACTTAAATCAAATAACTACCTCGGCATTTTTTATGTTTTTTTTTCAGATAAAACAACGAATGTCCTTAAGATATCCAATGTTTCGATTAAATTTCGAAGAAGGCCCCTTAAAATACTCATCGAAATCTGGAACCAAATTTCCCTGTTTCTTCATATATGACTAGGGAATTAGTAAACCTGAAATTTCAATGGTACCTATAAGTACCACCAAATTTAACACTCAAAATGTCTGCATTTTCCTCCTGGATGTATTTACGTGTGTTATGTGATTCTCAGAACAAAAATCGATTATATTCCCACACAGCATTAATCGACTTGTTCTAATGGGAACTGGGAATGTTTACTGTGAATTACGAACTGAATTTTTTATATATATAATTCAGACGAGTTTTAGTTTAAGCCCTTTAAAATCCAGTGGTAAATACATGTACTAACTGCTCTAACATTAAAGTTTATCAGCCAAACGGGTCGCGAATGCTGCATTAAATGTTACCTATTCACGGCCGATAAGGACAATGTTGCCCCGCCCACGTGCAGGCACAGGCATTTAAAACGAAAATAACTCCGGCCACCAGTGTCTACATTGGGATTTAAAGGCCGGACGAGAAAATGTAATAAATTTTTATCTACGCATTACATGTGTTTCGTGTGATTATTACAATAAATTCCAATTTCTTGCCGGTATTAAATGATTTGTCTTTATAACGGGCACTATTGTCTCTGTAGTGTATAAACACAATTAATTTAGTTGAAGTCCTGCATTCAAATTGGCCGATCGACGTTTTCCGTGGTTTTCCTCGGTCCTAGAGTAAATTTTAAGTTGGCACCGAAATTCCACGTTGCACTACATTCTTTTCATGGAGACCTCCCAACTTTAAATTCAATGTTTCCGCCCAACCGCAGCCCTACCGAAATTATCAACATTTCTTCAAAATGCAGCCCTCCATGCACAAAATTCAAACTTCAGCCCATATCTTCAACCTCTTTCTTCTGCAATATACTCAAACCGTTAAATTTTTATGACTTTACCTCCTTCGCTTCTCAACGCTGTACCATGCCTCCAGCCTACCTTTGCCAGAAGGACGAGCGGGCACTGACTGGAAACATTTACAATCGTAAAATTTATTCTCCTCTCCGGCCTTCTAATAAAGGTAGTGTCTCCCACTATCCCTTTCTTCTTCTTCTTCTTGTTCTTGGTCTTCTTATTCAGTCAATCTTCAAGAAGATAAATGGCTTATAAATTAGTCTTGTTTCTGTCATGCCAAGGCATTGTTTCATTAAGTCTGTAAAATCATTGTCCCACAATCCTTGTGCATCTTGTGAACTACTTAAAACTTTTGCCTTATTTTACGTGACTAAGTCACATCCGACACACAGCAGGGTGAAGCACAGCTATGTCCTTTTCAGAAAAATCCTACACACACTTATTTACAAAAACAGACGGTGGAGCCCCTTCCTACTTTCAGCACGTAATTCTTTTCTTCCTGATTAATTGAGTGTATTCTGCGAAAATAGGAATATTTTAATATGGTACCAAAATAAAGTTGCCCTCACCCTTATAAAATTTCACGCTGTGATGTTCTTTTGAAAAAAGAACGTGACTGTTCCTTTTCAGTCAACTATAAAATGCAAGACTCTTCAAACCAGCATCTAATTACTTCCAATCGAACAGGTCCTTCGTCACAAAGACCCTTTGTTAGGCAACTAAGCCCTCTTCTTCATTTCTTTTCATTCCTTTAATAAATCTGCTTCCACTTGAATTCATGTTCCCCAATTTTGAAGGAATTTAATTAAAAGGCCTGGATATTTAAAACCAGCCTACAAAATCAAGACCCATTGCGCTGGCATTGTGTTAAAAACACATGCATTTTTTAAACTCATATTCCTTGCCACCAAAATAATTACATCCTTCTTCAGATTTAACTTTTTTCAATGTTTCTTCAAATTACAGAGATCATTTTGGTTAAGTGCGCCATTGATCAGGCCATAAAAGAAGTTCAGATGGAACAATTAAAATTAAATCATAGCTTGAATACTTTCTGTAACAAAATTGTAATTTACTTTAAAAAACAGATTATTTGTAAGCCCACTTTCTTCTTCATAGGGGAATAAGTAGGTTTGTGTAATCACTGGCAGGGGAAAGATTTTTTCTCCTCCTGAATTTCCACAACGGCCTGGGGTACATCCAGCCGCCTATTCATTAGGTACTGGGTTCTTTCCTGGGAGTAAAGAGGCCAGGGAGTGATGCTGACCACTTACCTTAATCTAGCGATGAAGGTGGAAATTAGTGGACCTGTACTTCCACTCAAGTCATATGCTTTCATGGCGTAAACTGGAACAACTTTAACTTTTTTTACCTTTTTACGTGTGGTGTGTCTAAGTGTCCTCTTATTTTAAATTTAAAAGATTTGATCTAATTTTGAAAGATTTTGTATGTGCGTTACGACATAGAAGGGAACTCCAAAACCATTTATTTTAATTTCCTACAAACAATAAAAATAGCAAGAAGGATGTGCGACTTTGTGACGTGGGCTAGACAGTAGCGCCACTTACCCTGAACTCCTGAAAGGATGTATGGAAATAGATATGAAATTTGAAAAAATTTGAAACAATTTTTACGGAAATATTTTTGTAGAATGTATAAGATCAAAATGGCGGCGTTGCAAAGTTTCTCATTAGATTTCGGTTTGATGTGGTTAAACGTGGACAAAAGGAGCCAGGAAAGGTAAATTAAAATACTAAACCTTTGCTATCTGTGTTCCTTGTACAATAAAATTACTAACGAGATTCGTATTGTTTCTTAGATGATCATGAACCCATCTGTAGTGAAAGTTGGCACACGTACCTAAAATTCAGGAACACGAAGAACATTCTATTAAACAATCACATAACGTATAAAATCGTAGAGAACCTTTTAAAGAATAATTGTACGCCACATACAATTCGTCTCCTCTTTGATTAGCACTGCGCTGAATGTTTGTCTTCAGAAGAAACCAATTTGAAGGAGATAACTACTTGCATGCCAGCTACAGCCGACAAAAGTTATGGGAATGAATGAGCCTACCACGTCTGTGTGATGTGATATGATATAGATATGGTCAGCGTCATTTTATTTTCTGCCTGTTTCTTGGAAGGAATGGCTGGCATTTCCCCTTGAAACCTGTCTGGTTTTATCCAAGGAGTTGAAAAGTAGAGCGTCATATTTTGTACGTGTACCAGATATTGAAATCCCGACCATTCCTCAGAAGGAAATGTGACTCGCATATCACAAGAATGTTGTATGCTCCAAAGAGTGTACGAGAAGTATGAGAAACTTTTCACGAAATGCAGAACATATTTCTGAGTTTTCCATTACACCTGGAATGTAGCACATTCCGTACATAGTCAATTCTAAAAGTACTTGGCGATTTCCAGTATTAAATTATTTATAATTAGACTTCACACACGCCTACAGTGCATGGGTTCACATCTTACTCTTATCACATTTGCTAAGTTTATATATCTCTCAGTTCCAGGGAGACCTACATGCTAAGGTTTATGTGTTTTATACTCTGACTTAATATTATTTTACTGATAGAGATATAACAAGGCAATGTTGCAACGTACACGACAATATATCCGATAAACTTTTTTTCATAATTGCAGCAAATGTTATCTGTTTATTGTTGCTGGTTTGTCCCAGTATGAATCCCTGTCAAATAAAAATACAAAAAAATATGTATTATCTATTTCCGGGTTATGATCTTTTAATCATACAACTGTCTTGATAAAAATAATTTTCTACTTATACCAGATAATATTTTCGAAGAAAACTTCCTCGCAGTTTCGGTCATGCAGTTTTCCTTATTAGATAAATTATCCACTTGAGCAATTTTAATTTCTCAAAGGAAATTTTTAAATAATGCATAAAATTTTTCAGGTTTCTTGATTCGTACAGGGAACGTCTAACACTAGGGGTGAGTAACCAGATAAACAGAAAGTACTGTAAGGCATTGGCCCTCGAAATCTCTAGGGAACAGGGAGAATCTGCCCTGCCATGCAATTTGTAAGGGTAAAGTCATTACAGCCAGCATGCCTGCTGTGCTAATTTCATACCCCTCGTGATTGCTAATACTGTAGGCTGCTTGCAAGGTGTTTGTCGCCACACGACGCTAATAAACTGCAGACGAAAAACTGTTTTGTCAGTTCAGCTATGGCATATTTCTACAGGTAAACGGGTTGGTGAAAACAGTTACTAAATAATATTCATTCTGCTTTATTGAATATATGTGTGAACTTAAATATTTCGACGGAATATTTTATGCAGCATAAAATGAAAGGATGAATTTGAGCGAGAAACTGGACAACATGGACGGGAGCGGTCGCAGTTATTTATTCGTAAGTTTAAATAGCAGCCACAAGAAACTTAAGTCGTGTAACGATAATGTAAGAAGTAAAAAAATGCAGTTTCAAAATCATGACTAGAGAAAGTGGATCTACAGCAAAAGATAAACATAAAATTTAAACAGTAATTTTAGAGGCCAAAGTATGAGGCTGGCGATTCACCTCCGTCTAGCGCAGAGATACAAAATCCTTGACTCTATATCTCCAATCACCCATACGGCTTCAAGCCGTGGTGCTCAATTAAAAACAGAAAAACTTATATTTATGAGATTATTTTTCTCACAGCGGCGACTAGGACCATGACGTTAACACGGTATGTGACGCAGCGTAGTTTGGTGCACATATTCGTATTAACATTTCCGAGGAATCCATCTAACAAACCACACGGCGTCATGTTCCATAAAAGAGTAATCTTCGACTTTACCGCACCCTTACCTTGCGTTTGACAACTCCTTTTTCACATACAGACGAGCCCGGTTATAACGACATCGGTTTAAGCGTCAGCTCGCCTATTGCGTCAGATATTCTGTGGTACCAATTAATTCCTCGCTATTAACCATAACATTACACTCCTCGGTTAGAACAACACTCGTTTATAACGACATGAAATATTCAGTCCCTTTCATGACGTTATAAGCACGTTCGACTGTATTCTCCAAGCACATTCCTTGCAATTTTTAGTCGCTCATCCATCTTTTTCTTCACTCCCTGAATATGCGGACCCAGTGTTGCGAAGTTAATCACACTGAGGGTGACACACAAGCTAATACGGAAAGCCCGCCACCGGGTAAGTTCTGGGCCACACTCATCCAAAATCCACCCTCACAAACTAACTACCTAAGAACTAATTGGTTTCTGGACTTTGTCCATCGTCCGGAAGTCTAAAATCACGACTTTCGTAAGCTGGATCCCAATTAGTTCTCAATGTTACATACCATCGTCAGAACCTTTTAGAATTTAACTCCCTAAGATCTATATTAATATTATCCTCTCTTCTACGTATTAAAAGAGGGAAATTTGCAGGAGCGAAATTTGGGGTTCTCACAGAGATGCTAATGAGAGTCAGTTCTCCTAGGATCTAGAATGTTATGTCCTGCCGACTGGTAAACTAGCACTACGCTCCTCTGAAGCGTCTGGAACTATTTCTACCAGACAAGGCGTTGCGTACCAGAAGAACTAAATCTTTAGTTTACAATAGTTTCACATCAAAATTCTGTATGCATTCCTTCTCTTCGCATTGTAGTTACATTCCACGGCCATCATTGTCTCTTTGATCTCAATTACCTAACTAAGAGACTCATCAAATCGGGGTGATTATGACTTCATGTACAGAAAAAGGGGTGGGTATTGGACGAACAGGAAACAAAATAAAATTCCCCTAGTTATTTCCTCTGTAAACACTAATACTAAAGATATCGATGTATTTGACACACCTTATACGGTATGTGGAACTAAACTCCTATATGTATGTGTATGTATGTATATGTATATGTGCTCAACAGATTATGAAATGAAAAATGCAGGTGAATGGCATTTACTCTTCATTTACTTCACTTTACGAACTTTGTGTAGAGAAAGCATAAAAAGGAATTATTACCAGGCATCTAACTTTCGTGAAAATGTCCACATTTTCCACGACGAAATTGCCGGCTCCCAAACTGTTCTGAAGGCAATTACTTTGTGTTGGTATTCAATACACTCATTTCCAACAGACGTGTGAGAGGTTACACTGCAGCAGTTGTCTGCGTACATCCAGTTGAATGAAATCAATAATGCAGGGAACACGTGCTGTTATATCTTGCATTGTATCTGCGGTTGTCTTTCTTTCAATTGTCATGGGTTTGCTTTGTCTCCTCAGTCACAGTTGAAACATTATCAGAAATCTGTACCTCATAAAAAAACGTAAAAATTATTAGCTAGTCAGCAAAATAGCTGATAAAATTCGTACCAGAAGTATTTAAAATCTGACTGTTTTGAGCAGTGAAAACTTCTCCTTATGCTCTTTGGTTGCACTTTTTGTACGGCGAAATTATTTTTAGAGTCACAAGGCGCTGTATAATACACGTCGTGAGATTTCCGTGTCAGTTAAATATTAATAAACTGTAAACCAAAACAACAGTATTAAAAATATTTTCCGCGAAACCCTTGGATTCAGCGTGCTATACTGACGGGTTCCGCAAGGACATTTTAGTTATAATGAAATTGATAAAGATAATTTCGATAATTTCCTTTCCATTGCCCTCGATATCTTTATGCACATCGATGCTACATTTATTTTCAGTACAAATCATCGATAATAACGTTCAGTTTTTCATAAAATTGCATAAGTATTTTATGCTTTTAAATTAAATTTGAGGTTTTAATAAATTGTATTTAATTTTTTCAGCCAAAAATACATATTTTCTATACTGCGTTCCGCGGAAATTCGGATTTAGGGCAGGAATCGGTAAAATCCAGCTTTTATTCTGAATAATACTTGTAAAAAATGAGATCCCACTGTAATTCTGTCATGTCGATTGTACAATAGTATTCTACCTCATTATACTTGGTGTTACCAGGCACATGCAAAGATAGGTATCTGTAGCTCAACTAATAAAAATTGTTAAATATAGTACCCGAAGATGGCAGAAAATAGGGACGAAACATGTAGTCAAGTTGAAATTTTATTATAAAGAGTCAATTGTGAAATACGGGACATATTTATAACCCTAAGTTTAATTCAAATTTAGACACAAGGATTTCAGATAATTACGAGTTTGAAGACCACCGCTCTAAATGATACGTGACAATGTTTGAGTCACAATGGTGTGGGGGGTTGTCCAATGTATGTGATAAAACTAATACACAAGACATTGTGCCACCTGCGTCTTCTTCGTCGTCAGACGATTTCCATACTTACAAAATTACTTAACTTTTCTTATTTTCGATACTTGCAGCAGCTTTCCGGACGGAAGCAGGAACTATTTTAGTACACAATACTAGTTCTGTAACCATCATATCGCAGGGGTGACAGAAATACTTGTGGTATTAACACGGTTTAATTTCCGATCTTCACTGCTGTCAATAATATTGTAGATAAACAACTTAAAACGTCGGTCTATACACATAATGTATGTAATATGGAGAGTCACAGCGGGTGGCTCTCAAGCTTGAAGGATGGGCAGAGGTGCAGCAATTCCAGCAAGTAAACAGCCAAGTGTCGAACAATTTCTATCCCACAAAGTACAGCTATCCTAACCTGCTCCTTGTAACTGATGGGCATCTTAAACATTTCGAAATTTTACCTACAGTAAAGTACCCATATGTTGACCTCGGTGGACTAGTGGTTAGCGTGCTCGCCACTGGACCCAAGGTTCGCGGGTTCGATTCCGACCGAGGTCGATGGATTTTTAAGGGTGAGGGGAAGTAAAGCCGTCGGTCCCATGTCGTAGATTTACGGCATGTAAAAGAACCTTAAGGGCATGAATAGAACTAGTAATGCTCGTAAGCAAAATTCAGCGGCAATTTCTCACCCAACTCTCCTGACTGACTGCCAGATGGATCTGGCAGTCACATCAGGATTGAGTCGAACAGCGCGGCCAGTGGGCTGGTCACTCACTGCCACAAAAGCACAAGACCAAGTAACCTCGGAAAGAGAAGGCCCAAGCCCATATATAGGGCTGTCGAGCCATGGTTATTATTATTATTATTATTATTATTATTAAATTATTAAAGTACCCATATAAAGCAAATGTTTTTTTTACGGAAATCTGTGGAGTTGTATCGAGGGTGGCGGTAAATCTAAATACACTCTAATAGGAAACTTCGGTTCAGAGACTTTCATGTTTGCTAAGTGAGCGTTGCGATATATTGGGGGTTGACTGTACATGAATTTGATATATGGTTCTTTTTTATATATTTCTGTCTTCCTTATATGAAAATACATATTTATTTCAATTCGTTGGCTTGTACAGCATATCTCGCCGCAAAGTAAGCTCCCCTTTGAAATAAATTCTATAAGAAATGGGTAAAGTGCCTGTGTACACCATGAAGGCATATTGGGAGAGTAGGCTTAAGCATAAAGCTCCACTCATTCTTAGCCTCGGTACTATACTGAGGTGAGTGGTCTGTAAACTTCACGTCCCGGCCGCTTTACTCCAGGGGAAACAAAGCCCGGTGCCCATTGAAGAGGAGGCTGGGTGGGCTTCAGAATCAGTCTGGTCGTCTTTTATGTACAAAGGTAAAGGTAAAGGTACAGAAATCCAATTTACAGGCCTGGATAGGCCCTTAGGTTTCCAGGAGGTTGAGGCTCCCAGATTTGAAGACAAACGGCACATGAAGGTGGTAAGGTTGTCAGCCCTACGCACCGGCCGCCTTTACCCCCAGGAAATATTCCTGGTACTCATTTCTGTTAGGGGCTGAGTCAACCCAAGGGCCATAGTGCGACCGAAACGTTTATGTCAATGACACCATTGAGAATCGAACCCGCGTCTGTTATGTAACAACCGTAAATAGGTATCTCTAAAGGAAATGAACCAGCAAGAAGACGCTAAGTGTATACCTTTCGTTGGAGATATCTTATGGGGGGGGGGGGGAGTACATCCAAAAACACATCATTTCTAATTCTGAGATTACTGCTGTGGATATTGGTGATACTGCATTGTGAGTCACATAGTGGCTATGTCATACATGTTTTATACACTAAATCAAATGGTATTCACTCACAAATCTACGTTACCACATGTTCACAAATAACCTGAAGGGATATGTGATTAATTTATTTTGATGAAATCATCAATTTTGTTTTTATTTATAAGCTTAGCTTGTGGCGAGTGGAGTCTAAAAATTCAGCACACCAACTCGTAATGTTTTATTGATCGAATATCTCTGTCCTGTAAGTTCACGTTTACTTCGAATGCAAAATAATATCAGTTTTATAGCACGAACATAAGTACAGCGAGGAGTTGAGATAACTCTGGCGGTATGGCGACTAGGCTACTGGCAGGAGGATCCAAAGTTCGAATACAGGCAGGAACAAGAGATATCGCTCTTCTGCGAAGTGTGCAGCCTGGATTTGGGGCCCACCCAGCCTCATATTTAATAGGTATCAGGGTTCTTTCCCCGCAAGTAAAACGACCGGGGTCTATAGATGTCCACTTACCTCCATCCAGTACCGAGGTTAAGAATCAGTGCAGCTATGCTAGTATTCCACCTCTATGCCTTCTTGGCGTAGAAGTGGATAAACTTACCTTTTTAAAAACACAAACTTCCCTGCCTCCTCTGCAAGACAAAATTTATAGTGAAAAAGAAGAAAGAAAGAATAATTTTTGCCGCAAAGTTCAAAATTTTGTGCATGATTATTTAATACGGTTACTTCATCTCTAATGCACAATCTTTCAACTTCAATAAATTTACTATTATTATTATTATTATTATTATTATTATTACTATTTTTGGACGTCACAATCCGATTCCAATCTTGGCCTCCTTTATTGAAAGATTCATTCTAAATCCTATTCTGAGAGGCGTTAAACCAGGGATCCACAAATCTTCCACACATCCAGGAGCCACCTCAGAATTGTAGGCACCAGATGAGTGACATGGAACCAGTTCCTTACTTAGGACACAAAGTATTAGGCTCTACTAAAATACTTAATCTGTCTGGTGACCTGACGCCCGGAATTGGTGCACCACTGCGATAAACTCCTCAGATGAAAGATCTGGTCAAGGTAGAATCGAATTTTAATCATAATAAATAGGCAGTTTAGGACCACACGAATATCACGACTGGTAAATGTACCTGATTCACTAACCTTAGTTACAGTAGTAACTACATGTACCACATGCTTTAATGTGAAATACCTGCACTTTACTTATAAGGTGAATTTACGTTAAAAGTAAAAATCTCACAATAAATGGTGACTACGTCCTTTAAGAGCATTAAAATTTCTGTTTCGTAATGGAGAGACAGTGTGAGGTAGAAACCAATGTCGTATTGACATTCTGACCGTTAGGTTCTATCGTCTATCCCAAGGGCACTGGCAAAACAATGATTGGTAGGGGAAAATAATGAAGTCGCTGAGAATTCTGGCTGGACATTACAATGCCTTTACGCACACTGACCTGGAATTAATTATTACTGAGCAAAACTTCACTCTGCAAAACAATAGGCCTATAGCACCGAGTGAGAGATGCAAAATGTAATACAAGTCGCCCAATATTAGTAATCAAAAGGTACTTTACTTGACTAAAAACAGGTCTTACGTCAAATATTCCTTAATAAAATATAGTCTTTCTCTATATGTGCTGTATCTTTAAATTTGTATTCTCTTTTCATTATTTATGAGAATGAAATTACACTGAAAAAGAAAGGACGTTAAAATCTAGGGGGAAAAGAAGAGCAATTAACTCCTTGCTGTACGTCTGAAGAACCTGTAGTTGGTCTCACTGGGATCCGGTAATTAAAAGCCTTCACTAATTTAAACACGACACAGGTGTCCGTCCTTCTCTGTCGCCGAGTGAAGCGCGTCCCACGCCCCTAAATAGGGCTTTGTCTTGTCCAATAAAAACCCTCCCAGGTTTTGCCTACGGAAAAATACACGCAAAATTATACTCACATCAAAGGCTGAGTAACTTCCATCATCGAGAATTGATGAAGGTCTCCAGAATTCTCAGCACGGACAGTCACTTTCAGAAATAAATTCATTTTGTTGCGTGGGTTCAGAGTTGGTAACCCTGTGAAGTGTGATTTTATACCTGTCTTCAATGCTTGCATATTATGACCGACTTCTCGCCCGAGGGGAAATAATTTTGGTAGTACTCAAGCAACTTTTCGCAAGTCATATTAATTTAGTGTTTCAGCTGTCGCACCGCCTTCTGTTCTGAAGCGAAAATGTAGATTTATGGAATCACCAAGTTCACTGCGCGTATATAGCTCGTATATATGTTTGCGTCCTCTCTGATTCATTTCAAAACACTGAAAATTTTTCACGAAAATTCGTATAAAACTTATGACCGCTGGGGCTATTCCAGCCTTGTATTTTTTTGATTTCGTACTCTCTGGATATTAACACAACGAAGGAACAAATTTTTAGATGGGCTATACAGTAGCACGACTAACGGCGATAAATATACTTGTACTGTTAATGGTAGTTCCTGTACATCTAAAATTTTGGTTTAACTTAATTTTAATTTTAACTGGGACAACTACTGGGCTACTGGATCTACGAACATAAAATGCTGTGTACAACTACACTAACAACATTCCTACAAGTTACGTAAAAGTTGGCAAATTCAAAACTGCAGACGGTGCGAAAATTAGAGCTTATATCCGGCAAGTTTAATTTGCTTTTCTCTGCATTTATTTAAAACAAATTCAAATAAATATTAAACGTATATACTATTGTTTTGGCAGTATCATTTATTGTGTTTGTACACGGATTTTGATATTTTCTGTTAATTCCCGATGAAGATTACTTTAGCAATTTAACAAATATTGCTTTATGTGTCTTCTTTTTGCGAGTAGGCAAGATGGTTTGAAATTTGGTCTCACTATAACAACATCATTGGTTACACGTTGTGGCGCTATTACATATTATTTATGAAATACAGATTATGCTTTGACTATGTTCCTGGGAATCCATACAGTAATCTACAACTGTGTTGTAAACTAACAGCAACTTCACGATTGTTTGTGACAAGCTGTTGACATGTTATTGGTCTGCGCAAAGATTGCTGGGTACAGTAAAACGATAACATCATAATGCAGTGCGGGATATTTGGTTTTCATTCCTCATTTAACCTCAAAACAGGAAACTCCCTCAGTACCAGAAAATGACTTGTCAACTGTTATCACATTTCCGAAATCCTTCAGGTACTGCTAACAAACTGTCAGAATACAAAAGGCGAAAATGAAATATTAAATACATATTTTAAAGTTTAATATTTCCGGTTATAGGAAAACAATGCAGTTGCGAGAGATAATACGAAGAGAGTATCTAGCATATGAATAGATAATATGAATTTTTGTGTTTGAATTACACAAACCAGCCTTTCATATTCAGTATGAAATACATGTACGATTTGGTGAGTGATCCGTGCCGACAGCAGTAAATTATAAAAACGGTAGGAACTGGAAGCTAAATATAATATTGATGTAGTTATATGCAGCCACCATTCTCGAAAGGCAATAAAGTTTAATTTATGCAATTAGTCGACAGTAACTGCTAAAGCTTGCAGTGGCGTGTCCTTTATATATGCTGGTTGTGCATTAACCGGACACAAAAAAATGTTTCAAATTATTTCCCTCAGAAGAAGCAAAGTTACTGATTTCTTAAAAGCATCGGTCACCCTATGATCATTCTCTCAGTACTGCGTTTGTAATTGATGAGTGCAGACACAATTTTAAGTATTCAATCACAGTTTTGTAGCAATAAAACTCGGGTTTATTTTATTTTGACATTGCTTATTCCGTGCATCTTGACTAAAGAATTCATTCATAACACAAACGAGTGCACATTTGACACAAAAACACAGTATTACAGTTACCTCTTACAAAGAACTCACAACCCATCATACAGGGCCAAGATCCATAAAGGATCGAAGCCCAAATTAGATATTTGTATGCAAAGAAAAAAACTACAGAATATCAAAATACAGATTTTTAACCATAATTAATGAATACACAGTAAAAATATTACTATTTTATTCCTTTACTATATTTCACTTTTTAAAAGCGTCTGTTCCATAGTCATCATAAATTAAGAAACCTATACGTTGACACTAGCTGCATGGATGTTGAAATATAATAATTACTTTTACAATATATTATATTTCGGTAAGTTTTAAATTTTGGTATAAAGCTCCCTGAAGGTGGCGTATACAACGGCGAAACATACGAATATAAGACTATATTTTTATGTGTCAAGTGTGCATTCGTTCGTGTTATGAATAAATAATCAGATTACTTTTGTTGATATTTCAATAAATTTGGTTTCTCTTCTTGACACCCGTCATTCAAAACCAAATACGAGTAGTAATAAAATCCTTAAGTAAAAGTTAAACAACTCAGGTGCATGCCATTCCGTGCACACGCGCAACCAGCAGCTCGTGTGTGCATGCGTGTGCGTGCGTACGTGTACTTTACCTTTGTATGTACGTATTAAGTAAGTAACATAACTATATAGTCTTAAGAGCATGCACAGTATACCGCGCATTGTAACTACAATTTATTCAACAAATACCATCACACTGCAAAATATTAGATAAACGATACTTTGCGTATTACATTTCCCGACATATTTCCAACAAAAGTTAAATTATCTTCAAGAAAGACCTATGTGTGTACATAAATGTGTCCACTGGCGAAGGTTATACGAGTACGTATAGTACGTATTCTCAATACATTAGTTTACCAAAATACCTAAAATAAATGTACAGTACGACAAGAGGAAAATTAAATAAAATAATCCATTTTGCAGTAAACACATACATCTTTCTTTAAACATGTACGCAGGAAATTATTTTAAGAATTCTAGTGTTAAAACGTTCTGAGTTACAAATAAGTAGGAATGGCGTGTAAAGTGGAAAAAGTTCGAATAACATTTTCAGTACTTAACATCTTCTTGTATTATGTCACAAATATATAATTTGCTGTTGTACAATGAGTCATTTTGAAACAAATCGATAAACAAGATTCAAATGTTCGAAAAGTCGATAACTGTTTACCAGTCAACACGGCGTCGTATACCCTACAACTTGAATCTTCAGCGAACTGATAAACTAAAATCCCACAAAATCTGCTAGGTTTATTTCAGTTCCATGTAAAGTTAGTGTTATCTTTGACAGATAAAAATGGAAATAAAATTCGCAATCAAACGTCTACTGTACGATACGAATATCGAATGTAATCAATATCTGCCCAGTAGTTTCGCAGTAAAGCGTGCTGTCACAGACGCGACCTTCCAATTTTAACCTATATATGATTTTATTCCCGAGCCTGCATAGAGCTTTATGTTATATACATTACATAACACTATACTGATAGATTCGAGATCTCAAATACATGCAAATGTGAATTTTTACTTTTTATTTTCGTAATCAGCCTGATGATGGCTATATTTTAGCCAAAACATGTAGCTGATTTCCTTCAGAAATAAATAGTGTAGTTGTCTTTAGACTGAATATTTTGTACTTTTAATTGTACTTCCAATTTTACTTTCTCACCTTCTATACAAAGAAAGATTACGGTCAACGTTTAAGAGAAATCGAACAAACCCCACAAAGAAGATAACACTACATAATAAAACCCGTAATTTTTTACCTAAACTTATGTTAATTTCGCTTTAACACAATTTTATATGAGTTTTATAATTTAAATGTTTATTTGCTGCCGGTAAATGGGTTTTAAGTTAATTATCCAAGCATTTAAACAGACCAAAGGAGTAGGCTAACAAAAATTCACAATACGCGGTTGCTTTTGTACCACACCAATCGCGTGAAATGCGGGATGGCCTACATCGTATTTGTACAATGTGAGCCATTTCTAGCTGCGAGCTCTAATACACTCCAGTACCGCCGGAGGTAAAAATATTTGATGCAATGCAATATTTATTCATGAAGTAAGTTGACAGAATATTTTATTCCAGTGTGTATATTCAGTATCGGATTAGAGGGGCCCATATTTGTCGGTCGCAGAAAGGCTAGCCCTTAAATAACTAGGCTTCATTCCCTTCACTGCATTTAGCGAATTCAGGATGCCGGAAAATCGGAGTACCGGGAGATAACAAAGTTTTCGAAGTACACCTGCAATCCTCAAGAATATTCATGCAAATAGGGTGAAAATCCCATATACTTCTGGAAACTTTTAGAAATAGAGTTACACTTTATTGAAATATATTTGTAAAGTACAAAATTTATAATTTATGGATGGAATTAAGCCACTTTCTCGAATCTCATTAGAAGAGAAGTTGGCTCTCTGAAAAAAACATTTTAACGTACTTTGAACAGACCTGGTAAGCATGTACTTCATACTCACTAAGGAACAACAGAGCGGGGAAATTACCCTTAATGACAAGCGTCTACATGAAACAGATACAGTTTGCGTAAAAATTCCATTCTTCCTCTGTTTTGTGTTCGAACACTGTTCCTTTGTTATCTGTCATCTCTCTATTTTCCTTCGAGATTTTACAGCTTATGAGCGTTTTGTGTTGTAGGGAAAATTACAGTATACCAAAGTGAATACACAGATAATGAGCAATAGCATGTACGAGGGTTTACGAAATACCATAAACGGGAAGATTACGCGTGAATTTCTCAACGATCTTCAAGCTAGGTTTCGTAGGAATGCTACTTCCAAAGCGACAGTACTGTAGACGATGTCTTACACAAGGAGTAATATGACTTGTTACGCACGCTGTTCTTAGACGTAATGTCTAAAATGAGAAAATGGGGTATTAAAATAATGTTACAATATTTCTCTCATAACCACATTTTATTTCGTTTCTGCTTTAAAAGAACATGCAGATATTCTTGTTAAACATTTTTTTCGTCGATTTTCTTATTGAAGGGCCCCGTAGCAGACCCTACGGACGCACCGCAGCCTTGAAGGCTTATTGTGCAACGCCATGAGGAACATGATGAAGATGATGAGGTTTATCTGATTTTGCATTTTAACGGAGCTCCATTGGAATGAAAATGACAGGGGAAAACCAAAATACTCGGAGAAAATCCTGTCCCAGTGGCACTCTGTTTACCTCAAATTCCACAAGGACGGACCCGGGATTGAACCCGGGCCTCCACGGTTACAAGTCGGACACTAACCACCTGAGCCATGGCACGGCCTCTGTTGCGTCGATTAGTAATTAATTACAGACGTTTTTGAGGAGCTTGCTCCTCAATATTTAGGGTATTCTACTCTTCTTTAACTACTGAAGATGGAGGCAGCAAGCGTCTCGGAAACATAGATATCCAGTTGCCTATCGACATGGTATCATGTCGCAAGAGATTTTAATCGTCATTAACAGGGCTGTGATGATCTCATATCATGCAAATTATGATTTGTTTATTTTTCTGATAGTTTGTTCGTCGTTAATTTTACGGCCCTGTCAGAATCTAACTTTAAGACTAAAGGGTGTCAGTGCTAGGATGACAGATTGTGCAGTATGTGCAAGGTAGCGGTCATGACTTAATTTCGTACTACACCTTTATTTGCCTATAAATACTGCGGTAAACCATGACAGTCGGGATTCGAATCTAAAACACTCCGAATACAAGTCCAGGACTCAAGTGCCACACATAACTGCCCTGTAATTGTTAATGAGCATGCTCAATTAGTCTGTCTTATGGGAATTGAACTCCTGAAATTGTTTTATAACCATCTGCTTAAAATTTGCCTTATTGTAAGAGGTAACTGTTCCGAATAAATGTGAATAAGCAAATGGCATATACAAAAAGAAGCTCAACTAGCTTTGCAAGTATCAAATTAAGGTAATGCAGGAATAAAGAGAATTAATTTAGGCTTTGATGATTAAAGACTGACACTAACTGGTTTCTATTTAGTTCTATAAGCCGTTACAAATTTAAATTTAAAGTAGTCTTCATTATCGACTTTGAAGAACTGAACGGGCATTTCTTAGGAATAGCAAATCCTTTTATATTTTCGCCCCTCTTCCATTTTAAATCCTCTTACCTTGCCACTCATCACGGATGATGCTAGGAAATTCGTTTATGGATGAGATTAGACTATCATCCCCAACCCCTTGAGAAAAGAAGCTGAAAGGGAATCTTGAAACTTAAAACGGCTTGATATGAATGCAGAAAGCGAAATTCGAATTAAAGAAAAGTAAAATCTTATAATGTGGCTTTAAATCCTACTATAATTTGCAATGTTCTAAGAGGTACAGCAAACCGTGCCGTAAGCAAATCACAATTACTATAAATTGTATCGCCAGGTTTAACATAAACTCTGTATTTTGCCCAAAAAGTGAATTTATTCCTTCCGAAAGATTTTCAGAGAGATTCATTCCCTACGCAGTATTAACCGGTACATTTTATGCAGTGCATGGACTGTGTTCTCTGTGAGGTACAAACCGAGTTTTCATACATATATAACTCACATGAATATGAGTTTAATACTGCTTTGCTTGCAACCCATCTTTACCAGAAAAATGTTTGGGCACAGTCTGCAAACTGTCAGAGATTTTCTGCCCTCCACCGCAATAAAAGTTGTGCCTCTCAAAGTATCCCACTGTCTCTTCTTCTTCTTCCTCTTCTTCCTCATCTTCTCCTACTCAGTTTTCAAAGTTTTTCGCCGTTTGCCATGGGTAGTAGAGCAAACGCTCAGCTGGTAGTCAAATTCGACGTTGCACTGCACGCTTGTCGTCCAACGCTCCAAAGATTAACATTAAAATTTCCTCCAAAACGCAGCTCTCGCAAATTTATCAAAATTTAAATAAAATTCAGCACATCGGGTATAAAATTCAACAACATCCAAAATTTAGTCACT
Organism: Reticulitermes speratus; assembly: GCA_021186555.1. Lineage (NCBI taxonomy): Eukaryota > Metazoa > Arthropoda > Insecta > Blattodea > Rhinotermitidae > Reticulitermes > Reticulitermes speratus. The sequence continues at coordinate 9,181,883 of JAJKFL010000039.1, read as the reverse complement.
TTTCAGAGGGTTATAATAACATCTACAGAATACCCTAAAAGTCGTTTTACATATGTATTTGACATTTCAAACTCAATCTCGGTGCAGTTTACGGGCCTTTGATTCCTCATATGCTGCCTGCCTCGGTGCACCATACGGTCGTGAAGGCGTTTCAAGTTACTACACGTTCAAAACACCTCCTTCCTGGGCAGTAGTTGAAATTTAAACCCAAGGGTCATAGAAGTGTTAATCACTTATGTGTGGTTATTTTCACTTCCGTTGAATTTTATTTGCAGCAGTTGGCAACACTATGGTTACACGAGCTGCTGTTTGGTACAGCTGGTGTTAAAGTAGCTAGTATTCGCCTGGAGCATAAGCATAAGGTAGGTAAAGCGACTCCTGCATTAAAGAACGAAGGGAAACTAAACCATTATACCGTGTTTGTAACGTCAGACATGACGAGACATGTTTATTTGTACTAGACAATACACTAATTAGTATGCTGTGTCCTGCTGGGTATTGCAAATGTAAAGTTTCACTACGTTACACACGAGGAACTGAAAAATAAAATTGCCGTTTTGTCACCAAACGCCTTACTTCGTTGCTTATCACTTCTGCTACGTATATTGGTGGCTCCGATTTCAAATCTTAGGCAGAAGACAAAATATTTTGACACTACTTCTTTTTTCTTTTTATTTTTCCAGTGTCTCCATAAAATTGCTCGGACAACAAATCAAAGGAGGCCATGAGCGTTTCCTTCCAAATATCGTTGGTTTAATGCACAAAGTCACTAAGTAACTCTTTCGCAAATTCTTGTTACGATTCTTTGACATAATCCTGTATCACAGAAAAATGTTTGAAATTGTACGTTTTTTTAAATACAACAAGTATAACTTTCCATAAATAATACATTTTATGAAAATCCAATTCTCTTTGGAATGTTACATCGTACGGAGTGGTAAATAGTTACCGACGTTTCGACAGAATACAACGCCTTCATCTTCAGATTCCAGCAATTCAAGAGGATGTCGATACGGTTTTACATGCCAGATGACTTCAGCAATATCGCTGTGAGAACCTCAAGTTTCACAATACCTGTCGTCTTCACAAAACTCTCTAGACTGTGGTTAGTAATTGTTTTTCCTTCATACCAAATACATACCCCTTTACATTACTCATTTCTTACTTCAGTTCGTAATTATGCAACCCACGCAATAACGGCATCCTAAAGTACCTACTGAATTATTTATTGGCCTATTTCTTCGCTATACGTATAGAGTAGATAAGTTAAAGGCATAGGTCACAGTGTGTCGATGGCCGTATAATGAGATTTGCAAATGAAATGGGAAATTCTCCAGCCGGCAGTAAATATAAGGCAAAGAATTTTGTCGCTCTTCGCTTGTAAAGAGCTTACATTGACACCAGACATGCTGTTAACTAACATTCACCTACTTGTCACTTAGATAAGGGTCAACAAGCAAGAATCTTTAACAGCGTGAGGCGATTTACAAATGTGGATCAGTTAAAATCACTTTACAGCACATATCCATCGACGTGGTTCACTCTTTGTTACACTAAGCGTCGTAAAATAACCCTCAAAAAATAATTATCTTGTCCTACATTTTATATGAAGTACTATAAAGAACAGAAGCATAATGCGTGGTCTTACTAAGTGCGCTGGCTTTTAATTGAATTCTTTTTCCGTAATTTAATTCTAATGAAACTACAATTGACGCAAATATAGAAGAAATTTGTAGTATGTAGAATTGTTCCTTTTTAATTAAGGGCCACTCTATAGAGAGCTTTGTTGACGTAGAGGTATAGCTCCATGCATTCTTCATCTTTACTCTAAGGTGGAGGTTGTGGACGGCTTCAGTCTCCGGCCGGTTAGCAGCTGTAGAACAAATTCTAAATAACCACCCGATCGGATGCTGGGTGGATTCTAAAACCTGTCTGGACGCCGTGAAGAACATAATACTTGCTCGGTAGTTTACTATGAGACTGTCTACGAACACTGAATACTGAAAGAGTACTGGACATAAAATGCAATTTTTTTAGCACATGAAGACTGTATGCAAAGGTCTAAACGTACAGTAAAAGGAAGACTATATATGTGTTTCATTGTACATCAGTAAGTTTCAGGGACTGGTTTAACGATGACACTACAAGTAAAATGAGTTACAAATATGAAATGTTAAAGTACTTGAAAATCGTCGCTTCGTGTAGAAGGGCACAGCAGTATTTTGTCTAAACCTTGGAAGCATAAAGTTGGTAAAAATTACGTATATATATATATTTTTTTTCCACAACACAGAAAACACATTGCAACTTTATCGCAGATATGGACGGTTAGTGTTCTTTAGGGAAAATAATTTTTATTTATTCTCAAATCACATAATAATGCGTAGTTACACTTTGTTGAGAAAATACAAAGCTGTTACATGTTAACAGAGGCGGTATGTATAATAACCAATGTATTTTAAATGGTTGTACACTGGTAATGCTTTTAGCGTACAATAACAAGGCCCTTATGTGGATACATACACTGTTTTTAAAAGCCACAAACTCCTCTGCCACTGTCTCATGTCTCTTAACATTATGAAACAGAATGTAGACGCTGCAAGAAAGCAACAGCAGACCCGGAAGTTAGAAAGCGTTTCGTAAGTAGGAACCACAGAATTTCCTCTAGAGACAGACAGCTCTTTAATTTTTGTAGCAAGAAAGTAAGTTCTCTTCATATGAAACATCCCTCAGGCCCGGATATAATTTGTAGTACCCAAATCCGCCATTACAGAGGAACAAACAGTGATGTTTACTTTCCACAGTGCATACATACATACATACATACATACATACATTCCATTAATCCAAAAGTCTGTCGAAGTGACAACTGGATGTGGAATAAGTCATAATATACAAATACTCCTCGTATACAGCTACATTGACTATAGAATTTTACATTTGAACAGCATTGCGAATAATATATATCGCTGTAAGAAGCTACTGCTGTTGAAGCGAATTCTTATGCTACCCACACACATGCAATGACAATTTGACTAAATTATTAACTGACTGACTTTTTTTCTCCTATGGCTCAACAGCCCCTTTTCGGGTGCCTAGGCCTCCTCATTTCGAGGTTTCATGATCACACACATTAGATACACCACACTCGGTAGGACTCCTCTGGACGAGGGACCAGCTCGTCGCAGAGACCTCTACCTGACAACACACAACACTCACAAGAGACAGACATCCATGCCCCCGGTGGGATTAGAATCCACGATCCTAGTAAGCGAGCGGCCGAAGACCCACGCCTTAGACCGCACGGCCACTGGGATCGGTTGACTGACTGACTAACTGGAAGGTAAAGTTCACCCTTGGACAGGCTATGAAGTCCAGCTGGGGATTAGAAATACCGCTCTATTCTTTCTTTAACCTCGAAGCTAGATGGGGGTGGGTGGTCAAAGCCAAGCCCCCAGCCCCTTTATCCCCAGGAAAGAGACCCGGTACCCATTGTACAGGAGGCTTGGTGAGCCCCAGGGCTGGTCTGGACGGGTGCGGAGAATCTCGACCCCACCGGAATTAGATTCCCGGACCTTTCAGCCGGTAGCGAGTTGAACTAATTAACTAATACACTACAGACTGACTGACCGGCTAACTAATTAACCAAGTAACTAACTACGTACTAGACTAACTGGTTGTTTTTTTTATGGCTCGACAACCCCTAGGGGCCTAGACCTCCTCATTTTACGAGGTTTCGCGATCACACACTTTAGACACACCACACTCGGTAGGACTCCTCTGGACGAGGGATCAGCTCGTCACAGAGACCTCTACCTGACAACACACAACACTCACAAGAGACAGACATCCATGCCCCCGGTGGGATTCGAACCCACAATCCCAGAAAGCGAGTGGTCGTAGACCCACGCCTTAGACCGCGCGGCCACTGGGATCAAGTGGTTGTTTGACTAACTAAACAACCAATAAAATACGTGCGGGTTGATGATCTCCCAGTGGCGACAGTCGTTATGCACGGCATTCCAAAGCAGCCTGCTGCCTGTCTTCGTTTATCAAGGAAGAGGAGGCAACAAGTTCCTCTGAAATTTTGACGCATGTTAACTAGTCTGCACGGTATCACATCCAGAATACAGTTAAACTGACTAAATTAATCTCAAACTCATACTGTATGACATATGAATAATATGCAACAATATTAATTCGCGAAACGTGAAGGTGAGACACCTCTTGGAGACAGGTAAGCTCTTTTGTATGCGGTAATGAAGCTTCAGGCTCCATAAAAGCCTGCCAATTTCTTGACTACCTGACCGATAATCAGCTTAGATACATACAGCTTCTTGGTAGATACTTAATTATATTTTAATATTCCTCCATTTGCTTATAATTTTCGTTTTCTTAAAATTATCTACTTCATTTGACAACATTTTAAATTACTATTAGTCTTTTCTTTACAGAAGGTTAAATATACATAATTTTTTCCTCAAAACTTAAATCACAAGCTTGTTATTTCTTCTTTTTATTGGAATGATTGTCATAGAGAAACAGACCTGTATTTATGCTCGGTCGCATTGAAACAGAGAATCCATACTTAGAGAAAACCACAAATTTGTGGTGTATTTCAATTATTGAGCTGATTAACAGTAAAATCATGGTGTTTTATAATTGCAATGCTCTTCTCGTGTTAAGTGGTATGAGTATGCAGGCAAAATTTTAAACAGATGTATTTGAGTAGCAGCATGGGAGAATTAGCAGATATGAATTGATTCCGAGTGCTTAGGAAATACTTGTAGCGATTAGTTTACTGCTTGGGAGACAGGGTTTTTGACTACTGGTAGGATTCAGGGATATTTCTCTTTGACGTCGCATGCTGACCGGTTCATAACGCCACACAGTCAAGTACCCAATAATTACTGAATTCCTTTAAGGATGCCGAATTGTGAAATTTATTATTTATATCCATTTAATGCAGAGGTTAAGTATTGGTGCGTGTATTTATGAGTTCCTTACCACCAATTTTCCATATACTGTACCTCTATGGCATATTTATTAATCAAGCACTTGAAAAGCTTTACCTTACCTTTACATTCAGGACTATACCAACTATAACTTACACAGAGCTGCTCGGAATATTGTACGTTAATCCAATCCATAGACGATTTTATTGTTTAAATTAAGGGTTTAATTCGGTTTAATTTCCTTGAAAAGTACTCCATTAGTAGATTTTGTGGTTGCTCGCAGGTTTTGTTTTCACGACATAACGTCTACAGTGGTAAAATTCTGATCAATAAATTAATGCTATTATGTCAGCTGAGCTTGTTTCAAAGCCCATACAAAATAAAAATTACGTTAAGAACACAAAATTAAATATTGTCTCGTGGTCTTCCTTCCGATAAAGGAAGCTCGTCAGTAACCATAAACATATCGCTTTACAGTTTTATGTATTGCGCTTACGTAACTACAGGAGGAAAGAGGTAATTGTGAAACTGTCAGTTACATTTATGAAAATACTATAATGTTTAACTTCTCAGGTACATAAATAAATAGTAACTTAAGTAATTAATCTCGCTCCACAGTATATGATTTTCTATCAACACTACATATACGAGTATAATAAATTTCCTGTACTTATAAAAAGCGAAGAAGCCCCCAAAACTAGACTCTTGGCCAGTGGTATTCAACCTTTTTTGTTCGCGTACCCCCAGATATAATTTCTCTTCAACTTTGTACCCCCGAAGTTGTTGGTGAATAATTCAAGTTATACATAGTCTATAATCTACATCTAAAATAAGTTAAATAAATTACATCCAAAATAATATATTAAATAATAAGTTTTAAATAAGAAAAAGTAGAGTCAATCTATTAAATAACAAATATATTATATGCAGTTTGTGGAATAAAATGAAACTAGCCGTCCAGATAAGAATCGCATAAAGGAGAGAGAGAGAGAAAAAAATGGCGCTCCCAAATCGCGTGTCCTTACGTCCGGGTCTCTTGTGGCTAACCCTAAATCTGGCCCTGATTATTCAGTGTTCATCATGAAATAATATATTTATTTTTTTTAAATTTTACATACCCCCTAAGATGTCTTCGCGTACCTCGGGGGTACGCGTACCCCAGGTTCAATACCACTGCTCTAGGCCATGGGTCTCCAACCCGCTGCCCGCCAGGTTTTATTATACGGCCCGCTGCCACGCTTGTAAATTGTGTATAGGCCTATACTATAAAATATTTCAATAATTTAGGCAATTACATATACCACTTGCTGTTAGTTTTCCACGTGCGGCCCACGAACCAGCCCACAAAAATGGGTGTGGCCCTTTGCCATAAAAAGTTTGGAGACCCATGCCCTAGGCAAAGCCAACTGAATCCAATCTACATTGTTATCCTGTATTTGTGAAAGATCCGCCTTAATGTTATCCTCGGGTATCTCAAAGCACCTTTCTTTCAGTTTCCAAAACAAACACTTACATTTACTTACCTTTACCTCGCACTGCACTCACAAGAGTTTCATGGCCCAGCAGTCTTCTCCTCCCTCAATTAATCACTATATATACGTGTTAAGAATAAGTTCTTCTGGAATGTGAATATGTGTAGTCTGGAAGATAGGTACAACATTTCGGAGAAACAGCTGCTACGATCCTGAAAGTAGCGGAAAGGAGGCAACAGGTCCCTCCGAAAATTTGGTACTGTCTTCCGCGGTGTCACATCCCCTACGGGAGTCTTATAATCATAACACTAACTCCGGTGAGAAACTTTAATTTCGGTTATCACGAATTACAGACACCCATGCAGCTTAGTAATTATTTTATTCAATTTGTTTCTGTCTCTCTATTTTGTTACGTGACAACTTATAAAAATTGCTGGAGTTTACACATGATCATAGTAAGCGTTCTGCACGACAAACCGACTCTTTATTCGTGTATACTTGTAACTGCTGGCCATTTGTCCTTTTCATCAAGCACTCTGTGCCACTACAGGTTCATGGCCTCTTCCAAAGCATGTTCTCCACAGATCACGATTTAGCGCCTTCTCCTTCAAGGTCAAATATCTTCTCTTTTCCTTGTCACCAAGTAGCTGCTTACGTCTTCTTCTTTCTCTTCTCTTACCTTCTATATTTCCTTCTATCTTTTCATCAGTAACGTGTTTTAGAAGGCAGTTCCTAGGCAAGATGTAACCAGTCCAGTTAGTCTTCCGTCGTTTTACCGTATGTAGGACGTTCCTTCAATAGAAAATGGAAATGCGATATGCAGAAGTATAGGAAGGTAGGCTGTCCTTTCCCACAGTCGTCGTGGGCACTCCGTTAAACAAGAGAAGTGTTGCGTGCAGCCGCACTACGGCCGGTAATTAGGATTTAAACGAAAGACAAATGGTGTTTTTACCAATCACTCTATCCAAAACTCGGGACACGAAGTGTGGACGTATGATTCACCTTCCAAGCTGTCGAAATCGATTCAGTTACATAAGGTCTGTTACAGGAAGTCAAACGCAATTTCAAGAAGAAAACTTTATAATTTTACTTTCTTGTAGCACAGGGAAGTGCTTAGAGTTACGGAGCTGATTTCTTCATAATTTAAGCTCAGCTAACTAAGTTCAATTTGCAACGCATAATGCCGTTCAGCAACTGCGAATTTCGTAAAAATCCAAGCAGTGAAGGCATACTTTACTTATGCGTGTGAATGAAAGGTTTTCCGTACTTTCTACATTCTTATTACGATCTGGAAAAAATTATGTATAGGAGATTTCCACAAAAATTGGGCGACTTTTACGTTTCGCCAAATTCGGCGCAGTTAATGGCATGTTTTATTTCGGGGCGTAAATTAATTATATTCATACTTTCCCCATTCATTTTACGATATTGGTGAAATTCGGTATGAGTGAACTACACATAATTCTGTCGAGCATTTATGATATCCGTAAAAAGCGGGTCACGGAAAGTCGTACTTTTCTTAAGGGGGTAAATATAGGCTTTATTACATTTACGTGTGTACCGTGAAAGCGTAGGGTATTTTTAAAGTGAAGAAGGTCTTGATAAAGCTTTTGTACTCAGTCGCGGGTTACACCATTTCCAGTCAGTTCAGTTTCTGACAGCATCAAGATTCTTAGAACCTTCCCCTCTCAATTCTGCCACGTTTGCGTCTGTCATCACGTCTGGTACTCCATCGTTTATTGAGATCACTGCACATGTTAGACACCTCTGACACCCCCTGTTGAGAAGGCAAAAACATGTGTCTGTGTTATCTCCCACGTCCAGCATATGTTGCACATTTCCAGACAAAGTAGCTACTTTCAAAAGGACTTCTCACTTTACGTTTCAGGATATAAACACAACATATAGCTGACAAGCCGGACGTAATGTCATCCATATTGACCACATGTCCCTGTAGCTTTAAATAGCCTAGTGGACATGAACTTTAATACTGTCCGTCCAGTATTACAGTGGTACGAGGCCACACACATACGACTGAGATTTGCAGTTGAAAATATTGGTCTAATACCACCACCAACGCTATCCAAAAGGTTACAGATTCGAAGATCGTGACTCTTTGCCTTTACAGGAATCAGAACTCAGCTCCAGCCTTCTGTCGGATGTCTGTATTATCTTAAATATTTGGTTGATGTATACTGTACTGATACAGTAAATTCAGGAGTGGATTTTGAGGTGAAATTTCCAAATGTTTTAATCATTTTTATGGAAACTTTTAGACTGTCATATTATTAACGATTCTTATTCCTACTTCTTGTCTAAAATCTTCATTATATTTGTGATCTCTCATTCTATTTCCAGAGACTTCTTTCAGAAAAGGCATCATTCCGGTGTGCATTTTTGTCACTTGTTCTTTTGTTGATATTCAACGCTGGTTTCATGTAAAAGGTCTATACTCCACATCAGAGTTAAATTTTCCCCTTGTCCGTCGGAGATCCTTTATGGTTCATGCCCGCATTTTCTCGTGCCGCTCGTAAAACCAACCGCACTACAGACGTCGAAAGAGTGAGTTTTGTAAAAAATTCATGGAGCCCATTTTACTATTGCGCGCAGCTTTAATCCTAGACGTATTATTATTATTATTATTATTATTATTATTATTAATATTACTATTGTTGTTACTTTGTTTTTATGATGCAGTTAACCTGTCATATCTACGTACGAATTCTATACACATTAATGTTATTTGTCAGCAGTCAAAAAGTTCAATCTCTCTCTATATTCCTATATTTACTTACAATGATGCACGTATAATGGGTACGCATGTTCTGTCTCTATCCGTACCAAAATTTACATGTCTGCTCTAGTGGTTTATTTCTTGTTGCCACAAAACGAAATAAACTTTTCCCATATTTGGCATGTTTTTATTTTGCGTTCTATAAAAACGTTACCTCACTGAATGTTTTTCAAAGAGCTGTTACCGTGCGTGATTTCACTAACTACAAGTGGTGATTTTGCCTCGTGTTTTACGTGGACCATATTCTTATTATTATTATTATTAGTATTAGTAGTAGTAGTAGTAGTAGTAGTAGTAGTAGTAGTAGTAGTATTGTGATTTATAAGAAATAATAACTGACCTGAAAATTTGCGGTTCGATTCCAGGGAGAGGCAAGACCGTCTCCGGGGCCCACACAATCTCCTATTTAATGTGTACCTGCGTCATTTTCTCCGGATAATGCGGCCGGAGCGTGAAGTTGACATTGCTCCTATATAGAAAGCCGAGATTAAGAATGATTGGAGCTGCATTTCTACCCCTCCCCCCATCCGCCTTCATGGTGTGAACAGGGAATATTTTACCTTTCATACGAAATTATATACGTGGCTGCTATTAATTTCTCCCAGTGATGGTTAGGTTGTTATTCATTAGTTTTTGTTTTGGTTGTTTTATTAGCAATTTTGTATCGAATACATACGGCTTGGAGTAGCGTCCAATAACATAACGTTTATGCCAAGTTTCACGAAAACCGGTCTGCTTGTTGAAAGTTTAAATGGTGGCACACACTTTACATTACAGTAACATACGTACACGCAGACAGCTTGGGTATCTCATAAGGCAATTATTTTAGACGTTTTCACGTCCCTGTAAGACCATATTAAAATACTTGTCTATCTGTCCATCTCTCTTCATATAATGACCCGAGGACCATTGAAAATATATTTATACTACTTAGTATTCAAAACTGTTACGTAAAACTGTTGTGTTACTTCAATTTTGGTTAAAATCATACAAAAAAACCAACACTTTACTCGAAGGCCTGCATACATTTCCGTGAGCATATGCTACGTGACTCACTGAATATTTACCGAAGCGAAACACGTTACGTGCAAATACTGTAGAGAAGCATGAAACATATTTTTGTCCACCACATTTCCCCGTAGGTTATACGTTTTCGAGATGATTACAAAAACACCAGCGCCGGTGTGCACATTTCCGAACTAAAGCACTTCAGGCTTCCGCCGCGATGTTGATGAGATCTGTGTTCTGCGCTTTCCTACTCGGACTCTTGACCCGTGAAGATGGGACCGATACTTTGTCCCGAAACGTAGGTAAACAATTGCCACACGACGCCGCGTAATATCCCAGAAGAGCGCGGATCTCTTAAGGATAGAACTATTCCAAGGACGGTTCCCGACAGAAGCCTACGCGTCTTCCCATTCGAGAAACAAAAGAAAAACTTGATTCTGATTATTATAATTTTTACGACTTCTTTGTTCTTCTTCAGAGATAAATCTAAAAGTGATTTTTCCACAAGCTGGATGATTCCTCTGCCCCTAGATAACAAGACACAAAAATGAAGAGCAACATCCATACGAGGTTAAAGTTTCGAGCTAATGGCTCAAATGTGTTTCCTATATAGAACGTAAAGATGCGGTGGGTTTCGATGCGCTATACGAGACCTTTCAGCTGTTTTGTGTTCCAGAATTTGGGCAGTTAAACCAAATGTGCCTTATTCCATCTCAGTGGTCAACATAGTACCTTCCTTTACAGTCAGCTGTTTCTTTGAAACTCGAAGGATGAAAAGGTAAGCCTAGAAGCAGAATGGTGCATTAAAGCCATCAAATGCTATTCATCATACGGCCGACGTGTTCCTTCTCTCAATACACAGAAGACATTCTTTTTGTCTTCATGCAGAACGAATCAAATCCATCTTTCTTTTCCAGCAATCATGTATGGAACCCCAGTTACATGCCTGCAGATGGCCAACGGTTTCAATGAAAGATTTACCAAGAAGCACTAAGTGGCCATAGGGCAGGTCTGTGAGCAACACTTCAGAGTTCGGTTAAACGTGTACATTCATAGGTTACACTGAACACTTTCATAAAGATACAAAGTTATCAATAATGATATTATTCGTCCAATAAGCTCTTAGACTCCTGCATCACCACTATCTTCAACAGCAGTTTCGTCATTTTGTCGTACGTAATTCTTCAGAAGCTAACAGTCGCTCAACTGATCAACAAATACGTTTCCTTGTATGGAACCAGAAGTTTCAAACAACGAGCTACAGGAGCCACATCAATCTAGTTCACATTTTCATACCTTATTTCCTTCAGATCTATTTCAGCGTTATCCTTATGTTGCCCCATAAATAACATATAGCTTTTAATTTTCAGTATAAATTGAGTCTATTTTCTTTATTGTAAGTATTTAATCTTTAAGATATCCCAAATGCCAGCCAGTATTAACTGAACAGTAACATATAATAGTTAAATCTTGAAATAAAGGAGACTTAAATTTACAAATTTCTTTCGTTTTTCTTAATGTAAGTATATATAAAAGTGTGTAGGCACGTAAGCAAGAAATGCGTGTTACCAAAACTGCATAATCTCTTCCTCTTATGCATTATTTCGATTCTCTTTTACTTCCCCCTGTAATGTGCGCCTGGTTTCTACTCGATTTTTGCCACGACTGAACATTGTAGTGCGCACTCCAGTATTATCGACCTTAGTCGGTACGCTGAATGAAAAAGTGTTGAAGATTTTCTCAGAGAAAATAGTAATTCTACCCTACTAACTAACAAATATTAAACTTTTGAAGACTGAATTTAATCCGCATTATATACAAGACAGGCAATGTACATAAACGTACTATTGAGGAACCTTCGCCTAACCATTGTTCCCTTGGAAAAGCAATAAGTATTACATATTCTGAGTGCGTGTGTCTCTATCCTTATTTATCCAGCAAGCAAAGCGCATACGCCGTATTTTATTGTTATCTGTGGCCTGTCTGGCTCTACCATATTTTTCCACATTACCTCAGAAATGGAAAGATTTTCGGAAAAAAAAAGTTATTGAATATAAATGTGTGTTTTGACATTCTCTACATCTGGCGTCAGGAATATTTCTTATTCTAAGAAGAATTAAGAGATGTTATCATAAATTTACATGGGTCTTCATGTAAAGTACCCCGTTATTCTTCTCAGATTTTAATGAAACTTTAATTTTCTAGAGAGATTTTCGAAAAATATTCAAATATCAAATTTCATGAAAATCCGTCCAGCGGGAGCCGAGTTGTTCCATGTGGACGGACAGACACACAGTTGGACGGACGGACGAACAGACAGACACAGACATAACGAAACTAATAGTCGCTTTCCGCCATTTTGCGAACGCGCTTAATAAAGACTCAGTTCGTACCGCGGAGTAAACGCACCTGTATACTTATATAAACACGTTAATATTGTGTAGGGGAAAAATCTGTTTGTTCTGAGATCCATACAAATCACAAAAGTACCTTCATTTAGCGGAACGTCGAAGTTTTGAATGTTAAAATTAGTGGTACATGTAGCAACTGCTAGTCTTTAGAGGGTTAATGGCGCTAACAGATACCTTTTGTGTATCCTAACATTGGCATTTTGATGACATTCTGTTGGCAGACGCTACAAACAAAACCCAATTTAGTTAACTATTTGTTACAGAAGGATACAGAAATCGTGGCACCCTACAGTAGTATCAGTTGTATGGTGTTTGGCTACAGTTATTGACAACCCAGAACGCACACATGCCTAAGCATGACACCATGGGACTATACATACGTGCATATTCGACTGGCGCAGGACCATCAATGCCATTCCAATATGTCCTGTGCTACTTTAAAAATTCACTGAACAAAATATTCATGTAGGTATTGCAGACACAAATATGTTGTTACTCTCCTGACATCACGGGGCCGGGATAGTGTGGTCGGTACTGCGACTCGTTGCGACCTGGACGGTCCGCGGTTCGAACCAGTGGGCAAAAGATTCTCTCTCTTCTCCACGCCTGTCCAGACAAAACCTTGGGCCCACCGAGTCTCCTCCACAATGGGTAACGGGACTCTTCCCTGAAGTTAAGTGGCTGGACCGTGGCTTTGACCAGCCACCCTCAAATAGCGCTGAGGTTAAGGATGTGTAAAACCATACTTCTACTCCCCCTCTGTGCTTCCTATCGCACATTGTGGGGTGACTTCCTGACATCACTCTGAATACAGTACACATTTTCTCTTATATTTCATTAAATATTCACCACATCATAAAATGTCTGGGGTGGGTAAAACTTGCAGATCAAAACAACTGACAGGAAACGAATAAAAACTGACATGATAACAATTAATGTGACCACACGAACAGCACACTTAACCAAAATCGGCAGAGTACTTTTGAACATACCACGTGTAGGTAGTCGGAAACAATCTCCTCTTACACATCTTCATTTCGTGCACTTTGCACAAAGAATGCGTACAAAATTGTAAATGCCTAAAGTAATAGGCTTATGACTCCGGACCTTAAATTATGCAATTAGTTGCGTACATTAGAATAAAGCGCTCGGAACTTTAAACTTATACAGAGACTGAGGATTGGCATCATTTCATGCAGCAATTACAATCCCTTAACAGGAGTAATGAGACTTAATTGAATTACCTACAACTGAAGAATTATAAATCCGAGTTCAAAACGAAGCCTTTTGTTCATTGCTGCATTAAAAACCAGACCCCATTCTGTACTTCAGATAACACCATTTATATGTAATGTTATTTGTGATGGAATTTATTTGTACTGAAAGAGATCTTGCTGTGTATTACCTAACATTCAGGAATCAAGTCCACCACAGGCCTATTACCTTTATAGATTTAATACTGCCTTTGTTTAAAATAGGTAATGTACACACGGAAAAAAATAGCTATCTGAAAACATAACGCGTCGACTAACTACCATTAGACCAAACCACGACATACCTCGTGCTTTTAATTGAAAATAGTTTGTGTGACTAATGTGTCAATGAGGATTTTAAAAATTATGATATGCTACAGTTCGTGACTCAGCTTTGCAGTCCTAGAGAATGAAGAAAAGGCCAGGAAACAGAGCGGCAGAACTCTGTTCCAGTGTCGTGGAAATTTATATGTTTACGTCAACGCTAACCCCCTTAATCGAATATGATTCGACGACAGTAGAGTTCAGGTTAAACCTCACAGAGAGTAACAACATAATCAGCTGACCTATAAAACTGCCACCGATGTCACCGGTTCTTCGCATCAGTTCCTTGCTTCCTGCATTGCATTCTATACTATTATTATATTATTTCGTATCATGAAAAAATGCATTTTCATGTAATGTGAGACTTGAAGTACTTACGACGGTTTCGTTTGCGATTCAAACTTTTTTGTGACGTGACGCCATGTCGATGAATTGCTTAAGTCCTAAAGATTAAGGCAAAAAGTTTTTCCAAAAAATTCGATAGATGCTGAACAATCTACATGGCCTCGTAGACCAGAAAACTCGAATCTTATTTTCATCTGCTATAAAAGTACCCTTGTGCAGGCCATAAAGTCAGAAGGAGAGGAAGAGTTATAGTTCCACTCATTCATGACTTCAGCACTAGAAGGAGATGGGTGGTTAGCTTCACGCTGCAGATGATTTAACCCCTTGGTGGGTCCCAGAACCGGTCTGGGTCATTTGGGCATAAGAAAAGTCTCTACCTGGAACAGAATCAATATTTCTTCTTCGTCCAACCCTGTCAGGACCTGTTAGCCTCTCAAGAAGGACTCTGCTCCATGGAGTTAGTTACGTAGTTAATTAGTTAGTTAGTTAGTTAGTTAGTTCGTTAGTTAGTCCAACCCAGCCACTATACTGATTAAGCTATTCATGTAATTAATATTTTTTTGTCCCCGTCACAGTAAGAGATAATTTTGCAAGGCCCTACAAAATAACACAAATGGTTTTTCAAAGCAATAAATTCTAAATCGGTCAGAAAGGTTTTAACATTCCATAAATTTTACCTTAACTAAATCTACGTGTTTCTGGAACAAAATTGGAGGATTCTAGAACAAGTGAAGCTAGGAGCATAAGAACGCCATATTGCTATGATTTTTTTGCGTGGTGAAGGGCCCCGCAGCAGATGCTACGGCCGCACCGCAGCCTTAAGGCTTCTTGTGCAACCCCTGTGATGAAGATGAAATGTTTTTTACCAAGTTTTACAATTAATGGTGCACCAGTGGAATTAAATTGACAGGGGAAAACCGACAACTCGGAGAAATACCTGTCCCAGTGCCACTTTGTCCACCACAAACCTCACATGGACTGACCCGGGATCGAACCCGGGCCTCCGCGGTGAGAGGCCGGCGACTAACCCCCTGACCCATGGCACGGCCATATTGCTATGATTAGTGGTAGATATTGAGGAACAGACAATTCGTCAGGCCTGTAGTGGCGTGATGAGTGTGCGAAGTATCATGAACATCCGTTAATTATATAACGTTATCACATGTATTTAAACGGACAGACGTAATTCCAAAAGCAAATTTTTTTCTCATAGAAAGAATGGTAATAGTGGCTAAACCAAATAATCCAGTGTATTTTTCGGTTTAGAAACAAATGCAGCCACCACAGATCTGGTACAAAATATTGCACAAAACATTTGCACAGCATTTCTTGTTCCGTTACCATTGTCATGTCGCTGAACTCAAGTTATCTATCGGTCATCTGTCAAATTTACTCTTTGTTACACACGGTAGCATAATGTGCATTCTAATGGCAAAGTGGTGAGTCAACATAAGTTTTCAGGTTTTCACAACAGTGTTGTTCAAACGCTGCACATAATGAGTTTTACCACGTTTCGGAGGAATGTGCTGCCTCCATTTTCAGGGTGACTGAATTTGCTTCACGTGGATGCGGAAGCATGTATATGGTACCGCCTGCACATGCTTCTGCAAGCTGGCATATTTGAGAGGTTTCCGACCTTCCTTTGCAGGTTTCTTCAGTGTCTTCCTTTGGTTGTGGATAGTAGCTTCAGACTACGACTGCTTCGTCCATACACATGACACTAAACTACTGCATTTTGCCCACATGCTATATTTATATTCATATATAACTGTACATGTAATCCCCATGATCCTCAATATAAACAGCGATTGTTTTCCTGCACTGATTGTCCTTTTTAATGAAAGTATACTGTGTTCTCTGTGAGGTTCGAATGGAAATTTTTGTTTACATTATCGTACATTCATTATTAACTTAAAAGTCAATAAAACATATTTCCTAAATTTCGACAACACACTTGATAAACTTACCCACGACAGCTCATCCGGAATAGTGACTAGGTTACGATCTGGATGACCGAAGAAGCGGTGTTCAATTCCCGACAAGGGCAAGATACTCTTATCTCCTACAAATCGTCAAGACGGGCCCTGCAGCCCAATAAACACGGTGACTTTATCCTCAAAGAAATAGTAGCCGTGGTCGTGAAGCTCGTCATTGGCCCTCATGTAGTGACAAGTTTAGGAATCCGTGGAGCTATACCTCCACTCCTACGTATGTCTTCACAGCGCGGTGCTTCATTAATACCCGGGATAATTTTACCTTGACATTTACCATTTGAAACACATGTACTCTAATGTTGATCAGTGCGGATTGTAAGGAACAGACCTAAGTATTTCTGGTGAATTCATCAGAAAAGCAAAGAGTGCAGTCTGATGGAAACACGCAAAAAAATACCAAGAATTGTGGCTTGCAGTACACACCTGCAGGTATGGTACAGAAATACGCTGGTAGAACCTATATAAAATAGCGTTTGGCATCGTTCATTCTTAAACTGCGTAAAGTAAATGTCCCTGATGTGACGCTCAGATCATTGTTGTGGTAATTGTTGCAGAGAATTGGATACGGATCCCGACGTTTCGTTACGGTACCCGTGGGGAAAAATTAGTTTCGCTCCCAGGCGATCTGCAGTTTGATTTCGTACTCGCAGACAAAGAAGTCTCCTTCTTTTCATAACAATGTTGTGGCAGTCCCTCCCAAGACAGATCGGCAATGACAATAGGCCCTGCTTATTTTCTTCTTAGTGGGTCGGTATTGGCACTTTCTTATAATGCAGAACATTACCGTGCAGAAGGTATAACTCTTAATACCAAAGCACAGTCAAAAGAAATATATTCTTAGGCAAAAATATGTTAAAGGTGAACGTCTCTGTGTCTAAAGAGAAGTGGAGATAATGATTCTACCGCTGCATTAACCTTTAAAATAGATGAATATGGGTAAACAATAATATATATTAATACATATTATATAATACATATTATCACCAATGTTAAATCAGTAATCAAGTTTACAATCCAACAACTTCACACATGGGATAGAGGTATAAGTACCTCAAGTCTAGTATTCTGGTATATGACTTCGTGTAGAGTGATATGCTGTATATGTACCGAGAATTCAGAGAAATTTTTGTATATAGAAATCAATGTAAAACGGTGGCACATATCACACGGCCTTACATACCAAAAACCTGAAACTTAACTAATGTATTTGTTGAAATACGTGTCTTATGTTTACGTTTACTTCCTGTCGCTCCTTGCGGGGCATAGGGCCTCTTTTCAGAGGTTTCTTGGTCTGGAAGTGTGCATTCCGTAGTGAGTGACCAGTCCACTGACTGCACAATTTCTACTCATCCTGATATGACTGCCAGAGCCCTCTAGCAGTCAATCAGGAGACTTGGGTGAGAGATGGCCGCTGAATTTTGCTTACGAAACATGCCCGTAAGGTTCTTTTACATGCCGTAAATCTACGACATGGGACCGACGGCTTTACTTCCGAACCTTGGGTCCAGTGGCGAGCACGCTAACCACTAGTCCACCGAGGGCGACTGAAATACGTGACCGTACCCTAATTGAATCCTACTTCAGACATGAATTACAAAACATTTTGTTTAACCCGTTTACAAATATCCCTATCAGCCTCTTGTAACAAACCAGGACACTTGAAACATTATCGAGACCGCTGTGGTAACCTCAAATCTCGCACATTACGTCGTCCTCCAACCTACGCCCCTCCTCTCCACCTGCAGCCCCAGCAGACATCATCACAAACCCGTAACGTCATTTACTCCCCCAGACACATTCGTTACTTTTGTCACCTACTCCCTCCATCATCCCTAATAACATGTCATTGGAAAGCAGATAAAGTCAAACGTACATTTTCCGACAAAAAAAAAACATGTTCTGTATTGACAGTAAAAGTACCCACAGAGATACGGCTCCGGGGGGAAAAAAATTATGTATAAAACATTTAAAGAACATTAACAAACTCTTACTTTAAGGCAAGTACAGGGCTCATAGAGTGAAACATGCTTGCAGAGGAACCTCAAGGGACAGAATTACTCCGTTGCAGGCAGGTTCCGTTTAAAACACGTACTTGAAGTTGGGATTCTTGGCATTTCAGATCTGTAAAACTTTGCTAAAGACAGGTTTCCGTTATGCCCACGTTCCGCTTATAATGAGGTTTACTTTCCTACGGTCGCCGGGCTTGTTCATTCCACACATGATGCATCATGTGAAGAAATTTCGTTCTCTACACTGATAACACCCTCCAAAAATCAGTTTGTCCTGCTTAGATTCGGTTTAATGTAGGGGTTTCTGTAGCATACATAAAGACGAAAGTAACTTCAGTGTTCATCACAGCAGTCTAGAAGCAAATGAATGTGTTTGATCCCATGCGGTTCTTTTGTTAGGAATCTGAGTTGAAATCTTGTTTACTGTAAGATTTACGGCTTGCGGTAGAGTAGTGCAATCTACAATCACTTGTTCCCTTCTGGGAAAAGAAACAAAGTAAAAGCAAATTAAAGTAATAAAAAATAAATAAAATAAAACATTTAGGATGGTAAGATTATGCCCTTCATCTTCGACTTGACGTGGAGACTCTAGACCGAACGATATCGTCACACAGCTGGCACTCCTTCTTCGTATGCTAAAGGTCCCAAAATTAGATCTCAGTCCGAGGATTGGGTATTTTGACCAAACGTTCACTTGTATTCTGTAGTACATGCAAGCGACGTAACTCCAAACATGAGAAGATATTTTTCTTCCAAATCCTTTACAATCCATCACATATCATCAACACGTATTCTGTCTTACGACAAGTGCATAATCTCTTCCGACGCGAGGCCTTAAAACAATACTATCTAGTGTCACCTCTTTCAATTTCCAGTAGCTTAAACTTTTTATTAAGATCACCCAGTAGCTGATTACGTCTTCTTATCTTCCCGTCCCTTCTATCTTTCCTTCTTCGGGTTTTTCTCTGTTTTTGGAAAGACGCTATCCAGGAAAAGTAATAATGTGGTAGTTTTTCCATTTGCTTTCCACATCGCAGTACAGCAGCCGTTCAGACCACTCTGGTCACGCCTATTGCTAGACAATCATGAACCATCGCGAGCATCATTTGTTCTGTGCTTCAGGTCGCTACTGATGTCACTGCTTCCGACATCACAGGAATTTTTATCGGAGTTTCCTCTTCTTGGCACCTCTTTTGGTCTGGTTACTTCCTTTTTAATCTGTCCGGCTTGGGAGACCCTACTGGTAGCAATACTACCGCCGACTTAGCTCTCAGGGTTGCTGGAACTCACAAGCCCACTCACCAAGACAAGGCGGAGGGCCATCACATATACACCATCCTAATTTCCACGCTGCTTAATCTACGTAAGCATACAGTATATTGTCCAGTGCTTAATATTTTAAGCTTCAAGAAATGCAGCCTTATGGGTGATTAGCGGCATGACTATATGCAGCTTTATGGGTGGTTAGCGGCATTCCTATATGCAGTCTTAGCCTTGACACTAGATTCACGTGTATAAGCTTCACGCACCGGCTGTCTTGTGCTCGGAAACTACATAGTACGGGGCTGTGAAAGCACCAGAGGCGACCCAGCAGGAGTGCCGAGGTCTAAATTCGTATAACAATTCTCAGTGTGTCCAGCACTTAACCAACTCATTTATATTCTGAGGACTGGGTGAGCTAGGCTAGACAAATTAAGAAAAGTCATTAAATGAAATAAAAATCAATTAATCTATTCAGACTAAAGTATGCGGCATTTGTGTAAATATAGCACGTTTTAATTATATATGTCCCATTTCTGAAACAAAATTTTAACCTTCGTAGTAATTCCCGTTATTTAAAAATCCTGGGACTATTACTGAGATGAACCCGGAGGCCGTGCGGTCTAAGGCTCAGATCTGCGACCGCTCGAGTTTTCGGACTGCGGGTTAGAATCTCGCTGAGGCCATGGATGTTCGTCTCTTGTGTCTGTTTTGCGGCCTCTGCAAAGAGCTGATCACTCATTTAGAGTCCTACCGGGTGTATGTATGTGTGTGTGCGTGCGTGCGTGTGTGATCTAGAAACCTCAACAATGAGGCGGCCTAGGCCCGATTTGGGTTGTTACGCCACAGAAGAAGTTATTGAGATGAAATACTGTATCTTGAAAACAACGTTGTATGAATGACATTCATACACAGTTGGGAACACAGTCATGTGTTCAAACCCGTCATAATGCAAGAGTGTTTTTATGTATTTATGCTTGGATTACTTCACGACATTATCAGCTACTAAGAGCATGCTGCATAGGATGTCATGGTAGTGGATAATGGGATGGAAAAAATGCATGAGGAAGCGGCCGTAATTAAAATTTTAAAGGACACTGGTCCCATACATGACACATGGTTTAACATTTAAAAAAACACTGAGTACTGTCTTGTGTCTTATGTTGCTGAGAATAAAGAGTTATTATTTCTACAACAAAAACATTAACCGGCTGGTCTTTTTAATGTAGATATATTGTTTTTATAGTGGTAGGAACTGGGTTTTTAAAACACTATATACATGTAATTTAGGATTTACTGGGTTAAGAATATCTGGTCTCAGGACTAATATTTGAACTCGAGACATTCCGTATGGCAATCGGGAGCATTCAGCTGTTGAACAAGGTACGAGATCACAGCTTGTGTGTACGAACTTGTTTACATGTATGTAATATGTGAGTATTGGAGAATGTGGAATGTTTCAATTATTTGGGTAGCACGATAACAAGTGATGCAAGGTGTACACGCGCAATTAAATCCAGAATTGCCATGGCAAAAGCAGCATTCAACAAGAAGAAGAATCTTTTCATCAGCAAACTGGACTTAAATTTAAGGAAGAAACTAGTAAAATGTTACATTTGGAGCATTGCTTTGTAGTATGGTGCTGAAAGGTGGACACTTCGGAAAATAGATCAGAATTATCTGGAAAGATTTGAAATGTGATGCTGGAGAAGAATGGAGAAGATCAGTTGGACTGATCATGTGAGAAATGAAGAAGTATTACACAGAGTCAATGAGGAGAAGAATATCCTACATACAATAAAAAGAAGAAAGGCTAACTGGATTGGTCACATCTTGCGTAGAAACTGCCTTCTGAAACACGTGATTAAAGGAAAGGTAGAAGGAAGGATAGAAATGACGGGAAGACGAGGGAGAAGACGTAAGCAGCTACTTGATGAACTTAAGGAAAAGAGAAGATAATGGAAATTGAAAGAGAAAGCACTAGATCGCATCCTGTGGAAAACTCGCTTTGGAAGAGGATACGGACCTGTCGTAAGACAGACTACAGAATGGGAATGAGACTATGTGAGTATGTTTGTATGGATGTATGTACTTATGTATGGACACATTATGTACGTGCAATTTATATAACGTACAAAATGCTCGTAAGAAAATGTGCTAAACATAAGAAAGATGTGTCCCACAGGGAAGGAATTGAAAAGGAATAAATTTAAATCTTTTATTTTGATAAAGGAGAAATCACTAATAAGGAAATTTTCACATTTTACAGCTCGCTTTCATGAAACCAATATCCAAGACATTCAGTATTTAAAATGCCAAAAGCCAATTAATTTGTCTATTATATACAACACATTGTATTCGCATTTTTTTAAAAAGAGACAGGAGTAACTGACTTTCGTTTATGCTGTAAAATTTCTTGCCCTTTTCACAATAAAACAATCAATTACTCTCATGAAAGTTTTTCTTCACAGCATTAAATACAGGTATTTATCATTAAACGTCAATGTAATACACATACAATAGTCCCAAGCATTCTTAAACACGGCAGTACGTGGAAATGAACAGTCAGCTTGACGCTTCCATCGATTTTCTCCGGGGAAATACCCAAAGTCTCTCAGTGTGTAGGCGTTCCGGTAGGCTCCAGATTCGATAAGAAAATGTCAAAATTCCAAAGTTGAGTCACGTTATTGACTGAGCTAATACGGCTGTACGTAGTCACAAAATAAGTCTGTGTAGAATCCTCATAAAGACGAGAGTCGCAAAGCCTCCTATGGAATTTGCAATTTCATTAGTTGATGGAAGCTTACCTGTACCCTGTGCTTAATCAGATCAATCAGATCAGTCCACACTTCACGCCTATATATTTAAGAATAATTTTCTCATTATTTTCCTACCTACGCTTAGGTCTTCCGATCGGCTTTTTCCTTCAGGTTTTATGGCTAAACTTTTTTTAAATTTTCTGATCGCCAGAAAGGAATACATTTTCATGTTGTGGTTAATTTATATTTTTATAAAGGGGGCATCAAGCACTTAACCCCCCATTTCATTTTATGTGGTCCCCTCACTGATCTTATCCTAATTGTGGAATGTAGACCGATGTAGAATCGCAGATCTTTTATTTTACAGAATTAAAAGTGCCTTTCATCACATGCCTTAATACTAAAAATATTCACTAGCCCTAACTGGTAGAGTCGGTGGGGAGAGATTTTCAGCACCCGTCCAGACCGGCCCTGGGGCCTACCCATCCTCCTGTACAATGGGTACCGGGTCATTCCCGGGGGTAAAGTGGCCGAGGCGTGGCGTTGACCACCCACCCCCATCTAGCGCCGAGTTAAAGAAAGAGTATTGCTATACCTGTACTCCCGCTCTGGGTTCATGGCCTGTTCTAGGGTAAACTTTACCTTTAGCTGGTACAGTACGTCAGTAAAGAGATGACAATAAAATTAAGTTTGAAGTGTAATAACTATAACGTAACTGAATATTGTGATCAAACGTGTGAAGCATTCCTAATGTTGTACTTACCGTATTACTTAAAGCGACGTGAGGTCAACCTTAAATTGCAAAGTTACCCTTTAGGCTGGCGTCGAGTTTGAATTTGAGATCCACGGCACATTCCTCTGTGTAAATTTGATGTTTAATAAACTTATGGCAAACAATACTTTGCACTAATTAATAAATGCACTAATCTTCCAAACTGTGACTGGACAGTGACCGTTTTGCCACACTTGTTAACAGTAACGCAAATACAATTTCCTCAATTCTATTCGTGCTTATAGCTCACAGTAGTTTAAAATTGGCCGATTCCTTACTAAAGTGAAGAAGAAGTGATGGCAAAAAGATTTCAAGTTACTTTTAAGAACTTAAGTTTGCTCTAACTGAAGTCCTTTGGTATGACGTTAACAGCAACTTTTAATCAGCCTAGCGAAGTTCTTCAGGAATATTCATCCTTTACCGTACTCACGTAACTTCCACCCCGCACCCAACCCCTACAGTTAGCCTTCCTCCTCTTGCAGCCTCTACTACCGCGGCTGATGCTATTCTTCAAGGAGTGCACTGGAACTTTCCAAATCGCGTCTTCCACCCGGTTGCGCGCCTTAATAGAAGCCTCTCGTCTGATAATGAAGAAGACGCGGGGAATGTTAAAGGCTGTTCTGCGTGGTGGAGGGGAGCAACCAGCCAGCAGACAGGAGAGCAACTGCAAGGCAAAGATTAGACCAAAGGCTTTTGGCTCGTTCCCTCATTCTTACTAAACCATCATCTAAGACTCTCATTTCCGGAATCAGAATGAGAAATGTCGACGAAGAACTAAGAGATATTTATTTTAAAAACAAATTTAAACCTGTTACATTCTTCATGTTACTATCTTTAAAAGTTTATCGGGCTTATGAAGTCTACTTCTTAGAGCATCTCTCTTAACAAAGTTACACAAAATGTTTTAAGTACAAAAATGAACAGCTCCGTAGTTAACAACAATATATTTTCGAACCTGAATCACTATAACTGTTATAGTCCACGTGGAGTGCATTACAGGAAATAGCAACTGGGAAGTCCACAACAAATTACGATCTTACAAAACAGCTTACAGCTTGTAAATTATAAAAATATTGTGTTCACCATCATAAATGACGGACTGGCAATTACAGGAAAACAGAAGACACTTTATACGTTACAAAATAAAAAAATATACTTTCAGTGGGAGAAACAACAATGCTCTCTTCATACACACTTAAAAAATAGGCAATGTATGTATAACGTAACACTGTGGCGCGTTCTCGTAAGCATTGTTGCCATGGTAACATAAGAATGCCTTACCTTTGTACATTTTACGTACATATGTCGCCGTCCACAATTTAGTAAATACTGAAAGTCTTGCCGTGGAAGCACAGCAAGATACTCTCTGTATCGTTTCACTACAAATGTCGCTGCCACAAAGTGAAAAGCATATAGGTCTTCATGTAAAGTGCCCAATATTTTGGTCCGATTTTTAACCGATTCTAAAGTTCCTCGCGAGATCTTGATAAAATTTCCCAACATCAAATTTCACAAAACTCAGTCCAGTGGGAGACGCGCTGATCCGTGCGGACACAGGGACAGACACACGGACATGGCGAAGATAATTGTGGCTTTTCGCTTTTTATGCGAAGGCGCCTAAAAATTACGTAACGAAATTGTACCACTACCATTGCTGTGATACGTTATTCGGTTAATTACTCCCTAATACGCAACACTGCAAAAAAATGTTAAGAGTATTGTCATTAGAACGGTGCAATGTTCGAAATGTATAAACACCGTAGCACAGTAGCAAACAAGAACAAAGTCTAAAGACTGAAGATATCGTTACAGGCTATATCAGGGGTGACCAAACCACTGCTCGCGAGCCACATGCGGCTCTTTGACATATAATGTGCGGCTCGTGGAAATATGTTAGCTGAGCTCCTTTTTGCATTACAATTCATATAAAAGGTAATAAAAAATTTTCAAGCATTATGATTATTTACCGGGTATAACTGAGAGTCCACTGGATTAAAACGTAAGTTTAATGTTCATGGTGAGTAAACATATTTAAGAAGTTAAATCCTAATTTTAATGCTAGATTTGAGTCAGGGATTAAAGAAATTTTGGATTAAAAGGATTACAGAGGAATTGTGCTGGACAACATATCAGCCGGAATTTAAAAGACTCAGAGCCAAGATGGAGACTCACAAGACCTCTACTGGCAGTAAATAGCCTTTTATTTTTATTTTTGGCAATCTCATTTAATGTTAATGAAATGCAAATTTGCATATTTTTCTTAGATGTATCCGTAGTTCATTACCGTATTAAATAAGCTCAATATAGTTAAAAAAATAATCAATCACGATTTCGAAAACATTTGGTATATATATATATATATATATATATAATATATATATATATGTACTGTGTGATTATTGAAACTAATACAAATTAACAGTTTAAAAACTACATACATGAATAAATATTATTACGTACATGTATTTCTTAATATTTATATAAAAGTTTTGTAAAGAAATGTGCATGTAACAATAAAACTGTGTGTGTAATATGTGTTCATGTCTTGTGGCTCTCAAACATCTGAAGTTTATCGTATGTGGCTCTTACGTTAAGGAAGTTTGGCCACAACTATGCGCATGCGCCAGTTGGCCGAATTTCCTTTTACGGAGTTTCAGATTGTGAGTCTTTGACTAACACTGATCATATATTGTGCATTCGTCAAATACTTGAGAAAAATGGGAATACAATAAGGCAGTGCATTAGCTATTTATAGGCTTCAAGAAAGCCTATGATTCAGTTAGGTGGGAGGTCTTGTATAATATTCTTATGGAATTTGGTAACCCTATGAAATTGGTAAGGCTAGTAAAAATGTGTCTAAATGAAACCTATAGCAGAGTCCGGGTAGGCAAACATTTGTCTGACACATTTCCTATTAAGAATGGTTTGAAAGAAGGAGATGCTTTATCGCCATTGTTTTTCAACTTTGCTTTGGAATATGCCATTAGGAGGGTTCAGGCAAACCAGGAGGGCTTGAAATTAAATGGGACACATCAGCTTCTAGTTTATGCTGATGATATTAATATATTAGGTGAAAGCGTACATGCTATAAAGAAAAACACAGAAGCTTTAGTAGTCTCTAGTAAGGAAATTGGCCTAGAAGTAAATTCCGAGAAAACTGAGTACATGGTCATGTCTCGCAATCCGAATGCAGGACAAAATCACAACATAAAGTTAGATAATAAATACTTTGAAAGGGTAGAACAGTTCAAATATCTGGGAACAACCCTAACAGATCGAAATTCCATTCAGGAAGAGATTAAGAGCAGATTGAGGTCGGGAATGCTTGTTATCATTCGGTGCAGGATCTTCTGTCTGTTTGCTATCCAAAAATACAAAGATTAAGATATACAGAAGTATAATTTTGCCTGTTGTTTTGTATGGGTGTGAGACTTGGTCTCTCTCACTTAGAGAGGAACATAGGCTAAGGGTGTTCGAGAATAGGGTGCTGAGGAGGATATTTGGGCCTAAGAGGGACAAGGTAACAGGGAAGTGGAGAAGACTACATAACGAGGAGCTTAATGATCTGTACTCATTACCAAATATTATTCGGGTGATCAAATCAAGAAGAATGAGGTGGGTGGGGCATGTAGCACGTATGGGTGAGGGTGTGGAGATCTGAGGGAAGGAGACCACTTGGAAGACCCAGGCGTAGATGGGAGAATATTAAAATGGATGTTCAAGAAGTGGGATGGGGGGCATGGACTGGATTGATATGGCTCAGTATAGGGACAGGTGGCGGGCTCTTGTGAATGCGGTAATGAACCTTCGGGCACCATAAAACGCGGGGAATTTCTTGACTAGCTGACGACCTGCTAGCTTCTCAAGAAGGACTCTGCTCCATGGAGTTAGTTAGTTTTAGAGTCTTTGAAAAACGACGCATTTTGTATGCTAGGCATTCAGTGCTGCATAACACAGATAGTTACAAGAGCCCTCAAACGAATAAACACTTCATCAAAGCGATAAAAACATAATAGTCACTAAAAGTATATGAAAATCTGCAGCAGTAAAGCACAGTATTATACAATTCCTCCGTGGCTGGATCATACATCGGCCTACGTGAATTGGGAAAACCAACTGCGCAACTACGAACATGGCTGACACGCTAACCTGCGCCCCATGGCTGAGGCTTTCAGATCTATTACTGTGCATCTGAGCACTATTCTAGTTTAACTGTTCATTATACCCGAAGACAAGAGCAAGCACTCATTTCGTCACGGTCCTAATGACGCTAAAGGAGAAACTTAGTTAATTAACTGCTCTATCATCAAGCATGACAAAAAGAGTTATAGACGAAATTAATTAGCAAGCGAACTAAGTACACCTATGTCCTGCACTGAACGTCTAAAGTATTCCAGCTCCCCTTTACAAGTCATTATAAAGGCATCAACATGTGTAAATTAAGCATGTCTCAATTTAACGGCCCGTGTTAGTACGGCTAGGTACGAGTGTCTTCAAAGTGAGTAATTTCGGCCCTTGGCGTTTATCCCTGTCACGTGTTTAAATAATTCCAACGTTTCGCTTTGTACTACGGCCACAATCTTCCGGGTGAGAGTCATAACCAACCAAACCAACCCAAATGTTAACGAAGTGTGGAGAGCTGCGCGAAGCGCATACCGACGCCACTTGGACGGACCACTTAGACATTGCTGCGCATGCAATGCATCGCTGGGTCATGGCACGTCAACCTTAAACTACGAAGGGCATTGTGCTTAAGCAAATAGATTTCTCGTCTTCGCTGCAGGTCTTCACGTGGTCATACTAAGGACTTCCGCTAAAAACGGTACTTTTGCTTTTTGGAGTGAAGAATTTTAGTTGAATGGATGTCATATGTTTGAACCCAGAGCGACTGGTTTTGCGTTGGCTGAAGGCTTCCGCGACATGTGCGGGTCTTTGATTTGGAGGAATGCGGGTCGTACCCATTCTTTACTCATATCCTCCTCTTCGCCTTCAACTCAGGAGAATCACGGTAAGTCTCAGGTTAGTCTAAAAGTGCCAGGCACAGTTTGTTCTACCGACTTGGCTGCCTTTTAGGGTAGGAAAGATTGGCCTTCTGATTTCATTCGCTCTCGGCTAAGGCCTCAGGCGACTTCTTTCAGCTGTCAGTCGATACAACTGCCTTTCAGGTGGCCGAAATAGGGAACTCCCTGTACTGGTTAACTTTCAGTTGAAACGCTTGGCCACTGGCGTGATGTGGTTGGTGAAAATTGAACTTACATAACCTAGCGTGTTTACTTGTAAGCAACGCACGGAGGTACTTTCGTTAAGACATGTTAATTGCTCCTCTGGTCTTCTGGAAAGTTTTACTAGTAGCGAGCAAGTTAGCACATCCAGACGTCTCAAACCAGCGTAGCTCCATCTTCAGGGGCTGGTAAATCCTAGGAAAGCACGGTTTCCAATGGAATTGTCACTTCTCCTAGTAAGGATTGGGTCTATCATGCGCAATCTGCGGGCTGTCTTTCTTCCGACCTGACTTGCAGTGTCGAATAACTCAGATATTTATCGAGAGTCACCCTAAGATACCGAGCAATATCTACGAATGGGATTTTCTAGCCAGAGCTATAAACGACGAGGCTTTTGGACGCGCCTCGCAGTCTTAACGAAAGGCAACGCGGTACTCTTATAGACAATCTGGTATCCGGTAAGACATACAGGTCTCACAACGTTAGTCAGCCTCCTGGTGGTAAGGCACGATGTTATCCAGGGGGAAGGGATCGTGGCCTGTTATGTCCTATGTTTCGCAGCCGTAGTAAGGGTATTTAATTCTCGGTGTTGTCTTTGACAGAAAGTTTACAGGTGAAAGCGTACTAGCAAATCCGAGGCCTGCAACATATTTATGAAAAGTAACTTCCTATTAAACTTAGCGATTTAAGTACTGCCATTAAATTATTAACTCTCTAATGACCTATAGATTTCCTGCCTCGAACTTCTCAGCATACATTTCCAAGGATCATACCCATTTGCGAGTTGTTCAAAACTCCCTACATACCTTCTTTTATCACAAAATTATGCTCGGGCAAAAAGAGGAATTCGCACACAATCACGAAAAGTACGTATGTTTATGATAAAGCACAGTGCGAAGCCCGGTATAAAAATACAGAAAATTAAACTGGGCAGCGGTCAAAATTAAGACCGTTTGATTTGACTAACCTCACTTTATAGGGCAAGCTGCTTATGATAAAATATTCTGAGACTTTTTGGCCCTGAAGATAAGATAATTCGGTCCCGTAAAAGTGGATAAATATATATTAGTCGGAATGGCGTAACATTCCTGATGTCATGAACCTTGAAGATGTAACTCGCATTACAAAGCCTCGACTGAGAGAGACCCTGTGTATATAACACACAAAAACCGCGTGACCTAATGAGAGTCATGTATACAGTAAGGTAAAGGTAAAGTTCACCCTAGAACAGGCCATGAAGGTCCAGAGGGGGAGTAGAGGTATAGCTCTACTCTTTCTTTAACCTCGGCGCTAGATGGGGGTGGGTGGTCAACACCACGACCCGGCCGCTTTACCCCCGGGAATGACCCGGTACCCATTGTACAAGAGGCTGGGTGGGCCCCATGGCCGGTCTGGACGGATGCGGAAAATCTCGCCCCCACCGGGATTCGATCTCCGGACCGCCCAGCTCGTAGCGAGTCGCTATACCGACTATGCTATCCCGGCCCACCATGTATACAGTTAAAACAGTAAATAATTTGTCACTATATTCTGGGAAAAACAGACACATCTGAAAATAGGCAGACAAGACGACTAAGCGTCTAATGGAGCAGAATGAGACAGCGAAATCTGGTCTTGAGCCACTGTAAGAAGTTACAACTAAATTATAAAGTGCCTTACACTTGAAATGTTCTTGTGTGAACTTGGAGCTACGAAATGGGAGACGGAAGATGTATTTAAGAAGAAAGTTTTTTTGAAAAGAGATGAGTTTAATTCTGTTGGGTTCTGACGATTGTATAGGCCACTCGTAATTAGAACCAATCGTATTTTGGACTCCGTCCACCGCCTTATGTTTTAAAACACAAACATGTTTTGGAAACTCTATCTGATTCCATCACTGGGTTAAAAAATGTGGAGTCACGTACTGAGTTATGTCCGTTACACCGAGCTTTTAACGAGGTATTTACACTCTTTTAAAACATTGTTCGCCATCATATTTTTTATAATTTTTCCTAATTTTGGTATTCATCAAAGTTCTAGATACTACTTTGTTTTGACTCTTTTTCTTTGTAGCAGTCCTTCCACAAATTTCGTCTTCGACATTTTATACTTCTTCCGCTATTTTCTCTGAATTTCCTTCTTTTTTGCAAGATTTGAAGTTCTCAGAACGGTACTGATGAAGACTGAAGTGGTATATTCTGGAATAATGCGCCGTGTTGAATCGTTTTTAATGACACAGAACTAATGCATATTTGTCACGTAGTTCAAAGACCCAAACACATTACACAGAAATTCTTTGTTCTATTACTTACGATAAAATGTACAGGAACATAGAAATTTTCTCATATAGAGAAGGACCCCAAAGCATAGTTAGTATTTCAGGCAAACTTCTTCGCTCAGTTCATAAAATTCTTGATGACCGAACCCATGTTAATACAGGTACCGAGGTTCTATAGAACATCTAACCGAGCTCGGCTCTCTGGCTTTTGTTGTCCTCGCTATGTTAATAATAATTTGCTACGTAGCAGCAAATGAGACAAGAGCATATTCACACTAATGACACCAAACGACGAGACATTGATTACAAAATGCATGTGACAGCTCCCATCATACGACTCATTGTGTGTGAGACTAGGTTGTTGCTAAGTTTCGTCACTGTTACACAAAGGTAGAGTGTCTTAATTCAGGGTGCCCAGCATCTAGAATTTCCAATGACCAACAACTGTTCGGCACAGGATTTTATTTTATTGTTTCAGTTATCTTTCCTTCAGCCGGTCAAGAATTTCCCTAGTTTAAGAAGCTTGAAAGTACAGTGAAACCCTGTTATAACGACATCGGCTTGTACGACACCTCGCCTATAGCGTCAGATGTTCTGTGGTACCAATTAATTCCTCACTGTTAACCGTAATATTAAACTCCTCGGTTACAATAATACTCGTTTTTATCGACACAAAATATTCAATCCCTTTCATGACGTTATAACTGGGTTCAACTGTATATTACTGTGCACACAAATATAAGATATAAGTTATAATTTATCCCTTGCTTTTCGCTGATTTTATGTTTCAAGACCCACTACGAAAAGAGAAAATCTGCGAATAATTGACCACATCCCACCCCCCAAATTAATATTTTACAGTTTTTTTTTTTTTTTTGCAGAATCATTGTGATCAGAGCTGCTTCTTTTTCTCCTTAAACTCCTTGAATATCATGCGGGATGTCTCAAAGTCCTGTTAGAGTTGTAGAACAATTTTGATGCTCCTATCCATTGAAAGGTATGAGTGATGTATTTTTATTTTTGACGCGACCCAAAATTTGCGAAAATGCGAAGTACTAACCCGCGAAAAACGAGGGATGAGTGTATATGAAAATAGCTTATATTAACAGGCGAGTTTTCTAGCACGGTTATATATTACTTATGATTAATTGGTTTCTGGACCTTGTCCACCTTCCATTGTTCCATGAAAACACAGCCTTTCGGAAAATGCATTTCTTCCCATCTCCAGATGAAAAAAATGAAAAGGTGCATGCACAAGTCATTGCGACAAAAAGGCCTCTTCTCTGTCGCTGGAAAATTTCTATCGGCTCCAGTTCAATAGGTATCCGGCCACCCCTTTCGCGGGAGGACAGAAACAGATCAGTTTTTTAAATTTTTTGTCGTTTTAGTAAAGAACTCCTGAATAAAGCCCATAAAACAACTAAAAAAAGGATATCTCTTTGGGTGCATCACTCCAACATGCAGAGAAATTTCAGATTTGAAGTAAATAGAACATCTGCAGATTTAATATAAAAATTACTAAAATTAAAGTAACAGATAAAATACAATGAAACCTTCGCTGGCGACCATACGCGTTCAGTATAAAATTCACCACGACGTTTCGGCGAAGTATTTGATCATTCCTATGTCAGCAACGACGCATTTATGAAGACTGAAATACACGTAGGAACTTGACCTAACGCCATGCATCTAGTACTGAGGATTGCTTCAAGATAAGAATAATCCTTCATCACGACAGCCGAGCGTCTCCCGGGAATCGAACTGGTCCTTCCAAATGCAAGGAAAATAAGTTACGCCCATGCTAATGTGTTTCGGTTGGTGACAAAGTGTGACATATAATCATGTTATGTGTATATTGAGTGACACATGGACCCTTGTTCACACAGATGATAAGGTAACGCAATATATATTACGTGAGGCTGTTAACGTATAACAGCATAAATCCAGCACATTCGCAGGCATATACAGGATGATTCTTATAAAACGAAACCCAAATATGTAGCTACAGATCACAAACGGCGGCACTGATTACCTTCCAAATACTTGTAAATTCCCCGGCGTTTCATGCCGAGTCCAGCAGTAAGTTATTCGCCCCGTTCACGCTAGGTGGCACGTTGTGGCAACCTACATTTCCCGCGCGACCGTCATTGTCATACAGTAGCTGCACCACATCGCATACATTGCAGGAGCGTGTGTTTATTGTGCGAACCTGCTGGGTTACTTCCAGCAGATGTTGCAACATGCCACACATTAAAGGGTACCCATGGCAATGATCCAGAATTGTTTCCAGGATCGAGTGATTTCCAAGAATCTGTGACCACCACGATCGCCCGACTTCACCCCTCCTGATTCTTTTTTGTGTGGCTATCGTAAGGAACGAATGTTCCGTATAAAGCATGCAGAATTGATGCTTTGAAAGAGGATATTACAAATGAAATCAGACAAACTGACAGCACGATAACGAGACCCAATACCGATAAGATACAATGCAGCATTCAGATTTGCCTGGCGAAGGGACGGTGGTCACATCCAGCACATGACATGATGTCCACTTTTTAAACATGAAGCAAAGTTGTGTCCTACCAATATCATCACATTTTGTTTATCCGTTCGGTGTCCATAGCTAAATATTTGGGTTTCTTTCTATATAAATCACCCTGTACGTATGTGTAATTTCCTCTCTAGCAAAATATTAAGTCTGGTGCTGTAACCTTCCTAGCAAAATTTTGCGATATTACGGTAATTCTGTTCTCTACACAACTGTTGCTGACGGTAATGCTCGTAACCAAACACAAATTAATATACCGTTAATTCAAGGTGACAACCCTCTGGACATACCTAGCAGGGAAAATTTGAGCACTGAAATTATGAAGCAATAAGCATGTATGTTGAACAGCGTAGTCTAAAATCCTTGGCTGTTTAGTGGAGTGGTGAGTCTTTACGAGCTTGCAGTTTCTAAATCACGATATTGTAAAATTTTCATATCCTAACTGTACATTATTTCTTTAGTCCTTTCTAAACAAAGCATTTAACATAGACACAGTAAGCTATGTAATATTTAGTTAATATTTTCTCCTTTATTTTAATCGTTATTGCAGAATTTCAAGCCTGCACAGCAATGAAACCTAATTTTCTTTCGCAATATTCATTTACAATATTTACAAGAAATACAACGACCAAGCTAATGTTTAGAAATCTGTGTGCTTGGAGCTGCTTGTTCTGATGAGGCCAGTGGATTAGATATAAGGACACTATAACAAACCAACTCCACACATCAGAGCCCTTCTTGAGAAACTAACAGTTCCTCTACTGTAAACAGATTCCCCGCATTTTGTGGTAACCCCTCCCTTTCCCCGGTTCAACTCTATTGGCTGTCACCACGCTTACTGATTACCACCCCGCACGCACCTTCGTTACGGCGCCGGCTTTCTTTTCTCCTCGGACTCTTTACCCTTGAAGATGGGACCGATACGTTGTCCCGAAACGTCGGTAAACAATTACCACACGACGCGGCGTAATATCCCAGAATAGCGCAGATCTCAAACCAAAGGTTAATTACCACGTTCACAAGACACGGCTTCATGTTCCTATCATGAGTTAGATTAACGAGGCCTTGTTCAACACGTCATATGAGAAGGCTTTTGATGTGACGTTTTGCTAGCTCGTCACCCAACTCTCAAGCTGCAAGGTCATCCCTTGTCGGCTGTCCGCGGCTGGTTATTCAATATTTTGATAGCTACCTTCTGTACAGGGCATACACAAAAGAATGGTGCGGTTTTAATAATGTTCACTATTAAAACCGCACCATTCTCTTGTGTATGCCCTGTATTTAGTGGCCGTCTCCTTCATCCGCACCCTGGCACCGCGACAAGCTGTAGTGACTGGAAACCACTTACCCATAAAAGTACACTATGTGCATGCATATATGTAAGACCACATACTTATTGGTTTGTGTTAAAGATGAAGCACAATATCAGGCAAATACTGAGGACGGCCAGCCATTGTCAGTACCGACTGGACATATTAACCAAAATTGGCAACTAATTTCTGGTAAATTATTAGAACTTTCCGGAGGAAAATATTTCCCCATATTTTATCCTGAAGGTGGTGGAAGTAGGTTTCCCCGAAATGTTTCTGCCCATCTACCAGGCTACATGGTGTCATAAACCAGAAGACCACAATATGAAAATTCACCACTATAAATACCACAAATTACACAGCGCCACATAGCAATTAAAAATTATGTATTTCACTATACTAATAAACATTTCAGATTTTGGACCTAAATAAGTCATAAATATAAGAAATATTTTTTATCGATATAGGTTTCAGAGTCCATAACATTTCTATTGGTAAAGGCCTACATTCAAAATTTGGTTTTTCGTAAGAGAAATAAAACAACTAAAGAAGTGATTTTGAAAGGAAGCTTCGACCCTTAAAACAATAATTAATATATACAAAAATACAGAACAAAAAAAATGTTACATGGGTAGAAACATCACAGTTACGCATTAACACGTTTCCAACACTCGATTGTGAATATGCTTATTGCCGAAAGCTTACCTGCCCGATGTCTCTAATGTTTTCATGTATATTAGCAATCACATACACAAAGTTAGCCAGTGGCAACATCAGGTCATTTTTCGCTTGTGGTGGACCTTGAGCATTTTTCTCCTGTAACCTCCAAACATAAATCAGAATATGCAAGCACTGTTGGTAGTTACGTGCATGGCCACCATTGATTTTCGGTGGCCAATATCCGAAATGGTTTTTTTTTCTAATCTTGGACATCACACCACTACTTAACATGCGAACTAAGGACTGTTATACATAAAATTAAGGCCCATATGCCCAAATCAGTTACATACAAGGATGTGCAGGATACAACAAATAAATTATAAGATTTTTAATCTTAAATCACCGTGCATTTCTATAATGAGCAATAAGTCACCAACAAATGCACAAAACTGTCATTAAAGGTATAAATTAACCTTTTATCATTATTAAAATACCCTACATACGTTTCGGCTTGCGAGAAGCCATCATCAGGGGTTTACAATAATACTTATCAAATGTTGGGCTACGGTCTGTCATCGACACTCGCAATATAACTTCACTGTTCGTTTCAGGTGAAACGAACAGTGAAGTATTATTGATAAGTATTATTGTAAACCCCTGATGATGGCTTCTGGCAAGCCGAAACGTATGTAGGGTATTTTAATAATGATGAAAGGTTAATTTATACCTTTAATGACAGTTTTGTGCATTTGTTGGTGACTTATTGCAAATTATAAAATATTTGAATTTTAATGATTAGTCACAGCAGAAACTTGAGCAACCTTAATTAATATTCTTTCGTTAGACAAAGATAGCATCACTAGGATTCATCAAACCTAAAACAGAGTTCTTTCAGACGCTGTGCACTTATGAATACTATGCTGAACATTTCAAAAGAATAAAAAATGCGAGCAAATTTCAGCACAGAAATTAGAGTTTTCTTTCTAAGTAATTCTAGATCCTACACGTTTCGGCTAGCCTCCATCATCAGAGATCTCACATCCTTGTATGAAAGACTGTTAAATAGGGATAGCCGAAATATACAGGATCTTTCCATCAGAATAAATCTACATCTTATGCTCTACTTTGTTGGTATTTTTAATATAATATAAGCAAGTACAAGGTCATTATGCGTCACAGAATTTTAGAGGTAGGTTCATCATTGCAAATGCGTTGCAGATCCCCCCCCCCCACCCCGCCCAGAAACATAAATTCCCTAAAAATTTACTGAAATCGCATTTTCGTCAGAGAAGAGCAGGAAATGATGTGAATGGAGGATAGGAAAGTCTTTCCATAATTTGACAAGCTTCACTGCGCTCTTTCACATCCCTGCGATTCGGTCCATTTACTGATAAATGATTACGGGGTTTGTGACCTTCATTTGTCATAACTGGTTGCACTGATTACCTAGGCACATTCTGTTCAGATTACCATTTCAGTGAAGGCATCTTTACTGAGCGAGTGATCGAGTGATCTAAACGTTAGACGTGATGATGGTCGTAAGTCTCTGGCCCAGGATTTCATCTTCATACCGGCATTGAATCTATCTGAAATTATTGATTTATTACTTCTACGTTGTTCGTGCTTTATTCAGACCCTGCTCGAGTTCTGACACCTTCGACAGTGAGCTGTGTTGCTGACGTTTCGGTCACATCCATATCCAAGAACAGAAACCTTTCCGGTGCAGAAACAGTTGCAAAATCTACCTAAGTTTGATTCCCACGTCCTTCTTTGAGGCCCACCCTCCTCCCACGATTCAGTATTCCACAGCCTTTTTCCTGCCAACACCCGCTCCGTCTACCCTCGGGATTCTGCCACTACATCCCACTCCGATCGAACCCCAGTGGAGTTAAAGACAAGAAAGATCCTACTTAGTTGCTAATTGGGCTGGTGACCGCATAGACACGTAATATAGAGACGTAATTTGTGGGTGGTCACTCTTTCACGCAATGACCCTAGAAAAGTTCAGTATCTCATAGTTCGCTGTCCTCTGTCCCTATTGGAAAAGAGGGTCATGGTTCCTCTACCCCTTCCGTGGGTCGTAGTGACCGCCTGCCTATCAATCGCCTTACACCCTTCGGACCTGAAGATGGAGACAGTATGCTCCACCGAAATAAGGGCAACACAATAACGCGACTAATATCTGACTGATATATTGTTGTTTCAGGAAGCAGAATATCCGCTTATGTTTTTTCTTCTGTATTTAAAGGCAGTGAAAAGTCTCTATTGATATCCGAGAATATTTCACGCGCATTTCTGCTTCTGAAGCACTTGCAGGCCGTGTCATGGCTCAGGCGGCTTGTCACCGGCCTCTCACCGCGGAGGCCCGGTTTCAATCCCGGGCCAATCCATCTGCAATAGGTTTTTCACCTAGTACGTCGGATATCCCCTGTCAGTATCATTCCAGCAATGCTCCATAATCATTCATTCATCAATGGCGCTAAATAATCTCAGAAACTGACAGAGTCTTAAAATGACGCACTGAAAAACAAGAAACTTGTAACCACACGCACTTCTATCCTGATTAACCATGCATCTGCTTTTAGTTTTACCTAATTTATTGCCTCTAGTTAAGGGGTGGAGATAATTAAACACAATGACATCGGAAATATCAAACAAGACAGGCAATGTACGTGTAATCTAACATTGATACGCGTTCGCGTAACCATTGTTGCCTTGAAAAAGAAATAAGTGTTACACATTCTGAGTGTGTGTCTGTATTCTGACCTTATTTATCCGGCATACGCATGCGCCGTATTATATTGTCATCTGTGGCCTGTCTGGCTCTACCGGTAAGATTTTCGCCGGGGGGGGGGGGGGGGAGGATATTAAACATAAAGTGTGTGTTTGATTTTCTCTACAACTTAGTCTGAAATACTTCTCATTCTAAGAAGAATTCAGCGATATATTACCATAAATGTACTAATGTCTTAATGTATAGTACCCGTTATTCTAGTCAGATTTTAATGAAAATTGAATTCTCTCGACAAATTTTCGAAAAATCCTGAAACATCAAATTTAATAAAAATCCGTCCAGTGGGAGCCCAGTTGTTCCATGCGGACGGACAGAGGGACAGACAGACAGACGTGACGAAGCTAATAGTCGCTTTTCGCAATTTTGTGAACACGCCAGAAACTGATGAAACCGATTGAAGTCGTTCTTACACATAAAATTAACTTAATTACATACATAAAATGAGTGTGTAAAAGCAAGTGATAAGACTAAATATCTGTTTAACATTCAAGTCCCTATTACGTGCTGTTTCGATTCCCCGTAAGATCTACGTGCTTTTACGAAGTCTTCATTCTACCGAACTTTACCAGCTGGAACATTACGGTCGCCAAATTATTCCAGTTCCAATACTAATTGATTCTCTTTTCTGATCAATGCGCAGTGAACACTATCGCTATCTCGCTGGAATCCCATTTATTGGTAATTCTATTTCATAACGAAAATTGACTCTTTTCACAGAGAAGGGGCCAGGAAGTTCGAAAATTTGCCTCCATATTTATGTTCCTTAACAACGGAGTCACATCATTTAATGCTGCGTTACCGACCCATAAACAGTTTTGTAAAGAAATCATCATACGGTAATTCACGACGATAAAGCATGTTGGCAGAAGTGGCTTTCAAATGTCAGTTCCAAGTACCAGTTTGGCCAGATTATGGAAACAGCTTTTGTGACTCGTTCTAGGACACGCCACGTTATATTATATAATATTACGTCGTATAATTGTGCTAGGGGAGGTAATAATACTGCAGCAGCGGTAAGGTAATGAACTAACATTAGGGTAAATATGGTACATGGTCTTTAGAGGAACCGGTCATTTCTGTAGCAACAATGTTATGTAATGTTCAGTTATAATTTATAATTTTGAAAAGAAGTTTCTGAACTCTGCTTTTAGGCGCATTCGCATCCCGGCAAAGCATCAGTTAAAGTCGCTTTATCAATACGCCCTTCCGTCTGATACCACGTAATAGTTGTTAAACAAACAGTCATGAAACTGAATACTTGACAAATTTAGGAAAATCTGTTGATCGATTTTAATTTTAGTTCAGGTAGAATAAGACATTTTACATCAAGATCTACATGCATTTCTGCTCACATCGCCAGAGAAAATTACTAACAACGTATCTACAGCAGCAACAAAAAAATTCGAAAAAAAATGGTAGAGAATAATGAATCAAATATTTTAAGCGCAATGTATCTTTAACTTAAACTTAAGTTTTTCGCAAAAATAAAATCCGTACATTTCTTTCCCACCGTATAAACTGAACAATTAAAAATGGTGCAGAATACAAGCCTGCGCAATGTCCTGTACAAAAAAGTAAAGAACTCAGCGCTGAAAAAAGTTTTCTTTCTTGTTTCTTCTTTTTTTAGTGCCGTAGTCTATTAAAATACCTTAAGCAAGTATTAAATAAGATACTAAGGTTATAAATATTTAATGTGCGCCGGGATAGCGTAGTCGGTATAGCGACTCGTTACGAGCTGGACGGTCCGGGAATCGAA
This sequence comes from Reticulitermes speratus, assembly GCA_021186555.1. NCBI lineage: Eukaryota > Metazoa > Arthropoda > Insecta > Blattodea > Rhinotermitidae > Reticulitermes > Reticulitermes speratus. The sequence continues at coordinate 9,141,980 of JAJKFL010000039.1, read as the reverse complement.
TCCCGGTGGTGGCGAGATTTTCGGCACCCACCCAGACCGGCCCTGGGGCCTACCCAGCCTCCTGTACAATGGGTACCGGGTCTCTTTCCCGGGGGAAAACCGACTGGGGCTTGGCGTTGATCACCCACCACCATCTAGCGCCGAGGTTAAAGAAAGAGTAAAGCTATACCTCTAATCCCTCTCTGGGCTTTCATGTCTTCTTCCAGGGTGAAATTTACCTTTTATAAACATTTGTCTTGTACATGGTTTACGCAATTTTATTCAGCTCGCAGCTTGAGAATCATTTCAGAATTTGCGTTGAAGACAGAGGCAACCCAAGAAAACCTGTACGGAGATGAGCGGTCACAGGACCTTCCGGTTACGTGCTGTCTAGAAGTCAAGGGGCCACAAGTGACATGTGCCGCGTTTTGGCCACCTGTACCCTACTGCATGGGAGAATTAAGCTCAGGCCTTTAAGGCGGAGCCGGGCGGTAGCAATAAAGTACCGCGGGGTGTGTACAGTGGAAGTAGGTCGCCTGTAATGAAGATTCCCGGGAGGAGGGTTGATGGTGACGATGATGAAGACGTACAGGAGTCGCACGTCGTAATTTGTTCCCTGAATCTTCCCTATTCAAAACCTCGTCGTATTATCATCTTAAGCTTGTAATCCTAGTTGTTATGTGCAGTTGCCTTGGGAGCTGTGTGGGTGTGGAGGGGGTTGGGGCGTTATCAGTAACAATACCTAAGGCTAGCCTTGGCGTCTCCACATAATAAGGAGGTTCGTCTTGAATGTATTATCTCGCCCATGCAGAGTCTGTTACACAGTGACATGAAAATGACTGCCGGAGCTAGTCTTCTGCCATATTATTTATGATCCCAAAAGGAAAATTTTATATAGAGGCAAATTTTTAACCTTTTTTATACTGTCACAGCACTAAACGGTCTTCCAGTTGTAGTGACATTAGCTATATTTAAGGTCGAAACACTCGTAGTTTAGTGACTGGAATATAGATGTAACATGAAAGTCAGTGTAGAGACCAGGGTTCAAACACAAGTAAATCGTATTTGATTTTTTGGTGCACAAAGTGGCACTGGGACACACTTCTCTCCGAATACTTACGTTTTACGCCTGCAAATTAACATTCCACAAATGTTCCATGTCCATCTATTACCACAAACTGGTAAAATATGCACATAAAATAAAAAGTAAAATGTAAGACATATTTTTATAATTTTGAGGAATGTTATTAAAATGCTTTAATTTAATTTATGAATGGATTTCGGGTCATATAAATATTAATTATGTAGTCTGTGTCCCTTAGATCTTTGAAACTTTTTATCAACGAAGATCGAAACTGCATATCCATTCCAGTATAAGTACTGTCGACCGCTTCATAAAATAGATTGTTTTCGGCCATCACTGCCACCTGGTTACGTGTCTGGAACTATAAGCATGACATGATTTCAACTCTTAAGCTTCATATATAACTAACTAACTTTATGAAACAAAGTCCTTCTTGATAAGCTAACAGGTCCTGAGCTAGTTAAAAAATTCCCCGCATTTTATAGAATCCGACGGTTTATTACCACATTCACAAGAGTCCGCCACCTGGCCCTATCCTCAGCCAGATCAACCCACTCCACGCTCACCATCCCACATCTTGAAGATCCATTTTAATATTATCCTCCCAACTATGCCTGGGTCTTCCAAGTGGTCTCCTTCCCTCAGGTCTCCCCACAAAAACCCTGTATGCACCTCTCCCCTCCCCCATACGTGCTACATGCCCCGCCCATCCCATTCTTTTTGATTAGGCTTTATATATATATATATATATATGTGTGTGTGTATATATAGGAGAGAGACAGTGCGTGTTTACGAAGCAGTTTTACAGAAATATGTTGTGTGGGTGTTGTTATTTTCGAATGAACGAACATAATAACATGAGCAAAGCAAAAGCAATACATGTGCTTCGATTTATATTTGAATCGTGCCAACAAAGGCATATCTAATATATGAATGTGAAAAAAAGCAAACACTACAAAAATTCCAGTATTTTTCTTCTAATCATTTCATGTCCCAGTTCCCTTAATACAACAGCCTGCCGGTCGCCCCTCGCGGGGGGAAAAACGTGAAACAGATCTGTGACTGTGTGAAGCATTCGTTCCATATAAATTATAATGATTGGTTTGGACATAACAATCAATTACTAAAATGAAAATTGTAATTTCAGCCTATGTGGAGTAATGCCGTGTTGAGCGTTAACAGTTATTGCTTTGTGTTGCTCTGTTCTGGCGAGCCCCTCTGTTGTCAGTCACTGCGTGTTCATTTCGTAAAGTTCACATTCACGCTTTCATCGTCACAGGGAGTCCAAACATTAAAAAAAAATGCCATTTCAATGGTCATAATGTTTCGCCATCAGAGGCATTATTTAACGCAAATGTTGAAATTCTCAGCGTCTGGGGATCCAGTTTTTGACAGTGCAGAAGCTGACGAAGAGAGAGAGAGTTTATCGATATATGAATATTCTATTCTTGCGAGCAGTTCAGATTGAGCAAGGTGGCATAAGGGCACTCGAGACATGTTCAATCTTAATGTTTTGCACTGTCCGTATATTACTTTACTATTTACTAAAATCCAACTCAATACAATGATCAATATACACAAAATCGCCAGTTACATGTTCTCCTAACACTGACTCATCATCAGGAGGTAAATATAAGGGAATATATATGCGTATACTGCTCCCTAATGTAATTGTATACTTATATATATTATATATATTCCTTTATACGTTTTTCTGATGATGGCTCGTTATTAGCCGACATTCGTTGGAGATATGGTGATGTAAATGATAAGGTGTACGTATACTCGTTATGTATAAGAGCACTAATCAGTGTATATTCACTTGGATTTTAATAAATAATAAAAACTCGTTTAAATCTTTGACCAGTTGCCGACTACCAAGACTGAGGTATTTGTGGTTTATCCAGAATAATATCTTATAAATAGCCCCAAATCGATAACTTCAAGCAGAACACTGATATACTCGAGTATTTTAGAGGTTTGGTTTCACGTTTTACATATGAAACACGTCAGGACTGAAATCGTGTTTAGTGTAATAACAAATAAGTTTGTAAACGTCGTCCAGCAACTCACAAATGTTCCCCGCGATAATAAATCAGACGATTCATTACCGAGTTCAAAACCCCCATTGCTCCCTTTGCTGATCCAGATGAATCTGGCGCAACCCTGTCAACTTATTCCTTTATTCCACTTTACCCCGACATTTTCTTTCGTATTTATGGCTCTATTAATTTAAATTATGAAATTTGTATTCACTACTCTTAAATATTAGTCTAATATTAATCTGTGCATGTATTATCACAGAGTTAAAATGTGTATCCACGCTAAAAAGAATCTCAAGAATTTATAATGTACACTAAGAACTTTTCTTTGAGTTTTTCTAACGCTCTTTTGCGTCTCTTTGAGACCTATTACGGCAAGATAACTTCCTTTAAAAACTTCCCTCTCAAGAGTTTTGGTGCGTCGTACCACAAAGTGTACCCAGCATCCCACCGTATAATAACGTCATAACCATTACAACTACAACATAAAATTTCATTGCAAAACATTTCAGAAACTTGACGTAAGTATTAATATTTACATGCACTCTAGGCTGCTCTGTCCTGACTGCCCCGCCTTATACAATCCGCCCTTAAAAAACATCACGTCTATAAGATATTCTTCATATGCATTCATTTTATATTGTGTCCTGTAGGTGAAAGCTTCAGGAGGATGTATGTAGGGTATAAACGTAACGAAGAAAATTGGAAAAGTATAGGCCTACTTTAGAACAAGGAAATATGAATATGGGAACGTAAGTAGAATAGTACAGGCAAAGGAAATGACTGTAAAATACTACCACAAATTGCATAAACGAAGGAAATTTAGTCAACAATAAAGCACAACATGACAGAAAATATAAGAAAAATACATCAAAATTTAAAAACATTTTACTGTAGGGACAGTTATAATTTTATTCCTTCTTTCTCAGTTTGACCTCTTCTACCTACTCACAATTTGAAGTTTTTGCTTCTAAAATAATTGGAGCTGTTTTCAACATTATTTGTATTGGTATGAAGCTTGGTCTAGCACATTTGAAGATCTCACAGGAAAGATGTTTGAGAACTAGGTGATGCGGTTAATAATTAGCCCCAAGAGAGAGAGGCAGTGACAGGCAACAGGAGAAAGCCGCATGACGAAGAGCCAAACTGTAATAGGGTGACCGAATCAGAAAGGATGAAAAGAAGGATAATGGGTCACGTATGAGGAAAGAAAAATGCATCACACAGGATTTGTTTCTTTTGACAAAACCTGAAGGATATAGACCGCTTGGAAGACCTAGGCATAGATGGGAGGTTAATATGAAAGTTGATATTAAAGAAGCAGGATGTATGTGCGCCGGAGCCATGTGAATTCAGATAGTGACACGTGGCGGGCCACTGTGAACACAGTAATAAACTTTCGGGTTTCCATAAAATTACGGAAATATCTTGGTTGGCTGAGGATTTACCAGCTTCTCAGGAAAGATTCTGCTCCATGGAGTTGGTTCGTACCATTACTGCAAACAAGATTTTAGAAAGCAACCTATAAAGACGTATTTACGAACATTACACATTAGTACCGGTAACATTAAGCTGTAAAATGTCAAGCTGCGTAGTAAAGCAGTGACTTAAGTTTGAACAGACAAGCATATTTGTTGAAAAACAAAAAATATGGCTTTGGAACATCAGATGTAGGCCTACAGGCTTACTTGTACTTGTCGATAAAAGTGGATACTAATACTCAGCTGACAATCTGCACATGCTCTACCGATATTCCAAAGGCCAACAAAAATTCGGATGACAAGCATTAGCAATTTAATATTTTGCAGCGGAAAATCGATCGGAATTATTTTCAATAATTCCGTTTTTACCTCAGATTAAACATACACCAGAATCCTTACAAAGATACGAGTATCTCACCACAATGGACGTTTCTTGTATTTACAGAACACCGCGCTGGAAAAAACTGGAATATTAGTGTCTCCAACGCATAAGTTTTGGGACACTCAGTCCCTCTTTTCCAAACCATAAAAATCAACATTTATCAGCAATTTTCCGCGTTTTTTTCATCACAAAGAGTTTTGTTTGCCATTTTTTTTACTTTGTGCCATTTGGGAGAAACGGTGTGGGACGGACAGACAGACGAAAGTTCATCGATTTCATACACCACTATGGACCGTTACTGACTTAAAATTGACAGTTAAATATTTTCGTTTAACAACTGTCTAGAATATAAGTAGATTTTATATAAGAAATACTACTTCAGGGTCTTTTATTTACTTCTTCCTCATGAATAGGTTATGTTGACAGCCAACCGAAAGACTTAGGCCTACTGGGAAAGGGCACAATACAACAGAACAATGCTATACAATACTGAAAGGAGACTGTCGTAAGTAGAAGCTTGAGCAAAAAAAGCAACAGAATAAACATTCTTCCATTTCTACATACAACATTTTAGTATTTATATATTCGCTTGCTATGGTCTGTATTGCCAAGAACGATAATAAGCCGATTTAAAGGCCGAAAGCTAGTCTCACATTCTCAAAAAGAAGTTTATTTTTCCCGAAACAGCTGTATCTAGGACGAGAAATGATACATATGGGAGTCGGGATGTAAACTAACAGATGACGTAGGCCTAAGGCAAGTGGCTCAAAACTGTGACACATCCCTGTTCAGGGGGAGGCCATATAGTGTAGTCGTTAACGACTAGGCTGCGGGTTACGCAACCGGGCAAAAGATTCACATCTTCTGCAACACGTCCACAGAGGCTACGGGGCCCACTAAACCTCCTATTGATGGGCACTGGGGAGGTCTTTCCCCGGAGGGTACAGCCGACGGGGAGTGAAGCTGACCGCTGATCCGCATTTAGTGTCAAAGTTAAGAATGAGTGGAGATACGCCTCCAATCTCCCACATGTCTTCATGGTGCGAAAAGGGACAATTTACTTTTTACGTGTCTCTGGATTGTTGTTAAAACCGAATATACAAACGGATCAGAAATAAGAATTAACTTATGTTTTGTAAGTTATCCATCTCTTTGTGTTACTTAAAAAATAAAAGAATAAAACGCCGTAAACACAACTAAAATAAAAAGTTTAAAAACCAACATATGCACTATATTCTTTCAAGTAAGTCAATTACCCCTACATATGTTTCGGCTTCAACAAGCCATCTTCAGGGGGTCAAAGTTCTACATATGTTCGACATCCATTAGTTCAATTATAAGCACCTCATACATCAATATAAAACAAATTCTTAATTCCCAATGGATTACGATATCACCACTATCAGCTGTCCAAATATATAAAAAATCCAGGGAATGAGTTTTACCAGTCTTTCATGTTATATGTATAAAAGATTAAAAGTTTCCTTAAAATTACATGTATATTGGTTATAAATTAATGGCGGTCCTGTTTTTGTATACGGATTATCCAATGTAGGTTGAGGGTACTCTGTATTATGTTGCTGCGCGTCCGGTGTTGTGATTTGTACTGGCTGGTTGCGTTGTATATAGGTTTAATTGACTTACTTGTAAGAATAGAGGGCATACATAAAAGAATGGTGCGGTTTTAATAGTGAACACTATTAAAACCGCACCATTCTTTTGTGTATGCCTGTATAGTGCATATGTTGGTTTTTAAACTTTTGATTTGTTATCATGATGCACGGTAAACATAACGTGAATTTTTACAACTAAAATGTTTGTATTATTTATTGTTGCAACATATTTCGACCGCAATGGGTCATCTTCCAGGTAAAAAGTGTTTTAAAACACATAGAAGTTTGTATACGTTTTCGTTGTAGTTATTAACTCAGGTCTCAATTTATACAATACATTAAGATACACGTTGCTATGTCTAATATATTGGTTAAAAAGTCAATTTAATAGTTATAAAGCACTATTTATATTAGTTAAAATGTCATTTAATTAATTATAAAATAATTGGATTTTTGTAGCGTCAATATCTGGTAGGCTGGACGTAGGAAGTATTTCTTGAACGTGTTCTGTGTCTTGTTTATGGTGATTTCTAAAATTTTTATCCCTGTTTTTATGGAAGAGTTTGCAAGAAAAATTTCAGGCTGGTGGCGGTCATTGTGTATGTTATTTTATTTAAGCTTCTATTTCGAATTGTCTTTTTTTACAATAATAAATATTACAAACAGATGCTAGTGAAGTGAGCTGCACACTAATTTCAGTGACAGAGACTAGCTCTTTCTAATGGACCCACTCTCCACCTGAAGAAGCAAACAGACACAGTTTTTTAAACGTTGTGGTGTAAAGAAAATTAATACAACGGACAATTTCAAAATATTAATCAACCTACTTTACAATTCTCTTGTAGAAGGAGCCACTGTCAACAATGTCACCCATCGAAAAAATCAAACTTCCTAACATTAACTTTAATTTTCCGTCAAAATCTTTTAACCGAATCTGATCAGCACTCTACATTTCAACCACGCTTCCACCTTTCTTCCTTCTATGCTTCATTCACTTTATCCATTTCTTGTTGTCTTAAGCGTCTCCTCTGCCTCATCTTACTTCAATAATCATTTCACCGTCATTCAGTAACAAATTACGCCATACGTAATATTAATAGTAGGAAAATATTTTTTTTTCCAATGGCGCAACAGCCCCTACTGGGCCAGGGCCTCCTCATTATCGAGTCCTCACGATCATACTCAGACACACCACACTAGGTAAGATTCCTAGGAACTTCCTCTGGACAAAATAGTGAGCCAGGTGAATCCAATTCAGGCCCTTATTTTTAGACCCATTTTAATACAAAATACAATCCACCCAATTGGACCTAAGTCTACCAAATAATCTCTTCCATCAAATTTTCTGACTAAAATCTTAGACACATTTGCCACCATAAATCATGTTTAGGTTCCCGACAGGGACATGAAAACTTTTCTCATCCAAAGCGTTCAGATCGGTCCTGCAGCCTACCCAGCCTCCTATTCAATGGTTAATGGGGGATCTTTCCTTGTGGGTAAAGCGAGCGGGATGTGAGGCTCACCAATCACCTCCGTCTAGTGCCAAGGTTAATAACGCGTGGAACCATAGATTCACGCCCCCATACGCCTTCATAACGCGCACCTTCCCTCACTTCTCACCTCCGAAATGCGCGCAATATTTCCCACTCATCTCGTCCTCCATGATTTCATCACAACATTAAAATGTGACGACGAATCCTTATTAACAAAGCACTCATTGGGAAATGTTCTCGGCCTCATTTCAAGGCCCTGCAGTTGTTGTTTACGAATGTGTTGCAAGAGGCGAGGACGTAACTAAACTGCAGAGCACATAACAAATGGGTTTCTTCAAACAGCACTTAAAGAAGCAACGTATTTGTATTTGGAGTCAAAGTAATGCTTTGAATTGTTCCATTACAGTGGCGTAACTTGAGGGGATGGATCAGCTTTTCTGTTGAGGCTCTAATTGGAACGAGCTGTGTGGACAAAATGTAGGTGGGGCGTGGGAGGGGGTTGGTGGATGTCGTCCTGGGGTTGGGACTGCGTCTCAATTAACTCTATTCAGAGCTGCAGGAACAGAGTTGTCGTACCACTGCTTTGTACCGGTACAGGAAGTATAATGAGAACTCATTGACTGACTAAAGTTAGAAGTTAATTGCTTTAGTACTTTATTTCCTTTTTTTAACCCTCTAAAACTTTTTTGTTTATTTTAATTTCATGCAAAAGGAACTCAGATAAAGGATGAAAAAAGAGATTTGCTAGCTATTAATCCTGATGAAAGGGGGCCCAAAGACGAACAATTATCCTTTAATGCAGTTTCAGTGCAAACAGAATAATGGGGACAAGGCAAAGGTCTGCATAGACTAAAACCCTCCCCCCACTCTCGTTTGTAGCCTTCTATTGACAAATGAATATTACAATATGACAAAGACATCTAGTGGATCTGGAGAGAAGATTTAAACATTAATGTCTTTTTCAAACAGTTTGAGATTGTGTTGGAAGAGACTTTAACATGCTACACAGAGCAATGTTTATTTATAGCTCAGACATCAGGGTTGTGAAGGGGTTAAAAAGTGGCCCAAAATTTTCAGTCTATGCAGTACACACCACGACAATTAAAACGGAATTATAAGCAGTATCAACATCGAAATACATGTAGGCTGTTGTGGGTTCATCCAAACGTTTGACACTGTGTCGTTTTCTCACAAAATCCAGATGACTGGAAAGTTAAGGCAAGAAAGAAAACTCATAAATTACGATCTGGACTGCAACATTGTTTAGTCATAGAGTTTCGAAATTTTTACCCAGAAGATGGAGGAAAAATTATCAGCAGAAATATTTCCATCGTTCTGTACCATATATATAAAAGAGAGGAACATATTTTGAAATATTGACACCTATCTCCAGTAACACGAGGAGTTCATCTACCTCTTTTGCTCCACTTTATACAGCATTTCCTTTCGTTTTTTCCTCCACGTTCTTATAGAACTTTCCATCCAGAAGCCATAATTGTGGAAAGTCTGGGTGGCAGGAGATAATATATGACCAGGGACAGGAAGCAAATTTGAGATTTGGGGCTTTCACAACCGTGAGTAAGAAAAATGTATTCCGGAACGTAAGGCCGTGTTTTCTGGTAGAAGCTATACTCCAAGAAAAGAGGCAACATTTGCCACAGTAGCACTGGTAAATTTTTGCCAAACTGTATGGCGTCACATGTCACAAACCAGTATCGTTCTTAAGCTTAATTAAGCAACAACGTTCATTTGACCTGTAAGATCAGAGCCCTCTGGGGTGTGACACCGTGCTGTTTGTTAGAAAGAAGCTAAGGACCTGCTAGTTAACACATTATTAGCCTTGGCGTTCATCTTATCTTCGTCACTAAATGCAGGTAAGTAGTTAGCTTCACGCCATGGCCGCTTTAACCCCGGGGAAGAAACTTCCTGTTATCTATCACTTTGGTAAATAATTTCTAAGAACTACATGACGTCACAACCCACAAGACCGTAAACCTCATACCCAGCGAGAATCTCAAACCTTTTATAGCGTTCAGCAAGCCTACAGATTAGCAATACCTACTTTCATCGAAATTCAATAAGTAGATCGCCACGGACAGACAAGCCGATAGACTCGGGACTGTTCCTTCACCCTATGAACTTCGCACATGTGAATATAATTGTGGTTCGAATGATTATTACGTAGTTTAATTCACCGTTTTGACTGAACACTTTTTATACTGTGGAGTGAGATATGGTAAGATTCTGAATGATGAATAAAGGCTTTAGAGGAATACGTCGTGACTTTTCCAATTTAATGTCCTGGAATTTGCCTGGATTCACAGAGGATATAAACAAAAACCTCAAACATAATAGCCAGTAATCTGGTTGATATTCCACCTGGGCAGGACATACTCGTACGTTCGAATTGCAAAGCCAGAGGCATCTCAGATATAACAGAATAAACAGGGTCAAAAATAAATTACAAAACGCGTGGCAGAATGTAGTCACATATATTAAAAAGGAATGGGCATAAATAAATTGCAAGGCGATATGCAGCTCTAACAAATATTTAAAGAACCAATAATACAGTTCGAGACAAAAAGCCAGTGTAGTTTGGAATGGACTCCTTCTATAATAAATTATCCCTACGGGTAAATAAAATAGAATAAAATAAAATTTTACTGCATTAACCTGACAAGTCGACATTTTAAAATTGCGGCACATTTCAAAATAACTTTCCATTCGAATTACGTAGTGTGTTCTCAACATGCAAATAAAAGAACAGACTAAATTCACACCATGTCACAAAAGCTGCTGCATCATCCACTGCGCCTGATTAAAGGAAGAGAATCTGCTTTATCGCTCGCTACAACAGTTTTTTCTCCAAATTCCTTCAGGTTTTCCAGTTTAGTGTTGTAATTTTTCTATGAAAATGAGAAGATAACCGAGAAAGTTTTACATGAACTGCAATATATTACAGTGTTTTGTTTTCTGCAGTGCGTTAAAAGTTGAGGCTTTTAAGGCAGAAAGGTTACATACACCAAGGGGTCGAGACGAGCAGTGAGAGGCACTTTATTGGGGGAGGGAGGAGAAAAGCAGGTTCCCAGGTTTCACCCGCTCGTCCTTCTTATAGAAGTACAAATTCATCTACACAATACTTAAACGCTCAGTTACTGTCTCTCTGTAAACTCTCGTGGTTCCATATATTTAATATTATACATTTTCTGTACAGTTGTTTAGTATATAAAATTTTGTTACCAACTACTGCACAATAGTTATACGTGCTCCTACATGTTTCGGCTGAACTACTCAGCCATCATCACGGAGTCATCCTTTATTGACATAAGCAGTGTGCAGCGTGTCATAGAGTGGTAAAATATACATATATTACAGTCGTAATCACAGATTTTTTATAGTTTACATATGTACTTACGGATTTTATCATATGTAAACTATAAAATATCAGTGATTGCGACTGTAATATGTGTTTTAACTTTCTATGACAAGCTGCTTATGGCTATAGAGGATGACTCCGTGATGATGGTTGAGTAGTTCAGCCGAATCACGGGGTTCCATGTTTTATTGGATTTGAAAAGTACAATTAAATAAATTCAGTAATTCTCAAATACAGTAGAATCTCTATAGTTCGAGGTAAACGGGACTGAGGTTACTTCAAATCACCGAAAAGCTCGGACTACACGGAATACAACTTAGAACATATAGTTATGTATATATGATATACACATTGCAGTCATTGTTATGGTCCTTTAAAATACATACTTGAATCACATAACACTACACAAGAATACACAAAGACAGCGGCTGAAAGGAAGTACAGTCCTGCCTGAACGACACGTGTACACACAGAGATACGCACTTCAGCTGAATTATGTACGCAGCATACGAGTAACGACCTTGACTGCAGCGCATCGGCTTGCACGAAAGGGAACCTCCAGCAACGGGAGTAGGAGAATCGAGACTGTATTGTACATAGGTAGACACTTCCACGAGCTGTGCTGAATGATTTCTGTCTACCATAAAAATACAGCTGTTGTGTTAGAACACGTCATATTTGATGGCAGTGAATAATATGATGACTTAGACTGCATTAATCCAATGCTTTGCCTTTATATTTTATAAATCCGTCAATGAAATACGAGGTACTAGTTACAAAAGCTGAATCTTCAAAGTTCCAAGCATTCACCTTTCACAAAGTAGCATTAACAGAAAATAAGTGTGAATATGCCTGTACACTGTGTACTCATACTGTTAATATAAAAGGCTTGTTGAATGGGTAAAGGAGCTCAATCTAGTACCCAAGTTAACAATGTCTATAGTATCACCGTCCGTTAAGGATCTCACCAGTACCCACAAAGACGAGATAGATTACTTTCGATTGGGGTTCACACTTTCATTTAATCACCACCAGTACATTCACTAGTGTCGTTTACAAAGTGGATTCCCAGATTTCTTTGTCTAAAAAACGACTGTTGCCGGTCGTGGCGGGTCTTCTTCTGTCCTTATCCTACTCCCCCCTCTTGTCACCAACCTCACTCCCTTTTCTTATTGCCCTCTGTCTCTCTACCCATATCGCAGAGCGAAACGAGAAGGTCGGAGGTTCAATGGGTCCTTCCTCAGGCTGAGGTTGGACACACACACAAAATAAAGTACTTCCCCTTCCTCACGTACAGGGAGGGAAGGCTCGACTGGGGCTCGAACTCAATGTTCGACTACAATAGCCTATTGCTTCATGGTACTATGCTTAACCAATGAATGGAAAATTTTATATTTACGCTTACTCTACAAAATTATTTATTCCTTCGCGAAATTTGAGGTTTTCACAGCACTGTTGTTCAGGTCTTGATAGATTTAGCGCTGTGTTGCTGGGTCAGTAGTTCCCGACGGTTCTAGGAACCCAGTGCCTTCGAAACTTCGAGAAACACTAACAAAGAGACACTGCAACATCCTAGCAGACATGAATCCATATTGACTTTAAGAAGTGTTTCTCAGAAACGAAATTTCTGTCGGTTATTAATTAAACATACCCCAGTATTCCTGACTACCTATAAATAGGAAATCACAAAAGCCTCGATACATTAAGTTGTAATTAATAATTAATTAACACTGAGTAATTTGCATAAGTACGTCTCATACAAGAGTCTAGAAAAATTAAATGGTTCTAAGGCAATATGCAACGGACATTTCGCCTTGCACAACACATGTAAGGCACAAGCAGAAGTAGTAAATAACTATGTACTCACCGAATGGCCGGGCCTCTGTCTACAGGGCCTGAAGACTCGTCCGTTCTCCTCTGTTTACGTCTTACACAGTGGAATCTGCATGTTCCCCACACATAAAACAGATGATAGATATTACAGAATATTCACCGCTGAATTAATTACACAGCACACGATGACGACCGCTCAGCTACATGACGTTAGGTAACAGAAACGCGCCTGTTATCGGTCATGGCTGAAACTCTAGTTGCCACTTGTTTTAATTAGTCTACGTACGCAAATTATTTTCTCTAGAGATAAAAGCACTGATATACTGCACTTGAAAACTAGGAAACTCATACCACACGCTTCATATAATTCCTAAACCGGTTAAATAACTGGCTATTCTCCAAACTAATTCGCAGTATATGTTACCATATTCACAGCCACTGAGCCATTTTCCTGAAACAAGTGAATCACCACAGAGCGCTCTGCAGGTGTTCACTATGCACTGCAAGTAAGGATGAAACAGACACTAGCGTACTGGTTGGCCGATTCTAATTTATTGCCTGTAAATTTATAGGGGAGTAAAGTATAGTAAAGTTAAGTATAAGAAGGGAATACCTAAAAACACAGCACGTAAGAGAAAGAGATACGTACGAAGCTAGCAAGAAAGCGTTCTTGTGATTGAACTTTTAGGGTGGCAGCCTTTGACATCGTTGCTGGGGAGAGACTACTGCACACACGACGATATACACCACCTGGCTGACTGGTTTTTGCAATCAGAATAAAATTGCAGATGATTGTTATGGATTTCGCATGTTGCTGAGCTTCACTCTGCCGTGTGCCATCAGTGTAATTCACACAAACCCAGAACTCGATATTTCGTCCTTTCATAAAAGATATTTTTCAGGCTAAGAGTGTCCATGCCATTAATTAAAGTCCAGATACGAGTGTCAAATATTCTTCTAATGTTTCACACTAACAAAAATATGAGGAAAATTATGTAAGCTTTCAGGTTTTCATGGCGGTGAGTGTGCATACTATGGTCCTCTGAGTCACGACGCGGTGTAGTAGTCTTGGATGTGGATACCAATGTTTCGGAGAAACATGCTGTCTCCATCTTCAGTATCGAAGGGGTTGGTATCCACATCTAAGACTAACGGCTGTGATGACCAGGAAGATCACAATCTTGATAACAGGAAAGAGAAAGTAATTTGGATATTGTGAATTCGAGGCAATGATTAAGCAGAACTTGTCTGTGCGGAGGTGAAGATATTTATACCTTTATACCATATGACACTGTACTGTGCAATATTTAAGCTGCGCAACTAAAAGACGACACTACAATAATTCCACTGTTTACGAGCTTCATTTGTTCCTCTAAAACTACTCGTAAGGCAGAAGATCATGGAACGAAATAAATTTTCAATTACTTCCCATACTATAAATCCAAATCGGTTCTACAGTCAGAAACGTTCTACCCACACATACGAAGTTTTCCTTAATAGAACACGAAACAGTACCCAAGTTTGAAGAAAATAAAACTAATGATTAATTACTGTACAAATGCCATTCTTAACCATTAGCCTGTGCATATAATTACATAATTGAATTTGCATGGAAAATGCATAAATATAGGTACCAACCTTATTACAAGTATTAATGTCAAAACATTTCATACAAAATAATAAAGTGCCGATCCCAGTGGCCGCGCGGTCTAGAGGCGTGGGTCTGCGGCCGTTCGCTTACTGGGATTGTGGGTTCGAATACCACCGGAGGCATGGATGTCTGTTTCTTGTGAATGTTGCATTTTGTCTGGTAGAGGTCTCTGCGTCGGGCTCATCACTTGTTCAGAGGAGTCATACCGAGTGCTGCGTGTCTAAAATGAGTGTGATCGCGAAGCCTCATAAGGGGAGGCCATGACCCAAAAACGGGCCGAACCGCCACAGGAAAAAAATAAGGTAAGTTCTTAAATGTTGGGTTTGGTGGGTCATTGGGATCTGAATCTGGGTATTCGACATGATTGCGGAAACGATAATACCGTCAAGAGGCTCCAGGAACAAAAGCCAGAGACAGGAAGAAACTCGTGCTTGCGTAAACGCTAATTGCCTCGAAAATTGAAACAGATATTAACTTGTACAGCTGTTATAAGCAAAAACTCGTAAATCGATTGTTCATATACCGAGGGATTACAGTACTTTTATATCTACAGGAGAGAAGAGAAAAAAAATAGAAAATTGTGATAGCTCAACGTATGAAAATAGCATCCAATCAGCCAGCATTGCACATATTCTGTGCGATGCTTTGACATAGAACAAATAATGTGAGGAAAAGAAAGGGCGAAATTACCATCAAATGCTGTTTTAAATGTGCCTTTGCAGTCACAACACGAATCTAAGCCCATGCTACCCATATATATGCACAGTTCCAACTTTGAAATCCTATTTTAAGGGGTCGTTAAATCTAGTTGGAAATGTTGGATTGATTGCCAATTAATTCTTGAATAGTTTCAAGCTTCCACTTCAGATCACCACATTACAACGATCGATCCTCCCAACTCTCGACATTCGTGACCTGCAAATTTTAATGGGGAGAGCCATGAGTGACTGAAGTAAAATGTTTCTTAATTTGTTCCAAATGCCTCTGACACATTCCGAGAATATACTCGTGTCATTACGAGGTACACGTCTACTTATCGCACGTTCTTTGCATGAAGTTAATCCATAATAGGGAGGGCCAGCCCACATTCTTCACCTCCAAAGCTACTGCATTAATTTAGATTAAAATTAATACCTGTAATATAACTGGCTTTCGCTGAAGTTTCACGGACAAATAAAGTGTGTTATTTAACGACGCTGCCAATTGCTAATGCCAAATAGCGCCCGTGATTTATAAATTGACGAGTAACAGAGCATGAAGTATAATGACAAGGAAAATCTGAAATAGCCGGCGAAAACCTATTCCAGTTCCACTGTGTTCGCAAAACATCCCACGCCAACCGATCTGGAATCATACACGGGCTACTGACAGTCTGAGCCATGACATGTAAAGTAGCAAGTAAAACTCTTAACTATAAATAGTTAGGATTTAGGATTCTGAAAGGTATTACCATTATTCCGGCGGAAACCAGTGTACTTTACGTAGGATGACTTTACCCACAACCTAGTATTCAGAAGAAAGCATTTTTCAGAAAGTGAATGTTTCCATCCACAGGTGAAAGGCTACGTAGGCACCTAAATTTCAATTAAACACTATTCATGACATTCTCACTTCAACATGTTGAAACAGTCTCAGATGACAGGATGATATTAATATCTCTCTTAAAATTATGGTGTATATATTTGGACTTTATTCAACTGACGCAAAAAGATGTCTGGTGGAGGGCTCTTGTAAACAGAGCAACGAGCATTCAGATTCCATAAAGACAGGGAAGAGCAGTTACTGAAAAGTTAACTGACTGACTCCAAGAAAACAGTTTTTCTTGAGTAGCTAATAGTTCCTTAGACAGTCAAGAAATTCCTTGCATTTTATCAAACTCAGAGGTTAATTACCTTGTTTGTAACAGCCCGCCACTTGCCTGTGAGTCAGATTAATCCATTCAACGCCCCCCATCCTATTTCTGTAACATCCATTTTAATATTAACCTTCCACCTATGCCTAGGTCTTCCTAGTGGTTACTTTCATTCAGGTTGCCCAATTAAAACTCTATACGCATTTCTCTTCTCCCACATACGTGCCACGTGCCCCACCCATCTCATCCTCCTTCAGTAAATCACCAGAATATTATCAAAATACACAAGTTGATATTCATTGCCTGGAGAAAAGATAGTCTGAGTTATTGACAGAACTGTTAAATAAATAAATAAATGCTCCCTATAGTTAAAAAGAGCATGAAGCGTTGAATTCCGCAGCAATATCTATGGTTATTGTTAATCACTGATCATCGTCCACATAAAACCTGGGCCATCGACATCATTAAATAAACAATGAAAAAATTTGCATCGGATCATTAGAGAACATTACACAACACAAGGCATTAAAACGTGCTTCCAGTTTAAGAGATCCACGTATGCTAAACTTGAAATGAAGCTCCCACTACACGCGACGAAACCCCAGAGTATGATGTATGACGTATTATGTTTATAAAAGATTGCCCACGTTACACACTCAAAACGAACATGTTACCTTACAAACCAAGTTTTACAGAGAAAAGGGTAAGAAAAATATTTTATTTGCCTGCAAACTGCATAACACGAATCTCGTCGCGAATACTAGAAAATGGGACATATTCAAGTGATTCAATAATTCCGATTTCATTTACAGAGAAACTATTTTTATGTATTTCGAGAAACGCTATAGAACATAAAATCAGGTACTTGATGTACAAACCAGCGCAACACACTGGCAGAAAATATTCATATTCACAAATATATTTTGACACATATAATCAATATATCAGACGCCCTTTATGCCATAAATTTTTCTCATTACACAGCATCTCAAATAATAAATGTTCACGTTTGCGTGGGCTGCAAATAAGTATTATTCAAGGTAACAGCAATGTAAAGTTTTAAACTTAAAAATGTTGGCACAAGCCCGCTCCTTATAATTTTTGCAGCAGAATATGTTAAAAATTAAACTTACAACTTCCAAATTTCAATCCACACTTTTACATGTGCTATACAATTATTAGAGACGGAAAACTAACAGAAATTCAACTGAAATATTCAGATATAAAAGTTACATTTTTAATAACACTTCTTGTTCACCGCTTTAAAGAATGACTTTAGTTGCTCCTGATGAAAGTGAATGATCCCTGTTACTGCCCATAAAAATAAATCAGCACCTCCACACGCAGCAGTCAGACTCCGCCACTACTCAACTCAGTCATCTGGCAGTACCTTAATTCCCCTGCACACATGTAAGTGTTCATGTGTCATCATTTGTTGGATCCACAATTGTGCCCCAAAATAGTGGAGATCCAGTAATTTTATGTTTTATGAAAAATATAAAAGGCCTGTCCACTATAAAATTCTTAAAATCTCCAAAATAATCAATCAGGGTGGTTCCAACAGCAGCAGCTTCTGTTCCCACTTCACTAACCTCCACAAAAACTTGCTGAATGATATCACCAATCTCAAAATTTTGCTCATGGGAGACTCCACTGACGTCTTCCCCAGATACATGTTCAGGTATTTCAGCCTGAGCCCTTGGCTTGCACAGTGTGTGATAATGTTGTGTACAGTTCGAGCCACTGCACATAATACCTCCACTTTCTTGCTTCTTGTTTTGTTCAGGAACAGAACCAAGTACTTTCTCTTGCATCTCAGACGCAATCTGCTGCTCAAGGAGAGATAAAAGCCTCCGAATGCTAAAGGTCTGGGCTAGTCTCATCTTAGGCATCACTAGTGTCACTGACGCAAGGTTTGTGGAAGACACAAGCTCTCTAATATCCTCTACAGATAAAGTAGCTGCGAATTCGTGTATCTCATACAGGTCTCCTATGTCTGGTAGAATGACATACATTTCTGCTTCAGCATGTTTATATGGAATGGATATCATGCGACAGCCATACCTCTTGCTCTCCACATACTTGAGATCAAACTGTCCCCGCATAAACTGGACGTTCACTGTTCGAGTTTCACTGGACTTGAATTTGCCTGGCATCGTGTACTCCGGATTGAATGGCGTTTCCCAGTCTCCTTTGAAATAGATTGCATTGGTCAAGATAGCCGCTGTTGTGAGAGGTAGAGGGCGACTGAAAACTTGCTTGATGGTGCCCATTGTATGTTTGGCTGCCCATTGATTGATAGTCTCTACAGCACTGTAAGGATCGCCACTGTAAAAAAGTAAATCAGTTACACAGTACATGGAGACAAATTAAAAGTAACAAAGATACAAGGTGATAATGCAAGAACGCAAGAAACAAAGAAATAAAAGCAAACGAAAATGAATGAAAGACTTTTATGGTAAAGGTCAATTTTCCCTGTGCAAGCCACGAAGGCGTATGGGAAGTGGAGTTATAAAAGGTAAAGCAACCCCATTACAGGCCTAGACAGGCCCTGAGGGGTCCAGGAGGTTCAGGCTCCCAGATTTGTAGACAATCGGCACATGAAGGTTGTAAGGTTGTCAGCCCTACGCACCGGCCGCCTTTAACCCCCAGGAAATATTCCTGGTACTCATTTCTGTTAGAGGCTGAGTCGACCCCAGGACCATAGTGCGACCGAAACGATTATGTCAAGGAATTAATTCCAATAACACCATCGGGAATCGAACCCGCGACGTTCCGGTTTGTAGCGTAGTGCCTCAACCAACTACGCCACCGCGCGCCCCGAAGTGGAGTTATAGATCCACGAATTCATAAATTCAACACTAGAAGGAAGTGAGTGGTCAGCTTCACACAGCGGAAGAAAAGACCTCCCGGTAGGCCTACTCACTGAATGCGTGGTTCGATGAGCCCCAGAGCCGGTCTGAAGACGGAAGAAGAGAAGAATATCCCTGGTGAAAACCGAAACATGGTGGTGATGGTCAGCTTCACGACCGACCAACGAGGAAAAAGCCCAGTGAATCCATTAACTATGAAGCTAGGTGAGCCCCAGAGCTGGTCTGTGTGTTTTTCAGAAAAGAAACATCTCTTCCCTGCCGCGAATCAAACCACAATTCCTCTGTTACATTGCCCGTAGCCTAACTACTATACCGACTGAGCTATCCCGGCTCTTGTAACCGACAGAAACAGCGAAGTGTGCTAACCAAACTACAGCATGACACTAGCTGTGCTGATCTTGTCTTACTCTTCTAAGTTCAAAATGGAAGCAGTATATTTTTTTTATAAACGTTAGTAAACTGATACTACACTATAAGTTACAAAATTCCAGAAGATTTTCCAAGTACATTACAGTGACGAATACTCATCCCGATGTCAGGTCTAGCGGAAGGGTACAAAATGCCTTCCAATTACCCTTCCACCAGACCCGACCTCAGGAATCAGGATTCGCCGCTGCTACCTTACTCCTTTTAAAAAGCACAGCCGCTACACCAACAAAATCAAACACTAAATATTCTGGCACTAACTCGGCCCTATTCATTCCTTACGTAATCCTTACAAACATCACACGAACACTGAAGCGCTGATCAAAATTTTATCCATTCCTAACTATCCTCCTGTTCATGGAGTGCATGTAGCAATAGACCGTACTTCTTTCTTACATTTGACCAG
The DNA here is from genome assembly GCA_021186555.1 of Reticulitermes speratus. NCBI lineage: Eukaryota > Metazoa > Arthropoda > Insecta > Blattodea > Rhinotermitidae > Reticulitermes > Reticulitermes speratus. The sequence goes on along the minus strand of JAJKFL010000039.1, from coordinate 9,121,489 downwards.
TTTTCACACTTCTTTAATTTATGTATGACTTGTGTGACACACGTTGTCACACAAGTCATACATATACCGTCGATTACAACATAAATACTGTCACTTGTTTAATGATAAGGTACAACATGTTTCGGCCTAAATAATGATATCGTCAGCTAGCAAAACCTAAAATACTTTGAAAAAATTAAATCCAAATTCTAATAACTTATTATCGTTATATACAGGAGTATCGATTACAATTGTAGTAATGATTCACATCCTTTAAATAGAGCTGTATATATTTTCGACAAGCATTACATCGGACATCGATATGAAATTATATAACATCTTATTTTCAATGTAAAGAATATGCTCTCATTTTAACTTAACTTTTTGTTCACCGTGCATTATGGTAATAGATAACCTTCATCAACCAACAACTGCACTAATTAAAATTTATTTAACTGAAACATATGTAGGGCAATCTTACAGTGTAAAATAAATTTTAATTAGTGCAGTTGTTGGTTGATGAAGGTTATGCTCTCATTTTATTACGAACTATGCTGTGCTTAATTTTCACAAAGTATTTTATACTGTGATACCTGATGATGGCCTTATTTATGCCGAAACATGTCGCAAATTATCATTAAACAACTGACAACATTCTTGTTGTCATCAAAGTTTATGTATGACTTTCACACTCTCTGACCACAAAAATCTGATCGTTGTTCTTTGGTTCACTCCATCAGTGCAGCTGCCATGTCAAATATGTAACAATATTTGAACAAAAAAAAAATTCGAACCAATAAGGAAAAAATATGGAAGGATCGTATGTTTACGCCATCTTTTTCATTCCTGCCGTCACTTGTCTGGTAACGTTAACTGTCTTTAATTTATTACCTCCCCCCTCCATCCCATATTCACTTATTACCCCATGAACTGAAATCAGAAGGTTCTTAGGGCGGTGACAGTGATGACTGATACGTGACTCCGTATGGACTAGTAACAGGCTATCAGACTACACACGGCATTACATCCAAGAAGACAGCAATCTTAAACTAATGTCACAAAGCCTTATATAAGCAAAACTTGTCGTAATTACCTGAAGTCTAGACGCATCACTTCCATTCCATAGAGTTCAGTAGCTGCCTTTTGGTAATCAGAGGAAAGCTTTAGCAAGGAGTCAATAAACAGTGCACTGGCCAGGTGCAGTTGGTATGACTTGTCTAAAACCGGACTGGTCTTCAGGACCTTGATAAGACCTCCCATATGCTGATGAAACTCTGCGACTGTGGCTTCAGCAGTACCCTTGGTCCTGTTGACGGGTGTCAGAATGTTCAGGATGTGGCTTCGGGAGGATCCACGTGCTCCCAGCAATGTCTCGGCCAGGGCCGTGGTGGTGCTGAAAGGGGAGAGCAACAGGTTCTTCTTGGCTTCAGGGACCAGCAGAGCCTTCACGCGGACAGTGACAGCGAAAATAGCATCTATCGCGTGAAAGTATGTTGCACGTACGTCGGATGAGCTGTGACTCCGTTCTGGAGTGGAGAATGGAGACACGTAGCTGCTTGGGAACACGATGGAACTGGAGTCCAGGTTCTGGGAATCTGTGTAATGCATCCATGCACCATCCGAGGATAAGCAAAGTGTCAGGACCAGAGCTAGCAGAACTGTGTGCATTTCCAGTGGCTGCAACAAAATAATGCAGTGATTCATTTAATGTTTTTAGTTTATCTGCCAACTATGGGTTGTCATTCCTGTCGGCTCGCTTACTGTAATAACGTACACCAGTCAGCCGACCGCCCACACGCGCGGCTGAATGGTGGCGGGAAGGGACAAACCACAGTTGTCAGAGAAGATAATGATCGTTTGTTTAGATTAAATTCAGAGAGTGAACTGACCTCCGTCTATAAGGGAAACATTATGGCTGCTTTCAGAGTCTTCTTCGCGCTTTTCTCATTTAACTCTATGGAGAAGAATCGTTCCGGAGAAGCTGACAGTCGCTCAGCTGGATAAAAATCCCACATTTTCATGACACCGCAAACTTTATTATCTTGTTACAAGAGACGCCTCAGGTCCCTAACTTGGGACACATCAGTCCTGTTCATACACAGACCATGGAGCCTACTTCTGTAAGATTTATTTTATTTCTATAGTCACCGTATACGACCTCGTCTAATGGTGGTGCTATACCTCCATTTCTCAGTTTGACTTCACGGCGTGGTGTGTAATTAAGCACAGGGAAAAGTGTACCTTTATTTATCACATGTAATTTCCAAGAGGTCTTTTCCTTCGATGATAAAATATTGTGCTTTTCTCAAATTACGATGCGTGCTAAGTATCACACCCATCTAATCTCCCATGATTTCATAATTCTAACACTATTTGGCAGATAAAACATTTTGTGCATATGTCAAATTACGATGCGTGCTAGGTATCATACTCATCTCCCACGATTTCATCATTCTAACAGTAATTGACAAATTTCGTATTTAGGAGCTCTCTACTGACGTAATATTTTCTTAGCCAGCTTTTTGCTCTTTCTCAAATCGAAATATTTTCAGTAGTTTTTTTATTTTAACGTACTCCGTGGTTTGTCCCTTCTACTTCTTATAATAATACTCCAAAGCACCTTACTCAGTGCCACACATTCTTGACATCAAATTTCATATACACATATATACGAAAAATTGTAGTTAGATGTTAGTAAGTTAAGCCGTGACAATAAACGGTTATGGTGTACCATAAACACCATCGTTATCGTACACTGGAAAAATAAACGTTGTTGTTATATAATGGAACAAGAAAGACAAAGTACGTAGAACGCAACCATTGTTGCTGTAGAAAAGCAGTAGGTATTACATATTCTAAGTCTATATTTGTAGCCTTATTTATCCAGCATGCGCCGTATTATATTATCTGTGGCCTGTCTGTCTCTACCTAATTTTTTCCAAATTATCTCATAAACGGCAAGATTTTCGGAAAAAAATGCAGAGAATATAAAACGTGTGTTTTGATTTTGTCTACAACTTCTGTTTGAAAACGTATAGTTTACTCTTATCAGTAGTACAGTCACAACCAACACATACACTTGCGAGACGTGATCAGGCCACCGGTTTCAGCTCAAAGAGACATTGGAGTTTGATTTTCATAATTTTCTGTCATAGGACTGATGATGGCTGTTTGAGTTGAAACCGGTTGCCTGATCACGTGTCGCAAGTGTATGTGTTGGTTGTGACTGTACTACTGATAAGAGTAAACTATACTTTTGCATGTACATGCGAACGCGGTTGTTTAATATTAAAATTATATCTCAAACATTTCTCATTATAAGAAGAATTCAGGGAGATCTCATAATGTACATAGGTCTTCACGTAAAGCACCCGTTGTTCTTGTCAGATTTTAATGAAACTTGATTTTTTTTCGACAGACTTTTGAAAAATATTCAAGTACAAAATTTCATGAAAATCTATCCAGTGAGAGCCGAGTTATTCCATGCGGACGGACAGGCAGACATGACGATGCTAAAAGTCGTTTTTCACGATTTTGCGAAAAGCGCCTAAAAAGGTCTGACGTAAAATTAAAGGTAATAAAACATGACGTAAAATAACCTTCTGTGGTTTGCATGTTCATATCACAAACCTGAGCATCAGCTTGTAACAATTATGGACACAGACGTCACCAAAACCTGAACCAGGGCATGCCTTTAATATGGTACGTTACAGATCACCAAATAGCTCTTGGCTTCAAGCATAAATTAAAGAACTTTATTACACCCTCTTCAATTCGAGTACAACAAATGCTAATGATTAAGTACGCCCTAAGGCAGACATTAAATATCCCATGTAGAAACAAACCGCATGATACCTACTCGTGGCCGTAGTAACCTGGAGGGCCTCGTATAGTTATAAAGAGCTACAGGTGATAAAACAGGCATACCAATAACACTGGCACCTGCTTATCAAATCGTGCTGAAGCAAAGCCTCTGGCATGCATTTTATAGACCACATAAAAGAAACCTCGTTATTTTGAGGCTAGTGTAATATGCTAAAATAGGTGCAACTTGCATGCCGGCTCATCACGGCAAAAATCCGAAAGCGCTGAAGTAATTACGTTACACTTCCCCCCCCCCCACCCCATGGCTCAACAGCCCTTAGGGGGCCTAGGCCTCGTCATTTTTCGACGTTTCACGACACACCACAGTCGGTAGGACTCCTCTGGACGAGGTAACAGCTCGTCGCAGAGACCTCTACCTGACAACATACAACACTCACAAGAGACAGACATCCATGCCTCCGGTGGGTTTCGAACCCACAATCCTAGTAAGCGAGCGGCCGTAGACCCACGCCTTAGACCGCACGGCCAGTGGGATCGGCAATTACGTTACACATACACCTCTAAAATTTATAAAATACTGTTTACATTTTGAGATAGTTGTTTTCAGATTTGTGATGCCGTGTTGTCTGGTAGATCTGAATCGAAACCTCTGAGTAACCTGATGTTTCAGTCATTAGGATAGACCTACCTTGATGAAGAAGGGCATCAGGATCGATCCACACTGACGATGGAGTTTCTCTGAAAAGACAGGACACATCTACCCGACTATACGGCGTCCCATCCACACCATTCTTAGTCACAGCTGTTAGAACCTCAAATCGCACTCATTTATTATATTCCTGTCTTGTTTCCTCTTTTCACCCACCTAAAAAGCATACAATACTTTTATAATTTCAACAGCAAATGACAATTGCAATGACGTAATAATGAAGACATATTAGGGACAGAATATAACAGAAAGAAACATGTTAATTGGTTTTAAAACGTAGCGATATTGTTGTAAAAACAATAGGTCCAGCTTTTCATGACTTATGTGAATATATGTAAGAAATCATTGCACTAAGAATGTAATAAATCCTGCACAATAATATGGCGGTGATTAAGCAGATAAAATGGTAAATCTTACCCTATAATATACCAAGAAGGCAAAGAGGGGCAGTAGGTGTATACCTTCACCCTTTCTTTAATCTCAGCGCTAGAAGGTGGTTGGTGGTCAACACTACGCCCCAGCCGCTCTACACCTGTGAAAGAAACCGGTATTTTTTGTACAGGAGGCTGGGTGGGCCTTAGGGGCGGTCTGCACATGTATGGAAAAAACCTCGTCCCCACGGGAGTTCGAGCCCAGGATCATCCAGCCTGTAGCGAGTTGTTATACCGACTACGCTGTCCCGACCTTCAATTACGCTGACATACACATACAATTCCTTTTCACCATCGCACAACAAACCGGCATTATTTCGTTTTTTCCCCTTAAGGGTAGATTACGTGCACTTTATCATTTTAAATAACTTTAAATGAGAGATACAGATTCATTATATATGAGAGTTTGCTAACAACTACTGCAGAGTATGCGGTCGTGATATGTTACAAATAGTCCCCAGTGTCTTCGTGGATGGAAAGGGAAACATTTGAAAACTTCTACCAGATAGCCCGCTCCCATGCACAGATTCAAAACCAGCACTTACCAAATAAAACACAATAATGCCAACTACAACATCGAGATACAGATCTTTCTGTAAAAGAAGTTTCGAACACACTGCACAAAGACCTGACACGTATAGCTTTCGTTTACATTACCTGCCAGTACTCATATTTTAAAAAATAATTGCGCCATGGATGAAACCGCAGCCAGCCTTGGGCTGTGCTTCAAGGTTGTATGTATGAAATGTACTTACAATCACGTCTGCAATGCCTTCGGTCACATAAAAGTTATTTCAGAATGGCGAAACACAGTTGCGGAAGTTTGCATTAGTTAAACCTAAGCCTATTTAAACCTGTCCATTTCCTACACAAGAATACAGGTTCCAAAATACCTGCTATTTATTAACGGATAAAGTAATGTAACAGGAACAACCCACCATGGAAGTCGAATGAGTAGCATTTTGCCACGTATTCGAAAGGACACTACTCCTTTATTCCAGAAACTTTACAATCCAGTTTTCACAACATTCATTCATTCAATTGTCTGTCTTACGACAGGTTCATAGCCTCTTCCAAAGCGAGTTCTCCACAGAATGCGATCTAATGCTTCCTCTTTTGCTTCCTCTTTCAATTTCCAGTATCCTTTCTTTTCCTTAAGGTCACCCAGTAGCTGCTTACATCTTCTACCTTGTCTTCCCGCCTCTTCTAGCCTTTCCTCTATCTTTCCTTCAATTACATGTTTTAGAAGGCAGTTCCTACGTAAGACGTGACCAATACAGTTAGCCTTCCTTCTTTTTATTCTATGTAGGATGTTCCTTTCCTCCTTGAACCTTTGTAATACTTCATTTCTCACACGATCGGTCCAACTGATCTTATCCAGCTTTCCCCAGCACCACATTTCAAAACTTTCCAGGTATTGCCGATCTAATGTCCGAAGTGTACACCACACAACTTATTCTTTAACGTTAAATAAATTCAGCAACTGAAAACGCCTTTAAGAAACCACAACACAAGATTATTTTACCCTGAGCTCGAACACCATGTTCTGATGACACATAGAAGAATGAAGGTGCGAATCCGAATATTACATGGAGGTGAATGGTTATTTTCAGTTTACGCTGCTCTGAACAAGTAGGAACAGTCCCAGATATCCATGGTATTGTGGGTCTAGGAAGAGAGGAAACTGGATTAATTGGCCATCTTACAATACATCTGTATAACTTTACGTATCTCATTGGCATCTGATATTCATTTATTGTAGAAAATCTGTTTTAACAACCAGAGAACAACTCTGCGAATTATAGCGAATTACTCAGTTAATAATGTGCTTTTAAAACGGACAGACTCTGAAAAATATCAATGGAGGAATGTTATCGAATTTTACCCCCCACAAAAGCATGGACAAGCACAGTGTAGCTTGGCAAATGGGTATCAACTTTCACAGGAATATGCTGTCTCTCAATCTCCAAGGTAGAAGGACCTCACCCCTCTTCTTTACCCTGATGATAGGAGCAGCACGCTCCTCCAGAAACGTCGGTACGCATCTGTCACTCTACATGGTATAACATCCCAGCACACATTAACCTCCACTGTCACCACCATGTTTATTAAATCCCATCTACCCGCACAATTACTGCTTACTTGGTACTGATATTCTGCAAGAGTAATACCTGCATCTATACACGTACCTTTGTCATATGACCGGTAACATAATGTTCACTCGTTAATCCACGACATATTAATAAAATTATGTAATTACTCAGTCGCTCGCTATGATTTCCACAGGTGACTCTTCAATTGAAATTTTCGTACATATTATAGCCCTAGCGGAATATGATGAAATCACAATTTCACTAAATATTTACGCCACAAATTCTGAAATTTCGTAAGAAACTGCTTCATTGACGTAATTGTTAAAGTTCGACGCAGCAGTGTCGACCAAAGGATAAGTAACTCTTGACTGTTTCATAACGACAGGAATTAACTGCCAGCTACCTAAGTTTCAACTGTGAGAATAGCCCCGGTGTAACACACTCATGTATGAAGGGTAGCTACATAGAAACACATTGTGCTTACATACAAGCACAAGTAAATCAGCTGTACAAAGATTTCTTGAATACTTTAAAGTTTTTCAGACGGTCAAAAGTTTTCCTGCATTTCTAAGGAAACTTAAGCCTCATCTCTGTGCTCAGTTTAATATTATCCTCCCATCTAGTCCAAGGTCTCCCAAAATTGTTTCTTTCTCAGAATTTCCCTCAATAAGAATAAATGTTTATTGTTTTTCCCCATACCAGACACACGTCCTGTCCAACCTTTACAGCAACGCATCAATCTTTTATATAATCAGTGGCGTAGATAACCGGTTCGAGGGTTCCCCCACGACTCGACAATGGTGGCCCGCCTATAATTATTAGTGAAGTTTTTTTGTGCAGAAGAGCCCCGCAGCAGAAGCTACTGACGCACCGCAGCCTTCAGGCTTCTTGTGCAAGCCTGTGATGAAGATGAAAGAAAGATGATCAGTTTTTTTTCATTTTCCTTGTAATGGAGCACCGGTGGAATGAAAATGACAGGGGAAAATCGAAGTACTCGGGGATAAACCTGTCCCAGTGCCACTTTGTCCACCACAAATCCCACATGGACTGAGCCGGGATAGAACCCGGGCCTCCGCGGTGGGAGGCCGGCGACTAACCGGCTGAGCCATGGCACGACCATTAGTGAGGTTACTCCCAAATCTCATAACAAGGGTCCATAATACTGCCTTCTGCCAGAAGAAAGGAATCCAGTCCGCCAGAACCCACCACAAATTTTAGTATTCTACAGGTTTGGGCCCCCAGCGCCGCTTGATGTGCGCAGGTCTTACCTAAACCACTGTCTACAACGCAGGCCTTACCTAAACCACTGTCTACAACGCATGCCTTACCTAAACCACTGTCTACAACGCAGGCCTTACCTAAACCACTGTCTACGACGCAGGCCTTACCTAAACCACTGTCTACAACGCATCATAAAACAGACACTCGTGTTTGAAATCATTTACTTTATGGACTTTGTACTTCCTGCCGTGCTAACAAGAACGCCACATTTCGTGCACAGGACCTGTTCCCGTCCTCTGTCTAAGCATGAGGTCAACATCTACACAGCTGGGCCAGATATGTAATGCTATTCTCAACCAATTTTTAACAAGGACGTTAGACAACATGTATAAAATAAATGATTCCATATAATGTAAGTTCACCGTTGCAATCCTACAGAAATGCAGTTATTTCGTGTTATTTTACGTGGAAGAACCCAGAAGATTCAGTGTAACACGCACGGCTTACAGTAAATTAAGAGAGCCTCTCAATGTACGGTATGATTATAACTCTGCTAAACGTATGCACCAGATTCATTTTCTTATTTAAGTACCCTTCAGTTTAACTGCATAAATCACAGAGCGTCGAAAGAGAGGTGGACTGTTAGAACAAAAGACAAATACTGTGAAGGAAGTCGGGAGTAGCTCATTGAAAACTGCTCGCTTTAAAGCCCGGTCGTTCCTTTATGAACCAGTAGGTTTCATATTCAAAGATTCTGCACGTTGCTCACATAGCGTATTTATGTGTTTGTATGAACTCAGAAAAAAAAAAGATTATTTCCTGATACAGCATTAAATGAACAGAGATAGTGTGTGTTTACTACGCGCTAAGACCTGAGTATTTAAATATGTTAAGCACGTCTTTAAACGGTTAGAGGCCGTGCCATGGCTTAGGCGGTTGGTCTCCAGTCTATTACCTCGGAGGCCGGTTTCGATCGCAAGTCAGTCCATATGGGATTTTTGGTGGACAAAGTGTCACGATGACAGATTTTTCACCAAGTACTTAGGTTTTACTCAGTATCATTTCACCATTGATCCATAATCATCTTCATTTACACGTTGCTCTTATCAGAAGGACAAACGGACGAAGCCTGGGAACCTTCCAAAAACCACTGCTCTTTCGGTAATCGCAGAACATTTGATGAGAAATGTGCTTTCACTTCTTTAAAAGGTGAAAGCACACTTATAATTTATATCACTTGTTTTAATGTTAAAGGGATCTGAATTTTTTACAAAAGAACCATTTGCATGTTTAGTATTATACTACACAGCATAGCACTCACCTCCGTCTAGTACCGAGGTCAAGAATGAGTGGAGCTATAACCCTACATTCCTTCATGGCGTGGACAAGGAAAATATACCTTTTTCCTACACAGCATCAACTGGTTAGTCTTTACAACGGAGGCTGCCAGTGTTTACTGTGAGGAAGGACCCGAATAATTAAGTATTATTTACACAAATAAAAGGGTGAAAGCGTCAATCACAACTCAGTTCTATGTTACTACACAACATGTTTCGGCTTAAATACAAAAAGAGACTTCATCAGGCAAAATTAGAGTACCAAACAAAATTTATTATATAAATTACATTAAACCATTTTTCATGTCCGTATATACGTATAAAAACATAACATAAAGCAGTTGTGACTTAGGGCCCTCGCCCCTTTACTTTGTGTATCTTCATCACAAAGGGATGTCTCTCCTAAAGGTATTATTTACATTTGCATTCGCTTTATATGTGCGTTTGCAAAACTCAAGAACTGCACAAGGAGTGCCTGATGCTAGGATTCGCGTGCTTCGAAGTATGGCAGCTAGAACTCAGTACTGCGGCCGACGAATTCGATCAAGGTTTTCCGTGGTTCTAGTCAGTCCTAGACCAAGTGTCGATTTGGGTCACAAAATCTACTACGCACTGCATGCTTCTCACAAAGCCTTTCCAAAATTCCCTCAAAATTTCCGCCAAACGCAGCAATCCTAACCTCATTATATATTGCGCCATAATACAGCCTTCCACATACAAAATGAACAAAATTCAAAATTCGGCTCAAACGCTCATCTTCTTTCCTCTGCTGCATACTCAGGCATTTCATTTCCCATCAGTTTACCTTCTTCACTCAGCCTACCTTTCTCAGAAAGGCGATCGGACACAGACTGGGAACAATCAGCGCAGTCAATTCCCCCCCCCCCCCCCCAGTAACAAATCTAGTGCCTCCCACTAAACTCTGCTGCTGCTGCTGCTGCTGCTGCTGCTGCTACTTCTCTAGTTTTCAGTTTTGAACACCTTCGTCTATGAAATGAGCACGGAAAGTGTAACATGTCAACTTCGTTCATATGCATCCGAAACTTAACACAAAAGGCAATTTCTCGGAGAATATCTCTATGTCAAAAACATAGAGTGGGAACTACGATACCATCACCCAAAAAGGAATATTTTGTTTTTTATTCGTACTTTATTTAACACCAGTGTCTGTAACTCGACCTATCCGACATCGAATAATTAGGCACTAATGCAGGGGCGCACAAGTTTTAAAAAAATCTAGCGGCCATCTCAAAACACTAGATACCAGAATGGTGACATGAAGCAAGTTTCACACTGAGGACCCGCAAATACTAGGAGCCACCGTACGCAATTTAGTCGCCCGGGCGACCTTCCGTCCAGGATTATTGCGCACCTGTGATATTGAACAATGAATTCAGAAGGAAGCGGTATTAGCATCATTTAAGTGTACGTGCAATCGGGGTACTGCGGAAAACTAAGAAAATTCCCAGTCAGCCCGAGTCCCGTCCAAGATTAGAACCGGGCACCTCAGGAATACAAGTCGCAGTTCTTAGCCAATAATGCAAAGTGTTAACCCTTTAAAGCTTAGTGGTTATTATATGTATCACCAGATTTAAAGCTCAAAAATTCTACGTCGTATCCAATAAAAGTATGTATGTGTTTCGTATGGATCTCAGAACAAACAGCCATCATTTCCCTATACAGCATTAAATGATTAGTATTTATAATGGAGCAGAAATGTGTTTACTGTGTAGTGCCAAAACATACATGCATACATACACGTATGCATACATATATACATACATACATACATACTGACAGGTGTATGCATACGTACATACATACATACATAAACACACATATGCACATATATACATACACTCATACATATACATACATAGGTACGTACGTACGTGCGTACATACATACACACACATACATACAAATTACTGTAACACCTGACGTAATGCGTCCCGACGTACTGAACTATATTTTATATCCCCGACGCTTAGTCGCCGGCTTTTCACTGCAGAAGCTCGGATTCGATCACAGAGTACTCTGTGTGGGATTTATGGTGGCCAAAGGCGTACTGGAACACGAACTATCCGTTACGTCTGTTTTCCCATGTCAGTGTTGTTACACCAATGCTCCACATCCATATTCATTCATCTATTACCGACAGCGTCGTAAATAAAACACTTAAAATACTTGGAGCAAAGCAGTGCAGTTTGAGTAACACAGTGTTACATATCCGACCTGCCATCACAGCTTTTCCACTTTCTGCGTGACGTCTGCAGACAGCACAGCACAGCACAGCATTAGTAGCACGACACTGTCAAAGCCAAGAACAACCTGCTTCCATTTTGTGTTGTGAAACCGGTTAACTCGTGACCTTCGGGGTAGTCCACTCGCATAATATATCCTACGTTTTAGTGACACCCGATTACGGAACTTTAACTAAAAGTTGCGCAAATAGCAGACTGTTGATATTGAACTTCATGTTGCTACACAAGTTAAAGTGGTTGTCTGAAATATCTCGCTTCCAATGAAAGGAAAACAGTTCTGATGTACTACGCAAACCTCATTACGCGGCAGTTTCTCATTATCAGTCACAGGGGACAGGAATTGCGACCAACATTCCTCTCACTGCTCTACTTCAGTTACTATATAGCAGACTGCAGTGTGGCGCTCAACATATCCCTACCACAGTGGGACACTCGGATTTCATTTCCTCCAACGTCGGCACCATAACGATGGCCTTTTTAAGCCCGAGCCAGATATTCTTGTGTTTATTGAACACAGCAGTTTACTGGGTGCTCGCAAGTGTTCACCATTTTACTCTATGCTGAATGATCAGACTAGGCCAAACCATGACAACCTATGTTTACAGTATTCAGAAGGTTCCCGCTTCGAGTCCCCGCAGGGACACCGCCCATCCAGACCGACATTTTTTTTGGTGTCTCTCCTATTCTCCAGGAAAGTACTGGGATAGTGTCTCAATTCAACCACATCCGCTTCCTTCCACATTCAACTCAACCACATCCGCTTTCTTCCAAACACAATTCAACCACATTCGCTTGCTTGCAAGTTCCTTTAATTTCCCGATTCGTCAGTAATACAATTTCACGCTATTTAATATTAGATAAAACATCGTGAAACAAACCAACAAATAAACAAACAAAAACGTCTGTCTAGAACTCCCTATCGATCTAATCCTTTCACTTTTTCTGAGTAAATTTTGGATGCATTGCTCAGCTTCCCCATGCTTTATAGGACTACAAGCCCCACATATATCATACTTTGTCCTATTCAATGTAATACTAGTTGAATATTTACACATGCCCCATCACCCTTACAGTTGTACTTACTTTTACTACACTGTATATACCCTTATATATATATACAGTGATTTTTTACGCTCTGAACCATTTCATTTAGGCATAAAACTAAAACAATCTCAACAAATATCATGATTACCGTATACATAAGGAAGGCAGTCCTGAATATGAGACTTTAAGAACAAAACCTTAAAAGCCTACACTACATTCTTTAGTAGGCTGCTAAAAAGCCTTTAATATTTCTACCTCAGACAATTCGTACACTGATACGATCAGATCTCTACGATATATATAAAGAAAAACATCAAACACAATTCATCTAACTGTGTTAAGCCTAAACTTCGCCTCATATAATATTTGAATATTCAATTCCCATGTCACAGACAACATTGAGTCCAGTTTTAATATAAGACATCCCCGTTGGCATCTACAGTCAGATCCAACAATTTGTTTTTAAAATACGTATTTTGGCTACTAGTTTCAGCTCATAAGAGCCATCACCAGGCCATAACAGAAACTATAAGCTGAAAAACTCCATATGTTTTGTAATTAGGGGATCTCCCCCTTTTACAATGGTAAATACATTACAACTGTAAATAACAATGTTTGTATATATTGCCTAAGTATACTAGTACTGCCGCATATATTTACACCTTTACGGTTTGACACCGCGTCTCACTTTTTAATCTTCACTTTTTAATTATTTCCCAATACCACCTGCCTTTTTAAACAATACTGAAAACATTTTAATTTTTCGTATATTACTTAGGCAATATATATATAATATTGTTATATACATTTGTAATATATTTACCATTGTAAAAGGGGGAGATCTCCTACTCACCAAACACATGGAGTTTTTCAGCTTATAGTTTCTGTTATGGCCTGGTGATGGCTCTTATGAGCTGAAACTAGTAGCCAAAATACGTATTTTAAAATCAAAGTGTTGGATCTGACTGTACAACTAACAAGAATAAATACATTCTTGTAAAACTGATTCCACTTGAGAAAGTCCTGTCATTAATTTTAAATTTACGAAATACGTAAATACATTTTATAGGCGAAGTGCAGTATTCATTAAAGTACATTAAAGTACGAGGTAGCCTAAACATAATAACCGATGTGTTATAGGGATTCGTACAAGTTTACTATGTGATAGACCTGAAGTAAATAGTTGGGTGTTTAATTCCACGATGACAGAAATAATTACATTTAATACAAGGCAAAGTTCTAAAGAAAGGCTTGTGTATTTACGTCATACACTAATTAGCTAATTTCTGTAACACTCATGATGATAAAACATTTCTATTGTTCAAATGTAATTAGTGTCAAAGTTTCTACTCACCAGCTGTCGTCGTTCGTAATTTCCTGTAGACGTTCTATTGTGTTCTCTTCACGGCCACATGCAGAAGAGCGGAATCATGAGTCTGGCTGTTCAAGGCACGGCGTTATGTGCATCTCTAGACTTAGGAGACTCACGCACGTCAGGGTCTTTCCAGCCTCAGGCAGTGTTCGCAAACCAGTCGGAAGACTCGACTGCCACTCGCCTGTCAGTGTCACGTTTTGAACAACACACTAAGCCTGAAGATAACTGTCTTCTGGGACGTGACGCCGTGTAGTTTGCTAGATAGTTCACGTCCCAGAAGACAGTAACCTTCACATGCGCGGCCGTGGGGACATCAAAATTTCAAACTTCGCATAGTTCGACGATCCTACAGGACTGCCTGATCAGTACTGTCACTCGATATCAAGCCAAAATGTCGCAGGATCTTTGTTGTAGAATCTCCGAAGTCACGACAGCTGAGCTAGTGCTGCGTTCGAGACTCCAACAGAGTAACTCTCAATACTAGTTAACTAACGAACGCATTTTCTAATACTCTGTTAATAGAACATAAACCAATCACAGTGGCGTAGGTCTGAAGCCGCTTGATTGCTGGGATCACGGGTTCGAATCCCGCTGACGGCATGGTTTTTCGTCCCTTGCGTTTGTTGTGTGTTGTGTAGGTACCGGCCTCTGCGACAAGCTGATTGCTCGTTACGAGGAGAGTCCTACCGCGCGCGCGCGCGCGCGTTTGTGTGTGTGTGTGTGTGTGTGTCTGTGTGTGATGTAGGAACCTCAACATTGAGACGGCCTAGGCCCGACTTGGGCTGTAGTGACACAGACGAATAAAATAACATAAAATTATGACAAATCTGAGAGCAAACCCTTTCCCTAAACACAATTCAGGGTATTCTAAGTTAAATCAGTCACATTCGCAGTAAATATTTCCCTAAAGTCCATATTAAAAATTTGCCTCTCATGTTTCTTTCGATTTTTCATCTAACAGTTCTTCCTGGCGTTTCTCTACCAATAATATACGTGGATTAAGCCATTTTTTGCTCATCCAATCTTTTGATGCAACTAGCCTAATACTACTACGATATTTTTAAAATCATGAATATCTTTAGGTTTATTTTATGTTACTCATACCGTGCATATTCTTACAATTAATACATCAAACAACAAATGCACTTAATAAAATAAATTCCTAACAAGTATTAAAATCTTACGTGTTTCGGCACCTGGGCGCCATCCTGAGGGAGTTTTAGAACAAAGGAATGTAAGCCCAACACGTTAACTTAGGTATTACACTGCCCGTATTGGTGTATTTAAAGATTCCAATACGGGCAGTGTAATACCTAGGTTAACGTGTTGGGCTTACATTCCTTTGTTGCAAAACTCCCTGAGTATGGCACTCCGGTGACAAAACATGTAGGAGTTTAATACTCGTTATGAATTGCATTTTATTAAGTGCATTTGTTCGCTGATGTATTTATTTTAAGCTTATTATTTAACGACGCTGTCAATTACCGAGATTGTGTAGCCTCGGCGATAGATGAATGAATGAGCGTAGAGCACCGGTGGGATGATAATGACAGGGGAAAGCCGAAGTGCTCGGAAAAAAAACCCGTCCCACTACCACTTTGCCCACCAACGATCAGGAATAATATCTCACGTATATACGAAAACCCAACGATCGATCGTGGCGCCATTTTCAGGATGTGAAGAAAATTCAAACTACGTTCTGCTGGGGAAAACTGAACGGCTGATTGCAGTGTTGTTGTTAGAATATGGGAGAAACCTACACTGTTGCTACGACGGAAGTGGAGGGAGGGGGGAAAGGAATGAAAGTAGGATGGAGAAGTAAAAGGGGTGGAAAAGTAATATGAGAGATAGAAGGGAAGAAGATGAAATGAGAAAAGATATACGAACGAAAGACCTGGGAGAGAGAGAGCTGAAGATGCAGGAGCGGGAGGGAAAAGGGTGGAGAGAAATAACGATATGATGGAATAAATAAAAGGGATGCAAATTAATATGAGAAAAATGAGAGGAGAAGATTGAGGTATGAAAGGGATAAAGAAAAGTGTGAGGGAATTATTTTAACAATAACCATACGCAGGAAGAAAGGGTGAGAGAAAAAATAATAAGATGGGAAAATTACGGGAGAACGGAAGAAAGTCGATTTAATATACGAAGAGGATAAAGAAAAGGAACTACAGTGATTTTGACATGTTTGACGGACCATGTGCTGGTTATTATATAGCATCAACTATGCTCTACTTCTTTATTTGTGTCAGTTTCAAGTATTCTCGTGAGCATTGTGTTTCACGTATGTGCATAAAGGCTACTTAGCTCTCCAGGAGAGAAGTGATCGTATCGTGAAGCCGACCAATCATCTCCAAACAGTGTCGAGGTTAAGAAATATGTAGCTATGCCTTCACTCGCCTATACGGCTTGATGGCGTCCACAGGGAAAAATTTAGCCTTACATTACTTATATATACACTTAGAAATTCTTATATTAGGGCTCAATTCTCTTTACGCCATTAAAAAGAAGTTCTGTGGTGATCACGTTTGGAGCGGTGGATAAGACATTGAAAAATAAAACCTGAATTGTTAGTTTTTGGTTTTTCTAACACTGGCTGTCAATTGCATAGTTTAAATAGCGTCGAAAGACATGGTTGTGAATTAGTACGGCCGTCGAAGAAAGTGGTTGTATTCTGTTAAAACCCTTTGAAGTCTGAATCAATCTACATGGTATACAAAAACTCAGTTTCTACCTCACAGAAAACACACCGGATATTAACTACAACAGCCGGCATATTATGGGACACAACCACTGCTGTAATGTGAGGATCGTATGAAATGCATAACCTATGGGAGAATCCTAGAGACTTTTTGGTGCCTTCGTAACATTGCGAAATGCGATTACTAGCTTCGTCACGTCTGTCCGTCCGTCCGTGCGCATGGAACAACTCGACTCCCACTGGACGCATTTTCATGAAACTTGAGATTTGATTATTTTTAGAATTGGGAAAATTCAACTTTCTTTAGACTCTACAGGAATAACGGTTACTTTACATGAAGACCTATGTACATTTATGATAATATCTCGCTGAAATCTTCTTAGAGTGAGAAATGTTTCAGAAAAATTTGTAGAGAAAATCAAAACACACATTTTATGTTCAATAATTTTTTCCGAAAATCACGCCGCTTATAGGATAATGTGTAAAAAATATGGT
This sequence comes from Reticulitermes speratus, assembly GCA_021186555.1. Classification (NCBI taxonomy): domain Eukaryota; kingdom Metazoa; phylum Arthropoda; class Insecta; order Blattodea; family Rhinotermitidae; genus Reticulitermes; species Reticulitermes speratus. The sequence goes on along the minus strand of JAJKFL010000039.1, from coordinate 9,104,015 downwards.
AGAGCCAGACAGGCCACATGTGACAATATTCCCATTTACGTGATGTTATAATGACCCTGTTTAGCGCTCCACGATCTAGGAACGTATCCTGAGCGTTCAGCAGGGTGTTACTGTACGAGTATAATATGGCGCATGCGCTTTGGGTGCTGGAAACTGCGTCTACAGATACACATAATGTGTAATACTTATTGCTTTTCCACGGTAACGCGAACGCGCCTCGATGTTACGTTATACGCACACTGCTTGTCTTGTTCATGTTAAATTAACACCTGGAAATTTCAGTTGCTGTTACAGGTCTATAGTCGATCCCAGTGGCCGTGCGGTCTAAGGCGTGGGTCTTCGGCCGCTCGCTTACTAGGATCGTGGGTTCGAATCCCACCGGGGGCATGGATGTCTGTCTCTTGTGAGTGTTGTGTGTTGTCAGGTAGAGGTCTCTGCGACGAGCTGGTCCCTCGTCCAGAGAAGTCCTACCGACTGTGGTGTGTCTAAAGTGTGTGATCATGAAACCTGACGAAACGAGGAGGCCCATATAGGGCTGTCGAGCCACAGAAGAAGAAGAAGAAGTTACAGGTCTATGTCGCTTAAAATACTGCACCATAGCTTGCACGGAAGGACTGGCATAAACTATAAAATTTCAATGGTGACAGAACATTTCGTCGTCCAGATTCGAACCGGATATCCTGATTAAGGAATCCTAATATTTAGTTGCATCATCATTACAGGGCTATCGCTGCTTGAACTGTGTGGTTGGTCGGTCTGATGACACACCAATTATCGCCTGCATGTTGTTGCGTTCGTCAGCAAGGACGCAAACACGTACAAAAAGCTCTTTAACTTGTGCGGTCGTAGCTCCGTTTCACAGCTTACAGCTTGCATTAGAAGGGTCATTCATTCTGCAGTCTGTCTATTTCCAATATCTTCTCTTTTCCTTAAGGTCATCCAGTAGCTGCTTACGTCTTCTCCCTCGTCTTCTCGTAATTTCTATCCTTCCTTCTAACTTTCCTTCAATCACGTGTTTCAGAAGGCAGTTTCTACGCAAGATGTGACCAATCCAGTTAGCCTTTGTTCTTTTTATTGTATGTAGGATATTCCTCTCGTCTTTGACTCTGTGTAATACTTCTTCATTTCTCACGCGATCGGTCCAACTGATCTCCATTCTTCTCCAGCACCACATTTCAAAACTTTCCAGATACTTCTGATCCATTTTCCGAAGTGTCCACGTTTTAGCACCATACAAAGCTATGCTCCAAATGTAGCACTTTACTAGTTTCTTCCTTAAATTTAAGTCCAGTTTGCTGGTGATAAGATTCTTCTTCTTGCTGAATGAATTAGGCGGGTGCAAGTTTCGAATTGCGAAGAGACTAGTGTGTCTTGTACGTTTTCATACTGCCTTTGACCTTGCAGGCAAATACCGTGATAGTTGGCACTGCCTTAAGCGGAATGGCGTACTATTAAGATGACTCATCCCCGTTGTGTAATAGACAATAGGAATCAAATTAAATCCAGTCAAACACAACAGTTGTTTATTCCAGTGTTAATTCAACAACATGTTTCGGCCTGATGGGCAATCATCAGGTTGACCAGAAATATGAGAGTACGTACACAATCTTGAGATTGTTCTTCTTAAGTTATATGTGCCCAAGTGCTTCCTTGGTGCACTAGATCGCACTCAATGGAGAACTCGCTTTGGAAGAGGCTACGGACCTGTCGTAAGACAGACTACAGAATGAATGAATGAATGAATGAATGAATGAATGTGCCCAACATAACAATATAAAATTGTATGCAGTTGAGATCTCCATCTCTATATAACTGTATACATACTCTTATATTCTTAGTCAACCTGATGCTGGCCTGTCAGGCCGAAACATGTCGTTGAATTAACACTGGAATAAACAGCTGTTGTGTTTGACTGGATTTACAATGATCCACAATGGCACAACTTATATAGTTAACCCATATTTCTGTTACTATGTCGATGTACTTATGTCGTGGTATTCTGAGTCCTGATATCTCATAGTCTTGTAGGTAGATACAAACGTTTCGGAGGCACCTACTACTTCTAACTTCAGGGCCACTTTCTTAATAACGTACGAATTATTCGAGAATTGATTACCTGTCCAGAAGACGTGTTTACCTAAACAATGCATTGTGGAGTAGGCCCTTTAAACAACCACGGTTTCCCACTTTAATACAAAAAAAATCTGTACATTTTTTTAGAGAGTGAATTCGCGTGTTTCCTTTGATTGTCAGGACAAACTATTTCCCTAAACAGCATAACCGATAAGGCTTTGTAATGTAGTGTTTTCTGTGAGGGAGGAACGAATTTTCTTAAATATTAATAATATAAATACCAGGCTTTAAAGGTTCCAAAAATCAAATGCTTTCTCGCCCGGTTATTAAACCGTCACATTTAAAGACTTTCATGTAACGTGGTGTCGGCCATTCAAAGGGATAACTCAGTCGGTATAGGGATCAGGCTATGGACTGAACAGTTGAGAAATTATGCCGCGACTCGCGGAGGGCATAAACTACCGTGATTCCGGGATCCCGGTCATTTTATTCCGGTAATCAAATACCGGTATTGGTACAGAAATACCGGTTTTTTCGGTGCTAATTTAAAAAATAATTGTTTATGATTTATTCACATAAAGGTTATAAAATCGACAACAATAAATCATTAATATTACTGAATTTGAAAAAAAGGAATTGCTATGCACAATACAAATGTAAACCTGAAAACGTAATGAAAATCAGATCTGGCAGTGTGGATGCTTAAACTGTTTATGTTTAAGTTAAACGAAACTAAAATATGCAGTATCAATAGGCATATTTTTTGTTTTTATAATAACTGTATTTTTAATAATTGCCACAATATTTATTATTGTAAGAAAAGTTTGATTTAAAACATGAATTCAAGCAATTACTTGTTTATTCCTTACGTCATTGCACCTAACTTCCATCAAAATTTATTGAGAAAAAAATTTGTTTTTGGAATACCTGTATTCCGGTTTCATAAATTAAAAATACCGAAATACCGGTATCAAGATTTTGACCGGTAGTGTGAGCCCTAGACTCGCGGCAAAGAAGAGGAAATTTTTCTCTTCTCCAAAACTCTCAGACCGGGTCTGAGGCCCAATCAGCCACCTACTCAGTGGCTAAAGAAGGCTCTTTCCATGGCCGTAAATTGGCCGTGGCGTGAAGCTGACCACTCACCTTCGTTCAGTGCTGAGGTTAGGAATGAGTGGAGCTATAACTCCAATCCCCCAGTGTCTTCACGGCGTGGACAGGGACGGTTTTAAGTTCTACCTTTGTCCGTTCTTACACCAATTTTCGCTGACGCAGTACTTAATTACGAAAGCAATAAGAAGGTTGGCTTGCGGTATAGGCTACCATTTTTAAGAATATGTAATCATATTCAGAAGCTTTTGAGCGTCGCATTTATCATGCTTGCACCAATCGATTATTCTGACTTATATGCAAATAGTGCATGTAGCAGAAATTATTTCAAAAATTCGCCCCGCCCCCTTAAAATCCCCCGACAACCATCGTCCTTGTGTTCCAAATGTCCAGATGAGGGAACACACAGGTCGAGAGGCCCGCTGTAATAAATAAAACATGTGATTCAGAATTGGCAATCATGTAGTCTGTGTGACGCATGATTTGTTATGCAGCGTGTCTCATGTATATTTCAGCGATTTAATTTTCGACCTCTCCGTGATTAGAGATCACACATGGTTTGATCTCCGGACAGCGAGATAGGACACGTATAGAGACAGAGGTACGTGTGGTCAATGGCATGCTGATTATTTGCAGCGGTATTACGCCCCTTTCAGAGCTTTTCAATTACTCTATTTCCGTGACAAACGTTTTATTTTCTATGTTATTTATTTATGTCACGTTTGTTTGCCCGAAATAGACAAAACATCAGAAAAAAAACGGATTTAGACAAGTTTTCCTGCATTGGTTACAGAGGTCTACACTAGCAGTTCAGAAACAAATAAGCTACGTTAACAAATTATATTGAACAGAGTTATTTTTTTTTGACAAGCTGGCAGTATCCCAGCTAATAAAAATCCCTGGTATGTGTCTGCAATTAAAGGTCTGTGGCAAACACAGGGCACGTTTAGCCGTACCCAACACCTCAAATGTGCAAACTGTACTACATTCAACGAAAGTAACACACGTTTCAGAATGTCACGTGTTATGTTCACTGCTCCCAATGGCACGGAGAAAGCACTGGTCCCTCTCCCCCGAACCCCCCCCCCAATGGATCAGACGGACCTGCTGTCTATATAACGTAAATACTTGCTTTCCCTAGTCACTTCGATCCTGAAGAAGGAGGCAGAAATTTCTACCGAAATGTATGTAACGCAGCCCAGTGACAGGCTATAAAAACCCAACAACGGGACCAGTAATAGCACACTAATTCCCCGAAATACTCTGACAGTAATAGATATTATAGGGCAATTATGATGCACATATTCCGTCGCTTGAAGTTTTCTTCAGACACACGATTTTCACTTTATCGGGCAAAACCTCCGTACGTTCCATGTGCTACTTGGCAGTTATGACCAAATAACCATTCAGGCGTACAGCCCTCCTTTGTTTAATGCCTCATAACTGAGATTAGTGTGAGAACTTGACATGAGAAGGGACTGAGATTTAAACAAATATTCTAATGTAGAACACTATTTTGCTAGCAAATCTTTTGCATTATAAAACGAATAATCTTATAACTTTGCTGTACTGTGCGTATTAAGTACGACAGTGTACACAATTATGCTCTATTTAATGTCAGTTTGAGTTCTGAAATGCACATTCTAAATGGGCAAGGAACGTAACTGGGACGAAATCCAGCGTAGCTGGTTAGGCCATTAGGTAGGGAAATATGCATATAAATATATGGATAGCAGTAAAGTGAAACGCTTGAAGGTCTGGATATGGAGATTTTTATGTAAGTAGAGTTTGAAATTATAACAATACAGTCTGTCTAAACATATTTTTTTTACGTCTACTTGCCCTGCTGTCTGATATTTTTAAACAGCTGTGACAACACAGGCCTCTTTAAACATTCCACATTCTAAAGTCCCAACTCAATTCCCAGCTTTCCCTTTCAAATGTAGGTGGAGCTCTTTGCTGGTCAGTGACTCAGTTCAAGAGCCATACGATAACGTTGGTGATGTTATGTTAGTCGTTCCTGCCGTTAACATAACCCACTAGGCGGACGTCTGTAGCTCGTCAAAGCATGCCAATGGATTGCTAAGACTTGCATTATTATCAGCATTTATAAACACAAATAATAAAAGACTGAAATACAAATGTGCCTATAATAAATGTGTAATTATCATAAATCCCCTTTAAAAAGGCTTTTGTCGTTTTGTTACACAATAATTGTGACGGTGAATTATTATAAATATGGTACCATCTATGGATAGAGCCCTACGCGGATGTACAATGTCGTATTCTCATCCAGAAGGTCCTATCCGCATCACCGGATATAATAATAATTTACATTATAAACGTAAAAATTAAATACCGTACTTCTATAGTGGAATAATTTAGATATAAGTTCAATCCATAAAATTCATCGCTGTATAAATTTCTACGTTTTACAAGATGGGAGGAACATATAAAAAATAATACACTTAAATTATGAAACGCTTCTAACGAGATCTTCGCTCTTCTAGGATGTTATGCACAGTAGGTTGGTAGTTGGTTACAGATGTTTTGGGACTGAGAAGTTGTTCCGAAACGTCGGTACACAACTACCACTCAACGCTGCGTAATAACCCAGAAGAGCGCAGATCTCATCTACATCTCGGCAGAAGCCTGAAAACAAGCAAAATTAAAATAGATAATATTGAAAAATTCAGCCAAAGTAGACAAAGTCCGCATCCGGTCCAAAAACGAAACCGGTTAATGCTATATGTGTAAATGGTTATTTATATTGAGGATAATACAAAACATATACGTGCAACATGTAGACAAAAGAAGAGAACTTTTCGATGTTAAAGCATGTGATTCATGTTGTAACCACTGTGATTTAAAGGATTTAAACATGTAAATGTGTCTGTTACGAGGAAGCCGAATAATGAGATCTGCGATCTTCTGGGATATTACGCAGCGTCGAGTGGTAATCCTTTACCGACGTTTCGGGACAACGTATCGGTCCCATCTTCAAGGGTCAAGAAGTCCAAGAAATGGATGGACTTCTTGACCCTTGAAGATGGGACCGATAGGTTGTCCCGAAACTTCGGTAAAGGATTACCACTCGACGCTGCGTAATATCACAAAAGAGCGCAGATCTCATTAACATCGCGGCGGAAGACTGAATTCACAGAAACCGAAAAATATTCTGCAATGGCAATCGAATGATAGGTAACAAGCCCTTCCTGCTATCCTCCTCAAGACCTTCTGGCAACTTCACGTGCTCTTGTAGCAGAGGACTCCGACTGCCTGTCGCGCACAAACCTCAATTCCCGCTTGGTTACCCTGAGGACGCATGCAGAAGTAAATCCAAATACATCTCCGTAAGAATGGGCGCACATCGTCTGAAGTTGGAGCTCGCACCCCAAGTAATTACAACTGTCCACTTGCAGGTGGCAGGTGTAACACGTCAAATTTGTATTAAACTTAGGGTCGAAATTCGGGGAAGAGAAAATTACAAAGTAGTTTAGATAATGGTGCGAGCTGTTCATTAGGGTTCTTACAATAAAAACACAGGCTGTTGGTCATGAGCAAGGGAACCAGAGAAGGTAAAGGCTGGGTAGTAATTTACTATTTCCAATCTCATATATAATTTCATTTTATAAGCTTCGCAACGATGGATCATCGATAACGAGGACTGGAGTCTATTCTCTTAAAACACAGATACACAAGAAGTTCAAAAACACATTTCTTGAAACAAGGGAAAACAAGAGGATGCAAATAAACATTTCCATACAAAGAAAACACACAGAGAGCTCCTCATAACTTTGTGTCCTACAGGCGAATTGCTTTCTTAATATTCAAGCGACGAGGACAGAGCATAACCTAGCTGATGTTTTGTGCATTATCCTAAATTCTGTTCAGGAGAATAATTTTTTCCCATTCCCTCCATTTGACTGCCCATGAATAGCCTTTTTATCTCTTCTGACATAGAAGAAACTTTATCCTCGGTAGATTAGCACTTAGCAACATGGTAACTTAACCCATGATTATGATTATTGTGTTCAAACGTCACATTGTCAGCAGGAGCAGAATTCTGTCGAAATCACATTCACCCAGTAGTCATTACATTTTAAACAATATACCTTCTGCAAGCAACGCATAATTTAGCTGTATATTGGGATTTCACTTGTTCTTATCATTTGGATGAAATATATTTTTACTAAGCACACAAATTATCTATAATTCTGTAAATTTTTAATTTTTAATCCATGAAAATTAACCGGAAATGTCAGTTTTTAATTAAACTGTTACAGATTAGTGTCGATAATATGACAGATATTTCGTTAAGGCAACAGCTGTAAGAAGCCAATCCCAGTAGCTGTGCTGTCTAAGGCGTACATCTGCTGCCGCTCTATTGCTGGGATCGCGGGTTCGAATCCAGCTGAGAGCATGAATATTCGTCTCGTGTGTGTGTAATGTGTAGGTAGCGGCTTCTGGACGAGCTGATAACTTGTTCAGAGGAGTCATACCGGGTGTGTGTGTGTTAATTTTGTGTGATCTAGAAACCTGAACACTGAGGTGGCCTAGGCCTGAGTTGGGCTGCTAGGCCACAAAAAAAAAACAGCCGTACGAATTTAAAATTATATTATTGGCAATTCAAAGCAGTTTAAAGTCAAGCAGTGCTTCACTGTATTCATTCTAAAAGTTTTTAATTTCCGTTCCTTACCTATAAACCTTGGATCAGTGGCGCGCTCCAATGAACACAGCAACGGATCTTCGGATTCATAAGAGCAGAGCAATTTATTGAGTGTCTGAGTGATACGGTTTTTCAAGACAGGCTCTGCTCCATGAAGTCAGTCATGTACAAAACTAAATACTTCTTTCTTTCTTTCTTTCTTTCTTTCTTTCTTTCTTTCTTTCTTGGCCTGACCTCTTCTACCTACTCATTGTAGGTTTAGAGGGTTATTGTTACACCTGCTCACACCCAATGGCACACACATACAATCGGTAGGACCCCTCTGGACGAGAGATCAGCCCGACGCAGAGACCTCTACTTGTCAACACACAATATCGCGGAGGCCCGGGTTCGATCCCGGGTAGTCCATGTGGGATTTGTGGTGGACAAAGTGGCACTGGGACAGGTTTTTCCCCGAGTACTTCGGTTTTCCCCTGTCAGTTTCATTCCACCGGTGCTCCATTACTTGGAAAAACGAAAAAACTAATCATCTTCATCACAGTGTTGCACAATAAGCCTCTAGGCTGCGGTGCGTCAGTAGCATCTGCTGCGGTGCCCTTCACCACAAAAGAAAGCATATGCCATTCACAAGAGAAAGACATCCACGCCCCCGGCTGGATTCGAAGCCACAATCCCAGCAAGCGAGCGGCTGCAGCCCTACCCTTTAGCCTGCGCGGCCCCTGGGATCGGCTGAAACTAAATACACAAATACAAACATCTGTACTCTCCTTGTGTTTTACATGGGTGTGTAACTTGGTGAGTGACTCGAAGGGAAGAATTGATTGAAGGAGTTTGGGAACAGAGAGCGGGGGGGCGTACTTATGCCTAAGAAAGTAAAAGTAACTGGGGGATTGAGAAAACTACACAGTGAAGAGCATCATAATTTGTACTCTTCATCCAGTATTTTATGGATAATTAAAAACAGGATGAGAACGATAAAATATGTAGCACGCAATGGACCACTTGGTATTGTTGGACTTGGTATTGTTTGACGGCGAAAAGCTAGTGTTTGTTAATACAGATACGGGATACCAAGCGTCAGAGTTTCATTGGAACCTGCTTCCTCCATAAACAGTGTAGTTACCATCTAAATAGTCGATACACGTGTACCACACCACACGGCATCACATCCCAATATACATTTATCTTCATACCACAAACCGCTTTAACTTATCCTGTAGTAATATATTTTTCGAACACCCTATGTGAATTCAAATACAATTTTTTATCGGAGGCGGGGAGGTAATAAGGTAATCATCCCTCTGACCCAGTCTTCACTCAAGGTCCGCTAACAAGCCAAGAGAAAGGATCTTCACAGCTCAGCACCTTGTTTGAGAGCGGGCCTACTTAATAACTGCCCGGTGCACCGACAGGTGGCCCTCAGCTCAGTCCCGGCCCCGAGGGTTACCCGTTGACACGCAACCCCAGTTTCCATACGTACTGTGAATTCCTTCATATTTGGTTTCTTCAGATAGTTCGACCAAACTTATTATCTCTCAAATCCGTCTATTAAAGCGTATTCACAGTCGTAAAATGCTATCACACTGTTACAATTAACATTTAAACATATATTAAACAAGTGGAGGAATTCTGTTGTGTCCGAAATATAATTGACTTCCTTTTTCTTTACTCCCACGACTCGACAGTCCTAGTGGGCCTGGGCTTCCTCATCGTTGAGATTTTGAGATCACACTCAGACACACCACATTCGGTCTGCGGTCGCTCGCTTGCTGGGACTGCGGGTTTGAAACCCGCCGGGGGCACAGATGTTTGTCTCTTGTGAGTGTTGTGTGTTGTACAGGTACAGGCCTCTGCGACGGGCCGATCCCTCGTCCAGGGGAGTCCTACCGAGTGTGTGTGTCATTGAGTGTGATCAGACACAACAATAACCATCTACGCCTACAAAGAGCACGTAGAAGAAGACAGACTAAAAAAATTAAAGTATAATGAAGTTATTCTCTTGCAGTCTAGCCCCACACACACAAATTACAAAGACTGAATCAAATAAACGACATGATATTGCTTTGTGTTCAGAAAATAAATACAGTTCAACGCACAATCCGCCTAGGGGATCTAGTTTTCCAAAGCTTCATCCTATCTTCCACGCAGATCATTGCTTTGCTCATAAAAAGTGTCTTCCTACTAAGTTCTAACTCCACAAAGTCTTAAGAAGATAAGATTCCCTCAGGTAGTCAAGATACTCCTGAACCCCCAGAGGAAGGGTTAATAACCAGTGAGCCGCAGACCCCCATGGAGACAAAGACTTATTCCAAGGCGGCGAAGAATTCATATAACTTCGCGCTATCAGTATGTACACCGCTAGTACAATACGGAGTGCCTTGAGATCGAAGCCGGGTCTTCGCATTAAAGGCCGACGACTGACTAACCGCCCGATTCTCTCTTATTTCGTCAGATTCTTAAGCCTATATCACAGAGAACGTCAGCGTACTGTTCTATCTGTCAAGATCCGAGAATCATTTCAAGTAACAATTTGTGGTGTCCTTCCGTTAATAAAGGAAAATTTACGTTCCTTTAGATTTCCGTTCCACAAAAATGGGTCTCATCACTTAATGAAGTAACTAATTCCTCGATTCGCAGTCTTCATTACTAGGTACTTTTAAAGAATCCCACTACTGATCTTCCTCCTGAGCCCACTGAGTCCAATCTCTATTGTCACACTTTTTCAGATCTATGGTAATATCCTTCTCCGCGGCTTTATGTGGCACAAATACTTTCTTCATTCCCGTTTCTCCGATGAAATTTTACATCCATTTCTCACTTCCTTGTATTAACTACGTGCCCCTCCTTACCATTTTATTCCCCGTTAATATTCGGCGAAAGGCAGAAGTTATGAATCTCCTTCTTACATTATTCCGTTCATACTCCTGTTATTTCCTCTCTCCTTTCCAAATACTCTCTTCATGGACACAAAACCTAGCAGTATTTCCCATTCTGCTTGCAGCGGCACGTGAAATTAACGTTATGTCTATGGAATATAAAAATTTTTACGGCTTAAAAATTTGTCCCCAGATCCATTTCGTTGCCACTTAGTGAAATATATCATGAATATTTATTACTGTTCAATATATATTTAAATTATATAGTACTAAAACAAATAAGCTTAGAGAACATACATATATATGAAGCTTCGGGAGTTGTATACTTTTCTGATGCAAAGAAATGTAGAATCTCTACACGCGTGAGCAATCAGACAGTAGAGCCTTTGGTGTGTCATCCCTTTTTTTTTTTTTGTCTGTCCGGTGTTTTTCCCCTTTGATCCATTTTTGTACTGTTTAAATCCTTTCGTCCTTCATGTCACTTTACGTTCCATGCTACCGTCCTTATACAACAAACACAACACAAACATCCATGCCCCCGGTGGGATTTTTTTTTTATTAATTCCTGGGTTTTCCCCTTTGATCCATTTGTACTGTTGAAGTCCTTTTTGTCCTGCATGTCACCTTATGTTTCATGCTATCGTCCATACATCTAACACAACACAAACATCCATGCCCCCGGTGGGATTCGAACTCACGATCCCAGTAAGCGAGCGGCCGTAGACCCACGTCTTAGACCGCGCGGCCAATGGGATCGGCAGTCTGTCAATATGGTTATTTAATAAGTAAATGTTAAAACTGTATTGCGGTTGGAATCAAGTGTCTAGAGCAAGTATTGTTAATGGGTCCATATGTATCTATGGGGAATAAGTAGATAGGAAAACTTAAACAAAACTTAGAACTAATTTCACTTTAAGTACTCACTGTCATTTTCTGACTAACTGAAGATCTATCAGCTTCTCAAGAAGGACTCTATTAAACGGAATTATTAGGGAGTATAATTTAATTTATTTTATAAAACCGTATAAAATACTTCCAAATCCAGTTTTATGTGTGAAATACTGGTTACCGTCCGTACAACCTGTTGTCACATTAACAAATTCTGCATTTTGCCACGTCCTGTATGTAGGCCTATCTGTTACGTGTCATTATGAACAAGCCCCGATTATCACCACAAAAACATTAATTATTTAGCCTTACTGAGACGGGTTGTGTTCTCTGTGAGGTGGAATCCGAATTTTTATATATAATCAGGATGATGCTTTAAAGTGTTAATTATATGTCTATATTTTCAAGAGCCGCGATTGAACATTCGCGACACTGCGTAGGCTACAGACTGCACGACTGTATAATCCGGTTTTGATTTCTTACAGGGATACAGATTTCTTACTGTGCAACATCCATACCGGCTCTGCAGACCACCCAGCCTCCTATGATTTAAATTTATTTGTTCTGAAATTACGGAAGTTCAGAAGTCCTTCTTTTGAAATGGATTCAGGACACTCAATTACATACACAAATATTTATTCACCGTCTTACATTGCTGCATGTTTCGTGTACACAGTTTCAACAGTTATTGTTTAAACACATAAAATACAAAATATCAGGTAAAAAGTACTCAACATTTCATTTTTAGGCGCATTCGCAAATTTGAGAAAAGCGATTATTATAATTTCATCATGTCTGTCCGTCTGTCCGTCTGTCCGTCCGTCAGTACGCATGGAACAACTCGCCTCCCACTTGACGCATTTTTATGAAATTTTATATTCGTGTATTTTTCAAAACCCTGTCGAGAAAATTCAATTTTCATTAAAATCTGACAAGAATAACGGATAATTTACATAAAGACCTATGTACACTTGTGATAATATCTCGCTCAATTCTTCTTAGAATGAAAAATATTTCAGACACATTTTATAGAGAAAATCAAAATACACATTTTACGTTCAGTAACTTTTTTTTCGAAGATAATACCATTTACAAGATAATGAGGAAAAATATGCTAGAGCCGGACAGGTCACAGATAAGCATAGGGCGCATGCGCCGCTTTTCATCCTGGATAAATACGGCTACAGACACACACTCAGAATATGTAATACTTACTGCTTTTCCACGGCAACAATGGTAACATGAAAGAGCCTCAGTGTAACATTACCGTAGGAGTACACTGCCTGTCTTGCTTATATTTACTGTGACACGCTTTGGTTCTAAAGCAGTGTTTCCCAAACTTTTTTTCTCGCAGACCCCTTTTGGCTTCGGAAAATTACCACAGATCCTCACATCTTTGCTCACGTAAATATAGTGTACGGATGAGGGGTATCCAAAATTAAAAATTTATATCTCAGACCTAATTTTAAATAGCTACGAATATATATACCAGTAGCATACGTAACAATCCGTAACATAATTTGACCTCAATTAAAATGATCGTCGCTCTCCTCGTGCGTACAGGAAGTTTATTAATTACATATTTCAACGGTCATACGAAATAAACATATCGCCAATTAAAGAGGTTTCACGATTAGTTTTAACAAAACATTTTTCCTTTAATTTCAAATCTAAGTGAACTTCAAAGTAGCAATTACAGAAATGTATCCACGGATCCCCTCGGAACTGATCTCGAATCTCTTGGGATACGCGGATCACACTTTGGGAACCACCGTCCTAAAGGTACAAGAGCATGTCGGAGTTACCTGATATTGCATATTATGTTTGTTAAACAATAAATATTTTACACCAATTCACTTGTTATGTTTTTTAATTCAGCATAAAGTATACTGAAATATTTCATCACCCCCTGTGATAAATAATACCAACATTGTAGAGTGAACATGTTGACAGCAAAAAGCACTGCTGCCATCGGTTGACATTTTGAACAACTACAGATCTTTTCCACGTATGTAATTTTAATTTTATTAAAACTTAAAAGAACAATGTGGCTAACTTCACGAATCATTTTAATTTTATTACTATTACTGATGAAAGAGTCAGCTTGGCACAGGATATTTACATAGTGACATATCCTTATTTACAGGCTGCCCGAAAATTATGGTACCGAAAGCAAGACATTTTATATGAATCAAAAAATTTTTCCGTAGGTCTACATACAGAAGCGCACCAAGCCGAGCACCTTACCTCAAGCGACTAAGACTCTGGCTTGTCTTTTGGAGATTCCCGGGTTCAGTCACGGCCAAATAAAAACTACTTTATAATTTTAATGATTTTCCTCGGTAATCCCAAGCAAATAATGGTGTAATACCTTAGTCGTATATATAGAAACTTAACAAATATGTCTGAAGGTCGACTGATAATAACAAAATAATAGTTATTGACCAATACTAAAATTATTACTTTGTTACGTTTTGTCCTACATACTTCTAGGAACATGTGCTATACATTACATAATTCAGTGTTCTGTATTCTAACTGGCTTGAGTGCTGTGAGGAAACAAACCCACACGACATACGACAGAGCGAAAAAAAAGAACTTCTGGGAAAAATTCATGACATATATTTTTCTTGAAACGCTTCGGTAGATATAATGAGAATAAAAATCAGTAGAAATCGAAACCTACATACAGATTTCGCACAGCTACCATGCTGTTTAAATTAGGACTGTAGAGTAACATTAGCTTAACATGAGGTTTATATTTGTCATATATCTCATAACATTTCAGGAGCTTATATTAAGTCCATATATTATTCCTTCCTTCTCAAAATTTCGTAAAAAGGGGAAGGCCGCGCAAAGTCGACAACTTAAATTTAAGAAGGCTATAATCTAAGTAGTAAATAAGCACCTAGAAACTTTTTCATACGGGGTATGTATTACACTGATACATCACTTTTTCAGTGTACAATTTACTGACCCGCATTTACATCCCTAAAGACAAATACCTTATTCAGTATTCAAGACGGCAAGTTAGTTACTTTACCCATGGTACCCCAGTAAAGAAACCTTCTGTACTGGGCAAAACAAATACAAAACAATTAAAAAGGTTTAATCGAAACATTCGCCATAGAAAGAGAAAAAGTAAATTTAGTGTATTCTTCTTTCCTGTGACGTGTCACATTTCGTCAAGTAACAGAAATAATAGTGTCCTCATCCAAGACAGTCACTCATTGCAAAGGGAGTATTATGTAAATTCGTAATTTCTGCAGTAACCTCCCAAACAGAAATAACTTCGACTTTTGCTAAGCATACTAAACGCGCCTCTTCACAATTCACACTATGAGGCAGTATCTTTAGATATTTCCAACGAAACAGGCAATAACGCCTGCCACTGTAAAATTCGTAAGAAAAATGTAGCGTCTGAACAATTACAACTCGCGTAAGATTTATTATTCCCGTAGTATTAATATCGCATTACAGATTTCGTGTTTCTCTCCTTTTAATTTTCCTACTCTAGATAACTCGTATTTATTTGAATAAGAATCTTGAATACACTTCATAATAACCTTTATATGAATATATACTTTATTAGTAGAGCTTACGTCTCAACGACTCCATTTTGTTTTCAGTCTGCGACTATATTACGAATTCTCAAAGCGGCTGGCAGTATTTATTGTATCGTTACACAACTTGTGTAATGCATACTACAGACATCTAAACAACGTTTCCTCTGAATAAAACAATATGTGACAATAACATCGCATTTCTTCTCACGAAATATATTTATCTTAATTTCGTTACTTCATACGGAAGGACGAAACAAGTTAGCTACAGTGGTATTGCTTCTGAGTTGTAATCGGGTGTCCATCCTTCCGAATCTCGGCCGATATTTTGTGTGCACTGGCAAAACCAAGTGTTACGGACACACACACAGAAATGTACTTGAAACCGAACAAATAAATTAGATTTGAATCTCGGCTGGACACTGTTTGCACTGAGATATCCTCTGGTTTTCAGCAG
Organism: Reticulitermes speratus; assembly: GCA_021186555.1. Lineage (NCBI taxonomy): Eukaryota > Metazoa > Arthropoda > Insecta > Blattodea > Rhinotermitidae > Reticulitermes > Reticulitermes speratus. Next base: position 9,088,382 of record JAJKFL010000039.1, on the reverse strand, counting down.
TCTTTCTAGGCAAATTGTGAGATAGAATATTGCCTCCAATTAGAACACAGCTACATCCGTTCATTTTTCACTAAAATCCAATTACTCGACGGTATAAAGCCTGACTGCCGATCCCAGTGGCCGTGCGGTCTAAGGCGTGGGTCTTCGGCCGCTCACTTACTAGGATCGTGGGTTCGAATCCCACCGGGGGCATGGATGTCTGTCTGTTGTGAGTGTTGTGTGTTGTTGTCAGGTATAGGCCTCTGCGTCGAGCCGATCCCTCGTCCAGTGGAGTCCTACCGAGTATGATGTGTCTTTCAGTGTGATCAAAAGAAATTACAAACCTTGACAATGAAACGGGAAAACCGGAGTAGGTAGAAGAGGACAACTAAAAAGAAATAAAAAAATAAAGCCTGACTTATTGGTAAAGTATTTAAAAGTATTTAAACAAACGACTAATTAACAAAATAAGGAATAAGAGGCATGTGTCATCATATCGCTGTCTCTGTCACACCAGTACCTTTAGAAACACTTACTGTTCTTATGAACCCTAGCAGCAATATTATACCTGTAGAGGTAATGGAATTTGGTATGAACATCAGGCCAAGGTAGCCACCTCCCTCCGTTATTTAAATTACTTCTTTTAAGACGTGATCTTGTAGAATACCGAGCTAAATCTACGTCCAGCTTTCGGGCTGACAGTAATAATTAATGGAAAATTCGAGCAGGGCATGTGAACTATGACACAGCTGTGAGTAGCGTACGCACCTGAACAAACATGGCGATTACGCGAAACACGAACTTATTCGAAAAATACAGGTGTGTTAAGACTACTTGTAATCTACTGGTGAAGAATTTGTACAAGTAAACATTTTACTTAACCGATGCCGGTGGCCGTGCGGTCTAAGGCGTAGATCTGCTACCGCTCGATAGCTGGGATCGCGGTTTCGAATCCCGTTGATGGCATGGATGTTCGTCTCTTGTGTTTGTTGTGTTTTGTGTAGGTAGCGGCCTCTGCGACGGGCTGATCACTCGTTCAGAGGAGTCCTACCGTGTATGTGTGTGTGTGTGTGTCTAGCTGTTTGTCATCTAGATACCTCAACAATAAGGCGGCCTAGGTCCGTATTGGACTGTTGCGCCACAGAAAAGAAAAAAACAGCTCACTTAGTTGTGTAACTCTTTATAGTTCTTCCTAGCTTCATCACATAGGCTCAACATGAAAAGAAAATTCAAGTAGCTCTTCATGGACTTCATTCTTCAACGCAAATTTCTTTCAAGTATTTTTGTGTTATTCGCAACGTAAATGGGTAAAATTGCCCTGCGCACGCCATTGAGGCATATGTGGGATAGGAGGTACAAATCCACTCATTCATAGCCCTGATACTAGACGAAGGTGCGTGGTCAGCTTCACGTCCCGCCCACTTTACACCGAGAAAAGCGTCACTGGCACCCATTGACTAAGGGCTTGGCAGGGCCCAGAGACGGTCTGAATATATTCAAGCAGATAAAAAACTCTTACTCTTCCCGAGAATCGAACCACGACTCCTTACTCTTCTGCCCATATCCTAGTCATTACGAATATGCTCCCCAGGCTCATTTTCGCACTGTAAGTAATTAATTACCTGCATGAAGACGAGGCTTTCTTGAGAAGCTGATATGCGCTCAGCTGGCCAAGAGAGTCCCAGACTTCGAAGGAACCCGAACTTGCATTACGATCAGAAAATGCATCCCATCCTGAGCCAGTTTAATCCAGCTCTCCAAACTCACATACCCTGTTTCTATAAGATCCTTCTTTTCTTTTCATTTACCTCTGGCATCCAAGTGCCCTAGTCAATTCAAATTATTTTCCCGCCATTTTATGTGCAGTTCTAATTTCTTTCACCCGTTCTACAGGTCCAGCCCTCTAATTTACCACCCTAATACATTCATTTTGCTCACAGCATGCGCCTTATTTACCCTTTCGTTTATACGCCGTTACATTTTACATCTATAAGCATACAATATTTTACAACTTTCGTAAACCCAAAACAATTTTCAACAAGAGAAAACCATCTCTTCGGCTTTAAAAATCCAGTATAATTTTTATTTATCAGGACATTCTGAAAATGGAATCAGGATGATACTCCGAAACAAGGTACAAACCAGTCTACACGGTGTCATGATCCAAAAAACCACATGACTTACAAGTGATATGAAGATTTGGAACCTTCTGATTCGGCAGTAGGTTAGCCCCGGTCAGGTAACCAGCAGGTTAGCAGCCCTCCCACGGCGTCCGGCCACTTTACTGCACGTTGGGTTCTGCAGACCTAAATTTATTGAACAATAGAATATGAGATGGGGCTTAACACAATCACTAGAAAATTAAATGTAAATTAGTTTTCTCTTTGAACCTTTTACAATATAGTTCTAGAGGTCCCTGGAGGGGCTCTTTTAAACACATTAACTACGTTCTCATATATGACCATACAGTCCCAGCAGCAACTATAGCGAGGTTATGTAGTTTATCACACGTTAAAACATGTTTACAACATGTATATATAATTCTAAACAAAATGTTGATGGTAGTTGCTTACAGCAGCCCTCTTCTAATGAAGACGGGCCTAAATCCGCCTAGCTGACATTAACATTTAAAGACATTCTTTTTTTCGATAAGACCGAGGTATTACGCTTGTACCTATTTAGTGACACAACCATCTTATATAAAATGTTTTTCAAGTCTAAGATGGCGTGATTCGCAGTTCTGATGCCACCTCTGTGCGCGGGTTATTTGCATATAATAGCAGAGGGCATATGACTGATATTTGGATCTCACGCTCTTTCCATAGACACATTTGGTTTTCACGTAGTTATACAGGCGGCAGCTCTGCAACAGAAAAAGAGGACAGTATTGTCTCCATACAGTGTACACCTACATCAGGTATGAAGTCACCTGCATCTTTCCTTCCAGGTGCGCCCCGAGAATATTTCACTGGGGTGGGGGGGGGGCTGACCCTGAGGCTATGTATATATTAATGTTCCATTTTAAAAACTATGTAGTAAAAATCATGTAATAAGCATAACTGTTCCATAACACTCTTTAAAACTGAATTTATATACATGTAAATCTAACTACATGTTCCATGACTCACCTAATTTCAATTACAAGCTTTAATCTTTTGGTCTTTTAATTTATCTAAAATATGCTTGTTTTTTTATTTTATTTTTCAAAATTCTAATGTACTATTCATCTGCCTATTTTAGTTGCTTATTTCGACTGAAGGGTAAATCACGTAAAATGTTTGATATCATTGTGTCTACAAAATCTGTTTTTTAAATTTCGTTTGGGGTGGGGGAGGCTGCAGCCCGACATCCCCTCCTCTCCCCCTTGGGTGCGTTCTCGTTTCCTACATGTATTTATGTGCTTCGTATGACTATCATTATGACCATCGATTATGTCCCTATATAACATTAACTGGCAGGTTTTTGTAATTTTTTTTCTGTCGCTTAACAGCCCCCTATTTTGGCCTAGGTCCCCTCATTGTTGAGGTTTTCGAGATTGCACATGCAGACACGCCACACTCGGTAGGACTCCTCTGGACGAGTGATCAGCCCGTCTCAGAGACCTCTACCTGACAACAGACAACACTCACAAGAGACAGACATCCATTCCCCCGGCGGAATTCGAACCCGCAATACCAGCAAGCGAACGGCCGCAGACCCACGTCTTAGACGGCTCGGCCAATGGGATCGGCGGTCTTTGTAATGGGGATTCCAAGTGTTCATTAAGACGTACAGACTCAGGTTTAAACATTCGTTACATGTAATAAGCGCTTCGCCTTCTGTTACTCATCCATAGGAGTAAACACGAAAACGTATGTACAACAAATAGGCAGTTTTTAAAAATAGAGGAAACGCACATGCAGGGACTGCCGCTAGACTTCTTGAAAGCCCGACTGTCGCCTAGAAGTAATTTATGCCACCAGAAAGTCCTGCGACCGACCATATCGACTAAAGATTCACGTTGTTTTCCTCGGTCCCAGATCAAATGCTTATTTTCGCCCAAATTCCACCTTGCAATGCATGCTTATCATGCAGCATTCCCAAAACGGACCCCAAGTGTTCACCCAAACGCAGCCCTTACAACTGTATCAAATTTGCACCATAATAAAGCCGTCCTACTGCAGACATCAAAATTAGCTCAAATAAAGAAACTCTTCAAAGTATTTCCTCTGCTGCATACTCAAAACAGTCCACTTCCCATCACTTTCATTCCCAAAGCTCTGCTTTTTTTCCGATTTCCTTTACCCGAAGGATGAGCGGGCACTGCCTAGGAATATTCAGAGCGTTATTTTTCTCTTCCTCACTATAATAAATATAATGTCTAAGTCTACATCTTCCCCCCCCACACACACAGGCCGTATCAATGTTTAGTCTACATTCACAAAACAAGTAGGCCTACTGGTCTTCTTAGCCTTCCGCACAAACGGCAACCTAGTGTAATAAAATACACCAACACCACTGCACTTCCCTTCAAAATCTATCCTCGAACAATGTTATTCAGCCATAAATAAACTCACTGGCGAACATATGTCTTTATATACTTAAAACCCAACCTGGATACATGCTGTATTCCTATATATACAGGATGTTTCTTGAGGAGTTGAGGCTTACTTAGCCGATAAAAAACTCCTGCTTTTAGGAAAATCGAAGGATGATCATCGCTTTCACCAACATCCACTTCTGGACTGTATCTGAGACAGTTAAATTTTGTTCACGTCTTCTGTAACACTCGCTTTAATATTATTCTCTAACCTATGTCTCTGCCTCTCAACGTTTCCTTGTAGGTGGCAAATTACAATTATTTTCTTCCCTCAAATTAAGTGACTAAAATAAGCCTACTAATAAGTGCCATGCAAGAAGAAGGAAAAGCATAGAAATCCAACTACAATTTTTTGCATGGTTCTTTTCTTTCTCCAGTATTTCTCGTACTGGCCCCTTACTTTGACGGAAGAATGAAACATCCAAGTGTTATGGATAGAGCTCGGGGGGGGGGGGGATCTGCTCCAGAAGCATAGATTTAGATTATATGGATATTAGGTTGTTACACATCTATGAACTTCTTAGCTTATGCACGTCAGACGATAGGCCAATTTTCAGGATACGTTAGCCTAGGAGACAATGGTGGTTTGGATATGCGGCTATACTGAAATGAGGCCAAAGTAAGAAGCCCCATGGATTGTGCGAATAATGAAGCAGGACGGTTCCCACTTTCTGAGCCACTTGGCTTAAATCAAATTGCCCAAAACGCTTCTTGCCCGCTAAGGTTCTTCACCAAATTTCGTGTGCAGTGAACAGGTAGACGACTAGAAGAGAATGCAGGGAGTTAAACTGTACGACGAAAGAGATGTGAAGGAGCAATTAATGGGCCTTCCACCTGTGGCCTCCGTAGAGGACACTGAAGGCAATGCAGGTGGGAAAATATGTCGGAAAATCACAGATAAAGAACGAATAAATGGAAGGATAACATTAAAAAATGATCTTACAAGAGACAGATTGTAAAGATAGAGGTGGATAGAACTGGCTCAAATACTATCTAGTGAGTCTGATAGCGGTGTATAAACTTTAGAATTATTTTGCTAAAGTCAGTCACATTTGTTGCACTGCACTTGCGTGAAACGTAGAGTTGTTGGAGTGATATTAATAGGCAATGAATCCAACGTAGACTATATAGGAGAGTGATAAAGGAAAGCGAAAGAAAACGAAATAAATTGTCTCCTTTCTCTCAAGCTTAATTTATGTGGCAATTCAAGAGGAAATACTGTAATGAACGTTCAGTATTGAAGTTCTTTTGAGCATCCCGCGCCCTGGCATAATGCGATAAGCTTACGTCCTGATGGGGTGTAATAAGTAATAACAAAGTGTAAAAGAGAATCGTTTGCTTCTAAAGGTTTGACGGATGCTGATTAAAACGACAGCTCGAGAAGAGCTACAGTGCAAATAAGAAGATTGCATTACACGCGCGAATTTATTACATAATGTGATAAAAATAAGAGGGACAGAGCTACACTTGCTGTCAAAGTTAAAGACAAGCTTGTCTCTGGGCCCAACAAAACACCGCGCCATGAAGGCGAATGGGAGAGTGAAGGTATAGTTCCAAGCATTTTTAAACTTAGCTCGACATGGAGGTGAGTTAATTAATTTTATTTCAATCCGACAAATGCATTACACTTTCTTTCACTGATTTCTTGCCCCTACATATGTTTCGGCACACCCTATGCCATCCTCAGTGGGGTCGTAGAGAGTTCACAATCTTTAATACATCCAATTGTTTTTCACTGTCTTTCACAGCACATCATTTTGTAAAGTACAAACTTCACAGCACATAATTTTGTAAGGTACAAAATTATGTGCTGCGAAAGTGAGTGAAAAACACTTGGATGTATTGAAGATTGTGAACTCTCGACGACTCCCCTGAGGATGGCACAGAGTGTGCCAAAATATATGTAGGGGCAAGAAATCCGTGAAAGAAAGTGTAGTGTATTTGTTGGATTGAAATAAAATTAATTAATTATCAAAAATGCATGGTGTATAAAATATAAAATGGAGGTGAGTGTTTATGCTCACGCCCCATCCGCTTTACCCCCGAAGAAAGAGCCAACGGTAACCCTTAGGCTGGATGAGGCTCAAAGTCAATTTAAACGTTGTGAAGGCAAGAAATTCTTGCCTGAGCCGTAGCATGACCAAAAGCTTTAACATTCTGGAAGCTTGATCAATGTAATACGCACAATAATGTTTGATGACATAAAGCATACACCGCATGTAGCACCATTTGCATAGCAAAATGTTTACAACTGTCTAAAAATCATGTAACAAGCAATTTTTTTAATTTCTACAATATTTTGCAACAAGGTAACATTTCCGGAGAAGATATTTCTCAGTTTTAGACATGCTTCGGAGACGACCAGCTCGGTTGGTATTGTGACTAGGCTACATGACTGAGGAACAGGACCGTAATTCTCAGCAAGAGATACTCCTCCGAACTTTTCAGACTGACTGTGGGTCCCATCTATTCCTATTCAACGGTTATCAACGGGTCATTCCCCCGCGGTAAAGCGGCCGCGACGTGAAGCTAACCACTCATTTCTATCTACTACCGAAGTGAAGAATGCGTGGAGATATACCTCCATTCCACATACGCCTTTATGACGCGGTGCTTTATTAATCATAGCAGTAATTGTACCTTCACCTCTTACCGTAACTGCTTATACACATTCTGAAGGCCTATGTTGCAAACAGAACGGTCTGTGGCACCATTTTGACTTCTGCTAGCCAAGACTGAAGTGCAACAGTCGCACCTTTAAAGTAAAGTTTACCCTATAAAACATGCCATGAAGTCATACACGGGACAGAAGTATAACTCTACCCGTCTTCAACCCCGGCGCTAGATGCAGGTGGGCGGTCAAAGCCACTCCCCGGCCGCTTTACCTGCGAAAAAGCGACCCATTACCCATTGTACAGGAGGATGGTTGGGCCACAAGGTCGGTCTGGACGAATGCGGAAAATCTCGCCCCGACTGGATTTCGAACCCCGGACCGTCCAGCCCGTAACGAGTCGCTAAATGCACATTTATATGGAATGGCAACACAACGTATACGTTGAGTGCCGCCATGCAGGGTCAACACCAGACAAAGCACACTGCAATAACCATCAACATTAGACCACATCTAAGTAACTGAATATCTCCACGCAGTACAGTCGTTATTAACAAGCCGATAGTTGCTCAACAGGTCACAGTATTGTCCAACGTCTTTGAAACACTAATGTATGTATCGTGATCACGACATTCTGCTTCTGGATCCGGTCCTGAGGCAAAAAGAAACTCGTGCGTGACAGAGTTGTCTATATCAGCATTGCAAAATTGACTTTGACAAATTATTTATTGTTTATTTAGATAGGGGCAGGACATCCTAGGAATCGCGGTTCGATTTATCGTAGGTGACAGGGGTTTTTGGCCCCTAACTATAACGGCTCTGGTGTGAAGCTGACCACTCACCTGTATTTGTGTCGAGGTTAAGAATAAGTGGAGTTAAACCTCCACTGTCCCATGTCTGCCTTCGCGGAGCGCAAGGGAAAAACTTTACATTTACTTTTTATTTAACGATGCTGTCAGTAGTCCAAATGGTCTTTGTCAAGGTTAAGAATAACTGGAGTTACATCTCCACTGTCCCACGTGTGACTTTGCGGAGCGCACGGGAAAAACTTTACGTTTTATTTAACAACGCTATCAGTAGTTTGCCAATCCCAGTGACCGCGCGCTCTAAGGCGTGGGTCTACGGCCGCTCGCTTGCTGGGAATGTGGGTTCGAATCCCGCCGGGGGCATGGATGTCTGTCTCTTGTGAGTGTTGTGTGTTGTCAGGTAGAGGTCTCTGCGACGGGCTGGTCACTAGTCCAGAGGAGTCCTACCGAGTGTGGTGTGTCTAAAGCGTGTGATCGCAAAACCTCGAAAAACGAGGAGGTCTAGACCCCCTAGGGGCTGTCGAGCCATAGGGAAAAAAAATCAGTAGTTTAAATGGTATAGCGTCGACAAATACAGTCATTTGTACAAAAATAACACCAATAGATCTTGCAGAAAGCGGTCTTTATGATAAGAGATTATATCCCGGAATGTGTCTTGAGGGACTAAGAGAACTCGCGAAACTTCTGACAGTAATACCGGTCTCCAGTTTTGCACCCGGAACCATCCGAATACGAAGCAAGAGTGCTGATCACTTGATCGCGATTTTCGGATTGGTCGAAAACATCATAACGGAAAACAATGTCCTTCAGAACACATCCAATCTGGACCGAAGCATATTACTCTCAAAATATCAGACTGCACTATGTCACACTATGCATTGTAATACAAACACAAACAGGTAAATATATATTACAATCTCTCTGACCTGGCAACCATGAATATTAATCTTATATGCAGGTAGTAGTTGACATTTTCTCTGTATCAGTAGCCAGCAGCTTAGACCACGCCTGATCAGGCATTAGACACAAAAAGTATAGGCCCTTCCATGGTTTCTTCTAATGGTTGGGGAGAAAAATAATCTGTACATTTTCCATCATAAAATGTACGTGATCCAACAATGTCCCTAACTCAGGTTCCTGACAGTAGCCCTGGGATTTCTACAGCGGGTGCTTCAATATTGAAATGAAGGAACGACCTCAGGGCATAGAGAAATGAAATTTAATATTAAAACGCTGATGCCTTCTTTTTTTACTGCGTCCCATCTTTCCTGGCCTTCTTTTTCCATATTGCATGAAATTCATTCATAAAGGAAAGGCTACTTTTGTTACTCTAGGTCTATCATCTTGCTTGATCTCCAGAAAAATTTAAGAGATTTTGATGTTATTTGGTATTAATTGGAAAGAAATGGAAGGAGCATGTATCACACACGGGAGAGGACAGATGTGTGTACAGGGACTTGGTGGGAAAACCTGATGAAAGTGTACTGCTTGGAAGAGGAAGGGGTAGATAGGAGGATAATATTTAACTAGATCTTAAATAAATTGGATTCGAGGGCGTGGACTGGATTTATCTGGTCCAGGATAGGGGCATGTGGCGGGCTTGTGTAAATAAGGCCATAAAACCAGGTTTCTTAAAATGCGGGAAATGTCTTGTCTAGGAAATATTAGCTTCCTAAGTAGGACTCTGTTAGATTTAGTAATTTTGGTATTTGGAGTGAAAGGTCTTCCTCAATCAGAGATCCATACAGCCGACATCGAATTGCAGACAGTGTTGCCTTGAGACTTTTTATCATTGCTCATTGACTTAATCCTTCCGGCAGCACTTTGGCCCTGGGTCGACTCAGCCTCTAACAGAAATGAATAACAGGGTATCTTCTGGGGGCGCGGGTTTGATTCCCGATGTTGTCATTGACTTAATTCTTCCGGCAGCACTATGGCCCTGGGGTCGACTCAGCTTCTAACAGAAATGAATAACAGGGTATCTTCTGGGGGCGCGAGTTTGATTCCCGATGTTGTCATTGACTTAATCCTTCCAGCAACACTATGGCCCTGGGTCGACTCAGCCTCTAACAGAAATGAGTAACAGGGTATCTTCTGGGGGGGGGGGGGGCGTGGGTTTGATTCCCGATGTTGTCATTGACTTAATTTCTTCCGGCAGCACTATGGCCCTGGGGTCGACTCAGCTTCTAACAGAAATGAGTAACAGGGTATCTTCTGGGTGCGCGAGTTTGATTCCCGATGTTGTCATTGACTTAATCCTTCCAGCAACACTATGGCCCTGGGTCGACTCAGCCTCTAACAGAAATGAGTAACAGGGTATCTTCTGGGGGGGGGGCGTGGGTTTGATTCCGATGTTGTCATTGACATAATCCTTCCGGCAGCACTATGGCCCTGGGGTCGACTCAGCCTCTAACAGAAATGAGTACCAGGAATATTTCCTGGGGAGTAAAGGCGGCCGGTACGTACGGCTGACAACTTTACCACCTTCATGTGCCGATTGTCTAGAAATCTGGGAGCCTCAACCTCCTGGAATCCTAAGGGCCTGTCCAGGCCTGTAAACAACTGTTTCGCGTGTTGCTTCCACTTCCTGACTGGAGTGTGACTGGAAAGCGACAGAAACAACTTACATATATTTCGTTGGTGAAACATTGTCTGAAAGGTGATTTTTATGTATTTCATGTCTGGCAGTAATTGATAATTATCGGCATCGAATATAAAATCTGACGCTGTGTTTCTCTTGGTAGCCATAAGTTTCTGGTATTATGAAGTACAGAACAATAACAAAAAATTATATAAAGAAAATTATTACTTGGTGATAAAAGAGATCGAGTGTTTCAAATGCTAAAATAGACAAAATCTATAACAACAAGTGCCAAACGAAATCTCAGTGTCCGTTAAATTCCATGCGGGTTAAAATACTTAGCAACACTTTCTACATACATTGTCGTGTGTAGTTTAACATACACCACACTTCACACAAGGTTCAAACAGTGCTCTGTTTACGGTGACCAAATCTAGATGGATAAGGTTAGTGGCGGGCGTTACACAAACAGCGGAAACAAGTAAGGGTTGTAAAATTTTGTCTGGAAATCTTCAGAAGAATAATAAACTTCGGGAATCTATAAATGGGTAGGAGGGCCAGATTGTGAGAATATTAACATGTAAATTAAATATTTCGTGACAGAAGCGAAGAGCAGGATTTTATAAACATGATTTTGATTGTAAGTTTCTGAGCCGGTTGAGTAACTGTTTACTGTTCGAAGACTATTTTTCCTTTCACCTTCCACACACACACACACACACACACACACACACTATTTTCCTTCCATGTCTCAGTTCTTAAACGATAAGACATAGCAAACATTTTTCTGCCGCGGCGAAGCAGAGTGCTTCCTTCATGTACGAGACGTTTGCCGAACAAAAAACACAATGACAATTCAAGTCTTCTAGGATATAACCCTGTATCGTTGGATGAGCGGTTACCGACGTTTCGAAAGATCGTCGTACTTTCATCTTCAGGGTTAAGCAGTTCCGAGAAGAGTAGCAGCTGGGGAAGACAGGGAATTACTTATATTCAAATTACAAGGCGCCACACCTCAGAAGAGTTGAACTGCCACCATCTCCGCTGTGAGAACTTAAAACATCGTAACGAATGCACTGTACACATAAATCACTTTATGACTATTAGAACCCAATTACAGTCACCGAATAATCAGACCAGAAACGGAGAAACAGAGTCTGGAGATAAGAGAATAGATTATTACGTCTTAAATTCATTTGTATGTTCGACATATGTGTAGACAAATTATATTAGATACCGGTATATAACTAAAGTCAGAATTATCAACCTTAAGCCCACAGACTGTCTAGCCACTTCAAGTGACACGCAAGTTCGTATCTATGCCAGTAAAAATGGTAAGGCTTTTACCCTAACCAGACTGGAGATATTTCCACTGGCGTAATTTCTCTTAAATGTTTTAAGGAGAGTAATATCAAACAGTGAAGACCATTAAAAATAATTACATATCCCCGTAGTTACAGACACGTCGTTTTGCAATACAGTTTGAAAGGTATTATGAATTATTAGTAAGAGTTTGCTTAATTAAAGAGATAACTAAGAGGGAAGGAACTGAGTATGGCGGCAGCATATAAAATTACTTTCAGTTTTTAAATTAAGGAAATGTTACATTCACAGAAATGCGAGGGAAAAGCCCATGGGTATTCTGTTAGAACTAATTTTCTTACGTATCGAGGGAAATTACCTTAGTTTTGGGCATATTACATTTTTAACTCAGTGTTTTTCATGATCGGTAGTAATCCCCTTTTATTCCTCTCGCTGATTCATCAGCACGACCGTCGAAAATTGTAAAAAGAGAAATGTTTCTCAAAGAAGAATTTTCCCCACTATAATCTCCAACTTAAAAACCACTTGACAAGAATAACGTAAGCGTACTTCATGAAAAAATGGCTCCCAATGTGGTTATTCCTGCAGGGGTAATGTTTAAAATTTTGAAAAGGATAAAATGTTAAAATTTTATACTGACCAACTAATTATGAAACGACATCAATAGTGAAAGGTTCTTCCTAAACATTTGACAGTTGTTTATCTGGTCATTGTATTTTATCGTCTTATTTAAACCGAAGGTCCATAACTGTGTTAGTGAGGAGCCAGACATCCGGTTCCATCTATCTTGTGCCAGCTGAATCTAACGTCCCCACTCTCAAACCCCCCTTTTTTTAGCCGCGTTCCCACGACTGATACACTTGACAAACGCACCAACAATTTTGCATTTTACAAGGAAACAAGCAAATAAATATCATACCGTTCCCACGACTGGTTTATTTGGCAAATATTCGTATTCGGTTACACACGCCAAACGTTTGCTGGTAAAGGTGATCGCGTTCACAACCTAACCATCCAACGTCTCCAAATTGTCTCCACTTTCACCTAACTCAAAGAAACTGGGTATTTATATTAATTTAAAAGTATTCATCTGAATGCTCTAGCAATTTGAAAGATCTGTCTGTATTAAAGGAGGAAGGTGACGAACATACACTTCTGGGTAGATTGTGTGCTGACAGGTAAGACAGGAGGCTAGTTACTATACGCCTTCAATATTCAGTCAGACAGCAAGTCTCTTTTCTCCAGAAATCTCTCATCACTGTTTTGGTTGCGCCATGACTGTACCCGGCAGCAGCTCGTTCTCATCTCAAGAGCACCCTCAGCCCGCTGCCATCTTGTGGTCCTGTTCTGTTAAATACCCCAGTCGCCCGCAATTCTCGTTAAATATATGGATGACTTGAGTTAAATGCATTAGATGAGAAGAGACGCAAAGGGATAGGGGAAGGGAGATCAAAGGCGCTGCACATTACAGACGAGAAATAGAGAAACAGCACAAGCACACGCACGCTCGCACGCACGTACTGGAAGTGCAAAAGGCTGACTTCCCACAAAGATGGAATGTTCCTATACAGTCCCATTGTCAAGAGTAAGGTTTACACGGCACCGAATAAGAATCATTCCTGTAGAATTCTTGTATAGGCCTAATAATGTTTACTGGAGTTCTCAAGTACTCTATGTAAAGATATTGTTGTGACAGAATAATATAAACTGCAAAAGATGTTTTGTGTAACTGGACGGAACAAAGCTCTTCTTGAGAATCTAATGGTCACTTAGTTATTCAAAAAAAGTTTCCCTCCTTTTATGGAAACCAAAAGTTATTACCATATTCATATACGGAAAACACATGTCGGACACGACATTAATACAACTTACGTCACAGAAAATTCTTACAAAACTGTATACCCTAGTACATCCTTCGAGTAACTATGTCCTCCTTACCTTCCTGACTAGTAGGATTTTGGAAACAGAAGATCGTGTTTGTAAGCGTTAATATCCAATCCTGCCATTTACCACCAAACAATTAATCAATTTCAGAGAGCAAATTCTACTGTGACAATCTGATTGCCACTCAGCCCACTACAAATAATTTATGTATTACGAAAACACAAATCTAATTGCGATATTTGCAAAACACAGCCACTGGGCACTGTCCTGATCTTGATTAAGCCACTAGAAGAATCTCAAAGCTTTCTCGAGATCGGTTTTAAATTTATCTTCCATCTCTGCCCAAATCTCCCAAGTTGCTTTCTCACTTCCGATTTTTCAACTGAAGATTTGTCCAGTTTTCAGCACTTCCATGGGCGCTACATGTTCCGACCTTATTATTTTCCTTGGCCCGGTAACCCTAATAATATTTAGTAGACAGTACAAATAATTCAATTACTGAAGACTTTCTCCTACGATATGACGCCTTGTATTTCGGCAGATAGGCACTTGTTGATATTTTGGGAAAACGTACTGCCTCATACTCTTCCATGCTGAAGAAAGAGAGATCAAGTTCACCCGAAACACCAACGTCATATCAAATCTATCCAGGTCCAGTAGCATGTATTTTGTTGTGACGGAGTAGAAAAATGGGTACGAAGCATGAGCCAAGAAACACGCACAAGTATGGGAAAAATGTGTGAAAATGGAAAATAGTTATGGGGAGAAACACGGAACCCTTGGATCTTCTGGAATGTACAGTGTACTTCAGCATGTACTGCTGGCGACTCACGAGAATGACTTTCATACTGGAAGTGGTGAAGCAGGGGGAAGTCAGAACCTTAGATTCAATAAAATATTCTCGGGATAGCAACCTCGTCATGTGGTTGAATGGCAAATAAACCAGCGTTTCAAGTACCATCTCTCATCAGTTCCCTGATGACGAAGACGGAGATGGTCCTTGAACCGTTGGTTTACTCGTCATTCAACCACATAAAGCGGTTGCTGTACCGAGAATATTTTATTGAATTTAGTCGCCGCAAAAGCCTTAAATTATATATCAGACCCTTAGATGTTTACGACCAGTAACCGATGTATTCCAGTTAAAAATACTTCGGGCTCAAATGCAGTCGTGTCTTGTACTTGCGAGTTAATGTTATTTCTTTCTGTTGTGTTCTAAATAATTAGACCTGTACGTAAATTTTACTTTAAGATTATTATAACCTGAAAATCTAGCACATGGCGAGTAGTGGAAAGTGTTCGATGCAGTTATAGACTTATGTATTTGACAGAGCATATATTTTTCTCCGCAAGGATCGCCTGGAAGTAAGGGACCTTATCCACCTTGTCAAGGTTAAAGTCGTTCTCGTGAGTCGACAAATGTAAGTACCAAAGTTACAGAGAAATCTCTTGCTTTCCATTCTGAAAATGAAAACACCAGCTTCCTGAAAACTGTCGATATCAGTTTAATGATCTGCACAGCGTCACGTCCTAGCATTCCCTCGTCTTCACATCTCCCAAAGAAGGAACATTCACAAATATTACACAATACGTAAATTCTACTATGTAAGTCAAGATTTTAGGCACGTGGGCCGAATTGCAAAAAGCGACTGTTAGCTTCGTCATGTCTGTCTGTCTGTCCGTCCGTCTCCCCTTCGCACGGAACAACTCCGTTCCCACTGGACGGATTTTCATGAAATTTGATATTTGGGTTTTTTCGAAAACCTGTCGAGAAAATTCAAGTTTTATTAAAATTTGACTAGAAGAACGGATACTTTACATACAGACCTACGTACAATTATGATAATATCCCCTGAATTCTTCTTAAAATGCGAAACTTTTCAGACAAACTTTGCAGAGAAAATCAAAACACATTTCATGTTCAATAAATTTTTTCCGAATATCGTACATTTATGATATAGCGTAATGTGGAAAAATATGGTAGAGCCAGGCAAGCCACAGATTAGGCTTGCACTATAATAGGGCAGAAAAAATGCGCTTTGCATACTGGATAACTAAGGCCAGAATACAGACACACACTCATAATATTCTATTTAATATTTATTGCTTTTCGGCAACAATGGTTACGCGAAAGCGCCTCAATATTACGCTATACATTCATTGCCTATGTTGTTCGTAATGTCTGCCGCACATCTACCACTACTCGCCCTAACATTTCTTGATTGTGGTCCGTCAAGACTAAACTTCTAATTACTTCACCGTTATAACAAATTTTATAGTTAGTCCCTACGTTAAAAGAGTTTTTGAATTTATCAGAAGCAGGCTTATGTTTTGTTTTCTTTAGCCGTAACGTCGGAATCGTTAAAGTAAACAAAAAAGTTTGTAACTTGAAGTAGATCAACAAGTTGAGTAATACACGCAAAAGTTTCTTTCCCAACTTCTGCTGTCGATTTGGAAAGTCCACTGGCAGGAGGTATGGGTAACAAACGTCAGTTTAAAAGCCAATCGCTGATAAGTTCCAGGAATATTGGATCTGCGGGAGTCCTGCACAAATTACTGTTTCTTAAGACAACAAAACTTCTGGCAAAGCATATGACAGGTGATTTCCTCCAAAAGTTTACGTTCTAAGTGGCGAAACTGAAGTACCATAAATGATGATCACCCTTCTCCGTCTGTTCAGACTTTATCTCCTTTCTTCCAATCCCACCAGCCACACTTTTCACACCATACTCCGTTAAAACAAAAATTACTTTACAACTTCCTGCTTCACCTGGCACTGACTCATGCACACAGCTCTCGCCTGTTTATTCATTCTGTAGTCTTACGACAGGTCCGTAGCCTCTTCCAAAGCGAGTTCTCCACAGGGTGCGATCTAGCGCTTCCTCTTTCAATTTCCAGTATCTTATCTTTTCCTTCAGGTCATCCAGTAGCTGCTTACGCCTTCTTCCTCGTCTTCCCATCATTTATATCCTTCCTTCTAACTTTCCTTCAATCACGTGTTTTAGAAGGCAGGTTCCACGCAAGATATACGCCTGTATACATAAGAAAGAACTACGACATACAAAAATACATGAAAACGACGGACAAAAGCCTGCATAATCGTAGCCATAAATTATTTGTGCGTCGGTGACATGAGTAAATACGTACGGAGCGCTGGTTTAATAATGTTGACAGCGGAAAATCGAAGCACTCAGAGAAAAACATGTCTCAGTGCCACTTTATACATCACAAATCCCACACAAATTGGCCTGGGACTGAACCCTGGCCTCCGCCGTGACAGACCGTCACCGTATGCTACTTTTACGAGTACGTATGATTATTACGTAATTTACTAAGCCATTTGTTCCTTTTAGTACTGATTCCGACTACGTTCTATTCGCCAGATTAAGATCAATAGTGGCACCGTCGTCAAGATTCTAATTTTTGACACAAAGTCTGTATGTAAATTTATGTTGCATCTCCACATTTTCTGCATTATCTTTCGCCATTAAACTAAAAGCTATATACAGGTGTCACGCGTCCACTATGTTGTTCTGTTACAGAGTACAAAAACATAACCAAGTAAATTTCCTAGCCTATTATCACACAAAATGTTTCAAATACAGATAATGTCCCTTTCATCTTGTCCCCGAGCAAGGTAGATTTATCGCATAGAAAGCCTGTATTTTTCCGAACATCCTGTAATAGCTGTAGTGCTCAAGACAAAAAAAAAGGCATAATATATATTAAGTGGTCGACCTCGGTGGACTAGTGGTTAGCGTGCTCGCCACTGGACCCAAGGTTCGCGATCCCGACCGAGGTCGATGGATTTTTAAGGGTGATAAAAATCCGGAGCACCACTTCCTTCGGAGGGGAAGTAAAG
Organism: Reticulitermes speratus; assembly: GCA_021186555.1. Classification (NCBI taxonomy): domain Eukaryota; kingdom Metazoa; phylum Arthropoda; class Insecta; order Blattodea; family Rhinotermitidae; genus Reticulitermes; species Reticulitermes speratus. The sequence continues at coordinate 9,070,757 of JAJKFL010000039.1, read as the reverse complement.
CCGTCGGTCCCATGTCGTAGATTTACGGCATGTAAAAGAACCTTACGGGCATGAATAGAACTAGTAATGCTCGGAAGCAAAATTCAGCGGCCATTTCTCACCCAAGTCTCCTGACTGACTGTCAGATGGCTCTGGCAGTCACATCAGGATTGAGTCGAACAGCGCGGCCAGTGGGCCGGTCACCCACTGCCACAAATGCACAAGACCAAGTAACCTCGGAAAGAGGAGGCCCAAACCCACATAGGGCTGTCGAGCCATGGTTATTATATACTGAGTGGGATTTATTCTGGCTCCCATTATTCTGAGGTCGCCCAAAACTGGTCAGAGTGCTCTGCCAAATGTCTAAGGTTGACTAGCTTCTGCTTACCTTTTGTAATTACGAACAAATCGGAAGGTCTCATCCCTGAATAATTAGTAACAACAGACAAAAAATGAAAGACGTTTAATAAGGCTTTGCCATGTTATTCCGCCACATCTTCATAATTCTAAGATCAAACCTATAAAGATTGTAATAGTTTATTTCGTGGCCGGTTTTAATACGTACATATGTTTATACTGCAATTTTGTTTCATGACAGTGTGCTGGCTTGGCACTGATCATCCGTTCTTTTTCTCACGGCTCGACAGCCCTAGTGGGCCTAGGCTTCCTCTCAGGTTCCTCGATCACACTCAGTTAGACACACGACACGCGGTAGGACTCCTCTGGACAATTGATCGGCCCGACGCAGAGAACTCTACCTGACAACACACAAGACTCACAAGAGACAGACATCCATGTCCACAGCGGGATTCGAACCCGCAATCTCAGCAAGCGAGCAGCCGAAGATCCACGCCTTAGACCGCGCAGCCACTGGGATCGACTGATCATTCGTTTGCTTCTCCTAATTAGCACTGGTAATGAAGAAACTCAGAGGATGTAGGTCTATTGGAAGTTGTGTACAATAGCGCTAACTTGCTAGTTTTAGGTCGGCAGGAGGAGAAATATAGAGAAGAAGGGAAAAGTAATAACAGGCACGTTGAACTTTCTTAAGACTGAACACGGAAGACTTTTGATTGCTTTTTTCGGAATGGTTCTTCTCATATGAGCAGCCGGCGCCACAAGATTCAAGGTGCTGCAGATGTTGCGCTGTGGGCATTTCTAGAGACCTCTCAGCAAACTAACGCACAGTATGTTAGGTCATTCACCGTCAGTTTCATGTCGCAGCAATTCGTCTATCTTTTACAATTTGCAGCAATCTTTTTGTTAGGTGAAGCTTTGAAATAAACTTATATTAAGCTTTCAAGTGTAAAGCCAGCTGTAAACTTAACGGAATGTTGCGGATTTTTCCGTTTTCGCAGTGGTGTACCAAAGGATTGCGTTCCTCTGGAATAAGACACTGCGCCACGGGATAATCGGATCCCGATATTTCTCCAGGACCTGTTGCCCCTTGAAGATGAAAGCACTAAGTTCCTTCGAAACGTCGGGATCCTGTTACCCAGTGAGGCAATGTCATTTCTCAGATAAATTATATTCTTAACATATAGTTCCTAATAATTTAAACTAACACAAAAATAAGTAAAAAAATTCCATACAAGATTGTTCTCGGTGAAAAGTGGATAATATCTATTATACTTCTCAAGTCTACCTGAATTATAATCCTTAACATTTAACATCATTTCAAGACATACTGTACCTTAACGTTACTAGCCAATAACGGTTAGCTTTCTTCCCTCCTATAAATTTTGAATTATTTGTAGTACAAAATCTCAAGCGCTAATATATTATATTAAGAATAACATGAAGATGTAATATAAATTAGTTGTTATGTCTGCTCAAATAATCGCTACGGCTGACGAATCTTTAATGGAACTAATAGTTTGCTCCTATGCGGCTAGGCAAGAATCTCCTACATTTTATAAAACCCCAAGGTTTATTGCGCTGTTCAAAATAGCCGCCACCGTAACATATTCTGAGCCAGATAAAGCAATCCCGTATTCTTGTACCACATACATATAAGCTCTATTTTAATATTATCCTCTTAAGTGGTCTAATCCTTTCAGGATTTCTTGGTAAAATCAGTAAGGTCAAACGAAACATAAAGAATAGATATCTCTTAGCCAGCTTGGATAGAGGTTACTTTATGGACCACCAAGTCACGTTTGCTTATTTTATTGCTTTCTACCGTTATATCAACTGTTGACTTTATGTGACGTTGAAAGAGGTCCGATAGAACGAGTAAAACTATGAGTCGCGAAGATTATACGAAGCAATATTAACCAAATTTAAAACTCCTTCTCGACACCCGAATTAAGAAATTCAGGAAATCCGTAAAGAGTCTCAGGACTCTCACAAATGGCACAAGAGTTCTTGAAAAGCATTTTCAGAAACATCTTGCAAAGGGAAGCTGGTTCTTTCCTCAGTTAAAAAGTTAACTTAATTTGTCAGCAAAGTAGGTTGGTAGTTATTTACTCTACTAAAATTGCTGCAACATATGCAGGAATATGAAATCCAAAGAAGGGATATAGAAAGGACAAGGGAATAAAAGTTAACTAGCATACTTGTTGAGTATAAGAAGAAGGCTGAGCTGGACCACTTGTGTCGAAACGTTTTCTGAAAAAGAGTATCGTTTGAAGAAATTATTGTACCAAGTTCCAAATGTCAACATTTCGTAAAAGTTATTTATTTCTGACCTGCATATTCGCCACCTGTAAAGACACTGGAGAACCGCTACACACTGGAGGGCTTAGAATAATACACACACAAAACTGCCTTTCTGCATTCTCTTTCTATTTAATCCAATCCTCTGGCTTAACAAAAGAAATGGAACCACACAAGAGTTTTCTCATCCTTTACTTCTGTAACCCGACAGGACCTTAATCCCTACATAAGACAAAATAATCTCCTCTCGCTGAAATACAGGTATCCTTCCCTTTGTTACAGGAGCCTACATTGGCGTTATATTTGGAAGCGCGGATGAAAGTTCGTTTGAACAGGGAGTTATGTACCAAAGAAACAAGACATCAAACTACGTGGCGTTATCTCAACAAGTTGTGCTCGAGAAAGCCTGCTTCAGTTTCTCTGACTCCACAGCAACTGAAAAACGCTGAGAAGTGTTGAAAGTATTGACCGCTGGCTTGGCACAATTTGGGTTCCTAAGGACTGGTCGTTGTATATCCGTGTACCTTTAGTAGTACTGGGATGGGTGGACAATAAAATGGATCTTAAATAAATAATTCGATTGGATTTATCTGGCACAGAATAGGGATCGTTAGGTGGCCTTTGTGAAGACGGGTAATGAAGCTTCGGATGCCCTAAAATGCAGGAAATGGAATTTCTTGACTAGATGGGGAACTACTAGCATGTCGAGCAGAACTGTACTCCATGTAGTTAGTTAGTTCATTTGTTTGTTTTTTGTTAGCTAGTTGGTTGGTTGTTTAGTTAGTTAATTAGTTAGTTACTGTGTTTTTTGTTGGCTAGTTGCTTAGTTGTTTGGTTAGTTAGTTAGTTGGTTAGTTAGTTAGTACCGGAGGTAAGCTTAAAATCTGACCAAACTAATGCTACACTTTACGTTGCAGCAGCTCATCACAATGTTTCAGACAATATTTTAACCCCTATTTTAAAAATCCATAATGTAAACAACTAAGTAATCAAAGATTCAACAGCCTTACCACAAAAGCCTTACATGATCCTGAGCCAGTTCCACGCACTTCCCATTCGTACAACATATTTTCCTAAAAATCCACCTTAATCACTCTCTCTCTCTCTTTCTCTCTCTCTCTCTCTCTGCTTCTAAGGTACGTCGACGCTACTGATAACTCTGCCGGCTTGAAAAATCCTTGACAAGCAAATGAGGAGTTTGGGAAAAATCCCCGAATTCTTCTGGATATGTTGCTGATGTACATGTGACAAGATATGGGAAGTGTGTGCACTGTCGAAAAACTCTAACGATTTCATAAGTTATTAGTAAAGGCTAGAATATGTCAGTCGATATCGCCAACATTGGCAACGAAATACAGGCCTACTGAGTTCCCTGATTCTGAGAAGATCTGCTTTGATTGGAGTAACAAAGGGAGTTGCCGACTCGTGCGTGCGCACAGTAACGCATTATGTTAACAGCAGTTTTATCTCCTACTCAGCTACGGCGTGTGCAGGCTACGTTTCGAATACTGAGTGGTGCAAAGAAAACAGTCTGAGATAAATTAAGCTGTTGCATATTAATAAAGCATTACGTGACCCTGTATTCAGCTTTAAGGAATTCTAAATTAGGTATATCTTAACAGACGTGACTGAAATTCTGGGACATTCTCCACAATCTGAGGCTAAAAGAAAGCTACGTTTCGGACACTGCATCTGTTTCCTTCTTCAGATGGAAAGGGGAGAGGGAGCAACCACTCTGACAGGCGCGTTTAACGACTTACTCTCTACCGCTGGACGTCCAAGATTAGAAAGTAGCTTTTTCTTAAATGGGCCACCACAGTGGCTTCTCCTTCGCCCCTTTCTACCTGAAGACAGAGATATCTTGGGTGGAGTACCCGAGGTTCGAACCGGAGACTATGGCCCGAAACATGACTTAGGCTTTGTAGATTTCGCTGTCTTGTAAACACTAACTTACCTGTATAAATCACGTAGCGTCTATTAAAATTTATGGTTTTTAATATTTAATTTCCATTATTTATTATTTATTTAAAATGGGTACCGGATCATTCCCGGGGGTAAAGCGGCCGGGGAGTGGCGTTGACCACCCACCCCATCTAGCGCCGAGGTTAAAGAAAGAGTAGAGCTATACCTCTACTCCCCCTCTGGGCCTTCATGGCCTGTTCTAGGGTGAAATTTACCTTTATTTATTATTATTATTATTATTATTACTATGCATTGAATATATTTGCAAGTAAATGCCATTATTACTGATTTTCTTAGGCTGAGACAATGCTCAATGTCAAAATATTACAATATGGATGATTCGTACAGGGACTGAAGTGATTAAAAGAAACTAAAAACACAGTCCAACAGAGAAGCAGCAAAAGAAGGACACCTTTAATCAAACTGAGGTGTAAACGAACGCTTTGCACATCAGCATCTACACTTCTGACACTTTGACGAAATATGTGAATACTTGTCTGTCTTTTGTTCGCATGGATTGATAGTCCTCGTGATACCATCATCTCGGTTTTCTTCTGTTTGGTCTGTCACCGTTTCTAATCTAAAAAATATATTTGCAGCAGCAAAGAAAAACACAGCCTCTGCGTCTACCCTCATAGTGTCTGCTGATTTTAGGCGCTTTCACATCGTCATGTCTGTTCGTCCGTCTGTCCCTCCGACCTTCTGTCGGTCTGATCGAATGTATCAGTGCGACTCCCACTGGAAGGTTATCTGTGAACTTCGACCTGAGAAACTTTTATGAAGTTTATTGTGATTGACGATAGTCTCCTTACCTCTGCTATATTTTTCCACATTATCTCATAAACAACACGATTTTCGGAAAAAGGTTATTGAACATAAAATATGTGTTTTTGTTTTCTCTACAAATTTTGTCTGAAAATTTTTTCATTGTAAGAAGAATTAAGCGACATATTATCATACATGCATATAGGTCTTCAAGTAGTGTACCCGCTACTCTTGTCATATTTTAATGAAACTTGAATTTCTCGAAGGATTTTCGAAAAATACTCAAATATTAAATTTCATAAAAATCCGTCCAGTAGGAGCTGAGGTAGTCCAAGCGGATGGACAGACAAACAAACAGACAGACAGATATGACAAAGTTAATAGTCGCTTTTCGCAATTTTGCAAACGCGCCTAAAAACTCATTACCGCGAGAAACCCAAATTTCAGATTCCCCTTTCTTTTAGCATTACAATTACAGACATTCTGTAATCCTTCATATGTTATGCGTAGTAAGTCTATTGGTATGCAAGTCTGTGTCCAAGAATCTTTGTGCGATATTCTTTACGACTGTGACACATAACAGAATCTTTACTTTTGGCATGACGATTCCTACACACCTCATAAAAGCTGTGTATTATTGCCCCCTGCTGTGACCTTACATACCAACGGTCTCGTGTTTGACACTTTATATATAGGCCTATACAACACTATGGCGCATTTAACAAATGTGTCTTGGAAATACAGTGGTTAGTATCCTACCTGCTTCATAACCACAAACAGAACTAAGCACACTACACTCCAGGAATGGGCAAACTTTATAATTGAAGGGTCGTTCTAAAGTTTCCAAGTGCTTTAGTGAACCGAAAAGTGGAATATGCAATAGATTAAACATTTTTTAACAAGGAGAATATCATAATATACCTAAATAAACATAAATAGCGCCAGTAGTAACCAGATTATTGCAAGAGATAGTGCTAGCTTCGCTTCTTAACAAGTTTATAAGTATTTTGAGTCAATGAAGAATGGAAATTATGTGGTGCACTCCTGGCATAAAGAGAAAAATGAGACGTTAATAGGTCAAGACATTTCTACTTTCCTAAAATCTATGTCAAGGCACTTTATACTTTCATGAAATCTATAATTCCTCAGAGAGCTTAAAAAGGATATCACTGTCCTTATGGTCTGCATTTAAGCAGGGGTTAAAGAAAAGTTCTTTGCAATATTGATTCAAATTTTTTAAAGAGTTCGAAACAAAGTAATATTCACATTACAGACAAAAATTCTCAAAGACCATAATTTCCTTGGTATAGTCCAAACTGAAGCCAAGTTTCCTAATCAATGTGTCACGAGTCTCTTCAGACCTACACTGCAATATAACTAACTGAATACACCAACATCCTTCTTAGAAGCTGACATGTGTAATTCCTTATTTATTCAAGAAAATCCTCATCTTGTACGAAATCCTTTATTCCATTACGTACTGTGTTCACAAGATCCTGACACTGCACTCTGCCTTGGGCCAGCTGAATCTATTGCACATCCTCACACATTATTTTTATTAGTCTAATTTTAACAACATTCTTCCATCTACACCTGCATATCCCAAGGAACCTCTTTCCTTTGGGTTTAAACACTAAAATTCTTTTGTCCATCTCATCTAGTTCATACATGCTACAGGTCTCACCTATCACATCCCCCTTGTTATTATCACCCAAATGATATTTGGTGAAGAACACAAATTCCAGACACTGTCATCAATAACTGTTCACCTGCTCTGGTTACTCTCTCCATCTTACCTTTTGTCATACTTAGCACTTTATCCTCAAATGCTTTCGAAATTATGTATCCAAATGCATTTCTACAGATTTAGCAGTGGCACAAAGAATGTGGTCATGAAAGTGAGATGTTATTACATTACCTTTGTCGTCTCCTTACTAAGTACTGCTATTTCTTTGTTAAAATATGATTATGTCTATATTTCTCTTCTTTATTTATATTTAATACCAACTATGCTTTATATTGGCCTTTTCTAATCTGCTTTATTCATTTACATTTCTTCATCTAGTATTTATTCCCAACATGTTATCAATTTGTTACTTTTAGACTACTTCCTTCCTTAAAAGGAAAACGGTGGGCTTACGGACTCTGTGTCACTCCATTTTATCTTCAGATCTACGTGAATGATTTTATGAAACTGAGTATCAACATTATGCTACTGGAGGATATTTGTTCAACGTTTCCTGTTGAACTATCTTACAAATTCAAGGGCTAATTCAAAGGATTAAATTGGCACAGGAGGCACGACTATACAAATTCCCTTCATAACTGATGTTCACATTTTGCTACATATTTTGACTTTGGGCTTCAGACAGGTAATTCACTTATGTACAGAACTGATTATCTTAAAAAGGCAATCAACGTATTATAGCTAAGGGTACCTAGCTGTACATGTGCACGTGTCTATGTCAAAACAAAAATAAAATAACTTTAAATAAAACTAAAATAGTTTATTGGTTTCATACACACATGTTGAAGAACGCCTAACGCCACTTAATTACTTATTTTTTTGCGGTTAAGGGCCCTGCAGCAGATGCTACGGCCGCACTGCAGCCTTGAGGTTTATTGTGCAACCCTGTCATAAGGATGAAGGTGATTAGTTTTTTCATTTTTCCAAGTAATGGAACACTGGTGGAATGAAATTGACAGGGGAAAACCGAAGTACTAATTACTCTTATAATTTCTGTACCGCTCACTGTCTGGGTATCCTGTGGAAAACTGCTATTAATACTGTTGAGTGTTTTACCCGTAATTTGGAGAACCATATTCTTTACTTTTTTCTATTGTTTGTCAGATTTTGTACGGACAGTCTAAGATTGTAGCTTGGTTATTACTTGTTTTGCAAATAATTAATTAGTATGTATCATACAGAAACATGCAGTGCTCTAATGGAATTTGTATAGTGATGGCTAATGAGTCATTGAGACGTCACATCTCTGATAAGCAGCGTGGGAGTCAGCAGGTGGGTGAGGCTGATGTGTAAAATAAGTGACCCGATGGGCAGAGACGAGCAATTGTTGACATATAAAATAATGGCTCTTTATATTTCACATATGAGGCTTTATGTACCACCATTTCAGAACAGCTGTTCTAAGACATGAAATACAACTGTGGAGAAAAACTGAGTTGTATCTAACACAAGATGAGTAACATGTTTCTCTTCAGTTACGATAAAGGGGTTGAGCCAGTGATTCACATAGGACATAAAATATAAGACAAAACTTAATTACAGAAAAATTCTGCCACATACAGTCTACATACCAGTCTGTTTCTGATGTGTAAGAATACTTTTGAAGTCTTTGGTGGTCCCTGGGAAACCTCAGGTAAATTAGCTGCTTCAAGTAGCCATCATCTTGACGAAAGGTAATCGACGCGGAAATGCAGCTCCTTCCAAACCTGATGATCATATAAGTAGAATATAATATGAATTACATGTGAATATTATAAATGTTATGAATATTATGAATATAATATGTTGAACAATTTAGGAAATGTATGCATACTGTCACTATTATGGCATATTTGCTCCTCTACAAATCCTGGAAACAGTGTTGCAATCAATGCTCATTTGCTATTAAAGCTGACTGTAGTGCTGTTAATTCCAAAAGTTGCATTGTACTGTGCTGTTAACAATTCTCACATTAGTAATTCCCTTGCAACACAGCTTTATTGACTTCCCATATCCGAATATGCATGGTGACTGTTACATAATCAATTGCAAGTTCCAGCTCACAAGAGCCATTTTTAGGTCATCACTAAACACCACATTTCTGCTGTTAGCTGTTTGATATTATTACAATGATATTACAAGGAAAAATGTAACTAGTATGTGAAATGAGTTTTATAATAATATTGTAATAACGCAAATGCTAATTGTAGAAATAGAATGTATACTGACGATCTGAAGATGGCTCGCATGAGCTGAAACATGCAGTTGATTGTGTATCAGTCACCATGCACAGTCTTATACAGTAAGTCCATAAAACAGGAGTAGTGTTTTTTTCAATAATTTTTCACTACAGTTACTGATTCTTCTTCTTTGATTCCTCACGTAGTGAACGGTGCGGGTGACTCGTTTCTTTTTTACTCACGGAAGTTGGTAAATTGGTACAACTTGCAATCTGTATGGCTGATTTATGTATACTGTCAATAGAAATAAAGCTTAAATTTAAGCCATAAAGCTGTGTTGTGTTGAAATAAAATTATTAGTGTGATGATTATGTAGCGCTGTTACCAGGATACTTGCAAAACACAAACTATCCTACCCTAAAATATATATTTTTTTATCATTATGAGTTCAATTTTTAGTGCATGCATACAACATTTAATTACAGTATTTTGCCAAAGAAAGGATTATAAATCAATTTTAATTGGGGATAATTACCTAACTGACAAGAATGTGCAATCACAAAATTATCTGTTGTAACACGTCAAGAAGAAAACCTGCTGATGCTTGTGGATGGTGTTAAGTTTGCTATGTGCTTTTGCTCTCTGATGTGAGGGCCAGCTGTGCTTGGACACTGACTGTGAAGTAGGTGGTAATCTTTTGCTGCGAGATGAAAAACAGTTCACCATGTAGGTTTTGGTACATCATCTTAATTCAAGTTGACATAAAGGGCTATGCCAACAAAAGTTACATAACATGACTTTGGTCAAAGTACCTTATCACACAAGCTTCTCCTCTGCTGCTGCCTTGTGGAGGGCTCTCCTGTACAGCCTTGTTTTACAATATTGTCTCAATATGGGTCATTACCACCTACACTCTTACAAAATTTCGAATCTCCCACAACACAGGTATGAACATTCCTAACCTATCTCTTGCCTGGAGAAACACATACACAGTTTCTTTGGTACCATCCCTTGTAATCTGTGGAAAACACATTCATATACACTCCCTTCCACAAAAAGCATTTCACAGGACCTTTATCACTAGAATGCATTTTATGTCCTATGCAGTCCTCCAGTTGCATTTCAATAACTATTACTACTCCTTCACTGCTATGCAGAGTTCAATGTGACAAGAACTCGGAGTACATCACCAAAGAAATAAAATTCTGCAGACACTTAGAATCAAACACTACATTCTGATACAATATTTTGTTGTCCTCAATATTTGATCTGTGGCTAGTAAGCCTCACCTGAGAAGCATTCCTCACTGTAGTTCTTTGGACTAATTTTTTTCACCCTAACTAGTACTAGCATTATTTACAATAAGCCTATTTGAATTACTTACAACACTTTCACAATTCTTTGTGAACATGTTTTCATGTTACTGTTGCTTCCTCTTTTTATTACACACGAGTTTGAGCCCATCAATTTAACAGGAAGCAACTCCCACTTTTTGTTTGACAAAAACACTACCAAGAGGGATTTTTAAGAAAGCTGATCTATGACAGACTCTGACATCCAGCACTACATGTGTGGCAGGGCTTGAACTAAAGTATGAGAAATATCATCAAAACAAATGGCACCCAGAGCTTGAACTAAAGTATGAGAACTATCATCAAAACAAATTACCAAATTCAAACCTGACGTATGCAGAAAGAAAAGAAAAACAGCTTTATTTTACGAAATGTTTATTGAAAATTGGTGTATGTCACTGCTGCACTAAAATTCACTTAACTAAGGAGTTAAAAGTCACTCCAAAATAGGATAACATTTCTGGAAACTAAAAAAAAAATTATTTCCAGTGACACTAAAATAAAAAATATATAGTTTTAGGTTGTATAGGTTATGTACCTCAAGTATCATGTACAAATTTTGTTGCACGGAATTTAAATGTATGATGACTCATAGTCTTGTCTCAAATTGTATACACATCCAAACCATGATGGGAACTATATATGTGTGGAGCCTAAATAAGTAACATGGCCTCTTTCCCCAGGGGTATATTAGCTGACAGGTGAAGTTGACCACTCACCCCCATCTACTTCCTAGGTTAAGATTGATTGGAACTATACCACCATTCCTCCATATGTCTTCATGTCATGCAGAAAGTGAAATTTACCTCTACCTGTGCAGAACAGGGGTTTGAATTCTAATGTACACAACAACACCCACAGATCTTTGCATAAAGTGGTCATTAAAATTATTTGATCTAAAACTGAAGTGGCTTGACAATTTTCACTACATTTCTCAAATGCCAAACTTCATGAAAATCTGTTCAGCAGTTTTCAAGTTGTTACATGTATACAGACAGATGAAATGACAAGGCAGTTTTTCTAAACTCTGCCTGAACAAAAAATGGAAAGCAAGTCTTAATACAAAATTTCAAAGCAACTATACTCCAAGAACTGAAGATCCTCATCATTATCATTGTTTTATTTTGCTCCTTATTCATATATTTTGATACAGGCCTACCCAGCTCAGGATTTCAGAAATATGCTCACCCTTTCACCACTGTCAGTAAATGAAAACTGTTGACACATTATAAAATATTACTCTGAGAATGTGGGAAAGAAAATGTTCTTGGATATTTGCTGAATGTAAACTGTCTCACTATGATCAAGATGACAAAACTCTAAATTTTTCTTCTACAGTATAGCTGATGGATGACAGACAGTCAACTTGATGTCTGAATAGTTTGAGCCTTCAGATTTCCATAGTTATTTGTGGTCGTTGAATTTTAAACTTCAAGAATTTTACAATACATATTGCTCATTACGGTCAATACACACAGAGTTTAGTCCACTTTGAGATTATAGATTCTATTCTTTGTTACATTGTGGCACCATGGAACATGAAGTTTCATTGCCTCAAAACTCAAATTCCTCCACTGGCCCGTATCTGCCACCCATCCTTCATTACATCATTAAGTATGTTTCATGCAGGGTTCAACAACAAATCATATAATTTTGCCACATTTGAGTCTGAACAAAACACTTTAAATGAATATGTGCAGACTGAACCAATAATTTCTTAAGAACCAGTAAAAAACAATCCACAATTTCTCTGAACTACAAATTTTTATAATCTGATTCACTTTTGGAAAAGTGTAAATGAAAAAACTGCTCATTCATTAACATTCTGGACATTAACATGACCACAGTCTGAATTCTTTCCCATACCCTTTTCATCTAATAGGAAAACAATGTGATCTTTTTCTGGTATCTTTACACATTTCTGTGAACATTACTGTTGACAAAACTGATTATTTCAAAAAGGATATTTGTCATTGAATTACAAAGTTTTGTATGTGAAGTGTTGAAATTACGCTGAACTTCCCTTTGTTACTGTTCTCAATGGTACTAAAAATAAATGTGGGGCACTATTTACTCACCTCTGTCCTACTGAATGCAAATTTTAATGTAAAAAATTAAAATGTCTAAATTGAAATTGTAATATGTTACAGCATCTGTACTGCCAGGCCACTAAATGCAAATTATGTACATGACTCGGAAATTTAGCTTGCAACATAAATATTCTCATATGTTTCTCACATACAGTGTACAGAATAACAATGCCATTGTAGTGGTGAAAGTTTCTCCTAGTAGCTAACAATTGTGTGAAATCTCAGTTTCAGCTACATGTACTTTCAAAATTACATTAATCCTTCTAGTGTAATGCCATGTAAGATGCTCAGGTGCAGGCAAAAGGGTTGGTCAGAGTAGCTTGGTTAAGTATGAGGCATAAACACAAAACATGAACACTAAGAAACAAAAATTATTCAGGCTGATGACCTATTTATGATTTACCCTCAGGGACTGAATACGAAATGGAATATTCTATAAGATATTCTTATTGTGAAATGTTACAAAAAAGATGGATAGAATACATTGAACAGGACAAAGAATCATACTGATATGGTACTAATGTAATAATAGACAGCCAGATTGCAGCATTACCAGTCATAATTTAAGCTAGATTAAGAAATAATATATACATATCATGCACATAATGTAATACATAACATTCCCAGTACTGCTCTTTGCAGTTTATTAAGCTTAGTTGCTGTGCATTTACAAAATTTGACCAACTGTTGTTTTATACATGGATAAATCCATTCATGGTTATAACAAAAGTGAATTTTACTATGGGTAACAGAACTGAAAATTGAAACCCTGACAACTTCTAATAAAAGTCTACCATACTAAATTTTAAAAATATCTGTTCAACTGTTCTGGGCACAGGTACTATGTGACAGAGAGAATGACAGAAGAAAGGTCAGATGGACAGACAGATATGACCTTCACAACTTTCTTTGATTATGTGTAAATAATATGACCTACAGTAAATTGTATGGGGCATGAAATGAGTATGTCATATTTCTCTACAATTTTTGCTTGAATAGCTCCCTGTTACAAATAAATATTTAGGCATTTACACTCAAGCCACTTGTAGAAATGCCTGTAAGATGTCAAGCAAATTGCCAGTTATTGTTGTCCACTTGTAAAAAAACTGGAACTGCCTGACAAATTTTACTGAAATCCTCTCATACTTCATTTTAAGAAAATTTGTCCAACAGTTCTTGATCTGACAATTGGTCAGAAATCAACAGACAGATATCACTGCCACATAAGGACTTTTCTTTTGCTCCATAAAGAATGCCTAATAATTTTTAGTGTGAATTAAACATCTCCCTAAAGATATATTTTACAGCGTCTTCATTTTCAATTGTAAATTTTGTAAAAATACACAAGAGAAATTTAATACTTATGAGCATGTACATTTTCACAACTTTATTATGCTTTTAAAGCTGTCCCTGTCTACACCATGAAGGTATACAGTGGAAGCAGACATGTAGATCCGCTATTTCTTAACTTATGCACCAGATGGAAGCAAGTGCTCAACTTCACGTCCCAGGGCCTTTACAGAAAGACAGAGCTGTAAGTAAAGCCAATGTACTGCTAGCTTTTAGAAGATATTTTGCAACTAATCCTATTATATATATTTTGTAAAGTACCTCTTTTCCCCTTACATTTACACCAAGATAAAGTTAATCTGTGTTATTTACAGTAAAACCTCGATGCATCGTTTTTTAGAGGGATGGAAAACAAAAACGATATATAGGGGAAAACAATAGTACCGTGAAACCATTAAAAATTATAGATAAGAACAATTTAATGATTATTATCACTTCTTGCTGAAAAAATCTTTGATTGACATTTGTTTTGTGCAAACTTTTACGCCTCAATTCAGAGTACGATTTTTCAAGGCCTAGAACACTTTCACGATCACTGTCACTCGTGCTGTGCGCATAAAAGAAAGATTTTACTCTCATCAGCGCTTCATGCGTCTCAGCAAAGCTCGGCACAACTTCGGGTTCGCCATCTTCTTCTTCTCCTACTTCTTCCTACCCCTCCACACTACCGGACGCCATGAGGCTCACGCACAGCTCCTGCACTGTTTCTACACCACAGGTTGCCACGTGACTGTCCACAGAGACGTAGTCCTCGAATTTATCTTTGTTCATGCCACTGAACTTTTCCCAGTCTTGGCGGAAATCGTCGTCATCGTTGGTCAATACGACGTCACTATCGCCTGAAGATTGTCCCTGCACGTAACCAGCTTTCCGAAAACAATTTTCGATTGTCTGCTGGGTTACTTGTTGCAAGGCTGCCACAGTGTAGTGCAAAGCTTCCAACACGTTTATCTTCTTTTTCGTATCTTTGCCTGCATCCATTAAGCAAACAGCTGTTTGCACGAGGCGTTTTCTATAAAGCTGCTTATAACACTTTATTACCCCTAAATCAAGGGGCTGGAGCACACTTGTACAATTTGCCGGGTAGGCCTACCGTATGACTTTTACATTTCTTAGAAACGATGTATCCTGTGGATGTGCGGCACAGTTGTCCACAAAAAGGAGAATGTTCCTGTTTTGCGCACCCATACATGCGTCTAATGAACGCAGAAATGAAGAAAAATTTCTGTGGTCATCCACGTTTTGTTGTTCGCGTGGTATTTGGAGGGTAATTTTTTTATATTCTTGAAACA
This sequence comes from Reticulitermes speratus, assembly GCA_021186555.1. Lineage (NCBI taxonomy): Eukaryota > Metazoa > Arthropoda > Insecta > Blattodea > Rhinotermitidae > Reticulitermes > Reticulitermes speratus. The sequence continues at coordinate 9,055,403 of JAJKFL010000039.1, read as the reverse complement.
TCGCGGTTTCGGAGATTTTCCGATAACAATCGGCACTTGTTTGTCACTTCCATCACAAAGCAAAACAGTAAATTTTCCCGAGTCTTTCGAAGATCTTGTATAAGAATATACAAGCATCAGAATCTCGCGGAAAACCAAAATGATAGAAATTAAGGCAATTTTCTCAATCTCGTATTTGGTTCAACACGCAGCAGGCAATCCAGGCGGCACCAAGAAAGCAATACACGCGCGCAGCGCACTAAATCATCGATTCAAATTTAAAAAAAAACTATCCATGTGGGAAAATGTTGCGTCAGGACCGTGATTTTTCAATGATCGACGCAATAAAACGACAGTTCGAGGACCGATGGAGGCGGGAAAAAATAGTGTTATTTATATGGGGCTAGTAACGGGAACGATGCAACGAGGTTCCACTGTAATACATTTTGTGACATGGTGTGAAAATGGCACCCGTCACTTGAAAGAACATACTGCTTCCATCTTCAGAAGAAGGAGGTAGTATGTTCTTCCAATAGTTTGGTGTCTAACCACCCAGGTATGTTGTGTCATAACTCAAAAAGGCGAAATAAAAATTTTCACTGCCATAAGAACATGAATTCCCAACAGTAGCTCAATTTAGCAGTTGGGTCATCCTACTCTGAATCTCAGCTCCTGCTGGATATTGGTGATTTTTACTAAAATCTGTCTAGAAAATTCAAGTTTCTTTAAAATCACGTGAAAGACAATTTATGTGAAGACATAGTCACCATGAGTGCCTTCGTAAATGAAATAGGCTATTTTTTTCCCCGTTATGGTAGGCCCTGAGGCCCAACACACTCTTCTATAATTTAAACACACGTGTTCTCGTCAGGTACTAACTGAATCTGAACAGACACTTACACAGCAGCATTGTTCAGGTGTGCACCCAGAATTTTTCAATGGGGGGGGGGGGGGCTGACCCTCAGGCTATATATAATTTATGTTAGATTTTTAAAAATTATGTTATAAAAATCTTGTTGTGAGTATAACTGTAACATAACACTGTTAGCAACTGAATTTCTACACATACAAATATAACTATGACCCACTCACCTAATTTAAATCACATGGTCTAATATTCTTGGTTTTTTTAATATCGTCTACGACATTCTAAGCTTTTTATTTGATTTTTCAAAATTCTTATGTACTAGTCATCAGCCAATTTCAGTGGATTTCGGCTGAAGGGTAAATCACGTAAAACGTTTGATATCATTGTGTCTACAAAATCCGTGTTTTTAAATTGTAATTTGGGGTGGGGAACTGCAGCCCGGCAGTCACCCCCCCCCCCCTTGGGTGCTCCCTTGGCATTGTTTGTAACTAAGAGAGACTATGTTCTCTGTGAAATACGAAATCAGACTAAAGAAAGAGCTAAGCATCGATAAACATGCATGATCGATATTAAACTCTCGTATAGATGTTTAAGGGCTATCGATTGTAATCGATTGTAATGTTATAGTGTGAGTTTAAGTACTCCTTGCTTTTCGTAAAACTATTCGCAAATTTGCATCTATAGAAAATAACAGAGCGAGCGCTCAGACGCTTTACGCTCGGCGGGCATTTAATAACTTGTTTGAGAATCTAATTTATTTCTGCTCAGAAATGTTAAACCAGACTGGCATTATTAATATTAGGAGACTGAGGAGAACGATGTTTTGTTAAAAGCTAAAGACGTGTGTCCATAGAATACTTAATGAAATAATATCAGCTGGCTCAAGAGATAATCCTATACTCTGCCGCAGTGAATTTCCATTACCATAAGATGTCTATACCGAAGAGGAGAAAAGAAAAACATATAAGTGACTTAACCTTTTAAAGCCTAACGTTCACTGTACCTACCACCACGTTTAACATTCACAAATGCTACGTTCTGCCCACACAGTGTATTTATGTGTTTTGTGTGGATCTCAGAACAAACAGCGATTATTTCCCTATGCAACATTAACTGATTGGTTTTTGTAACCGAGATGGAGAGTGTTTACTGCGCGGTACGAACTGGGTCTTTAAATAAAGTAGATTACGTTTCGTTTTTAAAGGGTTAAATGTAGGCTGACCATACGTCCCGTTTTGAACGGGACAGTACCGTTTTTTTTTGTTATGTCCCGGTCGTCCCGTCGTTTTAGTAAAAATGCCATTTTTGTCCCGTTTTTTATAAAAACTTTAAAATGTGTTTTAAATATTGGTCAATCATAACCTATAATCAAGTTTGCATCAATGGCTGCTATTGTAGGTACCAGTCATTCGTGTAACCATCGGTAGAGGCGCGTTGATCGAGATCGACAATTGCCCATTGAATAAATATTGTAACTTTAAAGTCATTGAAGTATTCAGAGAAAAGGAAAAATACGTGTTGACGACACTTGCGCGGTTCTGTGAAGAATGATTGTAAGTTCAATATTTGTATGTAATAAAACATTTTTTTAATGCCCTGCTCTTTATGAACATTCCCCCCCCCCCCCCGTTTTGTGTCAAGGAATTGTGGTCAGCTTAGTTAAATGTAACTGTAAAAGAGCAAAGACCATTTTTATTTGGACGATAGAAAAATAATATTTTAAATTGCAAATAAATGTAAAAAAAAAATTGGTTGCCTGTATTACGTAAAAGATTTTAAACTTCTAAGAAACAAAATTTTAAGTTCTAAGATATAAAATTGAACGTTTCTAAGTTTGAAATTAATGAAAATTGTGAGTCATAAAATTATAGTACTGAATAGTAAACTTTGATATGTAAAAATCATAAAGTTATGTGAATAATGGAGTACAGGAAGGAGTGAGGACAGCCCAAGGGCCGAAAAGCCTTTGCAAAATGATCAACAAATTCAATAAATGTTGATTTTACACAGTTACAGAATGTGGTAAATAGCATCACAGAAATTAATTCAACTGACACAGGCTTGAAAGTTACTAGACATAAAAATAAACACAAATACATCATTATCAAATAATACCAAGATCATCAGCTATCATAAATAACCTGATCAAAAATGGACCCATCTGTCTTAGAAGCAACAGCAAAATGTTGAACTCCAGTTTGGGACACACGTTGTGCGCGCTTATTATTCAAGATTTTACATTCCAAAGGTTAGCAAATTTGTTTTATGTCAAGCCGAAAGTACAATTAAATGTGCCAAATAACGGTAAAGATGCAATAAAGCACTCAGACAAAACATCTAACGCTGACAAAGGTAAATGTCTTGATACTTACGTTTGATAGGGGCGCATTGTGCGTGTTTGAACCAACAGCAAAGACTAAATGCTGCAGCGCGACTGTCACGTGCCAAGGATCCAAATTTCTGGTAGTGACTGCAACAACAGATACACACCCTTGATGCGCCACCTTTATAAATAAAGTAAACTAGATTGTGTACTTTTTCTGGTTGTTCTGTAAAATAAGGTAGGAAGCGTAGTCATGTGAACACAAATAATACCCATACTTATCCAATTTGCCACTTGGTTATGCATCTTACCGCTAGGAAATATGAATGTAACTGTGTAATTATTTGCTCATCCGGCTTTTCTCTCCTGCCTCCATACTTGTGCTATCTCTTTCCTCAACTTGGTGCAATTACCTTGTTGGAGCGCAGTCTGACCGCCCTAATAACAGGATATGGGCCGACTCGCGAGCGCGGGGTTCCGACAAAAGAAACCGACAAACATACAGCTGGAATTAAGGGTCCAGATGGGGATCTCCAGCCAAACGCCACATAAACCCTAACGAATCCAACTGGGACGCATTTTACTTGCATAATGAAGTGTACTCAAATGAAGTATCATACTCTCATATATTACATTTTATTATATGTAATATGCCGATCCCAGTGGCCGTGCGGTCTAAGGCGCGGTAAGGCGTGGGTCTAACGGCCGCTCGCTTGCTAGGATTGTGGGTTCGAATCCCACCGGGGGCATGGATGTTTGTCTTGTGTTTGTTGTATAAGGACAGTAGTATGGAACGTAAAGTGACATGAAGGACGAAAGGATTTAAACAGTACAAAAATGGATCAAAGGGGAAAAACCCCGGACAGAAAAAAAAAAAATCCCACCGGGGGCATGGATGTCTGTCTCTTGTGAGTGTTGTGTGTTGTTGTCAGGTAGAGGTCTCTGCGACGAGCTGGTCCCTCGTCCAGAGGAGTCCTACCGAGTGTGGTGTGTCTCAAATGTGTGTGATCAAAAGAACTTACAACCTCGACACTGAAACGGGAAACCGGAGTAGGTAGAAGAGGACGACTAAAAAAAAAGAAAAAAGAAAAAAATATGTAATATTCGAGTTTATCCTTCTTCTGTGATAGGACTCTATTCTGCATTCACGTTTCCTCTTTACCTGACTTGCTAACAGAGCAAGGGTGATACAGTTCAACAATATTGAACAAGGTGTACTCTGTGACGTAATAGACACACTCACAAAGGCGTTGTTCTAGATCCGAAATGACTTACAGTTTTACGGTACACGTGCGGTAATTTTGTTTACACCTACAAGAAAAGTACAATCTCCCACGCGCCGATTTTTTTGAGACCCACAAGGCTTGATTACGTACCAATCATTCGTACTGAAATTCACCCAAATCAGAAGATAAAGTTGGGAAGTACGAATATAAGTCCATTTATCCACCCTAAGTACAGAATGGCTTCTACAGCGCATATTTTTACGAACTCATAACTGCTTAATAACTTCCTGTGGACATCTTCTGTAACAAATTTTATCCAAATCGGAAAGAAAATGTGGTAAATGTGGCAAGAATTCCTTTACGCCAAAATCGGTCAATAAATATGAAAAGCATGTGTAGAAATTCATCGATAACCTCATGTAAAGTGTACATGTCTCTAGGCCGATTTTCACGTAGCTCACTGTTACTGGATTGTTTAAAAAATATTCTTTACCGATTTTCATGAAAATCGGACAAAGAATTTAGTCGCTGATGCCAAGACGGATGGAGGTGTTCTCCAAATAGGGCGTTACTTGCGTTACTTATACACGCCCACCGCTGTTTCCTCGATGTAGTGCAAAAAATTATTTCGCATCAACCATATTTCTGGACTTGAGAAGCAGACGGGTGTTAAGTCCAATTTTATACCTTAGATAATACTTCATTTTTCTTAGACCAGTATGTGACTTACTGCTGTTTAATTCTTGGTCCAGCTACACTGGGACAGTATCAGGACTTAAAATCATCTGTATTTGAATATCTGAAAGAGCTTGAAATTCTAATAGACGTGACGTATTATCTCAAATATAATAAGACTGGACACAAACCGTTCTGCTTCTGAGATTCAGATATTTATTTTCCACTCTTAAAAATTACATTGACGAAAGTAGGCCCTAATGCATAGATCCTATATTGATGTTCGTTTCTCTCACACGAAAGAAGTCCTGAAACACGGAATGGTGACATTATTGAACAGATGTGAGGTGTACTGAAGTGCAGGGGTTCTCAAACTGGGGCCGCCAGCAACCTAGAAGTAGGTCGCAATTTTTTTTTTATTTTGCTTCAAGCATGATCGTCGAGCTCGGACTTTAGGGCACTGTTAAGTTTCAAATCGGCTTTCCATCTGCTTCCTTTACTTGGCAGAGTTACAAAGGTTTTACGAGCAACCAACAACATTGTGTTCTTTAATTACAAGCTATTTACTTTATACAAAGTAATTATAAAATATTTTCCATGTTCCAGAGTCTATTTATTTCACAAAATGCGTATATGGGAATCGCTTATGTTTGGTGGCTCCTGTTCGTAGGTGATGTGTTTACACTAATTAATGTTAAGACTAAAAAGGATTGTTTGAGTGTTGTCGAGTCGGCGAAGGCACAGATATTATAGTATCATAAAGCTAAATTTATAATATAATAAAAATAGCCGAACGTTGGAATATATGGCATCCCAACAAGACTGTACAGTGATCAGTACGGGCTGGACGGTCCGGGGATCGAATCCCGGTGGGGGCGAGGTTACTCATAATTCCCAGGCAGTGCCCGCTTGTGTTTTTGGAAATAGTACGCTGTAGGCATTGTATAGTGCCGGGAGCGAAGCAGACAAGGCGGTGGGGCGTGGACTGCTTTGAGTATGCAGCAGAGACAAGCAGCTGAGCACGTACTGCATGTGGGCTGTATTTTTAATTTTGAATTTGGAAGATTTCATTATGGCGATGAGAGGGCTGCACGAGAAACATGACATTCATCTAAATTAAATACGAAAATTCGGTTCTTCCTTCACGGAACACACAGCCCTCTCTACCAGAAAGACCAATCACTTAATGTTGTTTAAGGAAACGGTGTTTACTGTGAAAATTACACGAAACACACAAATACAATGTAAGGTAGACTGCTGAGTTTCTTAATGCGTATTGCACTGACCTTTAGCGGGTTAAATAATTTACGTAACACATCACACAGCTAACGTACATTCTGATGCACTTTAATAGAGAAATCGTCCTCAAGATGGCAGAAGCAGACACAGTCTGCGTTCAGTACCCTCTCGCGTCCCGAAGCGAAACTACTAGCAGCATGTCGCAGTGATCCCTAATCAAGTTGGTCGCGGGTTGTCATGCAGTAGAGTATGTAATGCTATCTAGCGTTGCGGAGTGAAACTACTCGCCGCGCTTGCGGTAGTTGCTGACGTTAGCTGGAAAAGGTGTATGACTAGCAATAGTACGATAACAAATATCGATTTAAATGCTTATTTGTTCACTGTTTCTGGCTTATTTAACGACCCTGTCAGTAGCTCAGACTGTATAGTGCTGAATGACAAGATGGTTAATAAACGAATTTTAATGGTGAAGAAAACGGTGGTGGCCTAACATGAGGTAACATTCCGGCAATTACTGGAGGAACTGAGGAAACACCACAATAAACCTCAGTCAAAATAACCGGTGTCTGGGCTGAGATTTGAGCCTGTAACCCAAGGAATACCCACTAGGCGACTTTAATTTTAATTTAACTAAAGAATGTAAACATGTTACCATTCAATTAACAGTATTATAACCAACAAATGCAATTTTTGTATTTCTGTTACACTTTTACCCTTCATATGTTTCGGCTGTGGTTCAGCCATCATCACCACAGCCGAAACATATGTAGGGTAAAAGTGTAATAGAAATACAATAAGTGCGTTTGTTGGTTATAATACTGTTAATTGAATCAAAATGCACGATGAAAATAACGTGAAGATGTTACCATTCGTTCTCCTAACAAATGCACAACATTAAAGCAGAATGGTAAAATTACCTTTTTTTTTTTTATATCTGAAGCTACTGAAATTATTTCAGTAATAACTGGTATTGGGGTCTGTTCTGCTGACGTAACTTTATTTCAGTCTACATTCACGAAATCTCTACTACACTACATAAACCTCAGAAATAAGTTCAAATAAATGTCTCAGAAATATGTCCTCGGAAAATTTACTGGTGCATGACTTGAACAAGTACGTAAGACACGTTTACATGACGCATATTAATATGAAAAGTATGCAACTGTATGCAAGGGAATATCAGTAATACTTATAATTTGTGGCACATGCAGTGTGACACTTATATTATTATTCAGTTTGTAACAAGATGCTTGTGTCTGCACTCAATCAATACGTATCAGTGAGGTAAGCAATATCGCTACAAAATATGTCAACTTCTTTTTCTCATAATTGGTATATATTTAGCTTGTCTCCTTGCCGGGATAGTGCAGTCGGTATAGTGACTCGCTGCAGGTTGGAAGGTTAGGGGATCGAATCCCGGTGGGGTGAGATTTTCAATGTCGTCCAGACCGGCCCTGAGTCCCACCCAACCTCCCGCACAATGTGTACTGGGTCTCTTTCCCTGGGGATAAAGCGGCCAGGACGTGGTGCTTAACACTCACCTCCTTCTAGTGCAGAGTCCCATCTGTGCCTGCATAGGCATGTCATGGGGTGACCTTTACATTTTACCCTCTATTACATTAGCTTCAGCAATAAATTCCGTATTTAGATAATGTCAATTCACACACGTTCCATAGGTAGGTTGTAGATATTTTGTAAAACAATTGCTTACTTTTTCCACAAATGACTTGTGAACGTATAACTTCAAACTTCTACGCTTACGTAACTATCAGAGAAGAAAACTTTCCTCTCGCATACTAATCTTACTAGATGATGTAAGAATCTGTTGTAATGCTTTAAACTTTGGAAAATGTAACATTTTTAAGTCAGGATTTCGTAAATACGAAATGTGAGCACATGGACACTAATTCCTAGGTTCATGAAGCATAAATTGCTCGCGAAAATTCCTGAAAATGTTTTAGAATTGTCCAAAGCTCTCAGACTTTCAGACGTTATCCACACAATTGCTAAAGGGCAATATGATTTCAGACCTAATCAATATAATTGAGCATTACTTTTTTTTTTTAGTCGTCCTCTTCTACCTACTCCGGTTTCCCGTTTCAGTGTCGAGTTTGTAATTTCTTTTGATCACACTGAGAGACAAACCACAGTCGGTAGGACTTCTCTGGACGAGGTATCGGCTCGTCGCAGAGGCCTCTACCTGACAACAACACACAACACTCACAAGAGACAAACATCCATGCCCCTGGTGGGATTCGAACCCACGATCCTAGCAAGCGAGCGGCCGAAGACCCAAGCCTTAGACCGCACGGCCACTGGATCGGCATTGAGCATTACTACTTGACTAAAAACGGACTTAATTAGAACGATAGCAGTTTGCATCTTTAATCATTGTCTTACATAAGCGTACGCAGTGGTGAGAGGAGACTAACTCAGAGGGAACTTTTTGTGAAATATTGATAAAAATTATACATTATAATTAGGGGCAACAGATTTTTCTCTTCTCCGAAACGTCCAGATCAGCTTAGAGACACACTGGGTCTCCTATGCAGTGGGTAGTGCGGGCTCTCTATCGGAGGTAAAGCGGCCGGGGCGTGAAGCTTATCGCAGCACTATTACCGAGCTTCAGAACGACAGAAACCCTTGAGGCGTGCACAGGGACAAATTTGCCTTTGCTTTTCCTTTATAATTATCCACTACTTGTGTACTTAATGTTGTAAAAACCGTTTTAAAATTTCAGTGATGCTTTGAGTGCTAATAGAGAAAATGATGACAGGAGACGGTATGCTTGTTCTCGTGTTTAGTGAGGTTCATGTCATCAGACTATTACATTTCTGTCATTTGTATGTTAATAATTTATAAATTAGATATTACTTTTACTGTTTGTGTTTTCAGCAACTAGAACATAAGAATATGTGAGTAATAGTGTGACCTACGTCTTGTGCAAAACGTCGTGTCTTGCAGCTTGTTTATCGTGTGATATACAGGATGGTTCAGGAAGAAAGGTCAATATTTTTGGAGGTGATATTATCGGTCATAAAAAATTTAATATGAACATGTGTGTAATTCTTATTCTTATTCTTAATTACCGAGATACAGCTGTTTGAATCTACAAATAAAAAGTCTTATGAGTACTGACAAAGAAAGAAAAATTACTTACAGTTACTTTTATTTTAATTTTAATTTAATATCTAATGACAAATTTGTTGCAATTCACAATAAAGTTTTGAAAATCCCACATTCAACCTCAATGCACTTTGCAAACTCGTGTGCAAAGATCGCGTCTTTTTCGTCTGAGTTGATATTCACCTTTCTTCATGCGGGCAGCAGCACCAAAAATGCGAACGGAAGATTCGTCTCGTGTGGCCACCTTTCTTTTGTAAATTTCGCTATTCATCCAAACCCACAAACAAAAATCTAATGGAATTAGGTCTGGCGATTAAAAACAGCTTTAGCTTGGTAACCATTCAGAATTAGATACATGTCCATATGAACTTTATTCTCACAAAGACAGATAATATCACCTCCCAAACTATTTACCTTCCTTCTGAATCACCCTGTATATGATTATAACATAATTCTATATTTCTTATAGACAATGGTAATGAATATGACGTACATATATATTATCTACTTACATAGAACTACCAGTTTTCAACGTAATAAGTTTAAATTGCAACATGTAGACTATTTGTAACAACTGGATGGAATATTCGTGTTTATATTTATTGAATGGTATATAATTTACAGTAAATGAAAATATTTTGTCCCGTTATTAATAGACTCCTTTCATATTTTGTCAATAAAATCCATCAAAGTAAATCCTTCTTTTTTATGTTATACCGTTAATTTGGGTATAAATTACTGAGATAAAGTTACAAATAAACACGGAATTCTATTTCATTTTGCATTCACTGAATACAAGCGAAATGTTTTCAAAGGCCCATAATAACTCTATATAAAACCAAGTAATAAAACAAGCCTATGCTTTAAATTTGAATTACAACAAAACCGAAGTTATTTTAAACGAGTTGCCAGCGAACACATTTTGCGTCGATGTTGTACATTTATTACGAATTTTTTCTGCCACTTTAGTGTTTGTAACCACAGACGTTTTCAGTCCTAAATACCATGAAAATGTGACTTTATCTACTTTACCCTTTTATATATTCGGTAATTTCTCTTCTGAAAGTCCCCACTAATGATATTACACACTGGAACGTACAAGGGCTTAGAAAAAAATAAAAGGTGAAAGACATAAAAAGATAAATAGGGAAAGGAGTGGTGTACGAAAAAAGAGAAAGAAAGAAACTGGAAAAGGAAAGTACACAGTATAACGCAATATAAAAACAGAAAATGAACGATAAAGAAAGCGGGAGAGTAGCTATAGAAGTAGAATGTGAATGAAAGGGGAAGTAAGTAGAGAGATGATAATAAAGAGACGGAGAGAGAAACCAGAAAAAGAAGAAAACTTAAAAGACAGAGAAGTGGATAAAAAAATGAGCCTGAAAAGAGAGAAAGATAAAGGTAAAGCAAAAAATAGATATAAGAAAAGAAAAGAATAAAGAAAGACAAAAAGAAATATAAAGCAACAGAAAAGAAAACAGTGAAGGAATAAAATGAGCGAAATTGAGAAAGACAGAGTGTATTAAACAGGAAATAAAATAACAGAGAATGAAGAAAAAATTTTGGAAAGACAGAGAAAGTTATACAGAGAAAAAACAACGCCACAGAAAATTCAATGACAAGGAATGAGAGAAATAAAAATTAACAGCGAAAGAAAGAATAACGGGAAAAAATGAAGAGAGAAAATGTAGGCATGAGGAAATGTATAAAAATAAATGCACTAGAAACAAATTCAGAAATTGCGTAGTTCAAGATTAATTTCAGGACCAGCGTGTGTCATGCAACAGCATTTTGACTTTCGGATTATATCTGAAGAGTTCAGCACAGTCTAGAGTATCTGCCAACGAACTCGCTTCTCAGTTTCTTCCTTTGCTCATAAGTCAGCTGCATGCTTTGCATGAAATAAAACTTAAAATCAGTTTTCAAAGCTACGTGTAATCAAAACTTGATATTGACAGTTGCCTCTTGCATTTATTAGCACATCATCTAAAGAGCTTTTTTGCATTAGTTTACCGCAATATTGATGGTTATTGCCCTTAGTCATCGCCACAAAAAATGTGTAACAGAAGAAAGGGAAGAACGTGTTGTGAGTAAGAGCAGTTTTCCTTCAATAAAATGTATGACATATTGCAATTTTTATTTCGTTATGTGACAGTAGAAGCAATAAAGGAAACACAGCTGTGCTCTCCAGTGTCCATCTTGGAAATACCCGAAGCTCATAAAACATGTGAACGGAAAAATGCATAAAGAAGAGAAAAATTATGAGATAGTAGGAGAAGAAACAGCGTCGTTTGGCAATGTGTCAGCCCTTCACATAGTTTAAGGTTACCTTTTTTTTTTGACTTTGACTATCACGTTTATTGTACTAGTATTATTTCTTGTAACTAAAGTTATATAAATTGCAGAGATTATTTAACGTCAATTGAGGTACGGTGAGCTTTTGCTGGATTCATGTGTATTATGGTACGGTTTATAACACAATACAGTTGAACCCGGTTATAACGACATCGGTTTATACGACACCTCGCCCATAGAGTCAGATTTCCTGTGGTACAAACTATTTCGTTACTGTTAACCATAATATTATACTCCTCGGTTATAACAACACTCGTTTATAACGACACATAATATTCAGTCCCTTTCGTGACGTTATAATCGAGTTCGACTGTATTTGTTTGGGCCTAATGCAGGATATGAATAAGTAATGTTAGTTAAGATCAGAAGCTAGCAGCAATAAACAGTGAGACATACCTCTGCTGCAATCGGTTCTACAGGCTCAAGATCTGCTAGAAAAACAAAGAAGTTTTTCAACGTGCACATTTATACAAGCCATTATTCTTCAAGTGTCTGTCAAGGGTTACGATGTACTTGTGAGAGTGAATTACCGAAAGGGTTCTTTCTCTATGAAAATCGTTGCCAGAAATGGGAATTGTTACAGGACACTTCACGAGGTATGCTGACTCCTTCTGTGTGACGTGACAACAGTCATTAGACATCAATACAGTGATTTCAGCTGACTGATGTCCATCGTTGTTCTTTGTCTAACTCTGCAGCCATCTGTATCTTCAGTCATCACTACCCTTCATTTACCCCTTTACTGTTGATTTAAGAAAACGTACGAACACGGCAAGAAGACAAACACACGATACTCAGCATCGTCCACTCGAAAATATTCCCAACATAATCTGCTCATGTTGGCATATGGGATTTCGTAAACCTCCCCTACAAGCTTTTAGTGGTTTATTTGACCATCTGCCTCCCCTCTATAGCTTGGTGCCTGTGACTTGCCCCTTTGCAGTTTGCTCAATAAAAGGGCTTACATTTCTACTCAATACATACTCAGAGCAGATACTAATCCATTTGGCTCACTTCCACAGTGAGTCGTTTCACTAAAATATACAACTTGTTTGAAATCTTTTGGAAGATACACTTAATTCAGGGGTGGGTAATTATTTTTACTTTAGAGCCGGATGGGTCAATTGGAAATTCAGCGCGGCTGGGAGAGACTCGTGAGGAATGTTCTGGCCCATGAGTGTAGCACATTGTATCCCCCCTCAACTGGCGTTTTTGTAACAGGCCTTACGGCTTAAATCCTTTTCTTTTCTGGAAATATCATAATTGCCGAAGTTTTAACTTAAGTTATACCTCCATTACTAATGACAACGTGTAAAATGTTTATCGTGTGGTGTATCTGTAGTTGATAGATCATTGATATGATCAATGAGTGACAGTGATGACTTTCCATGACTACTGTATTTTATTACACTTTATTCGGCTATTATCTCTCCGGATCAACCAGCTTTTCGATCCACCGACCAGGCATTTGGTCCCGTTTACGCCGATTATATGGAAATTCATTTAATTTGTTTGACAACTGTTCTCTTTCTCAATAAAGAAGGAAAAGATATGCAGGACAGAAATTCAAGTCTTCTGGTATATGACGCCATGTTAATCGGCAAAGTGTTACCGGCTTTTCGGAGGTTCTTTCTGCGTCCATCTTCTGGGTTTTCTCGAGTTACTTAATACCCTAAAGAAGCAAGCAGAAAGGTCCTCCGAAATCTCGGTAACTACATACCAATCGACACCGCGTCATGTACCTCAATACGTGTATGTTCATCAACACTCTCGTGAAAACCTTAGATGTCCCATGTTATAAAGACGGATTAACTAAACTTTCGTTTCTAATGTTGGCAATATACAGTTTTGCACCCCTATCACCCTCAAACATTTACACTGACAAAGAATAACTATAAAGCTGTCGCGGTGTTCAATCAAGCACCACATCATAAGGGCGTATTTGGGAGTGGAGGAAGGTCCATAGCTCCTCACACTTTTAAATACGACATTACCTCATATATGACAACACAGAAGCTTTAGTAGTCGCTAGTAAGGAGATTGGTCTAGAAGTAAATGCTGAGAAAACTAACTACATGGTCATGTCTCGCAATCAGAATGCAGGACAAAATCACAACATAAAGTTAGATAATAAATCCTTTAAAAGGGTGGAACAGTTCAAATATCTGGGAACAACACTAAAGAATCGAAATTCCATTCAGGAAGAAATTAAGAGCAGATTGAAGTCGGGAAATGCTTGTTATCGTTCGGTGCAGGATCTTCTGTCTTCCAGTTTGCTATCCAAAAATACAAAGATTAAGATATAGAGAAGTACAATTTTGCCTGTTGTTTTGTATGGGTGTGAGACTTGGTTTCTTACACTGAGAGAGGAACATAGGCTAAGGGTGTTCGAGAATAGGATGCTGAGGAGGATATTTGGGCCTAAGAGGGACGGGGTAACAGAGGAGTGGAGAAGACTACATAACGAGGAACTTAATGATCTGTACTCATCACCAAATATTATTCGGGTGATCAAATCAAGAAGAATGAGGTGGGCGTGACATGTAGCACGTATGGGTGAGGTGCATACAGGATTTTGGTGGGGAGACCTGAGGGAAGGACACCACTTGGAAGACCCAGGCGTAGATGGTAGGATAATATTAAAACGGATCTTCAATAAGTGGGATGGGGGGGCATGGACTGGATTGGTATGGCTCAGGATAGGGACAGGTGGCGGGCTCTTGTGAATGCGGTAATGAACCTTCGGATTCCATAAAACGCGGGGAATACCTTGACTAGCTGAAGAACTGTTAGCTTCTCAGAAGGACTCTGCTCCATGGAGTTAGTTAGTTAGTTGGTTCTTTCGTTATTACCTCAATATGTGGTCAGCCTCATGCTCTGACTACTTCAACCCCGGGTAAGAAACCATCATTACGCACTAAGTGTTTTTTAAAAAAGTAAAATACTTTTCTATCCAATGCTCCTCAATATCCAAAAGAGCATTGCTTTTTGGAAGGTTCCTAGGCTTCGCCCATTTGTCATTCTGGTTAAGAGACCGTGTAGATGAAGATGAGTATGGAAAATATATGCAGTGATACAGACGGGGGAAACTGAAGTACGAGGAAGAAACCTGTTTCAGTGCCACATTTTCCACTACAGATATCACATAAACTGACCTGAGATCGAACTCGGGTCTCCACAATGAGAGGCCGGCGACTAACCGCCTGAGCTATGGAACAGCCATCCACTGAATGATTGGTAAGGGTGGGCCCCAGAAACTCTCTGGACGTTGCGCAAAATAAAAAAATTACATGGAATATAGCTGCATATTCGCAAGTTCCTGACCAGAATCACGACCATGTTGACGGAAGTTTCTGTGGTCTTCCTCAGCACCTTCAGAACGCCGTATGACGTCTAACTTAGGTCACAGCCGCTCCTTCAGCACACCTTCAAATTCACGATTCACTAATCATCATTCCATTCAATGCTATAGCTACAGTCTGAGCACCTAAGAGCGTCGTTAAATAAAAAGTAAACAAAATCAAATAGACCTTGAACCGCACAATCGTTGATATAGCCATTAGGCTGTGGGCTGGACGATCCGGGGTGTTTCCCGGCAGGGGCAAAAAATTTTTCTTTTCTGCAAAATGTCAACACCCTCTCTCGTGGCCCAACCAGCCTCCCATTAAAAGGGTATCAGATCTCTTACCACGGGCTTAAAGCAGCAGGATCGTGAAGCTGACCACCACCTCCATCTTGTACCGAGGTTAAGAATGAGTGAAGCTATACCTCTACTCAACTTATAAGACTTCAAGGCGTGCACAGGGAAACCTTTACCTTTACTTCCAAGGCCGTGCAGCACACAACTTAGTCATAATTCTGGCCAAGCTATCTAGGTTTTACAATATTAAAAATATCCAAACATTATAACACATCGGACTGAAATTTGGAGGCAAAGTTTTTTCACCCCTGCAGCAAACCTATACACATTCTAACGCGTACAGCCAGTCTGCTCTCGTAAGTTCCTTCCTACCCTGGGCCAAACACATTGTTGCATAATTGAGAACATTTCAAACTGACATTGAGAATCAGCCCAACCGTGAACACTGAAATGGAGTCCTGGAAGGCACGAGAATGGTGCGGGCCTCAGCTTTTGGAGGGGGACCTGACGTCTGTGCTAACAGCAGGCACCAGACCTCCGCGTTAAATGAAATGTAATTGGATTAAAATGGTCTGCGTCATATCTTAGAGAAAAAACTTCAAGGGCTAGAGCTCTAACGAGTATAAGAACAATATTTATCAGTGAAATAACTCCATAGAACGGTCGTTACAGTGTTCAAAATGTTCAGCTAATAAAATCAATAGTGATTTAGTTGAATCTAGTCTAATCCACCTCTTAATAAAGATATCAGTATTACAATCCCATCTATGCTTAGTTCTCTCAAGTAGACTACTTTCTCCATTTTTCACTACGAAAATTGTGCACAATTTCACCATGCATTTCATGCATGCTACTTGTCCTGTCCACATCATTCTCTTTGAATGGTATTCTAATAATAATGTAGACCTACCTTCTGAACGGTACCACTTGTGAGGCTCTTCCTATGCAATTTTATTCACCCTCCTGCTACTTCCACTCCCTTTGGACCAACCATGGTCCTCGACATTTTCTGCTTAATTATATTCAAAGAAATGTTTATTGGACTGTGTATAATTTTATTCCCAAGAGTTACTCTTATGACGGAAGATAACAAAGCCTCGGATTTTATTACACGTGGCCATGCAATATACAAAAGTGGATAACAAAAATACTGTGTTTCTGCTCTGTAGTAATCTAAGGGTCAAAATAAGGTGACGTCATTGCTGTTTCGTAGGGTAGTACGGTAAACATTTACAGAAGCCTCCATCGAAAGGTAAGGTAAACTGAAAAGAAAAATTTGTCCCTGTGCTCGCCATGAAAGCGTATATGGGAAGTATAGGTATAGCTCCAGACATTCTAAGCCTCAGCTGAGAGGTGAGCTTCACATACCGGTCACTTTACTTCCGGGTAAAAAAACCACTGTATCCACTGAACACGAGGTTGGTTCAGCCCAAGAACAGGTCTCAACGATTTGGAAAAGCAAAAAATCTCTCGACCCTGCCAGGAATTGAGCCACCATTCTTTAGTCTTCCAGCCCGCAGCCTAGACACTATACCGACTATGCCAGAGAGGCCGATGGCGGCCAGTTGTTTGGTCCCTATCAAAATTTATTTGCCGCCTCAGTATGACCGATAACTCTTCGTTTGAGAGAATTTTTAAGAATAACCTACCTCTGGGAAGAAGCCTTCTCCGACAAGAAGACAGTTAAGTCAAGATACCGAAGCCGCCTGACCGATCAACACTTAAAATACTGCCTTCACTTGTGCCTAAGTAATTGTGAACTCTATTTCAGTAAGTTACCGCAAGATATGCAGTGTCATGCATCAGTTCGCAATAGGAAAGTTAATGAAAAACAGCTTTTAATTATGGCAAATTATTTTAGTTTGGAAAGATCAATCTTTAATAAATGAAACAATTGTACTTTTATGTGTTTGGTGTTACTGTAATATTTTACGTTTCTTCACCCAGTTGACGGTCTGTACTACGGCAGATAGCGAAAGATTTTCTGTTTTAGACTAAATCACTGAGTCGAAAAGTCTAGCCAACTACGGGCTACGCTGTATCGGCTCCCCGTCTACTGAGCAGAAGATTACTGTGCACGCCATAAATGTATGTGGGGCATGGAGGTATATTTCCATTCAATCTTAATGTCGGCATTAGATCTGAGTGGTCAGGTTCAGTCTCCGGCCTCTTTACAGCGGTAAAGGCCCCCACGGTTGGTCCCAAAGCTGGTCTGAACGCTTAGAAGAAGAGAAAAATCTTTTGCCTCTTCCGAAAATCTAACCACGATTCCGCAGTCGTCCAGGCCGTAGCCTGCTCAATAAATCAAGTACGCCATCCCGGCTCCTGCAGAGTAAAAATAAAGTTTAAACCTCTACCAGACTACACGGCATAACGTCACTGAAGACGCTGCAATTCATAGTGACCACTGTGAGAACTTCAAATCTCGCAAAGAACTGGGGCCTGCAGCTCGTGAGGCTACTTCAAGCGAGCGGAGTGACCGGCGCCGCGTGGTTAAGTGACGTGTTCGCCCCTCTTCGTGTGAAGCAACATCGTACCCCACGCTGGGCTCAAAGAAACCCTTGTCATCCGTCATTCTGACCCTCTTCTCCTCATCTCTGTTCACAAAGCGGGCTTCCTTCTCCTCTCTTAAGAGTCACTCTGTATAAGGTATGTGTTTGCAGCAAGCGCTGCATTATTCAACAGACGAAAACAGAAACAAAAAAAGAATTCCATCCGCCTTCTAAAAGTGTTACACAGAACGTTTACTATTTTGTCCAGAATTTAGGTTCTTCAAGACAAATTACTGTACTATGGACTCGAATTCTTTTACTTAAAGCCACAAAATAGGGAAGATAATGTAATTTAAATATTTTTTTTTTCCATTACCATAAAGTGCACAAATCCCAGGCGCCAGGTCGCCCGGGCGACTAAATTTTGAATAGTAGCGCCTTCTATTTTGTGAGTCCCACTTGCTGCATGTCAGCTTTCTGGCGCCTAAAATTTTAACGTTTTCCTAGATTTTTGGAAAAGCTGTGCGTCCCCCCCCCCCCCAGGTATATAGGCGCATAGTCTTAAATGAACGGAAGTTATACTTTTAATATATGCACAGAGAATTTTGGTGGAAATATCTAAACAAAAGTGACTGCTTACGGACATAAGCTTATAGGTGCCGATAATGTTAAAATGGATCCGAAAAAATAGGATACAAGGGTGCGGACTAGATTCATCTGGCTCAGGATATGGACCAGTGATTGGCTCTTCTAAACACTGTTATGAAGCGGGTTCAATAAAATAAGGGAATTTTGTGACTAGATGAGGAAAGCTCAGCTTCTCTAGGTAGACAATGCTCTGTAGAGTTAGTTAGTTAGTTAGTTAGTTATCCAATATACTCTTCTCGGGCGCACAGCCGCGTCAACTCGTTTGAATACAACGTTTCGGGGACTAGCTCCGTCCCCATCCTCAGGCAAAATCAGTTTTGCCTGAGGATAGGGACGGAGCTGGTCCCCGAAACGTTGTATTCAAAAGAGTTAACGCGGCTGTGCGCCCAAGAAGATTATATTGAATTATGTCGCCGCGAAAGTTTTAAAACTTATATAGTTAGTTATCCGTCCGTCAATCAGTCACGTGTAAAGACGACAGAGGTAACCACGAAACAGACATATGTTCCATTTAGCCCATATATTTATTTATTTTCTCTTTATTTGGCGAGGCTACCAATTCGCAAAGGCATGGCTGTAAGAAGCTGAGGTCTAATTAACAGCTCTATAAAGATAGCTGACATCACTTTACTACTTGAATATTTTACACCACGCACAAGACGTTATTTATATGTAAAAAGTAGCTAAATAAGTTTTATGCAATATTATTTGATAATTCTTCCCTGATGATGATCTCTTGTGGATTGAAACATGTAGAAATACTCAGTGTGATAATATGATATAAATATGTAAGGAAGAACATTTGCATTTTTTGGATGAGTGTTGTGAATTGACTGAACTGTGTTACGTCGAGAAAGAAGGTGAAATTCAGAATACGTATGCATCACACGCATGCGTGTTGCGATTGAAGATCATAAATGGTTTTGTAGAAAGTGTCGATTCTCCATAGACTTGTTGATTTATTAATTTTCGTTGTTGTTGGTACAATTTTATATAAAATGCTCAAGACATTTCATGCGCCAACCTAACACCATGGAGCAGACTCCTTGAGAAGCTAATAGTTTCTCAGCTGATTACAAACTTTAACTCATTCTGTAGAGCCAGAAGTTTGCTCTAGTCAGTAGTGTCTATCGTGAGCCAAATTCTTTTAAAGTTCCTAGGTGCACTTCAACAAAATATTCGGAGAGTAACAATTTTTGCTTTCATGCCTTTTCTTCAGGAAGTAACTGCGCCTAAACAGCGGTACCAACTCCTGTGACACTCAGTATGGCAACCATAAAGTAACTTTTGTCAAGATATTTTGGTTTCAATTTAGTCTGATTCATTATATGGTACACAATATTTAAGAATGTGAATAAGCTTGGATAGAGTACTTTATCAGATTTTGATAAAAGTAAATACAGAATCAGCTGTCTCAGACAGTAACACTTCTGACTTTCACAATAAAAGTCCTCGTTTCGATGTCGGCATGGGCACAAATTATCAGGTTTTATATTCCAGGCAGATGCCTGGAATATTTCGTAAGTAACTTTTGATCGTTTCCTTCCGCATCCTTTCCAATTCACTGTCCACTAACAGAAAAATCATTCGACACTATGTAGGGTCTAGCAATAATATACACATTTTCCACAAATCTAAGAGCCACCTCAAAATTCTAGCTGCCAGAACAACCACATGAAGCAACTTCCTCACTGAGGATCTACATACATTGGGTCCCTCTGTACAAAATTCAGTCGTTCGGGTAAATTGGCGCCCGAGATTTGTGTATCCCTGGAGCCTCGTATGATATATAACTTTTTTTTTACAAACGAAGAAAGAATAACAGAGAATAAATTTCTTTGATTGCTTAGACTAAAGCATAAGGAAGACTCATTAAACTTAAGTTTTGATAGCTGATCAATATATATAAACCCTGTAGGGTTATGTAAATAAGATCAAAATTCACATCAGGAGCAGACAAAACTACAGGCTACATACGTGTATCTGGCTCCAATTTATGTTAACACAGAAATATTATTTCCAAATTAAATGCTGTAACCTAGTTTGTGGAGGTGAGAAGTATTTTTGGTTTATGAATCAAGACTTGCAAAAATCTTCGATAGAGTATTTGGTGAAATGTTTCCATGAAAACCCTTTTGTGTAAATATCGGTTGTCGTCAAACACTAACCCATCTGCGTGTTGGTAATGAAATCACCAGATCCTCTATCTCTGGCTCCTGTCTAATTATGCTTTCAACTGAGGATGGTGCTTATCACACAGGGGAAAAGTAAATGTTTTTCATCACTGTACAAATGTGGATTGAATAGAGTGGTAAGGTTTAGCTACACATGCAGTGATGAAATCAGTTAGTTCAACGAGGTACTATGGGGTAAAAATGGACATTATATTTCTTTAATATCGGCCCAAAATTTTAGAGGTCTAATTACAATTATCGAACAGCATTACCATTCGAAACAGGTGTATACTTTCAACACATCGAAGCAAACAATATCCCGCGTGAGGCAATATGAAAAACTGATGATATCTAGGTGCGCCAGAAAGTAATGCAACGCATTTTTTTCTCGGCCCAATTTTGTTGGATAAAAATGATATTTGCGTGCTGTATCTTTAAAGTGTCCCGCGTTTATGCACCTAGGTGCAATGTTTCCCGTTGGATAGCAGCGCAGTAGTGAGCTTTCAAAATGGAGTCGCAAGTGACGTGCGTTCTAAACAGAGAGCAGTAATTGAGTTTCTTTTGGCAGAAAACGAAACGAGTGAATCAATTCACAGGCTTAAGAAAGGTCTATGGAGACATGGCAGTGGATAAAAGCACCGTCAGCGTTGGGCGAAGCGATTGGCGTTATCAGAACAAGGACGGGGCACTCTGTCTGATCTCCCGCGCTCGGGCCGCCCATCAACAGCTGTGACGCCTGCAACAGTGCAACGAGCCGACAGTCTTATTCGAGACGATCGGAGAATCACAACCAGGGAACTCGCCGCTGTACTCGATATTCAAAGGTCTGTGCCGATGGGTCCCTCAAAACCTAACCGAAGAGCACAAGCAACAAGAAAAGCCATCTGCTCCGAGTTGCTTGCTCGTTACGAGGTTGAGGGTGACGATTTCTTGTCCACCATTGTCACGGGTGATGAGACATGGATTCATCACTTCGAGCCCGAGACGAAAAGGCAATCCATGGAGTGGCATCACACGACCTCTCCTCGGAAGAAAAAGTTTAAAGCAGTTCCCTCAGCCGGCAAGATCATGGCGACAGACTTTTGGTACCGCGAAGGCATACATGCTCTCGCATCTCGGTGGCGTAAGGCCAAAGATTTAGAAGGAGACTATGTCGAAAAATAGGGTCAGGTAGCCAAAGATTCATGTAATGATGTGACATATTTGAAGTTTTGATAAAATCAATTGTGAATGAGAAAAAAAATGTGTTGCATTACTTTCTGGGCGTACCTAGTACAAAAACAGAAAGACCGTAACAATAGAAATGTTGTTACTCCACACAAGAGTTATCATGACCTATTGTCCGGATGCTATTGTAATTGCATACTTCGTGTTTCTTAATCCTTTAACCACAGTAATTATTGTGTCTATCGTCTGCTTTTACGTTAAAGGCTCTACACATTCCCCACATAATGCATTCACAGTTTACTTACAGTTCTTAGTATAAATATAAAATTTTTCCTACACAGCAATATACAATCGATATTTGTAACAGAAAAGTAGTGTCTATTCTTTGCGATATCAACTAAATAAATTCCTATATTATATATCGGTTAAGTTAGAACTCAGAGGCTTGATTTTTTAAAGGATATTTTATTACCCTGAAGAAGGCTGCACAAAGTTCCCGCAACATATCAGTATGTATTTACCAAATTACACAAAGTAACATCGCCGAAGTCAGCACTAATCAAAGTTATAGGCATAACGCAAACAAATCTTACCAAAATGAGTTTGTTTATTGCGAAGCTACTTGTGTACTAACACAATCATCGCACTGCACACAGCCACAATCGTCTTTGCAAGCATAAATTAATTTCGTTCATAGTAAAGTGTGAGTTTTTTTGTGCAGAAGGGCCCCGCAGCAGATGCTACGGACGCACCGCAGCAGATGCTACGACACACCGCAGCCTTAAGGCTTATTGTGAAACCCTTGTGATGAAGATGAAGTGAAAGATGATCAGTTTTTTTCATTTGTCCAAGTAATGGAGCAACAGTGGAATGAAATGTAGAGGGGAAAACCGAAGTACTCGGGGAAAAACCTGTCCCAGTGCCACTTTGTCCACCACAAATTCCACATGGACTGGCCCGAGATCGAAACCGGGCCTCCGTGGGAGGCCGGCGACTAACCACCTGAGCCATGGCACGGCCAAAGTGTGAGTTTTGTTGAGTATTTTATATAGTTTAAGCGGGGAATCCGACGTTTCCATGGCGCTGAGAATGAAGGTACTGTCTTCTGGGATGTGATGCCGTGTAGTTAGGTAGATCGGTACAAAAGAAAAGGAGTAAAATCCCGAAGGCAGTAGTCTTCATTTTCAAGTGGGTTAACGATTCTTCTCTACAGTCACCTAGATATCCATGAACTAAATAGAAGGCACATTTAACTCCTTACATATAAGTCCATGTGTCTCTATCGGTGGGAGATCTTGGCTCCAACTGAAAGGATTTCGTAAAATCTTGCCTTGAGAACTTTCATTAAAATTTGTCGAGAAAGTTTAGGTTTAGTTAAAATCTGACAATATTTTCAAGCACTTTACATGAAGACCTACGTACATTTATGATAGTATCTCGCCGAAATCTTCATTAAATGTGAAAGTTTCAAGTAACACTTGTAGAGAAAAAGGAAACACACGTTTCACGTAAAATAAATGTTGACCACAAATCGTGTACTGTGTGAGAAAATTACAAAAATTATGACAGAGAAAGGCAGGCCATAGATAATGTAGACTAACATAATATGGCACATAAAAGATGCGATATGCATGTCGGGTAATTAAGACAAAAATACAGACGCTGAATCATGATATTTAATACTTACTGTTTTATACTTGATTATAATTGTACAATAATATGGCGCCACATTTGTTGGATTTCAATTTGTTGTCCTGTGACGTAAAAATCGATTATGTAAACAGCGTGTTTGAAGTGGCAACACTGTACATACCTGTATATCGGAAATTGCCTGTTTACATGTGGAAGGCTAAGACAGTACTGAAGCAAATTAGTAGGGTAGGCTGTATGTAGGCTGAAGTCACGTGACGTTCTACGATAAAAAGTTTTTTATACATTCATATAACTTAGAATGTTTATATATATTTATATCATATTTATTTAATATTTTTAACATTAATTCCTAGTGGACCCAGGAACCAACAGAGATAGCCTACAATTTTAAACTTTATACATCTTATACTTTTAATATGTACCTTTGTTGTGAATTTGCAATTGTGTAATTTATAATCTAAAAGTCCCTGATGATGATCCCAACAAGGGATCGAAACATGTCTGGCTAGTTCACTGTGACTGTATTGTATAACGTAACAAGGTATAATAACAGTGCATTTGTTGGTTAAAGTGGTGTGTGTGTGCGTATATGTGTGTATGTGTGTATATAATTGCGAAAGACAAGTTGGCCCAGAGTAGATTTAAAGGTAATGAACAGACTCCAGGATGTAAACATTCGAAAGCGTCTTAATGTTACATTGCACATACATTTATTATAATTAAATTTCTAATTCATTACATCCTTCGAAACCTTTCAAAATTTCCATTTCTTGTCTTTGAATATTACTGGTGTTTATATTCCTAACTCAAGACTCGCTTCCATATAAAAGTGCAAGAACTTCTCTCATTTCTCCAATTTACCTGTCCTCATCAGTTTAACGTTCTACTTATCATCCTATATATTTCTAGATATGGTTGCATTATATTATTTAAGCAATACCCATATAGGTTTTTTTTTCAATGGCTCGACAGCCCCTAGGCCTAGGCCGCCTCATTTTTTGAGGCTTCACGATCACACACTTGAGGCACACCACAGTCGGTAGGACCCCTCTGGACGAGGGACCAGCTCGTCGCAGAGACCTCTACCTGACAACATACAACACTCACCAGTGACAGGCATTCATGCCCTCGGCGGGATTCGAAACCACAATCCCAGTAAGCGAGCAGCCGCAGACCCATGCCTTAGACCGAGCGGCCACTGGGATCGGCCCATATAGGTATATAAGAACTAACTGTGGCGGTAAAGTTGTTTGGTGTAAATGGCTGGCACCATTATTTTATAACAACATACTATTACCGACCCTGGCGATAGTTCCGTAATGGTGGTACCCACAAATCAGACCAGATTGCTTTATTACCCAGGAGACCACAATGTTTGCTTTCAACTTTATGTTAATCTTCACATTACCAACACCCAAAATAATAACACTTTTTACAATTCCATTTAACAGAATTGTTTTAAACTAATTAAATGCTTCACTTTGAAAGCAGTGACCTTTGTTTTTCTCAAAAAAAGTTTTGTTGTTACATTATTCAACATATTACATTACTGTGGCTTACATAAAATTGCTACGTATAGACACATTACACAGTACCACGTGATCCTGCTGCACGAAAAGCATTTCCAAGATTATATGAATATTATCAGCCATTTCAAACGACATAACTGAGGAGCGTTGTCAGTTGTTTGAAAGTGCCTCATAGTCACAATTTAGCTAACAAAACGTGTCGTGTTTAACATACTCACATGATGCGTATGTGCATTCGTGGTAAATGTATGTATGAACAAATATAACTACACAAATGAATTTACACGTCACAAAATAAGGAATACTGTCGGTTCAACGTCTGTACTTTTATTGACTTTTTAGCTACATGTTTCGGCTTCTGACGTCATTATTAGGCTAGCAATTCTCTGTGTAAAATAGCAGTCAACGTTCACTGCCAGTCGTCCTACTGTAACTTATGAACCCCGAGTTTTACATAAATTGTCTAAAATGTTTAACGTATACAAAATATAATTTTAAAAGCCTATTTTCTTTTAATTATTATTTATAAATTTTCTACAACACATTCTCCATATCATCGTCCTGTCGGTTAATAATGTGATTTGAAATAGTGCATCAAAACCAATGTTGATAAAAAGGTGTATTTAATATTCAAAGTGCACTTTAAAAGGAAATAGGTGATATATAAAATATAAACATTAATGAGCGTCGCAGATTATTTATAAAAATAACTGAGTGACATTAGGAACTTTTTATTTATATCTTTACACCTTAAGAATTTTATGTAATTTACGTAAAACTTGTGATCCTACTTCACATCAACGCAACTGGTAGTGATATTGACTACATAGAAAATTGATAGCCAGATAATGGCATCAAAAGCCGAAACGTGTAGCTAAAACATCAATAATAAGTACGAAATGTTATGCTGACTTAATTATTTAATATTTCTTAATCATATATTCATTCAACTGTATCACAAGGCACTACATCATTTAAAGGTAATACCTATAACATTTAGAATGTTTAAATATGTCTCTTATCATCGATCATGACTAATATGACTCACATAAAATGATAGTACATTGGAATATAGCTAGACTGATATTTGAGGTTTGTACATTTTTATAGAACTAAACGGTGTCACATAATATAAAATAATTCTCTTTATCTCCCTACACATATTTGGTGAAAGTAGTATTTAAAAAAAAACAGTGAGGTTTGTTAGGCCCACGTGCCACCCCCTCTCAGTAGACTTATTAAAAAATATGTATCCTCACAATTTAATCCAAATATTTTCTTGTTACCACAGATGTCAGGCACATAGTGCATGAATTGGCACCTAAACTATTGCGAAATATTTTTATTTGTGTTCCAAAATAACATTAAGAGAAATGCATTGAGAATAAAGTGCTTGATCCGAACTACGACAATTTTTGTGCATGCAGACAGCGATCCTGACTGCATGAAAGCTTTAATTTATTAAACAGCTTTCTGAATATTATCACGGCATATGACAGTAACCCAGCATGGAATACAGCGGTATTTTAGTGGTTACCTTACTGGGTTCAATTACGCTAATGTCATTTTAATGCATTTTATGCTATCTCGGAACTAATCAGATTTTAAGATAAGCCAAGATTAAACATGATTAAACGCCATTAGTGTGATGCGAACCGAAAAACACGACCAAAATTGTGAATCTCTTCTGACCGCACAAAACAGCTTCCCTCTGATACGATAATGGCGATAAGGTAAACCATTTCACACTAATTAGCAGGAAACGGAATCCAGGCCCCACACAAAGTGAGGAAGGACTATATAATCCTTACCCACTGCGCACGCACCGCTCTACAGGGCTTCATCATACAAGGCAACGTAAGCGCTGAACTAGCCTAAGCAGCGTCATAATTTGAAAACTTCCTATAACACCGCTACAGGTACTACAGGAGACAAGTCAACAGGTTGAAGGTCAGCTTACTTCAGTCCCAAGTAAATGACACCCAGTACCCACTGGGTATGATCCTCAGTGAGATAAAGCAATATCAGTCTTGGAATAGTGGCAAAGAAGAATACAGCACCATCCCTGGGAAGCGAAATCCTACCGACCAACAGGTAACCAGTATCGGAACTCGTTATTTATTAAATCAACCAGACATAATAGCTACGTGCTTAGGCGTAGGTGTATGGAGGCATGGTATATTATAACGGGAAACGTGTAACCAAAGATTCGGTCCACTTGGGTCACCCCCGTTTTGTTTTGTGACCCGCTGCTTCATTAGTCGCCCACGAAGCAGCAAAACGAAACGTCTAATTATACGTCTTGTTAGGAGCAGGTGCAGGGCTGTACGCCTTAGGTGCTCTACGTCCTCATTCATCACCCTTATCATCAACATTCAACCCTCCAATATCAATACAGGGTGTGAGATCCATCCGCGAGGGCGAGCATGACTGACCAGAGAGCAGTCCCTTCACAACAGACCACACTCACAACTGCTTTCCTTTATTCACCTCCGCCTGCTCATTGTGTTGATTGCTCGATGTTTCTATAGCATGATCACTTCCACTACTTAAGTCTTTGTAGGATCATCACAATCACCATCATCATTATCACCGTGTATAAAAACTTACTATAACGTGCCGGCTCCAAGATTCAACTCAGATTGTATCTCCCATCTTCGTACAGTCTGCCTCTACATCTCTCACCTCTCGATGTAAGCCTACTTTTTTTTTTCTATGGCTCGACAGCCCTATATGGGCCTGGGCCTCCTCGTTTCGTCGAGGTTTCTTGATCACACACATTTGAGACACACCACAGTCGGTAGGACTCCTCTGGACGAGGGACCAGCTCGTTGCAGAGATCTCTACCTGACAACACACAACACTCACAACAGACAGACATCCATGCCCCCGGTGGGATTCGAACCCACGATCCTAGGAAGCGGGCGGCCGAAGACCCACGCCTTAGACCGCGCGGCCACTGGGATCGGCGATGTAAGCCTACCACAGACCACAAATAAAAAATATCCTAGCGAATAGGATTTGAGCTGTTCTTTTGAGGTGCTGCAAGCAAATCTGTCTAGAGTGTTAAACATATTGCATTCTCGTGAGATTTAGGGTTCTCACAGCAGTGTTATTTGTAAATGTTAAGTCTTTTAGGCTGCGTGAAACTGCAGACGATGGTGCTACAACCGTACAAAATGTAGGTTGATAGCTGCTTACTCCTCTGAAGAGGAGTTTGCAGAATTTATTTGAAAAATAAGTTGCTAATAATGCGCAAGAAAGGTTTTGCAGTTTGTGATGCTGAAGAAAAATATTATATTTTATTATGCATTGCCGAGAAAATGAGCATCTCTCTATACGTAGTTGAAGCAAAGATAGGTTTAATGAATACGAATATGTAACCAGGCCTTTAAATGATCCATAACAGTGCATGAAGAAATTATATACGATATCAAAACCAACAAATGCACATAAATGTATAAAAGTATATTATACACACCGTATACCTCCTACATGTTTCGGCCACTCATGTGGCTATGGTCAGGGAGGTAAATTACAAAGGATACGTACATCAAAATATTGCAGGAGTATTAGAACCAATGCACAGATAACCAACTAACTAACTAACTCCATGGAGCAGAGTCCTTCTTGAGAAGCTAGCAGGTCTTCAGCTAGTCAAGAGCCCGCCACCTGTCCCTGTCATTACGTTGTACCAAAGCCCGCCACCTGTCCCTGTCATTACGTTGTACCAAAGCCCGCCACCTGTCCTTGTCATTACGTTGTACCAAAGCCCGCCACCTGTCCTTGTCATTACGTTGTACCAAAGCCCGCCACCTGTCCCTGTCATTACGTTGTACCAAAGTCCGCCACCTGTCCCTGTCATTACGTTGTACGAAAGCCCGCCACCTGTCCCTGTCATTACGTTGTACCAAAGCCCGCCACCTGTCCCTGTCATTACGTTGTACCAAAGCCCGCCACCTGTCCCTGTCATTACGTTGTACCAAAGAATCAGTTCACGTCCGAGACCTTGTGAAATGTTTCGTAACATGGTAATTTTTTAGGCGAGGAGTTGTTAGCACCTCGCCCAACCTCAAAGCTGGAGGGCCACCCCTTGTCGTCTGTCCGTGACTGCTTATTCAATGTATTCGCAGCTACCCTCCATATCCGGAGGCCGTCCCTCCATCCCCAACACGAGGACTCGCCATGCCGTGGTGACAGAGACCGACTTATCGTGGTGACAGGAACCGACTTATCGTGGTGACAGGGACCGACTTATCGTGGTGACAGGGACCGACTTATCGTGGTGACAGGGACCGACTTATCGTGGTGACAGGGACCGACTTATCGTGGATGCACAGATATAAAATATTAAATTTTAAAAACAATACATGGTTTTTAAAATAAGCATTAAAATTAAAATAAGGATAAAAATATTTGTGATTGATTCTGATGGGTAACGAGTATTACGTGTGTAGTAAATAACACATAAGTATCAGAGCCGTGATTGCCAGTAGACTTTGGTACTTGTAATTTGAAGCACAGGAAATAAGTGAGCGAAAACAGATCAGCGGTGCAAAATGTTTGAAGTTATATGTCATTAAATTTTCTTTAATTTGAAAGCAGTTTGTTTTTCGTATTTCTTGCTTTTCATAAGTAAGTAGGATAATAAACAAATGTTATTGGATGAATACTAATTGCATATAAATTTTCCCTTTTTTAATAATATTTTAATTCATGATAATATAAGTTGCAGCATATTTATTAATGCAGCAAAACATACACACTCATAGGTGAAAAGTAAATTTACTCTTTGTCTTGGGTTCTGTCTCAAGGAACAAACTTTCGTACACGCATTTTGTAAATTCATGAAACTGAAAACCAAAAACTAAGCCAACAATCAACACCATCCCCTTAGTAAGTCGTTTAAGAAGCCGCATGAAGTCCAATTTGAGACACGCTTAAGCCTTATATATTTTTATTTTTGTCGTAAGTTAAAAGTCTTTGTATTTGGGAGGGGGATTGGCTGAGGCGGGGGGGGGGGATAATGCAATGGTATAGAGCCGGAATTGCTGGTGGTGAACTTTACAGTGAACGTGTAATGCTTTCCTTCGGCTACATAAACTCAAGGGTATATATATATGACATTTTGTGCTGAAACAGGGCGACTTTTTAAAATGCTGAATCCACGTGTGAAAGCAACCACACGCCACGTGTTGTACGTGTAAATGGAACTACATTACGATTAGTTCGTCCTGATAAAGGTCAGTATTAAGGAGGAAGATGCTGACAGCGAGCATCTAAACCACACAAAATAATTAAAAGTAAAATGAACCTACTTAACTCCATATTTAAAAAACACATTTTCCGGTCTCCAGCATAGATCTAGACCTTCTAGGCAGATGAGCAGTGAATTAATTAACTCTTTACAGAACACTGACAACTTGCACTTATTACGTCCTATAATATTAAAATGTTCTGTGATTTTCTCTGATTTTATTCAAGTGTTTCGCATAGTCCTCACAATAAACAACACTGATTCCCCTGTGCATCGTTAATTGTTTCGCCTTCGTAATGTAAATGAAATATTTCCTGTAAAGTATGAACTGAATATGTATCCTGCTTTCCTTCCTTAAAAAAAGTAGGAATTATTTCGTGACGGACGTTTCAGAAGACCCTGCAAACTCTATCTTCAAGTTATGAGAAGGCATTAACCTGTGCATGCCGGCCTCGGTGCATTGTACGGACTATGAATTCCTCACACGCTGCCGACCTCGGATTATCCTACGATTGTGGATATATTTAAAGGTAAGTTATAGCAAATTTAACCCCCCCCCCCCCCCCCCGCCTCTGCGTCCTAGGCAGTAGCAGTCATCTAATCCTTAGCATCGTAATACGGTTAGCATTCATACTTCCTGGCATTGGCATTACTTAACTGCTGAAAAGCTATACTCAGCACCAGCATACATTTAAGCGTTTGTAATACACATTACTCGTGTGAATTCCAAAAGTCTGGTCCAAATTAATTTTCAAGATAAAATCTAATATTTGAAGTTAAAAAGTAGCCACTAGATGGCAGGAGCTTAGGGAAACCCCATATAAAACACTGTAAAACAACGTGTCGTTTTGAGCTCGACACGGGACCTCGTGTGAAGGATAGCGCTGTCGAGTTGACGTCGACATTGGACCGTTAAGGGTTAAAGACTATTGGTTGTCTAATTGATTTCCCTTGCTGCTGTAGCAGAAGCTTCGTACTGAACCGAAATACAACACGTGCCTGATATTTTACAAGAAGGCACTGTAAATGTATATCACACCTGTGACAAGTTTCAAGAGTACACCGTTTATATCACACCTGTGACAATTTTCAAGAGCACACTCTTTATATCACACCTGTGACAAGTTTCAAGAGCACACCTTTTATATCACACCTGTGACAAGTTTCAAGAGCACACCTTTTATATCACACCTGTGACAATTTTCAAGAGCACACCTTTTATATTACACCTGTGAAAAGTTTCAAGAGCACACCCTTTATATCACACCTGTGACAAGTTTCAAGAGTACACCCTTTATATCACACCTGTGACAAGTTTCAAGAGTACACCCTTTATATCACACCTGTGACAATTTTCAAGAGCACACTCTTTATATCACACCTGTGACAAGTTTCAAGAGCACACCTTTTATATCACACCTGTGACAAGTTTCAAGAGCACGCCTTTTATATCACACCTGTGACAATTTTCAAGAGCACACCTTTTATATTACACCTGTGACAAGTTTCAAGAGCACACCCTTTATATCACACCTGTGACAAGTTTCAAGAGTACACCCTTTATATCACACCTGTGACAAGTTTCAAGAGTACACCCTTTATATCACACCTGTGACAAGTTTCAAGAGCACACCCTTTTCTTTGTACTTCTATCCTTGGTTACTTACGTCACAACTACGAAGGACTGTAAATTACATAAAAAATTGCACATAAATAAAATGTTGCCGGTTACAACATTAAATCGATTAATTAGTTAAACAATCACGAGCTTAAACACTAACATTGAAGACTGATGTCGGGTGGTTATACAATTTCTTATATACGAGGGCCCGGGTTTTATTTTATTTATGGTTGACTATCCTGATGGAGACTACCTGTGGTCTTCTTCAGTTGCGCTGCCTCTACGGTTCATTCAGGAAATATTTAGAATTGTAGTAAAATCCGATGCTATGAGCCGTACAAAGCATGCAGTGCAGAACTGTCACACTTCTGACGCCAAGAATTTTGAGATGGCACGTAGACTTTGAAACATTTTTTAAATCCTGCTTACTATATTTCTCTCTAATTCAAATTATACTATTTTATCAGTGTAACTCACGCATAAGTTACCATGAAGATTACAGGGTACAGGCTATTAGGCTATAAATAAAATAAGGTATTATGGCTATCAAGGATATTAACATATATATCGAAGTGAAGATAGCCTTTAAGATGCACAAACATGGAACATCACTATCTCCGCCTAGGAGGTCTCACGCTATACTTCACACGTAAAGACTTTAAAGCAAAGAACTTTAACATATGACCAAAAATTTTTTTGCTTTTCAGACAGAAATCAATATGGCCTAATTGTAAATTAGTTACGCAGTGGGCCTACAATAGTATGTGTTAACTAACTGCATGGAGCAGTGTCATTTCTGACAAATTCACAGTTCCTAAACAATTGAAAGAGTTCCCTGTATTTTACAGAAACAAAATGTTCATCAGACTCTAACATGTTCACAATAGGTAGGCACTATTTGGTGTCCCAAGCCAAATAAATCCAATCCCCATCCTTCTACCCCATTTACTTAATATAGTTTTTAATATTATTTTTCCATCTATGCCTAGATCTTCCAAGCGATAACTTTCCTTCAGGTTTCTCCACCAATGAGTGCTGCATGTTCCACTCATTTCAACCGTCTTAACCCTGTCAACATAATAATTGTAATTAGCAGGTAGTACGAATTACGAAGTCCATAATCATATTAATTTCTCTATTCTCCTCTTGTCTCTTTTCCCTCTGACTCAGACGGCCTGTTAGTCTCAGCACCAAGTTCACAGACATCGTCTAACTTTCACGTTTGATGTCCAATGTCACAGACTAAGCCTCAAAGGCAACAAGCAACATTATAAGTTTGTGCCTTTTAAATCTATGCGTGTCAAAATGCGTGTCTACAAAATAAACACAAAGCGCGTATAAAGTTTTTATCGTTCTACAGAGCAAAAAGTTGCAATTTTTTTTCAGCGAAGCAATACCATAAATTCTGGGTAAATTTTATCACTTCGCGACGCGGTCAACTAAATCTTGTGTTATATAATGTCAAGTCACGTGCATATACCACGTACGTCGGTGCACGTATGCATAAATCGTAACCTAAGCTCAACTATCTTCTATACTTCATCTGCTATATGTTACATTAATTTCACAAATTTGTAGGCTTACATATGGCCCATGCACTAAACTTCACAAAATATTTAGCATAATAGATTAATTAATGGGCATAATTAAAATGCTTCTAAATGGTAAGGGATGAGTGAAAATACTTTACTAGATGACACACCAACGGATTTTAATTTGTAATAACCTGAAAGAGCCTTCTTAAATCTTTTAATTAAGTTAATTTTACACTGGAATTATGAGGTATACCAAACGGTAATTAGTTAAGACCACACACCGCTGTAACCAACAAACGCACTCTTATTATACCTTGTTATGTTATATAATAGCCGATCCCAGTGGCCGTGCGGTCTAAGGCATGGGTCTGCGGCCGCTCGCTTACTGGGATTGTGGGTTCGAATCCACCGGGGGCATGGATGTCTGTCTGTTGTGAGTGTTGTGTGTTGTCAGGTAGAGGTCTCTGCGACGAGCTGGTCCCTCGTCCAGAGGAGTCCTACCGACTGTGGTCTGTCTAAAAAGTGTGTGATCGTGAAGCCTCAAAAAATGAGGCGGCTTAGGCCCTCAAGGGGCTGTCGAGCCATTGAAAAAAAATGTTCTATAATACAGTCACAGTGAACTGGCCAGACATGTTTCGATCCCTTGCTGGGATCATCATCAGGGACTTTTAGATCATAAATTACACAATTACAAATCAACAATAAAGGTACATATTAAAAGTATAAGATGTATAAAGGTTAAAATTGTAGGCTATCTCTGTTGGTTCCTGGGCCCACTGTATATCCGAAATTGCCTGTTTACATGTGGAAGGCTAAAACACATGTAGACAGGCAATTTCCGATATACTTGACCCAGGAACCAACAGAGATAGCCTACAATTTTAACCTTTATACATATTATACTTTCAATATGTACCTTTATTGTTGATTTGTAATTGTGTAATTTATGATCTAAAAGTCCCTGATGATGATCCCAACAAGG
Organism: Reticulitermes speratus; assembly: GCA_021186555.1. Lineage (NCBI taxonomy): Eukaryota > Metazoa > Arthropoda > Insecta > Blattodea > Rhinotermitidae > Reticulitermes > Reticulitermes speratus. The sequence continues at coordinate 9,020,914 of JAJKFL010000039.1, read as the reverse complement.
GATCGAAACACGTCAGGCTAGTTCACTGTGACTGTATTGTATAACATAAGAAGGTATAATAAGAGTGCATTTGTTGGTTAAAGTGGTTTGTGATCGAATGACAGTGCACGGTGTGAGTAGTGTAAAGTTAAGAACATTTTACAACAGACTGTTCAGTATACGACAAGAGTAGTCTAACTGACACATAAATTATTTTGGGTCTCATTGCCAGTTACGGGGTGAACAATATGATTGTTACAAAAACAGAAGTGCTTTCAAGTATCTTATCATAGACTTGAATAAATGGGAGTATGGAAAGACATGGAGGTAGCAACAATATACTGTTAGCTGTGTTTAAGTGGCTCACAATCCTGCTTCATATTTGATAGCTCTACGCTTCAAAACTCGACCCGGAGAATGTCCTTCTTGAATTCTTTCTCTTTTTTTTTATTCCTCAGCATCTCCAGATATTACCTTAAATTATGCCAGGACAGCGTTCTTCCGCATACTTCATAATTAATTACTTCATAGGCTCTTTCCTTCACTATCAACAATGTAATTAAATAAAATCACAAATACGTAAACAACGATTTGAAGAAAAGTCATTACCATAGGCCGATTATGTGCAAGATAGAACGGAATGAGATGAACAATTGTTACTGAGTGTGACGTAACACAGTGCTAAACACGACCCAACAATCACTGCATGTGTCTCTCAGCTTCTCAGTCTTAGCGGCAAAAAAATCTGGCTTTTAAATGTTTTAACCAGCAATACTTTTTGAATCTTTGTCAATTTACTGTTTACAAAAGATCTGACCGCCGTTTATTGTTGAACAATTTAATTATTGAGTTCCCATTTGCCGTATAAGAAATTTGTAACACACGGACATGTGCCAAGCGCCTCGTTATCGAGTTGACACGCTCCACCTACTTCTGTATAAGAAGAATATAACCATGTGTTGATTTCTGGGTGGGTTGGTGGCTGTACTGGATTATTCTCCGCCCATCAACTAGGACAGCACCGCCCATAACTACTTCCCGTCTCAACCGCATCTGACATCTGTCGGTGGCTGACGGAGTTTAGTTCAGTTGTAGAAGTGGAAGTTGCCTAAATGATAAGTACTGGTTGTTGGAGGGGGAGGAGAGCAGCGCGGTTCTCACTCATTCCAGCTAGCTTACCGAGCGCGAAGGGTGGGGGAGCCGTCTGAAGGATAAGGTCGCCAAACATAGGCGGAGTCTGTTCAGTCTTCGCCTCGCTGTTACGGAGGCTTGGAGGGGAAGATGTTAGTGTTCGGTTGGCCAGCGGTGCCGCTAGAGTTCAGACGCGCGGCAGCGTGGCGCGGTTCAATGCGTGCTTTGTTGTAACTGACAATGAATGTTATTCACGGTTACTGTTTACTCGGGTGTGCGTGATGTGATATATTAGCTGTGACGCTACTGAGGTACAAAATATTGTGATAATCTGTTCAGAAGACGCAAGTAAAGTGGTAGTGCTAGTACGATAGTTTTGGATGTCATTATGACGCCAGTCTTGCTCTTCGGTTTGCTGACAGTTATGGCAGTGGAGTGCCGGAGTATAACGAGCAGGCATGAGAATCTCAGAGACTGTGAGTGGCAACGCGTGTTACAGGCGCACGACTCGGTGAGTTATGAAGGCGCTGCCGAAACTTCAGCGGCAGTTGTGCTCTCGTGTCGCATACGTACTATCGGCGGTACAGACACTCTGCTTAGCAATCTCACCTCCACGCAGATGGAGCGCATAACGGCTCTGCGACTCGAATGCAGCGACGTGCTCTTCTTCGAGAGTTCCTTAGAGAACAATCACAAAAACGATGGTGGAAGTTTTCTGGGCCAGCTCAGGCGTTTGCGTGACCTTCGCATCGAGTACTGTAAGATCAGGTACGTTCCCTCTGCGGTGTTGGCGTCCCTGCGGGAACTCCGACACTTGTCTCTCCGCACCCACAACACGGACTGGTCCGCCATGACGATGGAGTTCCATCCTGACAGTTTCCGTGGCCTAGCCGAACTCCGCACACTTGATCTCGCCGACAACAACATATGGACTGTGCCTCAGGAACTGTTCTGTGCTCTCTACAGCCTCTCACATCTCAATCTCAGTCGTAACCGAATACAAGACGTCGCCGAGCTGGGTTTCTCAGACTGGGGCAATGGCCCATCGGCGCCCGGAAAATCTTGCAATGTTGGTCTCGAACTTTTAGATCTGTCCGCAAACGATATGAGTCTTATGCCGGACAATGGTTTATCCAGTCTTCGCTCTCTCCAGAAATTATACATACAAGACAATTCACTTACTTCCTTGGCAGACAGGGCTTTTGTCGGTCTCACATCCTTACAAATCTTGAACGTTTCGAGCAATCTCCTTCCTGCCCTCCCCCCGGAGTTATTCCAAAGTTCACGCGACATTAAAGAGATCTACTTGCAAAACAATTCCATAAGCGTGCTTGCCCCTGGACTCCTGGAGGGCCTAGATCAACTTTTAGTGCTGGATTTTTCGTCCAACGAGTTGACCAACAACTGTGTTAACCGCGATACATTTTCTGGTTTGGTTCGTCTTGTCGTCCTCAACCTGGCTCACAACGACATCACGCGGATAGATTCTCACGTTTTCCAAGATCTGTACAGTCTGCAGTTGCTCAACCTGGAGGATAATGGCATTGAAGTGATAACAGAAGGCGCCTTTTCCAGTCTCAGCAATCTCCATGCTCTGACCTTATCGCACAATAACTTGGTCCAGTTGGAGGCTTACTATTTCAATGGACTTTATGTGTTGAATCAACTATATCTAGACAACAATCACATAAAAACTATTCATCCCCGCACGTTCGAGAACTGTACCAATCTGCAAGACCTAGGGCTTAGTGGCAACGGCCTGACAGAAGTGCCTGAAGGAATCGGTCAACTTCGTTATCTGAAGACTATGGACTTGGGAGAGAATCATATATCCAGACTCATTAACACTTCTTTCGAAGGCCTGGATCAGCTCTACGGGTTACGCCTTATCGACAACGCGCTAGTAAATATTTCTAGGGACTCATTTTCAGCCCTGCCATCTCTTCAGGTGTTAAATCTAGCGTGTAACAAGATACAGGTGGTGGAGCAGGGTGCATTTGGAACGAATCCAACACTCCGAGCAATAAGACTAGACGGAAACTTGCTGACAAATATTGACGGTATCTTCACACACCTACCTGGACTCGTGTGGCTGAATGTGTCTGACAATCAGTTGACGTGGTTTGACTACGCTTTGCTGCCACAAAGTCTCGAATGGCTTGATATGCACAAGAACAAAGTGTCTAAGTTAGGGAACTATTTTGACATTCGTAATGAACTGCACATAAAAATGTTGGATGTGAGTTTCAATAGATTGACTGAAATTGGTGAAGCTTCTATACCAAACAGTGTGGAGAGTGTGTTCCTAAATGACAATATGATAAAGAAAGTGCAAGCCAATGCTTTCCTGAAGAAAGTGAATTTAAGTAGGGTTGTGTTATATGCAAACGAACTAGAAAATTTGGATTTTGGTGCACTCAGGTTGCAGCCTGTACCAGAAGACAAAGACTTACCACAATTTTATATTGGTGGAAACCCATTTAACTGTGACTGTACCATGGAGTGGTTGCACAGAATCAACCAGCTGAGTCATTTAAGGCAACACCCGCGCATAATGGACCTGGACACTGTAACGTGTCGACTTTCTTACTCGCGAGGTGAAGTGAATAGACTGCTTCTGGATCTGAAGCCATCGCAGTTCCTTTGTCCGTATGAGACTCACTGTTTCGCCTTGTGCCACTGCTGTGACTTCGATGCATGCGACTGCGAGATGACATGTCCTGAAAACTGTACTTGCTACCACGACCACACGTGGTCTGCCAACGTAGTCGACTGCTCCAACGGCGGCCACAAATCAGTTCCAGCTAAAATTCCTATGGACGCCACCGAAATCTATTTAGACGGAAACGATCTGGCAGAACTAGGCAGCCACGTATTCATAGGAAAAAAGAAGCTACAGGTGCTGTACCTCAATAATAGCAACGTGGCAGCAATCCACAACAGAACGTTTAATGGTGTGGCGTCGCTCCGTATCTTGCACTTGGAAAACAATCGACTTCAGGAACTGAGGGGCTTCGAGTTTGATATGCTAGAGAATCTAAATGAACTGTACTTGGACCACAATGCCATCACATACGTGGGTAACACAACGTTCTCGGCAATGCAGTCCCTGGAAGTTCTTCGCCTGGAAGAAAATAAGATCGTGAACTTCTCGCCATGGCAACAACTGGCGGCGGCAGCAGGTTCCCTGGCCCAAGTCTCCCTTGACGGCAACACGTGGACCTGCGAATGTGAATCTGTGAGCCGTCTGGAGGAGTGGCTGCGAGAAAACAAAGATGCGACGGCTGGTTCCAGTCCAAGCAAGATGTTGTGCCTCATTGACAGTAACAAGAAGCAGAAGGAAAGTGTGGCGGACTTTATAAAACGATGCAACGGAGATGACCACAACGCAGTTGCTACGTCTGTTGTGCAGAAGAATCCGCTATTCACCAATAGCATTTTAGGAGACAGTTACGTGCCCCTTCTAGCAGCATCTCTGGCTGTTCTAACGGTTGTGTTGCTCGTTGTCACACTTATCTTCATATTCCGGCAAGACGTCAGACTTTGGGCTCATTCTCGATATGGTATTCGCATATTTAGCGATTCCTCGCATGCTCCTGAAGTTGATGATGACAGAGACAGACTGTATGACGCTTATATGGTGTACAGTATCAAGGACGAGGACTTTATCACTACATTAATTACTTCTGAACTGGAGCAGAGCGGCTACTCTATGTGCCTTCATTATCGAGATATCCATGTTATGGGCGGCACGTCTTATCTGGCAGATAGCGTTCTGAGTGCCTCGGATGCATCGCGTAGAATTATAATCGTGATGTCACTCAGCTTCTTGCAGAATGAATGGAGCCGGCCAGAATTTCGCGCGTCTTTGCAAGCTTCTCTGGAACAAACTCGAATGGCCCTCAGAAGAAATAAGGTGATATTTCTGCTGACCACCGACCTGCAGACGTTGAATCTCGATCCCGATTTACAGCTCCTTCTGAGGACTTGCACTGTAATCTCATGGGGGGAGAAGAGGTTCTGGGAGAAACTCCGTTATGCTATGCCCGACGTGGTTGCAGTCAGGAAAAAGATAAAGAGGAACAGAAAGTCATCCTCAGTAGCAGTAAATGATCTGAAGAAAAAAGTCGGAAGAGATGGCGAAGGTGGTAAGTCGACCTCCAAAGTAGCAAGCACCAGGTACATCGCGACGCCGACGTCGCTGGATTCCTGGTACAAATATTCAGTTATCTCACAGCCTCAGCAGCAGGCGACGGCTCCTTTACACCAAGCGGTGCCCACCCCCACCCCCACGCAGTCAACATATATATCGGAAAACTCTTCGCAGAGGACAACTGACCACGAGGAGGAGGAGGAGGAGAGCTCGACGACAACGAACGGCAGTCATCAGTACGAGTACTCGGACCATCACAACGTGCACGGCTATACGAGACACCATCATCACCATAAAAACAACCACAGGAACCACCATCACGTGTATAGCACCATCCCTGATTCGATTCCACTAACCCACCCGCACAGCAGATCCTCCACATCGAGCGGGGACCACACTGACAACTGCCCTGCCGCCGTGTGTAAACTTAACAATGGCAACTCCGTTGTTGGTAACGGGAGGACTTATTTCGTGTAGAATGCGAGTGACATGTCAGAGAAAGTAAAGTACTTTTCCTAGTAGTATTCACTGAGCTCAACCCAAAGTGATAAAGTGGACGTGAGACCTGGCATACAGCACAACTTTGATGTGTCAACTAGTCAGCTCAGAGACGTTAAACTGAAGGTACGTACAGATACTAGTCCTAACCGTATCAAACGGTTTCCTTCTAGTTCTCAATGGAACATCGATTCCGTGTATCCAAGTCTGTTGCGAACATACAAAGTTTCAAGGGCATGTCGTGTTTCCATTACCGGCACCAACTGAGAGTCCAAAACTTTGCCTTTATACCAGCAATTTACGTTATAGCGTAGTATTCTATCTTTGTTCCGGCAATGCCCACATAGCACGCTGCGGGCACAATTAAATTACAGCATCGTGTGTACATGGCGCTAATGAGAAACTGAACGGACAGTTTCCTGTCCAGAGGCAGTAATTCTTGTGAATATATTTGTGTTATTTAATTTAATGAAACGTGTTTCTGCAGAACGAACCTCATAAGCTGTACTGGTCATTAATTAATTGTTCCTGCTCTAGCATTTGTTTAATTATTTCTGATCTACTTCTATTTTGTGTGTATTTGTTTAACAATTTGTTTTGTAAATAAAAATATACACTTGGATTCGTTCAATTTAAAAAGATGTCTTTCAGACGAAATGCAATTGTAAACAGCATTTTTTTCTATTGAGAAAAATAAACCCAACATTATCTGTGATTATAATGTTTTAATAAAAATTAGGTAAGCGTGAATCACCGTCGTATCGTGTAATTATCCTTTTCACCATATATTATTAAGCTTAAGATTGTCAAGGAAGGCGGGAAATATAGCACGGTTAGTGGATGAGAAATGAACAGAAAAAAATAGGTGGTAATTTTTAAAGGAAGAAACCACTTGGATGATCACATTAAAATCGATTCCAAATAACTAGGATATGCGTTGAGTGTGTGGATTGAATTCAAGTAACTCAGGATAGGCTAGAGTGACGAAAGCTTGTGAAAAGATTCCATGAATGGTGAAAAATTATCGATAAGTTGAGAGACTGTAAGCTCCATACTCCATGTATTTAGTTCTAATCAGGCGTAATATTCCGTCATTCTTCTCGAAGTATATGATATCACCCAACAGTACATTTTAAACTGTTAATTGTAGTCAATTGAGGTGCAGTTAGTTGCCAGTGGTTATGATAACCTGCAGATTCCTGGTCTTCTTAAAACTGTTTCCTCCTTTTATTTTGACACTGTTCGTTCCGTGCATCTTGACTAAATCATTTATTCATAACACCAATGTTTGGTACATAAGTATATATTCTTATATTGCTCCTACATGTTTTGGCGTTATTTACATCACATTCAGGGAGCTGTGAATCAAAATATTTAAAACTTACTAAAATGTAATAGATAACAAAAGTAATTCATATTATGTTAACCTATATGTTGACACTAGCTACATGAATGCCATAATAAAATACGAATGACTTTTGTGATCTATTATATTTTTAGTAAGTTTTAAAAATTTTAGTGTAAACTCCCTAAAGATGGCGTAAATAATGCCGAAACATGTAGGAGGATTATAAGACTATTTTTATGTGACAAGTGTGCATTCTTTGGTGTTATGAATGAATGATATTACCGTCTTTATCTCCAGTTTGAATTCAATGCACGTTCTGCACACTTTCTGTAACTCATGTGATTAAAACAAGTTATTTTAAGTTTAATTAGACGTGTGGGACATGCAGTGCTAATGAAACCGTAGCTAACTCCGATATTACGCCTAAACCGAAATAAAGTTTGTATAAGTAACATTTTTATTTTTGGACGACCACTACAATACGGTTTCTCAGTTCTAATTCGCGACCCAAACCATCACGCCCCAAACCATCACGACCCAAACATCACGACCAAACCATCACGCCCAAACCATCACGCCCCAAACCATCACGCCCCAAATCATCATGCCTAATTTAAACTCCAGGCCTATATTTTTAGTTATAAATTAATGGTAAATCAGAAAAATCTTTATTCTTACTTAAATCTAAATGCTGAATATTATTATTATTATTATTATTATTATTATTATAGGCATTCGCTTATTACCAGCAGTTTACTGTGACTTTAATCCCAATTTTCCACAATTGGCCAGTCTTTACCAGCCCCACACTGATCAAACAAAAGCTGAAAATAATGTGTTTTAATAAATTATTAAGACACGTACATTCATGTGTTTATTTCCCCAGGCATTTTTATTTGTATGCCAGGATATTTCTGTTGTATTATGTGCTGTATATGCATGTAGGTCTGTTGTCAATTTGAAATTAAATATTTGTCCATGTTCCACAGAACAAATACCATACTGTGTCAGAAAAATATACAGGGTGCAGAAACCGAAAAGAAAGCCATAATCTGAATAGGTTTTCGGACGATCTTAAAATTATAAATGGTGACTGGCCCTAAAAATGATGGGCTTAATCTGAATCTATGGAGGTCATGACACTAATCGTTTAGCCAGCCACATTATGCGTGTGTGTGTGAGTGAGATTTCGAAGGTTGATTTCTCTCTTACATTCGACAGTGATAATCACCTACAGCTGTGTTTCTTAAACTGACCTACCCTCCGCTGCAAACTGTAACGTATTTCAGTATCTCACGACATACCAATTAAGAATTATTGTAAAGGTTTTTAAATGATCCATAACCGTGCATTGATCAACAAGGTATGATATTAAAACCAACAAATGCATACTTTTATGAAAGTTTGTTATACACACTGTATACCTCCACATGAGTGGCCGAAACATGTAGGAGGTATACAGTGTGTAAAATACACTTTCATACATTTATGTGCATTTGTTGGTTTTGATATCATATATTGTAAAGGTGTTTGTTTGTGCATCTGGGCACGCGCGTGTGTGTGGCCGTATGTATGTATGTACACAGGCCTATCCATGATATTCAACTCTGTCTACTTACTAGGCGAAGAACTGCATTCTGATTGTATTATTATGCATGAGCTATAGTTAAAAAAATTAACTAAAATATATACACCTAATCGTTTAACATTTTAGGGGCGTGGAATAAATTACAGTTGTTTCCCTTATCTCTGTCGATGCACCCTTTGGTCTGAGGGTAAATATTTCTCGTACCGCTTGGTTTCACAGTGGAATTTCACGTACATCTCTTCAGCTCAGATTTAAAAACTAGTATAGCCTACATCGCTTTCTCTTTTGTTAGTTTTCACGTGTCCTCTTGTACATCACAAGTATATTGTATACGTACAAATTGTAGGCTATTATATGGGAGTGTTTATTCTTTATGTTACAGATGTACAAAAGTAAGTTTTTTTATCCCTTGGAAGACTAACTTAAATTGCATTAAAACGCTCAGTTCGTACCGCGCAGTAAAAAAAAAATCTTCTGGGTTATAAAATCCTGTAATTAAGGCTGGCTAGAGAAATAATTGCTCTATGCCCTTAGATATACAGAAAACACTTAAATAAAATCTGTGGGCAGAAAGTAGAATTTTTTAAAATTTAAAACGTGGCGGTATATAAAGTAACCACTGAGCTATGAAGGCTTAATATTGGTAACGTGCTCAACAGTGTGGTCGATTTCACCTCACGTGCAAAAGGCAGAAAATTAATATGTTGTATCTTACAATTGTTGGTAACAAAATTTAACCCATTACACATTTATGAAACTCCTTAAAACCCATTGTGTCCTCTCGAATAAGTAGATCTCTTCTCCTAAACACAATGGAAATATTATTGAAAATGAACAAGAATAAATCATGAGTGTGTTCAGGGCCGGTTTGTGACATTTATGAGCCCAAAGCAAAAACAATATTTGAAGCCCTTATTTTCTCAAAATTTTGAATTCACAGTGCTGATAGAACAGTGTAAGAATTTATATATAGAATAAAGACTTATTGGGGCTCCATGTAGCAGCATCGATTCATTAGCCCTCAAGAGGTCCAGAATATACTCATTAGAAACCGTGAACCATCTACGTAACTTCAATTAACAATGTGTTATTATAGTGCATATTGCATAGCACAGTTAGTAAAACTGGAAGTACAATTTCACATTGTTGACACCGTGCATCTTTGTCATATTAAATTAAGTTATAGACCAACTGATGCACTTTTTAAAGCACTTTTTAAGTAGCTTTATTAAAAATGTTAAAATAATACTATTTTAACATTTTTAATAAAGCTACTTAAAAAGTGCTTTAAAAAGTGCATCAGTTGGTCTATAACTTAATTTAATGGACGTACAATGTTGTGCGATGGGGCACTGGAGCATATACGTTACATTGACATTAAATATTGATGTTATCTTACGCACCACCATGTGGTTTGAACGTTTAACAATAAAAGTATTGTGATTTGAGGCAATCACTGCGGTGAATAGCAAAATTGCGGTTTTCTGAGATATGACGCCGTGTAGTTTGATAGATTCGTAAAAAGTGTCGTAAATAAACTTGCTCTGTCCATCTTTCAGCATGAATCTGGAAGTTGCAGGTGCCTACTGAAATGATGGAATGTATCTTCCAAAATATACGGCTGTGCTTCATAGAAGTCCGCACTTTAACGCCAGCCTTTCGCTGACTGCAGTGTATTTGTACATTGCATGGACATTGTACTTGTCTGCGTCCTGTTTCCTACCCCCTGACATACTGCCTGAGGCCCGCGTCCTGCCATTCAACACTCCCTCAACCCTTACTTCTCTCTGTAATTAAGATCATTTTTTTTTCTATGGCTCAACAGCCCTATATGGGCCTAGGCCTCCTCATTTTTCGAGGCTTCACGATCACACTTTTTAGACACAGCACACTCGGTAGGACTCCTCTGGACGAGGGACCAGCTCGTCGCAGAGACCTCTACCTGACAACACACAACACTCACAACAGACAGACATCCATGCCCCCGGTGGATTCGAACCCATAATCCCAGTAAGCGAGCGGCCGCAGACACACGCCTTAGACCGCACGGCCACTGGGATCGGCAATTAAGACCATTAATAACTGAAATTTAGCAGAGTGTAGACCAATTGCACTAAGAAGGATTGGTAGACAGAGGTTAAGATGGGAGGATGATGTCAGAGTGGATCTGGGAAAAATTAAGATTCAGAATTGGAATAAAATGGCTATGGATAGAGAAGCATGGAAGAGAATTGTTGAGCAGGCCAAAACTCACAAAAATTTGTAGCGCCAAGAGAAGAATAATTGAGACTTCCTAACGAGAGGCACTAATGTACAATTACACATTTTGGCATAGATAAGAATATGGTTACTCGTACAATGCCCTTTGTGATCAACGTACTCATTCAACTATCCAGGTGTTTGCTTCATAACGGAAAGGTGTAAAATAAAAAAGTTGTCTTGCTTTTTTACATGAATTACGTAAATGGGTTCTAAAAAATCATACTTCATGCATATTTCTGAATACACCAATTTTAAGTGTTCTGACCCTCTTGTAAATAATTACGGACTGCGCGGAAGGAAGCCATAGTGACGTATTTTTGGTATGTTTGTACGTATTTTAAGGGTACACCGGAGCATTCCCCTCGATTGAGTAAAATAACGAAAGCCTCAGGATAAACGGACCTTTGGGTATAATTTTATAACCTGGATCTTCCAAATATAAAGCAGAATTTATCTATTGTATTAAACAAGTTAATTGTGAATTAAAATTAGTCAATTAATATTGTACTTGCAACGTATTTTTAGTCGCATAAACATTTAAAAATACGACAAAATTGTAGATGTAATTACTTGTCTGTGCCTACGGTGAGTTATATTCATGTAACGAGCACTCAGCATGTTAGTATTTGGCAAGAAAAATCTTTTAATTTCTTCTAAATCCTTTGAAGCTTGAAATGAACGTAAATAATGTGTACAAACTGAGTTCCTACCTCGCAGGAAACACATTTCATCGCCGTTACAGAATCCAACCAGACAATACTGTTTAGAGAAATAATCGCTGCTTATTTTGAGATTCATGTTAAACTCGTAAATACAATGTAAAAAAATGCATATTTTTAATATCAAAACTTTTGATGCACTGTGTATAAACCTATTTATCATCGTGCTTTAATGTAACTATCCTTAATCCAAGGAATAGTCGCCGGAAATTAATATATTTGAATAGATCACTTACAAAGTTTTTTAAGGGTAAGCCTTACCTGACATTTGAAAAGCAGACACTCTGCTGATACGTCCGAGCCTGAACGTTACACATACAAGTATTTTAAGTATACATCCCTGTTTAAACTTTTCACAGAAATAATATTAAGGATACCTACTATCGTACTGTTTAACATAAAAGGATTTTAAGGATACGCCCTCTTTGAACGTTTCACATGAAATTATTTTAAAGATATGCCCTATCTCTTTCACACGTAAAGATTTAAGGATGTGTCCTTGTTTTAGTATTTATCGTTTAAGGTTTGGAAGTCATTGCTCTTCTGTAGCCTGAAACAAATTTTCTGGATTTATCCCAATTTTTCTGCATGTTTGAGGATAGCAAGTAAGAGAGGAGTTACGCGCATGGGTGTTAACAGGCTGGCCCGATATGAGATAGATATCAGGAGCCACGTCGAAACGTAACGTTACTATTCCAATCCTTTCTTCGTCCTCCGAACTTCAACCTGTTGGGCCTATCAGTGGAACATGCGTATGTGTGTATTATCTGTCACTGATGTGAAATCGTGAAACAAAAATACGAAATAATAGGCGTCTACTTTGACCAGAGTATTGTACTTTGTTTGTGGTTAATATACACTGAATTAAAATATAAGGAATATGTAACACTTTAAGATTGAAATTACGAAGTTGTGATCCAATGTGATATTTTTAAATAGTGCTATTTAGTGTCACTGTCTATTGCTAAGTTTATGTGTCTTCCTTGATAGATGAAACGGTGATTATGGGGGGTTGGTTACATGATGGCTGGCCAAGAGCTGAAATCGGGTCTGTGCGAAGAGTAGCGGTAACTAACCACCTTCCCCATGGCACGGTCCAAACTTCATTATTTTTTATAACGAAATAAAAACGAACTACATTACATATTCGTCTTAAAGCGCATGTCAGACTTGTTTGTTTAAGTTAAGGACGCAATTTAGAAAGTACCAATCTTCACAAATAAAAAATATGCTAATCTTCTTCAACTTTGAGTCCGTATTGTTGATGACATTCGTATTGGTAAAGCACAATAAAATCATAAATGTAATTTTGTATATGTGTGTCTATTAGTTGTCTTTTTGTCTAATAGACAAATACGAAAGCAAAGTATTTATTAGTGTGAGTGACGAGGTCTCCACAACGCCACATCCTAGACGAAATAAATCCTTATTACAAGCATCTGGTACGTTTCTGCTGTAAATTTGAAATTATCGTAGGCAGCAACTGGAATTTCATACATAAAACCCCTTTTGTATTAGTGGTGGTTTAACATATTACATATTCTGTAGCAGGCCTATATTTTGATATTCCGATTAGGGTCTAAAACTTAAGGGGAAATTCTATAAGAAATTGCACACAAAACGAAATGCTAAAATGTCAAGATCTGTATGCATATCTTACGAATATTTCTCGATAGTAATCATATTGCAGGGCGTATGCCTCTTTGTAAAATATAATATTGCCCATCAGATAAGGTGAGAACCAGTAACTAGTGCGACTAACCGAATGTTCAGCACATTTAATACTGAAGTCCAAAATCAAACATGATTTTGATGCAGTTCATCTACTTACGGCCCCCACAACCTAGCTTCCTACGAGCCACGTTCAAGGTTATTCTCATGCCTCCTCTGCCTACCAACAGACTGTATCTTAAGGCGTTTCCCCAACAAAAGTTTGCATTTCTTTATTGTCTCCGCCATCTTTCATGAATCAAGTCGTTTCTCGTTACATAGGCTTAATACCCCAAGTTGTTCCCTTATTTCGTCTTTCGAGAATTATAATCCTTTTCTCAGCACCTCGGTTTTTTAAAAACTTGAAAATTACAGCCTCTTATTTAAAATTTTGTGTTCAGATTAGGAAATCGCGTTATAAGTTGTGACCGATCTCCGCTAATGGGGATAGACCAGACAAAGCCAGTAGTTATTCTCACACTTCCGTAAAGATGAAGTTGTTCTTGTACTAAATTAAGCACCACGGCATAAAAGCATATGGGGAGTGAAGGCACAGCTCCACGAATTCTAACCTCGGCTCTAAATGAAGTCGAGTGATCAAGTTCACACCCCTTCAAGTTTACTCCAAATAACGAGCCCGCATATCCATCGGATTGGCTGGGTGAGAGCCAGAGTCTGCCTGGACATCTTGGAAAATAGAACAATCCGTCTGTCGCCCCTGCTTCGAATTGAACCGTGACTCCTAAGTCAGCAGTGTACATAGTTTCAAGAAACGTAGGAACGACCTCAAAATTCTAGGAACGAGAAGGCGTAACATGAAGCAAGTTGCATACTGAGGACGCACAAATATTAGGCGCCGCCGTATAAAATTTAGTCGCCACGGCAATGTGACGCCCGGGATTTGTGCACTCCTGTTCTAAGTCCAGCGCACTACCTAGTCACTATCGCGACTGAGCTATCCCCGGTTGTGACTTTCCGTCTCCTTCTGAAACAGAAGTCGAGGAAACGCAGCCAATCTGCTTTGGGAGAAACAGAGGTCAAGGCCAGACCGGACTCATTGTTCGTGCAACCAATTAGCGCAGTGTAAATACAGCTTGATATCATAGGGCGTAGAGTATTATCCTGTCTTTCACTTCAGACAGTATAAACCGCTCGAAACTACAAAGAAATTTATTCTATGCAACGTCAAGACAACAGGCCTGTACCTGTACACTCATGGCAAAAATACACGAGCCGACAGGAAGTGGAAACTGATAGTCCACAGATAAAATTACCGTTAAGAGGTACATTATTTTTTCTGACAATTCGCATTACTACTTCACTCAGACTGCCTTACAAGCCGGAAGGTCGCAGGTTCAATTCCCAATGGTGTCATTGGAATTTTCCATTGACATAATCCTTCCGGCCGCACTATGACCCTGGGGTCGACTCAGCCTCTAACAGAAATTATACCAGGAGTATTTCCTGGGGGTAAAGGCGGCCGGTGCGTAGGGCTGACAACCTTACCACCTTCATGTGCCGATTATCTAGAAATCTGGGAGCCTCAACGTCCCGGAACCCTAAGGGCCTGTCCAGGCCTGTAATGGGATTGCTTTACCTTTTGCTTCACTCAGACCGTTTCGCTTGATTGTAGGCAGCAGGGCGCTAGCCGGTACTCCAATCTGCCATGAATCGGAGTCCACGCATTTTAATCCAATGTTCTGCAGTTACTGTAAGTTTTTACTCACAATATTTAAATAACGTGCATGGAAGGATTTTTCTGCCACTCTCAGACACGTAATTTCTGGCGTACAATTTGTTTACTGCACACCGAAGTTTCGTACGTTATGTCAGATAAAATAGTTTTCTGTATAATAAAACTGACAAACCTGTTACCTTCATATGCACACTGTGGTACTATTTGGACGACCACATTAGTTCAGCAGTATTTTTCATCTTTGTTCTGGAACATGGGGCATACTCCCATGTTGTTAGCGTGTTTAATGTTGTACTGCTGGACAAGTTTGCAGGTGCGGCATTTTGGCATTATTGAATGTACGATATTGAATACAAGCAAGTGGGATGTCGTTGTGTTGCTGCCAAGTTTCATGAATATCCTTCAGTCATTTTGAATAGAGAGGGACAGATATGCTAAACGGACGGATTTGCACGCAGACATAAGGACACATTCATAACATAAGGCCACATTTCCTTTTAACATAAGGAATGTAGGCCGAGGTTACAAATTTATACGTATGTGGCATTTGTTCTCGAAGTTAAGAGATGCACCCAAAGTATCACGTATTCAAATCATTTTTTCTTTCGAGAAGTTTTTAACAGTTCCAAGCAGAATTCCAAGCTGCATTCCTCTTCAACATATCTGTTGGTATTATAGGAGTTCTAATTTACTTTTGAAAATCTTATTATTTAGCTACTAATTTCGTACCTATGTTAAGCTTATTGAACGTAACTTCGAAGTTTCGCATCGTCGCCATGTTTGTAACTATTGACTCGCAACAACCGTTAATGTAATATATATATATATATACGGTTGTTTTCTCTCTCCGTACGAAATTTCACTTGTCTAGCTCGAATGGTTTTTCAGTTACCACCATTACACTTAAGAAAAAGAAAACAAACTTCGTAGTTTGCCATGCTATGTAGCACCAGTGACTCATATTCATGGTCTCTACCCAAACGTGGCCTTCTGAGTGTTTTGAACTCCCAAAATAAAAAGTAACTTCAGGTCTGCGCTATTCTGAGATATTATGTAGCGTCGAGTGGTAATCCTGTACCGACGTTTCGGGACAACGTATTGGTCCCATCTTCAAGGGTCAAGAACTCCAAGAAAGCTTCTTGACCCCTGCAGATGGAACCGATACGTTGTCCCGAAACATCGGAAAAGGATTACCACTCGAAGCTTCGTATTACTCCAGAAGAGCTCAGATCTCATGAACATCGCGGCGGAAGCCTGAAATCACAAAAAGTACACTTGATGCTTAAGTGGTGTGCTGAGTAGTTACTGGAACCCTTTGGGTCGCGAAGACAATGTGATTTTGGGCCGTGGACAAGGAAGTCTGACATGTTGTGTTACACTCTACATTTTTCCAAGATCTATTACTGTATATTGTTTTATGGCCGTAAAGTAAGTGACACTAATATAGCTTTCGCCTCTCAAACTCGGGCTGCTGCCATGTTGTTATTACTTCTAGTGGGAAATTACAATTAACGGTGTTGCGGTGGCCGCCTGGAGAACCACAAATTTTACGACAGCAATTACGTTTACAAAGTTTGGGCATACATTATAAAGAAGACAATCAAAATGTTAAGGCAATTGAGAGAACCCCTTTTGAGAAGCTAGTAGTCGCTCATCTAATCAGGAAATTCGTCTCCTGTTATGAAACCCGACGGCGCGTTACCGGCGCAATAACAAGACAGGCAATGCACGTAGAACGTAACATTGAGGCGCTTTATCTTAACCAGTGTTACGGACAGACAGACAGATGTGACGAAGTTAATAGTCTCTTTTCGCAATTTTTCGAACGCGCGTAAAAACGCACAGTGGTCCATATATAAGCAACATGAATTCAGTCCACAACCTCACATATTATTTCCTTAAGTTTACATTTTAATAATGACCTCCCATCTACGCCTAGGTCTTTCAAAAATGTCTCTTTCCTTCAGATTTTCCAACGAAAATTTCGACGTATTTTCTTCGTACTATGTGTCTCATGCCCCTTCATTTGATCGCATAATCAGATTTGGTGAAGAGTGCAAATTATAAATATTCTAATTATGCAATTTTGTCCAGCCTCCTATTATTTCATCCCTCCTTAAATCCAGATATTCTTCGCAGCACCCTATTTTTAAACACACTTAAGATCTGTTTTCTCCCGAATGTGATAGACCAAGTTTCACACCCATACAGCAGCGTAAAATAATAGTTACTCCTTTCTTTTTCGATAAGAGTCTAGAAGATACACTAGCCTATACTGAGCGAATGGTACTCTGTGCATTCTATAGGCCTAATAAAATGTTTACTGTTCGTTATTACAGCAGTACATTTAATTAAATGTGTTCAGTGTTTCACCCCTCTTATCCTCTTTAACCAATTCTGCTAGTTAAACAGGGAATAGAAAAGACGGCGGATTATAAAATCGATACTGTGGTCTGTAGTATCACTTTGTAATTTGTGGGACAATGTGTGAGAAAGTAAGTCACGTGTTTTAGGAACGTTCAAGTTCTTATAGCCTATGGTTTAAGAGATCGCTCTTTGTAAAATTAACACTGTGCATGGTGTCCTAGAGCTAGACCATAAGGTCTATCTGACCCCGGTATCCACTGCATAGAAGTCCGGGCGGATCTCAGAGCCGATAATGACAAGAAAAGCCAGTGGTTTTTATTAGCTTGATCTATCCGACCGAACTGAGTCGGTATTTCCATCTTACTGCCTCGGCAAGGAAATGTCCCGTTTCGGAGTTGCTGTGTTCAGCGTGCAATGGGTCTATTGAAACAGCTAGACTGATATTCACTCATTCAACTAGACTGAGTCCAGACACAGTAAACTTCAGTTATGGAGGAGAATAATAAAGTTACAGTACTAAATATCACAATTCATATGCAATTAAACTTTGTACATCGCGTTGTGAAGCATATAATCTAGAGACAAAGGAATGCACCGTCGGTCACATATCTACTTATATGGTTATTTAATATATTATGCTACATGTTTCGGCCTTATATCTTTAAGTGAAACGTTTTCTTTACAACTCCTATTTCCACTGTAAAGAATAAGAACTTACTCTATCATTGAAAGTTAGTGTTGTAATCATTCGTTCCTCAAAGTATTTTGTGATTTGATATATCTACCTCATGATGGCCATAAAAGCCCGAAACATGCAATATATAATATATTAAATAGCCATATAAATAGATGTGATCAACGGTATATTCCCTTATTTCTATTTCATGAAAATTGCTTGGAACATTTAAAAACCCTTTCTTACAATTCGTCGTGTTTGTCAATTTACTGTATATTTTTCTTATTTCCTGCTTATTTGTTCACACTTTAGTTTCTTTCGCCTAATCTTTGAAAGTCTAGTGGCTATTTTATGTAGCACCAGATTTAGCACTAAAATTCTGCACTTTTCCCACACAATGTATTCATGTGTTTCATATGATTTCCTATACAATACGCAGACTTATTGTCCCTACACAGGGTTCACAGATTGCTTTTTTCTGATGGAAGCACATTGTGTTCTCTGTAATACAAGCATTGAATTTTTGTATAAAGCGTAAATTAACTTCAGCCTTAAAAAATGCTAATTTTGAGCTGCTGAATTTTTGGACAGGTAGAAATATTCCGTTCATGGCAGATCCTGCTGTTTAGCGCACAATTCGAACACGCAGCCTCAGCGAGCGATACGTACAGTATTTGTGGATCATTATTGTGTGTTCTCTGTACAAGGTACTAGAACATAAAATGAATTCCTATGTTGATTTATTGTTCTGCGACTGTGTGTTTAGTCTCCGCAACGCATTGATAATCTTCGATAAAATTTAAAATTGCGGGTTTGCATCAAATATTTCCTTACGTATTTCATTTTTGTGTCTATGTTAATATATTAAGTGGTGATGAAACTTACCAGTTTTCCCAAAAGCGGCTGATACAAAATGTTCGTACGGTTACATTTTATGCTTTTATCTGGAACATTCCCAACCATGCGGAGGGCCTATTAAAATCCCTCACTTCGTCCTTCTCTCTGTACAGACAAACCGCCCAACAGATTTCCATGAAATATAATATTTGCATGTTTAAAAAATTTGTCAAAATTTTCCAACTTGGTTAAAATCGAACAAAGGATAAAAATACTTCAGTGCATTTCTATGTGCATCTGGAAATAAATCTGGATAAAGATTTGCAAAACTAAAGGTACTTCGAATAGAATTTGTGCGCAGCAGAATGAAACACAAACTTCACGTCCAACACAATTTTTCTGTCTTACGGTTTTCAAGATAATTGAAGAAAAGGGGACGCTGTATATACGTTTTCAAAATTGTGCATGCAACAACCAATAATGCTCTTCAGAACAGTCACGAAGATTGCAGTAGTCCATTATTTTAAACTGGCCATAATATTCACGCGTTATTACACGGGCGCTTCGTCTGTCGTTTCCTTGCCCTTAGAGCAAACCAAGCGTTAATCTCATCGGAGTGCTGTCATCTAGTTATATTCTGTTATAGGCGATTATATGCTCAATGCTCAATTGTTTCTTCAGCCTCAGCTCGTATCTCCTACAGAATACACTCGATGCTCAATTGTTTCTTCAGACTCAGCTCATACCTGCTACAGAACGCACTCGATGCTCAATCGTTTCTTCAGGCTCAGCTCGTGCCTCCTACAGAACACACTTTTTGCTCAATTGTTTCTTCAGCCTCAGCTCGTACCACCTGTAGAAGACACTCGATGCTCAACTACTTTTCGGCCTCAGCGCATACCTCACAAGGAGCTAAGTTGTGGCTCACCAGTCACACAAGAGTATTACGTACAGTGAGGTAAAAATTAAAGGACGATTCATTCCATCTGAATACAAATAAATGTGCTTTCATTTGAATATAACTGAACGTCCTGTTACAATCATTGCTGCATTTTGTCTCTTCCAAGACAGTTAACAAAAATAAAACAGCGAACGTATCGGAATTTTTACGCGGTACGTACTTTTTTAATCTTGTTCTAGTAAGAGCACTATTTATACGCCATATTGTACAGATTCGTTCCTTCAAATGCACAGACACGTTAGATCTAGTTACGTATTGCTGTCACGTATCAGATTTCAAGTTGGCCTACCTGAAGACAGTTTACTCCGAATAAACTATTACCAGGACGTAGACATAAAATCCGAATTGCTTTACGTATTAGCACGACAGCAAGGCGCAGAAAGTCCATATATTATGTCAGTTGCACTGGTTTGTTTGCAATCTTTGCCAACCGAGGAAGTAGCTCAGCATATGCAAATGATAGTGGCTAAACAAATTACTTGAATTATTCAGCTTCGTGGTTGCCTGTCTAAAAGCCAAAAGGAAAACACGTTTCATGTGTCATTGTACCGATTTTAGTTAGGTTTCCTTTCTTTGTACAAAGGGAAGTATAAAATTTCCCCTGTTCCTAAGCACAAGCCACAATGGCATATAAGGGGAATGGAGGAAAATCTCCACTCATTTCATCTTCGTGCTATGCTGTATAGCGGTGAGTGATCTGTGTAATGCTTCGGCAATTTTATTCCCGAACGAAGAAATTCTATTTGGCAGCAGTCTGGGTTTACCCAAATGCCGGTCTCAACATCCCGCCTCCGCCAAAACCAAGAGTCTTTCGGCCTGCACGTAACCATTAACGTTATTGTCTAAAATTTCGAGGTCTTAAAATATAAATATAAATATATGTAACCGCTTGTCAATGCTGTTTCGAGACGGTTAGCGCTGGTATCATGAAATCACGGCGGTAGTATAGGAACATTATTTTATCTGACAACTCGCATCACTCTTCTCTCAGAATGTTTTCGCTTAACGGCATGCAACGCAGCGCCCAGGTTGCCGTGTGTCGGAGACACGGACATCTGTCACATCTAACAAACGCGCTGTCCATCGCACGTCAAATTTGTATGTTATCAACAAAACAAAGTCCCTGTGTATTGTTTAACGGCAACCCAAGAAGCACAGCATTCAGCTGAAGTAGCGAAGTGTCTGCCTTACATGCAAGACACTAATTTTGCTGTATTACGTAAGGCGAATTTCTTGGATTTTGCCACGGTAGGTACCTCCAATTTAACGTATGTAAAAATTTTACCCTATTAAATGTCTTACTGTCTACTATAATGCCCATCCAGGTGACCATGGGGTCTAAGGCTTGATTCCAGGGATTGCGGCTTCGAATCGCGCTAAGGGCATGGATATTTGTCCCTTGTGTTTATTGTGTAGGTAGCAGCCTCTGCAGTTAGCTGATTACTCGTTCAGAAGAGTCCTACTCTGTGTGTGTGTGTGTGTGTGTATGTCTGTGTGTATGTCTGTGTGCGATCCAGAAACTTCAACAATGAGGCGGCCTAGCTCGAGTTGGGCTGTTGCGCCACAGAAGATGAGAAGAATTAATCATTATAAAATATATCACTGACCGTTAGGTAATGGTAAAGCAATCCCATTACAGGCCTGGACAGGCCCTTAGGATTCCAGGAGACTGAGGCTCCCAGATTTCAAGACAATCGGCACATGAAGGTGGTAAGGTTGTCAGCCCTACGCACCGGCCGCCTTTACCCCCAGGAAATATACCTGGTAAACATTTCTGTTAGAGGCTGAGTCGACCTCGGGGCCGGAAGGATTATGTCAACGAAAAATTCCAATGACACCATCGGGAATCAAACCCGCGACCTTTCGCCTTGTAGCGGCGCGGTGCCTCAACCAACTGCGCCACCGCGTGCCCCCATCACTGACCGTTACGATGTTAATTTTCATTTTAATTTTTCCCAAACTGAATTTTACATTTAGTAACTGAGGTACTTTGAAGATTTTGAGGTTTTTATGTATAATCTTACTTTATGCTGCGCTGATATCCACGTTAGATAAAAGTTAATGTGGCCTCGTTAAGTGTAACGGAAACTAGCAATTGACCATAAGAGTGGGTTTCAGTCCACAGAACACAGTTCCTTAAATATATGTAGAATTGGTGAGTACGAACAAACAGCATCCGAATACACTGGCCTTGGACGGTATGGGTCCCAGGTAGACCATACCACCCATAAAGATTCAGGTAAATTTACTTTCTGAAAACCGTATAATCTTAGGACGAAGGATCTGATGTCCTAACGGGGTGGAAGATCTTCCCTTCCTGTGTGTTTCTTGATTTGTGAGTGTGCATTGCTAAGTCCATGTTAGGTATAAAATATCAAGAGATAAAAGCAAGAAATATCAGATTCAATCTAGGCACACCAAGAATCCAGTCCGGATGCTACCAGATGTAAAAAAATTATATTCTCTGTCATGATAAATCAAATTTAGTGTCGGTCTTTTTGCATGAACTAAAACTAAATTGAATTGGAACGGGTACTTTAATTGAGAATGCAAATATTTCCTAAATGAGCTAATTGCGGGTTTTTTTCAGTGCAAACCTAGAGATCAAATTTCACATAAATCATTCCAGTTGATTCGGAGATGGTATAAAGGGACGCGCAGACACTAATTCTCATACCACGTTTGCTTTTTTGTGCAAATACGTACAATAAGTTAATTTTCGATCATGAGGCTGAAGACACGGATATTATCCGTCGAATGAGTGGTTGGACCTGTTTATTTGTGGATCATTGGACGACTTTTTCCGTAACTAAGGATGTATGTTTTCGAATGGTGGGATGATTAATGAATAATGAGCTGAAACGACTTGTAAGAAACTGGTTAAATGTACACTATAGTTTTTAGACAGCCGATCCCAGTGGCCGTGCGGTCTAAGGCGTGGGTCTAATGCCGCTCGCTTACTAGGATCGCGGGTTCGAATCCCACCGGGGGCATGGATGTCTGTCTCTTGTGATTGTTGTGTGTTGTCAGGTAGAGGTCTCTGCGACGGGCTGGTCACTCGTCCAGAGGAGTCCTACCGACTGTGGTGTGTCTGAGTGTGATCGTGAAACCTCGAAATGAGGAGGCCTAGGCACCCGAAAAGGGGCTGTTGAGCCATAGGAAAAAAAATAGTTCTTAGACAATGGTGTAACATGCGAAATATCACTGATGTGTATTTGGACTCTTTTCATAGTAACAGTGTACAAACACGACGTTTCAAAAGCAGACTGCTTTCGTCTTCAGGTGAACTACGATTATAAGAATAAGTAATAATCTAAAAGAGCCAAAAACCTACAAATTCATATGTAAGACACACATTAATTCAAACCTCTAAATATAAAAATAGCGTTCTTGCTTGTTCAGGTGCTATGATTTTAATTTTTAATGAGGGATAAGTCATTTAATTTTATTACAATTTGTAGATTGAGTTTTGTGTACATTGTTTTTATATTTAGAGCTTTGGATTATTTTGTCTCTCACATATGAATTTGCAGGTTTTCGGCTCTTTTCGAGTGTTACTTTTTCTTAAAATTGTAATTCACCTGAAGA
Organism: Reticulitermes speratus; assembly: GCA_021186555.1. Lineage (NCBI taxonomy): Eukaryota > Metazoa > Arthropoda > Insecta > Blattodea > Rhinotermitidae > Reticulitermes > Reticulitermes speratus. The sequence continues at coordinate 8,997,401 of JAJKFL010000039.1, read as the reverse complement.
CGAAAGCAGTCCGCTTTTGAAACGTCGTGTTTGTATACTGTTACTATGGAAATAGTTAAAATACACATCAGTGATATTTCGCAAGGAACTGGTTGTAGCCCAATTTGATTTCCTTTCCCGGCACATGTTGTGAGGGACTGAGAGTAATACAAAAGCCCCTCCGTCAGGATGGCTGGAGTCGCTGTCGCGTTTCGAACCAGCCACCTTCCGACCACAAGTCAGAAGCTCTACCGCTTGTGTCAACTTGCTGGGTATTAAGTCGGTATTGTCAGACACGATCCATTTCTCCAATACTTTTGTATGCCCGAACACGCAACCATGAATAAGAAACGTTTACCGCAAGATTGCTTACAAGCTTGTCACGTACCGGCTCCACTGGCTGACTTACACTTTCTGTAAACTGTGGTCTAAAAAATGCCTTTTGAATCGATGACCAGTGTCCTTGATAGCAAAACACGGCTGCAGGTATGCGATGATGGCGCACCCGTGCCACGGACTGGGTTTTAGTGCAGCAGTAATATCAACACTGAACCTAGGTAGAAGCACGCAGATGATACAGTTTAATGCTCCAGTGTCTTCATAAAAATTGAAACGATTTCTTGAATGAAGCAACTTGCTTGCCATCTTAACATTTTGAAAGAAAACGCAGGTTTGTGGTACTGTTATGTGGCTGTGTCCGTGTGGTCGTACGATCATGTGTGTATCTCCCCTTAATGACGTCTGATGCAATACCATTAGAACAACCTTAAAAATAAATTTTGGCGAATTTTGAGGTAGAAGTGAAGCTATCGCCCCCTTAACGTAGTGTCCTGAAATTTTATGTAGTGAATGACCACTGAACGATACGCAACTTTTGTCGAGATGTCGTAATTATTTTGTAAGACATAAACAAAACATGGCGGTCATGCGAAATCGAGTAATAGTGTTTCGACAGAATTTTTTCCCCCCAAAGCGTTCAGACTGACTTTGAGGCCCAACCAACCTCCGATTTAGTGGGTACGAGGGACGCTTTCCTTGGGATTAAAGCAGCCGGGCCATGAAGCTGATCACTCACCTACATCTAGTGCCGAGATGAGGAAAGGGTGGAACTATACCCTTATTCTCCCATAGACCTTCCATGCTGTTCACACGGACACCTTTACCTTTTAGTTGTGTGTCTGATAGCGATAAGTTCTAAAGCAGTTGTGCTAGATAACTGATATTTTGTATGTACAGTGAACCCTTCATTATCTGATGTTATATGGGGGGCGGGGGGGGGGGGTCGTAAGAGCCGTTCAGTTCGGCTTTTTGGGGTCCTGTTTCCTAACCTATAGCCTAGCCTATAAATGCCAATTATGGAAGCCAAATAACCGAATATTGGCAACGTTTTAACATAAAAACAATACTTATATGTTATAATTTTGATACGGATTAAGAAAATAAGTCCTGAAACATTTTAAGCTCTAGATACGCTTCGAGAGCTTCCGCGAGTTAAAGAAGATTGACTTCTGTCGCGTAGGCCTTGGCTAACTTCAGTGTCCTCGCTGCATTACTGGCTCGCTCAAACATAAAGCATAATGTGCTACCTAAATGATAAATTCAAGTTTTTAGCAAGTAATTTGGTGTCACTTTCCAATAATCGTTCTGAAGTTTCGGATAGGCGAGTGTGTTAATGCGGGTATCGGTCATTCGACAGTCACTTGACATCGGTTTCGCTGTGTATAGACCTTAAACCACTGCTTCCCAAACTTTTTCCTTCATTACCCAAAACCGCTTATCAGAAAGTCCTTTTTACCCAATGTAGGTAAAACACTAACTGCACAGAAAACATATTTGACAAGTGAAGAGAGATCGGTAAAACATAGGAAGCAAACAATATGTTTGATGCAATGTCTTTAATTTAAACATCTCTAAACATTTTAGCAGCCACAAAAATTTGATAATTATTCACCATGAATATTTCACCACCCAGATCCCAGCTAATGATTATAATGCCAGTGCTCCATCGTATTTACTAGTTCCTGAAAATCTGGAACTATTGGAGACAGAGCACACCTCACATCGTATTCGGGGTTCAGCAAACAGTTTCGTTTTGTGCTCTTTATGAAGGCAAGAGTGGAAAATCCTACTTCACACATGTAGGTGCTTCTTCTGCACTTTTACGGTAAATTTTAATATGTATTCCGAGGTGTGTCGTTACCCAAAGAAAAACCACTTTTACCCAATTTTGGGTAATTTACCCAGGTTTTGGAAGCACTGCCTTAAACTAATCAACATACTTCATATGCAACTTTACTCCTGGAAGTCCCATGTTAAAAATGCAAACATCACGAAGATGAGTGTAATTGAGGATGGAGTTGGACTTATTTCTGGTAAATATTTTTTCCCCCATGGCTCGACAGCCCTAGTCGGCCTAGGCCTCCTCATTGTCGAGGCTTCACGATCACACTCAGACACACCACATTCGGTAGGACTCCTCTGGACGAGTGATCGGCCCGTAGCAGAGACCTCTATCTGACAACACACAACATTCACAAGTGACACACATCCATGCCCCAGGTGGGATTCGAACCCGCATTCCCAGCAGGCAAACTGTTGCAGACCCACGCCTTAGACCGCGGTGCCAGTGCGATCGCCTATTTCTGGTAAATATAACGCATTTAAAACGTTACTGTTGGAAATAGGAAGGTAAAATATCTATGCGGTCATTGATTGGTGGATGTACTTTAGAGAAGCTCGTCAAGAAAATCAGCCATTGCAAATGCGTCCCAGAAATTCTCGTTCTGTCATGAAAGGGCAAAATAAAGTTTTGTACAAGACGCAAGATCTGATTCAATGGCCATGTGGTATGTGGAACGGAAGATAAATTGCATGATTAAGGTAGGCCAACCGACTAAAGACTTGACGTCTGGGGTTTTTGGCCTGGGGAATGGGAATCTGAAGTGTTTCTCTTTACGGTCACGTCCAAAACGCTCTCGACCCTGTCATCTCACCGCCTCTCATGCAAGAGGTAACGGTACTAAGACAGCCGGAGCGTGAACGGCGACACTTCATCTACTGTCAGAATGGAGTAGGCATAGAGTTAGGGCCTTGTACTTTATGACGACTGTAAAAGACACACAGACACCCTGAAGAATTACGTACTAGTCTTTAATGGTTGGTCGATGAAGGTCGCTGAAAAGACAATTTCATTTCATCGTGTGTTTTTATTAAGCCCAAACAAAGGAAGACATGGAAATCGGTTTACCGTCTAATTTTACACTTCGATGCCCACAACGTAGACGAGGAACTTCATGTTTCCATAAAATGCGAGCAAAATTAAAAACTCTTTCCCAAGTTTCCGCAGGCGAATTTTTGCCTTGGATTTTATTTTAATATTACAATTTTCGTTCTTATTGTGAACTTCCATTGAGTTTTCCTTTTATTAAATCTAAATGCTTTTGAAACCTATGTTCTGTATTGTGTACCTAATTGATATTTTCTCAGGAACAGACACATTTAGGCACTTTTCTCTCACTTTAGGCCTATTGCGGCTAGAGAAGTCCCATGAATGGTGCGTATGAGGGTGTTCTAAGCGTCACCTCTACATCTAATGTTCGATTCCCATCCAGCCTCCTATGGCCTATATCAACCAGGCCAACGAGCTGTCACTAACAAATTTATCACGTGGTTATCAATTCCAAACTGTCTATGAAGAGAATAGGCGCAGGAGGGGTTAAGTAAGACTGTTCCTTTATTTACTAAAACAACACGCCGTGAACGTACATAGGGGGGTGGAGGTATACATCCACGCATTCATAACACTGGCACTAGATGGAGATGAATGGTCTGATTCAAGCCCCGACAACTCTGCCGCACGGGGAAATCTCCTTTCATGTCATGGGCTAGGAGGCTGGGTGGGCCCCACATTCTGTCGGGTAGCTTTGCCGAAGAGATAAAACCTCTTCACTCTGCCCAGAAACAACCACGGTTGCTCGATTTTCTAGCCCTTAGTGACTGAGCTATCCCGGCTCGACTGGACAGTAACATAGGTAGGCACTCGGGAGGGGGAAACGCTGCAGCTCGATGGACATGGGGGGGGGGGGGGTCAAATCATGTGACTTCCTTATGTGACCTCAGGGTAGTTCGATGTAAGCTGGAGCTATACATTTGAACTTCAACCTACTGGCTGGTTAAAAACTGTCACATTTAATTTTAGGATTCTCAATAACTCTGTGACTCCCAGAACATAATAGGATATGACGTAAGTAGGACGGAATCCAGCATGCCAGGGGTAACCAGCTTTTTTTTTTTTTTTTTTTTTTTTTTTTTTGGGGGGGGGAAAGGGCCACAGCCATTTTTGTGGGCTGATTCGCAGGCCACACGTGTAAAAGTCACAATCAGTTGTACACCTAACTGCCAAAATTATTATGTACCTAATTTATATATACATATACTTAAATGTAATTTACATTTGTGACTGCAGTCAGCGTAAGTCAAGCTGGCAGGCCGCGGGTTTGACACCCCTGTGACAGGTAATTCTCACTGGTACCGGCGGCTTGTTAGTTCATATGGCACGCGGACTACTCAAGCATAATTGCTCTTTGTGAATCCTGATCATAGGACTGCTATTTATATGCATATTTATGTGACAAGATTTGCCTGGTTCGTGAAAATGTAGGATTTACAATGGGACATTCATGTGAGCAGTGTTACGATCTTCGAGTTCCATGCAGTCGGTGTCTTCACCAGCTGAGTAAGTATCGCCTTTCGCCGGAAGAACCTGTCATGGAGTTTGGTCGACGTGTCTTCGTATTCGTTATTGCTGGGGCGTCAGTGGAAGTTGTTGGCCTCAGAGGTCGCTCTGTCCGTGCGGTTGTACAATGAAGACGGACTGTGTTTACTACGCGGTATGAAATGGTCCATTTAATGCAATTCAGGTTAATTTTCGCATTTAGTGTTTTACATTTTCCACATTCGTGTCTTCAGGAAGTTCGTAAACATAACTAGTAAGAGAGTATTGTAACCTGACACACAACAGACACATTTTAAGAAACAATGACTTACCACTCAACGCACGTTCTGACAATGTGCGAAATATACACATAGAGTAAGGATTTTCGCTCCTTTTCTCCCCCCTCCCTTTGTTTATGAAAACGCATTACTTGAGGGGAACCTATCATTTGATATAAGACATGTATTTCTGTATTTTCTACAGCGTGTGTTCGAAACATTTCTGCTTTAATCACCCGCTATTTAGAACTGACATGCGCACAGAAACTTACGTATTTGTCCATATAACGTCTGCTATTATTGTCCCATTTGAACCAAATTGGTAGTCTAAACAAAGTTTAATGAAACCTCTTGTTATCACATGCCATAACATCCCGTTTAGCTTTTCTCGAGTTGTTGCATGTGGACAGAGGGACAGACAGACAGACAGACATGAAGAAGCCAATAGGTAACATTCTGACACTTTACGTTAGTGCTAGGTTATGTTGTGAACATGTTTCGTGTTATGACGTCACGGTGTCTCATGATTATTATTAACTCACTAACTAAACTGCGTGGAGCAGATTCTTCCTCAGAAGCTAACAAATCATCAAACAGTCTAGAATTTCCTTGAGATCTGTGCTGTTCTGGGATATTACGCAACGTTCAGTGGTAGTTCTGTACCGACGATTCGGGACAACCTATTGGTCCCATCTTGAAGGGTCAAGACCCTTGAAGATGGTACCGATAGGTTGTCCCGAAATGTCGGTACAGAACTACCAGTCAGCGATGTGTAATATATCAGAAGAGGGCAGATCTCATCTACATCTCGGCGGAAGCCTGAAATCACCCATAGAATATCCTTGTATTTCATGGAACCCGAAATGTTCATATTATACTTCCATTCACATATTGTGTACTCTTATCCATACCAAAGAGGTAAAGCTACCCTATTACAGGAGTTTGAGGCTACCAGAATTTCTAGACGGTCGGCACGTGAAGGTGATAATGTTGTCAACCCTACGCAACGGCCGCCTTTACCCCCAGGAGATATTCCTGGTACTCATTTCTGTTAGACGCTGAGTCGACCCCAGAGCCATAGTGCGGCCGGAAGGATTAAGTCAATGCAGAATCCCAATGACCCCCACCGGGAATTGAACCCGCGACCTTCTGGCTTGTAGTGGAGTTCCTCAACAACTGCGCCACCGTGTACCCCAAATACCAAGTCGACCACTTTATGTTTTATTATAACTTATATGACCTCCTAGCAACCAAAGCAGAAGATGTTTGCCTTAGGAATGGAACTGGAAGCAGAGGATTTCATGCGTTCGTTCTTATTGGTTCATCGGTATAATTGGGAGCATTTGAAGAAGAGGCGTCATAAGTGACAAAGATTCCAAGCAACTTGCGTTGAATAAAAACGAACGTAGTAAAAGCTCAAAGTAATCGTGAAATGTTCCGAGCAATATCAAAATATAGGATGAAGAAAAGTATTAAGGCTATTAGTGCACAAATATTATAGCTTAAGACTAGCCATTGTTTTTGTGATTTTGTTATTAAAGTGTGGATCGTGAATGTGGCTCCCAAAAAGAAAATGGAATCTTGAATCTGCTGTGGCTGTGACACTCCGTGGCAGGTAAAACAAAAACTGTGCTGGCAACATCTGTCGAATACCGAGCTATAAAAATGAGAACAAATATATGGCATCGCCTTACTTGTACTTATTATGGCGAGAGAAACTTTGGACAATAAATTGTGATCCGCATTCTGTTTTCTTTACATGAACTTCTACACTACGCTGGTCTTGTTTAGGCCTGTGTTGGTCACTTTTGTTATTTTTAGAGTCGAATCTAGTAGCATTCCGTGTGTGTTCCCTGTGAACGTAAAATATTGTAGTTCTTTTTACATAAGAAGTTGTGTACATTAAGAAGACCCATTTTCAACCATAGCAGATCATTTAAAAAGACCGTAAAATTGCTGTGTAAATTAATTTCAAGATTTTAGGAATTTCAAGGTTCCGACTTTCTACATATAAATCAGCGTACTAATTTAATTTCAGAAATCACTTTTGTTTCAAGATTCTAGTTTACAGAGTAATTTTGCAACAAAAAAAATCATATTTCACTTCACTGGAGTGCGTGGGGGATTCTGTGTTAATTACTTTTGGCTAACATTTTATATTACGCTGTTTGTGTATTTCTATCATAGGCGTAAATTGGCTAATAACATTGGGGGTGGGGGAGCGGGGGACAAAATCGACCGTGGGTATTGAATAGACTAGTATGTACTGTGACCACTTGAAGCTTACTGCTCCATGTTTCGACGTTAAGAGTTTATTTAAACATGACAACATCGCTACATGCTTCCAACCAAGCCTGAACTTGTTACGTCACATGCAGATGGAACCAGGGTTATTTAAATAGCGGCGGCAGAACAGGGTACAAAGTGACAGGTAAGGTAAAGTGGTCCCATACAGGCCTTGGCAGGCCCTTAGGGTTCCAGGAGGTCGAGGCTCCCAGGTTTTTAGACAATCGGCACATGAAGGTGGTAAGGTCAGCCCTACGCACCGGCCACCTTTACCCCCTTTACTCATTTCTGTTAGAGGCTGAGTCGACCCCAGGGCCATAGTGCGACCGAAACGATTATGTCAATGAAAAATTCCATCGGGAATCGAACCCGCGACGTTCCGGTTTGTAGCGTAGTGCCTCAACCAACTGCGCCACCGCGCGCCACACCCCACAAAGTGACAGCACGAAATACATATTGTGACGATCTCTCTTTAACGCTTATTGATCAGTTACAACAGACATTTGTCGGATCCATATGAGTTTCGGTTCTAATTTAGTTTACTCAAAAAACTCGAAGGCATCAAGTTAAGGTTGTTGGTGTCGTTTAAACAAAACACACTTGTTACCCTTCTACTCCTTAACATGTTGAAAGGTCTATAAAATATTAGTTCTGATAAACACTGTAGTCATAAAACACACTCAAAATCAAAGTATCAAGAGGAGATATGCCGTGGAAGGGAAAAGGCTAAGCAGAACAACAAAACAAAGTTTTCCAGATCAATTTTGAAATATGCCGTAGTTACGTCATTATATTACTTTCCTGTAACGACTGAAACACATTACTTTCCGAATGAAACTGAAGTACGGTGTGAACCAGTGGCGGTCTTTTCTAAACTCGGCAATGAACACCGTGGCCACATTTCTAAATTAGATATAATATAAGAAACAATAATTATAGAGGTCAGCTATGAAACGTATCCTGATTTTTACACGTAAAGCCGCAAACCATCCCACAATAACGGTAGTGGCCCTTTGCCAGAAATGATTAGACACCCTTGAGTTAGTGCTCCATAAAAGGCGTTTAAAACGTTGAATAGCTGATAGACTATTAGCCTCTCAGTAAGGACTCGGTTCCAGGGACTTAGTTGTAAAACAGTCGGGCAGAGTGTAATGTTCCAGCCCTGAGTGTTGTACCAAAAAGGTTGGTGTAGAAGTGTGTTTGTATTCGGGAGGTACCCGGTCTGAATCGGCCGAGACACAGACTGTCCTAATTCAGGTTCTCCTTATTATTCCTCGGGCCCTCCAGGCAAATGTCTGGGCAGTCCCTCGATTACGCCACGACTGTTTCCTTCCAAATCCATTCCAGTTCATCCCACCGTCGATGCTAAAGGGTCTCAGACATTCTTAGTCTCGTAAAATGAATTACAAATATAAATATCGAAGTCTCCTGAGATAATACGCTGTCTATTTTGGTAAATAGTTACCGACGTTTCGAACGATCTCTGCTTTCAACTTCAAGGCCAAGCAGCCCACTCTTCTTGGAGTGCTTAGCCCTGAACATGAAGGTACTGACATGCTTCAAAAAATGGGGGGGGGGAATTATTTACAGAATGACACAGCATAACAACATCCCTGGAGACTTGCAACTTTTGCAGCACCGCTGTGAGAACCTCAGATCTTTAAAAAAAACACAAATACGCCAAACATAAGACCTGAAATGTTGGACATTTGTTACTTTATAGTCACACTATCTGTTCCTAATTTTTCCGTTTCATTTACTCTCGAACGGACAGTTTCATATTAAAATTTTAATTTCTTCCGCACACGGCAGTATCTCTTATCCTTACTACAGCATCTCAACTCTATATAGTACCCAAGCAGCTTTACGTTTTTCAGAACTGATCTCGTCTAATTTTTATAACTTACGCAATTTGTTTAGTGGGTTGCCTTGGTTACAATGAACTCAACAAGTCGATTAGAGAAGTTAATTGTTTTCCCCTGTCGACACCGAACATGGGCGTGCCTTTGCTACCCATTTACAAGTGAAGGTTCAGTAAACACATAGCCACTACATCGCAGTAAGTAAATTTATGGATAAACAGAAAAGTTTACGTATACAAAAAGAGAAAGATAGAGAGCAAGAGAGTAAAGATCCGATGAATATTAGAAAAGGCGGGCTGAAGCTGTACCTCCACTCTCTCCACTAAATAAATATCTACAACTACTGCAGTTAAAGCTCATAAGGTCTGAGTTGGTATTTACTCGTTTCTTCAGGTTTCCCTTCTCGTCTTTTTTATTTGGTATCGTGTTCAGACTATATAACAAGGAACAACGTAAATAAAAATGGCAACATCACTGAATGACCACGCTATGAAAATATGTCCGTAGTTGCATTTTATTTCTTACTTTATGTAACGACACTTGGAAAAAACCTACCCAGTTCTGTGACACACCTTATTTCGTAATACGACGCTCAAAATTCGCCAAGAAAGTTTGTGTTCCACAGATAGTACGTGTATTAACTATTCCACAGAAGGCTGCATAATTGGAAACCAAGGCTTGTTACCGTTTTCAAAATTTCTGGCACCGGACTTGTGCCAGCTTCATGAAGTTTACATCCTCTTATTTTTAACCACGATAATATTATTCTTCCTTCTATGACCAGGTCTCACTAGTGACTCTTCTCTTCGGCTTTATCATCCACAAGTATGTATATTTTTCTCAACTTGCCCATTTGTGTGACAACTCCGTTTCGTCCTAATTAATTCAATTACTCTGAGGACATATGGAATACAAATTATCCCATTTCTTCCTGAGATCTGCGCTCTTTTGGGATATTACGCAGCGGCGTATGATAATCCTTTACCGACGTTTCGGGACAACGTATCGGTCCAATCTTCATGGGTCAAGACGTTCAAGAAGCCCCTTGAAGATGGGACCGATACGTTGTCCCGAAACGTCGGTAAATAATTACCACACGACGCCGCGAAATATCCCAGAAGAGCACACATCTCATCAACATCGCGGTGGAAGCCTGAAATCAAGGTAATTTCTTCCGTTTTGGTAGTTCCAAATAGTTTTCCTGGGCCTCTTAAGAAACTTAAAAATCGTGCTGAATTTTGCTCTTAACACACAAAAAACTTTTATTTATGGTGAAGGTTTCCGCAGCAGATGCTACGGACGCACCGCAGCCTAGAGGCTTATTGTGCAACCCTGTGATGAATATGATAGTTTTTTCGTTTTTCCAAGTAATGGAGCACCGGTGGAATGAAATTTACAGGGGAAAACCGAAGTACTCGGGGAAAAACCTGTCCCAGTACCACTTTGTCCACCACAAATCCCACATGGACTAACCCGAGATCGAACCCGAGCCCCCGCGGTCAGAGGCCGGCGACTAACCGCCTGAGCCATGGCACGGCCACAAGAATATATAATAATAATAATATAATATGAAATATTATAATATTACAGCAATACCATGCTGAAAACCTCAGAGCAGAATGTTAGTGTATGCACCACTTGTTTTGGCACGGAAAAACTCTGTATTTATAGTCACACAGTGTATTTGTGGGTTTCGTAATTTTCTCAGAATATACAGCCATCTTTTGTCCATGAACAGTATTAATAGAAAATTATGTTTAAAGGAGACCCGGTGTTTTCTGTTATGTTTGAATCAAATTGTTTAAATAGTACAGTACATAGATGAATGCCAATTTTCACCGACTTCAGGGATTCAGATACAATGCAGCTCAAGAAAGCAAGTGTGTCTTCATTCGTTTCTGGTTTGAGGCCATGGAGGCACAATCCATAAGGTAATATTTACGGACTTAAAGAAAGATCCTCTGGCACCCAAATGTAGGTTCCAGAATTTTAAATATGGAACATTTTAGCATGTCCCTTCCCCATCACCTGGCTTCTAATCCAGGCGGCTAAATTTCAAGTCTTCCAACCTAATTAACAACAGTGTTGGTTTCATGATGGTAGTGTGTAGCTGTCCTCACCTGTTGCATATACGACACTTTTCGTTCATTACATCTTAAATTACCATATAGGCCTACTATTGCACAAATGTTTCTTTCTGATACGTCAGGCCGTATGCCTTCTTTCGAAATCAACATATTCTCGATTTTAAAACCTGTATACAAAACTTTTATCTGATTTTTTGTTATTACTATAGCTTAGTCCGGTGGGCCGGCAGAGCGTAGTCGGTATAGCGACTCGCTACGAGCTGGACTGTTCGGGGGTCGAATCTCTTTGGGGGCGAGATTTTCAGCACCCGTCCAGACCGGCCCTAGGGCCTACCCAGCCTTCTGTACAATGGGTATCGGGTCATTCCCGGGGGTAAAGCGGCCGGGGAGTGGCGTTGACCACTCACCCCAATCTAGCGCCGAGGTTAAAGAAAGAGTAGAGCTATACCTCTACTCCCCCTCTGGACCTTCATGGCCTTTTCTACGGTGAGCTTTACCTTTACTGTAGCTTAGTCCATAACTACTCTACGGGCTGGACAACTGAGAAATTGGTTTTATATTCGCAGCAGAGGCAGGAAATTTTCCTCTTCTAAATCGCCCCCTATCCAGTGGCTACTGGGAGCTCTTTCTCCGGAGGTAAAGTGACCACAGCGTGCTAATGACCATATATATGCATCTAGTGCTGACATTAAAAATTATGGAGCTACATTTTCACTCCCCATACAACTTCATAGCGTGGAGATTAATTAATAACAGGCATAAAAATCCGTTTAATATTATTATATCATCATCATTATCCTCACGATCATCACTAGCCACATGGCCCTAATATGATTAGCTGCCAAGCGTTAATCTTATGTATCGGAGTGCTGCTATTTGGTTTTCGTATGTTGAATTACATAATCATGCTCAATTGTTTCTTCGCATAGAAAAATTATTATTATTATTATTATTAACAGCCAATTTATTTAATCCGATTCTCCTCGCAATTATGATTTAGTTTCGATTTGTTAAACTTAGAACTCTGTTCCAGATAAGATATCAATGCTCTAATCCGTAGCATCGTCTTCCGTTGTTACTGCTGCTGCTAGTCTCCTTGTACTTACTAAGCAAATACAGGACAGGACTTCTAACCGTTTAAGGCACAGTGGTTATACCATGCGCACCTCTTTCTTTAATTCTTCAATGACTTTGGGGTTTAAGTTCCAACTACTGACCAGGACGGAGGGGTTTTAAGTTATTCTGGTGCAAGGGACCAAGGGCGTATCTAGGTTGGGGCGAGTGGTGTGGCCGCCCCGGACAGCAAAGACCAGGGCGGCAGAACGAATATTTTAAATAAAAAATAATAATTTACTGCGCTCAACAAATTTTAAATTGTGGAGTTAAACAGAAGTAAATTCAGTAAATAATTGTAATTTTTTCAAAATCATAATTTCTGTCAGTGGCAGCCATTGCGATTGCCCGCCTGGGGCGTCAAAAAACCTAGCTATGCGTCTGTATGGGACCAAAATCTAACAAGCAGGACACACATGACAATAAATACAGACGAAGAGTATTACAAAATCTCAATTTCCATTAAGAAATCTAGATTATATGCGTTCTTTTATTTGAAGTGCTCTAATTCTGGACACCATATATAAGCCCTTTCAGCCTTCTACTCAATGGGTACAAGAGACTCTTTACCAGAGGTAAAGTAGCCGGGGAACGTGAAGCTGAACATTGAGTTCCATCTAGTGTTAGCGTTAAGAATAAACGGAGATATACTGCATTCAACCATACGCCCTCAACGTGTGATGTTTAATTGAACACATGGACAACTCCAGCTCCTTTACGTATAAGACCTTTAGTTTAGCAACTGTTATATAAAAACACGGTTTAGCTTAGTAATTATTCCAGTGCTACTCTTGAAGCAAAACACTGCTAAAATGATGCGAAGATGAATCTGATTCATAAGCACTTTAATAAACAGATTTTAATTAGTCATGTTTATCCTATTACAACCGCCATTAACCCAGTGAAGTAAATAATATTATTATTTATACCACATTTCGGATCGTGTCTGGCTCTATGCTTAACTGTTTTTGTGTGAAGTTTATCTAGTATTTAAAATCCAGCATCTACCTGACAGCCGGACCTAAAAACACTGCGTCACCATCACAAAAACTGAAGGGGTAATATTGTTTGGGGTAATAATCACTGCTTGTTCTGAGAATATTACGAATCGTAAATACACTTCTTGGGGGAGATGTACAGATTTTTTTGTGTCAAAAAGATGGCACACATACTAAGTAAGGTGTTTTGTAGCACCATTCTTAATTATTGTTTAAAAAATGACCTTAAAAAATTGCTTTATTTGAAGTCTCCTACGCTTACGCATGTGATTTTCACACTGTCTTACACCTTGGGATATGACGAGCCGTTTTTGAGAAACAGATAAAGTTCGGTTTGCATTTCGTTTTGGCTAACTGATACGAACAAAAATTAAATTCACCAAACAGGCTTTGGCCAGTGTACCAACAATTATCCGTACTAAATTCGATCAAAATATGCTCAATAGTTCTGGCCATGAAACGTGTGGGCAGGCAGGTGGACGCTTATGACTTCTCTTATGCTTTCAGTGCGTGAACTTGGCTCAAAGAAAGCATGACAATTCTGTGGGAATTGGACATGAGTGAAGCAATGCAAAGTTTGTTGCCAAGTTGTTTAAAATGCGTAGTGTCCAGTCTCTGAGACCAGTGCGTGAGACGTATTTTTACGAGCAGCTGTGAACTCTTGTAAGTGTGTCCAGTAACTTTCATCCAGCTGCTGGGAAAACAACAACTGCAAAGCAGACAAATGATAAAAAAATTCTGCGTTTGAAAACAAGCTATATATATATATATCACATTACACTCTTATATAGGACCTATACCATGCACTGCTAGATGAAGTTTATACAAAATTATCTTGTGTCGCTTTTCGATTAAAGTTATCCTCAGGTAGAAATAGTAACTTGTGAATTATTTGAGCGTGTATTTGACTTAGGCTACATTACCCCGGTCCTAATTATTCTTGTCAATTCCAACAGTCTGCTCCAAATTAATATCCCAGAAGATGTCTAATTTTCAAAGTTCAAAAGCAGTCACTAGATAACAAGAGTTGAGGGAAAACCAACATAAAACAATGCAAAATAATGTGTCGATTTCAGCTCGACATTGAACCTGGTACAGCGGAAAGCGCTGTCAAATTTAACTCGACATTAGACGGACAAGGGTTAAGATTACGTTCTTTTGATATATGACAATCTATGGATCTTGATACTAGATGGAAAGGGATTTCTAGCTCCAAGATGCAGCCTCTTTAACCCTGGCGAACCCTTTGATATGATGTCGAATAGGTAAAAGAATCAGTCCTGTGGTTGTTGCGAGTATGAAGGAATTGGGTGTGTGATTATGGACTGCCTTCAGCTTGGTTAACATGTAGTAACCACTGGTGGCTTCAGTGGACGCGACTTTAAAGCTTCGACTTTCAGAAACATTTACTGTCCAACGAAGTAATTTTGCACTTAAAAGTTTACCAGATAAATCAGTTATTGCAATCTTCATGCGGACATTAAACAGGTCTAAAAGGTGAAGGTAAATTTCACCCTAAAACCTGCCATGAAGGCCCAGAGGGGGAGTAGAGGTACAGCTACACTCTTTCTTTAACCTCGGAACTAGACGGGGGTGAGTGGTCAACGCCAAGCCCGGCCGGTTTACCCAAGGGAACGACCCGGTACACATTGTATAGGAGACTGGGCGGCTCCCATGGTCGATCTGAACCGGTGCGGAAAATCTCGCTCCAACAGGGGTTCGATCCCCGGACCTTCCAGCCCGTAGCGAGTCGTTAAACAGGCCCAACACTATTTAATTTCTCTAAAAATCGCCGTACAGTTGTCCCCTTACTTAAACAAATAGCCATGAAGGCGTATGGAGGAAAGGAGGTATAACTCCAAGAGTTCCTATCCTCAAAACTAGATGGAGGTGAGTGGTCATCTTCACGCCTCACTGCTTAACTCCTGAGGAAAGAGCCCCTGGCACCCACTGAATAGGAGGCTCTGGGGGTCCCAGAGCCTGTTTTGGACGCTTCTGGGAAGAGAAAAATTTGTAGCCGCTGCGGTTCCTCGGTCACCAAGCCCATGCCGTCACTATACCACTGAGCCATTTGTTATAAACATTCCTGAAATGGCCATTAATTTGGAGAATACTTAAATCTTACATGTCGAAGTACGTAGAATTGCAGATGTATGAGAAAGTGTTGTAGAAGACAAAGAGGAAAGTTATAAAGAGGGTGGGAAAGGAAGACGAGGAAGACGATAACATATCGTCAGCTGGTAAAATAAGTACCAACCGTAAAACTACGTTTATACCTCTTCGTTTAGAATCAACTGAATGTTCCCTTAGCCAGTTGGCCCGTCCTTTCTGTCAGTCCGGCACGTGTTGAGGAAAGATTCTTCAGTAGCCTTACTGCAACTGCATTCCCGCGTGACCGCAACCCCCCCCCCCCCCTAGTGCATATAAGGAAATGTGGATATCGACTTGTACAGAAAAGCAGACACACATGTAAGGCAATTCGTATCATCTAGCACAAAAGAATTAGCTGGCTGATATGGCACTTAGGAATAGAGAAAAGAGAACGAGAAGGAAGAAAGAGAAAAGGATGAAAGATAATCGCTGAAGTGATAAAAGACGTATCGGTATAATGATCTACCGCTAAGACGTATGGCCTATTATTTAATATATGTGGATAAGGAAGTCGTACTGAGGTTAACCGTCTGAAGTATGAAGTTAATCTAAATATCCATTAAACATTCTGCTTCTACACACGACGTGCACATTACAACGAGCCCACGGGTTAACGCTGTTCATTCTGTGTACAAAAGTAAGCGTTTCTTAATGTTAAAGCAGATGGTATATATAAGAACCACTGTGTTTTAAAAGCTTAAGAGAAGAAATTTGTCATAAAACTTAACACGCAACTAACTAGATTAATGCAGCAGGAGCCCACAGCTCTCAGTCAGTAGACGCTAAAGAATCCGAAGATTTGAGTTGTTAAAATCACCCAGTATTCAGTCCAACAAGATGCACCATATGTATATACGTATTAAAAAGATATAAAAAGTTATGAAAAGACGATCACACACATTGCTAGTTCAGTTTTGTGAAATGTTACTTTGATATGAATCCCTGATGAAGATCCCATGATGCATCGAAACATGTAGAACCGATTAACAAGATCTTGTAATATAGAATATCTGTAAACAATAGAGGGCATTTTGTTGGACTGAATATTTTGTGATTTGATTATCGACAATGCACGGTGTGAACAATATAAAATTTATTTTGATATTCACAACATCCCACCACTGATTTCTATCCTGAGCCAGATGAATTCACTCCACACGTTCCCATCCTCCTTTCGAGATCCATTTCACTATTATCTTCGCATCTGTACCTGGGTCCTCCAAGCGGTCTCGTTTCTTTCGGCCTTCCCACCTAGAACGCTGTATGCATTTCAGTTTACTTCCATACGTGCGACATGCCCTACCCATCCCATTCTCCTTAATTCAGTCGTCCCAATAATATCTGACGAGGAGCACAAATCACAAAGCTCATCAATGTGAAATTTTCTGTCGTCTCCAGCCAGTCTCTTCCCCTTTCTCAGCCCCAGATATTCCCCTCAATACTTATAACTATATAGTTATATATAGCTAATTCTTCACGTTTTTAGATAGTAGACCAGAAGAATAATGCATTCAGAACTGACTGACAGCAAGCATTATCAGAATTTAATTACTCTTAAATTTTGTTATTAAAGCAAATAAAAATTTTTTGCTAGTGTCGTTCCCAAATACTCGAAAGTTGCTACATTTTTTAAAGGATTTATTAGATACTGTTTGTTATGGTCATGCGTCTTGAATGTCTAGTACTCTGTTAACAATACTTGATTATGTAAATCACTCACTCTTCTCTGCATCTGCCTTTAGACCAGGCTCCTTACTTTCTTGTCCACTAGATTAACCTCAGCACAGAGCAGAAGCTGACGTGTCCCATTCCGGTTCAATTCCTCCTACTTTTCTTGGATCTTCCCAATAGCGTATTCTAAAGCAAAGTTCAACAGCATTGGCGGTAAAGCATCAACCTACTTTTCCGACCACAGTCAACAGGAAAATTATCGGACAAATATTTGCCTGTCGGACTGTACCATACAAATCTTTTAAACTAATTTTCATTAACAAGACTTGTTTCATGTGTAACCAAACTTGATGGCATTATTGCACAACAATCCTTTTTTATCCGTATCTCAGACTTTCTTCTTCTTCTTCTCCTATTTTTCTTCTTCTTCTCCTCTTTTACTTCTTCTTCTTCACCTCTTCTTCTTCTTCTTCTTCTTCTTCTACAGCATTACCGACTAGGACCTCTGGCCTCTTCCAGTTCACAATTCGCTTATAGTTTCTTGAAATCTATCACCAGCTGATGAACTTTCCCATTGTATTTCTACTTTTCTGCAATATTTGACGAATGCTGAACAGTTTTTCATTGGCAGATATTATACCACAGTTCACACTAATATTTTGGTCTACATTTTCGTTAATCTTGGGGTAAAAATGATGATGTCCAAAGGAGAATATTTAAATCCAGGACAGAAGAAATAATAGGAGGCTGAGAAAATTACGTAACGAGGAGCTATATAATTCGTAATATTACTAGGGTGCTAACACTAAAGAGAATTAAATGACAAGGCACTATCACACCTGGAAGAGTTAATAAATTCGTACAAGATTTTAGTTTGCCTGCCAAAAAGAGACCATTTGGGAGACGTAGGCGAAGATACGAGAATGACATTAAAACGGATTTTAAAGAAAAAATGTTTCTGGATGGTTGATTTAGTTCAGTGTCTGATTTGAAAACAGCGTCAGAATGCATAAAGAGAGAAAAGTTCACTAGCTGAACCTTGTTAGCATCTGAATAAACACTCCGCCCCACGATATTAGTTAAGCAGGTCCGGAATGTAAAGATTGAGGCTACACTTTAGGTAGTGCGTTTTACCCGGCGCATAATCCACACAGCAGAAGCGGAAGTAGCAGCCGGTAGCATGAGGCGTGAAGTCAATGCCCCGGCCGATGGGTCACTGCTTGTTTAATTTCTCAGTGTAAACCTGGAAATTCGCTTCTCCGGCTCCAGATCATACGAGTTCAATAGGCCTACGCTAGGACTGTCTGCTTGACTCAGAAATACTTTCAAAATTACTGAAAACAGAAAAGCATCATATAGTTTGCGAAGCAAACATGTTACTCTTAAGGAGTCTTAGCTTAGCACAGCGTAGCCTTCATTACAGAAATGCATTTGTGTAGTACTGACGATTGTGTAGGCTTATACACACATGACATCAGCAGTACAATCCCTCTAGGATTCGATGATCCCTATCCCTGCCTGCACGTGACGCAGCAAACACCAGTACAAAGCCAGCATATACGAAGGTCGGTACGAAAGTAATGCCTCCTATTTTTTCTCAGACACTATAATTACAACAGTAATGAAATTTACATATATAATGGGTACATTCTTTACATGAGATTATTTGTGCACTAAGTCTTCTTCATTATCAACACACATTTTCCACGACTGTGTACCTCCACGTTTATGATATCTCGTCGATGATCGATTGTATATCAGTTGCTAAGATACGGAGAAATCTTATGGTCTGCTTTAAAATACTCAATTATTTTTCTAAAATATATTCATGAATTTTAACATTTAGGGACAATAAGAGAGCGAGGGCGTCAGAAGTGTTGCTTTGCGGCCATTTCCTACCTTGTTTCAAATTACAGATTTATGCGATTCGCAGATATGTTCTGTTAATACTTTGTTTAATTACTGTGTAAGGGTCAGTGGCAAAACTGCTAATCTACAGTAAATATAGAGCATTATCTTGCAGTGGTGTGGAGATAAAGATTTAGGCCAGTATGGGAACACAGACGGAGGAAAGACAACTAAAAGGTCGAAAGGAAGAGAATGAAATAAGTAAAATTTCATAGAAGCAGCTTCGTTTCCAACCTCCAAGAAAGTTTTTAATTTATTCTCTTATAACAGATCCTCTTTACGCAATATTATTATTATTATTATTATTATTATTATAAAGCAATGGAAGGAATTTACTTGCAAAATCGTCATAATCTGCAATCGTTACGATATATTAGACTTATTCATTCATTCATTTCTTAGTCTGTCTTACGATAGGTCATTAGCCTCTTCCAAAGCGAGTTCTTCACAGAGTGCGATCTAGTGTTTCCTCTTTCATGTTCCAGTATCGTTCCTTTGGCTGAAGGTCATCCAGTAGCCGCTTATGTCTTCTTCCTCTTCTGAATGGGTGATATGACTGCAAAGACTTAATAACAGACGTGTAACACTAAATTCGATCTCCAAGTATCGAGATAACTCAGTTATAGCGCTACTCAGTGGGTACAAGGATCTTTCTCCCGGGTTAAATCGGCTGGGGCTTGAAACTGAAAACTCACCTTCAGCCAATATCGATGTTTATATTGCGTGGACCTGTGCGTCCTGTACCTTGTATTTCTTCATGGCATGGTGCTTAATGAAGCACAGGGACATCTATAACTTATACCATTAACGTAAGGATAGAGTTATAAGTTTTAAAACTTTCGCGGCGACATGATTCAATATAGTCTTCTCGGGCGCACAGCCGTGTTAACTCGTCCCCGAAACGTTGCATTTAAACGAGTTAACGCGGCTGAAAACCCGAGAAGACTATATTGTAAGGATAGAGTGTCAAGGTAAGAACTGGATTCTTATGACTCAGGTAAGAGACCAGTGGCGGGCTGTTATGAACGTGGTAACGGGCCCTTGGGCACCATAAAATACGGGAAATATGTTGGACGTCTGAGGGAATATCAGTTGTATGGAGTTACTTTAAGGTTTTCTATAGACTGTCCTGAAGACATATGTATTGCAGAAATAAAATCTATATTTTTATTCGTGCTCTGCGGCGGAATTATTGCTTGGTCACACATTACACAGCCGTTTGATGCTTCAAACAGACTGCTCCATTGAGCAACAGTATACGAGGTATGCACCATACACATTTCATACCTTCTCACTCTCATGGCGGCAGGGAACACTACTGCTAACCAAGCGAAATAAAAACAGGTTCCTTGAATAAATAATATTCAATGGAGCATTGTGTTGTGAAATAAATAATATTAGTCATGTGTGTTAACAGATCCTACGGAATTTGATGTGGTGTCCAGATAACGCATAACAATGTAAGTGCTGGGAACAGATTCATTCCCAGTGTGGGACATGGCGACAGGCGCAGTCTTTACCACCCAAAATGTGAAGCACTAAGATTACACCTTCTTGAACACAAAAAGTCCCACGCATTTTGTCCACAGGGGGTATTTACGGGACAACGTAAAGGCCAAAATGTACTTGTGCTAAAGCAAGCACCAAGCTATGAAGATGCATTTTTGACCGCGGCAAAATATAGATATAAGTCGTTACCTTCAGGTTCCGACATATTTACCCCCTGGGAAACAGACGCCGGTACCAATATGATTGTAAGTTGGGTAGACCAAAGGACCGAGGCTGTTTGGATTTATGTCTCAAGTTCTTCCTCCTGTTGGAGAAGGAATCCCCGTCCTTCAGCCTATTGACGGCTACCTGATTTTTCTTTCCAGGTAGGAGGTCATGTTTAATAAGTAACTCGTAGGTTGTGGTGCCGATCCCAGTGGCCGTGTGGGTCTGCAACCGCTAGCTTGCTGGGATTGTGGGTTCGAATCCCGCCGGGGTCATAGATGTCTGTCTCTTGTGAGTGTTTGTGTGTTGTCAGGTAGAGGTTTCTGCTTCGGGCTGATAACTCGTACAGAGGTGTCCTACCGAGTGTGCTGTGTCTAACTGCGTGTGATCGTGAAGCCTCGACAAAGAGGAGGCCCTGGCCCACTAGGGGCTGTTGAGTCACTGGAAAAAAATATGTTTAGTACGATACCATTGTGGATTGATTACATAAAGAGAGTTCAACACAAATTAGAGATGGACAGTATTTTGAAACCGACAAACTGAAAAGCCCAGCAAGAGAGACCTAGTCTTAAAAGAGAATAGTATTACTGCATATTACAGAGACATGTTTAGGGTATCGGCTGAGCTCATCTGGCCAAGTATTAAGACAACTCTTCTTAAAATCCGTTAACTTCTTGAACACATGATTAAATACGACTTTTCTAAAGCGGCCTGCATCATTTTGTTGGTGAATTGTTTTCCGTAATGAAAATTGCGCATATTTAAAATGTATGACTTATTTTAATTACACTGCATAGCCATTGAATTATCAACATTGTACCGTAATTGTAACTTTTTTGTAAAGCAATATTGAGCCAGGCTGCGTACTTCATGACGGGCAGCGGCATTAGACGCTATGCAGCAAAGACGACGTCAGCTCTACGGCGCGCAGTCTTGCGATAAGGAAAGAAGACCTGTATGTATGGCAGTGTTTTGCAATTGGCCCTTGACTCTAAGCTTTTAAATTTTTATTCAGCTACAATTTGATGTTCGTTGGAATTCAGTGTTACTGTCAAGGCGGCATATATTTTGTACATAAACCTGTCTCATCCACAAACTCTGTAAAATATTATAATTTTGATCCTTCATAAAAAGAAAACGCACTGCCACAAGTGGAACCGTCACACGCTTCTGTCTTTCTTTGGAGTATAGGACACGACTCACAAAACCCGCATTGAAAATACGTGTCCTGTGAGATGTGACGCCGTGTAATCTGGTTTTATGCACTGAGGTCTCACAGTACAGCTAATTCTTTTTTAGAAGATCTTCGTAACAGGCAGGTACATAGTTTTTTCGTAGTGTTGATTCGTCTGGAATTAAATGAGTCGTGTATTTCTCCAAGAAAGTTTTGAACTGCTCCTTGTTCACTTTGTTTAGTGGTATGTTGCCAGACACCATAATTTCACACAGGTCCTTTGAAAATTTCGATGTTTTGTTTGATGGTGAAGGTGTTGCAGTGTTATCGAATAGAAATTTGCTTTGATGACTAGTTTGTCTGTGCAAACTATTTTTATGTTTTGCCGTATCACAATGTTGTTGCACATTAAATCGCTTACCAGCTGTAACTTTAACTTCACAAAGTTTACAGAACAGAATTCTTCCTTCAGAACTAAAATATTCCTCGCCAAAATCTTTATCGAAACCTCTTAACTTCGCACTTTCAGAACACTTCACTTTCGGCACCTTAACTAACTGAAGAATTCCTTGTAAAGGCCTGAGAAATGTAGTTACAAGTAAGAAAGGGTATAGGATTAGGGCAACTGCATTCCTACTTCCATAATATTATCCTTAGAAGGGGTGGGGGCTACCTGCATTTAAGGTAGCAACCAAGGGTTGAAACATACCGCTACTTCATTGTCTCCTTGTATACATACCAATTACAGCTATGTCAAAATAACAGTGACTGTTTCTTGGAAGTACAGTCATCTCAAAACATAATTTTAAAACATGACGTACAAGAATTTTATCCTCAAAATATAACCAAAATATGAATTTTTATCCTCAAAATACAACCAAAATATGCATCTTAACTACAAATATGACCAAAAACATAAAAATGACCTAAATATGCATTTATATGCAAAATAAATACAGTCTGATTGTGATTAGAATAACCCAATTAGTGTTCAATTTCAGTTTAGAGTGAAAATAGAAGCCCGAATAAAAATATGACATGACATAAACATCCGAACCCTAGTTATTACTTTCCTGCATATATTTTTTGTTTTTCTCTTTATTTCTTTCTGCCTTTCTCAAATACCTATTTCGCTCTCGATTTTCGTTACTTCTTTCTTTATCTGTTTCTTTCGTATGTCTATATCTCATTTTCTTCTTGCTTCCTTTCGTTGTGTAATTTCCTTCTTTATTCTTTTCCCTTTTATACCCTTACCTTTTCTTTCCCTCCTTATGACTTTCGGTTTTCCTTCTGCCTTTCCCTTTTTTACAGAAAATTACAAATATACGTGTATCGAATGGGATTCCTACACGACACTCCAGCGTGGGAGCGACATAACCCTGGCTAGCCTTAAACTACCCGACTACCGGGCTCGGCTACTACCTTTTAATCATTAATAATAAACATTAACCTTTACAACAAACACTCTTAATGGATCCTTTATTATGGTTAATGTGAAAAACACCGACTGTAATTCGGACTTCAAGGAAGATGCGGCTGGCTGTCTTGAAGTTTCCGCTTTTTGTGGGCGCAGTGAGCACTGAAGTTAGCTAATACACACAACAGACACGTAACTAAACTCCTTATGACTCATTGAACACAAAACTCCACTAGCTGAAGAACATACACGCGGTTCAGGCGGTCCAAGTATTTCAAAAGTGAATGAAGGTTTAACGGAGGCCATGACTTTGAAGTGCTATACCGCATGCTGCCTGCATGTTGAATACTTAACCTAATCAGTGGCGCCAATTACAGCCTGTATAAAGTGTTAATAGTGATTCGTATCATACTGTATACACATTCAATCAAGTCTTATTCAAGTACCAGTTCCTAGTTATGCTTCGATACCTCTGTGCAACACAGTACTTCATTAATCACTTTTTGAATCACAGTGACGAAAACAAAGCTCTAATAAACTTCAGGAAGGAATAAAACTTCGCGTTGTGGAATATGCGAAACGTGATTTGGAATGAAAGAGAACTGCCACTGCACATAAGGAGTCTGCTAACGAACTAAATAAATCCATGGAATAGAGTCCTTGTGAAGCGAATAGGTTTGCAGCTAGTCGACAAAATCTCCGTGCTGTGAAACCCGAAGTGTTATTATCTTGTTCACAAAAACCCGCCACTAGACCCTGTACTTAACCAGCTCAATCCATTTCACATTCTCTTATCCGATTCTTTAAAATGAATTTTAATATTATCCTTTCAGAAGGACTCTATTATTAACGTACGTATTAAAGTGAGTTTATCACAGAAATTAGAAAAGGAAGATTACGATGGTTAGGACACGTGGAAAGAATGTCAAAAGAAAGAAATGCGAATAAAGTGTTTAAGAATATCCGAGAAGGAAAAAGTCCGTTGGAAAACCAAGAAAGAGATGGTCGGGCGATGTTGAAAATGATCTGAAGAAAATGGGTGTTAGAGGGTGGAGAAAAATAGCTAGGGATAGAGACGCCTGGAAATTGATCCTGAAGGAGGTCAGGGTCCTGCATGGACCTTAGAGCCAGTGGAGAAGAAGAAAATTACAATGAGCTAATGCTTTATCACAGACTTCCAGTCTTACAAGCATTGTGTTATTTATATATATATATATATATATATAGAGAGAGAGAGAGAGAGAGAGAGAGAGGCAATGAAACCTAAACAAAAGAGCAACGTGTAGTTCAGGCCATTGATAATAGTGCTGTGTTTGTGCGCAGGTGGTTACAAGTCTGAGTCAATTCTTTTGTATGTTCTTTCAATTGTAAATGTGCTACAGACTAACAATTCAGTTTTTTTACTATTGTCTCCTGTCACGTGGAAACGTGTTAGTTTGCAGCTTGGAAGAATTTTCCGTTCTGCTATACTGTAAGTAGATTACTATTCCACCCTGAACAGGAAAACATCATGTTTCTCCGAAACCTTTGTAAAATACTACCAGACTACACGGCATCACATCTCACAAGACTGTACTCTTCAAACAGCAGATTTTGATTATTATCGCTCTGTTCTTTAGAAAAAACTTTCTAATTAATTTTGTTTTGGAAATTTCTTTAAATGACACTAATCATGGCCTTTAAATCCAAATTAAAAGCCCAGAATTGTGAAATTACTTGGGAAATGTTGAGGCAGACTTGTTAGCTAGCTCTATTTCCTTTCACCATACCAAAAAGTCTGGCCCGTTGTTCGATTCTCTAGAGTCTTTGAACGTACGTCACCATCAGATATTGCTATACTTCGTTACGTGACCATCAGATATTGCTATACTTCGTTACTAATCAATTCAGTTTTTTGTACCATTGATATGCTGTACTGTCGGAACGTATAGTTTGCTGACTTCGGAAGAATTTATACGTTCGTTACTGAAGTAGTATTACTATTCATCCGTTACGGAAACATCATTTTGCTGAAACTTGTTTAATACACCCGATATTCAGTACTTCTACATCTCCACAATGACTGTACTCTTCAAACAGCAGATTTTGATTATTTATACGTCCATGTATTTCTAAAAAACTTTCGTAATTAATTATTGTTTTGAAATTTCTTTAAATGACACAGATATGGCCTTTAATCCAATATTTAATAGCCCACAGAATTGCTGTACTTTTACTTGGATATTGTGAGTCATGACTATCAGATATTGCTGTATTTGTTACTTCACCATACCAATAGTTGCATACGTTGTTCGTCACATCCTAGAGTCTTTGATACCCTACGTGACCATCAGATATTGCTGTACTTCGTTACGTCACCATCAGATATTGCTTACTTCGTTACGTGCACCATCAGATATTGCTGTACTTCGTTACTCACCATCAGATATTGCTGTACTTCGTTACGTCACCATCAGATATTGCTATACTTCGTTACGTGACCATCAGATATTGCTGTTCTTCGTTACGTCACCATCAGATATTGCTGTACTTCGTTACGTCACCATCAGATATTGCTGTACTTCGTTACGTCACCATCAAATATTGCTATACTTCGTTACGTCACCATCAGATATTGCTGTTCTTCGTTACGTCACCATCAGATATTGCTATACTTCGTTACGTGACCATCAGATATTGCTGTACTTCGTTACGTCACCATCAGATATTGCTGTACTTCGTTACGTCACCATCAGATATTGCTATACTTCGTTACGTCACCAATAAAAGTTATTATTTTGAAAAACTTCAGGTATTTATACGCCCGTAGTAAGTCAACAAACTGGGTCCGCACTTCAGTGAAAACTACTTTCCGCCATAGAACTAGACTGCTTCCTAAGTTCCATGAGGGAACAGCGAAACAGCTGACCGGTGCCGGCCACGTAACTGCCACAGAAAGAACGGAAAGGGAAATCACAAGAGCGGGCTACATTCATGGCAAATTAAGAAAACTAACACATTTTAAAATAATTCATTATCTGTTTATAAAAGTTTTATGTTTCTTCCTTGTAAAGCAGCGTTATATGCACATACAAATTGTATATGACTGCCTTTATTACGTCGACATTTAATTTTTTAAATTTAAATATGATTACCAGAATCGCCACACGGAGTATCTCGTTCAACACACATACGGTTGCCTAATAAAGGTATGACGTAACTGCAGTAAGTACAGAATATGTATATATAAAACCTGCTCAATGACGCCTTAAGTCCCCATGTTTGTAACTGTTGCCTTAATAGGAACATTTAGTCTTTGTACGTCTAATGTTTCATTATTTATCACTGTCAAGCAAAAGAGTTAAGTGGCCGTTTTGTGCGTAAGCCATGTTGTTATTCTGCACCATTGGCTTCAATAATTGTCGTTACGAAGGTACACGTTTTCCGCTATATCACCATACCTCATTTCAACCCTATAGACAATTACTTGTCGCTACTGTCGCTCCAATTTACAATTCGTGGTTCTGCAATATTATCGTCGTCGTCGTTGTCACCACCGCCACCGCCGCCACCACCACCACCACCACCACCACCACCACCATCATTGATCAACATAGTCACCCAGGCTACGTTAAAGGATTAATTTTCTGTCTTCGTTTCCACGCACTTTGCGGCACTGTATTTTGAAAAAGATTTATTATCACAAACGTTTTAAAAAAAATAAGACAGATTTATTCCACAGTAAATTTTCCTACTATAGGACACTTTTTAAAGACTACTGTTAAGCCTGACAGATTTAGATTGCTTAATTCCATCCAAGAAACAGGCATTTTACGTTGAAAATATCTTCCGATATTCTTTACAATGTTATCGGTCCCATCAGGTCACAAACATCGAGATTCTACTGTAGGCCTACTGACAAATTAAAGAATGAAGTTGTGTTGGATCGACTTTACCCAGGAGTCGGTTCAATGGCGCAATTTTGTAATCACGCTGATCGAAATTCTGTTTATATTAAGAAGTACTTACTAGATCAGTTCTATTTCTGGCCGCTGGCCAAGGAAGATCCTGCGCTACGGGCTTGATTAATTGACTATGTGAATGATTCTGAAGTAGGGACCAGGAATGCGTACTGTCCCTCAACGTATAATCTTCTTCCTGCTGCACAAGATACCCCTCGTTTGAAGGTAGATACTTGTATATCCTTGCGGATCGGACTTAGCTGTTGCTTGGAAACGAACAGTCTGTTGCGATTGCATAATGTAACGCGCATCCAATTCTTCTTCTTCTTCTCTGGCATACAGTCCTTACAGTTTAACCAGTGCCTCCTTCAGAATGATAGCACATACAGATCTGTCTTCTGCTTTCTTCCTCCATCTTTTGACACCATCATTTTCAGATCATTTTCAATACAGTCCAACCACCTTAATTTTGGTCTTCCTGCTTTTCTTCTTCCATCTGGTTTTCCCAGAAATACTTTCTTTACGGTCCTGTCAGCAGACATTCTTACTAGATGACCAGCCCATTCTAGTCTCCTTACTTGTATTGTTGTTACAGCGATATCCAAGTTTATGTTTCGGAATTGAAACTTGAGGGGAAAACCAAGAACAGAAGTTTGGCAAAGAGATAGGCCTATATTAGGACTTGGCCAGCGGTAAATTAACGATGCGGAATACTAAATGAAAAGAGACGATATCTACTAACAGTAGGAGGATACGTTAGTAAGGAGTAAAGGAACCAATTAGATTGTAAACTATATAACTAAATAATACTATAAATAATATAAAATATATTAAAGTTTTCCTTGTGTACACCATAAAGGCATATGAGGAAAGGGAAGTGTAGTTCCACTCATTCATAATTTCCACACTAGACAGAGGTTAGTGGTCAGTTTCACGTCCCGACCGCTTTACCCCCAGGAAAAGCGCCTCCGATACACATTAAGTGGTAGGTTCCTGCCCCACAGCTGGTCTAGATGCTTCTGGAGAACAGAAACACCTGTTGCTCCTACCTGCCCTTCAGCCCATAGCTTAGTCACTATATAAGCAACACAGATTAGCATAGTCATATTCTAAAGGACAAAAAGACTTGCAAGAACCCAGAAGCAGATGGAAATATCACCTAAAATCATGTGGCTAGAGCAATGGGCTTTACCACCGAATTCTTCAGACAAATTATTATTATTATAATAATAATTATTATTATTATTATTATTTGGAGGAGGAGCAACTACGAAAGGAACGTCTGTGTCAAGAGTTAAGACTCTCTTTATCTCTCAAAACGTACGTCTGTATCAGGACTCAGTACAGAGACTCAAAATTCAGTGAAACAGAAATCTGGTCATAAAAACTTAAATTTTTTATGAAGCCCATGTTAGCTACAGGGCTTTCATGGATACATTGTTAACACACAAACACCATATGTTTAAAAGTTTACATGCCTCAATAAATACTATTTATTTTTATATCATAATTACAGAAATGTCACACATTTGATGCTTTTATTATATCGTCATGAACATCAGTTATGCAGCCATGTAACATTTGATAGTTGGTATTTGTATGGCAACCCTTGATGTGGGCCTTATGATTGGAAAAAGTTGGTTAGTTAATGAATCTTCGAATGGGTGACAAGAGAGATAGATACAGGATTTTGGTGGGGAGACTGAGGGAAGGAGACCACTTGTAAGAATTAGGCGTAGATGGAAGGATAATATTAAAATTGATATTCAAGAAGTAGGATGGGGAGGCATGGACTGGACTGCTCTGGCTCAGGACAGGGACAGGTGCCGGGCGCTTGTGAATGCGGTGATGAACATTCGGGTTCTATAAAATGCGGGGAATTTCTTGACTAGCTGAGGACATGTTAGCTTCTCAGGAAGGACTCTGCTCCAATGAGTTAGCTATTCGTTCGTTAGTTAGTTAGTTAGTTATTGAATCTTAAAGCAAAAAGAATGGAGTTGTATTTTGCTGGGTTTCTTCGGGTTAAGCAGGAGTATAGTCAGGTAAAACTGTTCATAAGGAACAGTTTTCTCTTGACAATGGAAATATAACAACAGAGGATTGTTAGTTTTATGAAAAACCAACAATAAAAGGGATACATTTTCAAAGCCGAAGAAGAATGAGATAACTCAATATTTTGGGACAAATTTAACGCGTCGTCACGTCTCGAAATGACACTGCATTTGGATATATTTCGCGTTTATTTGACGACGTTTTTATTGCTGCAGATATTGAAGTCTCATTCCCCGGGGATGAAGCAGCTGGATTATATAGAGTTGAACCCGGTTATAACGACACCTGTTTATGCGAAAACTCGTATATAACGTCAGGTATTCTGTGGTACTAATTAATTCCTCGCTGTTATCCATAACATTACACTCCTCGGTTAGAACAACACTCGTTTATAAAGACACAAAATATTCATTCCCTTTAATGACGTTATAACAGAATTCGACTCTACTTGACCTGCGTCTAGTGTCATAATTAAGAATGCGTGGAGCTTTAGTTCCATTCCCCTTATACGCCTTCACTTTGTGGTACTTAACACTAGGTCAGTGTCGCTTTGATTTGTAATGAATGTTACGTTACACTTTACACAAGTCCGTATAACACTTCGAATATCAGGTGCAGTGTGTCTCCTGAAGGTTGCCATGTCATATAGAAGTAGTCGACCAGCCAACCGAGGACCGAGCACTACTTCCGGTGCTGATACCCATCTTTCTCTGCATTACTCTAGACTCTAAATATCGGATATTATAACCTGTTACATACCAGTTTCTCAATCCACCATCTGATCATTTACTCAAACATTCACCAATAAAAAATTTTAATCACCCCTTGTATGTGATATAACGATAGGTTTTATGTACTCTTTGAAGTACATCCTGCTTGGCTACTGGCTGATACACCTTAAACTTTATACGTGTTTTTATTGACATTCAGGCAACCTGAATAAAACAATGCAGCAACTTAAGTTTTTTAACCCCTATGTCACGTGTAATAACGTTTCCTTAAGTACCTATTATTCATAATTCAGACCATTATAAGACCGTTAAATTAGCTTAAATGCATTTAAGGTATCTTGTTAAGTCATTGGAGACTTTTTGAATTGTTTGTACCCTCTGAAATTTTGTGACGTGACAAGTTATGTTTGAATATAACCTTATCTAGGTCAAAGTGTGAGAACTGAAGTTTCCGTGATGGTAAGGATTAAGTTACGGGCTTCTAGGCGTAATGCCGTGCAGTCTGGTAAAAGGTGCTACCGTCGGCAGGGATATACTGCCTGTTTTCAGGATGTGACACATTTTCTACCCTGAAGTTAGAGGCATCAGGTTCCTCAAGGCGTTTTGTACCACACTACATGGCGTCACGAGCAGACGCCAGCAATCTGAAGTCGTGGAGTTAACTTCCTCCGTTAAGTTCCCATTAAGCTATGTTTAATTAAACAGCGGCACAACCTTACTCTTCGGTCCGGGTGCCTACCCAAAGACAGGAATTTTATTTCCGGAGGATCTACCAAGCTCAAATCGGCTGTGGAGCTCCCCCAACCTTCCACAAAACAAAGATTCCTTTCCACTGGAAAGAATGCTGATAAGCCCTGTAGAAGACTATTCACCTCCAGCGAATGCCGAAAATGAGAATGCGTGGAACTTTACCTACATTTTCACATACGCCTTGATTATTTGATGATTAGGTAGGTCTACATGGACAATTTCGCCGATCCCATTGGTCGAGCGATCTAAGGCGTGGGTCTGCGGCCGCTCGCTTACTGGGATTGTGGGTTCGAATCCCGCCGGGGCATGGATATCTGTCTCTTGTGAGTGTTGTGTGTTGTCAGGTAGAGGTCTCTGCGACGAGCTGTTCCCTCGTCCAGAGGAGTCCTACCGAGTGTGGTGTGTCTAAAAAGTGTGTGATCGTGAAGCCTCGAAAAATTAGGCGGTCTAGGCCCCCAAGGGGCTGTCGAGCCATTGAAAAAAATGGACAATTTCAACATATTTTTCTAGAGGCACCGTGTGCCTTTCGCAGAGTTTTGTTGCTACAGAATACAGACTGGCGTATAGTTAAACATCTGTAAAACATAAGCTGCCCCTGTACTCAATTTTGTAAAAGGGAGTGAAATCATACGAGGAATGGAGGTACGGCACCACGAATTCTTAACCTGGGCACCAAATTGAGATGAGTTGTAAGCTTTATGTCGCTGCTGCTTTAGCTTCGGTGGAAGCGATCCGAGTATCTACTGGATAGGAGGCTGTTTGGGCCCTACGACTGAACACTAGGGAGTACAGAAAAGTCTCTGTCCCCGCTGGGAACCGAGCTTCGATTCTTTGGTCGTCCATCCCGTAGGCCACTCTGCTAACTTATTATAACGATCTGGTGAAGGTAAATGCGGGTAAGGCAACACATACAAGAAATTCTGTACTTCCAAAACAGTCATTTATGTACACCAAGTTTCAGATGAAAGAAATCACAGGCTAAATAGAAATGCAATTGCTTCCTGTAAATATGAAGAGAAAGAATACCAAAGCAATATCAAAATAAATTATATGGAACCAAATTTCGCGGTGGAGTAGGTAGTAATCCTGCTGCGTATTCAGGAGTTCTCGGCGTGGAGAGAGACTAATCAAACGATGTTTTTCCGTAGTTTACGCCAGTGCCTTCAGACAGGGTGCACAAATCCCGGTCGTGAGGCCGCCATGGCAAATAATTTTCTACGCTGACACCTAATATGTGTGGGTCACCCTCCTGGCGCATAGAATTTTTGAGGTGGCTTCTAGATTTTTGGCAAATTTTTGCACCCCTGCCCTCAGGAACTTGATGTTGTTGTATCTCAATTTATGTAACGACAGCTTCCTGCCACATAAACTCCAGTTCAGTGATCAGTGTTCACCTATTCTAACAATTGAGAGTGCACAACCTGCGCTACTGATAGCGCCCTTACATTCATGTAACTCTACAAGAAATTCCTAGCAGAAGGCAAAGTCTACTTGACTGGTGTATCGATTTCTAATTCCACACGTCTATTCTTATTCTTGTTACAGTTATTTTATTTTATTTTTGTGAAAAACTTTATACTTAATACACTACATGTGCCCTTTAAATTTGTGTGACATAACCTCAAAGTTTAATATTTTCGCGATATTTATGACTCTTGCCATACACATTATTTTCTGTATAGTGTTTAGTTTCGTTTATTATCTACCTGTGTGCTAAATCTCAGTACACAATTTTAATCATTCATTAGTTATTGCCATCATGCTGAAAGATAAGGCAATTTTCGCACGGCCATCATCTTACGTTACTACAAATAAAAATTGCTTTATTTAATGTTTTATATTTTTTCAAGACCCTGTATAATATCAGGATGTAAACTTAAGTGTCACTCATGTCGCTTAGCTCTCACCAGTCGCAAGTCCACAAGCTGTATTACTCATTATATTAAATTAAAAATAAGAGCATCGGGGTACCGTGTAATGTAAAAGGTTCGTAAAAATGTCGTTCAAATCTGTTGTCTCAAAAGTTTCAACGATGGTATTCTTGTACGCAGTCAGCATGGTGATATCATAAGACTACAATTTCCCTTTTTTTACGAAGGGAAAATAGGATAAAAAGATTAATAATATAGGCCTAAACAAGACTGCAATGCTCCCATTCGGACAATGTTTGTAAATTTATATTCAAAATTGAAATACACATTTTAGGTGCGTTCGCAAAATTGTAAAAAGCTTCTCATGTCTGTCTGTCCATCGCTCTGTCCGCATGTAACAACTCGGCTCCCAATGTACGGATTTTTATGAAATTTGATACTTGAGAATTTTTCGAAAATCTGTCGAGAGGATTCAAGTTCCATCAAAATCTGACTAGAATAACGGTTACTATACATTAAGACATATGTTCATTTATGATAATATGTAGCTCACTTCTTAGAATGAGAAATGCTTCAGACAAAACTTGTAGAGAAAATCAAAACACACATTTTATGTTCAATAACTTTTTCCCGAAAATCGTGCCGTTTATGAGGTAATGTGAAAAATACGGTACACCCAGACAAGCCACAGATGACAATATAATACGGCGCATGCGCTTTGCATGCTGGATAACTAAGGCTACAGACACACACTCATAATATGTAATACTTATTGCTTTTCCACGGCAACAATGGTCATGTGAATGCGCCTCAATGTTACGTTATATGTACAAGGCCTATCTTGTCGGATACCAGATACCGTGACTCAAGTTTCTTGTGGTCATCCTCAGTCCGTCCACGCCAATTCCGTGATAGTAACTCAAATTAGGCAGCCACTGCTTCCTTTCGTATCCTTCCAAATTCATTCTTTACAAGACATACTTTCATTCAGACAAATCAACCCTTATGACGCGTTCTTAAATAAACAACACTTAAATAAAATTAGCATAACTGACCCTGTTTCACGCTCACAAAAAGCAGCTGACAAAGTTAAATCCTTATAAATATAGGTAGAATATAAACGTAAATTTGCCCCTCTCCACGCCGTGAAAGCATACAGGGGGAGCAAATGTATAGCTTCACTTATTCTTAACCTCAGTACTAGATGAAAGTGAATGGTCAACTTCACGCCCGGACCGTTTCACCCCCGGGAAAGAACCTCGATGCCCACTGGATACGAGTCTGGGTGAACACAACGGCTAGTCTGCAGGGTTTCGAAACCCGGACCCTGCAGCCCGTAGGAAATTCTTATACCGACTACGCTATCCAGGCTGTCCACATATATATATATACATGTACGTATTAAGCCTATATAACTTGCATAACTTTATTTTTTATTCTTCTTACCACACACTTGAATTGTGAAAAATGTTCAAATTACATTTTCTTCACATTCGCATTGTGACTGCAGTGAATACTACCGTTCTGTGACAACCATATACCTAGTTCTACTATGACTGTGCTTATTTTGTAACTTACTTGTTTTCGTAGCAGTAAAACTGTCACGTACAAGTTCCTCACCTGCACTGCACTGAAATAATACCCAAGGACGAAGCTGGGAAATTCTTCCCAAACAAAAGCAGCCTCTTCAGGAATGTATCATTACTTACACGTGTAAAAATGTCTCCCCAAGTACCTATTATTTCTAATTCTTCCCATTACCAGAGCGGTAAATTTGTTTTATACGCTAATAAGAGACCTTTCTGGTGGCGCCTAATACATTAACTTCCACAAGCGGCAGTGACAAATGACAGAAATTCAAATTTAATGTTATTTACTGTAAAAGGTAAAGTTGTCCCTGTGCACGCCAAGAAGGCGTATAGGGGAGTGGAGTTAGAGGTCTATGCGCTCCTATTTTCTGCAACAGATGGAGGTAAATGGTCAGGCCCACGATGGTACAAATTTCCGGGGTTTGGCGGTCCGGAAGGGGGCCCCGCGGCCCGACTACTTTGCATATCTTTTTGTCTTTCTCGGTACTACCATCATCTGTCAATTGTACAAATTAACCCTTTCAGACCAAGCCCAAGTCACTCTGCAACTGACAGTCAGTCTTTCCAATTTAGTGTAAAGATTTTTAGCCGGTCTGCCCTTGCTGGCGGGTGGGGGGGGGGGGGGACGAAAAAATCTTTCGCTGGGCCCATACCCACTCTCGGTGGCCCTGTTAGTGGACCCCAGAGCACGTCTGGACGCTTCCTAAAAGAGAACAATCTTTGCCCCAGCCGAGAATAGAACCACAGTTCCTCGGCTGGCTAATCCGTAGCCTGGTCATTGTAAGAAATTCGCTATCCCGGCTCCATGTTTATACTACATAAATAGTTATTTTTGTAATTACTAACACAAATTTGTAACAAAAACACCGAGTTCGAACACCTGGTGGCACAAATTATAATGACCTTACCCGCCAGGGGCATCGGTTCTTTTGAGGATCTTGTTCGTGGAGTAGAGTCCATCGTGATAAGCTTAGAGTCGTTCACCGGTCTCTGTATGTAAACCGAATGTTTACTAGTGTTCACAAAAGCCCATCGATGGCGCTGCTTGTGAACCAAACCGAATTCACACCCTCACACACCATCCGTTGCTTAAGTCTCCGTCCATCTGTTCTCTTTTTTGTTTCGATGATCCAAAATTCGAATGAAGATCTCGAAGCAATGCAGCTGTGAACATTTTCTTTTTGAATTTTCGTGATCAGCCTAATGATGACTACCGTGATTAGCCAAAACATGTAGCTGGTTCTGTATGTAAAATAAAGTCGTGTTTAACTGAATGTACAGTATTTATATTTCTTTGTTATATTGTAAACACAACGGGGATGAATCACCTTAAGAATCCACCAGGTAATTTGAAACGCATTTAGCAAGAAGATTAATACGTTCGATTGTGGCCAGTTTGCAGTGGAATTCATCAGCTTAACTCTGGGCTTACGAATTAAGCATGATACCAAACTCCAGTAGGACACACCATTCTGCTTCAGTTTCGTATCCTGCAGCCTAAAATTAGTTACGTTTCAGCCTGTCCTTCAGGAATGTTACGAACCTCACTGATATGGTTAGCAAGATATCTTTCGCGCCAATCACTGCGCTACAATCAGAAAGGTCGCGGGTTAAATTCCCGATGTGGTCATTGGGATTTTTCATTGACATAATCCTTCCGGCCGCACTATGGCCCTGGGGTTGACTCAGCCTCTAATATAAATGAGTACCAGGGATATCTCCTGGAGGGTAAAGGCGGCCGGTGGCTAGGGTTGACAGCCTTACCACCTTTATGTGCCGATTGTCTTGAAATCTGGGAGCCTCAACCTTCTGGAGCCCTCAGGGCCTGTCCAGGCCTGTAAAGGGATTGCTTTACTTTTTACTTCACTCAGACCG
This sequence comes from Reticulitermes speratus, assembly GCA_021186555.1. Taxonomy (NCBI): domain Eukaryota; kingdom Metazoa; phylum Arthropoda; class Insecta; order Blattodea; family Rhinotermitidae; genus Reticulitermes; species Reticulitermes speratus. The sequence goes on along the minus strand of JAJKFL010000039.1, from coordinate 8,961,241 downwards.
TTTCGCTTGATGGTAGGCAGCAGGGCGCTAGCCGGTATTCCAATCTGCCATGAATCGGAGTCCACGCATTTAAATCCAATGTTCTGCAGTTACTGCAAGTTTTTACTCACAGGGATACCTTTGCACCAATAATTTACTTATTAATAAAATGTATAGAATCAGTTGCAGAGAAATTATAGCTTCCAAGTTATTCCGGCATACATTTACGTTACTGTCTAAACATGCTTAAAAATTACCATTGTTATCAGACGGACGGACAATACTTAGCTTGTGGGCGTTCAGTTCATGTACTCTGTGCAAAAAGATGTAACCAAAGCAGTGAGCGCAGTGAATGAACTAAGTGGATCGGGACCCGTGGATTCTTTTGGCGGGAAGAACGGCGTGTCAGGCCGATGCGACTAGGCGGCAAGTCCCGGTATTGTCAAGTGCTCAGCGACCTGCAGTGCCTCTGCCATATCGAAGAGGCATCACCCTGGGACACCAAAAGAGCTGACTTTGCGACCACCAGTAGGATCTGCCACGTTTCTTTTACAAATTATGGGAAGATGGCTAAACCAGTAATATCCTGATGCTTATGTGCATCCTCATATGCTGTTGTCCTTCAATTAATAACTTTCATCGCGTATCTAAGATCTACTAATGGAGATTTCATTAACCTGTTTTAATAATACGGTTTTGCATTTGCTTTTTTGTATCAGCGATCTAGTAGTTTCAGGAGGGGAGGAGTCGGGCTCAAACGCAAGTATGGTAACGCCGTAACGCTTTTCTTTCTTTATAAAGGAAGGATATTAAGCTAAAACTGCATAAAATTTCAATGGGCATCCAGTAGGTATACAGTTTTCATTACATATATATGTGTATATATAAGGCTTTCTGATTTTAACGTAAGTTTGGAAGTTTGTTAAACATTACTGAATTTAATATTATTCATTCCGTACATTTTATCTATATTTATATCACTGAATTTGTTACAGTAGTTTTTTAATGTAATAAACTATCCACTTCCCTTACTTTCCTAGACAACTTTTCTTGATTTATTCCTGTGTAGTACATTTATTTATGTAGAAGAGCTGACACTTGATCTGCAATATATAAAGACAAAGACGCATTCAGAACTTATGGATTGTAAACAAAGTATTCGCCTTAGTATTAAAGAAACAATTCTGCAATTTGTAATAAAGAAAAGGCCAAAGTGTTTTGAGCAATGTTGATGATAACAGAAATTATACGTTTTGTGTTCAGTTGTAAATAAGTCGTAGGTGTCTAAATAAATCCGATTTGGTCTCAAAAGCATCCCATTAGCCCTGCGAAGTTGTCATCCACTGAACAGGGAACACCTCACAGTTTCGGGAGCAGGGATCTAGGCTGTTGTAATATACTATGTTGTATGTATGTCTGTATGCATGTGTGTGTATACTTACATACACAAACACATAAACGCCGATATCAGTCGCCGAGCGATCTAAGGCGTGGTCTACGGCCGCTCGGTTGCTGGGGTTTCGGGTTCGAATCCCATCGGGGCGTGGATGTCTGTCTCTTGTGACTGTTGTGTGTTGTCAGGTAGAGGTCTCTGCGACGGGCCGATCACTCGTCCAGAGGAATCCTACCAAATGTAGTGTGTCTGAGTGTGATCGAGGAACCTTATAGAGGAGGCCTAGGCCCACTAGGGCTGTCGAGCCATAAAAAAATAAATGTGCATATATATATATATATATATATATATATATAACGCCTAACTAACTCCATGGAAGAGAACACTTATCAGAAGTTAATAACAGTGCAACTGGCCAATAAATACTCTGCGTTGCAGAAAGAAGGTTCATTCCCACATTTACAGAAGACTGCTTCTTGGCATTGACAGTTGACAGCATGTGCAATTTTCAGTAAGTTGTTAGTTTTTTTTTTCGGAAATAGGTTGTAAGCCCCCCCCCCCCTAAAAAATACTATGCCAGAGGATCGCCTTATGTCGGCTGTCTACGAGTGCTTATTCAGTGCATATATGAGTATTACAACATAAATATATGCTATGGATATGCTCACTTTCAGCATACATAAAAGTAAATGAAGCAGTTTTTCCAAATACCGATTCATCAGCATGAATAATCCGTCAGTTTCATATAACTGAATTAAAGGCCATATGACTGTTTTTGCGGTGACCATAAACTATAATCATCAGTAAGAGCTATTAATCCGTTACACATCGTATTTCCTTTTTCACTGTAGTTGCTAGGCGTTCCTCTTCGTCGAACATTCCATATATGTAAATACAAAGCCCACAAAATTAAGCATTGTCAAAGAAACGAAGACGGAGGTAGTGTTGAGGGTGTGTGTTAGGTTCTGTGACACATCCAATCGAGGTGTTGAAGGGAAGCTCAGTCAAAGATGAATAATGGACTGGCAGTGCTGGGTCACAAGCCTGTGTCGACTTCATCGGGTCAAACTTATTGCCACACCAACAACATTTCAGACAATGTGCTTAGTTCTTCCCTTTAAATCTTCAGCATTCTCCAAGCATGCAGTCATCATGTTAATAGTGTTTATGACAGATAGTATAGTTCGGCACATCAGACACAGATGTCAAAGAAAGTGCAACAACACTGGCTGGGTACTCTGTGTGTGTGGAATATGCTGTTGGCCACTGGGAGATTTAGCTTCGATGGTAGGATCAATCGTAAATGATGAATTAAAGTGCATCTGGCAGGAAGCGATAGTGGTTTAGTCGAAGTACTATCGTGGAAGTTTTCTGGACAGTCTGAGGAAATACATGGATACCTGCCGGGATAGCAGTTGTTCGGGCCGAGACACAAGCCGGGCACCTACAGAACACCCAACTCTACACCGTGACCGCTACATCAATCTGATCGATGTGTTACGTATTACGTATTTTATATGTACGAGTAGTAAGCACAACCCTTGCATAGGGACAGGGGAAAATTGCACAGTGGACAGCTGCGTAATCTTCAGGCGTGTTTTCGTATTCTTACATCTAATAGACTTGCGTAGGAACTGCCTTCTAAAACACGTTGTTGAAGGAAATATAGAAGGGAAAAGTGACGGAAGTACGAGGAAGAAAACGTAAGCAGCTACTGGATGACCTAAACGACACAAAAGGACGCTGGCAATTGAAAGAGGAAGCACTAAATCGCACTCTGTGGAGAACCCTCTTTGGAAGAAACTACAGACTTGTTGTAAGACAGACTACAGAATGAATGAATGATTGAATGAATGTGAACCTGATGTCTGTCCGTCTGTCTTTGACCTAGCTTCAGCGCTTTGACCGTTGACAAACTTTTTTTGTAAGTCAATATCGTGCATTTGCATCCAAAACTAGAATTTTTAGCAATAAAAACCAATAATAAAGCCCACTTTTCTTAGGGTCTTTAATGGATAAACAGGCCAAAAGTGAATTTAATAGACCCCAAATAAAGCCTTCATGAATTCTTCATACTACATTATGGAGGACACGGTTTCCAATCATGCTATTATTCTTCAAATATTACTGGTGTGACCAGACCAAATGAATCAGTATGATATGGATGGGATATGTAGCACGCATTCAGACATGATAAGGTCTACAGAATGTTACTCGAAAAATTTGAACTGATGAGACCAGTGGAAGACTTAAGATTGGACAGTAGCATAATCAGAATATTAAAACGAGGATTACTGCCTTCTGTGGTACGACGCCGTGTAGTTTGGTAGACAACTACCAATGTTTCGGAAGGATCTGCTAATCTCCATTTACAGAGTTGTTTTAATTTAAAGGTGGTTGCAGAAGATTTATCCAAAAATACTGAAAATACATGTGCGTGTTTAAGGATCAATTAACTTATGTGCCCTGTTTACACTAGCCATATTTTATAGTGCCGACACATCTTTTGGCGTAACTAACCAACTAACTAACTCCATGGGAGAGTTCTTGAAAAGCTAACAGGTCTTCAGCTAGTCAAGAAATTCCCCGCATTCTATGGAACGCAAAAGTTCATACCGCATTCACAAGCACCCGCCACCTGTCCCTATCCTGAGCCAGAACAATCTACTCCATGCCATGAAGATCCATTTATCTTTTGGCGTAAACTTTCATTAAATTTGACTCCACATTCTGACATTTCCTCGTCCACTTCACTTGGCGTGCTAATAGCAACTGAGTGAAAACCTGAAAATAAGATAAAGACGCCTTCTTATTCTGATCACGAAATGTTCCCCAAAAGTTGAAGTAAGACATGTCCCTAGCCTTACAGTAGTAGCCTCGGGCTCCTCTTCTTGGTTACTACTTTAACTTTATGGCTTTAATTATGTTCAAGTTTGTTTTAGGAGGAATTAATGACATGTATTATTATCCCCATCCATTTTCATGTTTCGAGAACCAGTCTATCTTCTGCTTGCCATCGGACAGGGATAAGGCAATATTCGTGGTGGGTCTAGCAACAGCGGACACTGCCAACTGGCCTGCTGGCCTTTCGGCCACACACATGTCACGCGATCTTCCCATCACCGATTACCAGCAGCAACATTCCCTCAATTTCATACGTTTCAACAGTAGAATAAATCATTTTCCAAATTAAGGTTTGTAACATTTAAATAAAGCATAAAATTTACCATATTTCCCGAAGCCGGAGAGTGTTTTTCTCCCTTTTCCTCGACGTGGATCTATATAAACCTATTTATAAAGGAATCTGTAAAGACCACAAAATTTTTCCCATTTCAGATTTGTTTCTCTTAGGCACATGTAATAATACCAAAATAAACAAATAAATGCGCAACTTGTGTGTGTCTGTTATACAAATCACGAGCCAATAATTCATGCTGCACATAAGTTGCTGGATGTGACGTCTGATAAATTTCTATAAGACTACACGGCGTCACATACCACGCGACGGTTATTTTGATAGTCTCCGGACGTGAAAACCTCAATCCCCAAAGCCAATGAGATAAGCAAAACTGAAAAGAATGTACGGGGAGGTATCGTAGGCTACCCACAAGATGAATGTGGAATACAGTCACATCTTTGCTATAAGCCAGTGTATCCTGATTTAATTTGGCCATAGAAACACCTTTGCAGTCGGAAATATTCGCAGAAATTATATTTATTTATTTAATTGCACATATTTATAAATAAAAATCATATTTTATGTTTTGAAAGATAAACCTTAAAAATTACTATGCTGTTTCATAACCAAAGAACCCCAATTTTAGGAACATTTTTCATCTTATTGCAACAAATCAGATATATTTGAAAGAATGAATCATTGTCAAACAGAACTGAAAATTATTTTAAGTGAAATTTATAGTAATATTTAAGTTACCACTTTTTGTATTGTAAAGAAATCTTCTTGCGTAACTCTTAAAATTAATTTACGGAGCCCCATGCTCCGCAAAATGCCGTGTAGGTAAAAGGGCTATGAGCAACAAGTTTCATTTTCTGTTACACTACACCATAAATTCGGCCATAGGGCAATTCCTCTTTCCTATTAAGGTGATGCAGACCAAAGATTCTCCTATTACTGCGATGACGTATCCCTTGAGCGAGATATAAAGAGAGAAAAAACTGGATTGTCTACATAATTTATTTCGGCAAGTAATTATTTTGTTCCCTTGACAAGTGCCAGGAGTAACATTTGTCATGTATCAACATTTTGATAGAACTGCCCTCACAGTTGCTGCAGCAAAGTTCAGCAACAAATAATTAACGCATGGGGACGTAATTAATTTTTCAACATTGCAGCAGAGGTACTGACGATAATAAAGAGAAGATGGAACAAATGACGGCCTATGAAAATCAGCACGTCACGTAGACACGGAGTGCATTACCCAAGTTGGCAGATGTCTGCAGTGTTTGCTGTCCTAGAAGCTGCATAACTTAATTAATATGCAGTAAAATATCATTATTCGGATACATTGCGTGTTATAAATATCGAAATTTGGAGTATTAAACGATTCCATGAAACAATCCTTCGATGTTGGTTTTTACTTAACTCCTCTACAGAAACAAACAATTTATATCGGTAACCCCCCCCCAAAAACAAGAATAAAATTAAACAATACACTAGCCCTCCCAGCTCTGTTATACGGCAGTGAAAATTGGACCATTGAAGCAAGAGACGCAGGAAGAATAACAGCAGCAGAAATGAAATGTATGAGAAGAACAGCAGGATATATTTGGACAGATCATAAAACACATACATAGATTGCAAATAAATTAAATATAACCCCAGTTTTGAACAAAATACAGGACTACAAGAGAAATTGTATACAGCATGTAAATTGAATGCCTCGTAACAGATTACACAGGATAATGAAAAATTACACACCAAAAGGCAGAATGAACCAGGGAAGACCACTGAAGAGACTTCTGGATGAGTGAGACCGGAACGGATTAACAAGTAGCCCAACTACAAAATATCAATATTACGGCAGTAGTCAAAGTGTTTCCGTATGGTAACCAAAGTTGTTTCTTTATTTAGTAACTTAAATATTCCTAATGTTGAAATGGCGAGCCGTGTAGTTCTCTACACTCTAGAAGTGGCGGGAGACTTGTCAGTGTCTCCTCAAGCAACAGACAACGAAATTAGATGTACTTAAAATACTTGTACCTGAATTTCTGCAATTTCATTGGGCAACGTAGACTGCCTCTTTTTGACTTCGACGAATTATAGCGTTTAATTGTCTAGCAGTGGCGACATAGTTTGTCACTGGCGTTCTCAAACAATACATACATAACATTCGATACACATTTGTTTCAGACATATAGTTCTGTATTTGTATTTACCTGTACGTTGCTTTGTTAGTTACAATGCTGTGACGATTAAACGACTTACATAAATAACACTACGTGTTCCGTCTGACAAAACCTTTATTTTTTGTTTCTTACTGAAACGCCACTTGTTTCGATCAAGGCGATCGTCATCAGGTGTTTATTTATAAATTACTAGAAATATATACATTTATAAATTAATATAAATAAAATAAATATTTATTAATAAATAAACCCCTGTGGATGATCGGCTTCATCGAAACATGTAGTGTCTGAAAAAATAATAACAAATACAAGTTGTGTCAGACGGAATACGTAGTGTTATTTATGTAATTCTATATACACAACGGGATGGATAGCGTCAAATTGAGTAAACGACTTCTGAATTAAACGTTTGTTTATTTCTGGTTACTGTCATAAATAGGCAGTATTTTTAGTCATGTTGGCGTAGTCATGAAAAGTGCCTATTACCTTTGTCAGGTCCGTCCGTTCGTCCGCATGTATCAGGGCGGGTTCCAATAAGCTGATTTCCATGAAATGTTATATCGGGGACTCTCATGAAAATCTTTCGAAAAATTCTAAACTTAGTTAAAATCGGGCAAAAGTATTTGGCACTATGAAGACCTAAGTACATTTTATTGTCGTCGGCGACATTAAATCGCCATGAAAGCGCTCTCTTCGAGTGAAATATTATCGGGCTTTTATGATAGCTGAGGAGGTATAAACATTACGTGAACGCGCCAAAATGTTACTTTACAGTACATTGCCTATTTTGGTTATCGTCCTCACATCACTGCAGTTTTCACAGAAAATTTATTGCCTAGAAAAACTTTATTCCTGTACTTTAGCGGGGCGGGAGGGGACGATGACATCCAGTTCTTTCCTTGGATTGTGCAGTGTTGTAGTCCATATTCGATTTGTTCACACACTTTGAAGCTTCGTACAATCTGTATATTTTTATGTACACACTGTACACTGTTGTACTGACTGCACAGTGTGGGGACCAGAACAATGATCTGCTGCTATCCCTGCATAAACACATACCTATAAATAATATGTCTCTTCCCGAAAGGTTCCACCGTTGGAAAACCACAAACGTTTTGCAACGAAACAAAATGCACACCCATAACATGTATAACATCTTGCACAAAGACGAAATTACGATGCATATGCATATTTGCTTGCTAGTACAACTACACCGTCTTAACATAGCCGTGGTGTTGATAAAATTTATTGATGTACATGGAAGCTTAAAAAATAAGGTAATAACATGTCTCATGTAAAATAGCGTCATCCGATCGCAAACTTCACCACGTTACGAGCATGTATAGCTCGAAACTTCGAGTTCTAAGATGGCAGGTCTTCTGGAAGCATGGCAAAATGTGGAATTTGCTTGTGAAGGCTGTCTCACCGGTGTCGCCAGGTCGTGGAAGTGAAGGGAGCAGGTGTAATGTCACGAAAGATGTGGCTTTGCTGCAAGACAGATGTTGACGACAAGCAGCGACCTGGACGCCTAAGCAAGTACACTACGGACATGTGCAGATGCCCTTACCAGAGAGACCGGACACAATAAGGTGACTGACACCGCCTGAGAGCTAGATATTGCACATAGCACTCTCCACGTCCAACTGAATTATAGAAAATTGTGTGTGCATGCTGGATGCCAAAGAACTTCACAGGCGATAATAAAGCATATGACTGGCAAGCGATTTGCAACAGACGCCGACGTGAAGGAAGCTGTCACCTCCAGACTACAGACACTTGGCACCGATATCTTCTACTCTGGGATACAAGCGTTGGTGCCAAGGTGGGACGAATACTTAAATGTTAATGGCGTTTGCGGGTAGGTCCGATGTATAATATCTGATAACAATAAGCCATGTATACATCGAAGTGAAAATCAAGCTCTCGGCACCAATCAGGTTCTTTACCTTATTTTTTTAAATGCCTTTTTGTTAAGGGAAGAGGTGTCAAATTATTTTAGCACACATTTAAATTATGTATGTATGAATATTTTGACATACGTTTGGATTTTATCTTTCTACTACAGAAATTTGTCGATGGGGAAGATCCTTCAGGAAGCCAAAATACGGAGATGTGCGTAGTTTTATCAGTATACTTTGTGTACTTTCTGGATGTGTTTTGGTGGTTTTGTATTATTTATTAGTGCAAATTCCAGCAAAGTTATATTATTCAAGTAAGTCTCACTGTACTTGAGCAATCAATCTATTTATATTTAATAGTGCTTCCATACAGAATACATTGTGTTTTCTAGAAACTCAGACCAATGGTATGTAATTCAGAGCACACCTATTTTCTTTTTTTCTTTTCGTTTAGTTACAAGGAAATCAAACCCAGCATTATTTGAAGTTCCGTAAAAGAATTCTCTTCGGTCCACAATGCTTTTCCACAAAGTTCCATAGCATGTAATCAGCAAGCCTTTGGCTATTTCCTTAAAAGTAATCTACGAGATGTCATTGGAATCCTATTTCCTCCTCAAACCCAGGGCCTCACTGAAACGCCTGTTTTCCTTCATCACGAGAGGAAGAAGAAGGCTCCAATCCCATTAGATCTTACTCGCTTTGTGGATCCTCCGTTTCGAATGAGAGCCTCAGAGGGATATGAAGCCTCCCCATAAAAGAAGCAGGGAACGTCTCCAGCTTTGAAACTGACGTCGAATTTCTTTTACATACGGGAGGGGGTGAGGTTTAAAAGTTTGAGTGTATTTCTAGTTTACAGACTGCAGTAGGGGTTGGGGCGGTATTCGTGCATTAACCCCTCCCCAGAAAAATTTAAGGAAAAACAAAACAATGTTCCGTGACTCGATCCGTCAATATGATTGCCAGGCGTGTTATCGTGACGTCACTGGCCATTGCGTGACGCCGACAGTCTTGTTAACAGAGTTTAAGTACCTGCTGCTTACTGGCTGGTTGAGGGACCCGACTGTTTGCAGCAACAGGGGGCTCCGTGCATTTTAACGACTCGTTAAAACAGACGCCTGGAAATTGTTATTGTACATATTGACAGATTCATTTTGAACGTTAATCTCAGCGACACCTTCCCTTCTAGTTACAATGAACTCTAAGAAATGCAAACACACCACACACACATATATATATATATATATATATATATATATATATGTATGCTCGACTTGCTGCAAAACAAAATTAATATTCCTTTCACGTCTTGTATGGGAAAATGTGTTTTACAATTGTAATATCGTAATTATCACGAACTATTCGATACCATGGTGGGGGAAGGAGTTGTCCAAATTGGCCATTCCCTCACATGCAGAGTTAAAAGTTGCCCGTTCAGCATCTCAGCTGGTGATTATTATCAAACATGTTGCGATCTTAATCCCATCTTCATCTTCTCATTCGTGTACCTGTCTGTGTAGACACTTTGGTAATTCGAATGGCTTTATACCAAACCTTTAAGTGACAAGTCTACGAAATAATAACTGTAAGCCAACGTACAGCCCCATATAAAGTTGTACCACTTCAGATACTCCTGACGGTACTCTCTCCTAAGCCCTTAACGGTATGTATTTCTTATTATGCTTGCCGTGCAGTGGCCTTCGGTTGCAGGCCTCTCACTGTGGATAACTGTTTTCGATCCTGGACCAATCCATGTGAGATTCTGGTGGACAGAGTGGCAGTGGGACGGGTTGTCTTCCGAGTACTTCAGTTGCCTCCCTGTTACTAATATTCCACCTATGTCCCATACTCTTCTTCATCTTAATACTATTTTTATCAGAAGGACAAAAGGGCGATAGCTGGGAACTCTCAAACAAATTAATGTTTTTTTCGGTTATCGTGCAGCATTGGACTTTCCACTTTGTTTCACACTATAAATAATTTTCAAACTCTTAATAAAAGGACGAAAGGGCGAAGCCTGAAAACCAAACTGAAACAGCCTGTTTCTCTCCCAAAAGTAAAACACCTTTACCTTCTATCATGGAATTTCCTTTTCACGTACCCTTCTACTCTTCTTATCTTATGTCTCTCTCTCATTCCTATACGCTAGTCACTGTTCCCCGCTTGTCCTATGTCGCGTCACAGTAACAATGTACGTCATACTGGTCTTGTGGGCGTGTCACCTATTTTGGATAATATCCACAGTCTTGGGTTTTTTAAAACTCGATATTTCAGAATCTGAATTTGCATTCGTCAATGGGTACGAAGGTCGCTCCTCAGTTGGGGTCGTAAAATAGAACAAGTCTTAATCTCTGACACCGAGACTGTAGAAAAATTGTACCTGATTACCGAAATAATTTCACTATTCTAAACGCTATATCTAAAAATACCTCATACGAGTAACATGTCAAAAATATGTATTGATTACCCTTTGTTGTCAACTATGTGTATGCGAATGTTACGTTTATTCTTCATACTTGTTATAATAGATGTGGCTGATATTTTGGACATTGTCTATCGTTTCAGAGTAACTAACACGTTTCGGAGGCTGGATCTGTCTCCGTATTCGGGTGGAATGGGGAGAGATCCCGTCTCGAAAATAATGCAAGTTACTTAGCCCGAGACGATAAACAGTGCCAAAGAAACATGTCACTTCTGTTACAGTACATTATCTTCAGAATCCTTTAAAACTTAATTAATACTTCTTCATCTTCACCTTTAAGCATAAAAGTCTGTATTTTGTATTGTGTATTAAGCTTCAATTTCAAATTTCCACTAGCAAAAGAGGTTAAACAATCCCTGTACAGACCTGGACAGGCCCTTAGGGTTCCAGGAGGGTGAGGCTCCCAGATTTCAAGACAATCGGCACATGAAGGTTGTAAGGTTGTCAGCCCTACGCACCGGCCGCCTTTACCCCTCAGGAAATATTCGTGGTACTCATTTCTGTTAGATGCTGAGTCGACCCAAGGGCCATAATGAGACCGGAAGGATTATGTCAATGAAAAATTTCAACGACAATCGAAAACCGAACCCGCGACCCACCGGCTTGTACAGCAGTGCCTCAACCAACTGTGCCACCCCGTGCCCCCAAATTTCCACTAGTAGGCGATAGAAATATGTAATAGAATACAATTTTCATAAACAAATTGGCTACCCAGATTAAAGCTTACCAGTAATATTCACCATTTCTAAGTGGTACCACACCAGAAAATTGTCCATATATTTATGGACCCACGTAAAACCTCCGAGTCTTATATGCCTAATGATTATTAATTTGGATCAATGAATTAGTGCAGTTTGGTATTTCGTGGAATTTTGCTACGTAGTAGTCACTTCACACTGCACATCTGTGAGTAAATTTTTCTTATATATCATCAGAAGAAAACCAAAAACAAACTGCAAAGACTTTTGAAAGCACTTGCCTTTAAAAACACTTATGCCTCAAGCACAGTAACGAAGAACATGCAAAAAGATTGTAGTCTGTGGAGAGATACAGCTGACACCAACTCCTTCATGAACTGCTTTTTGTTTTACATTACATACCTTCTTCAGTGCCCTGGAGAAGGCTGCTTCCAATCCTTACTAGCCCTCAGGGCAGGACTAGACCAAGTCGATGGCACAAAACAAACGCTTGTTGGCAAGTGGGCTGGCTGGATGGATGTCTGAAAGGTCCTCTGCGCCCATGAGTTCTGCAACATTCATCAAAACGCTCTTTGTCATTTCCACCGTTTCTCATTTTCATGACTCCGTAGTTCGATTCTCCCACAACTTAACATAACACGCTGCATTTAGGGGACCTGTTAATTACGGCGATAAGAAACACTAACTGCTGACGTTTGTATGCTTGTTCCGTTACAGCAAACACAACGTAGTGCATATAAGATGGTGAACGAGCTTGGTGAAGCAATGGGCGGAGAGTTGTCTGGATGTTAACAAGACAAGGTAGAGGAGGCAGGGGAAACCCGCCATAGTACAAATTATTATCATCATCAGGGCTTGGAGGCCCGTCACCACTTTGCGTGCCTTCGGGTGCGCCAGGATAACCATTATTTGTCTTAAGAGGGAATGGGAAGGCAGCCTTCACAGTGCTGGTCAAAAATGTCGCAAACTCTCGACAGCTTCATAAATCAAGATCCGTGTGGGTAGTTCAAATGTTTAAAAATTATTTCTTAGACTTTTGTCTTTCTCTCTTATTTTCTTTTCTCTCAGTCTCTTTATCCGTTTCAGTGTATATATATATATATATATATATATATATATATATATATCTTACTTCGAACCTACTGTATTATATTTTATAAGGAAACTTCCTGCATTACAATCATACAAATGTGTCTGTCCCCATAAGCATATTTGAGTTAACTAAAGCAGTTCTTTGCAAACTTTTTTCCTCGCGCACCACTATCTTAAGACAAAACATGTACACGTGCCACTGGGTATTGCAAATATTAGTGCCTACTTTCAGGATACTGGTCTTCCGCAATGTTTCACTGGTTGGCCGGTACCTGCCAACCAGTGAAACAACAACATTGTGGAATCCTCAAATTTCGCAGTTGCTACTTTTGTAATTTAATGCAATTAGACGACAGAGGATTGTCTGTATTTACTCGTATATTCGAACAATGGAACAGTATCTTGGCATACACTTTATGTATGCTTTTTCTCTATATTTCAACACATTTAAAACAATTTCAGCTTTTCTTAAAAAGTAGCCACATTTCTAACAGCATACATGGCGTCACACACCAGATGACAGCGTTCTTCGATTTACAACTTTATAATAAAAAGACTTACATTTTCGAGTATACGAACTGACAAGAGTCATGTTCCCAAAACATGATTCATTTCTACGTTCCTGAACATTGAATGTACTTGACATAAGAGATGCGGCAACTTCTGCGAGTGTAAAAAGTTGGTAGAGCTGTGCAGCATTTTAGTCAATTTATAGTCTTTTTTACGCAAAGATATAATTTTGTGACATTAAGAAACAATCCTATAAAACAGGTCTCAACAGTTTAAATATCCTGGCGGGGTAATGTTTAATACTTGGCAGTTAAATAAGGAATTCGACGTACGTGGCCTATAACATAAAATGCCTTACATATATATAAACCACTGAGGCTAACTGAAAATGGCCTATAGACATCAATAAAAGTTTCGAAAATATTTTTAGTTTTATTCACAGGCCTACTGTACACGTTGCAATTCTTTTATTCCTGGGTTTAGTCGTAAATTAGCATCAAGCACGAATAAGATTCTTTTAGAAACTTTTATGGACCACGCTGTATTTTTAACCACTTTTTCCTTTTTATTTCATGGCAATATTTTTGTGGCCCTGAGGAATTTACCCTCGTTCACATACTCTGTGCTGATACCTACATAATCCTATTGGCCATAAATATGGGATTGTTCTCTGTAATCACGTTGCAGAAGTGTGTACGCGATGCTCAGTATTTGCAATCTACAGGCGTTCTTTCAGCCGTTGTAATGAAAAAATATATGAAAAACTTCTACACGATGATTCTTGGGTGACAGAGACTAGTACAAAGCAGGGATACCCCAAGACTTCAAACTTGCAGCACTCTAGTACATGGGCCTGTCCTGCGATATGAAGCTCCATATCCTGGTAGATATGTACAAGCTTTGCTGAGAATACTATTGCCTACACCATGACCGTGGTAGCAGGTTTCCCTGAAACATTTTACGTGTGCATCACACACTACATTACGTTGGTTCCAGAAGACGCCTGTCTTCGTGGACACCGCTATGAGATTCTCAAATCCCACTAGCATATAGTTAAGTAGGTCTATCTCACAGCACACCGAGTTAGCTACCATTGTAAAATTATTTGTAGAATTACAGATGTTTACTCACGAGAAGGGCTATGACCTTGGCTGCGATGACGGAAGGGAATTTTAACTGTTAGATGTTGATGACGACTAACTATATTAGGCCGAAGTGCAGTCGTGTAAATAATCCGCGTTCTTCAGGCGCAATAACGTATGGTTTGACAGGACCTACATCTTTTCTCCACAAGGTTAGCTCGGAGACGACACCCCGATAGCCGGCATCAAGGTCAAAACTATTCTCGTCAGTAGGTGACGCCATATTTGTAGGATTATGGTTGACGCGACGATTTCAGTAGCTCCTAGAGTAAAGCGTCCGATGATAGGATATCTAGTGGATATGAGTTGAAAAAAAATGTGAGTGGCAGCGGTCGTGACCTATTGAAAATTAAGATTATTGAGTTGTGGGATTTTACGCCGTGTAGTTTGTTAGAAACACTCTGGCCTTTCTAAATCGCATGTGGAAGAGATGAGAAATGCGTACAAAATTTGTCGGAAAACCTAAAGGAAAGTGAGTACTTGGGAGATTTAGCTGTGAACAGAGCTAAAAATAAAATTAATATTAAACAAGCAGGTTATGGGTGTGTGAACAGCACTCGACTGATTCGTGACAGGAACCAGTCGTGGGCTTCTCTGAATACGGGAACGAAACTTTGGGTTTTATAAAATGCGGGAAATTTCTTCATTAGCACAGTAACTATCAGCTTGTGAAGAAGGATTCTGCAACATGGGGTTAGGCCTGTGTATGTACACTTGTACAGGATGTTCCACATAAGATGTTCCAATCTTCAGTGTGTTATTATATGGCTCAATTTGTGTAAAATATTCTGTATCAACATTTGCCCGATTATCAACCGTTACGGAACCGCCTTCACGCCCACTCCCACCTCTCGCAAACACTACTCTCTCGTAATTACCTTTTGAGACATGCATGAATGTGTATACAGAAAGGAGGAGTTTATTTTGGACAGCGATCAGTGTAACATAACTGAAAATTAACTTTCGTTGACATTGTTTGATTAAAACCGATCTTTTTCTTCCGTCTTGCAACGTAACTACGCAAACTAACATAAATAACTTGGAAACATAGCTAAATTTGACGACTTTCTTACGTGGTGTTATCTCACACATAAATTCTTTTTGATTTTTTACATACAGTAAGGTTAAGACTTAACTGCTGCCTTTGTTGTGTGGTGCTATCGGACACATGTTGCATAATACGTTAAGACTTATTGGATGTCTTTCTTTTGTGGTGTTATCTGGCACATAACTTACTTCTTACTTGCACAGTATGATAAAACATATCTTGTATTGTAAAATTTCTGTTATAGCCATGCACGTACATTAAAATGCTTGAACTACGTGTGTGATAATACCATTCCCTACACTGAATTACACTTTAAAGTCAGACCTGTATATTACTTTGCAGTGTGCACTAAAATTTACACAGGTATTTAAAAGATAACCCTCTAAAAGATAAGGCCAAGTCGAAGTCACTTTGCAGTTGACAATCAATCTGCCCTTGGCTTCAAGGCCCCCTCCACCAAAGGCCTTTTTCTGAATTACGTTCCTACCTCACAGGGAACACGGTCCGTGCCCATTATGAAAACTAGCAGGTTAATGCTGATTAGGAAAACAATCGCTCTTCAATTGCAAGAATTTATAAAACACACAGATACGCTGTGTGCACAAAATACAGAGCATGTTAGTTTTACAGTAAGTGGTGCAAAGGCCTACAGTTATCGAATTATGGAATGTGTACTGAAGAAAACCTAGTGTCAGCAAATTCGTCCATTGGAAATATTTAGTCGATAATCATATATTATATTACATTATATTATATTGTATTGTATTATATTGTATCATATATTATATTATATTTAGTTACCAGTGGGTTTTAAACGGCTAGCAGCATTTTAGAAAGGAACAACAAAAGGACAAGCCTGACAAAGTACAGAGACTGAAAATGGTTGGCCATAGGAAACGCAGTGTGGGAGATACATAGACAGGCAGTCACTTGGCCTGTATGAAGACAAACACGATTTAATAAAAAAAAACAACAGATTGGTCTCCAAAATAGCGAGGAACAGGCTCTCAGTTGAAAACTCCAGTCTTTTGAGATATAACGCCACATCGACTGGTCAATATTGACTGCCGCTTCGGAGGAACCTGTTGCTTCCATCTTCAGTACCGTGAAAACAACATGGCCTCGTCTCAGAAGACGATATTTGTTAGCCCTAGGCTTCGAACTTGGGATAGAGTGTAGTGGGGAGATGTTTTTGAACACTGGGATAAAATTTATCGTTTCATATAACAATATAATTTCTTAACATCTGAGTAACTAAAATCGGCTTATGATCCCGTGACATGGGAATGTTTAACGCAAATTGTCAAAGTCACACGCCCGCTCCATACGAATGGGATCACTTGTTGCTGGGTAGCATCTGGTGTGTAGTTGGTCAATAACGTCGCAGCCACAGGTGCTTCCTCTGCTGTTCCGCCACTACAAGATTCTTCTTATCCACGACGTAAAGGCAAATAGGGTTCATGTCCACATGTTACATAAGCTTGTGCAAAGATACTCAGAGGATACTGGTGAAATTTATGTTATTAGAAGAAAGTTAAATTTAGTCGAGTTAATTTCACGTTGGTCCCTGTCGGTTAAAAATAACCCTTTCTTCACAGTTCAAACCCCACATAATTTACTTTTTCATAATTCGATTATATTACAAGAAGCTTGTAACTAACTCCGTGGAGCAGAAGCCTTCTTGAGAAACTAACAGCTCGCAACTAGTCAAGAAATTCCCCGCCATATATGGAACCTGAAGGCTCATGACCGCATTCACAACATCTCACCAGTGCCTCTATCCTGGTCCAAATTAATCCAGTCCACGCCCTGTCATTCCATTTCTTTAGTATTCACTTTAATATTATCCTCCCATATACGCTTAGATCTTCCAAGTATTCTCTTTCCTTCATATTTCCCCACCAAATAAGTTTATATATGCCACAGAATGCAGATATCATTAAGAACCACAAAACACTTTCCCCTACGACACTCAAACTTCTCACCCTAAGGATACTTAAAAATTAGTATGTATGTATGTATGTATGTATGTTATGTATGCATGTATGTATGTAGGTGTATGTATTCACGCATACATTGGTATGTACGAATGCATGCATGTAGGAAGGTCTGTGTATTTATAAGCCTATGTGTGTCCACCTCTTGGGTTATGTAACAGCAGTACGTATATTCTTTATAATATGCATATATATATATATATATATATGTCCTCAAAAATGAGGCGGCCTAGGTCCGAGTTGGGTTGGTGTGCCACAGAATATATATATGGCAGGATGGCGATAGATGGTGAATTGAAAAGAATCTAGAAGAATGATCATGATCATTGTCACATTCTTTTAGATGCTCTTGCAAATTTTTCCTGAATGAAATTATTTAGACCACGAAATACATCACTTACATTTTCAGCCTTCATCCTGAGGAACGAACCGGGGACTTCCCAAATACGACGAGGTTATAGTAGTGTACCACGATGTTCGATATATTTATGCAGATATATTTGTGTGTGTCTTAACCTATGCCGCTTGACTTAGTACATAGCATGTGTAGTTTCTGGCTTCTGTAAGAACTCATTGATCACAGAGGTGGAACTAATCCTGCACACAGGCACAACGGAAAGGGGAGAGGGGGTGTTCGGATAAACGGTCAATAACAGGCATTCTCTCCACTGCCTCCGAGTGGAATTTATTATTGGTAAGAGGAAAGCGGAATAGGGATGGCTTAATCAAGCAGCTTCCTACTTTCCTTCAAAAGGAAGACGCAGGAAGAATTGCCTGAGGCAAATTTTCAGTAGATGGAGGGGGTCTGAAAAATGAAGTGAACCCAACTCTTTATTTCCTTCTTGCTGTGAAGAGAGATGCGACCTAAAGTTTTTGTATTCACCGCTATCGTTGTTTATGCAGTGCTTTGTTTAACCTTAGACAGGACAAAAGTGATTTAAGTGGTATGCGAGTTGTTAGGCTTTCATAGCGGTGCAGTTGGGATCTCCGTTCTACTGGGATATGGAGCTCCTTTACTGGGTGATTGGTGCCCGACGTTTCGAGAAACGGCAGTGAATTCATCTTCAATGTTCTGGCACCAATCACCCAGCTATGCAGCGCCACGTACCAGACGAAAAGAAGAGATCAGCTGATTTGAGTCGTATTTAAACATTTCTTTCCCACCTTTAACAAAGCATATTCGAGCTCTGTTCTTTCATTAAAGGTGGTTAGAGAAATAAACTTTCTTTAATACTCGTACTGACAATCAAAAACATCAGATTATTCAAAATTGCAGTAAAATACAGGATTTTGCGATTATTTCGGAACTTCCTCGCTGTTATTGGACGTTACCAGAACAGTTGATAGATACACAATCGCAAAATGCCCGATTATGTCAAGTGAATTTTCATTACTTTATAACGAATGTCCAGCATCGAACAACGGGTGAGCCAGTTGAAATATACCCACGCGTGTATCAGAATCCATTTTAATATTATCTACATCACCCTCACCGAAGTGGTCCCTTTCCTGAACACTGAACCAGCTATGGTCTTTTCCCTCGAGTTTTCAGAGATTTGGCTTATGTACGCATAGTAGCGCTTCTAATTTGTATCCTGGAGGCGCCTAATTCGAATCTCACCAAGAACACAAGCTATACTGACTTAAGTTCTTCGTGGTTTTCCTTAGTACCTTCAGGCACATGCTGCGGTAATACCTTCTATTAGGAGAAGACTAATTTCTTCCAAATCCTTTATAATTCTTTATTCATTATCAGTATCACCTAGTGAGGGGGACGTCCGATTTCGTTCACGGTTTATTACAGGGTTCAATATCATGTCCAATTTCGTTCACGAGATAAGCAGGTAGTTCTCAAGCCCCTTTTATGGTATATCCGTTTTCGTACACGGCTATTGTTCATGTTTGCATCCCAGTCAACAGCGCCGATCCCAGTGACCGCACGGTCTAAGGTGTGGGTCTGCGGCCGCTCGCTTGCTGGGATTGTGGCTTCGAATCCCGCCAGGGGCATGGATGTCTCTCGTCAAGAGGAGTCCTACCGAGTGCGGTGTGCCTGAGTGTGATCGTGAAGCCTCGACAATGAGGAGGCCCTGGCCCCCTATGGGCTGTTGTGCCATGAAAACAAATATCCCAAAACCAATACCAAGGTGTCCAGGTATGCGGTTGCCAAATCATACTTTGTCAGCTTGAATGACGTAACCTTTGTTTTCACCCCTTTCCGCCAACATGTTTAGCCAATTAGTTTCTATTAACATGTTACTTACTTTTTTATTCAACCAACCAAGTTCGATTACTGTTTCTAACTGAGTTCTAACTAAAGTTTGCCATTGTACACAAATCTCCTAAATTTCTGTTATATGTTATAACACTAGTGTCATCAGCAAAAAGTATTGGTTTGATATGGAATTTATTTTCCGAGGAAGGTCGATTGTATATATTATAAATAATAAAGACCCTAGAAATGATCCTTGCTTCACTGTACCCTAATCACAGAAAACGTTTTGAGTTGCATTACGTGATTTTATTTCTACTTTCTGTCTTTTATTAGTTAAATAGGATTTGAACCAATCTGCAGTTACTCCTCGAATGCCATAGAAATGTAATTTAGCCAACAAAATTTCATGATTTACACAGTCAAAAGCCTTTGCCAAATCACAGAAAATTCCTCCAACATGCATTTTTTAATTCATAGATGTAAATACACTATCTGGTAGCCTGAAGTTAGCATTTTCAGTAGATATCCCTTTCCAAAAACCATGCTGTTCTGTGACCAGTATGTTGTTAGTATGTAGATGTTGGCTTAACCTAATGTGCTTAGCTTTCTCAAATACTTTAGAAAAAACAGTTAATAAGGAAATAGGCCTATAATTTGTCATACTAGTTTTGTCTCCCTTCTTGTATAGTGGTTTTACTACCGCAAGTTTAAGACGAACAGGGAAAACAGCTGTATGTAGTCAGTGATTACAGATGTAGCTTAATGGGTGGCTAATGAGAGATGCACAAGCTTTTAAGATTTGACTTGTTATTTCATTATAACCTGTTGATTGTTTTCCAGTGTCAGCACAATTCTGACGCTGTCTCCAGGTTTTCTGTTTGTTGCAGAAGCCGTGTTTCGAAACTTCTGTACCCAGTTCTTGATAATGTTGTGATCAGGAACCTTGCAGTGTCTCTCAGAGTTAAAATGTCATCTGAATATTTGTTACGTTGGTATCACAGAGTCGTTATTTTTTAAAAAGTCTCTACGGCGAACGCACGGTGTACAGCCGATCGCTGATCGATGTTTACTAAATGGCGTTCATAGCTTAACTCTATAACACAATTAGTTCAATCTCCTTTCCGGGCCTACCATCATACTAGGCAAATCAAAATAATGAGTGAAATCTGCCCCACCCTGTATTTTAGTCCTGTAATTATACTTATTTAAGAATTTCATTAAACTAAGGCTACATAAGTCTAATACCAACCAACAGATGCACAAGATTATTGACATATATAAAACGTATTTGAGTCCCCTACATATGTTTCAGCAAAGGAGTTGCCATCTTCAGGGGGTTTTTAGCGGAGAACTACAAGAACGTTTTACATCCAAGTATACAGTATGGTTATTAAATACTTTTATGTAAAAAGTTCTTGTAATTCTCTATACAGAATGGTTATTAACCATACTATATACTTGGATGTAAAAAGTTCTTGTCATTCTCTGCTAAAAACCCCTTGAAGATGGCAACTCTTTTGCTGAAACATATGTAGGGGGCTCAAATACATTTTATATATGTCAATAACCTTGTCCATTTGTTGGCTGGTATTAGACTTATGATAAAATGCACGGCACATACAATATAAAATAAGGCTACATTGCTTGATAAAAAATGGTCATATTAGTACATTGTTTTAATACAGGACTTCTCATTAAATTCAGTCAACTTTATTTCAAACATGCATACGACCTTTTTCCCTCCCGAGGGGTAAGGGATTGACCGTGTGCGAAATCGTATACTATACCTGCTGGCCGTGAACGAATTTGGATACTACCTTTTTCCTTCCGAAGGGTAGGCCATAAACCGTGTACGAAATTGGACGTGCCCCCTAGTGAGAACGTCATTAAATCAACAACAAAGTAAATAACACATAATAAAACTCAATATAGGACTCTCCTTCATGGAGTGAGATCGCTAATGCGTACACACACTGCAAAGTAAGCTAAATACGAGTACAACAGAAAGACATTACACGAATATATATTTAGAGTAAGAGTAGGCGAAAATGAAGAATTCTGTGAACAAAAACAGAATCTGTTTGTTATATAAATCGTACTAGCTTGACAGAGCTGGAGGTTATTATTATTATCCATTGATCTTATTAGTGTTAATTATAATAATTTCTATTAATTAGTAAATAATAGCAGTGCTGATGATAGAAAAAACAACGTTGTTTTTTCTGTTGATGATGATGATGATGATGATGATGATAGGCAGTCATGATAATTCAGTAGTTTGACTTTACGATCAGAGATGGATTCCTGAAGGGAGAGCGCTATTAATAATTATTGTCGCGACGACAAGGTAAAGTAGACATTTCTCTTTACAACCTAAATAAAACCAAATATAAACCAAAATCAGAAAAAATAAAATATACGTCTGTCCACTCTTTCGACTTATTCATTGGCGGGTCTGTTCATTTCGTCTCTCGGTCAGTGACTGACATCAAGTGTCCACAGTAATGTCCCCAGTTACAGTGTCTATATCACACTGCACACAGTTTCTTATGTCCACAGTAATGCCCCAGTTACAGTGTCTGTGTATCACACTGCACACAGTTCCTTATGTCCACAGTAATGTCCCCAGTTACAGTGACTGTGTATCACACTGCACACAGTTCTCTATGTCCACAGTAATGTCCCCAGTTACAGTGACTGTGTATCACACTGCACACAGTTCCCTATGTCCACATTAATGTCCCCAGTTACAGTGCCTGTGTATCACACTGCACACAGTTCCCTATGTCCACAGTAATGTTCCCAGTTACAGTGCCTGTGTATCACACTGCACACAGTTCCCTATGTCCACAGTAATGTCCCCAGTTACAGTGACTGTGTATCACACTGCACACAGTTCCCTATGTCCACAGTAATGTCCCCAGTTACAGTGTCTGTGTATCACACTGCACACAGTTCCCTATGTCCACAGTAATGTCCCCAGTTACAGTGACCTTGTATCACACTGCACACAGTTCCCTATGTCCACAGTAATGTCCCCAGTTACAGTGTCTGTGTATTACACTGCACACAGTTCCCTATGTCCACAGTAATGTCCCCAGTTACAGTGACCTTGTATCACACTGCACACAGTTCCCTATGTCCACAGTAATGTCCCTAGTTACAGTGTCTGTGTATTACACTGCACACAGTTCCCTATGTCCACAGTAATGTCCCCAGTTACAGTGACCTTGTATCACACTTCACACAGTTCCGTATGTCCACAGTAATGTCCCCAGTTACAGTGTCTGTGTATCACACTGCACACAGTTCTCTACTCTGGTACAGTATTCAATCACATGAAGCTCCCCATTTTCATACAGGTGCCCCATCATATGTATTGCCGGGTTCAAGGACTGATGCATATTTGATGTGCAGCTGAGCCGATGTGAGTAGTCAGGGTCATTATGAAGTCCGGTATGGGTGGGTGGTCGAATATAAACAGTGGATCAGCGAGTAGTGTAATATTTCAGCCTCGGGGTTTCGATCTCAGGAGCATAAAGTACACTATAATATTAGCCACAGACGTCTTCCCACTTGTCTCTGTATCGTCCACATTATCATCAATAACACTGCAGTACAACATTCTGCTCATGTATTAAGACCGGTGATTATAAATTACTCTTAACGTAGATTGGGCGCTGTTGCAACAGTTGGGTTATTATCGGTGTAATGTAGACATAATCGTCTGTAAACCTTAAACAGGCTATTCTACTTGCAAATTTGGCCAAGTAATTGCACAAAGCCATTTCTTAAAGTTTTAAACGTGATTCTAAACTAGAAATAATTTGAGCCTTTTGAATGGACGCAATGTTTGGTCAACTGCCGGGTAAATATAGAATGTAATGCTGCCGGTGATTATGAATGATGGTAATGTGAAAACATTGAGAACAACAGATCATGAACACCGAAAAAAAAACAGGGTTTACTTTGCATTTTCCAATAATTGCAGCTGAGAGGCCCACTCACCATCAAAATTATCCTCTTCAATTAGAAACCTATGGTGGCGTATTGAATATAAGAAGTTAAAAAAGAGGGTGAAGTTGACCGTGTGCGCGCCGTTAAGGCATATAGAGGAAGTAGAGGTGTGGCTCCACTCATTATTAACCTTGGCACTACATAGAGGTGAGTGGTGGGTTTCACGCACCGGCCGATTTACACCCAGGGAAAGAACTCTTGATACCCGCTGAATAGGGTGGCACCCAGAGTCGGTCTGGACGTCCTGGAGAGGAGAAAAATCTCTTGTCTCTGCCACAAATCGGGCACCGGATCATCGTTCCCTCTAATTTTTCTTACAGCTGCGCGGACCTGCTACTGCTCTGAGCAGAAAATTTTTAAACGACCTGACGACTGCGCGGCACTTTTAACAGTTTTTTGTAATATACGTAATAAGAATATTTACAATGAAAATTGAAAAATTCCGGCTGCGCGGCAACAAATCAGTGTGCGCGGGAGCATTTCAGTTACTGCGCTGCTGCGCACCCGCGCAACTTAGAGGGAATATTGTCACGGATAGTCCAGCCCATAAGCTAGTTACTATACCGACTACGCTATCCCGGCTTACTCTGGAAGCGCACCCTAAGTTCGGAAAGAATATTTTAACATCTTGAAGCAGGAATTTCATCTGAATAACAAATAATAATTCAGTTCTTACCTCACAGAGAACACAGTCCATGTACATTAGAAAAACTAGTAGGTTAATAATGTGCTTTAAAATAATCGATATTTATTTAATACAAAACATCTATATTAACAATACACTCGACAGGCAAAATTCAGCGATTTTTGAAGTTCAAGTAAAGGGTGAATACAGTAAACACTGTGATTTAAAGGATTAATAGCGAAAATAATTAGGGTATAAATAATATTGTGTTGAACATGGAAAAAAGAAGCAATTGTTTACAGCCGTGAGTTTTTATAAGGCTTTAAAATGACTAGCTTGACTTAATATTCTTATGGTAATTAAGTACAAAGAAGAGTAACAATTGATGAACAGCAGGTGATTTTCCCATCCAGATGAAAAATAATCAACTGCAGAAAAACACCACGGCATGAAAGCATATGGGAAGTTGGGTTATGGCTCCACTCATTGTTACCCTTGCCAGTAAGTGGAGGTCGGTGGTTACGTTCACGTCACAGTCGCTTTACTCCTGGGAAAGTGCCCCAGTATCTATTGAATAAGAGGCTAGGAAGGCAACGGTATCTAGCAGTATCTAGCCACTGTATCTAACACGATTATAAATCCAAAATAGCCTCCTCTCAATGGGTACCGGGGATCTAATCGCAGAGATAAAATGGTCGGAACGTGCAGCTGAACCTAGTGCAAAAGGTTAAACACTAAAAACATATCGTCATGCCTTAAACAATTCGTGGCGTGTTTATTAATTAATACAAATTACACGATGCGGGCTGGACGACCGAAAAATCGTGGTTCGATTCCCGGCAAGTTTAAAAGATTATTTTCTACTCCAGAGCATCCATACTGGCTATGCAGCGCACCAAGTTTTCTATTCAATGGATTCCGGGGACTCCTTCCGCAGGAGTAAAGCTAAATCTGACCCTTTGCTTAGTCCTGAAGCCGAGGTTAAGAATACGTGGAGTAACACCTCCACTCCTCCAAAGGCCTTCATGTCGTGTTACTTAATTTTATACAGGGACAAGGTCGTACGTTTAGGGAAATTTACTTGGATAGATGAATGTGATACGAAGTTGAAGATGGGATTCAGGTGGCTCAGAATTGAGTTCAATGTTGCGTTTGTGTGAACACACTAATGAACCTGCAGGTATCATAAAGCAGGGAATTTCGTGTCAAGTAAAACCCAGCATGGCGAAAGTAGACAATGCCTATTCACATTTTCTCCCTCGTTATTAGTAATACCATTCATGCGTCAGAATGCATGTCTGTCTGTCCTCTATCTATATGTCTGTCTATCCATCTATCTATGCAGTTTTCCAGTGGTCCACCAGTTATTGTTTCTCAGTCGCTTTTCGCCGTAGTTGCCGATTTATTGCCTCGTCAGATGTTAAATTATACTGCTGCATAATCCTTTCCACTCACTTTTCCCACTTTACTTCGGGTCGTCCTCGTTGTCGTCTTCCTTCCGGTGCCCATGTCATTATTCGGTTAGGCTATCTTTCATCGTCCATGCGTACTACGTGTCCATAAAATGTTAGCATATTAATTTCCATTTTTTCCAAAATTATGTTACCCCCATTTCTCCTCTGATCACTTCATTTCTTACTTTTAATATTCTGGAGGGGCCCTTGCAGCTCTTTTACAGAAACCTATTTCGGTGCTTAACAGTTTTTTCTTTAACTTGTAATCCAGTGTCCAAATTTCCCAACCGTAACTTCAAATGCTGTCTGTCACTCTATAAAATGTTCGTTTCTTTCTATTTACCGACATATATTTACTCCAAGTAGGCTGTTTAGTGCTCTTGTTGCTTTCCTGGTTGCTCAAGTCTGTTTAACACTTCTTCGTTGCATTTTACAGATTTCGTGAAGATAGATCCTAAGTACATAAATGATTTCTGCCCTTAATTTCAATGTTCAATGCACGTACACGGCCATGATCTCTGAGTCATGGAGACAGAAGGATGCAGCAAGTTAATCCAGATAAACAGCTAAAAGAGGATGTCGGGTTACGGTACCATCCCACCGTTAACCTCAGACTATATCACTTCAGGTGTAGAGGATTCAGGTAACATAAAGTCTGCTCGCGTGCGTGGAACGAATCTAAATCAGACACATCTGTAAATATGGAAATGGGTTTATGAAACAGACAGTTGCGATTAAGTCCTTTGTTCGTCCTGTGAATTCGTAGACAGCATGACAGCGTAGAAGGATACGTGGGGTCCTACGTAATCGAAAACGAATTGTATAATTTCCGTATGCAATTGTGGGAGCACGAAGAATGGACTTCCTGTTGCAACAAATCAGAGTAACCCACTGGTGTACACTTTGATTTTGATTTTGTTTATTTTAATTAGCTACTGATTTATTGACATACGTAGCCAACTAATCGACCAACAATTTAATTAACTAACTAGTTAACTCCATAACGAAGAAGCTTAAATAATGGAATAAAGAACATAAATTGTAAGAAAAATATTTTCAATTAGGCTAGGACCGCCTCCTTTAAAATCCTTACTTCCATAACACTCGTGACCCTCTCTCCACCTCATCTGGCGATGTAGGTTACAGCCCCGCTACCTGTTGCGGTTTGCTGAAGAATACTTTCGATCATTCTGCATTGTTGATCTGTGTTTCGAACTTTCGGATTCACTTATCAGCACCCCCCCCCCCCCTTCCAAGGACGGTTTCCTTGACTCAAATTTCCTTAGTCGCTTTAGACAAATTAGGCCTTAGTAATCTAACGCACTCCACAACCGTCGCCTTCCATAACATTTTTTTCATAGTCACATTTCTCTGTCATGCTACACAACATATGTAGTTGAAAAAGTCTCGTTAAATATATACATACAAATTCTATCACCTTCTGCTTCCAAATTATTTTCTTTTCACTTTATTGGGGATATATAAATTACGCAGTTTAAAAGGCATCGTTAAGTAACCTAGTAATCATGCTGAGCGAACGACTGGTCTTGCCGGTAGCAGAACTTAGGACGCTCTTGCGCTGAATTCTCTGAAGGCGTGGTTTTGATTGGCAGTACAATAGTGCGATACGTTCTTTACAAGCTACGTGTCTCCGTCAGCTGGACATTTACAGGCTACTTGTATTATTTCCAGAGCTGTCATCTTCCCAAACTGCCATCCATGCCGGACCGTAAGTGACAACTTAAGGTACTGGTTCTAAACAGATCAAGGCTTTATAGAAAGTGTGCGACGTTTATTGATTCAAGATAAGTTGATATGTAAATATAATACTACAGGTTGAATGAGATGCTGCTGTCGGAATGAATTTGAGTATTTCAGATGTTATCCTCATCAGGACCTCCAGTACAATAGCATTTTATATTTATCTGATATCTAACTCTTGTGTTTTGATCCTGCTGAGGGTGGGGCTGGCAGGATATTCATGCTATAGAACAAATATTTGGATATTTACGCTGCTGTAACCTATAAAATGTGATCAGATTTGTATTACATATTCCAAGTTGTTAAATTTAATTGGAATGAAACAAGTGTTCATTTACATATCAGGCGACAAAAACTTCTACGGTAATAATTCTGTGTTAAGAGGACTCGTGTTCGCCACAGAATAGCGAGTCCTCGGTTTGCTGATTGAGGGGGAGAGTCTGCAGTCGCATAGAGCAGATGCGAATGTACTTAGTAATAGTTTGTTCTGTTTTACGGCTGTATCAAACATCTCGCGAAGAATGACGAGTTGGAAGGGACTTGGAAGGAAACCGTCGTGGCCTAATCGACGTACTAACTCGCCATTTGCCTACAGGGACTGACAGTAACCATGAAAATCTTCAGCATGTATAGCCGGTACATCGGCCGAGATTTGAACAGCATATCTCCCGAATAAAAGACTAGAGCTCTCAGCTTTTCTGGTTTGTTACGCAGCGTTGAATGGTGGTTAGTTACCGACGTTTCGGCCCAGCCTATCGGTCCCATCTTTAAGAGTCCAGCAGTCCAAGAATAAAATTATTCTATTCTTCTTGGACTGCTTGACCCTTGAAGATGGGACCTATAGACTGGGTCGAAACGTTGGTAACTAACTACCAGTCAACACTGCGCAACATAACAGCAGAGTGAAGACCTTACTTACACCGCAGCGGAAGACTGAAATCACACAGAAGACTAGATCTTGACGACCACGCCAACCAGTTCTATACCAAATAAGGCATTTTAAGGAACTAGTTCAAGAAGAAGCTCAGGCCTATACACGGTGACCAAGTTTTTGGTACTTTTAACGCAAAACAAGGCACGTGTTAAGATGAAACATCTGCTGCTACGCGTAACTACCAAGTACGAGTATATCCAGTTTTGTAATTTACCTCTTTTCGCAAAACCACACGAAATTAGACATGTGCTTCGCGGTTAAGTTTATCATTGCTGCACAGATGGCTCCACTATCGCGCCTTCATCATCTGCATATCCGTGATGTTTGGAACCCTATTATTGGTTGCAAATGAAGCGAAAGATACAAAAATGAGACCGACCATATTTTTAATTTTCGTGAAAATTCGTCGAATGTGTAAAACGACGTGATAACAAAAGTGTCGTACAAAATAATATAAGCTGTCTGGAGATGAATTACCTTTCATTTATATTTTATCAAGGTTTCAATGTGCGAGATTTGAGGTTTGCAGAGCGCTGATTGAGAATTCATATCTTCTGGGCTGTTACGCTCAGTAGTGGGGATATTGATTCTGGACATTGCGAAGGAATATGTAGCCTTCATATTCAAGGGTCAAAAGTTCTAGAAGACTTGTGCTCCATAAAATTAGTTAGGTGTCAAAAATATACTGAATTTAAGTGAGCGGCATATCAAGTTATGTTTGAAAGATACATAACAAAACTCTTTGCAAATTAAAGGAGAGTGAGGAAGGAAGGGGGAAAGGAATAGAGATATCACGAAGAAGTTTACGAGATTGGAAAGGAATGCGGTAGAAGTGAGGAGAAGGGATTAAAGGTGTGAATAAAAACGGACATCACGCTGAATTTTGTCTGGCATTACACTACTAATGCTGTTAAATATGGGTCCCGATCACAACTTCGTTAATTTTTGCTGTCGTCTTTATGCTTTATTAAGAAACTCTTCAGAAAGGAGTTGCCACTTGCTTAATCATTTAGGCAGGTGATGGATGTCAAAGCTGAGCCAGTAAAATAAGTCTGTCTGTCCTAACAGACGTATATTTAATAGTGACAGCAGATTTACAAAAAGAAACAATCTCTTAGCCTTCCATTTGAAACACCTTTCTTTTAATCATGATAAAGAATTCCAACAAGCACCGAAATCTGAACTATAATTGGAAAGCATAGCATGACTCTATGAAGTACAATTAACCTGGTAGAACGTCCGTCATTGGTCGACAAATACAATGCGTGTCTGAGCAGTGAGA
Source organism: Reticulitermes speratus (assembly GCA_021186555.1). NCBI lineage: Eukaryota > Metazoa > Arthropoda > Insecta > Blattodea > Rhinotermitidae > Reticulitermes > Reticulitermes speratus. Next base: position 8,931,353 of record JAJKFL010000039.1, on the reverse strand, counting down.
CTGGTGGGAAGGAATAAGCAAGTTTTGCTGCATTGACTCCATAAAGAAGGCGTGCACATCACAAAAGTGGGAGGAAATGACGTTGTTAAACATGCAAGATACTAACCATTAAGTTCCGGTTTGAGACGATTCTGGTTGGTCGGTTGGTAGGAACAAAAGCGAAGGCGTGTGTGTAATCTCCAAGTTTCCATCTCTTCATGTCAAAAGCAGCCTAAATACAATAGATTGTCTGACTGCTGTACCTCTATCGTCTGCAGCATGTTTTTACTTAAATTAATTCTTTTCCTGACAAAAATGGCGGATATCCTGAACTAAGGGAAGTCTTAAATTTTAAAACGACCGGACAAAACTTCTACATTTTATCTTTCATCGTCCAGAGAGTTTATCTTCTATTGAAAGTTATGAGATGATATCGAAAATTGAATACACTTACCGCCAGTTAGGATAAGACCAACTTGTTATATAGTGACTGAAAAAGTGTTTTCTAAATATATTAAAGATATCTTGTAGGTCGTAAATCAGATAATTACACCTCATACATCATTCCTGGCTTTTGTTGTTGTTTTCTCGTATAGTGATACGTCAGGCTGATATTCCTATATGGAAGCCACGGAAAGGAGTCTTACAAATGGTGGGGATAACGGAGCTCAATTCTTTCCCCTATCTGCTTATTATTGTATTCCCCTACAGCCTCCTCTGGCCTATGTCATTCATTCCCAAAATCTTTACACAAACGAAATTTATCGTGTGGCTTTTACTGCTAACATTCGTGTGAATAGAATGCACAGTTGATTGGACGGAAACAGGGCTGGTAGTAAGCTGGAGGATAAAGTGTAAAATTTGAAGGACGTGTGGAATGGGTCAATCCATAGAAGTTCTTACTATGGCTTCAAAATACTATGTAGGATATTTCACTGAAAAGGCGGATGATAGAAACATAATTCGAAGTGCGGATTTGTTTCAAAAAGTCCCTTGAAAGATCGAGAAGGAAATATTAGGATAATATTAAGGTAGATATCTTAGAGATTGGGTATAACAATGGAAAGTGGATTAAAATGGCTAGATGTCGAGTGCAATGGCAGGCATTTTATCTTCAGAGTCCTGTGGTGCTTTCACAAAGAAAAGTTGTAAAAATATGAAGTTTCACCACTTCTGTTTTTCTGTCCGCTGTCCGCATTAACAACTGGGGAACCATTGAATAGGTTTTTATAAAATTTAATACTGCAAAATTTTATAGAAATTTTCGACACTAAAATGTTTTTAAAATTCGGACAACAGTAATGCTTACAGTTACATGACGACTTACGTAGGCTTATACATCTGCTACCTCGAGGGCAAATTTCTGGTAGTTCACTTTTGGAAACGAAGCCGCAGAGCAAAATGAAACCGAAATTTCATATTACTAATCTTTTCGGTAATTCGTACGAACAGAGATAATTAAAGAGAAACGAGCAAACGCGTTAGGATTGTTACTGTACCTTACCTATAAATTTCCTCCATCTTTACAGAGAAAAGGGAAATGTGATCCTAGACTATATAAAAACAAGATACTGATCGCGATGGTAAAATGACAGACGTAATTACCTTGAAATTGGAACTGCTTCGTTACTGGATACTGAAGGTACATTGAAAACACCCCTCGGGCAAAAGCCCGTAAACGTTTAACTGAATGCAAGTCTGAACCTCTAGAATTCCTTGCAGGACAGAGGACTGATGATGACAGGTTATGATGATAGATGTCTATGAAAAAACATGAAGATGCCGGTAGTCAGGCAATCCTTAAAGAGTCTTGTCAAACTAAGGAAAAAAGAATTAAAAACTCTCCGAAATATAACTTTATAACATTCGTATATGAACTACAGTACAAAGTATATTTACACTGAGACACTCGCCTCCTAAAGAACACACAGGTTAAAAATGTAATGTCAGCAACAGAGAATTGACATGGTGTTAGTCTAAAAACTGAAGTTATCATGCGTATTATGTTTGTCAGTGCTTTTGTGCGTTTGTCCACGCATTTCCTGCATCAGAATACTTCACATTCGGAAGGAGGGGCCAAGGATTATTCTTGTTTCCTCCTTCCCCCACTTTTACCTCTGTATCAGCACCCAATACGTGCCATAATAGTGGCCGTGAACAGAGAAACGTAGGCACCCTCACATACAAGATTAAATGTAAATGTGAAAACCAGGCCAAGAAAGCAGAACTGAGGTTGGAAGGAGAACAAGAATGAGATTGTGTGTAGGACCGAAAGGCTGTAAATAACATGAATAAGAAAGAAAGCTTCCAAATCTGTATAAATAGTATAGATAAACTGTAGTCATTGCCAATATTGTGGATGTGCACTGACAAAACTTGGTGTTACCGGGCACATCCAAACAAATGTATTTGAAACTCATGTAGTAATAGTGGCCGATTCTGCTGGATGTATCACTGACCGATCGTGTTAAGTCGGCACAGTACGCCTACTGTGTAATATATGCTTGTTCAACGAGAGTACAGAGATGGTAGTGCTAGCTGACATGCACCTCAAGTGGAGATGCGATGCGATGAAGGATGCAAGAAGTAACACGGCAACCAGCAGATGATATAGAGAAGTCCAGAAGTAAGCAAAATGGAGAGAAGGCCGTCCACGGCTCAGGCGGTTAGTCGCCGGCCTCTCAACGCGGAGACACGGGTTCGATCCCGGGTCAGTCCATGTGGGATATGTGGTGGACAAAGTGGCACTGGAACAGGTTTTTCTCCGAGTACTTCGGTTTTCCATTGTCAATTTCATTCCATCGGGGCTCCATTACAAGAAAAACGAAAAAACTAATCACCTTCATCACAGGGTTGCACAATAAGCCTCAAGGCTGCAGTGCGTCCGTAGCATCTGTTGCAGGGCCCTTCTCCCCCCCCCCCCCAAAACAAGGAAGATAGCGAAAGAAAGGAAAGTCAGAAATACAAAGTAAAGAGAAAAGGATACAAAAACAGAGAGACACACACACACCACATATATTCCTTCATTCATTCTGTAGTCTGTCTTACGACAGGTCCGTAGCCTCTTCCAAAGCAAGGGCTCCACACAGTGCGATCTAGTGCTTCCTCTTTCAATTTCCAGTATCTTCTCTATTCCTTAAGGTTATCCAGTAGCTGCTTACGTCTTCTCCCTCGTCTTCCCGTCATTTAAATCCTTCCTTCTAACTTTCCTTCAATCACGTGTTTCAGAAGGCAGTTTCTACGCAAGATGTGACCAATCCAGTTACCTTTCTTATTTTTATTGTATGTAGGATATTCCTCTCCTCCTTGACTCTGTGTAATACTTCTTCATTTTTCACACGATCGGCCCAAATGATCTTCTCCATTCTTCTCCAGAACCACATTTCAAAACTTTCCAGATACTTCTGATCTACTTTCCGAAATGTCTACGTTTCAGCACCATATAAAGCTATGCTCAAAATGTAGCACTTCACTAGTTTCTTTCTTAAATTTAAGTCCAGTTTGCTGGTGAAAAGAATCTTCTTCTTGTTGAATGCTGCTTTTGCCATGGCAATTCTGGATTTAATTTCACGTGTAACACCTTGCATCATTTGTTATCATGCTGCCCAAATAATTGAAATATTCCACATTCTCCAATTGCTTTTGATCTATCATAATTTTCATTGCGGATTGTTGCCTTGAGATTCTCATTACCTTAGTTTCTTCCACATTCATTTCCATTCCATAGCATCTTCCAATTTCAATTAGACTATAAACCATACCCTGTAGCACCTTTTCTTCCCTAATCAGTAGCACAAGGTCATATGCGTATTTCACAGTGCGAATTACTTGTCCTCCTATTTTGAAGTCTCCAAACCCTTCAAGAGCTTCCTTTGTAAGGTACTCGCTGTATAAGTTGAACAGAATCGGCTACAAACAGCAACCTTGTCTAACTCCTCTTCCAGTCTTCACACTCCTCTTCTCCCCTTGGTCTCAGTCGTATTTTGACACTCTGTTCCATGTACAATTTCCTGACCAATCTTCTTTCGCGCCAGTCTATCCCAGTTCCCTTTAGGATCTGCATAAATTTGGTCCAGTTGACACGGTCAAATGCCTTCTGCCAGTCTAAGAAGCAAGCACACAATTCCTCATCTATGACCAAGGTTCGTCCTGATATTATTCTTAGCATCCCAATTACATCCCTAGTTCCTTTTCCTTTCCTAAATCCAAACTGATCTTCTCCAAGCACATTCTCAGTCTTCCTTTCAATCCTTCTTCTAAGTATCCTCGCTACTACTACACAGATATATACACACAAAAATATAACAAGAAAAGTAGCAAAGAAATGAGAGAGGAAATAAATACAAAGATACAGGAAAGACACACCGACAAGCAGAACATAAAATAAGGGATTACAGAGACAAATAAAAAAAACAATCAAATGTAGGCGGAAAGAAAAAGTGAAATGGTCCAATAAAAATTGTACAGCGATATGCAGGTTTACATTTAGTCTGTTTCAATAAATCCAATCATCATACGCAATACTCACTCTGTAGGCGCATTGTACTTGACGAGTGGGATTGCGTCTGTTACTTATAACACAGTTCATTCTTTTAGTTTAGAAACCGACTTTATTATATCCAGCAGTAAGCGTTTTGTTGAACACACAGGTCACAACCCTGTGCAGTTAAAGGAAGTTCATTTAACAATACACAAACCTTTAGCTCCTACCTCATAATAAACACATTGCTTCTTCACAACTATGCTCAATTAATTAATGATATTTCGGGAAATAATCGCTGCTTTTTTCGAGAATTATATAAAGCCAATAGGGCTAAAATATACGAGTATTCTTTGAACAAAATGTCGATTTTCTTTGTCTTAAAGTATGTGGTATATTTAGTAACCATTGTGCTTTAAAGAGTGAAAAATGTATGGTCCTGTGATGGATGTCAGAGAGGCTCATATATTCAGTTAATTAATAACCAATATCTGAACACTGTATTTGAAATATGAGTACACCTGTTTTCCAGATGTGGGTTTTGGCAGTTTTGCATGCTTCACTGTTGTTGATATTCATTTATTTTGAACACAAATCCATTGCTTCAGTTTTACTCCCAGTACAAATAAAACACTGCGCACTGTGAGGGTGTATTTTTCCTTGTATTTCCACTGGTCTCCCATGTACATACGTATATATTTTACCATATGTATACTCGATTCCGAATTGCACAAATTGGACTTGGGCGGAATATTCCGGAAAGTAGCTAATTCATATGCCTGTGATTGCCTGTAGCAGATAGAATTGAAATGAGAGTTTATGATAAAATACAGTCAGGCGTGTTTAGTTAAAGTGAACTGACTATAACGAGATTGACGTTTAGGTGGACGCTGTTTGTACAACGTAAACTTTCTCATACACATGTTGGCTATTGCGTGATTTCAGCAACCAGCGTGAAGATGTAAAGTTGGATGACGGTCCAAATTTTTTTTTCTATTACCATATATTTCTTACGCGACTTTCTATAATGCGGGGCATCATAAGAACGCAAATATCGCGTTATAGCAGAACTGAGGGTATTCCAAAGAGGCATGTCTGATATGGCGTAAGGAAAGATAGATCCTCATTTCAGAAAATAAAGTGTCACGTAGAAGAATCGTATTTAAGACCGTATTTAACACTTTGAAGACTGACATTCATTAAATTATTGATAAAAGTTCTGTTGCTACGTCATAGAAAACACAGTCCATGTCAATTAGAAAGACCAATCTGTTAATGCTAGTTAGGGAAACAATCGGTATTTATTGTGAGAATCATACGAGACACTGTGTGGTAAAATGCAAAGTTTCTTAATGTTAGGACAGCTGGTATGTATAGTTACCACTGACCTTTAAATTGTCGGTATAAAAGATGTAGCTGTTGATTTCAGGGATAAAATTACAGAACGCTTGCACATATGAAATTGTCTGGAGCATGCATCTCAAATTAGGCAGCCACCACTTCCTTCAACATCTTTTCAATTATTACTCACCAGTCATCCTGCTGTTGGACGGTATATGGTTTGGTTTGCTAAAAGCGTCGTTAAAAACATCACGAATAAATGAATAACATATACAGACGAACCTGGTTATAACGACATCGGTTTATGTGACCACTCGTATATAACGTCAGATATTCTGTGGTACCAATTAATTCCTCACTGTTAACCACAACATTATACTCCTCGGTTATAACAACACTCGTTTATAACGATACAAAATATTCAGTACCTTTCATGACGTTATAACCGAGTTTGACTGTATATGTTGTTCATTTATTCGTGACGTGTTTAACGACGCTTTTAGCAACGCAAACCATATACCGTCCAACAGCAGGATGACTGGTGAGTAATAATTGCAAAGATGTTGAAAGAAGTGGTCGCTGCCTGCTTTGAGATACCATTCTGCAAATTTCCTGGAGGGGTTGAGGAAAACCAAGAAGTATCTCAGTCAGTGTAATCGACGACCCAGTCGAGGTTTCGAACCGTGTCCCTTCAGAAGACAAATCAGATGATTTACCGCTCTAAACAACTTAATATGTAAAAACTGCGTGAAACACGGGTATAAACGGGCTGATGGAAGAGACATTTGACGACTTTCAAAGTGACGTAACGATGGGCTAAACGGGTTGGTAGCCTCTGTAGCAACGCTTCTGGGTCGAATTCTGGTGGTCGTCGGTTTCAGTCCTAGCAAGACAGGGCATGATATTTTCGTTGCTTTCTAAAATAACTTCATTAAAATTACGGGCTACTGTGTTAATAATTAATTTTTCTGGTAGACTAAGGTTGCTTGTTTGTTTGTTTGTTTCTTTCTTTCTTTGTTGTTTATTTTTCTGTTCCTTAAATTCTTTATTTTATATTTTCTTTCCTCTTTTCTCTTGTTTTTATTTCTTTGTATTATTTTGTGCTTCCTTATGCTTTATTTATCTGTTTCTTTCAGTCTCTGCCTTTGTACTTTTTTTTAGCCCCTCTCTTCCTTTCTTAATTTCTTCTTTTCTTCGGTGTTATCGTTCTTCTATAACTATCCTGCCCAACATTAATCGACGGTGTATAACCTCTTTGGTTACAAGTTTCATTTAATTCAAAGGAACGTTCACACAAAAAATGAACTGTAGTTTTATATTCATACACATACATATGTGTACATCTGTACTTTCCACCAGAGGGCGAAACACGGGGTACAATGTCCATCGAGATTCTCGATCCGTGCATGTGGTTTCATTCTGACATATCATCAATATGGAAAACTGGACCGAAACACAGTAGGGGGTGTGCAATACGGTACTCTTATTTGAAATGAAGATGAGTACCAGCTACATAAATGTGTGATGACGTATCGTAAATATTCGGAACCCATCAGCGCGCTACAAAAACACAAACTGCAAAGATTAATGTGTTTCAATATTGTTGTCGATCTGTGTTCCACTACAGGAAAACTACATATAATCGCTGAAGTTGATTTCACGTAGACAAGGGTGTATTTTTGAGTTACCTCGAATACACAACATAATCTACTATTAGAGTCCTCCTATACAAGTATTTCAGCGCCTATTGTCTGTTCAAGGATGCTGGTACATGCACTTGGTTGGTTAATCTGTTACAAATAGATGCCGTGCATAATAAATACCTGTGTGCCATAAATGTGCTTCATTTCTTAACCATCTGAAGATCAGTGGTTACCATATGTACCGCCAGGTTCAACAAACCTGCAAAAGGTGTAGTCCGTGACGTAGTACACGGATAAAGGCGTTCTTTACTTTCAAATTGCCATACGGTTTGATGGTACACGCGTAAAAGTTCTTTTATTTCCGCCCATAACAAAAGTGCGACCTTCCTTGCTCCGACTTTCACGAAACTCTCAACAGTTCAGCATCATTCGTGTATAGCGCTTGTACAGAATTTTATCCAAATAGAACAATAGATGTGGAAAGTAAGAAGATAATTAATTTATTCCCTTACATGAAGTATGCCAATCCCAGTTGCCGCGGGTCTAAGGCGTTTGGGTGTGCGGCCGCTCGCTTTCTGGGAATACGGGTTCGAATCCCGTTGCGGGCATGGATGTCTGTCCCTTTGAGTGTTGTGTGTTGTCAGGTACAGTTCTCTGCGACGGGCCGATCACTCGTCCAGAGAGGTCCAACCGAGTGTGGTGTGTCTAACTGATTGTGATCAAGGAAACTCATAGAGGAAACCAAGGCCCATTAGAGCTGTCGAGCCATTAGAGAAAAAAGTATAACATCCTCACTTAGCCGATTTTCATGAAACTTAGAATTACTCAAGGGCATTATACGTAGATCGTCAATACTAAATGGTATCCAAGTCAAAACAAAAATGTAGAAATTACTGGCAAAATTTCATATACTTCCTTCAGTAACGTGTGGCTTCCACTGTACCGACTTTTATGAAATTCATAATCACTTAGAACCGTTACATGCCCATTTTCTACATGAATTTCACCTGAAACCCTAAAAACAGTTACGAAATTTAAAATTACCGAGTAGAAATTCACTTACGCCCTTAAGTAAATTATGGCTTTCATTTAGACAGATTTTCACGAAACTCGCAATTCGTAAGAGACATGAAGCTGAGATCCTTGATACCCAGTTTTATCCACATCGGTCGATGAGTATGGGAAGTACGGGTAGATACTCATTTAATCCACTGAATGTCGCTGAGCCCCTTTTCACGAAACTCACGATTGCTCGACAACCTTCTTTCTTTACTTCGTAAATAACGCTTGGTACTGCATTTCGCCAGAGATTGTATTTATGTGTTCATTATGGTGCTTGCAGTGAACGATGATTTTTTCAACAAACCTCAAGCCTATTCCTTTACGTAACGGAGTCTATACTCTGTGGCAGGAAAGGAGTTCTTAAATGTACAAAGAATAATTTTGGTATTTTTTTACATGCTTGTGGTTGAGGAATATCATTACATGATCAAATGAAGAGATAAGAGATGGGAGAGGCATGTAGAATGCACAAGGTATTCATACAGTCTCAAGATTCACTTACAAACGCGGAGTTACGTGGCATGCAGTTCAACAGGGCGTGTAGAGTGAGAGGAAAATTTTAGATTAAATGGATAGGCTGATTCGAAATCTAGACTTAAGGCATTGCCCCACGTTATAATTTTCATGAAAAAAAATATTATCATCGAATTTTGAATAAACAGCGTTCTTTTAAACTTTAGTACTATTACTCAGTGTTCTTATAATTCACATCAAACATAATGTAGAAAATATTTTGTTAGTGATTGAAAGTTTATCATTTAAGTGACGTAATTTTTTCAAATTTTGTACAAAAATAATAGGTGCATGTTTTGTTACATCGTATTAAATATTTCTTTTATCAGTGTGACATAATTTCGTTAAATCCAGTTATTTTCTGCAATGTATTGAAAACAAAGCGAAAATTTATCTGTTTTATCAGCCTGAGTTTTACTCGAACACAAGCTTGCTGAAAGTATAATTAGATCGTTGAAACCAATTCTTACAGCAAAATCCACATAGAAATTTTTGTGTTCTATAATACTTGTTCCAGTGTTACTTGCACTGCATCTTACATGTTTCTTTCTTTGAGACTAAGGTTAATTCTTGAACACCCAACATTGCCCGAAAAACGGAAAAAAACATAAAATGTGAAAAAGGATAAAATATGATTTTACGTCATCGAATATTATAGTTGTATTTGACTACAAATATAATACTATTTGTCAAGAAAAGAAAAACCGATAAAAAAAAGATTAGCTGTCCTCTCGTTCGAACAAGCCAACAAATAAATACTCCGCCGGTGCAGACACACAGCTTCAGTGGGCGTGGAAAATGTCTGCAGTAAAGAGTAAAGGATTCCAGCAACAAGGGTAGACGAGTTTGAAACAACAAATATTCCTGAAAGGAAGATACGTTGAACTGTCTTTTATTAGAGACGCGTTTGTTCTTTTATAAACACACTATACGGTACATTACATGTGCTATTCTTTAAAATGCGGAAAAATGGCTTTCCTACACATCCCATCACTAAAACTTTTTTAACTAAAAAATATTGCTTTTCTCTATATTCCTCTCCCCTCTTTATTGGATGCTGCAGTACCAACACCATAAGAACGGGCTCCAAGGAAGATTTAAAAGCCATTCTCCCAAGATTCTCTTCCTATACTTTTGGTCTGCCTAATTTTCAGCTCTTCGTATTCCTCTCTTGCCTCCCTCCCATTCAAAGCCCCTTCTCTTTTTTTTTTTTTTTTTTGCTCTTTGTGTGTGTGTGTGTGGGCGCCGACCACAGATAATTCCACCCCATTCCCTTCACGGATAAAACAACAAACTTCCTTCTCCCCTCTATGTTTCTGTGGTTGCTATGTTACATTAAGTATGTACTTTCTATAGCACTGTTACCAAACATACTTAATCTCATACACACAAACGATGCATGTATGAAATTTTAATATTTAATACAGGTTTGATGTTCCTTGGTGCCTGAAAACTCATTACACTGCGCGTGCTATTAGTAGCGTTAAGTAGGGTAGGATTTATCGGCAAAGTTTCTTTTGAGTAAAAAATGAAATCACATGCACAGTCACGGTTTAATCTCATTTACTATTAAAATCAGTGTTAAATAGTTCTAATGTTTTACAAAGTATGATGAGACCAAAGGTAAAAGCTGTTTCAGAAGCAGATGCTTGATATCAGACTATTGGAATATACTTAGACCTACTCCTTTCAACCGAATATATTCAAAAAAAGAATTGCACACCAGCTATAGCATTTATTTTACATACTTTTTTACAGTGACTATAGACGCATTTAGACCTTATGTCATTATATTACCTACCTACATGATTTTGAATACCATTATTTATATGACGATATAAATGGTTTTGTAAACACACCGTCTTTTAAGACTTTGAATCTTAATATTTAAAATATATTTGTCCTACCTGCATATGCAGTGTAGCTGTCTTAGGCTATAAAGTATTACAAAGCTCCATTTTCTCATAACTCATGTTACACATGATTTAATTACACGTACAAGCCATCCACAGAATCTGGTTCCTATTTTAAAAATGTTATTACATGATAACAAAAATGGATACAACTGTGAAAAGTAATGCACATTTCTATTTCAGTTATCAAGAAACGTTAAAATAGGACAGGACTTTGTGGACACATGTATTTTATTTTACTAACCACTTTTTTTGGTATTTTTTGTGTTTTTATTTACTGTCGTATGTTTCCTGTTTCATCAATTTAAACTTGATAGTTGTCAGGCTCACTTTATATTGACTATATAAGCCGCCTGTTTTTATGTCGTTGATCAGCCCAGTATTTCCAACTTTTCTTCAGTCATTCTGCCTGAATATTTTGATTATTGTCCCTTAATATTTTACTTATTATTGTTTCTTACTTCATTCAGACCTTTATCGCGGAAATCTTATTTGGCTCGGACTGTGTCTTCCGTCATTATTTACGTTCTATTTCGGAAATAAATGTGCATAGTAGACATGTGAGACAGTTCAATTTCCTACAGTACATTCTCCAGACCGAGCGCTCTGAATCTGTGATTGTCATCAGCATAAAACTTCATGTACACGTATTACTGATGCTTGCAAATATTCCATAATCCAGTGCATAAATTACCTGCCCCTTGCGGGAATGAATATATAGCTGAGACCGTCCCAAAATGTGAAGGAATGTCGCAACAATCTGAAGTCCGAAATGATGCTCCTTACAATGACAATCAAAATGATCGGAGGTGGAGGTGAATGATGATTCAGGTATGAGACTAACAAGACAGGCAATGTACTATAACGTAACAGTGAGGCGCTTTCGTGTAACCATTGTTGCCGTGGAAAAGCAATAAGTATTACATATTCTGAGTGTGTGTCTGTAGCCTTGGTTATCCAGCATGCAAAGCGCATGCGCTATATTGTAATTATCATTGTGGCCTGTGTGGCTGTACCATATTCTTCCACATTATCTCATAAACGGCACGATTTTCGGGAAAAAGTTATTGAATATAAAATGTATGTTTTGAGTTCCTCTACAATTGTTGTCTGAAATATTTCTCATTCTAAGAAGAATTATTATAAATATATATAGGTCTTCATGTAAAGTATCCATTATTCCTTTCAGATTTTAATCCAACTTGAATTTTCTCGACAGATTTTTTAAAAATACTCAAATATCAAATTTCATAAATATCCGTCTATTGGGAGCCCAGTTGTTCCATACGGACAGATGGATGGACAGACATGACGAAGCTAACAGTCGTTTTCCGCAATTTTGTGAAAGCGCCTAAAAAGGCAGCCACTAAATAAAAATTGGATTTCATTTATATTCAGGAATTAGTGCAGTTTGTTGGTGATAAATTTACGTGCGTCAGTAGTACGGAAGATGTACAATATTAAGTTTCAAAATTGCATTATTATAGATTGAAGCCGTATAGTTTGATATATGGTTAACACTTTACGAAATTACAAGGCGTTATCTTCTACTCACCGCTGTGAGAACTTCAAACCTCACAGTATTTTCGTATGTAAGTTAATCCGTCTTTCTTTACACTTAATGACATTTAAAGATTCGGTTCATACAGCGCAGTAAACACACACTGTCTCGGTTATAAAAACAAGTCAGTTAATGCTTTATCTGGAAGTCGTCGGTGTTGGTTCAGAGATCCGTACAAAACACATAAATGCACAATGGTCAGAAGGTATAATGTTTGAAACTTAGACCTGGTGTTATCAATAGGCTTTAAGGGGTTCATATACAGTACACGCCTAATTCGATGCTTAAAATGGGGAGAAAATATTCCTCTGAAACTTCGATATCCACCTACAAGTTACACGTTGTCACAATCCAGCATAACACAACTCACTTATGTACAAAAAAAATATGGTTCTTTTAGTTTTATTAAAACTAATTTTAAAAATTAAAAACTTAACGGTAGTGCAGAACACATTTAAAGCACCAGACACTGCACTAATTTTAATTATACACAAAATATATCTCCTAAGTCGTCCTCTTCTACCTACTCCGGATTTCCCGTTTCAGTGTCGAGGTTGGAATTTCTTTTGATCACACTGAGAGACACACCACAGTCGGTAGGACTCCTCTGGACGAGGGATCGGCTCGTCGCAGAGGCCTCTACCTGACAACAACACACAAACACTCACAAGAGACAAACATCCATGCCCCCGGTGGGATTCGAACCCACGATCCTAGCAAGCGAGCGGAAAATATATCAATAAATTGCATAAATATTTAATGTAGTCCTATAGGTCTTGCTAATCTTATCAAACAGCCTGAAACGTTTCATGGAAATCTGATGTCCCAAGTTCTTCCCAGAACTTCTTGTTTTTATTACAGTTGACCGATTTGTGCCTGTAGTTACAGACGTTGTTTGAAGTACAGAAATTAACATAAATGCTTGAACTTATAGAACTCAGACATTGTTTTTTTTTCCTAAAAGAAAGTTGAAAACCAAAGATTTCTTCTGCTGCTGTGCTCACTGTATAAAATTTAATAATTCTCTTTCACTCTCTGGTCTACAGTTTCCAGAAGGGGAAATTAAATTTTATAAAACTCTCCGTACATTTATGTTTTTCAATGTATAATATAGATAGCTTCTGACTTAAAAATACGTAGGCGAACTTTCAGAACATTTCTTTGGCTATTCACATTTCTAAACGAAACAAAATTTTCCTCTACGTCATAAGTTTTATGTCGGTTTTAACAAAGTTTGATCTACATAATGAACTGCATTTCGAGAGATTTCTAATTGAGCAGGACCGACTGAGCAAATGTACGCTCTAAGAGCTAGCAAATTTGTTTTCTGTGATAATTGCTCCAGTGTAGTATTTTGGTCATTTTCAAAATGAATTATTTGGTGTTATGGGAAACAAGAACATAAATACTGCACGCGCATTTCACAAAACGTTGTTCCTTCTTATGAATATTAAATCCTCCGTTCAAAGGTTATGAATTAGTCTGACTTTTATATTCTCATTTGTTACATACTCCGTGTTCCACCGGATGGTCGGAGTTTTCCGTTGAGCTCTCCTTTCTGGTGTTTCTCGTGCTGCCTAATCATTTATTGATATATTGTGACCACTGAAATATCACTAATGAGACCAAAATAAGAATCCATCAAACTTCCTGGTCCATATGGTATAGAAATGCTCTTACTGCATCATTTCAGCAATAATAATATGGCTACGTATTACCCATGCAAGGGAATTCATTGTTTAGCTGGTAAGTTATGTCTTATTTCAGGTTCCTCTTTAAATTTCTCATTTAAAATTACTGGTTAGTACAAACGTTACAGTGTATATAAAATTAATGTATTAAAATAATATAATATGATTAATATAAATTAATATTATTATAAATTATGTTCACCAAAGGCAGTTGACTTTTAGAAGGGAAAATTTTACAATTCCCTTTCTGGCTATAATTTTCCTGTCCAATACTCTTAGTAGTCCATTCTTACACATCACAGCCATTGAGGGATAATATGAAATTTCAGTTACACTCGACATGCACACCATGAATTTGTAGGAGTTCTTGAAACACAGCCTGATAGACAAGCGGTGCTGCTACAAGCAGATACACTTCCATCGGCTCAATTCGAAGGTGCAGTATCGACCGATGCATAGGGACCTTTCGAATTCTCCATAACGACAACCGTTTTCAGCAGTCACAGCCACACAATTTAGTTATCTCTTAACTAGAAGAATCAATTGTCGCATGGGGACAGACTAACGACAGAATTTAAACACTTATATATATCCCCTCCAGCTTAGAAACAAATAAACATGTGAAATTAGTAATATTGTATAAACCTCAATACAACAAAAATAAATATCTTTGATAAGGGATGGAACTTTGGTTAGGAGATAAAAAAGGTACCAGATGAACACAGTGACGAAATGCTGTAGTGTAATATCACAGACTTGTCTCGCACAACGCCTTACGCCCTCTCACGCGTCGCGGTGCACTTCCTCCCTGTATGCTTTTGTTACTTCGTATTCTTGAAAAAATGTACTTACACATGAAATGTGAAGTACAATGTAACCACCAGCACCAGGAATCTAAGCTGTCTTGACGCTTCTAAACGCCCAGAGGACAACCAATTCTTACAAGTCTTCCTTGAAAATCAACACTAAAAATACAGTTTCTCGAAATAGGCAATGCAGACCCTGCATCAGCATATACCTGGCTCCCCAAACTGTTACAACTACATCGAAATATTAATATATTCCTTTACAAAGCCTTACAAAACTAAAGAAAGAATAATTTAAAAATCAAAACTCCGCGACTTCCGGTTGTTTTTATTTGCTTTACATAACATTTCAGTACAGAGTGATACAGGGATTATGTAAATTTAAATCTCCGTGATACCTAATACTGATACTAAAACAACCTGTAATGTGTTTGTAGCACTGTATACAGGATTATAATCAGTTTGAACCCTGTGAGGGCAGATAAGAATCGAAGTGCTTCCTTTCTCAGTGCTCCTCGACTGGGAAATCCTCATGCTTCGTTCATTGCCTATTGTTAAGTGTAGCTTACAACTAAACAGTACACAAAAATTCAGTTCCTTCCTAACAGAGAACAAACTCCGCCTCTACTAAGACCACCTGGTCAAGGCAGTTGAGGGAAAACCCGGTATTGTTTGTGCAACTGGTATGAAACACATAGCAACACTGTGTGACAGAATGCAGAGTTTCTAAATATTACAGCGTGTTGTTAATAGCTACAGTTTTAAAAAGGTAAAGTTCCCTGTCCAAGCCACGAAGGCATGTAGAGGTACAGCTCCGCTCATTCTTAACCTCGGCACTAGATGGAAGCGTGTGGTTATCTTCACACCCAGGCTGCTTTACTCCAGGGAAAGAACCCTTGTACCATTGAATAGGAGGTTGGGTGGGACCCAGAGGCGGTCTAGACATTTTGGAGAAGATAAAAAATCTCTACGAGGTTAAATTTAATTATCTGGAAATAGTGGAACAAAACAGTAATATTATTTACATGGACTTCGTCTATCATTCCAGTTCTTTTTACAAACATCACAACGTTTCGTACATTTGTTTTATTTCCATCTTCAGGTGGAGACCATTTGGATATTCATATTATGTCAGGCCCCCAAATACAGCCACTCCAGAACGATAGGCGAAACCTAAAAAATATCCTTACGTTTAAGCCTACTGACGTATTAAATTCTGAAGTTATGTTCCGATTAGGCAGTTCTGACACACCAATATCTAAACCTCCATTCACTCGGCTCCCCGTACACGGGACCTGGCGGAGCTCTAGATGCTCGCTTATAACTGGTACTGCATTTCACACCGAATTAATTTTACGGGGGCGCACGTGTCCGAGGTAATATCTGCAGAAACTTAGTTATAACATATTTTAAATAAAACTTTAATGTATCCTGTGCCTTTCAGTAAGGCCAGATATTTTCGAGACTAAATCTAAGTTCTGATTACGAACAAAATTATTTTCCTCCTTTCCCTATTCTTCGTGTCAATTAAGAACTGTATTCGAAGGCACCCTATACACATTGTCTCTACAAATTTCTGATCTTTATTGTACCTTTCCTCAAGACTCATTAACAGCAGACACTTGCTTTTCTACAGCTGTGACCGGCATCAATTGCCTTAAGCTTGAACCTTTTTAAAGCACGGAATTTTGCTACATGAAAAATTGCTATAAATTATTTAAAAATAGGACGTTCAACAAATGACAATGTTTAAACAAGTTCTGAACGTTTGACAACTTGTACGCTCATTAATTAATTCATTCATTCATTGCGTAGTCACTCTTGCTACAGGTCCATAGCCTCTTCCGAAACGAGTTCTCCATAGAGTGCAATACAGTGTTTCCTCTTTCAAATTCCAGTGTCTTCTATTCTATAGGGTTCTGACGATGATTTATGACATTTGGATCATAAAATATACAAAACACATAACTGGTCACTAGTTATGCATTTTGAGTATCTGTTGTCTAGTGAACATCGCACAACCATATTTTCTAAACTGTTTTTGGAATGTGTGGTGTTTACTAATTTGACGTTAATTCGGGTTTAATTGCAGTGTAAACAATCATCATGTAGTGACAGTTTCTTTGGAAGCAGTAAGACTGAAGACGGGGACAGAACCTGTTCCCAAAACGTTGTGTATTATATTTCAATACATACTACAGTAAAAGTCCAAACAGCCGACGAGTTCAAATCCAATATCTTATTTTTTTTCCTTAAGGATATCTATTAGCTGCTTACGTCTTATTCCTCGTCTTCTCGTCCCTTCTCTCCTTCAATAATGTGTTTTAGGAGGCAGTAACTACGCAAGATATGACCAATCCAGTTAGGCACTTACCGTACTGAAACCGACTTCTGACGTTATGGGTAAGATACTAAATGCATCGCTCTTTTGTAGACAGACCGTCAGGGACTTCGTCAATTGCAGTTTGCAGTCTCCTTTTTTCGCCCCATTCCCTGCTGCTTTTGAATATATTTCCAGGTCTTCTGAAGACATTTGTTTATTTATCTCTTCTGTACCAAGGGTGGTAACCGGGTTTGATCCCAGGCTTTGCAGAACACTACAATTTACCGTGCTTTCCCGATAGGAAGTCACAGCCCCAGTATCGAGACACACACACACTGCCCATATAACATAGCCGACAATCTCCTTCGTTTTCTGTATTATGCCACGGACGCATTTAATCAGAAGTTCGTGATTCAACAAATCCCTGAAAATTGGTTTAATTTTTCTTTATATAGCCGGAGATAATGTGTTTATGAAATAGTAAATATAAAGCCCTCTTAAATTTCAACTGGGAAAAGTTTAAAATTCCCTTTTCCAGGTACGTTTTCACAGATAGCCCTGGCACTGTTACACTCATACACTACAACCCCTTAGGAGCACCACGAAATCAGATTACCTTTGAATATGCATGCCAGTAACTTGAGAAGACCTTGAAAGACGGTTTCATAAAACAGTCTTCCTTACCTACAGGTAATATTTTTTGGCGTAAGTTTTTTTATGAATTATACATTTATAACGTTCGACCGTGACTGCGGGGTCCGATTCATTACCTAATAATATCTGCTCATGAACCCCGGAAAGGGGTGTTGGGACTCGACGCCAGGATGAAGAAACTTCCACTGCGGTGCAGTTGAGACTTTCGCTCTTCTGGGATGTTACGCAGCTTATGTGGGTTGTTTACCGACGTTTCGGGACAGTCTATCTGTCCTGGACTGCTTGAAACTTGAAGATAGGAGCAATAGGCTGTCGCGATATGTCGGTAAACAACTAACAATATACGCTGCGTAACATCCCAGAAGAGCAAATACCACAGACTGATTACTACTTAAAAATTACTTGGAGTCCGATTTCACCTTCAACACGTTAACAATTGCAATGTAATGCTCATATACAGGGTGATTCAGGCGGAAAGGACAGTATTTCAGGAGATGATAGTGTCGGTTATCGTGAGAAAAAAAGTTATATATTTATCGGGTTTGTGTGCAGTATTAAAGTAATATTCTGCCTCCACTGGGAATCCAAATCGCCCCATACCAGAAAATACGTAGTATAATTCCGTACACTAAAATTAAGAGCAGGGTTGAACACGAAAATATTCTGATTTAATCGAAAGACTGCAGTGGTACCTAACCTTCACATTTGACGATTAGCTTCTTTCTCGGAAAAGAGTAATGCAAATGTGCCCTAACGATTATCCTGTTCATTAAGCAAGAATGCGCAGGGCATGCAGCTATGAGCCTAATGAAAATACTGCTTTAGACAGGTTCTAGTATTCTAGTATTAGTCCCTCAACCACACACAGGAACGGGAAGACGTTCCATGTACATATCCCTTCCACATCGTCCCAGTAATATATACTATACGCATGGCGTTAACTTTCAAAGAATGCTGGATACAATTTTGAATGTAATTGATAGCATTGATATTCCGCAACAGTTACAAGCTACAGTAGGTTTTTGTCACTCTTTCAGCAGGTACACTAGGAGATCCGTTCACTGCTGTGGCAATTCTTTCTTATTAGGCGCCTCCACGAAACAGTCGCGAAAATCGGCTATTACATTCTAATCCTCCGCTCCTCTGTCCGAAAGGTGCATTTTCGTAAAACTTCATATTTTGGATTTTTGCAAACATCTGTCGGCATATTCCGATTTTGTTCTAAATCGGACATAAATACCAGACACTTTACATGAAGACTGTTCTCGCCACCCAGCAGGCAACCAACTCCGATAAATTGGATATCAAAACACCACAGATTTTGCAACTTTTATACAACTTTTAACATTTCAACCAATGTAAGACACAACCAACAACTACAATTTTCACCTTTTATTTTTTTTTGTTTTAAACAGTGTATATGCACAATTGTAAGGAATACATGTTTTAATATGTAAACAATAGTACCAGTTGGTGTAAATAGTGTGTGATTTGAGATAACGTGTCCCTGAAGATGAACCCAAATTAAGGGTTCGAAACATGTAGGACAGTGAAATTACACAATTAATGTGGTTAAATTGTACATTTGTCGGACTATAAATATAGAGTTAAAATGTACGGAATGAATAATATTAAGTTTACATGAAGACCTTCCTGTGTTTCGATATCTGGCCGTTATTGGTTTTCATAATGGAGACAGACATCTTTTACGAGGTTCTAGCTGAAGGCGAAGAAAAAGTTTTTATAATTAACACAAGCTGTGACCTCTGTGGGATACTACTTGAGGCCGAAGAAATAAATGAGCATTGATTATGACGGATTGTCAAATTCAAGCTGTCGACGTTGCAGAGATATCGATTTTGTCTCCCTACTTATGACATCTCGATGATCGATTGCAAATACATTGCTTAGATGCGGGGAAAAGGCATAGTGTGTTAAAATACCCAATGTTTAGTGGAAAACATTCACGAATTTAAAATCTAGGGACAATAACAGAGCGAAAGCGCCAAAAGTGTTACGATCTGCAGATATTTCCTAATTTATTTCAAATAGAATACCAATACGGTGCCGCACGAACATCAGAGTTGGGATCGCCAATGAATGCTGAGTATTTTACCTGATAGTCCTACCTTCCAAATACATAAATGTAACATTTATTAAGGAGTGCTTTGTAGATGTGAAAGAAGAGTAACGTGGCTTGAAATCTATACTCACAGTTGGTTTGATGGCAATTACAAATCACGTAAAATTTGGAAATATTATAAACATAACTACAAATTTAATGTATTCCTGAATACGTTAACATATACAAACATAGCAACTGTATGAATTAGACAGTCTGAGGTTATTGTGGCAAATGAGTCCGAGTCTGTATTAGTGGAAATTATAAATGTAGGCTATAGATTGTGTACTTACATGCAGTAATCATAAAACTGTGTAATAATTAGCACATAGTTTTTGACAATCTCCACATATAAATTGAAACATGGGGCGGGGGGGGGGGGTATTCGTAATTTTCTAAATTGCTACTTCCTACAACAATTTAAAAATGCAGACTTATAAAAGCGTAGTCATCAGAGCACCAAGTAATCCTAACGATTTATTTATTCATTTATTTTCAGATATTCGGAGAAACGACTGTGATGATGTATTGCACCTGAAGAAAATGGCCTTCAGCTCACTGTGTGAACTTCAGCAGCCGGAGTTTTGAAAGCAGTGCGGAGCAAACCTATCTGTAGAAGAAATTATCTGGACAATTTTGGGAATCAAGGAATATTACCCTATAATTTTGTATTAGAGTGACATGTTTTCACAAGTCTATTGAGAATGCTGTGAAGCCCGAGTTACTTACATCTACGGCCTATTTATACTATATGTTTCAGTTACGTACATGGAGCTGCAATAGCTCTGTCAGTTAGTGAATAGGTTGAAGGCTGAATGACAGAGGATTAAGTTCTCAGAAAAGGGTACGTCCCGATCGACTGGGGCCCACCCAGCCTCCTATTCAATGGTTAGCGGGGGATCTTTGCATGTGGGTAATGCGGCGAGGGCGGAAAGGTGACAACTAATTTCAGTCTAGTGCTGAGGCAAAGAAAGATGGAAAACTTTACATTTACTTCACACAAACGGACCAGTCTCTGCAAGCACCAGCCGTTTACATGCTCAAGTTAGGTAAATAAATCCATGTATTTCATATTCTGAATACTTCACCAGACAGAAAATACTTTCAGTCATTTAGTAAATCCTTGTTACATAAATTATACCAACAAAATGTAAAATTTCTCTTTACAGGAAACAAATATGAAATCGTCAAGCAAATAGGGGTGAAGATTATCTTCGGAAATTGCCAGTCCTTATCAAGATATGATCGTGCTCCAATGTACTGCGTGCTATGTGACGTAATCTTGATTTATCACAGAAAACGGCGGTATACTTTAAAACATTTAGGTATTAAAACAGACTGTAAGTTACATTGAACACCATTAGAATTAATTCGTATCATTTTATTTATTGGTGTTTATACTAGCAAAGGTTAATTTGCACCTGTAAAAGCTATGAAGGCGTACTGAGGAGCTGAGGTATAGTTCCACGCGTTCTTAACTTTTGCAATACATGTATGTGGGTGGTAAATTTCACGTCCCTGCGCTTAACCCCGCTTAACCTTGGGGAAAAGCCCGTACCCATGTTTATGAGGCTGGGCGTATTCCAGAGCCAGACTGAACCGTATGGAGCTGAAAAAAAAAATTTGCCAGTGCCGGGAAACGAAAAAGAATCCTCGGATGTTCAGCTAGTAACGTAGCAGCAATACCGACTAAGATATCCCGGTTCCATCATGAGCATAGTTCATTTTTCAATAATGTGTTATTGTTTTACGGGGCAAGTTTCATTCTGAATAACTCAGTGTGTAAAGTGACAGATCACATAGCGAGAAATCGGGATATGTTTCCGGAATGGACAGATATTTATTTGTCTTTCGACTACTACGCTCTGATCGAAGCTTTGTTCCACACAGCACTTTCCAAACTGGTAACAGGTTTTATTCCTTGGAGTTAAACTAACGGCAGCTTGATGCAGTTTTATGCTCAAGTTCACTCTATGGTTTTATGGTGTGGTGCTAGGAAAGGAGGAAATAATTTGGGGGGGGGGGGCGATCAGCTGCACTGATACCGAACAGGAATCTGGCATTGAGCTAGCCAAGACTCTACCATCAGTGACAGATTTTAATCGCCTAGAAGCTTACATTGAATGGTGGAACTGATTATATATCGAAGCCTCTGATCAACAAATAAGACGTCATTACACTTATTTTCTGTGAGACTTATAGCTTATAGACACCTAACCTATACCGCTGTGTAGGCCAGAGACATTTTGCTAACGATAATTTATTTCCGCCATCTGAAATTAAAGAATTTGCACTATTAAATTAAGTTTCAGACCAACTGATGCACACTAAAACCACTTTTATTGTAGCTTTATTATAATTGTTAAAATTGTTAAAATTATTATTAATTATTATTATTAATTATAAATTAACAAAGACTTTTAACAAGATTTTAACTTATAATATATAAGTTTTAATGTGCCGTTAAACTATTTAAAATCATGTGATTGAAGTGACAGTAGCTTTCAGCAAAAAACCCCCTGACGATGATCCTAGGATCGAAACACGTCTAGGGGTATAATTTTAACAATTTTAACAATTATAATAAAGCTACAATAAAAGTGGTTTTAGTGTGCATCAGTTGGTCTGAAGCTTAATTTAATATGACGAAGTTGCACGGTGTCAACAGTGTGAAATTTGCACTATATTTAGCTATAGAATGTACAGGCCACGTTTTTACCACTTGTATGCCAACTCTATGTTATTAACGGAACAAAATAAGTGCATGTGCAACATGCAGTAAATATGGCACATTTACAAGTCGAATTTATACAGTTGTATGCTTTACGTGAGGCATACAATTCCCTTTGTGTTAAAGGGAAACGATACTTGCATTGTCGGGAAGGCACAAAACCATTTTTATATTAGCAGACAAAACAGAACATACGTAACTGTAAGTGATATTTCAATGAGAAACAACTGCCCTTGTGATGTAGATCTTATAACACACGCGTCTTCACAACCCCAACAAATAAAATAAATGTGAACTTTTGATTACAATCGGTCTTCATATCAGCACTAATGCACTGCGTGTCAAACATGAAAGTAGGTGGCTGATAGTTGCGCCTAACGCTGATTGTCACACGGTGACAGCTAAACCAAACAGCGTCAATCAGACTTCCTTGTCGGTAAACTGCTCACTTTCTCTTGCTAGTGAATGGTTACCACGTAGCTCTGTTATAGCATGTGGTGTTGACATTGAAACATACAAGTATTATTAGCTGCAGTCCTTCCCAAGCTTCTTTTTTTTTACTTCGCTGAGCATCCAGATGTCATGGTGCTCTGTGCGAAACACCACAGAAATTTGATTCTAAGGATATGATTCGAACTACGAACAATATGATATGCTATATTATGGATCCAGCCGGGAGAATGGACAGCTTGTATATAAAAGATTTTAAAAAATATCAATTTTAGAAAATTCTGTCCATTATTTTTTGTTCGAAGCTAGTTCAAGATCAGCACTGCTAGGTGCCAGGGACGAAACATCTCAAACCACCACAGTTTTGAAAACACTGATCTAGAGGTAATAGCACTTAATGAGTCCCATAACAATAATTAAATGCGTATTGATAATAATGTGATCAGGTGCAAGATCTCAGTATAATGCATGACCAGTACAAGTTGAGGGAATCTCGCAACATTGGTGTCTTTTATTTCCCTCCCTCTCCCTCTGTCTCTCTCTCTCTCTATCTGTGTAACAAGCCGTCACTCATCTACAGTCTCTTTTCATTCTAACATCAGATTGTTACTAGCGTAATCCAATCGCCGATGTTTCGCAACAATTTGGCAAGGTCTGTGTACTTTATGCGCCTTATTTAAAAGTGTTACACTAATATTACTCTGTATTGATGTGTGATTTCGTAAGATGTGGTTACAATGTGAATGCAGTAATAGAAATGGAAAGCTACGGGATTTAAATATACGGAATCAGGCACACTAATTGTCTGGTTCTATTTTATATACGTAAACCAATTAAATCTTGCCGGGAATTTTAATTACCAGCACTGTCCATAGAAATCAGGGTCCTCTAGTACCCGTACATCTCAGATTAGAAAAATCGTCTTTAGCTCGAATGGATCTACTTTTTTTTTCAGTTTTCTCTCTGTGTTCCTTATTTTAAAACCATAAATCAACTACGTATGAAATTCCGAATCTCTTCTTTGCCAGAAGGTCTTTGTATCTCACAGAATACACGTGAAAGGGAATTATACAAACATATATTGCTACATGTGAAGTGTGATACCGTGTAATTTTATAGATAGGTTCAAAAGCTTCAGAAAATATGCTTGCTCCATATTCAGGGTATACGACAATTCTTATACCCTGATAATGAAAGCAGCAAGTTTCTCCGAAACATTGGCAAGTATCTACCGAGCTACATGACATCACATCACAAAAAACTTTAAATTTTCATTGTCACATATATGGAAATATCATATAGACGTGTAACCTACATAAGGGACAAAGTAGCTACATCTCACAATATTGTGATACACTCTTATACTCCGATTTACTAATCACGTCAGTTCTGAGTTATTTTAAGCTAACTAGAGTCATTCTATTAAAAGTTTCATCCATTTTTATTACTTAATGCAAATAAGATTTCAGCTCGGATTGTAACGGTTGATCATTAAACTTCATTACACTTTAGAACATCGAAAATATATCGATTATGATATTTATATTCTAAAATATTTGTAAATACTTATTGAAATACGAGTACTTTGATGATTATTATTGCTGGCTGTGTTTAATATGGGGTCACCAAGAAAAGACGCGTTATTTACATGTAATTAAATAGTTCTGTATAACAGAATACGCAACAGTTGGCAGTTAAAACCCACAGCCGGTTGAAGAAGGAAGTTTAAGCCAGAAAACACAAATGTGGAAATTATTACTAAAGCAACACTGGTTTTAAAGTGCAAGGTACGAAAATTTTCAAACTCTAGTTATAATAATAGTACAGGAATCACAGGGGGTTAAATAATATGTTTCAAGTGAATAATACCTCCCTGCTTGATTAGTGTTGTAAGATCAACATTTACGTAAGTATAAACATGCTACAATTACAGCGTCATTTCTTGATCACCATGTAGGGTCGCTTCCATGTCCGTCATATACAGGTAGGTTTAAGAAGCTCTGATTGGTCATTCATTAATAATTACTAATATATCGGTAATATTTCCTAACAATAATTTATATGGATATATTGTAAAGGATTATTTAATAGCACTATATTCAATGTACACGTATAAACAGTGTCACTGCGCATTGGCACTGAATCGGGCAGCTTATACACATCATTTTTGTGTCCCAATGAAATTACAGACATGCCAATGACGTAATCCAAAAGGCCATGTGTTGACACGTAAGAAGATTTGATTCGTGCCGACGGAAATGAAGACAGAACAGACCGCCATACTGGTGCTTTACTACAAGCAGCTGCCCCCCAGTGTTTTCAATGCAAAATAATTTCAAATATAAATGTTACTTGAATTGTTACTCAATTTGTGACTATAGAGTTTACGTAACGAATAAAAAACTGCACTCCTTACGGGGAGTTGTGATTCGAGGCACATATGGATATTATTATTAATTATTTTCACTATCACATAAATTGTTTCTCCTTATGTTTCGTAACACTTGTATTATACCGATTTTATAATAAAATGCATAAATGTAATCATTACTACTGTATTTTAAAACTTTCTTTTATGTGTGTATTTCCATGTTGACTTGCAATTTTCACGGACAAAACCATAAGTAATCGTCAAAGGTATCGCCAAAGAATTTCTTTTAAGCCGTGTAGTATTTTCAAATATAAGCAAGTTGTTGAAAGAAGTGACCGATATTTCTTAACAACTTGTCTCGTTAATGACATGAAAATGGTTAGCGTACATTTGTAGCGAAAAGTGACACGATTCTGAAAAAAAAACGTGATCATTTAAATAAGAAATAGAACCATCAACGCAGCAATATATTCTTCACATCATTCGATATGAATTGCATCATTTCCAGACAAAATATTATAGCAATAGTCAAACCCAAAAAAATACACGTATCTGTATACTGATATATCCTATTATTAATCTATTACTCAAAATGTTTGCCTTAATCAGTTAGAGGTTTACACAATATTTGTTTGAATTATATACTTCTTAAACCTTTGCTACACTGAATATGTTCCTCAGTTTAAAGCAGGACAAAGAACTGACGGGATGGCAATTGTCTTATATGGAAAGTTGCAGTTTCAAATCTCGACACCACAACTAGCTATAACCCTAAGGCTTTGTGCTTACCCCAGTACCTCTAGAAGAAAGCTGCGACAGTAGCTCAAATCAGGCCAACACTGCTTCCTTCTACATCCAAAACCACTCACTAATCATCCCAACACTCAGTGCTCTATAGTATCGAAGTGATGCACAAGATACAACTATTGCGGGATATGACGCCTTGTCGTAAAATTTTGCATCTTTTGCAACACCGCTGTTACCACCACAAGTCCCCTACTGACAGTGTCATTAAATAAACAGTAACTAACAATACAGGAAGGGTGTCTCTCAATACAGGACTAAAATGAATGCGGTGTTTAGAAAACTTTTTTTTTTTTTGGTTATTTCGGTTTGAACAGTAAATGAATCACAATAGAGTTGTGTTTTATAGCGCGCTATTTGAATGGCAAAAACCACACAAAAGACCGACAACCGCAGTAAGCTGACATACGAGTACAAATGCTAACCCATTCCCTTCAATCCCTTAAAGGGCGAATCTGATGTCATAAAACTTATCAACCTTTAATTCCTACTTCACAAACCACACAAAATATATCAATAACTGATGTTAAAAAAAAATCATCTTTCTGTTCTGAGAACCGATTGAAAGTATCTGGGTGAAATATCGAGTTTTTATAAATTTCCGCCAGGTGGCATATGTAAACACCACTGCCGACTAAACGATTAAAGCACAGTGGTAACTACACGGACTTCCTACTATAGCATTCAACAACAGATTCTAGGAATAAGCAGCCATTATTTTCATAAACAGCATTAACCATGAATCCCGCGCATTCTAAACATCGACATTAAAGGAAAGTGAGTCGTCAGCATAAAGCTGCCGTCGGTTTTAACCTCATTATTTTGATTACTAAACTGGGTGAGGCCCATAGGTAGTCTGGAATTGCTAGAAAAGAAAGAATCTCTGCGTCCAGCTGGAATATATTCCGCAGTTTCTGGCTAAAACTAGTAATTATATATATATATATATATATATATAGCCTATATCTGCACGTAAATAAGTTTAGTATGAATTCTGTTGATCTAAATTTATATTGTCAGGATGGTTCTCTTATAGGGACTTACAGGCATGCCAAAGGTAACAGAAAAGTATATTCACTTAATATTCACCTTTAAATAGGTGCGGTAAGGGTTTCAAACTCTAATAAGACATTTTGTTAATTTTCATTCCCATACTTTTCAATACAGTTTCGACAAAGTA
This sequence comes from Reticulitermes speratus, assembly GCA_021186555.1. NCBI lineage: Eukaryota > Metazoa > Arthropoda > Insecta > Blattodea > Rhinotermitidae > Reticulitermes > Reticulitermes speratus. The sequence goes on along the minus strand of JAJKFL010000039.1, from coordinate 8,903,729 downwards.
AACATTTACCTCACTTTCGGAAGAGAAGAATTCTGTGCCATGGTTAGAAAGAATATTTGCATCGTCTGTAGATGAAAATTGAAAAACCAATGTTTGATACTTTGTTGAGTGTTTCAGTGTATAGTAACAAAATACGTCTAAAGAAACTGGGTCAGGACATGTTAAAGCAAATAGATAGCTAAGTCACACTCGGTTTGTGGGTCATAAATATAAAATCCGTGGTATAATTTTCAATATCGTGACGAAGTGTCGTGACACGGCCGAGAAGAAAATTGTGTTGATTGATGAATTACCAATAGAGCTGAAAAATCACCGTTAGGTTTCAGCATCTTGGTCTCCATATTTGACTGCATGAAGGAGGTACAGGTTCGCGAAATATAGGGAGTCTTTTCTTACAGCTTTTGTGACAGCAAATGAATTGCAGAACAACAACATTGCTTTCTGTTGCATTTACTTCGATATTTGTAGTGTCTTTTACAGAAACACAATGTGCAGAAAAGGCGAAAAGATACAACGTAACGTAACTGTAGTTTTGTAAACTTTACGGCTGCAAACTTACAGCCCGATAACAACTGTAATATAATTCGATATTAAAGCCACTTTTTGTGCTACATTAATCAGAATATTTGACGAGGCACACAGCTGAAAATTTCTGTTTCTGAAACAGCCGAGTTTGTACACTGTGAGTCTGATGACACTTCGCAGCACACGTCATGGGCTTCACGGAATGTTGCTATCAGGAAAAGTGCAACTGATTGACCGTGCTTTGACGGGGAATATTTTTATTTATGCATGAGAGAGGAAGTACCAGGGAGATGGAGAAAACTGTGCAACGAGCAGCTTCTTAATTATTTCTAACTAGATTATATCAAATGATAAAATCGAAGGCACAAAATATAAATTTTATGGAGTATAATTCAGTGTATTAATTTACTTATGTGTTTTGTATTATTACATTAAATTTCGCATAAGTAATATGCAGTTCGAGTGTGGATAAAGACATAAAAAGTTTTTTCGGAAAACCTGAAAGGAAGAAACGAGTGGCCATAGATGGGGGGATAATATTCAAATGCATCTTAAACAAATAAAAGTTAGGAGTGGACTGGACGCAAGTCTTTTAAGAAAGACCCAGTAGCAGACTCTTGTGAATAAGGTAATAAGACTTAGAGAGGTTTCCACATTAGGACACCGTCATTTAAATGGACATCTATTTAAACTGGGGCTGGTAGACAATCCCGGGAGTGATAGGTGCAAAACGGCATTTGAAACGTCCTTACATGTTCTTTGTGACTGTGAGGAACTAGCAATAGTAATATTTAGGCATCTGGGCCACTATTTCTTGAAACCAGGTGACTGCTGACATCCCCGTCAGCAAAGTACTGCACTTTGTTCAAAGTGCGGGGGTGCTTGAATGCTTAAGCAAAGGGTTGAACGAAAGATCGGAAATGGTCGAGGTGCAAGGGTCACCGCGGTGCCCCGCCCTACTGTATTCTACTCTACTCTGCTCTACTCTAGAGACGTTCCATAAAAGCTGGGAAATTTTTTTACCCTCGAAGTGACTAGTAATTTCTCAAGGGATCTACTCTATGGAATTAGTTACTCGGGAAAGATCTGTTTGATTAAAACAAATTTGAAATGCAGTTTGAGTTATAAAGTATACAAGCGGGCCTCTGTTATTTTCCAAACTAAGATAGTGAATGTGGCTCAGCAAGTGTCATTGAAACAAATATGGTGATCAGATAACTGCAGCTCATCACTACAGTTAAAGCCTTAAAATTCATGACTTTTATCTACCTCTGAAATTACATTATATAAACTTTTAACTTCATATTACAGTTTTGCATATTGAATTATCATGACGTATATCATTATTTCTTATGTAATTATGCAGACTCCATGTTTAAGAACATTATACAAACTATAATTATATATCTGTAGTTCTTAATATTTTGTTACACATGTAATATTGGATTCCATACTATTAATAAGGATATATTACATTCTAATTTTATTGTTGACTTAAGTGCTTTGAAAAAATAAAGTACTTCGTGTCTGCATGCAGTGGTGTCCAAAGTTCATAAATGGTGGGCCAGAAAAAAAACAAAAGCCATCTTATATTCATATGGCCTTGTTATTAATAATCGCCATTATCAGAGTAAATGTGATATAAGGCTGCTATTAGCAAATTTTGTTTACGAAGTTGTAATGAATGACATGGCAATAACCTGTTATGAATTACACATACATGTATCATATGCAAAGGTCTGCTGCAAATGGCAGCAATTCTTCCTATACCGTGGCCATGGCGATGAAGAATAGGCTGATTCAACATTGTTGCCAGATCTACAGTACGTTGTACAAACTAAGGCATTATGAAACAATAATGAATAGAACTGTATAAAAAAGCACAGAAAAACAATACGTTGATAAAACAACATTAATTCTTCTTATACGATAAAATAGGGACAGTTAGTAGGAGAAATGCAAAAAAAAAAAAATGAGGCACTTTGGGGAGAATAACGTTGCCATTTGTTGGACAGCGGAACCTGGCCCTCCGCTGCACAGTTCCCATATCTGGCAATGTTCTTTTAAGCCTCGAGCTTGAAGTGCTGTTGCCGCGGCTACAGGATACTGTATTAAGTCCTACACGAAAAGGCCAAAACCGATTATTTTGGAATAGTTTTTTTTGAACTTCGCACAATTCCAAGGCGTTTAACTTCCTTATTACTGTCGCCTGGGATGTGAAACCGTGTAGGATAGTGAATCAGAAATATATTAACGTTTCGGAGCAACACACTGCCTCCATCTTCAGGGTGGAGGATGGTGACAGACTGTAAGGCATCACCCCCAGGAAGACAGTAATATTCATGGTTATCCCGGTGTGAACCTCAAATGTCGAATTTCCTTTTCTTTTTCTTGAATGGTGTAATTATTGCAGTTTTCTTTTTCAAAAATACGGCAGAATTTTTAATGGCCCGCCTTGCACACCAATTGCAGGTATCTAAGCCACGGGCACAGACACAGCAGTAGATAAATTTTAAGTGTACTATAGAAATATGAAGTATGTACAAGTTTCATCGCTCTTTAACTGGTCACACGATGCATTATATATGGATCTACGTTTTGAAACATGGATTATATTTTGTACTTTGTTGCAATAACAGTGATAATTTACTCATATATAATATGTAAATACATTTAAATTAGTGCTTCCAGATGTACTGTTGTAGTAGGATGGAAATCACACTATCAGCTTTTTCGATTTCGACCTTAACCTCCTCACCTATTCACTGTTAAAGACTGTTTTCAACCGCACCAGATACAGTTAAAGCTCATGTTTCGGAACTTTACAGTAGGCCTACTGTCAACTTCGGGTGATTCTAGTCATAGTAACAGATATGTTACTGTTATATTTTAGAATAAATGGCAGACGTCGCATTCAAAATCGGAATCCTTCGTCATTTAACTTATATTTTAATACTAGAATACATGAGTGGCCATTTTCTAGCTTCGTAACGTAGTTACAAACTACTTCTAATCAGGAATCCATCTACCTTACATACCAGAAGCAGTACTTTCTTTCGAGACGCTGACACCTATCTACCAAACCACATTGCGTCACAAACAAAAAGGAAACAATCTTAAAAATGTACCTGCCTGACGTCACTTAGTACCGCCCGAGGAAAATGCCGATTGGTACAACATTGAGAGGAAGTGGCGCTCTAGACCACGAAATATCTGAAGAGTACCGTTTTTGCGATATGACGCCAAGAGTCTGATAGAACGTTACCGGCGAAACGTCGGTAGGCCAACCTAACATATTACACTGTGTCATCTTTCAGAAGAGAGTAATTGTATAGTTATCACCACGAGAATATTAAATCTGGAAAGATGTCTACAGTGACAATTTATTGCAGACGGCTAGATAGCCTTACACGTCATACCACTGCTATGGATACAATATTCATACTCGTTAGGAGCGTTCCTTGCAGGGTAGGAAACTGAGGGGTACCACTTTGAACTTACAAATAAATAGGCGTAAATGAATGTATTGTAGGCACCAAATAAATGCACCGCGACGCAGAACACTAATAGTACTAGGCCTTACACTTTTCTATTACACAGCGCATCGTTAATCGTCTTACCGAGCATGCCGAAATAAAAGGTTAGTAACGGAAGGCGAGACGGTCCCCTACGCTGCAGTTTGTCTAGCTCAGTTTTGGGTTGTCTGTCATATACAGCGTGTAATTGAATAAGAAAAATATTTTCTGTTCAGCAGTGAGTTCTCATTTTCAATAATTTTCCAAAGCACTTATCTATACCATCATTACGTACTCTGTCTTAAGCCGGGACTAGACGGCGCGAGGCTCGTCGAGTGACGTGACGTCACTTGCTCGGCCAACAGATCGGAACAGAAAAGACAATCTGGCTACACGACGCGGCGCAGCTCGGCAAATGGCGGACCAGCGGCCTTGCTCGGGTAGGTTCGGCTCGGCTTGTGGAATAACGCGTCGTGTTGTTCTCCTGCGACCGACTGCAAGCCCCTTGTAGCCGCAACAGCTGCCCCCGCGCCGAGTCCCTTTGAGGATCGTGAAAAAACCGCTTCTGCGGCGATCCAACGAGCCTCGCTCGCCCAATCACAAGCAGCGCCAGGCCGGATACATGGCGCATTTGAATACGATTCTTTGTAAATGACGTCAGTTATGACGTAAAACGAGCCGAGCCACCGCCGTCTAGTTGAGCCTTTACGAGAGGCTGTATCCTCTTCCCAAGCAAATTCTTCAGAGGGTGCAATCTAGTGCTACATCTTTCAACTTCCAGTACATTCTTGTTTCCTTAAGGTCATCCAGTAGCTACTTGCGTCTTCTTCCTCGTCTTCCCATCCCTTCTATCCTTCCTTCTATCTTTCCTTCAATAACATGTTTTAGAAGGCAGTTCCTACGCAAGATGTGACCAATCCAGTTAGCCTTCCTTCTTTTTATTGTATGTAGGATATTCCTCTTCTCCTTGACCCAGTGTAATAATTCATTCCACAAACGATCGTTCTAATTAATCTTCTCTATCTTTCTCCGGCACCACATTTCAAAACTTTCAGGTATTTCCGATCTAGTTTCAAGTTTCAGCAACATAAAAAGCTATGCTCCAATTGTAGCATTTTGCTAGTTTCCTCCTTACATTTAAGTCCAATTTGCTGGTGAAAAGAGGTTTCTTCTTGTTGATTGCTGCTTTTGCAACGATACTTTTGAATTTAATTTCAAATGTACTCGTACACCTTACATCATTTGTTATCATTCTATGAAAATAGTTAAAATATTCCAAATTCCCCAGTTGTTTTTGATCTATCATAATCTGTACTGGGGACGGTTGCCTTGAGATTCTCATTACCATATCGCTCATGAAAGAGCAATTTGTCGTAACCCACCAATACACAATTTAACAGGAGACAGAAAAAACTTGACTGATCCTTAATAGCCCAGCAATTATGCATGTTATGTTTTTACGAAAATATAAGGAAAAGCAATTTGTTTGTGGACACAAAATTTGACAGAAGGTGTGTTTGTAACCCAGCTGTCTAGCAATGCGGAAATCTCAGTTTGACGAATTGTGTGGGTTACGACGAATTGCTATTTCGTGAGCGGTATGTGTACGATTATGCCATGCAAAAAATCTTGCCGAACGTTTTCTAAAAAATTGCAGTAGACAAGGACACAACACATAACTATGCAAAAATTTCAAATCATAAAATCCACACTGGGCAAAAATCAAATAACAAAACTTGTATTTTTTATGATGCGTAGTTTACGTTGGAATGCAAACAGCCAAAATAACAAAAGTTGTTGCGCGCAAAATTGCAGGTCCGATTTTTTCGAAGACACAAATTACGTTTTTGCTGAAATTAATTCTGACACAGTTACTTAAAGAATGTCCAGAAGAAGAGAAAACACAGGACAAACTACATTCATTGCAAGAACTGAAAGAAAACATTCGATGAGAAAATGCCACTATACCATAAGAGATCGGTCGCATGTTAGACATAATTTCAGCAGGTGCGAAGCCTGCTTAGAAGCTGGAGGTCGTCATTTCGAAACTCTTCTATGAAATAAAGCTAGCTGACATGTAGGGGAAGTTCAGACTACAAACTCCCGGCGGAGGCAGGCTTCGTATACAATAAAGCTTCCGCGACGGCTGTCGTTCTGAGACCGGATAGTAAAGACAGGCTCCGTACCACAGTTGCTACAGTTTTCTTTTAATGATTACATCACTTCTCATTGCTAACAGCTGGTAAGCCCTGTATTTTGCGAGTTTTTAGGTTTTCGCAGCGGTGTGGCTAAGGTATCCCTTCTTGTGTGGTATAATGCCGCGTAAATGGGTAAATGATTCCCGACGTTTCGGAAAAACGTAGTGGTCGCATCTTAAAGGGTCGGAAATTTTTTTATCCTCTAAGATGAGACCACCGTATTTTCTCAAAAAGGTGGTACTCCATTACCCCCGAAGGCGTGTCTTATCGCAAAGATCGGATATCTTGATCTTTTAGCATTAACGCGTGGAATGCAAAAGCAGTTAGACTTGCTTGTAGGGCTAGATTACTCAATCTTGAGTAATTAATTACAAGCTTTCACAAAATTATCGGTAAATAGTTTATTTATTTTAAAACAAGTGTACAATATAAATTCAATATTTTATGCATTTCAACGCCAGTGAATTAGTCATTTTATCACTGTGTTACGTGTGCCTGCTATAGGATACGACTATCCATGTGCTAGTCATGAATCACACATCGTTGCACTTCTGGAGTGAGAAATACGAATATATTCCCTTTACTTTTTAGGAGGAACCCAGATACCAATTATCACTATTCTTACAAATGCAGCCCTTTGTTTCATGCTCTCACTGGTCGTTACAACTAACGAGGGAAGTCGGGAGGATTATTGTTCTAAGAAATAACGAGATCTATTTGAACTCGTACGTGGAGAAGCTAAAAATTGAAGAGGCTCTTCTGTACATAAAGGGAAGAAGTGAAAATACTTTCACCTCGCATTTAAATGGCCACCTTGTACCATAATCATGTGACTCATATGTTTAGGGTGGCCCAGTTAGCAATCAATACGAAAAATACCATACTCTCAGGTTGCTTTGCGCCTTAGAGTGTTAATTTGTCCCACTGTGAAGTAATAAGCAAACCCAAGTTTTCTTTGTAACTGCAAGGTAACTTGGACCCGTCCTCAGTCGGTATGGTGACTAGGCTAAGGAGTGGAGGAACGACGAATCACGGCTCGATTTCCAATAGTTGAGACCACCTGTAGGGCCCACCCTTTCTTGTATTAAAGGGTACGAGGGGGCTCTTTTCTCGCGTTGAAATATCCGGTGAATGTAACTGACTATTAATCTACATGTAGCGCTTAAGCTGAGAATGCGTAAAGTCGTACCTCTACTCCCCCATACGCCTTTATAGCATGGTGCTTAATTAAGGAGAGAAACAGCTATCAGAAATTAATTTTGAAATAGAGTATAACTCGGTTATAACGTCATGAAAGTGACTGAATATTTTGTGTCGTTATAAACGAGTGTTAATCTAACCGAGGAGTGTAATGTTATGGTTAACAGTGGGGAATTAATTGGTACCACAGAATATCTGACGCTATAGACGAGATGTTGCACAAACCGATGTCGTTATAACCGAGTCAACTTTAGTATTTTGGGTTAAATTCGGGTTTTAAATGCAAATTAATTTGTAAGTAAATAAAGGTGATAGAATCTACTAATGTGACATATGCCATCACATTTCGCACTCCCCGAAACCACATCTCACTGCGCAACATTAATGTCATATTTGCTATTAATTACACATTATTTAGCTAATAGTAAAAGAGTAGCTTCTGGCAATGGTGATTTTATTACCATAACGGTACTGGAGCATCGTTGTAGGTATTTGCACCGTGTTTACGAAGATGCTCATAATCACTGAGTGTGTAATCAAGTTATACGTGGCCATTCGCAACGGAGTAAGACACTATTTACTGATTACCTACGGAGCACAGCCATCTTATTACGTAAAAGACAAGCACCGTTTTACTCAGCTTACATACTGTAATAGACTTGTTGTAACGCACAGTATTGCAAGTATTGTATCTAAAGGCCGAGCTATGATTTCTGCTGCCTAAATCGAATTCCGACAGACACCAGCATTTCTGAAGGCTACATATCGAAAGAATATAACCAGTTTCATTTTTTTTTCCTTTTGCGTGGTGAAGGGCCCCGCAGCAGATGCTACGGACGCACCGCAGCCTTAAGGCTTCTTGTGCAAACCCTGTGATGAAGATGAGCAGTTTTTTTTACCAAGTTTTACAATTAATGGAGCACCAGTGGAATGAAATTGACAGGGGAAAACCGACAACCAGTTTCATTGCTTTAGTAGATCAGTAAGTAACATGTGTCAAAATGTAGAATCAGTATGGATAAAACTCCGTATTTTAGATCTACGCCAAAATGTATCTGGCAAGTTTATCGTGATTTTATTTAATGGACATTTGAGATATCATGCTTCCAACATCATGATCCACTAAACTACAGAAAAGATGTTTGCAACACAGACATCTATAGGAATCCTACGATTCGGTATCGATGGCAATTTCCTTTTTTTTATAAATTCCTTACAAAAAAAAATGTTTTTGACAAGAAATCTAAAGTTAAAAATTGACAGTGCTGCGTTAAGCGGATACCAAGGGAAGCTAACATATTTTTTGTACTTCCCTTCACCTCCGCTTGAGGTAGGACTGTCGATTTCAACGTTTTATTTCTTATTTACATCTTACACATGATCCGTTGGTCTCCGAAATAAATTACCCAGCATCAAGCATTAGTAAGTAAAATTTTTAATGTAAAGATGCTTTAATTTTTGTTGATATATGTTACTGTTTCTACTTGCGAATTATTCGCATGGGTACAACTAGTAATAATAACAAGCCTAACAGAGTCTTACTTATGTATTCTGCAGACTGTCATTCAACTTAATATACAACAGCTATACACGGTCTATATTAGCACTCATTCCATCCATATGTATGTCACATTAAACAAAACAAAGGGTGTCTTAAACAATTATGCTTTATTATCCATATCGAACATTCGGAGAATCACTGCCTCCTCTTATGTGATCCTCAGACATTTATTGATTATTGGTTATTTCTAGCAGTTCTTAATACAGTTTTGGAGAGTCGTGCTTATGTACCACTCCGCTACTTAAGTTTCAAGCCTCAGACAGACTTTACATAGCTACACTGCATCTTTGTTACGACATCCCAGCAGTACACACGTGTCTTATATACTAACATGCAGACCGCTCCTTTCGCATAGTCCATGATACCATACTCCCCTGGAACGCAAGGAATTTCCATATTACTAAAAGGTCCAGCAGGACAAGCCTCATGTTACTAACTTTGTTGTTGTAAAGGATACCTCAGCGCCACGGAAGGTCTAATGTTTTATATTATTCTGGAATTTAGGAATCTCTGTTGTCACCGTAGCGTTCTTTCGCTTGGTCTTAGAGAAGACTTCTTCCCCTCTCGGGGGTACCATGTTACAGTTCCCTACGTACGTTCCATATGGCCACCAAGGGTGTTTTGTAGAAGTCCTGAAGCAAGCCAAGTTAGACATCTCTACATAATTTCTAGTTTCTTACGTCGAAACTGTGGCAGAACATTGTTTTGCCGGCAGTTTCATAATTCTAACATTATTAACCAACACGGATGTGGTACAGAAGAAATAACGAAAAACAAGAAGAGATGGTCAGTTTGAAACCCACACTGCAATAAACAAATAAATAAATAAATGACACGATGAAATATTTCTTCTTTAATTTTCCAACATTCTATCAGATGCTGAGGCAGAAAATATACTTATAGATGAAGCGATCGGTAGGCTACTGCGTAAACTAACGGACTATTGGTTGGACAGCTAGATTGCGATCTCAGGAAGTAGTAGAACTCTTACCTTTGCCACAACCAGTGTTTTCCACCTTTTTTCAATGGAGATACCCGTAAAATAATATTTTACATCACGCATGGTAATGAAAACAATACGAAATGGTAGTTTGTAGCGCACGGAGATTACATCAGTACTGCCAATTTCCTGACAAAAAATTAGCGCTATATTTCGAGGGGTATTTGGAATGTTTCGCGTCATTTCAAATATTTCATTTATTTATTCCAAGACGTTTCGCGGAACTCCTAAAGACGTTCTGCGGAACCCTGGTGGGAAAACACTGGCCAGACGTTGCTGGCGGTTTGGGGGGCCCAAAATTAATAATGAACTCACAATTCACAAAAAAGTAATAAAAAACTAACGACAAATTTTGACTTAATAGTGAGTAACAGCGCCCTATTGAATCAGTAACCGTGGCTCCTTCTTCTGGAAATGAAGCGAAACAATCAGTTTCACAATCTTGAAGAAGTATGTTCGTCCAAAATAGTGGTAAGCACTTACAACATTACACGTTGTTACAGCCCAGAATATCACAATTTGAGAACAATATTAAATGTGTTGTTTAGCTCCTCCTTCCACTTACGACGGTCTTTCAGCTGCACAATTTAAACTGCCAAGTATGGAAATATTACAGTAAAGGCTGAAAAGCATCTATAAACAAGAGAAGTAGTTGACTCTGCGGAAATACCTCAACACTTGTCTACAATGTATGTATTGCATGCAAATAAACAACAAATATATTATCTGTGTTACAGCTGTTTGACTGCCGCTTGTGTGATCCGCATGCCAGGTTTAGTCAAAACGAGCTTCTTTCCGTTATGTTATAGGAAAAGTAAATATCTGTTGTACTGTACAATCCAGTAAATATCTGTAGTACTGTACAATCCAGTAAATATCTGTTGTACTCTACAATCCAGTAAATATTTGTTGTACTGCACAATCCAGTAAATATCTGTTGTACTGTACAATCCAGTAAATATCTGTTGTACTGTACAATCCAGTCCAGGACGTCCCAAATACTGAAGAGGAGTGTATAGTCGTTTTCTATTGATAATTTATAATATAGGTAAAGGTCGTCCTATGACATGCCTAAACAGGCGCAGAGGGAGGCGGAGGTATACTTCCACACATTCCCAACAACTGGCACTCGAAGGAGATGGCTGATCAGTAAGACGTTCCGGCTGATTTACCATTCGGAAAGCCCCAGTACCCAATATACAGAAGGCTGGGCGGGCCCCAGGTGGACGGCACGGAAAATCTCGCCAACACCGGGATTCGATTCCCGGACAGTCCACCTGTAGCGAGTCTCTATACCAACTGAGCTATCCCAGCCGCTGATAATTTGTGATAAGGAGGCTCAATTATGTGATGTCAAAGGAAAGGCATAGGCAAAGATTCACTATTAAAAATTATATATAAATACGACGGGTTGGATTGGATTGCAAGGATATCAATTGTGTGTTTTTGTGCACATGATGACATACTTCGGGACTGAATGAAAACACCTGGATCAACAGCGAGTATAACAGATTCTCAAGCAGAACCTTTGTCAATGGAGTGTGTTAGTCACTACGGAAACTGTAAAGGTGTTTATTTAACGACGCTTTTCTAACTACAAAATATATGGATTACCGATTCGTACGGAAAGTTGGCCGTGAATAAGATTTTGAAGGGATATAACAGCCATTGTTCGTTGTCTCAAGTTTCAGTCTCAGTCGACTGAGTTATTAATTCTTGACTTATTTTAGGACAATCTTCCATCTACCTAGATTATGTAGCGTCAGTTGATAGGTTGTTTTGTGAATGATGAGTTGGGAAGAATGCGAAAACAAGCGGTTGACCATCTCTATTAAGTAGAATGCAAGGAATGTTTTCAAACTTGACGTCATGAAGGCATAAGAGATAGTGGATATATTGTTCGAACTATATTACAGAATGTAAAAGAAAGTAATTTTTTCTCTGTGCATGTCATGAAGGCAGTCGGGAAGAGAAGTATAGCTGCACTCATTCTAACCTAGATACTAGGTGTAGGTGAGTTGTTAGCTTCATGCCCCTGCCGCTTTATCCCGATGTCCACTGAACAGAAGGCTCGGTGTGCTTCACTGATGGTATGGACAATTCGGAGAAGATAAATATTTATTGCTTTTGCCGGGAATCGAACCCCGATTCCTCTGTCGTCCAGCTCATAATCTAGTCACTATACAACGTTATTCCGACCCATAGTTCTCTTCCAAGTAGCCATCCCAAACTTTTCCGGAGAAGTGAGGTAAACCATGAACTCCATCATTAAGAACAACAAATGTATTTACCGAGATTTGAACCTGGGGCCTCGAAAATACGAAGCAGCTGTTGAAACCACTCGTCCTTGTTTCCTATTGCTCAGTGATATGCCGCTGGTTTTCCGGTTTACTTATACTCTGTTTTTTCTGAAAACACTGCTATGGTTTTATTGTCGAAGCAAACATCTCCCAAGCTGAGACGTCAAGAAGTAGCTATGTGTGATGACGTATAACAACACCGCGGACCGCACTCAGAGAATTCATCGGGATGCTGTGACCGAACAGACGTCTTTCCCTCTGTGTCTTCGTATATAATTTTTTGTTACTCTGTGAGTGACTGAGTGCAACTAACGACACAATTTGTCGCCAGCCAAGCTCAAGATGTCTTCATGATTTATATATAGAGACTCATGTGTCTGAACGTACTCAAGAGAGATGAGAGTTTGGATATATTTTTAGGTTTCAGCTTCTCTGGTAGCATATATATATATATAATATGCCGCACGACGCCCGTCTTGGATCCAGTCAACTTCTTTTCATGCAGTTCAACTGCATAACGTAATTAACTTAATTTTTATCCTTAATTAGTTCCTCTGAAGATAATCAGTAATGACGCCGAAAGAAAACATTCACTACTGTAACAGGTGTGGGCCGCGATAGCTCAGTCGGCATAGCGATTCGTTATGGGCTGGACGGTCCGGGGATCGAATCCCGGCGAAGGTGATGTTTTCGGCAGCCGTCCAGACCGGCTCTCGGGCCAACCCAGCCTCCTGTACAATGTGTACCGGGTCTCTTTCCCGGGGATAAAGAGGCCGGAGCGTGGTGTCGACCACCCACCCCCATCTAGCGCCGAGTGTAAAAAAAGAGTAGAGCTAACCTATACTCACACTCTGGGCCTTCAAGGCCTGTTCTAGGGTGAATTTTACCTGAACTTTAAGAAGTAAGATCCACATGCTTAAAATATGAAGTAACTAGTAGCTACAGCCCAAAACTCTGAAACAGGGTACACGTTTCAATTTATGAAATACATCGAAATCGGTGTTCATATAGTTCTCTGATTCCGAGATCCGCCACTGGGCACAATGCTCACACACCTCTATCCTCCCCCCAGAAAACACAGCACCAACTGTCACAATATCCAGGGGTGCACAGTTCCGGGAGTCAAGTCGCCTTAGCTACTAAATTTTCTATTGTGACAACTAATATTATGGGTCTTCTGTATGGAACGTACTGCTTGTCACCCTTCTGGCGCGTAGAATTTTGAGATTGCTCCTACATTTATGGAAAACTTTGCACTCCTGACAATATGTACGTTTAACGTTACAATTGCAGTTACGTTACGGCATTGGTAGCATTATCAAAAAGCTTCCGCACAAATATTCTCTAATTATTCCTTTTCTCATGCATACTAAATGTGTTTCCAGATGTTCTAACCTACATGTCACTACCCTAACTAACATGTATAAATCACGATGTTCCGGTTTATACAGAGTGATTCAGGAGGAAAGGTCAATAATTTTCGAGGTGATAATATCAGTCATCGTGAGAAAAATAAGTTCGTATGAATATGTGTCATATTCTGAATGGTTACCGACGTAGGGCCACCAAGATCTCCGGACCTAATTCCGTTAGATTTTTGTTTGTGGGATTAAATAAAGGACGAAGTTCACAAAAAAAGGTAGATACGAGGCATAATGGTCGCTCGCATTTTGAATGCTGCTGCCCGCATAAAGGAACCTGAAGATCAACTCAGGCGAACAACGCGCCATCTTCGCACATGATTTGCGAAGTGCACTGAGGTTGAAGTTGGGATTTTCGAATATTTATTGTGAAATGTAACAAATTTGTAATTTCTGTGTAAACAGTGTCATTTAATTATTAAATTAAAATTAGAATAGGATTAACAGTAAGTAATTTATTTTTCTTTATTACCGTTTACAGTGCCTGTATATTTGTAGATTCAAACAGCTCTACCTCGGCAAACATTCAGAATTAGACACATGTTCATATGAACGTTTTTCTCACAACAACTGATAAAACATTGACCTTTCCTCCTGAATCACCCTGTATGTGCGATTATGTATGCCTATGTCTATAATTTGTCTGCCGGTATCTGCAAGGGCTGAGGTTCACAATGCGTTGTAGATTAATTTTGTAAGCTTCTGAGTTGTGACGCCGTTTATTCCGGTAAATGGTACCCAAATTTCAGACAAACCAACAGGGCACACTGTCTCCATCTTAAGGCAGTAGTCAGAATATGTACTCGTGGAATTTACGGACAGAAACAAATGTGTCACTAAACAGTCACTAATTTAATTTGATAATCCCTCCTGCTGCCGCCACACATGTTGAAGTATTCAAACGCGAAAGGGAAGCGAGCGTCGTAAGTTCTTCCCAGAACTTGTTGTTTCCTCCTTCTTGTACAACAAACAACTCAGAGATAAATCTTATTGCTGGTTGAGTTGTTTGCTTGAGAAATGCCTCATGGCCACACAGTGCGTGCCAGAGAAGCGGCTGCATTCATTTGCAGACGTGATATAAGAGATCGCTATGGCACCTTCTTAGTTGCGGTAGACAGAATATGTCATTGGCTGGGACGGACTACGCTTGGATTCCCTCATCTGCTTCTCACTCTCAGCTGTCTGGAATCATAACTCGCGAGTGAAGCTCAAGAAGATTAATCAGGACTGGAAGTCAGTTCTATTCTTATTAATTCAACAGACACAGGCCTGCTGCACGACGCGGCCACATAATATTCACACGTTAATCCACGGCAACTTTCATCAGTCGTTCCTCGATTCATTACAGTAATGGTTATTAAATTAATATTTATTTGTATCTCATTAATACAATTTTTATTTCGACATTCACAGATGGTATATAATTAGCTGCCACTGATCTTTAGAAGATTATATAACGGAGGATGGTAATTGTGGCACAACTGCTAGAGTTCGATAGAAGAGAAAAATGCGAGAGAAAAAACATTTGAAAGACTAAGATGTAGATTGAAAAAATAATATTAAAATAAATCTTAGATATGCAATATCTGAACTGGAATAAGTAGTTATATATAGGATCAAATGGCGGGCTTATGTAAATAACGAATAAACTTATTGTTAAAGCTGCCAACGCAGGTTCTTATAAACTGGTTTATTTGAGTCAAATGTATCATAATCTTGCCTGAATAAACACACTGATCACGATGTCAAATCCTCTTCGTAATACAGATATTGCACGTTTTCTGTTTTGTTTTGGCGAGTCCTTACACCAAGTATCTGGGAACTACAACGTCTGTCAAAACAGGATTTATAAAACATCAGTGGATACAGGAAGGCAAGGCTTAAATCGGCTGTGGTGCCAAGAAAAGAACATGAATAAATCTGTCCTACTGTCTGATTGGTTTATGTGGCAGAGAAACAAAAGTAACTTCAAGGTCTGCGATTCCTACAAATGTAAAAGAATGAAGCCACCTATGGGGAAATGTTCATGTCAATTGTGGAATATACATATAAGTACTTTCGTGACATATTTACAGCGTTGCACCAAGAAACAATGTGTGTTACGAAATTGACTTTCTTACTGCAATCGTTTATTTAATTAGACATTACTACTAGCCTTCACACAATCCTAAGTGGCTTTGTACTGTACTAATACATGTATTACCAGACATTCAGCAGGTTGGTATAAGATAACGCTGTAGACTTGTAACCGGGAGGTTCTCGGTTCAAAAATTCATTGGGAACCCAGCTATCCTGTTAGGTTTCCCGTGCTCTTTCTCAGTCCTTCCTGGAAAAAGAGGGAGAATTACCTCGAAATCTTCATTCCAAAATCTTTCAGATTTCCTTATCAGCGATGCTCTGTTTTTAGTACGAGGTACTGAAAGCTAAACCTAAAACCACTTTACACTATCAAATCTAAGTTCATAGTAGTATCCACATGGCTTCACGTCGAAGAAAGTACTCCACTCCTATGATCCTCCAAGGGTTAAAAAAAAAGATTGAAATGAGCCTGGCTTTCTGCCACGACGCTGGTCGGCCCATATAATTCAGAATACTGCCACACTTTCGCATACGATCTCTTGGGACAAATTGGAACGTGTCTCTCTGTAAGACGCTGCTGCTCTTAATACAGCAACGCAGCAGGAGACGAAGTGGCCGACCCATAAGGCGTTGAGAAACGCACTTATCATTCATTAGCGGAGTGTTGAAATCCCCAGGGGACAAGATCAAAAGCAGGAAACTGAGTTAAAAGCAGGAAGGTGTAAGGCGCAGGAAGATGCTAGGTAACTTTTCCTTCCATCTCCTTCTCTTGCCAACAAGGACCTTTATTTCGTAAGCGCTCTCTCCTTCGCGTGTCAACATTATGTAACACGCAATATTTCAGAGTGGTTTACGGAACCGTGTTTCTCGTCCTATGATTCTGGAGCATTCATAACACCCAGCTGAAATATGATTTTAACCAACTGACTCCAGTGCAGATTGCTCTGTGAGTCTGAGGGAGAAGATAAGGTTGGTTTCATTATTACAGTAAGGAAGAGGGAACAGATGATTATAACGTGCTTGACACCTGGTAATATATCAAATGGAAATATGTAGAATATCAATTCACAACACCCAGACCAACAAAATGCACAATACTCTTCCTTAGATATTTATGTTACAATATCACATTAACATTCCTATACGTTTCGATCCCCAATGGATCATCATCAGGGAATCAAACCAAAGCAGCACCGCTCAAAAACAAACTAGCAACCTTCGCACACAGTAAAAAAGGTGTAAAAAAGTTAAACAGTCAAAATGTAGGCAATTCCCTGCAGTATCCTTGTACAAGTGTAGAGGATTCTGGTATACAATATCAGTACGGAGGCTGGTGTTGCTTTTTTCTGATTCCCTGATGATCATCCCTTGGGGATCTAAACATGTAGAAATGTTAATGTGATATTGTAACATAAATACTAAAGTCGTTCAAATTTAAATGAGAATTTAGTTCCCTTTCGAGCACAAATCAACTTGTATGAACGTGCTTGCGCTGACAAGTTATGACATGTTAAACTTGCAACCCACACTAGTTGGCTCCCTCTCCACCTCAACCATCAGGTGCAACCAAGATGACAGTGCAAGCAGTACCCAACAGTGTTGCGCAGCGTATAATTATCAAATTTCTCACGAAGGAAGGTGTCATTCCTTCTGAAATCTTTACCAGGCTTCAAGCACAGTTTGGGAATGAATGTTTGTCACAGCCAAGGGTGTTCAGTTGGGCGAAATCTTTTCGAGAAGGACGAGACCCTGTTGAAAATGAACCTCACGCTCGGCGACCAAGAACTTCTGTCAATCCAGACAACGTTTTGAAAATTGGTGAACTAATTCGCTTGGGCTCATCGTCGCATAACTCTTCTTAAACTGTCACAGGAAGTAGGAATTAGTGTAGGGAGTGTTGAAGAAATTCTGCACAACGAGTTGAAAGTCAGTAAAGTGAGCGCAAGGTGGGTCCCACGGCTCCTGTCACCGGAGCACAGGGAAAGACGTTTAGTGGCCGTTACTCAACTTTTGCAACGATACGAGAGAAAAGGAGCCGAAGTTTTGGACTCAATTGTGACTTGTGATGAGACCTGGGTCCACTACTTCACTCCTGAATCAAAAAGAGCAAGTAAGCAGTGCAAACACACTCATTCTCCATCCCCAAAAAATGCGAAAGCAATTTTTGGGGATGGGATTCAAAGGTATCATTCACCTAGACTTTCTCACTGGTCAAAACACCATCACTGCGCAGTACTATTCAACTCTCCTGAATGAAAAAGTGAAGCCGGCAGTTCGCTTAAAGCGAAGAAAATGGCATGATTCAGTTTGCTTCCTCCAAGACAACGCTCACCCTCACACTGCGGCTTTAACGACGGCAACTCTACTGAAACTGAAAAGGGATGTCCTGCCTCATCCACCGTACAGTCCAGACTTAGCTCCATCTGATTATCATTGGTTTGGACCAATGAAGGGGTTTTTAGGAAGTAAGAGATTCCGGAATAATGATGAGGTCATTGCAGCTGTGCAAAGTTGGATACACAAGCAACCGAAAACCTTCTTTGAAACTGGAATTAAGAAGCTTCCAGAACGTTGGCACAAATGTATGGCAGTCAACAGGGACTACATTAAAAAGTAGTGTGTAAAACTTTTACAGTTTATTGTGAATAAATTTTTTAGAAAGAAATTCTCTTTTAAATTTGAACGTCCCACGTATCTAAGGAACAGTATTCTCTATTTTGTTGGTCACATTACTGTTACAGTTACCACTAAGTGAACGAGAAGCATAATTTTTTACATAAAACTATAATTTTGTCCTGCTCTATAGGTGTTAAACTTGGCCTCTAATATCGAGGGGAAAACACAGAATCAGGGTACTGGGAGATTAGCTGGGTCTAATATGGAGGAAGTAACAGTAAGTTACGTAACAAACAGCTTCAAGAATTGTACTCCATTGTAGTGGGTATCAGGGTAGCCAATTAAAAAGGGCTGGATGAGCGGAGCATGCAGCACACGACAGAGATAAAACAAATGCAAAGTTTACTTTCAAAACCTAGGCGTAGATGGGAGGATAATATTAAACTTGATCTTAAACTAGGACTGGGGAGTGTAGACTATTTGATCTTGTTCAGAATACAGACCAGAGGTCAGTTTTTGTGAAAATGTTACAGAACTTCGGGTTTCCTCAAAATACGGGAAATTTCGTGACTAACTGGCCAGCTAGCAGCTTGTCATAATTTACCCTTTTCCATGACTTAGTATGCTTTTTTTGAAACCCTTCAGCTCCTCACAGACTGTCGTTACAAATAAATGGAGCCAAATATAACGTTAACTTCTCTCACTTCTTTGAACTTTGTGCACAATGAAATATGTGAGCTCCTTTTCAACGCTAGAATCTTGCCAAGTGTGAAGTGCGCCTAACTCAATTGTCTCCGAAGGTCTGAGCAGTCGCCGTGTACAGATTAAAGCACTGCAGACGGCAGCCTCTATGATATTGCTACTGAAGCCAATGCGCGCCGACAAGTGGAATTCTGGTCTGGGAAGCTTTATCGGGATTTGCAGGCAGTCGACTGGTCTATGCGGATGGTTTCCGGTTGAGATACGCTCTGATGGAGCACCTCCTGCCCTGCGCACACCCAGTCTTCTATAAGTATATAGTACATGCCAGTAACGTCCACTTACTTGTACCATATATATGTATCAAGAACATATGGTATTCCAGTAGCATGATGGACTGGATTTGAAGTTGCATAACGACCGGAAACATGTGTTGCAAATACGTTATTTGCAGAATTAGAAGATGTCGTTAAGGCACGTCCTAATAATATCCCACCTATAACCAAATGGCGAAATAATAACAGAAAAATGAAAGTCGAATATAGGTCTAACTATTTTCCCGGTGTCCCAGCGTACCGTATAGATTACCCGAGCGACAGACTTTCTCTTCTTCATGGTCAGGTGTCTAAGGCGCTGATTAATAAGGCGTTGTTTAAGAGTGTTTTCTCAAAGAACAATATCCAGAAATAAAGCTGACAAATGAAGAGTTTATTCACACTAATAATATAGATATACTTGACATATAGCCACAAGGTGCAAGACGGGTCGGTGGGCGTCTGAAGACTAAGGTAACAGAGTTGATTAACAGCGTAGCGACGTGGAGTATATAAAAGTAAATTGAGTCCCGACTTTCTAGGATTCAGAGAAGTATTTAAATGCTTCAAAACACCGCGTGACAAGGGGTGATTGCTTTCCACGCAGAAGAAACCTTGCCACCTTCCCGCTGTTGTTGTCTCTATTACAAGGACAAAACGGGTAATGGTGTAAATAATCACTGTATATTTCTAGAATCCTAAAAAAGGCATAAAGATACTGTGTAAAAAATGCGGAGTACTGAATATTAAATCCGGTGTGCTGGATATACAGGATGTGTCTAAAATGCTCGGACAAATTTAGGAGCGAGTTCCCAATACCAAACCAAGGAAATAATTTAATATCAATATATATCAGCAAACACTTTGTATTCGAGGTACAGCCCCTAAGTTCGTCCTAAGCATTTCTTTAGATATTTACCTGTGTGGACATTTAAGAGCCCCTAGTGACTTCAGCTCCAATTGATAAAAGTACAGACACTTCACCAACGCATGTATGTACCTGTGAAACTATTAGCAACCACCCAAGAATCATTGATTGTGTACAACAGTCAAAATGAACAGAAGTGTCCTTACATGCACTGATTCAGGTGGAGGACATTTTCAGTATTTTTGTGAATTATGACTTGATAAACAATAACAACACAACAGTTGTTAAATGGGGAACGTGTAGTGTAAATATATTATGTCAGTTGTAAGTAAAATATTACATAGTTTTGGTATTTATTGTTGAGTGTCCTCGAAAAATGAGGCGGCCTAGGCCCCCAAGGGGCTGTCGAGCCATTAAAAAAATTGTTAAGTGTAATGTTTCCATTAAACTCCAAACCAATTTATTTCGGACTTACGTTTATACGAACTTTTGGCTTTGTCTTGATGTGAAGAACTCACTCTTGAAGTTTCTCCAAGAATTTTAGATGCACCCTGTATAGCAGCAATTGTGCTTAAAGGATTTATTTCTGTCAACGTCACAGATGTATGGTTGCTGACCAACACTCATAGGAAACCTCTCCTTGTAATCGTATTTCACGACATCTCGTCCAATTAAGCTGAATTAATAACAAAATTCAACAGTGTACGCGCATTTAAAAGCTTCAGAAGATATCAATATGTAGTAGTATAAATAAACAGAAGCCAAATAAAAACCAATTTTAATATAAACGTATTAATTGCGCGTTTAATTACAGCGTTTATATTATGGCATATAGTTTCACTTCTAGATAACCATAAAAGTCATAATCATCAAGTTTACTACTGAAAAATAACAAAAGAATTTTCTCTTAGTGTTAAAAGCTGAGTCTAAAAGAATCAAAATCAGTTTGGGTCCCGCGTTACTCGGAAACTAACCATCGCGTAAAATGAGAAGTACCAACATTCTGCTTTCAATGCAGTATAAAAGTCACAGACGGTAGATTCCACCATGAACAAAATGCAATACGATGTTTTTACGAGTACCTGCTGCATCTCTGGCAGGCAGTGATGTTCTGCGTCAGTTAACTTGAAACATTCATTGACTGGAATAAATCTGGCTGCATTGAGGTTCTTCACAAGAGTCGTAAGCCGGTACTCTACTAGCAGGAGGTGTAGAAGTTGCAGTTCATCTTCTGTGACAGCATGGCGTGTGAATGTGACAAGAACACACACAAAGTCGCAGGGGAACAGGAAGCTTTCTGGGTAAATAAAGTATATGGGTCATATATCTCTGCTTAAACAGACGTTTGGCTGATTTTCGAATAAAAAATTTACAAGGGGAATAAATATCCACTGACGGACTATTGTTTCTGTGTGAATAGTGTAAGAGTTTGTTCCTTTCTTAACACAGTTTCACAACGTCATTCACGCTGAGACAGTTATCAAGTCTCTTCTGTTTTAAAGTTTTAACTGATAGACTAATAACAATCTCAATGGAATTTACTTTCAACTAAACAACTAATTAATTTATGAAGCAGGCTCCTTCTTGAGAAGTCAACATGTCCTACGACAATCGACAAATTTCCGCATTTCATTTAAGTCTAAGATCCTTTATCACCTGAGCTAGATGAATCCAGACCATGCCCAGCCATCCTATAGCTATATATCCATTTTAATATTATTCTTCTTTCTGCGCATAGGTCTTGCATGAGGTCTCAATTCTTCGGGTTTACCCACCAAAACTCTGTATGTGTTTTTCTCCCCACTGCGTCACATGCCCCGCCCAACTCATCGTTCTCCCAAATAAAATTTGGCAAGGAGTACAAAAAATTAAGCTTCCCATTACGAAATGTTCTCCAGTCTCCTATTTTTTCCTCTCTCTTAGGCCTAAATATCCTCCTCTAAACACCTTCTTCTGGAACACCCTCAGCCTAGGTTCCTTCCCTTAAAATTTATTTTTGTTAAAAATTTATACACCTATAATATGATGTTAAAATTTGTAACAATCATATAGACAATATCACGCATAATAATATTTTAAGGTTTAGTTTCAAAAACAGCGATGAAATCTAAAACGGTGGAGGTCAGTAATCAGTTTTACACTTGGACCGCTTTACCCCTAAGGAAATAGCCTATTTTTATATGAGGTTCTGCAGAACCGCAAGGCCGCTCTGTCGAAAGACAATCTCTGTCTTTCCCGGCATTCAAATCCCAGTCAGTACCCAGCCGCTCTACGAATTTCTATTTTGGACATCTGCTATCATCTTCAGAAAAATAATGCTTGTTGCCCTGACCTGACCTTTGCAAGTGACCTCTACTTTTCTCTTAAGATATCTAGCCATCACGAATTTGAACATTGTGAACAAATGGGACTGTGAACTCTATTATGCAACTTTAGTTAAAATTCCTATCACAATTCCCGTAATATTCAAATCAAAATTAACTATTTTATCTCTCTCTCTCTCTCCTCTCATTTGCTCTTGAATTAACCTTCCACTTTATGTTTTGCTCTATCAGCCTGTCCCTATATTATGCTGTAAGTTCTCGTTTGTGGATCACGGAGTTATAATATGTCCGAAATTAAATATGATACTTTGAACTCCTTTACTTTTGACAAGTAATGGCAAATCCGTGAAAGGTTTATCTGGTACAGAGTGTTCAACACCCACTGCATCTTACTGAATACGGGGTAAAATTTATATTTCATAACACAGTGCCAAGAGTATTTGCATAAGGGCAAAGATGCACGCCATGAATGCATGGGGGGGGGGAATGGAAGTATACCTTTTCGGTTGCAGATGGAGATCAAGCGGCTATCTTCACGCACCGGCCCAGGAAAATGTCGTGTGCTCCAGAGGTGGTCTAGACGTTTTGAAATAAAAAAAATCTACTGCTCCTGCCTGAATTCGAACTACAATTAAGAAGTAACAGGGTGATGGGTAGAGCGGTCGGAGTCTCAAGCTGACCACTCACCATCTAATGTCTCACATTCGTCTTCCTGCACCTAAACATATCCTCTCGCAACTTCTTTTCATGACTCTGTAATTTTAATTCTTACCTTAAATTTAACACAAGCTGCGGTTAAAATATTCTCTTGTATTAAATCAGGTAGTACGTAAAATTACCACGGGCTTTCAAGGGTAAATTTGTCCGTGTGTACTTCAGGAAGGCGTATGGAACAGTGGAGGTGTAGTTCAACTTTTCTTAACCTCGGCATCAGATGGCGATGCTGGTCAGTTTCACGCCTCGGCCGGTTGACTCCCGAAGACAGTGCCACCAGCACCCGTTGAAGAGAAGGCTCGGTAGGCCACATAGTTGGTCTCTACACTTTGGGAAAGAGACAAATCTTTTGCCCGAAGCAGTAATCATGCCACCATTTCTCGGCCGTGTAGCCCATAGCCTACACTATACCAACTGAGATATCCCGGCTCCCCACTTTAAAGTCTTAAAGCATGTCGACTACTGCACGTATCAAGTGCTTTTATATTCAAAGTCTCTGCATTGTACAAACAACTATTATTATGTATCACATAATTCTTAGAATAGACAACAAATACATTATTTCAATACGCATCATCAATAAATCTGTCCCTGTAAGGGAGACGCAGTGTGTTTTCGTGAAGCTGGAACAGAATTTTCGATTGTTATTTAGATAAACTACTGGCTTCAGTCAGTTCGAAGAAAATCGTCTTTCTTTTTGAGTCCAAATCCAGTTAGAAATATAACAAATCTCGGAACATAGTACTTCTGGAACCAATGCAATGAACAAATTCTCGTGTCCTCCTGTTGGCCAACCCTGAACCGACACATGTATCTCTTAACCATGCTCAATACTTTGAAGTGACGGCGCTAACGAATGTAAACAGGCTATAGAAATGGACTGTAGCCTCAGGCCAAGTCGGGCAAGCACATTCAGTTTTGCATACATATTGCTGTAACCCTTCACTTGTTTTCATCTTCTTGTTGCTGCTCCCTCCTCTTTCTTTCTTTCTTTCTTTCTTTCTTTCTTTCTTTCTTACCTTTTTTGTTTTTGTTATTCTTTTTAACGTCATCAGGAGCTGCAATGTCAGCTTCACAAGGGAGTCTTCCTTACCAAGGTCAGCCCAACTCCCACTGCCCCTCATCCATCTCAAGAAATTATTCATTCCATAGCCCATTTTGTACGAAGCTTGACCTCCTAAGCTTCAGGTCACAAATCGTTCTGTACAAACAATTTCAGCAAATGGAGTTCTTTACAATCCGAAGTCTGTACCACGCAGGCCAGTCTATAACATCATGAAGGCCAAGGTGCCTTCCTTTATTTCTTTCTGCATATTTTACCTTTATGATATCCGTTTCAGTTAAGTTTTCATCAGAGTTTATGCTGGTGTCTTATAATTTTTACTGCATGTCAGTTAGACTGCAGCATGAGCCTAGGATATTATCCAGACGTTTATATTTTATAGACCGGTATCACTCCTCTACCCTGAAGAAGAAGGCAGCAAGTTTCTCTGAAACTCCGGCAAATATCTAACAAATTACGCAGCGTCATATCACAAAGAGCTTTATCGAGCATAGGAAGTGTTTGTAGGAAAAAACCTTCTAAACCGTCTAATCATTGAGTTGACATTGATGGACACCTCTGCAAAAACGAAAGAAAAACTCGTATAGAATTGTAGTAATTTTATGCTGTAGTTCACTTTTACTGTGGGACCGGGTGCGTGTATTTAGAGGTGACTGCTTCAAGAGGAGCGTCGCTAAAAACAATTGTACAAATAAAAATGGGTAAATATCTGTGAACTGTGAAAGATGATTGAACATTTTAATGTAGACAAATTATATTATTAATAATTAATTCGGGCGTAATTTTATAAATTCTGATGGGAGAGCTCAAGGCCTTAAGACGCGAGGTGAACTGAATCTAAATTAAGCCTTCTTCGATCCAGCTATTGACTGTCATCACGCTTACTGATTACCAGTCACCGCCCACACCTTCCTCTATACATATCGCGAACTGACTTGCCGGCTTTCTTTTCTTCTTGGATTTCTTGACACTTGAAAATGGGACAGATATGTTGTCCCGAAACGTCGGTACAGAAATACCACTCAACGCTGCGTAAAATCCCAGAAGAGCGCAGATCTAATCAGTATCGTGGCGGAAGCATGAAATCACGGATAGTAAATAAGTACACAAGATACCTACCTCGAAACTTTAATTTTCTTCCAAACCTAAATCTTTACCATTTTTTTTTTTACATTCAGCTGTAGCAATACTTTCTGTATTCATGATAAATCACAAATTAATAAAAGGGCTGCAAGCATATGAATAATAACGAATAAAATTATCTTTGAAATTCCATGGCAAATCTCTAATAGGTGAACGTATGTACATGTCGAGGTGACTGAAGTGTCACTTTGCCAGACGCTGAGTGTTACAGAGAATCATGTAATTGTCGAAGTCGTATGACGGTGAAAGCCTTCTCTCAGACACTGTGTACGGACGTCTTCTGTGAATGAATATCTTGCAAACTTAGTACACCAATATGTGTACTAAGAGTGCAAGTACGAGTATGTACGTAGACATGTCATACACCAGTATGTGTATGACTTGTCTACGTACATACCTTCACCTAGAAGATACAATATCTGACAGTGTTAATCGTCACACCGCATCCACATGCACATAGTTTCACTTCTAACAGATATGCAGTGTCTAACACGTCTTACTACTGCTAATAATGCATGCATATTTTGGTCGAGGACCGAATGCCTGCTGTAGGCACCATCAGAGCTTCTCTGCACGCACAGGTCTCATTCGTCCTCTTCTGCATCGCCCCAGCCAATTGATTTCGTGAGGTATCGCTCATCCTCCTCGTGACTTCTACAGAGCCCTTTCTAAAAAGACGCTCTACTTTCAGTTGCATATAATTGTCCAAATGCATAGCGAACATCGCTGTATTTGAAGTCTCTGAGTTCAGCACTCTTGGGAGATTGACAATCACTTAATAACATTTTGAAGATGTTCATAACTTGACTTCTGCAGCCAAAGTCGAAAATTTCGCACTGGAATTAGTATTTCTGCACGCGTGCTGATTATGGTTACGAAATTTCCCACCTTATTTCTTTAATTACGTGCGGACTCTTTGTGTGAAACACCTCTTTCACAAAGCCCCTTCAAAAGTAACTGAGTAGGTTCAAATCCGGAGAGCTTGCTGGTCTAAATCATCCATATCTCCACTCTTCATAAAAGTGATTACATAACATTCTCTTGTGAAAATTCTCATTCAGCATGTCCAGCATTGCATTCACAGTGTGAGGCTGAGCACTGGTCTGTTAAAAAAACGTTTCTCTGAAACTGCGAAATAGAATTTACTTATTTTCTTTGGCTGTCCTTCAAACCCTGCTAAGACGAATGTTTTCTGGTGCTGCGACAGACTTCGTTGTACCGACAACGGCAATCAGTTTTCAAAAAAATAAAAATTAATTAATTGTGGTTTAAAACAACAATATTTCATTACAATTTTGTTAATGTAATGAAATTGTATTGCCGATCCCAGTAGCCGCGGTGCCTAAGGCGTGGGCCCAAGGCCGCTCGCTTGCTAGGATTGAGGGTTCGAATCCCGCCGGGGCATGGATATTTGTCCCTTGTGACTGTTGTGTGTTGTCAGGTAGAGGTCTCTGCGACAAGCTGATCACTCGTCCGGAGGAGTCCTACCGAGTGTGGTGTGTCTGAGTGTGATCACGAAGCCTAGATAATGAGGAGGCCCTGGTCCACTAGGGGCTGTTGCGCCATGGAAAAAAATGGATTTTTTTTGCGAAACCTTTGTTTTTACTTAGCGGAACCCCAGATATGTGTCCTGCGGAAGACCATTTGGGAAATGCTGTCATGGGGTATCCCAAATTGATCTTAGGTTGCACAATACGCAATCTCCAGCAACCTATTCATAAAAGTAATGGCGTTTTGAACTTCATTATTTGTTTCTAGTTACAGGTAGCACAATCAGTGCGGCCTTTCTATGAAATACATTGTACTAAATGAATACAGTATATGGACACTGATCAGTGTAATGGTACAGTCACAGTAACAGTGTAGAGTGTGATTTGTAAAGTGTGTGAGTTTACAATTGTAAATAGATACATATTTAAGGAAATTTTGCTCCGCACGTATCTGGTGTGACACGAACGCCGAAGTTTGTAAAGCACGAACCACAAATAAATAAATACTTTTTAATTTTATTTACTATGTATAGTACAGTAATAGAGGAAAACAGCAGTGCAAATTAAAATATCTGCTTTTATATGAAGTATTTTCAAATGGTGATGTGCTACATCCTTGACTACCCGGTGTTAATCGACAGGTAGCCTCAAGCATTGTAAGAACTGTTCTAGAATAAATAAATAAATAAATAAATAAAACACGAAGTACGTGTATCCTGAAATTTTATAAAATGTTCCGCTTATGCATGACTTCCGAAACGAAGAAATAATTAAAACTTAATACGTTTTAGCATTATGCCAGGAAATGTAATAAATTAAGCTGACAAATAACTAAGCTGAGCATTACATGAGCAGACTTTCTAATCAACGTCAAATTATGGAAGCTGGCGGCATTCAATGCATCCAGCGAAGTCATACTTCTGATTCACACTTTACAATATCATACCTATATCCCTTGTTCTTTAAATGATATGCCGTCTGCTGTCTTTTGACATGTTAATATCATGTCGTATTTAAGCATGTTATTTAACGAGGCTCTCAGCAACAAAGATTATATAGCATCGACGATGAGTGTGCAGCATTGGCACATTAATGCTAATGTCATGTCCTTGGCTCTGCGCAGCACACAGTAACACGAGAATAATGTCGAGTGACAAAAGTGAAACGCGACATTACGATGGACGTTACATTCCTTGGCATCTTGTTCCCAAAAATTACTCTGAAACCAGCTGATTGCACATTTCCTTCTGTGAAGAATAAAACCTTACGTGTTTCGCATTTAGTTCCGAAATGTTATGACAAGTACAGTCGAACTCGGTTATAACGTCATGAAAACGTCTGAGTATTTAGTGTCTTTATAAAAGAGTGTTGTTATAACCGAGTAGGATAATGTTATGGTTAACATTGGGGACTTAATTGGTACCATATGATAACTGACGCTATAGACGAGTTGTCGCATTAATCGATGTCGTTATAACCGGGTTCGACTGTTTCTATGTAATTAGGGTTGTGCCTGTTACACCTACTTACAACGCAATGACTGTGCCACGTATCCATCTCCCTTCCGTTTTGTCTCAGCTACAGTACAATCCGAATGTGACGGAAATTTCAAAAAAACTTCGTCCAGACCGACTCTAAGTCCCACCCAGCCTCTTATTCAATAGTCACTAGCGGTTTCTTCCCAAGGGGTAAAGCGGCTGAGGGGTGAATGTTACCACTCACCTCCATCTAGTTCCGAGGTTAAGAATGAGTGGATGCTATACTATACGAGTATCTCCATTCTCCATACGCCTTCATGGCTTGCGCAAGTAGACTACATCTACTCCACTGTGTGTGAATTGTGTGAAGAACGTAAATGTCAATCTGTGTCTGTTTCTTTAAGCATCACACCACGAAATTAGGACATGTGGATAGCGCAGTCAGTATATCCCTACCCTACGTGGTGGAAGATTGGACATTCGCTTGCCTGCGGGTGAAATAAATTTTTCTTTCCCGAAACGTCCAGAAAGGCTCTGGAATCAACCCAGGCTCCTATTCAATGGACACCAGTAGTCTTTCACTGGGATAAAGCAGCTGGGGTGTAAAGTTAGAAACTCACTTCAAATTAGTGCCGAGGTTAAAAATAAGTGGAGCTGTACCGATACTCCCCATATACGCCTTCATGGAGTGAACACGGACAGCTGTACCTTTTTACCTTTTATCATGAAGTAATACTGGAACGTGGAGGTGCAACTTCATGCATTTCTAACCTCACAGAAATGGGTGGTGAGTGGTGAGTCGCATTTCCAAAAACGCGGTGAACAGCACATAACATTCAGTAGGTCTGCCAAGCTTCAGTATACCAAACCTCACTTCTCGATAACTAGTAGTTTAGGAGCAACAGCGTTTCTACAGTAAAATGTAAGCTACCAACGCAAAATAATTCAATACAGGATTTTTAAAGCTATTGACGATTTCCAAGTATACGTATTGGCCGTGCCATGGCTCAGGCGGTTAGCCGCCGGCCGCAGAGGCCCGGGTTCAATCCCGGGTCAGTCCATGTGGGATTTGTGGTGGACGAAGTGGCGCTGGGACTGGTTTTTCCCTGAGTACTTCGGTTTTCCCCTGTCAGTTTTATTCCACCGGTGCTCCATTACAAGGAAAAACGAAAAAAACTAATCATCTTCATCACAGGGTTGCACAATAAGCCTTAAGGCTGCGGTGCGTCCGTAGCATCTGCTGCAGGGCCCTTCACAAAAAATGTGTACGTATTATTACGATAATATACATAATTACATGTCATTCATCTATGTGTCCAGAGTTCGAGTCCAGTCTCTTACAAAATTTACATCCCAGCGTACTGCTTATGTAAATAGTTCTATCTGTTCTTCCGTTTGTCTGCCTGAAACACGTTGAAAACCAGTGAGTGATATATTCACTAAACGTTATGTTGGCCTTGGGCAACTAAAATCTGTTGAACACCAAATTTAAGTTGAACTTAAAAAACAACGGACACTGCATTGTACACAAAGACCTACACGCCCTTCTGAAAGTCTTAATTCGATACGTATTTATATAATAATATATAATAACCATGGCTCAACAGCCCTATATGGGCTCAGGCCTCCTCTTTCCGAGGTTACTGAATCGTGCGCATTCGTGGCAGTTGGTGACTGGCCAACTGGCCGCGCTGCTGTTCTATCGATCCTGATGTGACCGCCAGAGCCATCTGGCAGGCAGTCAGGAGACTTGGGTGAGAAATTACCACTTTGAATTTTGCTTACGAAACATTTCTATTCATGCTCGTAAGGTTTACATGCCGTAAATCTACGACATGGGACCGACGGCTTTACTTCCCCTCCGAAGGAAGTGGTGCTCCGGATTTTTATCACCCTTAAAAATCCATCGACCTCGGTCGGGATCGAGCACGCTAAACACTAGTCCACCGAGGTCAACTCGATACGTATTTACCAGAGTGAAAAATGTTGGAAACAAAGTTGCAGAGACAGATGAAATATACATCACAAATTCAACATACTTTTTCCTGTATTTCTTACGGTTTTAAATATAATTAAGCAAATATGAGCGGAAGTGCCAGAATTGTTAGTCTATGCAATATTTCCTAACTTGGTTTATTTTACACTGAAATAGAACTAGTAATATTCTACCATATGGCAGACTGTAGTTACATTAAAAGAGGGCTACGTTATAAACAACGATATACACCACAGTTCTTGACAGCGAAATAAATCTTTTGGTCTTCCAATTAGACCGTCCGTCACAAAGCGAGAACCGAAAGTAATCTTTAACCAGCTTACCTGAGCTTTCCGCTTATCGAAATGACAAGTTCTTATTTTATTTCTTATTACTGTATTTTATCTTATAAATTTTGTTTTTGTATGTAATTTTACAGTTACATGAGGTGTCACAAAATCCTCGCCGGCCAGATGTACCCGAAACGAAAACTAGATACGGACAAAATTGTAACACGACACTACGTCTGTAATCATATATCATATCTCAGGCTTCTTCACCGCACAGAGAAATGCGGGAAAGGAATTTAATACAAATAATCTTGTGAGAATTAAATCTCTACGCAGTAAGGCATTCTTATCACTTTAAACAAAGATAGAGATATGACGTCCACTTTGAAGTTTCGAAATGTCGCTCAGAAAACTGAGCGTCGTAAAGAACCAAGTAGCTTGCTATAAATCAGAGACGTAAACAATAAGAATGATAAAATATTCGACCCGCTGAAACTTTCCGGTATTCATAATATTATCCTTAAATTATTTTTTGACTGTCTCATAAGTAGTAGAGGAAAGTGTTGTAACAAAAAGTACTTTTTAATAAAAATTTCCATAAAAGAAATAAGTGGGCCAGCTCGGAACCCCAGAGCAAATTTTTATAATTACGAAAACCTATATGGATTGTTGGTATAAACACGTATGACTGTCTAGTGGTACAAGTTATAGAGGTCGTTCAGGTGAAACTTATTAATTAAAATTCTTTCGAATATCATTTTCACGTTAAAGACAAATCTTGCGTCTCAGAGAAGTACTAAAATGTATGTAATAACCTTTTATTCCTTATAGAAAATCATAGGTAATTACACGATTTTATATATTTTAACTGTAAAGGGGAGGCCTCCAACTCAACACATATTTTCATTTTAGGATCTTGTAACTTCTACCTGATGATGGCCGGCGTAGGCCGCCGAAACATGTTGCAGACATAAAAAAGGGTGCATGTAAAAAATGTTGTGTTTAGTCTGACAAAAATTTGAAATAATCAATTATACACACAACGGGATGATGATTCCAAAATTTACGAATATCTACGTAATAGTGGACAAAAAAAAAAATATATATATAACTCTGAAAATGAAAATGTGTTTTATTTTAGAGAAGCAAATATACACACATGTTTAGAATAACACAGGTATAACTGTGGAGAGAAGAACTTGCCGAGGGTACGGCAGCAAGCAGTTATAATCGTTAAAAACAAAGAAAATACAGTATAGACGTACTATCGGAGAAGAAAATATATGACCGTGATTGCAACAAAACAGTTTCAAGTTAAACATTTGAATGACCATTCTCTTTGAAGTCTACAAAAGATATCTCGGAGGATAGACAGATAATAGTAGGATCCACTATATTACATCAGTCAGATGTTCCTACCAATATTAAGGTACCTTAATCTGAAAGCATGACTAAACAATGAAACAGCACCAGGTGAGGAGCAAATCTACCCAGCTCCTACTCACACCACGGGTGTGGCCAATTTCCCTCAGCTCTTCCTGCCTTTCTTCTAAACCTCCAGTATTCCTCTTATTCAGAGACAAATGATCCTTACACAGCATAAGCCACATAGAAGTAGGCTGACATGAGGACCTCTTTTTGTGGCTTCTTTGTATCCGCAAGGCACAGGAATTCCTCTCCTCCCTCCTTCTCTTTTGGTACACCGGAGGAAGGTTTCTGATTAAAAAGGACACATTGTGTGTCCTTCGTTACAAATGATATTTTGCACGAAAAAGGATCAACATGTCTTTCACCGAAGTGAAAGAAGAATGATACTGGCGTGTCGAATATCCGGTAAGACTTTAGCTATTGTGGCTAGCAAGTGAGGGGCGATTTCCATCATCCATCGTGACTTGACTAATGGAGCAGGCAGATAATAATGGCACACAGAAGGTAAGCTGTCCTCAGGTTTTTTAATTGTTCTAATATTGTGTCACGCTAGAACGCCCGGAATGAACCACGACGACAGTAGGAACGCTTTGACCTAATTCTGTTCCAGGAATAACTAAGTAGCGATGAAATCTAGATAATTATAAACACCACTAAAATAGATTTTCAATTCAAATCTGCGGGCTCTTCAATCACATTTCCTTCAAAATGTCATTTTTTCGTCTAGAAAGTCTTCATTAAGCTACGTATTTTTGTTACCTAGAACTTAGATATCTTAGAAAAGAACAAGGTAACAAAACTTGAGGACCTGACGTTTAGGAGCCCCGAGATACCACAGCTTTGCTGTAGAGCACTTTTGAAACAAACAATATAAGTTACTTTGTTTATCTGATGAATAAACTAGGGAAAGTGGGCCTGTAGCCAACGGCTACTTTATGTGTGCATAAGCACATATAAGCTTGTGTGCATGGGCGCGCGTGCATGTGTATATAAATATTTCAGTTTTTAGATCACGCTCTCTTAGTGATTTCTTTAAACATCAGACTTTGTTATGAAATTAAATAAGTGATAAATATTTAAACATATTAGCCTTATTTATCAATTATTTTCATCTAAATTTCATTGACAGTTTCGGTATAACAAAATGTAGCTGGCTTTTGCCTTAATGTCCACAGACTAAAATTCAAGGCGCATGGATGAACACGCAAAAAGACCAAAAATATGAATTTAGGTGCCTTGGGTATCTGACATGACAAGAATTTTCGGTTCCCGGTATGGGCAAGCAATTCTTCTATTCTCCAAAATGTTAAGACCAAATATGGGGCCGACTCAGCCTCATATTCAATGGGTATGAAGAGCTCTTTTGCCAGGATTAAAGTGGCCAGAGCGTGAAGCTAACCACTCACTTCTACCTAGTACCGAGGTAAATAATTAATAGAGCTACACTTCCAACCCCATAT
Source organism: Reticulitermes speratus (assembly GCA_021186555.1). Classification (NCBI taxonomy): domain Eukaryota; kingdom Metazoa; phylum Arthropoda; class Insecta; order Blattodea; family Rhinotermitidae; genus Reticulitermes; species Reticulitermes speratus. Next base: position 8,870,068 of record JAJKFL010000039.1, on the reverse strand, counting down.
GGCGTGACAAGAAAAAAAACTGCATTTTTAGTCTGTTCTAAATTAAGGCCGGATTGTACGCTACCCTAAGTGAGGTTTTTCGTGCATAGGCCTATGTCTATCGTAATGAATGTCACAATAGACCTAAACTGAAGAGAGCATGATCGTCCTCTTTATGCTCACAATTCATAGTCAGCTCAGCCAAACATCTCTGTGGGATGTGCAGTTTACAGCTTTATTCCAGACAGCTTAGTTTCAAATTTTGTCTATCTCCAGCTTTTTGTGATTTTCTAAGTCCCTTCAGGTAAATCCCGGGATAAAGGTAAAGTTCACCCCTTGACATGCCAAGGCAGGCACAGAGCGGACGCAGAGGTATAGCTCTACGCACTTTTAACCTCTGCGCCATAAGGGACGGACACACCGGGTTCGTACTCTAAATCAGCCGCCATCGCTGCTTACTTATTCTGAGTTACTGAATACGTCGTTACAGACCTTGAGTAATAAATAAACGGTCATGAGCTAATTTTATTCGGTCTTGTACAAGATCTCCAACTGAAACAACGTCATTAAAGTGGTGATATAAGAATAAATCCATTTATTTCAGAAAATTAACAAACAGGAATTGTACTATGCGTGATTTCGGGCTTCCGCCGCCATGTAGATGAGATCTGCGCTGTTCTGGGATATTACGCAGCGTCGATTGGTAGTTTTCTACCGACGTTTCGAGACAACCTATCCGTCCTATTTCAAGAGTCAAGAAGTCCAAGACATCTTGACTCTTGAAATGGGACCAATAGGTTTTCCCGAAACGTCGGTACTAAACTACCACTCAACGCTGCGTAATATCCCAGAAGGACGCAGATCTGAATAGCCAGGAATTGTTAGAATAAAGTTTCTATATGCCAAAGATCAGGTCGTGAAAGTGTATATGTGGCATGGAGATAACAAACTATGCATTTTAGATCCCGGAACTAGATGCAGTTGAGATGTGAGATATATGCAGCAGCCCCTATATTCCCGAGGAAACAGCCCCGGTACCAGTTACACTGGAAGCTGGATAGGCATAAAGGGTTGGTTATACTTTGAGTTCAAACTTTTATCGCAACATTCACGGTAGGGGTTATGGAAAACTAGGACAGATTAGGCACAGTTGTGTATGAAGACTTTCCGATTGAGATGCATGGCTGCTCACTCGCTGCATGCGTCGTAGACCACAATCCTGAACAGGGAAATAAATTTCCTCTAAATGTCAAATAGAATAAATGGCAGTGCAATGCTAATCCAATGAATTTAAATGTGAAAGTAAAGATATATATATACCCTGGCGCTCTTATTTAGATTGCCTCCAAAGAGGCATTTAATGCGCAAGTCCCAATCAGCATCAAGTCCAGAGGAGAATAAAAATGTTCTCTAAGAAATATTTCACTTAGTCTTGATTCTGCTGAGATGGTGGAGAAACCGGCGCATCCAAGACCCGGCAGAATATGTTTGACCGCACTCGTAAAGATTACTGTACGTCCCGAGCAGGCAGCTTGATTCGTATCTCTGGAAGAGGAATGAGAGTATCTTTCGTCTGGAAAGCGACGGACTACGGATTGCCGGCAACGTTTGTTGCAAGGATTGCATTTATTTTTTAAATTATTCTAAAGGCGTCATGGCTTTATGTCTATTTATGCTTGTGACATGAAAAATGTAATTCTGTTGAAGGGTTTTAACGGGCACGGGATGATCCACATGTTACCAGAAACATTTTTCAATTTACTATCATCAATTTTTTAATATTATCCAACAAACATTTTACTCCTACATGTTTCGGAATCTTTCGGTCCATCATCAGGGAGAACATCAGACTGTATTGTATAAAACAATTACATAATAATACTTGATCTGTTGTGTATGTAGATCTGCTGGTGATTATTCGTGTCGTGATCTGTTACACTGGAAGCAGTAGAATAATTCAGCGTGTGGCCGATATGGAAGTGTTCACGGTATAATTGTTTTATACAATATACAATATTGTTATATACAATAGCGTCTGATGTTCTCCGTGATGATGGACCGAAAGGGTCCGAAACATATAGGAGTGTAATGTTTTTAAATATATTATTATGAACCTGTGACAATTAGTGCATTTTTGGATGATATTAAAAACATAATTATAATTACCGGTGTTGAAGATATAAAATTAATATCATCAATATTCCAACATGGCGGCAGTAGAAACTCAGAAGGTTAGAGTACCACTAACGTCACGTAGTATATGTTTCTGAATCACTAGATGGTAAGAGATCTTCGGAAAATTTGTATCTGTTATCTAGGTGTTTCGTTTTTACAAGTCGAGAAATAAGACTGCTGCGACGAAGAAAACTTTATGTGTAATGGAAGTAACTATAAAGAGTGATTAGAGCAATGTACCTTAAATTAACCTCATAAACACACCAACACACTCTGTATGAAATATTTTATCATATTTTAACAATTACAAACATGATGACTTGACATTTTATAAGATTTTATGAGGTGAATATCAGTCTGACAGTGTAGTACAGAAAATTGTACAGAGATTGATCAGTTTGTAATTACTAATTTTTAATAGTAGGTGTTAACCTCGCTAAAAACTCGTAGTTGAAAACATGTTATAGACAGTAAGCGTAATAAAGTTTTACGTAACTTCTTAGATAGAGTACAGTGTCGATTATCCAAACCGTCAATCATTAGAACCGTCAATTATCCGAACCACCGAATAAATTTAGTATGCATCATTATTTCAATATTTGCTGGTTATCATTTACAAATCATTTCCGAAATAAATTATTTGATGATAATATTTCGTATTTCAAGATACTAAATGCTTGAAAACCTAACTTTGTTTACACTAATTTAGTTGTGATTACACTTTGTTTGCTATAATTGGGTATTCTCATGCATGTTTTATTATCCCAACAATTTGATTAACCGAACATCCTCCGTTCCAATTAGTTTGGATAAACGACGCTCTACTGTATTTACCTTCTTGTCCAGCAGCGATTTTCACAACTTAGAGACTCCATTAAAAACTGCAGCTTCTATGTCACTAATAATCGCTCCTGTAGCGACTAAATTCTACAGACTAAAGGCATACTAATGATCCCGGTGGCAAAAATCTTAGGTCTGCTGCCGATTTATTGCTGGGATCGCGGTTTCGAATCCAGCTGAAGGCATGGATGTTCGTCTCTTGTGTTTGCTGTTTGTTGTTTAGGTAGCGGCCTCTGCTACGGGCTGATCAGTCGTTCAGGGAATCCCACCGGCTGTGTGTGTGATCGAGAAACATCAAGAGTGAGGCGGCCTGGACTCCAGTCACCGGTTTTCATCATCATAGTCAGGGACTCTAATATACACGAAGGAGCTTTGAGCGCTTAAAAATAATCAAGTCTGAAGAAATATCCTCCATCATGGATTGACAAGAGAGATCACCTTCTTTCCCCACTGATAGGCCTCTTTAAGTAAGTCTATTCTTTCACAAACGTAACATTTTTGTCGGCTTTGTGACCACGCCCCCATATTAAAGAGTACAAGGAACTTCGACACTATATAATTTCCTCTACCACTTCCGTTACTTCCTTTAATCTGAGTATATTTGTTTACACGGGTTAAGATTACACACATTCTTGCTGAAATTAAAGCTGTGTAAAGTCACAAAAGTTTACCGTAACATGGCGTTCCTTTCTTAAATCCTTTATTTGTGTCTCTTCTTCAGGCGTACTGCAGTCCTCTAAAACTGAAGATTCATCTCCTGAAGTTGCACGCTATTGTACCAGAAGTAGGGTTTATACGGGCGAAGCCTGCTGTAATCCGCTTTTGTAGCTTCCTTGTGACTAACTCTCTTTAAGATATCGCAAACAATGGCAGGGATCTCTCAACGCAGTACTACGCTTCCTGGAGTCAATGGGCCAAATATTGCCTACCGCTTATTCTTCTGTCGTTATGGCAAATTTTTAACACTACCAAGTTTAGTATTACAGTAGAAATGTGTCTTGACAGACGTTTTCGAATTTGTAATGGTACTTGTCCTTCATTAACCTTTTTTATAAATGAAATGGTGCTGCACGTGTAAGTGGTCGAATAAGATAAAATGATTTTAAATAATACATTATTTAATTAAGAAGGGCTACCACCGTGGCAACACAGTGTTAATCAGAATGTAATCCCAGAAAACAAGAATGGATTGAATTACATTATTATTATTATTATTATTATTATTATTGTTATTAAATTTTTTGTAATTATTTTGTGCTAGTTTCGTAATTGGTCACTGTGCTGTTAAACTAACACTTTGAAAAATGAGAACTGAATTATTATTATTATTATTATTATTATTATTAATGTACTTTCACATAAATTATCTCATCAGATTTTACATTACAAATCCAATAACTACGTTCATAAACTGCGATAAATTTGCATATAAATTTCAAGGAGCTCTGTGCTTGTTTTGTATAGAAACCAGAAACCAAGGCAGATTTTATTCTTCTTCTGTATTCACGATTAAACCTCTCTGGCTTGTTACGGTCCAAAATTAATTCCAAAACAACGAGCCCTTTATAAATTCTGCAGCTCTCATCTAACGGATGATCGACGCACTGCAAAGCCTCTGCCAACAAAGAAGGAAACTAATATGCACGGACATTCGGATCAAAATTAAATTCCCAGTCCAAGTGTGTACGCGCCTTAGAACGCACAAATATTGAGATGAGCTAGAAAATACTATTAATAAGAATACAGAAAAGAGAAGATACAAAGGAAAATTTTGTAGAGGATGAAGAGTTTAGTTCTGAACAGAATCCATGACGTCTAAATCGTGCAGACGAAAAGACAAATTCACGAAGAAGGAAAAAATGTATATTGAAGATATTTGCAGAGTTGCTGCACAGAAATGTGAGCTAGAAAGTCCGACACGTCCACCATGTACGTATCGACAGCAGTTTGTCAGTTGTTTTTGTAATTCAAGTGTCTCAAATTCTTGCCCCAAACAAATCCTAAGTTAACTTACCATGCAGAACTTCACTGCACTTTTTTTGTGAAGCGCCCCGCAGCAGATGCTACGGACGCACCGCAGCCTTGAGGCTTATTGTGCAACCCTGTGATGAAGATGATTAGCTTTTTCTGTTTTTCCGTGCAATGGAGAACCGGTGGAATGAAATTGACAGGGGAAAATTGAAGTACTTGTAGAAAAACCTGTCCCCTGTGCCACTTTGTCCACCACAAATCTCACATGGACAAACCCGGGATCGAATCCGAGCCTCCGCGGTAAGAGGCCGGCGACTAACCGCTTGAACCCTGGCACGGCCTTCACTATACGTACAAAACATTCCCAGGAAGAACACTTCAACGTGGAGTTAGCTGATACGGTCTGCAGTCTTCAATGAAGTATTTAATTATTCAGTTCTTCAAAAATGTCCTTACCTTGCGTGATTTCAGGCTACCGCCGCGGTGTAAATGAAATCTTCGCTCTTGTGGAATGTTACTCTGTGTAACATCCCAGAAGAGCGAGTATCTCAAATTCCCCCTACCTCGGTGAATATCCAAAGTTCGTCGCCGCGTTTGTAAAAGCTCGCCACAGACCCAGCCCTCGGGCAGTAGAGCCCAACACATGAAATAGTGCTCCTATGAACATTATCATAAATTATGCCTAGTTGCATTACTGTAACAACATCATGTTGTACACAGTCCATTGTCTGGGGTGTGCTTGATAAAAGCGATGTTTCGCATAGGGGCTCTGCTTCCTTCATCACCTAAAATTACATCCAGACAATCACTATTATTGGAGATAGGGACTATCTCGATGTAATGGACTTAACAGAACAGGTTTTGTACTAATACGTAATGTACTTGATGACGATAATGATGATGATGACGTTGAGGAGGAGGAGGCGGCGGAGGTGGGCAATACCCACTTTAAGAATAAGTTAAAGCAAAGTAGCTATTGATACCAAACAACTATATTAATGAGGCGAAACACAAATCATAACTTCATGTCACAAAATGTACTGCTATTCTTACAAAAATTATCGCTATGCTGTGTGTGCATCTGAGCGTCCCCCATTTCAATTCTTGAACCACTTCAACTATTTCCATTGAATCTAGTATGATCTTCATGCCACTGGAGAATAAACTAACTCCATACTTTTTAAATTTCTCACAATCTGTGAAAACAACATTAGAGGACACGGGAAATTGTGAAGCGGGAAAGACAATACTTTAGGGCCCCAAAATAGTGATTCGTGAAACAACGTTAAAAATATACAACTTTTACTACTGTAATATTTTTTTAAAATATAAAGTAACAATATGGCCGTCGTATGAAAATTTTCTGTATATAGGAGCAGTAGAAATATAGCCCCACTCATTCTTGACCTCGACATTGGATGGAGGTGATGAACTTCAACCCAGGGCCTCTCACGCGCAAGAAACCTCGTACGTGGTTGGGTGGGCCTCAGAGTCAGTCTGGATGGCTTTTGGAGAAGAGAAAATCCCTTCCCTGCCGGGATTCGAACCCGGGAACGTCCACCCCATAGCCAGTCGCTTCTTTAAATATTTTCACCTTGTCCTTCTTCACTTCTACGTGTAACCTTCCTTTATTTTCTTGCTCATTCTATCTAACATGTGAGGTGTCCACGTATGAGTCCGTTCCTTGACAGGCATGCATGTCTCGCTTACAATAGGACGGCAAAGTAAAGTTCCCAACCCCTGGATTCGCAGAATGACATGTAGCAAGCAAGCCTTTGAGTACAATCTCGGCCGCACGTATTACAAATGAACTTATGACGACATCTCTTTTTAGGAAGCCCTAAGTCACTGTGCTCAGACTGCGTCTCATGCCATGTCACTTGCATCACGTGCCCTGCATAACAGTAGACTTGGCCTCTTCCTTGAACGTGCTCAAAAGTGGCCGACAGGTACAGCCAAGTGCAAAACGCAAAGGACCCTGTCTCGTTTCTTAGCAGTGTAACACTGAACCCACTCAACAGGCAGTACTGGATACGAATTTTAAGATCATACGTTCTTCCAGAATGTTCTTGTTTCTTCTTGATTCCTTCAATCCTAATCAAATAATTCAACTTTAAAACTCCAAGATTCTCTACATTGTTCTCGTTATTCTTAACGACGCTATATGGTTTTTCTCAGTAACTTCCTGTAAATACTGGAATAGTATTTCAAACTCGGGATGATCATTTCCATACTTTTTCATTCGCATTGCTTTGTCTCTAAATATCGTAGCGCTTGGAGCTAGGTTGTAAAAGGCCTGAGATACTGAAAGTGTTTTTTTTTTAAGTCCGTCCAGCTAAATTCTGAGATAATATACTAAACTGAATCAGGATTGCCTCCGTTCACATGTTTTCAAATTCATTACTCCGGGTTGTACTGGCCTAATCTGACACACTGAGAGAGTCATAAAATAAACCATAAATAAATAAATAAGAGTTAGAAGAGAACATCTTTGGAAAGAGAAAGAACAGAATTCCGTACTCCACTACTACACGTGCTATCACCAACAATTGCGGGAGCGCACAAAATATTAACACAAAAACTCCATTTTTCGTGTTAGTAAATATGGGCACATAGGTCACTTTTCCCGTTTTTTAGAACCCGACGTTTCACTGTTGTGTTGAAAACAAATCTTTCTGAACCCAATCCTCAGCCAGTCGAATCTACTCTTTATTCTTCTAAAATACTTCAGATGAAACTCAATATTCTCTCCCCTCTCCCAAAGTTTCTCTTCTTTCCGATTTTCCGACTAAAGTTCTATACTCATTATTAATTTCCCCATGCCTGCTACACGTCTCACACATCTCACCCTTCTTTCTTTGATTATGCAAATAATAAATCCATTTAATGGAAGACTTACATTATTGAACTCCTCACATTTTAATATTCTCAACGCTTATGCCACCACCTCTGTCTTAGCGCCGAATACGCCCCTCAGCACCCTAATCCCAAACATCCTTAACCCACATTCTTCCCATAAATTGAGTGAAAATATCCCACAAAATTTAAAACAATTAGTTAATTTATTTCATGTTAAGGCTTTTTTACGCGACGGAAACATTAAAGAGTCTAAATAGAATATTAGCAAACTTTCCGTAAAATTAACCTGCTTTTCATTTCTGCATGAATACAGTCTTAGTTTATCGCTGTCGTAGCAATACATATGAATTTTGTCTCATTTTCGGATTCGAAAATATTAGCTACCCGTATATTACTGATATTCTTGTATTCAGGAGACTGACAGATTGACCCGCTTAACTTCCTCCGCGTTCATTTCTAGACCAGTCTCCTTACTAGCAGCGAACAGTGTCTGTGTCCTTCTTTGTGTTTCTATGTTGCCGTCTGATAAATTAACATATTAGAATACAGCAAACACCGACGATTCTTCCGAACAAATTTCGTGGTATTATAAAAATAAATCCACCGACTCTTTGTCTGTATTCTTCTGGTCTTTTAATGCTGAACTCAGTTAAGCAGTCCTTCTTGAGAAGCCAACAGTTCCTCAGCTAGTCAAGCCACCTGTCCCTATCCTGAGCCAGATAAATCGAGTTCATGCCCCTATCCCGCTTCTTAAAGACCCATTTTAATATTATCACCAATATATTAACATCATCAGCGTAAACCAGAAGCTGATGTGCACCATTTACCTCCAAGCCCTCCTGGTTTGTCTGAACCCTCCTGATGGCTTGTTCTAAAGCAAAGGTGAAAAGAATGGCGATAAAGCATCTCCTTTTCATGCTGTGCCAATTAAAAGTATTATGAGCGCCACAACAATTACATACAGTGACTCACAATCATTATTCTGGGTGTGGACTAACAAAACAACGTATGTACCCTGAAAATGGAAACAATGTTTCTCCGAAACGTCTTCACGGTGTCGTAATATCAAAGACCACTACACGAGTTAGTTAATTAGTTAGTTAATTCGTCACCCATTCAGTCAGCTAGTTAGTACTTTAGTTAGTTATGTAGTTATATAGTCAGCCTCTAAGTTACCCGCACTTAATACCAAGTCACCGAAGTTCAGACTATCCCTTTAAAGGTGAAAATTAACCCGAAGTAGGCTTATATGTAAAGAATCAATCCGCACCGTGCAGTAAACACTATCTTCCTCTGTTACAGAAAGCAGTCAGATGATGTCACATAGGGAAATAATCCGTGTTTGTTCCCAGATATGCACTAAATAAGATCACAGAAATAAACTGTGTAGGCAAAATGCAGAAATTTTAATGTTAAACTCGATGGTACCCAAACTAACCACCGAGCTTTAAGTGATTAACATCGCTGTTGGATTGTTCTATATTCATACTAAAAACCGACGTACATTGATATCCACAGCTGCAGTTTGATATATTGCTCCGTCTGCCTGATTGTGTGTTTTTGACTTGTTGCCTCTGTAAAGTTGATAATATGATTGATCTGTCGAAACGTCTGACCTCCTGACCGTCACAGCATGAGCACATTGTATACAGTCGTGACTTCTATGGATCGTTAGTATTTAGTCATGTGTCGCGCCTCATGGTAACCGTGCATCAACGGCATAAAGAGACACATTCCCGATTTAGTACTAACCAACCTATGTAACTGAAATCCTTTCAGTTCTTTGGAAGATAAAACATGGTTTCATAGATACTGTCAGTGTTATGACGAATAAAATAATGTCTGAGGTCTGCGCTCTTCTGGGGTATTACACAGCGTCGAGTGGTAATCCTTTACCGTACTTTCGGGACAACGTATGGGTCCCATTTTCAAGGGTCAAGAAGTCCATGGGACTCCTTCACCCTTGAAGATGGGACCAATACGTTGCCCCGAAACATCGGTAGAGGATTACAAATTGACGCCGCGTAATATCCCAGAACAGCGCAGATCTCATCAACATCGCGGCTGAAGCCTTAAATCACTCAAAATAATGCCTGTGTACAGAATGAAATTAAATATTTCAACTAAAAGACCTTCGTTGTACTTAATTCAGCACAAACTAAGCCGTGTAAACGTAAGGGACATTAGAAGCACAGCTCCATGCAAGCTTAGCATCGGCACCAGATGTTCACGTGTGGTCAGATTCACGCCCTGGCTCCTATAATAATGGAGAAGAAGTGCGCAGTAGGTAGAAGACGACGGGTGCTTCACAGCGGGTCAGCATGCTGAGAAGGAGAGAAAATCTCTGTCCCTGTCGGGAATCGAACCCCGAATTTCCGATAGCTCAGCCCGTAGCTAAGTCACTATACTGAATGACTTAATATTCGGCAAAACGTAATATTAAACATTGTTCAGATTTAGTGAGGGCTGCTTTAAAGTATTCCCATTTCCTTTAATTGACACGGATCCAGTAGATTTGGTAGGTTTTCAAAGAATCGGATACCTCATAATTTAAAACCTTGAACCTGATTTGTTCCAACGATTAAACCAGAGATATTTATGTGAGTGGGGTCATGTAGCATCCATGCAGGAATTGGTAAGTCTATAAAAATTTTAGCCTTAAAACCTGAAGCGAAGTAACTGCTTGGAAATTCTAGGTGTAAATTGAAGAATAATACTAAAAAGGATCTTATATAAATAAAGTGTCAAGTTTGATACTGGTTTCAACTGCTTCAGGTCAGAGTCTAATAGCAGGATTCTGTCAACACGGCGATGAATATTTAAGTTCCAAAAACGTGGGAATTTCTTGACCATTAAGTTGTTTCCAGCTTTCTGGAGAAGATAATATAATATTAGATATTACGCAGGCATACAATAAGGGTTTCTGATCGATTCAACGTGTTAACTTTCTTTGCTCTCTCCGAACACTTTCATTTAAACAAAACCAGATAGATTTTAAAAAAAGTAAAAATTATTCGTCCACAGTAACTTAAAAGGCTCGTTTTTATAGAATTTTGATTCAAATAAAACGCTTTAGGCGGTATTATTTCAAAATCAAAACTAGTCAGGTTCTTTTTAAGAAAATGTCGATTATAATGTCGTATAATCACGTTAGAGAATCTCTAATATGTTGCTCTGTAATTATAATGAACAGAATTTTTGTTAGTTTTTGTAGTGGTCATATTAGCACAACGATAACGGATAATTTATATTTCTAGCCGAATGTGAGTTTCGTTATGACCGTATTATTAAGCCTGTAGCGAGGAAACGAATTGCAGTTCTTACGTTATTATCATATTTGGTAAAGCACACAAGATGTTTCTTTCTTACTGGGAACCTAAGGTGCTTATTCTTAGCTAAAAGATGTATCATACATACCTCGATAAAGTATACCAAGAAAATTGTTAACAGAAATGAAACAGCGAGCATAAGAGAGATAAAAGAGCAAAGCGGATGTGAAAGGCAAGCAGGTATAATATCAATTCTTATAAATTCCTTGCATGAAGGGTATAAAATGAAAGCATAATGAGGAGATCGCGTGTTTTGTCTGTTTACTTGTTAGGTTGTTCTGAGGAACCACTGAATGAATTTAGATTAGCTATTGAGAATGAAGTCTAAAACAAACTCGTTAAGCGTGACTAGAGATTTGAGTTGTAATTTTAATTGAATAAATGCGCAACAACAAACATAATAAAAACAATACGAATGACGGAATTTTAAATTTTATAATACATACACCGAAGATTGTCCTATAAACGAGCGATCCAAAGAAAAGTACCTGTACATGGCAACTGGCTCCCGATATTTCGAGACAAGTTACTGGTCTCATATTCACTGGTGGAAACGTTAAAAAAAGAATATATGCCTTAGCTACACAGCTGTGAAAACCTAAAAACTTGCTATGCAGCTATAGAATTTGAAAAACTAAACGTATACGTCATAACACAAAATAAAACAACGGAATTAATATAAGTGACAAAACACAAGACAATCCAAAGAAAGAGGACACAACTAATAAAGCATATAGTATACATACAGGTACCACGTTTTAAAATATTGAATTAAAAATCTTGACTATCGTTGAATTCATCTTTAAGTCTCAAATATAAATTTTAACACAGTAGCATCTACACGTTTTATCAAATATAAGTGTTAATTTCGTATATCTTAAAAATTTGGCGGATCCAACTTTGTGGTTGTTCAATGATCGCCCTGAACACAACAAGCAAAGTCATGTGTACTAAGATGGTATGAAAAATTGGTGTGTGCATAATAACTAAATCACATGGAACTCAGATTAAACTGGTCATACCAAACTTTGTTACAGTAAAAGCAACATACATCTCACCGATATCTACATCTTCCATTTGAAAATTTTCTTTTAGTATGGCCTGTCTAAAAAAAATTCCAGTAAAAATAATTTGCGATTCTATTAAATGTGATCAGATTTGTTGTAGCAGGATTCCGTTTGAAATACTGGTGAGATACTTGGAATATCAAAGAACATATTTGAAAGTAAGTGCACTCCTTTGTACAACGCCTTTCTGCTGTGTTGTAATTGTATTTTATTCTATACTATTTCCTTCGCTAGTCTCTAAAAATTGCCTTTCCCTACTCAGCAAATAAACGTCAAAAGCACGAAATTCCGATTACAACCCTACTAAATATAAGCCTACCTACGAAAATAGTAAGCGGGACGGGATAACGTAGTCGGTACAGCGACTCGTTACGGGTTTGAAGGTCTAGGGATCGAATCCCGGTGGGGGCGAAATTTTCCGCACCCGTCCACACCAGACCTGGAGCCCATCCAGCTGCCTGCACAATGGGTATCGGGTCTCTTTCACGGGGGTAAATCGGCCGGGGCGTCGCGTTGACCACTCACTCCCATCTAGTGCCGAGGTTAAAAAAAGAGTAGAGCTGTACCCCTACTTCCCCTCTGGGCCTTCATGGCCTGTTCTAGGGTGAACTTTATCTTCCGAAAATCTTAATGTGACCAAAAACTTCCACTGGAAATCCAAGTCGATTTTGAAAACTTACGCAGAGTTTCACTCTTTGTTTCCCTAATATGTAGCGCAGTGCAACAGAAATGTTAAGCTACATTGTACAGATGAACACTTTTCTCAATGTACGTCTATTTTATGAGGTCACGGTTTACCTAGAAAGCACGAAGACATGCAGAGGAAGCTAGCGAAAAGTACGATCGAGAAAAAGAACCTGGCAATGGGATTTTGAGACTGACACAGGAGTTAGAATTTGCTGAACTGTCAAGGCAAAACAAGATCATTTATGGCCATTCTAAACAGAAAACTTTAAACTTAGTTAAACTTCAGCATTTTTCTTTTTGTTGATCATCGTCATATCACACCAGATGTAGGGTTCTTTCGGGCTTCCCGCCATGAATTCTGACAAACTGGTATCGCATGAGTCTAAATACACGGTGTCACAACCCAGTGTGCCGCAATATTACAAACAAACTAGCTGCCCTGAGAACATAATGTCTCACCACACTACATCATCAGTGTCATCAGCTGGTAAACTTGCGGGTTAAGACCGAAGCCATAAAATTAACAAACTGAATGTTGGGTAATTAATTAAGTACGAAATAAAAGTACAGAAATAACTAACATAATCAAAGATGCAGTTTTCCTTCATAGCTTGGTAATTCCTCAGTTGATCACAGTACCATGTTATTACTCTAAATTGAAGAATTTTTACCATGTTCTTAAAACCCGGTACTGTATCCGATCCGTAGCCACTTCAATGCAGTCTACGCCACATTTACCTCATATTTTTGTTCGTAATGGTTTCCGTATGCACCTAATCCTTTCAAACCGCCCAAACCTTTCGCATTGGCCTACTGAAATGTTTGTGCACATTTCTCATTTCCTGTCTGTGTATTACGTTCTGCCTCTCTCGCCTTCCTTAATATATTAATCTTAATATTACTCGTTGAAAAGTTAGCATTAAAAAGCTCTTAATTGTGTATCTTTTCATTCTCTTGTATATTCGTCTGTCTTGTGGCGTCATATCCTCCTCAGAACTTTGTTTTCATTTGCGTACAATACAGACCTATGTTCTATCCTTACATAGAATACACAAGGGCGAGCCGCCCACTTCGACAGTATTCGATTTTTGTGCAGTCCTCTCCTTAGAGTAAGCAGCCAGCTTAACACCATTATATAAAAAAAGAGCTAAATTATAGTTTAGTATATTTTGATTTTCAGGTCTCTGAACAGAATACACTGTAAGCCTCGATAATTATATGGTACTTAACCTAAGGAAGAGGGAGAAGGTCTCTCAGTAGCATTATTTAAGACGTAGAATGCTCTCTCGAGGGTTAGCAGCTTTATTCCCTAGGCGACGGGTGCATTTCGCAATCCCAAGCATATCCACAAACTGACATTCTGAAACCCCTGCAGCATACGTAGGCCTATGTGGCATCCGGCAAGGTTCGGCAAATTGACTGCTATGTACGTCAAGTCACGCCTCCTCAAAATGGGGTCTACCCTTAGTATAACTCACGAGAAGGCAGACTGATCCCCAAACTGACCTTCATCATCAATAAAACCAACATGTGTGTGCTGTTGAAAAGTGACTCTGATGGTGACCGGAAATCGTAAAGGGGAAAAATTATCGACCGTGTACAGTTGACTTGCTCGTCGTAATTTAACGTTATGAAATAACGATAACTGTGAACAATTTATGGACGACCTCTCATAATGGATCCAAATTATTTGAACAGCAGACAAGTAATTTGTTGGCATTTCCTGGTGCTAACACGTGTTTCATTGTGGGAAACACGTCATCGGTTAAAACACACACACACACACAAAATGCTGACGTTGTGAACCAGAATACTGCGTGATCGAATATTGCATTCATAATGCACATACCGGAATTTATAATTGAGTGACTGTCGCAAAGCTGCAGATTTATAAGTTTCTGGGTTTGAATATCATGAATATCAGTACAGAGAAATGCCACCCCTGTATTTTTTTGTTTGTTTTGGGGGGCGACGAGTAGAGAGAGGTTTTGATTCGAAAGTGTGTTATTAAACTGGCACATACGTTGGACATCGACCAGAACGAAACAATGGGCAAAGAAGCACAAAGTTTAGGAAGACATCATTTAATTCCATCCAATGGGCCAACAGAGTAGATTACATACATGTTTTTAAATTATAATGGAAGAACAGCTAGCATCGGCAACGTTTTTCTTAACCAAAAAAGACTTTTTAATATTATCCAAAATATGCACTAATTGTCATAGGTTCATAATAATATATTTAAAACCATTCCACTCCTACATGTTTCGAAACCTTTCGGCCCATCATCAGGAAAAACATCAGACGCTATTATGTAAAACAATTACATAATAATGCATTATTATATAATATATGTATGTAATAAAAAAGAAAAAATTGGAATATGCCCAGTATAAGCACATGTAAAGAAAAGTAAAGTTCTTTTGTATGCCATGAAAGTGTATGGTGGAGGGGACGTACAGATCCACGCATTCTTAATCTCAGCACTTGGTCAAGGTGGATGGGCAATTTCACGCCCCAGTCTCTTTACCCGAGGAGAAGAGCCTTCGGTACCCACAGACGAGGAAACCGGTTGAGATCCTGTGTTTGTCTTGACGCACTGAAGAAGAGAAAATTCCCTTGCCCCAGCCAGGAATCGAAACACGATTCTTTGGTCGTCTAGCATTTCGTCCAGTCACTACACCGACTGGACTATGTAGACTTAACAATAACTTCAAAATTTCATTTACCTGCAGAATTTTTTTCGGCGCATAGAAACCTAATTCACGAACTTACTGCTCTCGGACGGAAAGAGTGCGAAAAAATATTGTCATCGCTTACAAATAGTAACTATTTTTATGAAAATAATTAAACATAACATTAAATGACTTATTCCAGAATAAAACCTCTTGGTCACCATTTAGATACCAAATCACATTTCTGTGATTTTAGTCACTTTCAGAAAATAGGCAACCGCGAGAGAGCTTTACAAAACTAACGAAAGTTTTATAAAGACTTTCTTCCTAACTAGCATCCATTACATAATTCAACGCTACAAAAACTGTGTAACTTACAGTGTCATTTAATAAATAAAGAATCAGAAGAAAACCGTATAAATAGGCTTATGTCAAGCATTAAAATCAGGGCCCATTCAAATTTAAGTACAATACACCAGTTGGCACAGCAGTTAACAATGTAAACCACAAACAGACCGAACCTCTGGTCGCAGCGCATGATAAATTGAGGATTTTGCGTAGAGCTTTCCTCAGTATCTCCACGAAAATTGTCATAAAGTACAGCAAAAAGCCTAATATCGATTCCTTTCACATCCCCATACACGATGGGGGGGAACTTCTTGACTAGCTCAGAAAGGGCTCTGCTCCATGGCCTTAACTTACTTACTACTACTACTACTACTACTACTACTACTACTACTACTACTACTACTACTACAACTACTACTGCTGCTGTAGTGACAAGGTTTAGGCTTCTAGGGGCTATTCTGGATCTCATAGCTGATAAAACACATGTATATATTTAAATAAATAAAAGACACACCTGTATATAAGGGCCTGTATGTTCTCACTTTTAGATTCTTTGTCAGCTCAGTTCAGTATAGAAATATTTTCTTTGTGAAATGTACATCATAATTTATGGCTCTGACAGACAGAGAAATATGTATATTTATACCGGGGTCGAGCCCAGGTCTTTTCCACAGCAGGCCATCGCACGGCCACCTACATACCCTACAGCCTCACAAGTCTGTTTCACTCCGTGTTCTTCCGTCATTACTACGGGGACGTGAGGTGTGCGCGCGCACTCACGAAGAACGCCAGATGATGACAAAGATATGTTACAGCGAACTTCGGACTAACCGGTGTAAACTGGACAGAATGTTAGAGCAGTTACTTAGTTAGTCCCCATGTCGCTCCAATCGCGGAGCATTGGGGGCCTCTTTTCGGTGGTTTCTATGGTCATGTGCGTTGATGTAGCGGGTGACCAGCCCACTGACCGCACAAATTCTACTCAATCCTGATGTGACTGCCAGAGCCATCTGGCAGGCAGTCAGGAGACTTGGGTGAGAAATGGCCGCTGAATTTTGCCGACGGTCACTACTAGTTCTATTCATGCCCGTAGGGTTCTTTTACATGCCGTAAATCTACGACATGGGACCGACGGCTTTATTTCCCCTCCGAAGGAAGTGGTGCTGCGGATTTTTATCACCCTTAAAAATCCATCGCCCTCGCTCGAACCCGCGAACCTTGGGCCCAGTGGCGAGCACGCTAACCACTAGTCCACCGAGGGTGACGAATGTTAGAGCAATTAGTCGAAAAACTTTTATGACTCGGCAATACTGAACAAATATATGCATATACTCGTATATAGACCAATATACATACACATATATATACGTACGTACGTGCGTGCGTACATACATACTAGCCACGTGTCCGTCATGTGCCGGGCCGTCATAGTATTCATGTGCTGTAACTGTAACCGTTGGCAGTAATAGATAATAATCGATAGTAATCGATATTGATCAATTGTGAACGATAATAATCTGTTATTCACGGGCTAAGCCACTGCCTCTTTTACCGGTAGTTGCCATATACTTCATCGCATATAACGAAGTGCTGACATCTCTTTGTGTCACGTATTACATGCTTTACGCTGTAATGTTTCTTCGGCCTGAGCAAGCATGTCACAGAAACCAGAGTGTGACACTCAATCACTCAGTTAATCACACAACAGCATTACACACAGGGAGATAAAAACGTAGCACGCACTGGCAAATTCATCACTGGCATTTATTAAGAACAACAGATAAACGTATTTGTCAGTTACAATGACAATATGTAATTAAGAAGTAGTTACACATCCCCTGGAAAAGTTTTAACTGTACCCACTGGATAGGGGGTTGGGTGGATACCAGATCAGATGTGGAAACTGTGGAGAAGAGAAAAATACGTGCCCCTCCTGGGAATCGAATAACTATTCCACAGCATTCCAATCCGTAACACAGTCACTAAGCTGACTGGGCTATCCTGAATCAGGTAACTGCGTAACAGGTCTTTGTTAAACTTCAGATATTCCGAGTAATACTAGCGTGATAAATTTACAATGATTCATTTGACATTGGAGAAGACGAAAATCTCTCATATGGCACTGAATTCGCTGTGGGGCTGGATCGTGGGAAAGGGCCTGCACTAAAGTCGAGAGTCACGCAAATCTTTATAACCGCACAGAATACATATTCTAGCGGATTCACTGGGGTTACTCAACTCAACAGCAACGACCGATTTCTAAATACAGTGGAACCTCGAAATTCGAACACAATCCGTTCCAGGAGACGGTTCGACTTTCAAGTTGTTCGATTTTCGAGTTAAATTTCCCCATAAGAAATAATGTAAATTGAATTAATCCGTTCCAGACCCCCAAAATTTACCCAATATAAAACATTTTAAGTGTCTATTTCAAAATATCATATTGGTAAATAATGACAAAACAAGTATATTTAATTTCGATATTTGAAAATTTTTATTTATAATAGTACATACATAAAAATATTGTATAATAATCAATCAATAATAGTAGTAGGAGGGATATTACTGTTCACTGGAAGGTGAATTACCCTTCTTTCATCTGGACCAAGCAGAGAGAGAAGGCGACCACGTGACGACCACGTGACGACCACGTGATTCTTTGTTCGACTTTCGAGTTTTTGTTCGAGTTTCAAAACCGGATTTTCCTCGAATTTTTTGTTCGAGTTTCAAGTTGTTCGAACATCAAACCGTTCGAAGTTCGAGGGTCCACTGTAACTTGTTACAGGTGGGTTCAATAAATATGGGTTCGTCAAACATTCCAGTGTGGCGGCATAAAGTTCAATAATTCTCGAAGAGACAATCATGTGTTCTCTTTACAGCCTACTATCTTACACACATGGGGGTAGGCGGTGGTGCAGTTGGTTGAGGCACTGCGCTACAAGCCGGAAGGTCGCTGGTTCGATTCCCGATGTTGTCATTGGAATCTTTCTTTGACATAATCCTTTAGGTCGCACTATGGCCCTGGGGTCGACTCAGCCTCCAACAGAAATGAGTACCAGAAATATTTCCCGGGGGTAAAGGCGGCCTGTGCGAAGGGCTGACAACCTTACCACCTTCATGTGCCAATTGTCTAGAAATCTGGGAGCCTCAACCTCCTGGAACCCTAAGGGCCTGTCCAGGCCCGTACAGGGATTGTTTTTTTTATCTTACACACATACTCTTAAAAATAAGCTTGTGACGTCACAATGTTTTGTGTGGCTGTGTGTGTGTGTGTGTGTGTGTGTGTTACTCCACTCACGTCGACTTTCGAACCAGCTGGCCGATAATAATTCTATTTGTTATAAACTAATGCCATTACAAGACACCCCAACAACCTGTATTTTCAAATTTCCTAAAATCAACAGAACAATATGGCGGACGCGCGAATTGCGAGCGCAACTTGCTTTTTCGCCCAGAAATTATGTATGAATGTATATGTTTACATAATTTTACTAAGGCAATATTTTTGTAGAATGTACACAAACAAGACAAAACAGTGCGAAAATTATCGTAACCTTTCAGCTTTCGACAACTAGTCAGCCGTGCGAAATTTGAGTTACGTGATTTCAGACTTCCGTCGCCACGTATATGACATCTACGCTCTTCTGGGTTATTACGCACCGTAGAGTGTTAATTCTGTACCGACGTTTCAGGACAACCTATCGTGTCCCATCTTCAAGGGTCAAGAATTCCAAGACTTGAACTTCTTGACCCTTGAATATGGGATCAATAGGTTTTCCCGAAACGTCGGTGCAAAATTACCATTCTACGTAACTAAGATTCCAGAAGAGCGCAGATCTAATCGAGATATTAGTTGTCACAATGGTGCTCAAGAAATTCAAGCCTTGTAGGACGTGACGGTGGAAGAGATTACGGTCTCCATCTTCAAGGTCAACAGTCAAAGAAATTTACACGATTCTCTTCTGAAGACAGAGGCACTACTCTCATCCGAAACATCGATAAATATTTACTAGTCGTCAGGGCGTAACATCCCAAAAGACTTGAAACTTCAACTAAAGAACCACCGGAGTTATTGCAAGTGGAATTTGGAACCCAGATAGAGTATAAATATTGTTCTGAAGTCAACAGTACAAATATCCCGAGGATACGCAATTTTGACACAACGTCCGACAACTTTAACTAAACATATTTTTATATTTCATTACTACGTTCTTCACGAAAATGACATAAAATAATGAAAGTAATGAGGCATACGTAAAATTTGCCCCAGTGCACGTCATGAAGGCGTTATCAAGGAGTGGAAGTACAGCTCCACTGATTCGTAATTTCAGCACAAGATGGAGATGAGTGTTTAGCGTTAGGCCGTAGCCGCTTTGCCCTGGAGGAAATATTCTGAAGCAGTCACTGAACAGGAGGCTGAGTGGACCCCCTGAGCCCCTCTGGACGCTCTGAAAAAAAGGGAAGTCTCTTGCTCCTGCCGGGAATTACGGGACGTAGTAACGGAAATGTATACAGTATGAAATTAGGCTTTGAGTTCTGCTCGGAATTTATGTTTCTATATACCAACGGCAGATCAGGATGTACGTTGAGCACAAATCAAATAGGATACACTTCTCAGAAGTAGTCAACTTGATTGGAATGTCCCAAGATAAAAGCAAGAAAAAATGGGACATCTTATGCGAATATATGGATAGATAATCCTCCACATAGGTCTCTCTAAGGAAAAGAATATAAATTGAATTTTTAATGAAGGAACGACAGGTCTCAGGTAAGACGCTGACAAATAAAATCAGCTCCACGAAGCACAGTCCTGCTTGAGAAGTGAAAAAATATTTCCCCTAACTAGTCATGAAATTACCCTTATTTCTTGGCACCCGAGGGTTCATCACCATGTTCAACAGCCCACTGCTTCTTCGTATCCCGAACCACAGGAATCCGGTCCACAACATCCTATTCTATTTATTTAAGAAACTTCTATCTGCGCCAATATCTTCCAAGTGGTCACATTCCTTCAGATTTCCCCATCAAAACCCTGTATCAATTTCTGTTATCCCTCATGCGTGCTTCATGCCCTGCTTATTGCATACTCATTGATTTGATGACCCTAATAATATTAGTGATCAGTACAAATCACGAAGCTTTCCATTATGTAATTTTCTCCAGTAATATGTTACTTCAAATAGCTTAAACCCAAATATCTTCCTCAGCACACTATTCTCAAACATTTTCGGCGTATTTCCTTCCCTTAATATGAAGGACCAAGTTTCAGACCTATGCAAGATTTTAAACAAACTTTAGTGTTTTAATTTCAGATAAATAGCATCTATGAATAGTTTTAAGACAGTACGTACACTACTTTTGGCTTGATATTATTTGCACAAGCTTACATTAAATACAAACTTACAGGCAGAAATCTATTAACGTAAGAAAAAATTTCCTATATTGTGTTATATTTTCTGAGTTTTATACAAACATAATATACAGTGTCCCGTAAGTCTGGAACCATAAGGAAAAATGACGAAAACTTCTTGTATTCATAGAATGTATTTATTGTGTCCGCCATTACGACTGATACGCAAATGCAGACGAGTTATCCAGTCGGCACTCACAGGGCAAATGGTGTCGGAGATGATGGTGTTACAAGCGTGGATGATGCCTTCCCACAAACGTGCACAACTCTGAATTACCTCCACGTAGACCAACGTCCTCAATTTACCCCAGTGTTAAAAATCCAACGGGGGTGAGATCGGAGCCCCTCGCTAGCCACTCCATATCTCTGTACTGTGTAGTGAATAACTTCGCTTACAACAGCCAGGGGTCTCCACCCCCACAAAACTGCAAGTGGTTACGAGAGAGATGCTTGGAAACAAACATTCACATACGTGTTTTACATTTAAATATTTTATGTAACAACACAATGGATTTTATTGTGTTTTATAACTATGGCTGTAATATATTTACAATTTACCATTCAGTGACACGCTGCACGCTGCTTTATTCTATAGAGGATAACTCCCTGATGATGGTTGAGAATGTCAGCCGAAACATGTAGAGCCTATAGAATAGTATATGTAATTGGTGTGCAGTAGTTGGTATAAATAAACTTATATATGCATAACAACTGCACGGAATATGTATAATAACAAGTAAGATTTTCTGTTTACGCGTATGATTACCATTCATACAGATTCCCATAATACGAATTTGTCAGCTAACACTTCGAAATTCTCACGATGGCTTTTTTAAAATCATAAAAAAAATTTCATGCCAAATCTATAACTATATTTATTAAACGTCTTAATGTCATATTTCAAAGGCTTACCACCTTTGACCACTGCTTATCACAATAAAAATATATTATGCTGACACCTCGTTTTTGATTTACATTTGACAAAAATAAATGCTGCCGTCACAAAAATGACTACTGTTCATAATAACTCTGTCAGACCACTCAACACTTATAAACGTAAAGTAAGTGGAGCTACTGTCGCCTTCACCTAGGAAAATCTCATGTCCATCGGTATTATTGACAAAAGGAAATTAAAAATTAGGACTGGGGCGGTATTAGTCCTATGATGTTTATACCCATATTCTTGAAAATGTACCACTTTGTTCAAACGTCGTTACAGGAGCAGACAACCTCATGCACGTGCACACAGACATGATAGCGCTAAAAATGGATCTTCAGTTATGAACTAAAATTTGTTGTTCTAAATAGCATAGTTTAAAACACAGCCCCATGCAGGCAAAACTGAAGTTCCAAGCACGTCTAATCTGACCTCTAGATGGTTTTGAAAGCCAGCTTCAATTTCAGTACTTCAAAAGGTATTCAAAGTGTACTTCTGTACCACAATATTTCATGCTGAAGCACAGGAATGTAAAAAATGCACGGCATGTTATGTCTAAAAAATTTATTCCTCAAATAATGGACCTGTTACTGCTCACGAAAAAATCGCAATATAAAAAGAACGTAATATGTTTTCATCTTCTGCCTTTTATTTAAACATAATATTTCGGAAGGCGGGTTTACTTCCGACGGCAAGTAAAAAAAATTGAAATATACTCTGTTTGGCCTATTATAACGAGCTAGTATTTACCTCCTGAGATCAGCGCAATATAATGGACACAACGATTTTTTACCTGATAACGGAAACACATCAAACTTCTGAGAGGCTGTTTTGGTTAAACGACAGATGAAGTCAATTACACGTGGCACTTTAATACCTCACTGTCTTTACAAGCTCACAAATTTTGTAACAAATATGTATTTCAGCCTATTTTAGAAAAATATTTGTATTATGCATAGGGTTTTCAGAGTGCCTACAGCCCTGTGAAGCAGGCTTAGTGTTTATGAAGCTGAAATCAATGTCTTAGACAAATACCGTAAAGGGCAAAGCAAATGTTGGTTCATAAATTTTACTATGATATAAAACAGTAAGCTTGAAAATACATGAACGACATATTTATGTTAGAAATCCTAGGCCTACGTCTGAGACAATAAAGCAAGAATTTAGATTTCCTTCCCTTTACACGCTTTTCTCACAACAATAAAATTGCTAAGTAATTATTGTTAGGCACAAGAAGCTCAAAAAATCTTCACAATATACTTAATTTCTGTAATCATAAAATTTAGAAAGAAAATAAAACACAACCCTCTGAAACTGAATTTTATGTAAACATTATTTAAAACTTATGTTCTGGTACACACAGCGACTGCATCACAAATGCCAGCACCTTCGTGCTCTTTATACCAGCCATCGCCCTTTGTTGTCGTAATGCAGTTTATGGGTAAAACGCAGATTTCTTTAATGTCAATGCATTAATACATACATTAATGACGGTACGTTAAAGGGTTGAAGGGCTTATTTTTATATGTTCACTTACAAGTAAAGAAAACGACGGCAGGGCGCGGACTCGATGTATGTGTTTGAGGATGAGAAAAAGTGGTGGGCAACTGTGAAGGCGATAATGAATCTTCGGGTGACGTACAATGCGGAATTTCCAGAATAGCCGAGGTACTATTAGTTTCTTAAGAAAACAGTTACGTAAAAATAACAAACTCGTTTAATTCTTAACATTAGCCACAGCGTAAAAGACAGCTTTACAAACTGTATGAGACAAAACGACATGAAGCATAGAATTGCTTGCACTTGTTGCTAAGATCGCGTACAAATCAATGACCGGCTCGAGTAGTGATAGATGTAGTTGAACAGCCTTCGAGTCAAATGAGGAATCGTGCAACGAAGGTCGTGAATTGCGTGATTTGGCAAACCTCTATGAGTGACGCCGTCAGATACTGGGACACGGCGACATCATACCGCGTTGCCATCTCGCTGCAGAGCATTGCGTTCTGCATTCAAAAGAATCACACCTCCTTTGCTTGTGGTTCTGATACCTGTGTGCATGCAACATGAGCATGCATTATAAACAGCCTTTCAAAAATGAAAGACTTCTGTGAATTAATTCTGTTAACGATGTTGATTCGAGGAAGCCGAGGAGTGTATTGACTACAGTGAGGTCACGTAAACAAGTCCCATGGTTTGAAATCTTTATGCTTCCCTCTCCAGCGTACTTCCCTGTATTCCCCTCCAGTCAACCAGCGATCTGTTCACACGAATGCTGGCTGTGAATCCGTCAATTGGTTCGGAAGTTATGGAGTGGAAAACCATGAGGGCATGATAACATAATGCTATCTTCATTTATAAAATATGGGAAGTAAAAATAAGTGACAGAGTTTTCACTGGACTTGCTAATGTATTCATGTGGTGACCGCAGATGTATACTGCTCGGCGAACTGAAGAAACACATGAAGCGAAGTCTAAGAAGTCCTTCAACCAAGATCCTGTTAAGAATTATTATTGAACATCTTAACTCATTAAGACAAAAGATGTAGAGCTTCTCTGTGATTATTTTACCAAACCAACAACTAGAGAGCCTTCAGTTTTTTTTATTTATGTTATAATGAAAATGTCAAGAACGAACCCAGGAATCAATCACGTCATGACTTCATTTGAATTAAAGCAAGAGTAAATGCAATTAGTGAATACGTTTCTTTGTCTCCAAATTACAGCGAATTTCGTTATTAGAGGACCATAATAAAAAAAATCTTCTTTTATTAATTAATATTGTACGGCTGTGTTTCTCAGCCTACCTTGTATCATGGACCCCTTAAAATACCTTGCTAATTCTGCAACCCCTCTCCAAAATTAACACGCGAACCCCTTGGCATAATTCGTGGCATTTAAAGTTAAAATGTTTATAAAATATTAAGTTGTCCCTGTCCACACCCTGGAGGCATACAAGGGGAGGAGGAGTAGATCTCCAATTTTTTTAAAAATAAAAAAGAAATTCTACAAATCTTTAAATTCATTGAAGACCAAGATGAAATTAAATTAATACAAAGGTTCGGCTCCTACCTCATAGAACACACTCCGTGTCCATTATACGGACCAAAGATTTGATGCTGTTTATGGATATAATCGCTATTTACTGTGAGAATCACATGGAGAAGGTAAATACGCTGTGTGGACAAAACGTAGTTTTTTTTTCACGTTACACCTTGTGGTGCAAATAGTTAATATTGGGCTTTAAAGGATTAAATCAATGCAAAAAATCTATTTAAAAACCACCAACTTACTTGTAGCAATTACCACAAAACTAAGATTAGGAAAACTCTGTATTTAAGAAATTCTATATCATATCGTGAGCAGAATTTACTGAATTCTAGATTCCTTAGGAGAGACTCACGCATCCAGGGTTGAGAAACACCTCTATAGCATCCGTACACACTAGCGGTGCACGAATTTTCCAAAATCCAGAATGGTGACATGAAGCGAGTTCAATACTGAGGACCCACAAATATTAGGGGCCACCGTACAAATTTAGTCGCCCCGGCGTCTTAGCGCCCGGCATGCTTGTACTCCTGGTATACACCATTACCAGTTATTCACGACCTTTAAAAAAAGTGTAGCTGATCCATTCGCATCACCAAACTTAGCGGTTACTGACAGCACTTCTGCTAACTGGCAAGAGGTCCGGGATTCGAGTCTTATCTTGAAGGCAGATTTAGACCGACGTCTTAACATGGCTTCCACAACGCCTCAACACAAACGCGACGGCAGTATCTTTAACTAGGACAGGAACCCTTCCTTCCACAATCTTCTAAATTCATCATCACATTTACCCTTCCATTCTATATTACACAATCTGCTCAAATATACATACAAAACAACCCGACGCTTACAACAGTAAAGCAACTGACGTAAATTGTTAAGAAGGCGATCCTTAGTTTCTTTAGTTACACTCAGATTTTCATGTTCCACAAATAATAAACCTGTTTCAGCGTGCATTACTGGAAATTATAACTCGTGACCAAATTATTCTAGAAATTTATAAACGCAGAAAAACTTAGGACTTAAATAATGTTTATTTACTTTATGAAAAACGTTAAATATGGCAGACAGACTTCTGTCTAGCATACTGTGTTACATCTGTGTTAACGATCCTGAAATCTTGCAAAACATAGTCTAATGGTGGCTAGTTGGTGACTTGTTTCATGTTGACTGTGTAATTTATTCTCGAGGTCACAGGACACATAAAAGGAAGTTCATGCTCTGATGACCGTGGCCATTTCAAACTGTTCTCAACTAGTAGCCAGATGCTGGCTTTCATCACTCAGAATGTCTGTCGTACCACAACCCCGTACGAGTAACCAACACGCTTGTACAAAGCCAGGGACATCATTCTCGAGTCGGACAGCTACGAAACTTGCAAGATATGACTTTCTCGATGACGTGACTAGGAATATTACTGACTTTTAGGATATGACACCGTGTATTCTGATAGAAAATCACTGACTTTCGGAAGAGCTTAATGTCTCCATCTTCAGAATAGTAGGAAGTTCCATATTCCAAAACCCCTGTAACTTTCAACCAGACCACACACAGGACATCGAATTCCCCAAAGACAGCAACGTTCAGGAACGAAATTCGAGATTTTTCAGTGCCAAGACCTGAAGATAATTTTTAGTAATATCTGAAGTGTAATATAACAATTAGTTTGTCGATATGAGAAAGGGGGTGACTGAGAAGAAAGTGCCAACAGAGATAGGCATACTTGGACTTAAGGTCGGTACGTGAAGTAGCAAATGACTGATCACAATTACACAAAGAGTAGCTTTGCATATTTTGGTTTTCGTATAATATATCCTAGTTAAAATGACACTGTGAAGACTAAAATTAATCTATATCATATATAAAAATTCAGTTCGCACCTCGCAGAGAACGCAGTGTGTTTACATTAGAAAGACAAATAGATAAAATGTGTGTAGGGAAATAATAAATACAATGTAACATAAAAGCAGAGTTCGTACTCTTAAATCTGGCGGTACATATAGTAGCCATTAGGTTTTAAAGGGTTCAATGCAAAGTAAAACACTGGCGGAATAAGTAGCAAACATGAGAACTGAGAAATGTGTACAAAGTTTAATTCGAGGCATATACGAAGAAAAAATGACTTAGGAAACGTGCTGTTGGTGGGAGACATATTTGACGTTTAACAAAATTGTTGTAAAATTTTGAGCCAATGGTTGCAAACACATTTTATTCTACTCTGTATCTGAAGTCCCAAGCTGCAAATAGCGGCGACAGCTCGTCCTAAAGCTCATGCTACAGCTCCATACACGGCGTACGCGGTTAATGCTAATCGGATAGGTGAAAACCCTTAGAGTCAGTGACGTCACTGAACAAAAGGCAGCCTTAAATCAATCGCCCTTGCTGTTATCGACGGTCTTACGTCTTGGGTTACGACAGACAGATATTGAGGCATGAAGCAGTTACAGACTTCAGCTGCCTGATTTAATGTGTTTGTTTGACCTCTGATCATACAACCTATGCAACACGTGCAAAATTGTGTATTCTAATTGTGCAATTCGTTCCACGAAAAATATACACGTCTCTAACTAATTCTGCACGGATAGAAGCATCACGGTATTAAAGAGAACTCAGAATAGTTTATAAACAAGTTCAGAAATATAAGGGTAGGGTAATAATTGTAGCTTACCTGCTCAGTTTTGTTCAACTGTCTTCAAAACAGTGAGAATTAGAGTCTGTTGGGCGTAAAATGTATGTTTTATTTCTATCCAGAGCTTGCTTTCAAAATACTTTTCATTCTGACAAATATTTAGTAGATTACGTGCGAGTTAATTTCGACGTGCGAGTAGAAAAGCGTACAAGCCTGCAAGTAAAATGTCCGTTACTGTTGTTCGATTTTAAATAAAGACTTCGACGCGTCAACAAATTATAGTTGAACACCCCGATATCAGGATTCATGAAAATCCTTTCAACGATTCTCGAGATGTCTCACGCTTACAAACTGCAGGAGAAAGAAATTTTAATGACAGATCTCAAAGGATAACAACGTGTCTGTGAACTACAGTAATAATATCAAGTCCAAGTTTCTCTCTTACTCTACTACGAAAAATTAACAGACATTTTTAAAACTTGATAGGAACACAACCTCAAATGCTATCACAAAATACAAATTATTTTCACTTTCAGTTTATCCATAATACTTTACCAACTTGGCGGTTATTCGAACTTCTAATGTTCGAGCGACTTTAGCGACAGAACCAGCGCAGCTTGCCGAGATCTTACGTGGCAACAGATCGTACAGAACCACGAGAATTTCTAAAGTAGCGAGTTACTGGAAAGTATACTAGGTCTATAGTTGCAACCTGCAGGTCGTGTAGAAGCTGCATGCTATTTATACTTTCGTTTGGAAAGATAACTGATTGATAAATCACTGGAGCAAAACACGTGAAATATGGTATTAGTAAAGGTAAAGGTCAACCCACGACATACCTACGCAGGTAGAGAAGGCAGGATGAGGTATAGCTAAAACCCATTGGCAACCTCAGTGTTAGAAGGGGGAGAAGGTCAGCACTTCTTTCCGACCGATTTACCCCTGAAAAACCCCGGTACCCATTGTGCAGGTGGCTGGGTGCGCCTCGGGGCCGGTCTGGAAGGTAAAGGTAAATGTAAGTTCTCCCTAGAACAGGCCATGAATGCCCAGAGAGGGAGTAGAGGTATAGCTGTACTCTTTCTTTAACTCTGGCACTAGATGAGGGTGGGCGGTCAACGGAAAATTCTTCCCCCACCGGGATTCGAATCCCGGATCGTCCGGCCCGCAGCGAATCGCTATACCGACTAACTCGTGGTATCAGTGGCCTACATAAATCCTGTAAGAAATATTTGCTTACCTTAAGAAAAAAACAGCATGCATGTGTAAGCCTGAATATTTACTGTAGGCGTTCAATAAGTAAAGTTCCGTAAACCACAAAAATTAATGCCGAGTCATTACAACGTTAAAAGTAGCTAATTTATTCCACTGAAGTATCATTATTTTTAATATAATCCCCGAGCACAGTGATGCATTTTTCTCATATTGGCACAAGTTTAGAATTTTCGGTCGTGGTAGAAATCGGGTTCCTGCAGTTGCAACCACTCCCGAGCAGGCATTTTCACTTTCCCATTATTTGTAATATGCCAAGATAGAACAAATACATCAATTCTATCGGGATTATTGGAAAAAGTAATGATGCTTCAGCGAAATAAATTAGCTATATTTAACACTAATAACTTATCGTTTAATTTTTGGGGCACTGGGAAACTTACTTAATAAACATCCATCATACATCCGTGTACAATGCATATATTAAGTGCGGATGTGTGTTCGTATGTACGATTGTTATGTATGTATGTATGTATGTATGTATGTTTGTGTGTAAGTATGTATGTACTGAGAGTAAAAGCGCCGAAAGCTGGCGGCTAAGCAACTGTTGATGTAAGCTTGCGAGCTTGTAATACGTCACCAACAGTTTGGTCTTCTGCTTTTCCTCTTGAGTCCCGCCAGGTCTACATTTGAATATTACTAAACAGGTCAAAAAACGTAATTAACATATACACATTATGGAAGTCAAAACAATATCTTATTCTGAATTTGCCACAGGCAGGAAACAAATTGTAAAGGATTACAACGTTTATATATCCACAAAATGCTTGAAGGTGTATTTAATTTAAAAACCTATATTAAAGAGAAACGAAAGTATAAAAAAAACTTTTTAAAACACTGTTTTGAATTAATTATATTGATATGAAGTCGGCGGTGATTACTATTATCGTTTGAATTAATGTTAATCAATAATGCCTTAAAGAAGGAGTATTCTTCTTTAAATTGGAATAGATCTGTTACTTCGTTAAATATAACATCCTTATCTCTAGGGCGAACACAATGAGTATTCTCCGAGTACAGTCATTAGTGAAGACAACAGCATCTGCTTTTTCCGTCTGTTTCCATCAAAAGTTTCATTAACTTTAAATCGGATTTTCTCTGCTGCTTGACACTTCCGGAGTCTTACAGTCCTTCATCGCACGTTTCGTCTTATGCCTGGACTCCTCCTTTTGCTCCACCCAGTTCTCAGAAGCAACAGCCTTCGTTTGCATTTATTCTCCTCAGACCCAAGATGGCAGGACGAAACCAATTTTCGCGGAGTGATGATTTTTTGAAAGTACCTAGCTATATGAATATTTCGTAAAGAATCTCACTACAGTCCCGTAACAGTCGAAACATGTAGCCGTGTTATCCTTTGCTAATACATAATAAATAGTTGTGTTTATGGTGACTGCTAACTACCTTTCCCATAAAACACAGTACTTCGGAAATTCGATCTTTTTTCAGTGTTCAAGTACGAGGGAACCCAATCATACTCGTAGATTCCGTGTTTGTGGTGTGATACACAAAACGTGACTAGAATGAGCCTTTTCTAAAAGCTATCGTATTGTAATTAAATCTTATGCACAGCAGTAATTACGTGTGTATTTGATTTAAATGGCCGACAAGTCTTAAGGGAGAAAACCCTTCCCCTTCCGAATACAGAAATTAATCGACACCTGTTTTGCAGATATCACAGTCTGAGATATATTACCACCCCATTATGCGTTTATTTTATGCAATTATTGCACGTAACTCAGCAAACTTGCCAATTCGTATCTTACTTCGCGTGCAGGTTCATTTAGAGAAGTAACCAAAATGGGTTTTCATTGTGTGTTATTTGTAGACGTAAAAAAATATTTCGAGCATCACTTCAGCGAATATTCGGGCAACTATTTAACGCACAATGCCATGGAATAGAAATCCTTTTAAGACGCGACACAAAGACACTACTGGATCGTGGACGGCAGCATTCCTACACGACACCACTGTACCCATACTTGTTCACATCTGCTTGAATTAGCAAAGTAGTAAAGTAGCGAATAAATGACTGTACAAAGAACACCGCAAAGTATGACGCTTCTATGGCCAAGTAACTGTAAAGCAGGGAAGTAAATCTCTCTTAAACGTGGGATGTAAACACTACTGCAGAGAACTTCTCTGCTCTTCCAAGAGAGGTTGTGACGTTCAACTACCGAAAGAATTGTTTCACGTTTCTACTTAAGCAAGGCATGTGTCTTGTATCTATAGGCCTACTAAAAAAGGAACATTACTTTTTACCAATTTCGTTTGTCGCTTTCTGTCGGCTCACTTAGTGTAAAAAGTGACCGCCCCATACGAGCGTTGAAACAGGAGCAGGAAGTTACAAAATCTATTCCTCAGATAAAATAATGAACCTATATTATTATTGTATTCATTCATTCCGTTGTCTGCCTTACGACAGGTCCATAGCCTCTTCCAAAGCGAGTTCTCCACGCAAAACGATCTAGTGCTTCCTCTTTCAATTTCCAGTATCCTCCCTTTTCCTTAAGGTCATCTAGTAGCTGCATATGTCTTCTTTCTCGTCTTCCCATCACTTCTATTCTTCCCTCTATCTTTCCTTCAATAACGTGTTTTAGAAGGCAGTTCCTACGCAAGATGTGTCCAATACAGTTAGGCTTCCTTTTTTTATTGTATGTAGGATATTCCTCTCCTCTTTGACTCTAAGTAAATCGTCTTCATTTTTCATACGATCAGTCCAAATTATCTTCTCCATCCTTCTCCAGCACCACATTTCAAAACTTTCCAGGTATTTCTGATCTACTTTCCCAAGTGTCCATGTTTCAATACCATACAAAGCTATGCTCCAAATGTAGCTCTTTACTAATTTCTTTCTTAAATTTAAGCCCAATTTGTTGGTGAAAATTCCTCTTATTTAATGCTGCTTTTGCCATGGAAATTCTGGATTTAATTTCACGTATTATTGTGTATGGTCGTGAAATTTTATCTCTCAACCTACTGAGAGAACAGAATCTGCGGGTGTTTGATAAGGGTGTTCAGGAGAAGTACGAGATATACAGGGACAGGAAGAGGGGGAGAGAAGGTAAAATTTTTTTCTTTAGTGACTTTATCAATTGCGAAGTTCATATATCATCGGTGGAAAAATATTGGAGGAAATTACATGTTCAGAAACTTTATAATTTCTGCTATTCGTAAAAGAGTCCTCGTTTTGTAAGCTATGCCAGAAGTCCTCTGGCCTTTCTCACTTCGGAATCAACAACGAATCCTATAGGGAAGTGGTAGAATTCCTTGGGTAGGTTATAGGCGTACTGCAAAGCCTCTACCTACACAGATAAACATGGATGTATAAAAAATGGGGACATGCATTAATGACACAAGTGGGTTTCAAAATATTATTGCTATGGCTGAATCAAAGATGTTGAGATAAGCAGGACATGTAGTACGTATGGTGTGGCGAGAAATGACGACATTTCAGTCTGAAGACCTGAAGGAAAGAAAATACTTGAAACTCCTATGTATAGACGGGAGAACAATATTAGGATCGATTTTTGAAAGCATAAGGCAGAGTATATCGATTACATTGCACTAACTCAAATATGATCAAACTGATATTTCTTATGAATAGGGCAATGGAACTCAGGTTTAGTAAAACGGGCTGAAAGCAGTTATAGTAACTTTTCACGAAAACGCCGCGTTACGGAGTTACTTATGAAAAAATACGACTGTTAATAACACTTATGCACCGAAGATAGAATACAGTACTGAGGAGGAGTAAAATAAAGTAAAATAAAGTAAAATAAAGTAAAATAAAGTAAAATAAAGTAGTCCCTGTAGAAGCCATGAATGAATTTGGGGTAGTGGCGGTATAGCTCATTCGTTCCGAAACTAGGCACTAGATGGAGGTGAGTGGTCACCTTCACGCTCCGGCCGCTTTATACTTGGAGAAAGGGCTTCCAATACCTATTAAACAGGGAGTCAGATGAGCCCCATAGGCGGTCTAAACGCTTTGGAGACTGAGGAAGGATATTATTTCAAAATATCATTAATTTCAGAACTTCGTTACCAAAGACGAAACTTGTAAATGAAATTTTACTTCTGTTTTCGCTTACTGGTAAATATCTGCGTGCATCTGCATTGCGAGAGCAGAAGGATGGGATACCGGATGGTTAATAGGTTTTCCGGCGCAAGGACTACTTCGTTATGAAGAAAAACAACAGCTGAAGACATTTGTATCCTTGTGCATGATAGCTTCCTGTCGGATGGTAATGATTTAGACACGCGGGTTAGTGGAATGACTGAAACAGGGCGATGATGAAGACACGGGTTGGGGAGAGATTGGTGGTTACGTATGCTGAGGAAAATTAGGGTTCAGTGAAATGTTCCACCGCTAGAAGCATAACAGGAATCAAATGGAAGCAAACGTCGGATTGTTTTAAACAACGTCACTTTCACACCTCAAAACGATGTATTTCGTTGATGTCTTTTTATTTCAACATAAATAAATATTTATTATCCTTTACATGATCCCAGATAATTGATATGTAAGAAGTTTAGGAATGGTGAGATTTTCTTTAGCCATGAAGCCACTTACTCCTCGAAAATATTTACTTCATTCAAGGTTCTTGTTTTCATGCAATTTAAACGTCGCTTATCCCATATATCAAACAAGATAAAAAAGAAGCTTACAAAACGTCTGCGTTTTATATATGGCGGAATATTTCATTATTTTTCTCATTTCTTCCAGTTTAATGGTTTACTTTAATAAAGGTCACAAGCAAAAACATTCACCTCCTTTTCAAAGTTAGGACCAATATTTTTTTTCCTTTGTCAGGCGACTGAGCTATCCTCAGGACTGATATTAAGTCAAGATACGGAGTATTTCTTCAACAGTTGATACTCAATTAAAAAATAAATCCACTGCTTTTGTGTCAAGAAAACCTGCCACTGGGAAATAACGGGAGTCAACTATTAAAGTTCACAGTACTTTTCCAGCAGGCCTATATATTTTAATATTGTAAATATATTAACAAATATATCTCACAAATAGTCCTATAACTTAAGATTTTCCAGACAAATAATGCACACACTTTTCTGATTTCCTCTAAAAGTGTTAAATTTCCAGATCTTGTAATTTGTCCCAACTTAAATAAATTACTCTAAAATCATAACTGAGCATAAAATCTATGTAACTGCTTATTAAATCGCTTCCTCAACCCTCTCCTCTCTTTCTCCATTCCTTGTTACTTTATTCTTCCCTCAGAGTGGAAAACCTACATTCACATTCACATGAGTCTACAAGGGTGACAAAGGCGAAAAAGTTCCACAACTAAGCACCATAACACGGAGTGTGGGCGATCAGAGTTTTATCTCAACGCATTTTAAACTCGGAAGTAGATACAGGAGAGCTGTCAACTAACCCTCATAGAAAGAATCCCAGTACCCATTAAATAGGAAAGTGGGTGGGACCCACATGCGGTCTAAAAGATTTGGAGGAAAAAGAGATCTATACCTCCGGCGGCAAACGAACACCGATTTCCCGTTGGCACAGCACATATCCCAGTCACGGTTTTAAGTTATGCTGTCTCCAACACTCACATGAACCAAACGTTAACAACTGTACTTTCAAATTCGCGAGATTTTATGTAGGATGCCGGAAGACAAAACTGCAATTTCTTGTTTCCGAGACTTGGACATAATACATATGTTTTGTTACCTAGGTTTCTTGTGGTTTAGTTGTGTTTACACATCACAACAAAAGTACATGAAATATTTACTTAGATTTTATGAATTTTATATAGAATCAGTTCAGTACATACACACATACATACATACATACATACATACATACATACATACATACATACATACATAACAGTTAAATACGCCAAGATTCAGCTGCAACCAATAGGCATGAAAATATTTTTTGTTAAAATACACGTTATGTATGGTACAACAACATTTACACGTGCCGCCACTGAACTGAAGCAGTGTGATCATGGTGGCTGCAAGTGAGTACTATGTTGCTTCCCTGATTGACGTTGAGCAATGTGGGTAAATCCTTATCGAAATTACACTGAGTAAGAATAGTTGTTATCTTTATTGCTGTTATATGCTCGGATTTGAAACAGCTCTACCTCACGTTCAAACGAAAGCATCTCCGGTTCACTTTGCTATATGCAGGAATTAATGTTTATAAGATTCCTTCTCTACTGCTGTCTGCCTCCAACATGAGTTCTAGGCATGCTTTGCCTCTCTCTTAGGCCTATATATAAAATTGAATACTTATTGGCTTGTGGTGTATTTAGAGACACTGACACTAACTCTGTTTATGTAGCATCGACTGTTAGAATAAGCAGTGAATAACGAACTGGAAGTGATAGGGTTCGAAACAGCCGTGGCCATATTTCACCTGCTCTTTCAGCACTTGCCTGGAGGGCCTAAGGAAAGCCAAAAAAAATCCTCAGTCGGTAAAGCCATTCTCCGGGTCGAGATCTGAACCCGGATCCTCCTGAAGACGAGACAGGAATGCTAACCACTCGATCGAGCGATCGAGGCGTTGTCAATATGAAATTCAGGGACATTTATAGCTAGTTTAAATTTTTATCAAATTCACCAAGTTATATATTACCTCATGTTCAAATTGAACGGTTTGGTCAACCGGTTACTATCCGTTCATCGTATAACGGAGGTCCCGGTTTCGATCCCTGATGAATGGCAGTCGGTGCTGAGGATATGTTTCATGCTTTGCCCTATTATCTCCAAGCGACTGGCGTTATAGAAATCTACACTGCAACATGTGACTACCGAGTCCCTTTCCACTCTTTTAAATTCATTATTCACTATCATGTTTTCAGAAACCACGTAACGAACAAGCAACAAACAGGCAATGTATTTGTAACGTAACTGAGGTGCGTTCGCGTAAACATCTTCGCAGTGTGTGTCTGTAGCCTTAGTTACCCAGCATCCAAAGCGCACGCGCCGTATTATATTGCAATCTGTGACCTCTCCGGCTCTTATCATATTTTTTCGCATGATCCCATATATAGCACGATTTTCGGGAAAAAAGGTGTGTTTTTTTCTCTACAAATTTTGTCTAAAACATTTCTCATTCTAAGAAGAATTCAGCAAGATACAATCATAAGTGTAAATAGGACGTCATGTAAAATACTTGTTAGCGGAGGCCGGGGTTCGATCCCTGGTCGGTTCATGTGGGATTTGTGGTGGACAAAGTGGCACTGGGACAGGATTTTCTCCGAGTACTTCGGTTTTTCCCTGTCAGTTTCATTCCACCGGTGCTCCATTGGAAAAGCACAAAAAAAACCTCATCATATTCATCATCTTCATCACAGGGTTGCACAATAAGCCTTCAAGGCTGCGGTGCATCCGTAGCATCTGCTGCGGGGCCCTTCAATAAAAGAAATGTACTTGTTATTCTTGTCAAATTTTAATAAGGCTTTAGTTGTCTCGACAGATTTTTAGAAAAATATTCAAATATAAAATTTCATGAAATCCATCTAGTGGGAACCGAATATTTCGATGGGGACAGACGGAAAGACGGAAGGACAGATGGACAGACAAACAGATATGACGAACCTAATATTAGATTGTCGCAATTTTGCAAACGCGCCTAAAACAAGAGCAATACATGGTTTTGATGATTCGACGGCGCTCAAAGTGTGTTTTACTTCTGCATTGTGATGCTAGTGGTGTAGATGGTTACCGACGTTTCCGAGAAAACTGTTGCCTCCATTTCTTTATTATACTGAGAATCTGGTATCTTTCTTTCTTTCTCAGTCTGACCTCTTCTACCTACTCACTTTAGGTGTAGTGAGTTATTGTTGCATCTGATCACACGTAATAACAAACACGATGGGACTCCTCTGGACGAGTGATCAGCCCGTCGCTGAGACCTCTACCTGACAACACACAAAATTCACAAGAGAGAGATATCTATGCCCCACGCGGGATTCGAACCCGCAATACCAAAAAGCGAGAGGCCGCAAACCTACGCTTTAGGC
The DNA here is from genome assembly GCA_021186555.1 of Reticulitermes speratus. NCBI lineage: Eukaryota > Metazoa > Arthropoda > Insecta > Blattodea > Rhinotermitidae > Reticulitermes > Reticulitermes speratus. The sequence goes on along the minus strand of JAJKFL010000039.1, from coordinate 8,832,851 downwards.
CGAACGGTCACCAGGATCGGCCGAATCTGCTATCTAACAGATCAAAATCTGAAAAAACAACAAGGCTAAGAAATTTCTTTGTTTTGGCCAGGCACTCCATGCAACAGAAAATTTTCGCTTTCCTTTTCATCCTTTTAATTCACCAATTCCAAAAGTCATCCTAACATTTGATACTGCATAATATAGGCAGTTGTTGAAACCTCTTTCAATGAACCAAGAATCAATCAATCTAACAAGGAATATTTGACAAAGCGTATAGATCTAATTTACAATTGCAGCTTAGAGAATTGTACACACAAGTACGAATAAAGCTTGGAGAAATCCGCAGCTGTCAAGTTAAACACGCTTTTCGATTCGAATGCAAGTGACGGACAGTAGTGTAATGTACTAATTCACATTGAAAGATTTCGTATATTACCAGGAGGCAGGCTGTGGTGAACTAATGGTCTTTTGTGCAGATTACAAAGAATGCGTGACATGATGAGGAAGTCTGCGACACGCGTGACAGTAAGTTAGTTTCCCTTCGAAACTGCTGACACGGGATTAAGGGTAATTAATTACAGCATCTATTGTAATAGAAGATGGCATGATTGTACTGCGTGGTAAAAACTATCTGCCAAGGAAAACAAGTATAACTGTTATATCCAGAAATATCTTTCTTTCAAGTCAATCGCTGTAAAAATACACGGTACTACTAATGTCAACAGAGCTGTTGAGCGGTTGTTGGTGAAACAGACACATTTCACCACTCAGAGCCGGTGAAATTGTGTGGCTGAACAAAATCAATGACGTCTCCAAAAATGAACCCCCCTCCCACGAGACAAAAAATAACTTTATCTTCTCTTCCGTTTACTGAGTCACTATGTAAACAGGAAGGGGGCACTTGAACTACAGGAACAGCCTGATATGAGGTGATTTTACAGATGCAAGAAAGATAAAAATTATCTCACTATAGAGAGGTACAGTGTACTTGACCATCCGTTAGGGTATCATTTCGAAAAGTACTAAATGGATTTTGATTACATTTGATATAGTAATATTACAATAAATTATCTGTGCAAACTTAATTTTGGTTCACGCAGATTCAACAAAAGTCCAATTACAGTTGCAGCTTGAATTTATTCCTTTCTTTTAAAAATGGCTCAAAATATACACTATGTAAATGATATAAACTCTGCCGCAAATGAAAATATACCAAATGTTTTTACATGAGGGTAGTCTTTCATGACATATATAAAAAATTGTTTTCGACTACGTACTGTCATCTCTGTGCTTTGGTCAGCTATGTAAAGATAATTTACTTCACAGAGTTTGCAGTAGTTTACTCTAAAGGGCGTCGAATGATAACAATAGTACAGGGTGCGCGAGAAGTCACCGTAAACCAAGCAATGTGTCAGCCGTACCGACAACACAACTAAATTCCCTGGCTACGGCTCCCACGTACGCACTATCTTTGACAGTTGCCACACTGACATTGTACACTATAGTGTGTGCTGTGCTGTGTAAACTTTAAATTTGGGTGCGTATTTTGTGAGCGTACTGTGACTTCTAGCCTCCTCACCTGTATAATAAGTAAATGCATAGGGAAGGTAACAATATTTGCACCTGACGGGAATGGAACACTGGTCTCCGCCTAAATCTTCAACGGATAAATCTCGAAACTGATAAAGTAATTTCGGACTGGCTATATGCACAAAGGACAACACGACAGAGTTAATAAGTGGTTTTGAAAAATCATCTAAATATGTGATCAGTGAGACGTACATATATTACGTGAAGTTATGCTTCGATTTATCTGTTTCGTGCAAAGAAGCATTAAGATGCAATGAGATTAGCGCGCTGCGCAAGCCTACCTCAAATATCGCCCCGAATGTTTAGTCGGACACACAAAGTTCGCTATGAACTGACATCTGTTGACAGCTATCCAAAGCTATGGACTGAATTTCTGAGAATAAGTCACAATTCACCAGACGGAATAACACATTGGCGTGTGTTTTTGAGAATCCTCGCACATTTTCAAATGTGTTTCCCATCTTCCGCGTCTGTCAGATTCAGTGAAACAGAGAAACTGAAATAAGGGAACTCCAATGTGTTTCATACATTTGAAAATAAATAAATTCACATTTCAAATGTCTTGGCTCTAACCTCATTATTACTTACAATTCCGCTTCTTTTAATCTTCTCGTTTTTGTTTTGATATTGTTAAATACACATATAAACCTATAGCAGAGTCCGGGTAGGCAAACATTTGTCTGACACATTTCCTATTAAGAATGGTTTGAACAAGGAGTTGCTTTATCGCCATTGCTTTTCAACTTTGCTTTGAAATATGCCATTAGGAGGGTTCAGGCAAACCAGGAAGGCTTCAAATTAAATGGTACACATCAGCTTCTAGTTTATGCTGATGATATTAATATATTGGGCGGAAGCGTACATGCTATAAAGAAAAACACAGAAGCTTTAGTAGTCGCTAGTAAGGAGATTGGTCTAGAAGTAAATGCTGAGAAAACTATGTACATGGTCATGTCTCGCAATCAGAATGCAGGACAAAATCACAACATAAAGTTAGATAATAAATCCTTTGAAAGGGTGGAACAGTTCAAATATCTGGGAACAACCCTAACAAATCAAAATTCCATTCAAGAAGAAATTAAGAGCAGATTGAAGCCGGGGAATGCTTGTTATCATTCGGTGCAGGATCTTGTGTCTTCCAGTTTGCTATCCAAAAATACAAAGATTAAGATATACAGAACTATAATTTTGCCTGTTGTTTTGTATGGGTGTGAGACTTGGTCTCTCACACTGAGGGAGGAACATAGAATGAGAGTGTTCGAGAATAGGGTGCTCAGGAGGATATTTGGGCCTAAGAAGGACGGGGTAACAGGGGAGTGGAGAAGACTACATAACGAGGAACTTAATGATCTGTACTCATCACCAAATATTATTCGGGTGATCAAATCAAGAAGAATGAGGTGGGCGGGGCATGTAGCACGTATGGGTGAGGGGAGAGGTGCATACAGAATTTTGGTGGGGAGACCTGAGGGAAGGAGACCACTTGGAAGACCCAGGCGTAGATGGGAGGATAATATTAAAATGGATCTTCAAGAAGTGGGATGGGGGGCATAGACTGGATTGATATGGCTCAGGATAGGGACAGGTGGCGGGTTCTTGTGAGTGCGGTAATGAACCTTCGGGTTCCATAAAATGCGGGGAATTTCTTGACTAGCTGACGACCTGTTAGCTTCTCAAGAAGGACTCTGCTCCATGGAGTTAGTTAGTTAGTTAATTAAATACACATATACATAGCTCTGGGTTCAATAGACATTAACATGCGAGAGATTCTTTCTAACGTGACAATCAGAATATTCCAGTTATAAGCTTTCAGTTTTCGGCGAAAACCAAGTAAAATCTCCGTCAGACCTTCCGCCCGTTTGTCCGGCTCTAGGCATGAAAAAACTCGACAACCGCTACACGACTTTTCGTAAAATCTGATATCGCCAGTGTAACACATTCTTTTACCTATTCTAGTATTGATTATTTCGGACAATAACGAAAAATTACATGAACATCTGGGAGCGGTTTTGCACGTTTCGAAATTAATTCGCTCATAACTTGAGAAATAATTAGTATGGAGGAATATCACGGAAACGAAAATTTTAGAGAAAAATTAAACACATCGTATGTCTAGTACATTCGTTCCGTTAAGTCTTTATAGTTTTAGAGATAATTAAACTAAAACAGCGAAAAATCTAAAACTCTTATGCTATGCGTACCATAATCAGTTTGAAGTTTACTGTCTTCTGATATGTGGTGGCAGGTAGACTTTGCCTACATTAGACAAAAATACTTTCCCATGTTTAGGTTATTTTCAACCCTGACTACTGGGGCACGAGATTCCTCCGAAACGTCGATAACAAGTTTCCACACTGCACGTTGTCACATACAGGAATACAGTAATTTGCATACTCGCTGCTGTGAGAAGCTGAAATCTCATTTCCTAACTTGCTTCGTCATCCCTTACAGACTTGGTGTCGCTCAGAACTTGTTAACTGCTTACTGATTACAGTTGGTCCGTAAGATAATCAGCTTATCATCTGGTTCTTACATTAGTTACGATAAACCGTGTTGGCAGACCGGTCTACCGCCTTGCGTTCCTTCCCAACTTCGTCGATCGGAGAAGCAACAAACATCTCTTGGGGTTTATATATGATTTTATCACGGTTAGTTTATTAAATTTACCATTCATAACTAATATTACATAGGAATTATGTTGGGTTACCTCCATATTTTATTAATATATTTTGTCGTTTCAAAATTAACACTACCGCGATATGTACAGTGTGCTACAACCGAGGGTTTTCCTTGTAGTAATAATGAAAGTATTTCTCCTTCTGCGGAGAATCTTTCGATCATCCCGTACTTTCAGTGACTTAGCTGGCCACACTGATGACATTAATTCTCATTACAGGTATCATTCCTTTCAGTAACTTATACAGTCATGTTATTAAATGCATCTTTCGTAACTACAATAATCCTTGCCATATTTATACAAGCTTGTAACAATGATTCCAATTTCAGACGAATCGGACAGAGGATTTATGTATTCTGAGATAAGATGTGTCGTTGTGTGACAGGTTCCCAACATTTCGAAGGAAGGTAATGCCTTCATCTGCAAGGGTGAAGCACCTCAGCCAGAAACTCAAATCTTACACAATTAGGAGAGATTTATCCTCTGTTTGTCTCCAGTCATACTAATTAATTTTCCATTCAATTTATTACTTAGTAAAGTTAAATGACTACTCCTGTCCCAAGCCCACAACATATTTTTAATAGGCACCTTGATCTTAATTTCACTAAAGTCGCATAATATTAATCACTTCCGTTAGTAATGCTACTTTACTTTCTAGTAAGAATTACGATTTGTTTTTCTCTCAAATATTAAATAATATCGATAATATGCCTTTTACTTTATAGCAATGCAGAAATCTACGTGTGCCTTGACTTGACATGTTTATTTTATTCTACGTTAGTTCGTTAACTTTCCGGTATTCTCCACTCTTTCGTTATGGGACAGGCCAATCTCCAACAACCACGTCTTCGCACTGATCGACATTATAGAGGAACACTCCTTATAAATGCACAAGCCAGCAAAACACATCAAGAAATCTCCCGTCAAGGCCGGGCGAACCAGATCACATAATTTAATTTACCAGTTTCACTCTAATGTTAAGACCTGTGTGTTAAGTTGGATTGCACAGTAGTAAATGGGCTTAAAACAATTTGATACTTGGGAGATCTTCGTAGCAAACAAACGGTTACGAACAAGCAGCCCGTCTGATATACACACACTGCATAGACAGTCTGCAAAACTAGAATTGAGATTCTTACAGCGGTGCTGTTGAAGATTCAAGTGTTCTAGGATGTTACGCCATATTGCTGGGATACTTGGATGGGTCTCAATACCATCATCTTACAGAATCACGCAGTTCTAGAAGTGTGTTTGAGCCTAAAGATGAAGACGATATAATCTTTCTAAATATCGGTAACTACACCAACGACACATCGTAATATCGCAGACTATCTAAATGTTCATAATATTCTATATACTTATTTCATCAAATGTACCAGGGAAAAAAATAAATTTCAAGGACGCCAGAAATGTTGTAACGTATAATTCTAATTGATCTGAGAAACATGATATACTGTACTTGAAGTGTAAAAGATACTTTGGTAACATACGACATAAGTGCAAGTAATTCCTATTTAATGCTGAGGGTGTTCGAGAATAGGGTGCTGAGGAGGATATTTGGGCCTAAGAGGGACAGGGTAACAGGGGAGTGGAGAAGACTACATAACGAGGAACTTAATGATCTGTACTCATCACCAAATATTATTCGGGTGATCAAATCGAGAAGAATGAGGTGGGCGGGGCATGTAGCACGTATGGGTGAGGGGAGAGGTGCATACAGGGTTTTGGTGGGGAGATCTGAGGGAAGGAGACCACTTGGAAGACCCAGGCGTAGATGGGAGGATAATATTAAAATGGATCTTCAAGAAGTGGGATGGGGGGCATGAACTGGGTTGATATGGCTCAGGATAGGGACAGGTGGCGGGCTCTTGTGAGTGCGGTAATGAACCTTCGGGTTCCATAAAACGCGGGGAATTTCTTGACTAGCTGACGACCTGTTAGCTTCTCAAGAAGGACTCTGCTCCATGGAGTTAGTTAGTTAGTTAATTCCTATTTAATACATGCTTTGGGTATTCTCCACCGTCGAGGGCTATTGCCGTTTCGAAGACAAGATCTCTGTCTTCAAGCGGACTCATTAGAAGGACAGAGACTAGTTTTGTCTGCATTGCTATGTTTTTAACACAACCCGACAACGGACAATATCCTAAATATTGATCCAGTTTCCTACAACGTAAGTTGCATCCTTTAAAGCGGATTTAATTCGTCACAGCATTCCTGTCATCTCTAGCTATACAATATTGCCGCACTTGGTTTAGACATGACATTTCACTTAAGAACAACTACAACAAAAGTAATTGATTTCCAACTTGCATTCTTCAAAATACTGGCTTGTGTTTACTGAAGTACGTATCAGATGAATACAAACATAAGATCACCAGTGGCTTGTATGCAGACTACTGGGCCCTCATCTCTTGTTCTGCTTGATTTAAATTTAAAACTGACAGGAATATCTGATGCGTAGCAAACCGATCTCAACAGGTGGTCTCCGTTGACACTTGTCTTGAATTTAAAACTCACCTGACAGCTGACACATTTGAAGCTGATGTCTTAACCTTGTCTATTGCGAGGGAGTTGGTACAACACTGTCAATTGGACCTCCAAGAAAACAATTTTAATTAGTGACTTCACTACATTCGTAAAAGCTACAGAAATTGTGAGATATGTTACTGTTAACACAACATATGACACAGATATAAAACAGTCAATGTTTTATTTGTCACCCCGGCTACGTGTTTCGATATATCACGGTGTCACCATCAGGCTGCTTATTTATTAAATTTAAAATTGAACTGCATATTGTGCTATGGCCAATTTGTTTTAGGAATCTAGTATATATCAGCCCCGTATACCTTCTTTAAATTTTTATCTATCTTGCACACAGACACTCCCCAACTTACGCAGTAATTAATTCCGGAAGATGAGGCATAATTCATGTTTTGCTCATGTTGGAATTGAGTAAACGTATGCTCACATATACATGTATATAATAGAAAATAACGTGATCGGCCGCAGCATGACCACCCCGACCCTTGTGTTATCGCCCAGCAGCATTCTTCAGGCACCGTCATTACTTTCCGGCAAGGTAAAAATTGGCGCGCCTTACAAAAATATTGTTATATAATTTTTTTGTTTTTTTGTTTTTTAAATTGCGTAAATCTGAAATTGCCTAACGTGAAACTGCGTGTCGGAGAGTGTGTGTGGGTGTGGGTTTATTATCGGAAGCAGTTTCCGTTGTGAGCTAGTAATAAATTTATGAGCATAATTACCTACCCATCACTGAAAACCATATCGGAGAAAAGTAAGAAATTAAACGTCCAGAATATGACCAAGATTCAGTTGCAATTGTTTATCAATATTTACCCTTATTTTTGCATTCGTTACATTCTCTCTTTCTACATTTACTTGGGATACAAGAATCATAACGAAAATGTGGTTTGTAATAGGCTACGTAAGGCAAAACAATGATTCGGCACAATCCTACAAGGATTATTACTGGAATTTATTCCTAGGACAGCTCGTTAACTACCCACATTATGGCTTTTAAAGTGGTGTGGGATGGAAGACTTTATTCACGAAGCGATTATAGACAGCTTGGGTTTTTCACTTTCAAGACAACGTTACAGCAAGCTGTACAATATGCTGTCCGGCAAGACGAAGGCATATACAATCTTTTCTGCTGACGAGACTATTTGGATCCAAGAGAGTAGAAGCAGTACGCAGCTGAAGAAAATTACATGTTAAGGACCATATAAACTGTTTATTTTAAAGCGTTCTTTACAGAAGGTGCAAAAAATGAAACAAAATAGGTATGCAATACTTCTTTGTTCTGTATCTGTCTGTCCGCACGTTCGATGAAATGTAGTATTGGCAGCCTACATCAGAAGTTTTCTGAATTAGGACTACTTTATTTTTTAACAAGACTGTGTTATATATAACATAAATAATCGTTACATCAACCATAAGCCCTATACTGAATCAATTTCCACTGATTGATGCACACTGAAAAAGCAATTTCATAAAAGATAAATCTTCTGTTATCTCAGATACGCTAATGGATCAGCTTCTTTACCTCAGTACGCCAGAATCAGTAGTGGCCGAAAAAGAATGTCGGTAGTACCATTTGGCCTAACTAACTAATTCCATGGAGCAGAGTCCTTCTTGAGAAGCTAACAGGTCGTCAGCTAGTCAAAAAATTCCCCGCGTTTTATGGAACCCAATGGTTCATTACCGCTTTCACAAGAACCCGCCACCTGTCCCTATCCTGAGCCATATCAATCCAGTCCACGCCCTCCCATCCCACTTCTTGAAGACCCATTTTAATATTATCCTTCCATCTCTGCCTAGGTCTTCCAAGTGGTTCCTTCTCTCAGGTCTCCCCACCAAAATTCTGTATGCACCTCTCCCCTCCCCCATACGTGCTACATGACCCGCCCACCTTATTCTTCTTGATTTGATCACCTGAATAAAATTTGGTGATGAGTACAGATCATTAATTTCCTCGTTATGTAGTCTTCTCCACTCCCCTGTTACCTCGTCCCTCTTAGGCCCAAATATCCTCCTCAGCACCCTATTCTCGAACACCCTCAGCCTATGTTTCTCCCTCAGTGAGAGAGCTCATTTGGCCTTCCTCATTCAAATCCTTCCACCCATTTGCACACTTTCTACTTGCTCTTAAAGAATTGTCACGCTGATTTGACATTCTCCACTTTTACACGAATTCGACCTTAAAAATCAATTGCAGATCTTTATAATACATGGTAAAACTAATTTAATCCTTTGAAGAACGAAATAAACCCAAACTATATTTTACAAGATGAGTTCCTACATCAATGAAATTCCAATACATTTCCATTACAGAGACGAATTTATCACTACTTAGGAAAATAACACTTGTTTATTCCAAGGATCATACAAACAGTAAAAATACACTGTGTATGTGGAAGATGCAGAGTTTTCTGAATGTTAAAGCTGATAGTGTATATATATATATATATATATATATATATATATATATATATGTAGTAACCATTGTGCTTTGATGAGTAAGTGTTAATGAGGCCCTCTTGTATATAGGCCCTGTCTGATATATTTCCAATGCTGCCACCATCGCGTTTGATGCAAACAAATATTTCCGATACTCTTCATTTTCCGTCGCATATAGACTATGGTGTGTGTTTGTTTCTTCGTTGTTAGTTATGAAGTGCTCTAATAAATAAATAAAAAATAAATTAGCTTAAAGCTTTTGACGCCAAACTCTGTTTATTTTCAAGTAGCAGCTTCTGCTAGTTTGCAGTTGGCAAACTGACAGGATCGTTATAGATGTTAAACATCAAGTCCTCATAGGCCCTACGATGCGGGTGAAGTTGATGCTCATACGGGCTTTGTGGCAGGTTACTTATTAGGAGCAAAAATTACTCTTTCGCGCAACACGCATACTGAATGAAGCTTTGTTACGCACGCTGATATTGATATAAGACTAGCAGGTAAACTGGTCGAACACTGTATTTCGATAGCACAAGGATGAAAGGCAAGGGAAGTGGTCCTGAGCAGAAGTGGGTAAAAATTTTGAGGTTCGTAAACTATTGGAAATTATATGCGTCACTTTTCATTGTGGACTTAATGTCTGAATCTACAACGGTTACATGTCAAATTAAGCAATATATATATATACGAATAAATCTACAGTTAAACCACGGACAGATGTCCCAACGATCGGCCCCCACATCTCCCTGGATATGTTAGGTTTTTTCCCCCAGCTAACGTCCCTATGTTTTCAACCAGATATCTAGCCATTCTGTTCACACGAATCCTGGTAGCCACAACCACGTCTTTACCTTTCCTAGCGACAAACAAGTCCAGAAGGGGTCGGTGTGGAATACAAAAGTAGGTAGAAAGGGGGGAAGCCTCGAATGCCGTCGTGTTAGTCGTCCACGAGACTTCTTTTTATAATCTCAACACAGCATACTTCGCAAATATCATCTTTGTTACTGCACCTTCTGCTGAATCAACTCGCTCCATTAACACCCTGAAATAGGCACAAGTGTTCTAGAAAACGTGTCTACTCTCTGCCACACGGTGTCATGTTCATTGTAGTTTTGTGCGGAGTACATCAACAGTCAAAAAAATTAATAGTCACACTCGGTTATAACGTCATGAAAGGGAACGAATATATTGTGTCTTTATAAACGAGTGTTGTTCTAACCAAGGAGAATAATATTATGGTTACGCGTGAGGAATTAAAGAGTATTTGACACTACAGACGAGATGCCGCATAAACCGATGTCGTTACAACCGGGTTCGAATGTATTTATTTACTTATTAGTATTCCTACGATATCTCACCACATAAACGTTTCAGCATGACTGCACTTGATATTCCGTGTGTATATTTCTTGTTCCCACAGTGGAACTAACACTGACCACCAGCCAGCATTACCTGATGCAAGTCAAGGGGAAGCCCCTAATTCCGTGTTTCCCAGCTGTAAGTAATACCAACCTTTGATTTAACTGACAATCAGAGACAATCGAACATGCATATCATGGTCGTACACACGCGGCTGGAATCATACACCGTAACTTTTTTTATTTTTGGCTGGATGGATATGGAATGCTGTGGCATTAACATGGATCACATACACGGAATGCTCCTTTGAAACACAGGGTGAATTTAAAGTCAGAATACTTTAGTTTCGTTAGTACACAAATTTGTTCATATTTTCATGAATGCAGAATTTTCATTTCGAAAAAATAAGTTGGCTCAAGTGGTAAGGCTTTTTACTTGTACGTGGGAGGTGCTCGGAACCAATCTGAGTCAGTACATTGATTGTGTTGAGTGACGTGGTTTTTCTCAGTACGCTACTCGTAGAGTAATTCCGGAGAATATAACCTGAAACTGACACACGACAGCTACTTGGACGTTAATTCTAATTCTTTATTAGTTAATCTTCATAGCATTCCCTGCAATGTAGTCTGAGTACTGACAATACAGTCACATGTACCATAAATAAATACGTAACAGAGTTTGATTTAGAGCTCAGTTATTTCTTCTTGGTTCATATTACTTTATTAAAAAAAAATGGTTACTTTGCCTTGAAATTGAAGACAGAAAATTTGTACATAACATATGCTTTTCAATCAGGTTACACGCCTTAATATTCCTTATAAAGTATTTTTTTAAATTATTAATTCTTTGACCTAACGTCGCGGATGAGCTTTTGGCATTGATTTTTCTTATTCGGGAGGTCATGGGTTCCATTTCTGCCCTCTGGCCTCAGTAGATATTCAGGAAATACCTTGAAATGAACCAAAGACGTTCTCATTTGAACCCTTCACAATTCACAGTCGCCCTCACATTTGACGTCTTAGAGCTAAGTAATGCAGTTGATAATATAGAGGTGAAACTGTCCCTGTGCTTAGTTAAGACACATGAAGGTAACGGGGAAGAAGGTGTATGTCGACACATTCTTCCACTCGACACTACATAATGGTCAGTGGCCAGCTTTACGCCCCGGTTGCTTTACCCTCCGAGAAAGGGCTCTATATATGCATTGGATAGAGGGCTGTGTGAGACGAGGTGTCTGCCTTTACCCTTTGGAAAATAAACCACTTTTTCCCCTGTCTGGAATCGAACAACTATTCCTCAATACTATTCCTCAATTGCTCAGCCCTTGGTCCATTGACTATACCGACTGAGCTATCCAGGCTCCCAGCACAGCTGAGAAACCGCCGTTGAATAAATTTAGAAGAAATCGAATTCTTGGCTTTCCGCGATACTTTATTAGTTGAGTTAAAGAGTAGTGACTTGCGAAGCTGTATCTCTGGCTGTCCAAACAAAAGTGCAGCTCGGAGAAATCTCGTGCTGGAACAGTTCACTCAGAAGCATTCATTCAGATTCTGAGACTTGGAAGTGTAAATAAATTGCACTGAATTTAAGAAGAGTAACTGGCAACCGCCTCAGAACGTAATACGCCTAACATAAACACAGGACTATATATGAGGTTCCCAGCATAAGCTACCTCTACAGTTTCAGCTGCGACGTTTCGTAGTAGCAGACAAGTCGCACCTGTGCTACAGCTGGCCCTCTGCCTAACAGCACACCATAACAATTTCAGGATAAGAGGCGTAAAGCTGCAAGCATTCTTAACAAAATAGATAATTAATATCTCTAAAAAATTAATGACTCGCCTTGACGTTGAATAGTTTGTTACTTCAATAAATGTAGTTTAATTTATTTAATACTGAGTCACGTAAGCAGTCAAGATGCCATAAATTCTATTCGGATAGGGAACTTCGAAATAGGCCTATATATTTTATTATATTTAATGTAAAAGCAATATTACTGGACTGTGACTTTATTATGAATGTTTCTGGGTATGGTACCATTCTAAAGTGTTATTATTGACGACGGTATTTCGTGGAAATATTGTTTCCTTATTCAAGGCCTGTGTGGTGGGAAGTAAATAGTTTTGGTGTGTTGTTATGCGGATACAACAGTCCACCCTACACGTGTACATACAGGTATGACCCTTCCTCCCTCGTTCCAACTTACTTTAATGTCGCTTTAACACGATTTCGTATAGGTTTCACTAGGTTGGAAAGAAAACCATGGGATTCAAAACATTGGCATCGAAGACTCTCAAGGCAATATAATAAATAATCAGAGACGAGTATTGCAAATTTGGGAGAATTATATCACAGAGCTCTACGATCGAGCTAATCGACCAGAACATCTAGACGTCGAACCTGAAGATGAAGTAGATGAAGACGAGAAAGGCCCTTATATTTTGCAAAGTGAAGTGGAAAAAGCTATCAAGGAGATGAGGGATAAGAAGGCTACAGGAGATGATGATGTACCTGGGGATGTACTCAAATTGTTGGGAGAAGGTGGTCTAAGGCTAATGACACAGATGATCAACAGCATGTATGTAACTGGAGAATGGCCCAGAGATTTTATTGAAGTTACAATGATTGCCTTAAAGAAGAAGCCCAAAGCTACAAAATGCAGCGACCATCGCACAATCAGCATCATCGCTCATGCAGCAAAGATAGTAGCGAGGATACTTAGAAGAAGGATTGAGAGGAAAATTGAAGATGCACTTGGAGAAGATCAGTTTGGATTTAGAAGAGGAATAGGAACTAGGGATGCAATTGGGATGCTGAGAATAATATCAGAACGAACCTTGGTCATAGATGAGGAATTGTGTGCTTGCTTCATAGACTGGCAGAAGGCATTTGACCGTGTCAACTGGACCAAATTAATGCAAATCCTAAAAGGAATTGGGATAGACTGGCGCGAAAGAAGATTGATCAGCAAATTGTACATGGAACAGAGTGTCAAAATACGACTGGACCAAGGGGAGACGAGAAGTGTGAAGATTGGAAGAGGAGTTAGACAAGATTGCTGCTTGTCACCGATTCTGTTCAACTTATACAGCGAGTACCTTACCAAGGAAGCTCTTGAAGGGTTTGGAGACTTCAAAATAGGAGGACAAGTAATTCGCACTGTGAAATATGCAGATGACCTTGTGCTACTGGCTAGGGAAGAAAACGTGCTACAGGGCATGATTGAAAGACTAATTGAAATTGGAAGACGCTATGGAATGGAAATGAATGTGGGAAAAACTAAAATAATGAAAATCTCAAGGCAACCATCCTCAATGAAAATTATGATAGATCAAAAACAATTGCAGAATGTGGAATATTTCAATTATTTGGGTAGCATGATAACAAGTGATGCAAGGTGTACACGTGAAATTAAATCCAGAATTGCCATGGCAAAAACAGCATTCAACAAGAAGAAAAATCTTTTCACCAGCAAACTGGAATTAAATTTAAGGAAGAAACTAGTAAAGTGCTACATTTGGAGCATAGCTTTGTATGGTGCTGAAACGTGGACACTTCGGAAAGTAGATCAGAAGTATCTGGAAAGTTTTGAAATGTGGTGCTGGAGAAGAATGGAGAAGATCAGTTGGACCGATCGTGTGAGAAATGAAGAAGTATTACACAGAGTCAAGGAGGAGAGGAATATCCTACATACAATAAAAAGAAGAAAGGCTAAGTGGATTGGTCACATCTTGCGTAGAAACTGCCTTCTGAAACACGTGATTAAAGGAAAGGTAGAAGGAAGGATAGAAATAACGGGAAGACGAGGGAGAAGACGTAAGCAGCTACTGGATGACCTTAAGGAAAATAAAAGATACTGGAAATTGAAAGAGGAAGCACTAGATCGCACCATGTGGAGAACTCGCTTTGGAAGAGGCTACGAACCTGTCGTAAGACAGACTACAGAATGAATGAATGGTACCATTCTAAAGTGTTATTATTGACGACGGTATTTCGTGGAAATATTGTTTCCTTATTCAAGGCCTGTGTGATGGGAAGTAAATAGTTTTGGTGTGTTGTTATGCGGATACAACAGTCCACCCCACACGTGTACATACAGGTATGACCCTTCCTCCCTCGTTCCAACTTACTTTAATGTCGCTTTAACACGATTTCATATAATTTTTTTTAAATTAATTTTAGTAAAAACTAAAAAATAAAATTATTTTTCTAAAAGAAGAAAATTAGAATCTGTATGCCAAACCGCTAACGTCAATGGCATATAACACCTTCCCATTTAAAATTGCAAATATTAATACAAAGTTGGAGTTCCATGTTCGGTCTTGAGAAACCCAAGTGTGAGTGTATATAGAGCTATACACTATGTTCTGTAATAGGGTAAGGTTTTATGGACAGTTAGATGCCAACCCAAGTGCTAAACCTAACAAAGAAATGATGACACAGAGGTCCACGTGGGTGGGTACACTGCAATAGGAAGTAGTCTGTTGTAACTACAGCAAAGCCTTAAATTTTTCAAGGAAGTTTACTCTTTTATATGTACATAAACATGGCGAAATATTACAAAGAAAGGCAGGGGTTTCGACAGACCTTATCTAGCGAACTCCTATACTGCCATGCTCGCTCCCTCTGGAGTCATTACTACATCCATGCCAAAGGCACACATTCACACCCACATCATAACACTGTACTTGTGGCTTATTACAAAATAGTAAGATGTTCCTGATTGGGGTTTGGAGTCCTTGTGTTTGTAAATATTGACAGAACAGCCCTCTATGATGTGAAGCCGTGTAGTTTGGTAGTTGGGTATCAAAGAATACGACGATGTCACATCCCGAAAGAACATAATTTTAATTCCTAAGGATTTTTCATTGACACGCTCATACCGTAGCAGAACTTAGTAGTCGATAGAGTGTAGTAAAATAATTGCAAGACCCATCACACACCGTAATTAACACTCAAGGCCGAACCCGGTGGCCGTGCGGTCTAAGGCCTAGGTCTGAAGCCGCTTGATTGCTGAGATCGCGGGTTCGAATCCCGTTGAGGGCATGGATGTTCGTCTCTTGTGTTTGTTGTGTTTTGTGTTGGTAGCGGTCTCTGCGACGAGCTGATCACTCGTTCAGAGGATTCTTGTCGGGTGTGTGTGTCTGTATGTGATCTAGAAACGTCAACGCCTACGCCCGATTTGGGGTGTTGCGCCACAGAACAAAATTAACATTCAGCCATTTACTAGTCTCGGCCAGTGATTAAGAGTTTCACTTACTGTCCGCGTGAAAACTACTGGAAAGTAGAGTACTTCAAAACAGTCAGGGCCGTTTATTTCCTGAACTATTATTTACACTTCTCTTATATGATAGCGAATAACGAATCAAGTTGAGGACACGTTGTCATTTACATTAGCCTACTCTTTTCTGAAACGCAATAATATTTCCTATTTTCGAAGGAATGTTATTTCATTATCGTGTCAGAATAGACTCAATTTCCCAGTCTTCCACCATGAAGATGGTGGCATAAAACATCGGTAAATTTGTAGCTGACTCCATGGCTTCAGATCCCAGACAATAATTCTCACAGCCATTTGAGCTGATAGCCTCAAATCTCGCAAAATCTCATCAAAACAAGAAATGAGTGACTGTCCCTAGGCACAACGGTTGGAGTTCGATTACTGGAAAGGGAAATATGTTTCTGTCCCTCCTAAATAGAGAGACCCAGCAAGCCTCTCATTTAAACAATTACTGGTTCTTCTTACACGGCGGTAAAATGACAGACACTTGGAGGCAATCATTCCACGCCATACAGCGACGAGCGTGAGAAAGCGCGGAGCATTACCTCTGCTTCCCTGCACGCCTTTGTACATAATGTCGCAATTAAAGTATTAGTATCCCTGCCATGTAATCGGGACTAACTAACTAACTAACTAACTCCAGGAGCAGAGTCCTTCTTGAGAAGCTAACAGGTCGTCAGTTAGTCAAGAAATTCCCCGCGTTTTATGGAAACCGAAGGTTCATTACCGCACTCACAAGAGCCCGCCACCTGTCCCTATCCTGAGCCAAAGAATCAGTCCAGGTCCGAGGCTCTATATATAGTGTTTCGTAACATGGTAATTTCTTACGGTGAGGAGTTGTTAGCACCTCGCCCAACCACCAAGCTGGAGGATCACCCCTTGTCGGTTGTCCGCGACTGCATATTCGCAGCTACCCTCCATATCTACAGGCCGTTCCTCCATCCGCAACCCGAGGACGCGCCATGCCGTGGTGACAGGGACCCACTAATCATGGGTAATCGGGACTACCCGGGTATAAGAGACGGCCCGAAGACCGAGAGAGTTTATAGATTTCTTCAGCCTCTCCATAAATATGCCAGGATCAAGTTGAAGGCGATTCAACCCCTTTGTGTTCCAGTACCGCAATAAAACCAACAAACGATCCGTGAACACAACATGTTGTCTGAGATGTCAAAAGACAGCTACATGTTTTGGCTCCTCAAGATAAACATCATCAGTATGTACATAAAAGAAAATAGAAACAGCTGCAATTTATAATTTGAGATATCAGACTTTACAGTATGTAGTAGGCTACTAACAACATATAGCGTACAGAGATATTGCAAATAGGACATAAAATGTACAAAATATATTTATGTGCAATGTATAGCTAAAAATTACACATAAATATTACTTAATAATAATAACCATGGCTCGACAGCCCTATATGGGCTTGGGCCTCCTCTTTCCGAGGTTACTTGGTCTTGTGCATTTGTGGCAGTGAGTGACCAGCCCACTGGCCGCGCTGTTCGACTCAATCCTGATGTGACTGCCAGAGTCAGTCAGGAGACGGGCGAGAAATGGCCGCTGAATTTTGCTTACGAGCATTACTAGTTCTATTCATGTCCATAAGGTTCTTTTACATGCCGTAAATCTACGACATGGGACCGACGGCTTTACTTCTCCTCCGAAGGAAGTAGTGCGCCGGGTTTTTATCACCCTTAAAAATCCATCGACCTCGGTCGGGATCGAACCCGCGAAACTTGGGTCCAGTGGTGAGCACGCTAACCAGTCCACCGAGGTCGACAATATTACATATTACAGCATATATTATATACTACATATTACGTATTATATATATCATATTATAATGTTTATGCTTCAAACAAGGAAGAAAGTGAACATGTTTTACCCTCACAATAATGGGTATTTGATCATTTAAGTTCATTCGTGATCCTACCCTATAACACGGAACACGTCAGTTTATCGCATAGAAATCTTACACCCTCCAGCACCTCCCGTGACAGCCGCCGTGCTCAGGGACACGATAAAAGAGACAATTCGTGTAAGGTTCAGCAGTTTTTTTCACGACATACAAGGTTTACATGTCAGCCAGGAGATCGAAATTTCATAGCTTTCGTATGCCTTTCGGGATTATACCTTCAAACAGAAACTCTTGTACCTTCCCAATTCATCACCTATATTTACCACGTCACTTTAAGCTACACGACGAATGTACTTTACGAAACGTCGTTAAATAAATAAAGACAATGTGCTGACTAACTTCTATTGTCTCTGATTATCCTGGTTCTGTAAATAACACTCACAGCATGGTAAGTAATAATTAAGCTTCCACTTTAGACCCTCACTTGAAACGTAACGCTTGCCAGGTGCCCTTGTTGACTCCTGCTCCTCCTGATTTAAACATTCAAACATGCGCTGTGCCTCATTGTAGTTAAATCACTTCAAAAGCAAGCCCGAGCACTCCCACTCACATGCGTGTTTTATACGTATGTGCATGTAAGTTCGTACAGTGATCGGCTGGCTACAGGCCGGAAGAAGATTGATTCCCTAAAGGGAAACGGAGGTTTATGTGAGGATACATAGATTTATGTGAGGATACATAGATTTAACGGAGGTTTATGTGAGGATACATAGATTTAACGGAGGTATATATGAGGATACATAGATTTATGTGAGGATACATAGATTTAACGGAGGTTTATGTGAGGATACATAGATTTATGTGAGGATACATAGATTTATGTGAGGACACATAGATTAATGGAGGTTTATGTGAGGATACATAGATTTATGTGAGGATACATAGATTTAACGGAGGTTTATGTGAGGATACATAGATTTATGTGAGGATACATAGATTTAACGGAGGTTTATGTGAGGATACATAGATTTATGTGAGGACACATAGGTTAATGGAGGTTTATGTGAGGATACATAGATTTATGTGAGGATACATAGATTTAACGGAGGTTTATGTGAGGAAACATAGATTTAACGGAGGTTTATGTGAGGATACATAGATTTAACCCTCTCGACCTTTGTTTTTTGGGTAAAAACCAGAGTGTTTCGGAAGCTGGCTCTGTTTCCGCCATCAGGTAAGGACAACAATTATGAAACCTCGGTTTAGACTGATTTAGTCTCTATCCCAGGACTCGGACATACCGATATTTTGTTCATGTACAAAGCCAAACAAATACACGTATGATACACACAATATTACAATCTTTCGTTACTCCATAGTTCTGCCATCCTCAGGAAGTCCACACACCAAGTTTGAAACTTACTAATATAAAATAGATTACAGCAATAATACTAATTATGTGTAGAGATCCGTGGAAAGATTGTGATATTGTGTATAGCATATGTGCTTTTTTGTTGGTTTGTTTAAATGAACATTTGATCAAAATGCAGTAAATTTCAAAATTATCGATATTTTGTCCTACTAACTACACAAAGGTCTATACATCTTTATTTGGAGGTTCCCATGCATAGAAGAAATTTCAAAATTTCAAACTGCATGCTGCGATCTAAATAGTTAGTAAATCATACAAGTCCATGGAGCAGACACCTGCGTCAGAAGCTAATAATTTCTTAGCTAGTCATGAAATTGCTCACATTTTATCGAACCCGGAAGTTACCGTGTTCACTGCAGCTCAGCTGTCTCTTTCGTAAGTCAGATGAAGCCAGTCCACGCAATCCCATCCTATTTATTTCAGATCAATTTTAGTATTATCCTACCGTCCCCGTCTATGCCTTCAAAGTGATCTTCTTTCAAGTTTTTCCACCAAAGGAGTATAGTCGTTCTCTTCTCCCCCACACGTGCCGTGTGACAAGCTGAAACTCTATTAAATATATTTTAGTGTAAATGTTCTAAGGGTTGTTACATTTCCGTGTGTTGAAAGAGGTCTCTTAAACTTCATAGCTTTCTAAGCAAACTCTAAGCCTATATGATTGTTTAAAGAGTATGTAAATCTAATCCAGATATTTTATTCTTGCAAATTGTCTGGTATGGAACCCTGGACATTTATACAGAAGACAATGCGACTGAACGTGTGCGGTAAACGTCTCTGTACGTAGGTACATACACTCGAACTCGGTTATAACGTCATGAAAGGGACTGAATATTGTGTATCGTTATAAACGAGTGTTGTTATAACCGAGGAGTATACGTTAATGTTGTGGTTAACAGTGAGGAATTAATTGGTAGCACAGAATATCTGACGCTATAGACGAGGCGTCATATAAAATGATGTCGTTACAACCGGGTTGACTGTAGTTTGGTGAACATCAGTTACATTTCTCACGAGGGAGAAGAGCATTTCAGCTAAAATATACACAAATAGCAGAAGTGATATTTTGTATGAAGAAGCTTCAGACGTGCAACATACCTTCAGCAATTTAAAGCTGTTAGTTGCGTTTATGGAATGGAAATACACAACAGACGAAAACAACATCACGCCTTCACTAAAATGCAACGCGGTTAGCAGCCGGCCCCCCACCGCGGAAACTCGGGTTCAATTTCACGCCAGTCTATGTGGAAACTGTGGTGGACGAAGTGGCACTGCGACAGGCTTGCCTTCGAGCACTTCTTATCTCGCGCCAGTATCATTCCACCAACATCCCACACTCGTTCATTCATCTGTCACCGACATCAAATAAGCATTGCAAACGAAGGCGTCTTTAAATAACACTTACTAATTCAATAATTGCCTATCCCGGTGTAAGGTGTAGAGCTGAAGCCGCTTGATTGCTGGGATCGCGGGTTCGAATCCCGCTAAGGGCGTGCATGTTCGTCTCTTGTGTTTTTTGTGTGTTGTGCGGGTAGCGGCCTCTGCGACAGGTTGATCACTCGTTCAGAGGAGTCCTACCGGATGTATGTGTGTGTGTGTTTGTCTAATTGTGTGTGATCTAGAAACCTCAACAATGAGGTGGCCTGGGCCTGATTTGGGCTGTTGCGCCACAGAAAGAAATTCAATAACTGCGTTAACATGAGTCTTTTATATAACCTAAAAGCAATTCTCTTTCGGAAATCGGGGAGCATTGGATAGAAACGCGCTTTTACTTACTATTTAAAGGGTTAAACCAAATGCATTACAGAGGATATGCAGACGGACCAACCTGGCGCTAAATGAGAATAAATTCACAAATTTCACGAAAGTCTTTCTGCTTTACAAACTGTATAATTACTATCAGTGATAAAAGAGGCGCTTTAACTAACTCAATGCTTTAGAGTTAACGCCACACGAACATACAGACGTACCCTTCCTTGCTGCTTAACAGAACTTTCAATTTCGAAACCAAAGACAAAGTTGTCCGAACGAATACAGCTAAACTTAAACATAAAGGACACATAACAAAACGAAAGTGGAGTGGAGGTACAAATTATACCACTAATTACCCATTCTCTTGCAACTCCCTTTATACATTAACTCGGTTGGAAAATCAACGTTAGCATGACAGAAGCTAAGTGTATCCACCGCTGGGCCATCCAGTGAACGGCTTGAGAAGACACAAGTAAAGAGTGTCAAAGGCCGTATGTCCGTGGTTCGCACCGGAGAACCCTGAAGCAACGTTTCATTTACAATTCTAACTAGACCAGACAGAAACACGGCTTAGGTGTAGAGAACACATCGAGGGGTCAAGCTGCCTGCCTGCCCGCTGGGGTTGTGAAGGGGTATGAGGCGAATACCACAGCTTAGATGAAGGTGTACTGTACCACACCTATCTGTTTCTAGTGTTTAGAACATGGCAGGTAAATCTGACAGGTACTGCCAGATTGTGAACTCAGACGTGATTCAAAGGAAATTTTAATTGAGATATGCTTTTCC
The DNA here is from genome assembly GCA_021186555.1 of Reticulitermes speratus. Lineage (NCBI taxonomy): Eukaryota > Metazoa > Arthropoda > Insecta > Blattodea > Rhinotermitidae > Reticulitermes > Reticulitermes speratus. Next base: position 8,811,149 of record JAJKFL010000039.1, on the reverse strand, counting down.
TTGTTGAAATTATATCCACGGAATTAGTATGGGGCAGTTTAACATAAGAAAGTCTTTTTTTTTTTAAGAGCACTGCTACGAGGGGTGTACAATAAATCCCAGCACAGGAGTTTCTTATAATGTTGCATTAGGAATGAACTGAAATGTGGCAGATGTCACGTTGCATGCATGTCATATTCAGCACCAGGTACTTGAATTTCAGAGTCCAGCTGCCCATCTAATGTGGTAATACTTCTGACTTTTAATAGGTAGATGTCTGGTTCGAATCCTGTCCGGGTCATGGTCATCTTTTCCCTCACCCTCTTCTAGCAAATGTCTGAAAAATATTTTGATATTATTAATTCCGTGAATTTTTTATTGAATAAAATTTTTCATTCATGACACCAAAAAATGCACCTTGATACATAAAAATACAGTCTTATATCTTTCCTACATGTTTCGGCGTCATTTACGCCATTCTCAGAGAACTCTAAACCAATACTTAAAACTTACTAAAATATAACATATTACTAAAGTAATTCATATTATATTACAGTGTTCTTGCAGCTAATGTAAAGCATGTGGTTTTCACAAACTGTGATTAAAATATTATTTATAAAAGTATAATACCTTAAAACAATAAAACAGTAATTTTTATTAGGGCGATTTTATTAAATATAGTTAAAAATGTGTACGTTGTTATGTTGTAGTTTTTCTTTGTATATAAACATCTAATTTATCTTTGATCCCTTATGGATCTTGTCTCTCCGTGTAAAGGATGACAGTTTCTAGATATATGTGTGTGAAAAACAGATCTAGCAACAGTCGCCGAAACATGTAGGAGCAATACGAGACTTTATTTATATATATCAAGGTACATTTGTTGGTGTCATGAATGAACAAATTAGGTTGAAAAGTATGCCAATTAGGCGAAAGCCGCTTCTTTTAAAATACTTTCTACTTTAACATTCACCAACTACCCTGGCATCTGTCATAAATTACCATGCAAATCAATGAAATACAAACATGCTTTTAGTTAGTTAATATGGAAAGCGGTGGGCCGGGATAGCGCAGTCGGTATAGCGACTCGCTACGGGCTGGACGGTCCCGGTGGGGGCGAGATTTTTCGTAGCCATCCAGACCTGCCCTGGGGCCCACCCAGCCTCCTATACAATGGGTACCGGGTCTCTTTCCCGGCGGTAAAGCGGCCGGGGCGTGGAGTTGACCACCCACCCCCATTTAGTGCCAGGGTTAAAGAAAGAGTACAGCTATCCCTCAACTCCCCCTCTAGGCCTTCATGGCCTGTTCTAGGGTGTACTTTACCTTTTACTTTTAATATGGAATGCAACAGGTGCGTGCGCAGTAGGATAATATTTTGTCATAAACTTTTAATTGCTGCAGTTTCCAAGTTTAAATTTCACTAACGTCTATCTGAACTTGATAGCTGCATACTCTTGTCGCCGCCATTGGTGTAGGAAGAGTCCGGGCGCTTCTGTAAAAGTAACATTTTCGTTCTTGATAGTGCAGACAGTAGCGCAGTGTTCTGTTGTCAATGACGTACCCGTTCCTGATAGTGCAGACAGTAGCGCAGTGTTCTGTTGTCATTGACGTACCCGTTCCTGATAGTGCAGACAGTAGCGCAGTGTTCTGTTGTCATTGACGTACACGTTCCTGATAGTGCAGACAGTAGCGCAGTGTTCTGTTGTCATTGACGTACACGTTCCTGATAGTGCAGACAGTAGCGCAGTGTTCTGTTGTCATTGACGTACACGTTCCTGATAGTGCAGACAGTAGCGCAGTGTTCTGTTGTCATTGACGTACACGTTCCTGATAGTGCAGACAGTAGCGCAGTGTTCTGTTGTCATTGACGTACACGTTCCTGATAGTGCAGACAGTAGCGCAGTGTTCTGTTGTCATTGACGTACACGTTCCTGATAGTGCAGACAGTAGCGCAGTGTTCTGTTGTCATTGACGTACACGTTCCTGATAGTGCAGACAGTAGCGCAGTGTTCTGTTGTCATTGACGTACACGTTCCTGATAGTGCAGACAGTAGTGCAGTGTTCTGTTGTCATTGACGTACATGTTCCTGATAGTGCAGACAGTAGCGCAGTGTTCTGTTGTCATTGACGTAAACGTTCCTGATAGTGCAGACAGTAGCGCAGTGTTCTGTTGTCATTGACGTACACGTTCCTGATAGTGCAGACAGTAGCGCAGTGTTCTGTTGTCATTGACGTACACGTTCCTGATAGTGCAGACAGTAGCGCAGTGTTCTGTTGTCATTGACGTACACGTTCCTGATAGTGCAGACAGTAGCGCAGTGTTCTGTTGTCATTGACGTACACGTTCCTGATAGTGCAGACAGTAGCGCAGTGTTCTGTTGTCATTGACGTACACGTTCCTGATAGTGCAGACAGTAGCGCAGTGTTCTGTTGTCATTGACGTACACGTTCCTGATAGTGCAGACAGTAGCGCAGTGTTCTGTTGTCATTGACGTACACGTTCCTGATAGTGCAGACAGTAGCGCAGTGTTCTGTTGTCATTGACGTACACGTTCCTGATAGTGCAGACAGTAGCGCAGTGTTCTGTTGTCATTGACGTACACGTTCCTGATAGTGCAGACAGTAGCGCAGTGTTCTGTTGTCATTGACGTACACGTTCCTGATAGTGCAGACAGTAGCGCAGTGTTCTGTTGTCATTGACGTACACGTTCCTGATAGTGCAGACAGTAGCGCAGTGTTCTGTTGTCATTGACGTACACGTTCCTGATAGTGCAGACAGTAGCGCAGTGTTCTGTTGTCATTGACGTACACGTTCCTCGTGACAAGATCTGCAGCCAGTAGGCTAAACTTGAAGAAGTGCGTCACAATATATCCAACATCATCCTTGTAATCCAGACTTAATTTATAGCGATTTACATTTCTTGGGGTTGTTGAAGCATTCGGTGGGAGGTCAAAATTTTAACATGGAAAGCAGATCCTGTAGAAATTCATCGATTTCTTGCGGAAGCTCCGAAAATCGCTGACAGTATTTACGGCGGTTAAAAACCTTAGTGTAACTGGGAGGTTAAAACTTGAGAGTGGAAAGTACTCAGAAAGATATACTCGTATGACACAATAAAAGATCAAAATGGCTGGAGAATCCGAAGTAATGATGAATTGCAGGTTGCCTATTACAAACCAAATATTGTAACAACAATAAAGTAAAAAGACTAGAATGGGCTGGTCATCTAGTAAGAATGTCTGCCGATAGGACCGTAAAGAAAGTATTTATGGGGAAACCAGATGGAAGAAGAAAGCAGGAAGACCAAAATTAAGGTGGTTGGACTGTCTTGAGAATGATCTCAAAATGATGGGTGTCAAGAGATGGAGGAAGAAAGCAGAAGACATATCTGTATGGGCTGTCATTCTGAAGGAGGTACTGGTTAAAATATACCCTATACCGAAATAGAAGAAGAAGAAGAAAAAGAAGACATAACTGGAAGGTACTAAAAGGAAAATGTGGCACCAAAACTCTTGCAAAACTTGTGCGATGTACAACGTACAGTTGTCAAAGTCACCTACAGCGAAACCCCGTTATAACGCCACTGTTTGTTCAGCGCAATTAATGGCGGTATGTAGCGGATGGCGAGACATCGAAATACTGTATAATAGGGAATTTCTGTTCACAGACTCTTGGGCCCCGAGGGTGGCACTATATCGGCGTTCTACTCTACTTTGTCCTAATCATTTCATAAACTGTATCCAGCAGCGGCAACGATCTATATCTATATGCAGGCAGTACCGGGTTCAAATATACGCCCGAACACTGGTTATCCTGAGGCTTTTTGTGATATTTCTCAGTCCTTCCAGGCCAAGAACGCATCTTCCATTATTCATTTATTATACCACTCGATGGTATGGAGCCTCAGATGGGATACTGAGAGGGTTGTTAAGTAAAGCATAAGCTCTACACATAACGATGAACTTTCATAACATAGTCTGTCAATGATCGAGAATAGCAGCGTGAAACCATCGACACCCATTAAAACTTCTGGTCTGGAAATTACAACGATTTTACACCTTGTCTAACATCTTTATCCACGCCATAAATTTCGGAAATTGGATGTCATTACTCCATGGATTCAAATAGCCTGCGAATAAAAAATATCGATAGCAGAGAACATTTTTTCGGCTTTCGAGATATAAGTTGGCGTGATTCTTTATTATGTTTTACTGATTCCTTCACCTGTTGCGAAAAAGTTTCCAATGAACGCCTGCTGTTGGTTTAGAAACAGTACTTCTAGGTATACCATCATATTTATACGGCCTGAATACATGTTAACATTAGATGTGATGACATGTAAGATATATACAGATCCTGTGGCCTCAAAGGGGACCAAAGTTACATAGGTTGTATTTTCTTAGGGTTCTTCTTTCTAGTTGAATTACATCTTTATCCTGTTAAGGGTGTTTAACTGAAAAGAAAATAGCTAGGTTTGACTATACGAAGAAATACCTCAGGATATATTCTCAAAGAAAAACGAAAGTTATATTATACGGTGGTGAGGGACTGGGAGAGGTATCAGCAGCAGAACATATGAAGGCAGGGACCACGAAGGTAAGGTCCGGTGCACGCAAGTAGTTGCTGCTTTGAAAATAAGATGAAACTGATGTGGCGTTGCAGCAGAAATGCCGTGGCGTTACTTAAACCAACAAACCCGCCCATCCCTATTATTATTGACTCGTACACGTATACGCGTGCACACCTGTCCCGTAGCCTGCAATAAATGGACATACACCTGCCATTTTTTGCTACATACAACAAACAATATATTAAAGTTTCTTTATAACTGAAGAAAAGATGTTGTACCAAAGTTAAATAATCTTCACACGGGCATAAACATTTTTATAACTAACCTGCAGTCATTTTGTGGCATCACTATAACTGTTACACTTTTGTACCAATCAAATTTATTAACACTTCAGACTTACGTCATCAGTAAGAGAAGAGTCTGTTGTCCAAGTATTACTTATATGAACGTGACGTAACAGCAATGAATGTGTTATTCTCAGTTCCTTCCTCTAAATATTGTACAAATTTGCACTGAGTTTTTCTCCATATTCTTACTCTTCATCTCTTCCTTCTGCGTCCTTTTCTCTCCAATTTTTCGCAAATATCTTCTAGTTTCTTAGTCTACTGTCCTTACTTAACAGGAAAATAAGTAGGCTTATGCCATATTCGTGTTACATACATACGTACCTATGTATACATTCCTTTGATCCATATTTTCGTCATATGGCATTTGGATATTAAACAAGTCGCAACCGCAAATATGATTATGCAAACAATCACTAGTCATATATCAGAAGCCAATGGCTCAATATTACAATTAATAAAATACAGGGATTAGAATTATTTCCTTATGTAACAACCACCAATATTTATTCCTGTTTATAATTTAAATATTCTTTAATTAAATAAAAGGATTCAGCAATTAAAAACTTTTTCAAAGTCGATATACTTTGCTAATTCTGCAATGAGTGCTGATAATTTATTAAAAATCTTTAAGCTTGCATAACACACACCCTTCTGATATGATGCAAAATTGGCTATTGATCAATGTAGTTGCACCTTCTTTATGTGTGTGTGTGTGTGTGTGTGTGTGTGTATGTGTGTGTGTGTGTCGCGCGCGCGCGCGTGTGTTTTCCTGTTTCCGTTTCTGGACCAGATGACCGACTTTCACGAAACTTTGTACGAAAGCTATTCCATTAGTTGCCACCAATTTAATTTCTTACAATCAGTAAAAACAACATAGAGGACAAGAGAAGTTTAGAAGTGGAAGTGATAATAATGACGTTTAATCGAGATTTTGAAGTGACGTGTCGTTGTAATGCGCACACATGAAAAATATGCAAATTCTATTAAGGTTATATTCTTGTAATATTCAAAATAATTTGACGGACATATAAGTTTTCCTTTGCCTTTAATTTAATGACTACAACTAATGTTCTATTACGTTTGGACATGTGAAATTAGCTAAGGTACAGATAATAAACATATCTACGTTATTATTATTATTATTATTATTATTATTATTGTCACTATTTCTTTCTTCCCGGCACTTCTCGTCTTGAAACATCGTAATCCCCACGGCTCAAGGTCTGAGTTCCAGACTGCAGTACTTTCCTTATTATGTGTGATGGTGCAAGTGTAGCTTTTTGTAGTGAATGTTTTACTGATATGCGATCCAAAGTTGTCTTTAAACCTTTGTCACTATTCCGGTGGCTCGAATTATTATTGGTATAATCATACATTTGATATTCCACAATTTGTTTTAGCTCTATACATAGACCCTTGCAATTTAGTTTTTTTTCTGCTTCCTTTTGCGTGACATTCGTGTCCGCTGGTATTGCTACATTTGGAAACTGTCAGCCTTCGTGTGCCAAATCAAAATTTCAGAGATTTTAAACTGTTTCATGTTAACTTAAACCGTCGCAAATGCCCTTCCGCTAGATGCACTTCGGCGGCTAACGCCATCAGTAGGGATACTTGTATATTCAATGATAGGTCTGTTCTGATTAATGACTTGTTATTAATGTAAATCATGAACTCGACGCTGCAGTTCGATCACTGACGTTCCTTACCATTCTGCGCTAATGTGTGACATTTTTAAATCAACTTATCTATGTTTTGTCAGGGAATAGAATTCTGCCCAGTACTTCTCTTATATTGTTTTTCTACATATTTGTTTTTGTTTTGTTTCTTTAGTGTTTTGTTTTTTGTATTTGTACTGTTTTGTGTGTTTTATTTGTGTTTCTGTGCCGGCTTTATATTTGGCATTTGTGTTGTTAAGCCTGCACGTTAATAAATACCAATTGAATTGAATTCTTATTCTTATTCTTCTTCTTCTTTTATTATTATTATTATTATTATTATGAGTGTTGAACTTAATTATTATTTCGCTAAATGAGTTTTGTTATTCTGTTGGTGAATTTGCACTATTTTATCTTTATTTTTTTCGCTTTTTGTTAGTTCTTCTTATGTATGTAAGTATTGTGTATATGTAGATAGGTAGGTAAGTATGTTATATTTGTGTATTAGTGTTTATTTGAAATTGGTCATAAACCTGTTCACTCAGCATGCAAGTAAAGCATTCAATTGAAAAAGTGTTGTAAGACACTAAGGCAGAAGAAAGTAACTTATAAACTCCTTAAGACTTGACAATATTATGGTAAATAAGGAAGTGCAGCATATTGTGACAACCCTTGCTGCTTGGTTTTAGAACCTGCACTCAGCCCCTCATAGTGGCTGCATCGCATGATTCATAGTTTGAGGTAGAAACAAAACAAAACTGTAATACAATTGGCCTGGGCTAGGCCATTAGTTTTCTACTTATTACGCATAAAATATGGTTTTTAATGGGTTCAAGAAACATGGCGACGATATGAAATTTTTTGTTGTATCTGACAAACATACAATGGGATCATTTAACAAGTTCTTCATAAAGTGAAATAACAACAACAATAACAACAACAACAACAACAATGCTATAATAACAGATCTGCTAGATTAGGAATCTATGCAACAAGGAAGTGGAGTTTGTATTTTCTGCTAGGAAGTCCTTGATTTTTCTTTTCGATATATTGATATATAAAGTGGTTCGCTTAGAATATAAAAGGGTTAGAACATAGCACAAAATAGAGACCACTGTGATTAATCTTATTTTAATGATCGCATGATCATATAATATCGGGTTTAAAACAGAGGGGAAAAAATGGTGTTGTATGAAACCATAAATTAGTGTTGTGAACAATGTTCAAACCAACCCCATCTGCACCTGTCAATCCCCTTCAGCAACGCTGTCGGATTATTATCGATCGTGCTTCTTATACTACAGTAAATACAGTCCTTCAGGAAGCCATTACACCAATGTTTACTATACACATTAATCATACTTCAATCGTACTATTACACGCAATGTTTCCAGTAATGAATACATCAGTATTTTTACATGCTACTCTCATGTTGTTATAGTATTTAATACTATGGTGGCTGCAAAACTATGCTATGATTGCAGTTAAATAGTAACCAATTTTGTTTACAGTTTTGTGTTTAAAATTTCGCGCAGCTGTATCCTATTGTATGTGCAGTAATATTAATTTTCATTCCACACTCAACACGTCACTCTTGGTAACAATAAAATGATATTTCATCGCTTTGGCTATATCTTTCTACGCTCTAATTTTCCACTATTTTTTTTTTTCTATGGCTCGACAGCCCTATATGGGCTTGGGCCTCCTCGTTTCGTCGAGGTTTCATGATCACACATTTGAGACACACCACAGTCGGTAGGAACTCCTCTGGACGAGGGACCAGCTCGTCGCAGAGACCTCTACCTGACAACACACAACACTCACACATCCATGCCCCCGGTGGGATTCGAACACACGATCCTAGGAAGCGAGCGGCCTTAGACCCACGCCTTAGACCGCACGGCCACTGGGATCGGCCTAATTTTCCACTATCATGCCTTAAATACGTTTCCTTAATGTGTATATTTTCATGTTTATATTTATTTAATTGTTAATAATATAATTGGAAACTTAAATATGGGGTTAAAATAATTAGGTTTATTTTTTTTTTTAAGTCGTCCTCTTCTACCTACTCCGGTTTCCCGTTTCAGTGTCGAGGTTTGTAACTCCTTTTGATCACAATGAGAGACACACCACAGTCGGTAGGACTCCACTGGACGAGGGATCGGCTCGTCGCAGAGGCCTCTACCTGACAACAACACAACACTCACACGAGACAGACATCCATGCCACCGGTGGGATTCGAACCCACGATCCTAGCAAGCGAGCGGCCGAAGACCCACGCCTTAGACCGCACGGCCGCTGGATCGGCATAATTAGGTTTATAATTAGGTTTATAATAATATTAATACCAAATAAGTCAACTAACGTGAATGTGCAAATTAGGTACACTTATCCTTGTATTCAACATTTAAGTTTGAGCTACTTGCACCGAAACACGTAGATACCATACTAGCAGAATTTATTATTAAAAAGGTACTGTGCTGAGTGTTAAAAATAAATTTGTAAGTTTTTTAAATGCGTTAATTAACAAGGCTGTCAATCGGTAAGTTTATATAGCGTCGGTAAAAATTGATATTCGTACCTCAACATAAAAAAAGTATTACTGCAGGTCAATCGTAACATGTAACATCAGCATTTCTGTCGTGATAACCTGTGAATCAAGTATGTTGTCTGAGACTAAATCATTCAGTCTATATACGAATTTAAAAATTGTCTTGATTTATAGGATTTAAACCGTACAACACTGAATGCAATTGGGGTCTGTGTAATTCCATAAGCCATGTGACCATCACGGTCAAATTACTCCGGAACACAAATCGTGCACAAGAGCCAACTATCTGTTAATTCAGTGTCGATCTGTGAGGTACACTCGAAACGACATGGAGCTGAGAGCAATCGTGAACTGCACGGAATAAACTCTGTTACTGAAATGTCCCTTGTAACGAATTCAGGACTGCTCCGTGTCTACAGATTAGCCCACAGCTGTGGGGATATTCCAGTCTTTTATCCCGGATCTCGCACAAGAGGTCAAAGGTTGAAAAGTTAATGCTTTCATGACGGACCTATAAATACTAAGTTTTCTTCTTCGGTAAACTAAGCATACACGACATACTTTAGCTGTGCTTTGGATCTGAAACAGTGTTAGCCAGCGTCTCTCTGCCTTCCGACGCCAGGATTTCAACATTTCGAAAAAAAAATGATAAAACGTTAAATATCAATAAGGAGTTCATTTAAGAATTTTCTGAATAGTCGATGAGTCCGCATACCATCGGAACCCTAGACAGCTGCCTCTTTCAAGTCCAGTTTCTCCCCCTACCCCAGCGATATAGGCCTAAATGATATGGAATTGTTTCAGAAAGAAAGTGTATATGTGTACTTGTATACTTACATAACACATATACATACATACGCAAACATATAGGCCTATATGTAATTACTCGTACTTGTGTACAGTTGTCCCTGGCTTTTCGCGGATTCGTACTTTCCGGTATCGCAAATTCGCGGGATGGCCCAAAGAATAAAAATAAAAAATTCCCTTAACTCTCCAGAACATTCTAAGGTGTGGGTCTGCGGCCGCTCGCTTGCGGGGATTGCGGGTTCGAATCCCAGTGGGGACATGGATGTCTGTCTCTTGTGAGTGTTATGTGTTGTCAGGTAGAGGTCTCTGTGTTCGGCTGATCACTCGTCCAGAGGAGTCCTACCGAGTGTGGTGTCTGTGATCTCGAAACTTGAACAATTAGGAGGCCTAGGCCCACTAGGGATGTCGAGCCATGAAAAAAAATGAACTTGTCTTAGTAGCTACATAAATTAGCAACGTCTGTCTATGTCTAGCATACGCAATTGTACATACATATACATATATGACACAAGTGCTGACAGGTCTATAACCTGTTCAAATTGAGAAATTGTCAAGGTGCTGTAGAGTTCACAAGGATGTTTCAAGCTTGATGCTGTGCCAGTTCGTAGGCAGTTTTATTCAAATTAAATTCGCCAGAATTAACATAAGCATATATGTAACACCTTTACAAACACATTAACATTCCAAAATTGTGCACGAAGGCACAGTCGTGATAAACATTCATGAACAAGTCCAAGTGCTAAACAGAATACCTCTGACACGTCATTTTAAATCAGGCATGACCATCATAGGCCTAAACAAATGAACTAGCTCCAATTGACGCAGGTTTAAAGACAGTTCGTGTTTCATGTAACGTGTCTTCTACCAGAATTAATGTTCTTCTTTAATGGAAATATTTCTTCACCTTCCCTGACATGAAATCATAAACTTGCTGACATTCTGCATACTCAGCTCTACAAAGCTAAATGTGCCATACGTGATTCTGTTTGCACAAACACTTGGTAACAAGACCTTGAATCTGAACACATAACAAAGCGTGCAAGCACAAGATATGACTGTAATCAGAGGACGACGTACGCAGAACCCTGCAACCGTTGGCGTTATCACCTCTGTGACTCACATCAAGACAGTCTGTTTCACCCAGCATGGACTGCAATAGCCTGGTAAAATGGTCCACAGTTATGTTTCGAGGAATCACACGAATCACACGTAGGCGATGTCTAGCCTTGCATAGTGGTTCCTAGCGGTGACTGCCACAGTCTAAGTTAATCCAGCGGCAGTTTTAACAAAACACACTTCTATGATTTTAGGTGCGTTCGCAAAATTGCGAAAAGCGACTATTACCTTCGTCATGTCTGTCTGTCAGTCCGTCTTCCTGTCCGCATGGAACAACTCGGCTCCCACTGGACGGATTTTCATGAAATTTGATATTTGACTATTTGTCGAATACCTGTCGATAAAATTCAAGTTTCGATAAATTCTGACAAAGAACGATGGATATTTTACATGAACAGCTATGTACATTTATGATACTGTCCCGCTTAATTCTTCTTAGAATGAGAAATGTATCTGACAGAAAATGCAGAGAAACTCCAAACGCATGTTTTACGTAGAATAACCTTTTTCCGAAAACCGTGCCGTTTATGAGATAATGTGGAAAAATATGGTAGAGCCAGACAAGCCACTGATGACAACATAACACGGCGCATGCGCTTTGCATGCCGGATAACTAAGGCTACAGATACACACTCAGAATATGTAATACTTATTGCTTTTCCACGGCAACAATGGTTACGCGAAAGAGCCTCAGTGTTACGTTATACGTACATTGCCTACGAACACAAAACTCTCCATTAGAATAATCCTGCGCTTTGTACGTCTACTGCGTAATGCACAAACACAAACTACTTTATAGTTTTCATTATTATCGATGTATTCCCCTACACGTGTTTCGGTCCGTAGACCATCTTCAGGGGGATAACAAGCTACTACACTTCACATCACATGTTAAAAGGCCCCGAAGAGCACACTTGTCTCAGTTTTAAGTTATAAAACATTTGAATTTGTAAAATATGTAAAACTGTAAAACTTATAATTTTATCGTATAAGTTAAAGTCAAAATTTAAAATAGCAGCGTTAGTCACTGGATGCACAGAATCATGGTATTGTATTTGTTGTTGATTATAAGCTGTAATATAAATAAAAAAATATAGTCAGAAATATTCTATCTGTATTGATTATTACCCCCCTGAAGATGGTCTACGGACCGAAACACGTGTAAGGGAATACATCGATAATAATAAAAACTATAAAGTAGTTTGTGTTTGTGCATTTGTTGGTTAACTGAATACTAAGTGAAAATGCACGGTGAAAGCAATATAAAAAAAATATTCTAGCTTATTTATTCTGTTATAAAGCCATTGTTTACCTCTGTCATTTGACCATTACTGTGCTTAGTTACATAGACATTTATTTTTAATACAATGTAATTTGTTACACCCCTCGACATTTCGTAAACATGCTAATTCTTCCGTTTTCCCCTTCCCTGTCGTAGATATAATGCTAGTCGAGTATTGTACACACTAAACAAGAAGCATCCCCTAAACACAAAACTGTGCAACGCTACAGGTCGTAAGCGAGGAGAGTGTTTTCATTCATTCATTCATCCTTCTATGACGTTGATAGGAATTTATGCAGATACAAATACTCATACATGTATTTACGTTTCGCTCATTGTCTTTCTTGGACTGAACTCTTGTGGTATAAACTCTGACTTTGAATCTTAAACAAGCATCAAAATGCGAGCTCATAGTTGAGAAACTAGTTACGAATAAAAACATATATGTAGAGTGTAAGGTAATTCGACGACAGATTTTTAGGGATGATAGAACAGATCAAAACAATGTATCGGAAATGCTTTGTTTCGTCGCTACACGCAGAACCGTGAACACTTTCGGTTTGGAAGGATAAATTGCATGTTGCTCTGGAACCGAATAGTCTACTTAAATTTATTGCTCTGGACATGGAGTTCAGTGAAGTAAAAATATCTAATGATTAAGAAGAATAAACTTTCCTCGTGAAATTACAAATACAAATGAAAATCCATGCATAAATATTTGCTACATCTAAGAAAAGAATGTCATAAGCCTATTGCAAGAAATAGTAAAGTTTTCACAAAAATGTCCGAAATGCCACCCACCAAAATCATTGCACAAGAGGCATCTAAGCAACAATGTCTGCAGTTCTCTCACATTCCTGGCGTTTCTGCACAACCTGAAAGGCACCCATGATCCTTGCAATCAGTTCCTCTGCTGTTTTCATTGGGGTCCCATACACCACACTTTTAACATGACCCCAATTTTATTACCTTGCCGCTGAACGTATATATGTACCATGTACACACACACAGAGAAATAAATTCTAAATAGTTCGAATTAGAGCTTCAGATAACGTGGAAACTCTATGAATCAACATTAATTTTGCTCAGTACTTTCTGGTGTAGACTAGAAATATAAAATTAATGTAATTCTGTTCAGTGGTGGTGTATAAAAAACTATAGAAAAGAACGTTTCCTGCCTCATGACGTTTCGTTATGCACTCCGTGAAAATAACATAAATCCAACAAACTGCTATGCCTATACTTCAGTGCCATCCTTTAACCCATGTAACATACTTATGCGATCAGCAATAACATATTAACAAGAGACATTTTCAAAAATCATTTCGTGTAATTCTTCGGCTTTCATCTTCTATATCGCACACAAAAATCAACTACTTCTTTTGCAACATTATTAACACTAGAGATATCACACCGTTTAGACTCATAACTGTCTCTTCTTCCTTAAATACACATATTAAAAATGTTCCAAACATGTTGTAGATATATAATTCATGTTAAACACAAATTCTTTTATGTAGTGTCTTTTTGAGTAATTGTATTTTAATTAATATAAATTAAATGGTTTGAAATAAAATTAATTTCGCCGGAGGATTTCTGTTGTAGAATTATAAACTCGGAATGGGAATAGATTACAAAGACAGGTGTACTTACACACTACGTAAGAACTTTTGTTTGTAAGTCAATGACTATAAACATCACAATGCTGCGAAGTTTTTGTCCACAAATTTAACGTACAAAGAATGTATATTTAAAATATTTCAGCAACGTAAATTAAAATAGCATTTACAACAGAGTAACAAGTGTGCCGGATTGTAAGTCCACACAATAGGCACCGCAACTCCTTGCTCCTAAATTTAAGGATAGAGTTTATCCAAAAATAAATATAAGACATGAAACTCTGTTTTTAGCAAGTCCACCTTAGTGCATTATAATGCTGTTACAAAATCCAGTGTACACTGCCCAAAATTACGAGCTATTTTCAATAAGTAAGTTTCCATGGGTCATAAAAATTAAACGAGGAGCGACTGCAAAGTTAAAAGCAGCTCTTTTATTCCAATGAATTATAATTATTTTTTAAAGTAATAATTGGGTGCACCGACACATTTGTCCCATCTTGGCAGGAGGTTAAAAGTCCCATCTCTGTGCAAATAAGATTCTTTCAATTCCAGCCATTCACGAAAAGTCATTTCCACTTCCTCTTCATTGTGAAATATGCCAAGATTGGACAAAAGCATCAATTTGCCCGAGGATTATATTGAAAAATAATAATACTTCAGAGGAATAAATGAGCTTTATTTAATGATCTACTGATTTCTCACTTAATTTTTATTCCGTAAGAAAGTTTACTTATTGGAATTTCGTGTAAGAAATAATTTAATGTAAGAAATGGTTAATATTTTGATGTTTGAGAAAGTTACTACTCAGCGTCGCTTCTAGCAATTCTTTGTATTATAGTCCGTCGACTGACTGACGGCATGTCATGTGTGGAGTGAGACTGGACTTGATCAGCCTGAATTGAAAACGTGTAAGAGGCTGGCAGGTCTATTTCCTCGTCAAGGGAATTCTTCGTCCAGCCACCCACACACGAAATTATAAGGCTGCATATATGTGCATTTTGTAGTATGTTTTGTGGTGCCTGAAATATATTATCGCATGCATAATTGTGTTTAACATGACATGTGCAACAGTAAAGTAAGCAGATGCGTATGTGTATAACAATGGAAATGGTATACAGGCCTACGTCTTTGATGCAATATATGGGCTTTGTGTCCGGCAGGATGAAACTGAAAGATAGGTGGGAGGAATAAATTTATAAATCAAGTTTAAATTATCTGGTCTTTCTATCGGGTATTCTTCCAATGCTTGCACACCAAAGGTCAAAATCTTCATACAGAATATGTTACTGAAAGGCAGAATGCGGTCCAATCATATTGTCCGCTGTATAAAAAGTACGAAACATTTTTCTCATACGAAATTCAGCCACTCTTGCAGGAAAATATGGATACAGTTTTTCCTTAATATAACATTTAGATATTATTAATGACATCGCTGTTTTTTAATTAGCTGATCAACAAATATTCATGTCTTCTGGAATGTATCGATGTGTCGTTGGGTGTCAAATGAGCCAACGAGAAATAAACTGTAAGTAAAGAATTCTTTATGTCAGAATTAATACCAACACAGCAGGCCTTGGTGTCTGTGCTATGAAAGCACAAAGATAGTTTTGTCTCGCTTTGCTCAATTCGTTCAGGATACCACCGAATTTTTACACCTTACATTCAGCCACGTAGCTTACACGTGTCCTAAGCTGTATTTACGACTTGATATATACATATATATATATATATATATATATAAATACATATCCTTTGTACATACTGTCTACTCTGCCTTATTACTCCTTCCTAACCACTGTCGGTGTACATCCAAATTTTCGTCTCAACCCTTCCCTTTCTGTATATATCTATGTAGCTATATATGTAAGTATCTAAATATCTATCTATCTGTCTATCTATGTATATATCTGTCTGTCTGTCTGTCTGTCTGTCTGTCTGTCTGTCTGTCTAGGCTTAGTTACCTCTCTATCCAACTAACTACACAGTCGCTCTTGAGGACTTGATAGATGCCTAGCTACTGAAGAAATTCCCTGCATTTTACTGAGTGTTCATTACCTCCTTCACAACAGCCGGCTCTCACTTTCCTAAGCCAGATGAATCCAGTCCACAATCTCCCATCCTACATTTTTAAGACCTATTGTAATATTGCTATCCCATCTACCATGAAGTCTTTGAAATACTTTCATTCCTTCAGGTTTTCCTACCAAAACGTTTTCCTCTCCCACTCAAATCATAATTTTAAATAGATGTGAAGCATTTATACGTTGTTGTTCATACTACTGTCCAAATAAAACATTCCGTAGGCCGATGGTGACGTCGCCACAACACTAAATGTCAGATCTGCTGTGTATTTTACGCACTTACCGGTCTTCACGGTGTGCTTAACAACTTTGTTACAGTGCCACATATAGCAGGTGCTATAAACAAAGTAAATGAAGTGGAACTTTATGTACAAGTTTTATATTCACTGCAAGATGTTACTACCAGCCGTATGAAAGCCATAGTATAGTCCAGAATGTAACAGTACTTTTCTCTTCAATTATCACACGAGAAGCATAACCGCTTATGGTGTTGGAACAGCGCGATGTTTTGCAGGAACTCATAATTCAGTCGCGATATAATGTATTGCTTGATGGGTAACCTAACTGTTATGCATTACCTACATAACAATCTTATCATGAAGCTCGGTTTAATCTCGCCCCTTCTCATGAATCATTATATACAAGAACAAGATGTGCACGATAAAAATACCATAAATCAGATGAGTGGTTAATGAAATTGACATGACTATATGCATGGGTTCATTTCATTAGATGCAGAAAGGGGCATAAAAATATAGTTATAGAACTGACCAGGGTTTTCTATTCCTCAGAACAGAATAAATAAATTTAGAATTTATTCGTAATGTTCAGTATTATAATTATAATTTATTTAACGTAAACATCGCACCGCCCAGCAAAATAGGTGAAGTTATGCAACACATACTTTGGTCTTCCTCAACTACCCCTTCGGTGCAATCTGAGTAGCTACGCTCTAACGATCTCGGCCACTGAGGTTGCATGCTAAACAACAGTTAGTTTCTTGAACATATAGTGATCTGAGGTATTTATTTTTTCGCTATATTTGAGAACTGCCAAAAGATATCAATAGATATTACCTTAAAATTAATTAATGTGGGCTGCCCAACAAACTGAAATACTAATTATGCAAATGGGTGAACGAATTCATTTTTGTAATTATCGTTGCATTAAATGTATTTCTTTGGGCGGTGTAGATTGTCATTTGTTACCAAAGATCGGCATTTGTTACCAGCTGCCAACCTACGCCGCACAACTGCACAGAGGAGCGGACGCCAGAAAGACACAGCGGCATGTTTGTAATCGTTCGAATTACTGGTATGTGCAAATGTCAGACTATTAGATAATATTCATTCGAATATGCCCCTTTTTTGCGTGGATACGAGGATATTAGGTTAAGACGATGATCCATGAGTAAGAAGTTCTTGTGTACAGAGTTCGTGACGTTAATCATAATTCCAGAGTACATAAGCCTGCTTCCAGCTCAGTTTTCGCTTCGGTGAAATTAGGTACAAAGGTGAAGTAGTTTTAATTTCTAATAAGCAATCCAGCAAAACATCAGACACCACCATAAAATGATTAGTAGCTTCAAAATAATATGGTAACATTTGTCGTTTTCTGGTAAGTTTAAGTGTGATAGTCACGCCTATATTTTATTTCTTTTCCTATGGCTCGACAGCCCTATATGGGCCTGGGCCTCCTCGTTTCGTCGAGGTTTCATGGTCACACACATTTGAGACACACCACAGTCGGTAGGACTCCTCTGTACGAGGGACCAGCTCGTCGCAGAGACCTCTACCTGACAACACACAACACTCACAAGAGACAGACATCCATGCCCCGGTGGGATTAGAACCCACGATCCTAGTAAGCGAGCGGCCGATGACCCACGCCTTAGACTGCACGGCCGCTGGGATCAGCCTATATTTGAATAGTGTGTGTTAATTAGACGTTATTCTCTACAGTTAAATATTAAGCGAACTTTTGTATTATCACTGCAGCCTTATAATGACAATGAATCAACAAAATACACCTAGAAGTAAGTACAGTTCCTCGTCATCCAACATTTCCTGCCATTGTTGTGCACCTCTACTGGAGGAGAGGAACAGACTTGCTAGCAGTGCAGCCGATATTATTGTAGTTCTCTGAATGTGTATTGCAGTCTGAGGAACAGGTAGTCACACCGGTCATATCAGGTAAATGAACAAAATTTCATTTAATTTCCTTGTCACTGTGTTTTCTTACGAAGCAAGCAGTAACACTGTTCAATAACATACGTGTAACTGCAGTTGCATTGCTCATTTCGTTCATTCTATCCTATTAAATAGTAAGAACATTCTTCTTCAGCTTATTATCATGGCTATTTATGTTCGTAAAGTAAGGTAGCGTCCAATTATGGACATATGTAAATAAATGGGTTCAAGATCATTACATATATCAATTTTCTCATGTTTCTGCCAAAGTTCGGATCATAAATTATTTCTTTCGGCCGAGCTCCAGAATCTTTCTTTATTCTAGGTTTTGAGAAAATAAAGTTCTGAAAAACACTGTCCCAGACACACAGCGTCTAATAATAGAGTGTCAAGTGAATAATCAATTGTAAAGTGTGGAAGAAATCGGTCGTAGCCCAATTACATTTATTATCGGCAACGGTGGGACTGAGGTAGACATGTTCTACACTTGGTTAACGATTGTGCCTCGGTCTAGCTCTATTCACCTGGTAACGGGGTGCATTTTATTCTGGATTAAAACGACCCGTTTGTGAATCTGACCAACCACCTCCATCTAGTCCCAACGTTAAGAATGAGTGGAGGTGTAATTTCACTCCCCCATACGCATTAATGGCGTGCATAGGGACAATTTTTACTTTGCCATTATAGTCTTGGTAACTAGAACCCGCAAGCAGTCACGGATTAAGCTTCAGAATGACAACGACCCGAGAACCATCAGATGAAAAACAACACAAGAAGAAGATACAGTTTCATGAATTCGTATCATGTACACACACTGCCTCTTATGTACGCTCAGTCATGTCTCAACCACACCTACGTAGATTTATTTTTTCTTTTTTCTTCATCCGGAGTCCAAGCAGAAAATGCTTCACGACTCTTCGCCACCATCACTCTTTCGACTTTGACGCAATTCTAATAGAGTTTGAAAGACAAAGTGTGTACATATCTAATAGAGAACGAAACATTAACTGGTGAGGTAAGGTGAAGAGCCAGAGTAGCCCATGGCGGTTTCCAGGTTATGGGACAAGATATCCTTTCCCTTCCTTTTGTTCTCTTTCCCCCATCTTAATCCTTTTCTTCCTCTCAAAGTCGCTACGTAGACTTCTACAGCCTTGTGTGATTACTGCATATTTAAAAACACTGAGTGTTCAATTTTTACTTATTTTAAAAACAGCATCTATTTAAACAAAATAAAGAAACGGAAACGAATCATCATATAGGTCAATGTTTCGGTCATGCACTCAGGTCCTGGAATTTAATTTCATTATTGACCAAATGGAATCAGAACTGACAGAAATAAATTCATGCAACGAAAAATGGCATTAACCCACCCAAGTGCAGATATTGTATATAAGTTAGTGTTTAGTGCCTCTAAAGTTGAATAAGATCAGTACAGACACCAACTCTTCAACAGATCTAAGATCGTATACAACGTAATACACTCAGTGTAACAGCACTTCTGCACTTTGTCCATTGTCTCGTATTCAGAAAAGGAACACAATGTTTCGGAAAGCGTGTGTTTCCGTCGTCAGGTAGAAGGAAGGGGAGGTATCTATTGAGTTCCGACGGACAGAAAGGATTTTTCTTAGTCACTGCGGACTTTGTTAGAAACATAAAACTGGCGATTGCTTCATAGTTTATGCAGTGAGTTAGGCCCTAGCCGATCCCGGAGGCCTCGCCATCTAACGCGTGGGTCTACGGTCGCTTGCTTGCTGGGATTGCGGTTTCGAATCCCGCGGGGGCATGGATGTCTGCCTCTTGTAAATATTGTGTGTTGTCAGGCAGAGGTCTCTGTGACGGGCCGATCCCTCGTTCAGGGGAGTCCTACTGAATGTCTGTGTGTGTGTGTCATTGAGTTTGATCAGGTGCAACAATAATCCTCTACACATACAGTGAGTGGGTAAAGGAGGTCACACGAAACAAAGAAAGATTTAGGCCCTATAATTGTGAAGTATGAGGAAATTAAAGATTTTAATTAACTACTTACTTAGAAGTTTGTACACGCTTTTAAGTGAGTGAGAACACGCATAGCGAAATGAAACAAGAGTCCGTCACATGTGTTTCTGTGTGTATGTGGACATTTGGAATTTCGGGAATGTTTGGTCTATAATGCGAGTACATGAACGGTCAGATGTGTTCGAAGCAGCAAACATTATTCGAAGTACAGCATGCAGAAACTAACAAAGCTCATGTAGCCTTCCACTAAAATAACTGCCATTGGATACAGTTATATGCAAAAGTAAAGTAGGCCTATATATTTCGCCTATAAAACTGAAATATTTTCCGGTTACGTAGAATATTTTACCTGCTGGTTTGGATGAACTTTTTGTTTATTGAAGGTCCCGCAGCAGATGCTACGCACACACCGCTGCCTGAAGGTTTATTGTGCAACCCTGTGATGAAGATGATAAAGTTTTTTCTGCTTTTCCATTGTAATGGAGCACCGATGGAATGAAATTTACAGGGGAAAACCGAAGTATTAGGAGAGAAACCTGTCCCAGTGCCACTTTGTCCACCACAAATCCCAAATGGACCGACCCGAACCCGGGCATCCGCGCTGAGAGACCGGCGACTAACCGCCTGAGCCATGGCACGGCCTTGAATGAACTTATGATGTCAGTTCGTATCTTCGTGGTACTTCAGTCGCAGTCCATGAGGCTCATAATATCTGAACCTTAATCGACACCACGTTAGAGGTAGGAAATGGTGGGTCCTTTTTCAGGACAAACCTAACACTCGTAAGTAGTTCAATTGTCGTCATCCATAGCAATATCGCTCGTATGTACAGTGAACAAATCTGTTGTCTCATATTCACACACGAGGTGCGAGCCAAAAGTTTCAGGCCTGAGTCAATGAAGCAATTGTAGGCTTTTTTTTTAGTTCTAGGTCGGTCCTGTCCTCTTCAAAGTAGTCTCCTTTGGAGTTCAGACATCGGACCAATCGCCTCTTCCTCTTCCATTGCTGCAAGGACTTTTACAACTCCCGTTTCATGACAATGCCCAAAACCGGTTGCAATTCAGCGAATTTTGTGCAATTGGTTTTTCATATTTATCTATCAACTGTTGTGATCTTAGAAAGGAAGTGTTTCTCCTTTTTGGTCTTATCTTGCAGGTCCTTGCACACAGGAATTCGGTTTTATTTCTAGTCATCATTTAGCAGACGGGACCCAAATTGTGTGGCAATTGAGTTGAGTTGACCACCTACCCCATCTAGTGCCAGGGTTAAAGAAAGAGTAGAGCTATACCTCTACTCGCCCTCTGGGCCTTCGTGGCCTGTTCTGGGGAGAACTTTATTTTTACTTTACTAGTCGTTTGAAGGGGGAAGACTTTGAAAACCCACTGTCTCGGAAAATCGTGGTGCGAACTATAATTTAATATTTCTGTGACAAAGTATCAGTAGACATAGGCTATTGAGTTTACAAAG
Organism: Reticulitermes speratus; assembly: GCA_021186555.1. NCBI lineage: Eukaryota > Metazoa > Arthropoda > Insecta > Blattodea > Rhinotermitidae > Reticulitermes > Reticulitermes speratus. The sequence continues at coordinate 8,789,487 of JAJKFL010000039.1, read as the reverse complement.
TGCTAATTAACGTTTTGGTAGAACCTGGAAATATTAACAAATGCGAGTGTGTTACAAGTAATGCATTCCTCGTTATGTCGTCTTATGAAAGAAGAAAGAAACATGCTTCTAACTTGTTACCTGGAGACAAAATAATTGAATTAGCTTGAGGCTAATATTCTTAAATGCAATCATTCTGAAATTTGGGGTGTCAAAATACAAACAGTACAATTAAATCCTTTAAGCCAGAAATTAGTTCAAATAATATTTAAAAATTCAAGTCTTGCCTCACAAAACACCTTCCCTTTACAGGGGCCAATAGCTTTATATTCTTTATTCTCAGATCGTAAGAAACCGTTAACTCACTTCGTGGGATAAATACAGGTGTTTAACGTTAAAGCAGGTGGTACATATAGTTACCAAAACGTTTTAAAATATTAAATAGCTTTTTAATATTGACAATGTGTAAACTTGTAGATAATGTACATCAGCAGCTTTTTATGACAGAAGATTTTCACACAAAATATTTCAAGGCACTTTTATGAGATTTTTGTAAAGAGACCTACAATGAAAGCAATGCAGAGGTTGTCTCTCTCTCTTTCTCTGTCTTTCATCTATGAATGTAGCTGTACGTAAGTGACTTGGATGTGATGATGTATTTAGGGTCTACAGTGAAAGTTGTGGAAATAGTTTAATCTTGATTCGTATTGGTTAAATACAGCCCCCAAATTACCCCACTTTCAAACTGAACTACATCTGTTATCTAATAAAATGTTAGTACCTGAGGAAAAACATAAGCCGAGACTTCTTTAAAGCTTCTAATTTTATATCAAATATATTTCGATGTAATCAGCTTGGAGCTTTCTTTCTCACTCATATTAAATCTTTAAGGCAATGCAGTTACTGAATGTACTGCCTGCTCTAATGTTAAAGATGCTGAAGTTTTCTCACAGAATTCACTTATTACATTTCACAAAATTCTAAGGATAGACAGCGATTATTTCTCTATACAACCTTAACCGTCTGGTCTTTGTAATGGGAACACATTGCATTTTCCACACAAAATTTTAGAGCATTATTTGGATGCAGGTTATGCTTCAAAGAAACTTGTTTAGAGACAAAGGTAGAAATTTGTTTAGAGACAAAGTCAGATGTATAGGAAGGTAGGTTTATTCATGTGTCGAATATGGTTGGTCGTTTTTATAAATCACCATTAGCGGTGTAGGGGTTACGTCTGCAGCCTAACCTCTGGCTACACATTAACTTTTTTATCACACACTTTCACTAAGTTATTGATAAACACAGCTTATTCTTAGCACTTATAATTTATTCATCATGCACCTTTTGTAAGTTCAAATTCTTTTTGCGCTTTCATTTTGCTTCCTATACACACACGGTTGAGTTCCAAATTGGATGCAGACATGAAAAGTGGTTCCTTAATGAGATTTGAGGTGGCACCAAAAACATTTTGTTCTTGATTGTTGACTCACTTGCCCGACCTTTCCAATCCATTTGTTTATTTATAACCATTGACTTTTTATATGACCCTGCTTACTATGTGTACATAGATGGGGTTTCATTCGTCGCGGCAGAAGAACCAAAAAGAATAATCAAAAGCAGCATTAAGAGCCTGTCCTGCGTAATTGTTATTCTCTTAAAAGTCCTTTGTACTGTTATAACGTATCGAATCCACTGTGGAGAAAAACCAGGGGTGCAGAGGACGGAAAGTGACATCTACATGCAGACTCAACTTTCATTATCTCAAAGATACAAGGTGTCTTCTAAACGTCGGGAACTATCTGCCAGTCGGCATGGCCTTAAGTTTTGGAATATATAAATGTTAATTATATCGCTGTGAAAATACCAAATCTCGCATAAAATGTACACCAACAAGACACAAATTAAAATATTCGCAACAGACCATAAGGAATAAGAAATACTTTTCTTGTATCAAAATTCCGTTACTAATATAGATAAATTTACAAGAAATTTGGTATTATCAGCATGTCATCCATATTCGTGCTTTGTAATCTCCTGAAATTGATAAGACAAAGTCTCCCAGACTTAGGTTGTGTGGCATTTAAAGTCAGCATAATTCTGTCAGTGCAGTCGGTCTCCCTGTTTACCATCAAATCCAGGACATTCAGAAAAGAAAGTAACCATTGCAATTACCAAGTTTCGACCTTGCTACTCGTTGTTACAAACGTGAGAATTTTACACACTGCAATATGTACGTTGGAGCATTTTTTTATATTTAAGATAAGCAATATGAATTTGTATTGGTGTAGTATATGCAGAGATATTGCCTGTGTTAATATATAGTTGGCCGATCCCAGTGGCCGCGCGGTCTAAGGCGTGGGTCTACGGCCGCTCGCTTACTGGGATTGTGGGTTCAAATTCCGCCGACGGCATGGATATCTGTCTCTTGTGAGTGTTGTGTGTTGTCAGGTAGAGGTCTCTGCGACGGGCTGATCATTCGTCCAGAGGAGTCCTACCGAGTGTGGTGTGTATCAAGTGTGATCGTGAAGTCTCGAAAAATGAGGCGGCCTAGGCCCCCAAGGGGCTGTCGAGCCATTGGGAAGAATATATATATTTATAGTTGTGGTGTGTTATTACTTGGGTTTAATTAAAATTCAACCTTTTATAATCCAAAGAGTAACAGGCCAGTTCCCAACAAAATTATCCAGACATAGAGATCGTAATTTTGAAGCCTCAGATTCTGTCGTGCAGCCTATTAACTTAATAAACTTCTTCAACTTGAAACAATTACAATTAACAGCAAGTCTAGCATAAACGTTATCCTTCCTGCTTGCATACATTGCTACAATAAACTGCATTTACAATCGAAGTCAAAGGCGTTTAGAAATTTTTATGTTTCAGACAGGTTTCCGCTAATGAAGGGTATTTCTAGATAATAAACGTTGTGCGATATTTGAGGTTCTCACAGCGGTGTTGACGAAGATTCAAGTCTTCCGGGATCGACAGGGCTACATATTCCAGAAGAACTGAATCTTCAATACATAGGCTTAGCCTTTGAATTTGCGTAAACATATTTGTGATCCTACCTACAATTCATAAATCACTATGACACAATAAAGCAATTAGAAAAGAAATAAGCTGATACCGGTAGCCATGCGGTCTAAGATGTAGGTCTAAGGCCGTTCGATTGCTGGGATCGCGGTTTCGAATCCCCTAAGAGCATAGATGTTCGTCTGTTGTGTTGTGTAGGTGCCTCTGCGACGAGCTGATAACTCATTTAGAGGTGTTATAGTGTGTGTGTATGTGTGTGTGTGTGTGTGTGTGTGTGTGTCTAACTGTGTGATTTACAAACCTCAAAATGGCGGCCTAGGCCCGATTTGGACTGCAGCACCACAGAAAAAGAAACAAGGAGCAGTGTGAAGAATCCACAACGCCTACTGTCCTTGAAATACTCCAATCTATGAGTTCTGTCCAACAACAATTAACGATAAATATTGCTATGTTTTACTAATCCGATTCGCTACATAACTTTCATTATCAGCATTAGGTGCACGGGATGCCAATGATAACCAGTGGCCTTTAATAACAGTTTGGCCCACTTCGACAAAATAATTGTCCTACTGTACAATTATACTGATGTATACTGACAGCCATACGTAACGTCAGTTGTAATCGAGACAAGGAGTGACTTCACAGAGATGGCTGTCAGTATACTGATGTATACTGACAGCCATACGTAACGTCAGTTGTAATTGAGAAAAGGAGTGACTTCATGGCTGTCAGTATACTGATGTATACTGACAGCCATACGTAACGTCAGTTGTAATCGAGACAAGGAGTGACTTCACAGAGATGGCTGTCAGTATACTGATGTATACTGACAGCCATACGTAACGTCAGTTGTAATTGAGAAAAGGAGTGACTTCATGGCTGTCAGTATACTGATGTATACTGACAGCCATACGTAACGTTAGTTGTAATCGAGAAAAGGAGTGACTTCACAGAGATTAACCACATAACATTTTGCCATTTTATGTTTTATTATTTTAATTTAATTTTAAGAAGAGATGTAAAGCATTGTGCCCAGGATATCTTGCTAAAGATATTCGGTTCAAGATGCATTAAACACCGAAAAATCCAGAGAATCTGTAATATGAAAGATGTTCCCGAAACAAGGTGTTGTGTATGACTTCACGTTATATTTAGTGACCCTAAATTCGTTAAATTTGCTATAAATGACTTTAAAATTGGCACCGTCTATTGTTATGTTTAAAAAATGTTCAGTATAGATTTTCGTACACATCGTACTGTTCTGGTTTCTTTGTGTATGTAACTGCGTTACACGAACTTCATAACTGTCACCAAACACAAAACTGAATAGCAGTTTCGTACACATCGTACGCCTACTGTTCTGGTCTCTTTGTGTATGTAACTGCGTTACACGAACTTCATAACTGTCACCAAACACAAAACTGAATAGCAGTTTCGTACACATCGTACGCCTACTTTTCTGGTCTCTTTGTGTATGTAACTGCGTTACACGAACTTCATAACTGTCACCAAACACAAAACTGAATAGCAGTTTCGTACACATCGTACGCCTACTGTTCTGGTCTCTTTGTGTATGTAACTGCGTTACACGAACTTCATAACTGTCACCAAACACAAAACTGAATAGCAGTTTCGTACACATCGTACGCCTACTGTTCTGGTCTCTTTGTGTATGTAACTGCGTTACACAAACTTCATAACTGTCACCAAACACAAAACTGAATAGCAGTTTCGTACACATCGTACGCCTACTGTTCTGGTCTCTTTGTGTATGTAACTGCGTTACACGAACTTCATAACTGTCACCAAACACAAAACTGAATAGCAGTTTCGTACACATCGTACGCCTACTGTTCTGGTCTCTTTGTGTATGTAACTGCGTTACACGAACTTCATAACTGTCACCAAACACAAAACTGAATAGCAGTTTCGTACACATCGTACTGTTCTGGTCTCTTTGTTTATGTAACTGCGTTACACGAACTTCATAACTGTCACCAAACACAAAACTGAATAGCAGTTTCGTACACATCGTACTGTTCTGGTCTCTTTGTGTATGTAACTGCGTCACACGAACTTCATAACTGTCACCAAACGCAAAACTGAATAGCAGTTTCGTACACATCGTACTGTTCTGGTCTCTTTGTGTATGTAACTACGTTACACGAACTTCATAACTGTCACCAAACGCAAAACTGAATAGCAGTTTCGTACACATCGTACTGTTCTGGTCTCTTTGTTTATGTAACTGCGTTACACGAACTTCATAACTGTCACCAAACACAAAACTGAATAGCAGTTTCGTACACATCGTACTGTTCTGGTCTCTTTGTTTATGTAACTGCGTTACACGAACTTCATAACTGTCAACAAACACAAAACTGAATAGCAGTTTCGTACACATCGTACTGTTCTGGTCTCTTTGTTTATGTAACTGCGTTACACGAACTTCATAACTGTCACCAAACACAAAACTGAATAGCAGTTTCGTACACATCGTACTGTTCTGGTCTCTTTGTTTATGTAACTGCGTTACACGAACTTCATAACTGTCACCAAACACAAAACTGAATAGCAGTTTCGTACACATCGTACTGTTCTGGTCTCTTTGTTTATGTAACTGCGTTACACGAACTTCATAACTGTCAACAAACACAAAACTGAATAGCAGTTTCGTACACATCGTACTGTTCTGGTCTCTTTGTGTATGTAACTGCGTCACACGAACTTCATAACTGTCACCAAACACAAAACTGAATAGCAGTTTCGCTCTTCTACCGCATTTTTATTACAGTGTAACAATTTCAAAAATCGTTTTCACGCCATATTAACCTTCAGAGATTGGTTGCTGCATAAAAAAAGTAAGGTTAAGTACTCTATTTGTACGGCACGCTAATACATTTTTTACCTTAAAAATTGCTACAGTGTTTAGTAAATTAAAACTCCGACTCCACCACCCTAACGATTTTGGAAGTCAGAATATTAACTAAAACGTGTATTTATGTTTAATTAAACATCACATCATGAAGGCATATGGAAGAGTGGAGGTACAGCTCCACACCATCTTTGACTGCGACACCAGCTGGTGAATGGTCAGCTTTACGCCCCAGCAGCTTTAACCCCACTACTCACTAAATAACAGACTGGATTTGGCCCTAGAGTCGGTCTGCACGCTTAGGAAGTGATAAAATATCTTGCGCCTTATGGGAATTGAACAGCGATTCATCGGTCGACACCATTGCCAGTCTGCTATAACGACTGAGATTGTGAGTCTCAGTTTTGAGAGTGTTATAAAGTAAAAAATAATTACTATTCGTCAGGCCGTAGCTCTAAGTCACCTGTTATTGTGACACTGTGTTTAAAAATATCAAAATCTTGAAGAATCACAAAAGCGCAAGCGTGTTACAGTAGGTGCAGCCGTCAAGAGCTTAGAAAACGCCTTGCTTCTGCACTGCAGCTATCTCAGTCAGTTTCAGCCTTCAACAAATCTACGGTCATTACTGTACTTCGTAAAGCAATGTTATTATTTCTTAGCACCAGATGAATGTGTACAGCCTTACAGCTGATATCTGTTTAGCCCAGACCACAGCTAAGTTCCCAGTAACAGATGAGACAGCGGTTTGCCTTTCGTTGACCACAGTATTCACACGTGAGTATCCTTTCTCGGGAGACTCCTGATAATTAAGCTTCCCAACAAAACAAACAAAAGGCGTGCCCGAAGAATCTTCTCACCATGCACTGGGCCATTCTGTAATTTGAAGGTTAAGTGCTTCTGCCTCCAGCGAGGGCTTCTTCATGACCCTCGCCTACGTATCAAGCGATTCTACATGTCTTCAGTGGCGTTCAACTGCATCAGCTTATATTTACCACGTTAACTCAAACTGCTCAACTAACTGCTGGGTTACTAGCATCATTACATTGCATAGCCGCTGCTTCCATGTTCAGGATAGGAAATGAGGGCAGCAGATTCTTCCGAGATGTTGTTATTTTTATATCCATCTTTCGGGGTTGCAGTCCTAATACTTACCGGACGAATAATCTCAAATATAATATAGAATATTTTGTAGAAGGAAATTAAAACCGTCATACGCGATAGCAGTAAGTAGCAAAAGAGACACTGTACAAGGTAGTGTTTTTTTTTGTTGTGTAGAGTTTTTCACTACGGCTACAATTCTGGAAGTATGCTACTTGGCACCCATGGTTAAGTTCCTGCGCGTAAGGCACAATGGCAGTTGGTGAATGGAAAAACTGATGACAAATGTTTGTATTGTTCTCTTGCTGTAACTAAGAAATGCTAATAAAACATACACCAACTGGATACACTTTATTTAAAAAACTGTATAGTTTTTTAAAACATATTTAAAAACTTTTTAAAACCCGACATATGTTTCGGCTCCTATAGAGCCATCTTCAGGGGTTTACCGTCGCTAAAACTGCATATACTAAAACGTCCCTTTCATTGGTTCACTCTTAGGCAAGGTTTTTCACTTTTTCACTGCTTTGTATGCACAGGCACTACTTGTTATTCGTACTATAATAATATGTTAATGTTGATGCATCCAGTTGATGTATGTAAATAGTGACTGTGAAAAGATGCACGGTGATTACAGAATAAAGTATGCTAATAAAAAATGTTATATAGGAAAATTTTATATAGAGACACTGTCCTATGTGTCATTATCTAGACATACATATATCACACTAAAAATCCGGAGCACCACTTCCTTCGGAGGGGAAATAAAGCCGTCGGTCCCATGTCGTAGATTTACGGCATGTAAAAGAACATTACGGGCATGAATAGAAATGTTTCGTAAGCTAAATTCAAAGCCTCCATTTCTCACCCAAGTCTCCTGACTGCCTGCCAGATGGCTCTAGCGGTCACATCAGGATCGATAGAACAGCAGCGCGGCCAGTTGGCCAGTCACCAACTGCCACGATTGCACACGACCCAGTAACCTCGGAAAGAGGAGGCAAGAGGAGGCCCGAGCCCATATAGGGCTGTTGAGCCATGGTTATTATTATTATATATATATATCACACAAACATACTTATTTTATGAAGATAATTATAACTCTGCAAATCGGGGAAAATTAAGGAATGGACTCCCCTTATTCCACTGGCTACCTGTTAGCAAATATTAAGTCGATTAAGGAAATTCTTTCCTATACGTAATATCACCTTTGGTGTTCTGTATTTTAACTTCAGAGAGAAAGCAGTCCGTCTCCATTACACAGATCAACTGGTTAAAGACTTTTTTTGGGGGGGGGGGGGGAGATAAACCTGTCTCTGTGCTCGTCATGAAGGCCTGTATAATGAGTGGCAGTACACCTCCGTTTTAGTGTTGGCACTAGATAGGGTGAGTGGTCAGCTTCAAGCCCCGGCCGCTTTATTCCAGAGAAAGAGCCGTCCATACCCATTGATTGTGAGGCCCGGTGGGCTTCAGAGACGGTCTCGAAGTTTTGGAGAAGAAAAACTCTTTCCCGTGTCGTGAATCGAACTGCGGCTTTAAGGAAACAACCCCCGTTCATTCTGGTAACAGTACGAAAGAAATAAAAGTATTCTGTGTGCAAACTGTAGACTTTTCAAAGGTACAACAGTTGTAACATGTAATAACCGCTTCTTGCTCTGATAGTCACACGAAACACATAGATACACTCCTTGGGCAAAGTGAAGTTTTTTATGCTATAGCAAATAGTATCCCTCTTGATAGACTAACTACTGTGCTGTACGTAGTAAAAACTTAACTTAACAGACTTAACGTTACAGATGAACCTCTACACCCATAAGAATAGTCCTGCACGTAAACGTCACACTACTAGACCTCGATGTAAGTTTTTAAATTCAAATATGAAATTTCACTTAGCAACAAGTATTAAATAAAAGCCATAATTAGTTCGCTTCACAAAGTATCCTATTGTTAGGCGGATAAGAAGAAGATGGGAAGAAATGCAAATACCAGGAACAACAAATTCAAAGAGTATGTTATGTTATCATATTACAAGAGATGACGCCATCTGAGAGCTCGAAACGTAAATAAAATAATAACTTATTACAATAATAATAATAGTAATAATAATAATAATAATAATAATAATGTATTCGTTTTCTTTCAAACACAAGTAGTCTGAGATCTGAAGATGTAAATTGCAGCAGTAAATCTGCCCTTTGCTTTTTTTACGCTCAGCCTGAAGATGGCTGCTTTAGGTAGACGAAATATGAAGCTGTTCTTGACCTTTAAGAATAAAATTGTGTTTCTACGGAAGATGATTATATTATTATTATTATTATTATTGCGACATTGTAAACACAACGGGGATGAATCACCTTAAGATTAATAAATTGTTATAGGACTACATATGTTATTGAAATGTGGACAGTCAGTCAGTCACTTGTTTAATTAGTTAGTGACACACACTCCATAACGACAGTCATGAAAAATTCCAGTTGTGCAATAATTACTAACACATTCCAGACATGCAAAGCTTAACAGTCACATTTAGAGACTGAATAACTTCACATCTGAAGAAAGTTGAATTATAAGGCAGACAATTAAGACCCAGTCATAAAAACATTTCTTTTTTGCCTTCAAAGGAAATATTGATGTTCGGTTACCACCCTTATGTGAAACTTGTCTCAGTCTTTCAATGCGGGCTTTATCCTCCACTCATTGTATTTCCATACGACTGTTAACAGAAATGCCTCAAAAGAACTTCCCAAGTATTTATTTTTCCTTTACTTTGTATAAAAAGGTTTTTATAACAACTTCATATAAGTAATTAACTCTTTGTTTTTCAGGGTCTTAAGACACGCTGCAGCCCTACAGGGCCTGCGCTCACATCTTTCGTGGTGGTCCAACATGATTGTAGGTTTGGCATAGGGCGGGGACTTGAAGAGAGATTGATAATTACAGAGGAAAGTGGATTGACTGACTGGAGCAACTCGAGAAGAGGCGAGGGGATTTTAAGTAGTTTCTTCAAAGGAAACGTTGATGCAATTTTTGTTTTGTTCAGCTCGTGGACTGTGCCTAAACTGGAGACGGAGCCGACTCACCAACTAGATATGTTCTTCTACACCTGACAACGTCTTTAGCTATTAACTTGTTAGTGTTTAAGATGGAGGACTTCATTCTTCTCCTTAGTTTTTCGTGGTTGCTAATCTGCATTATAAACATTTTAATTTCATTTTGATACTGCAGAGTGTTTACCGCGTTGAATAGCAGCCTCTGGCACAACATTTCTATCAGTAGCCATGTCGACAGTGATTCTTTTGCTGGACCTCGACGTACGAGAATACACAACAACTACACAGAACGAAGCCTAATAGCAGTCCTCCTCGCAGTCTTGTGGAAACTTACGTCAGGTAGTTTCGTAGATGATTATCTACCTTCGACGCAACCTCCTGTCCTAAACCTGAAGATGGAGGCAGTAACTTCCTGCCAAACTGTCACGTCCACGAGGAATGTAATCTTCTACCTTTGTAGTTTTAAGGTGTCAAATATAACCATATTTACAACATTTAAATTTCTATTGGACTAATGTAACAAAGTGTAACAAAGGCGGAGTCAGTCCATAGGATTCTAGTGGAAGTAGGATGCACAGCAATATGACAGTCTTGTAGCACTGAATGACACAATCACGTTCCTCACTGATAGTTGACATATTGAGGAGTTGATGTATGTGGAGGGCATTAGGTACTCCTCCAGGAAATTACTCTCAAGTCCTTTAAAGATTAAAATTAATTTACATTATATATAAATATCAATTTTTATCTCGTAGATATTACGGTGTGCTTTTATTAGACAGACCAATTTGTTAATGTTGTAGAGGGCCATAACTAACTAACTAACTAACTCCATGGAGCAGAGTCCTTCTTGAGAAGCTAACAGGCCCGCGTTTTATGGAACCCGAAGGCTCATTAGCGCATTCACAAGAGCCCTGTTCCTATCCTGAGCGTAGAGGGCCATAATGGTTATTATAATAGGAAACATACGGAATACATAAATACACTGTGAGGACAAAATGCAGAGGTTTTAGTGTTAAACCTAGAGTAACAAATAGTAACCACTGGGCTACACGGGTTAAATAAAAGTTGAGTCTTCTAGAAAAAGAGTTGCGAGAGCTCTCTAGACGTGTTTTCTTCTAAACATTACTGTGCGTGGCGAAGTGCGGCAGAGTTCTTATACAACCACTCTGGAAAAAAATGTTAACATAAAATACACTTTATAGATAAGCATTAAAACTTTGAAGCCTGAAAGGCATATAAATAAAATTTAAAATTTCAGTTTCTACATGACACAAAAACACACTGTCTTCCCATTAAAAAACCAAACCCTTGATGCTATCCAGGCACACAAATTTAATATTTCAACCTCCAACATGTCATGAAGCTACAGAAAGGAAGTAGAGGTATAGCTCTACTTTTCCTTTAACTTCGACGCTAGATAGAGGAAGGTGGTCAACGTCACGCTCCGGCCGCTTTACACTTGCGAAAGATACACGGTACCCATTTTACAGTAGGCTGGGAGGGTCCCGTGGGATTTCTGGACGGGTGCAGAAAATCTCGCTCCCACGGGTTTCAAACCCCGAAATGTCCAACCCGTGGCGAGTCGCTATACAGACACTCCTTGCTTATTCCGAGATAGTACGGAACAAACAAACACATTTTGATGTTCAAGCACGTGTACGCCTAAAATCGGGCTTAGTTCAATCCACGTAGCTTCCCCATAAATCCGCATAGACCTGTGCCTATAAAAAAGAGCATGGGTAACTCATTTAGTAAAATGACTAGACTAAAGACTAAACAACAGGAGAATCGAGGTTCGTTTCCCGACACAGGTCAGAATTCTCTTCAACACAACGTCTAGCGCGACTCGGGGCCACACAACAACCTGTACAGCGCAACTTCCCCTGGGGTAAAGCTGTCGGGATATGAAGATGCCACTCACTCTCCATCTACTGCTGAGGTTAAGAATGCGTGGGGTTATACCTCCAATTTTCCATATATCTTTATGACGTGATACTTAATTAAGCACAGAGAAATTGTACACCGTTTCAAATTTACTTATGGTTATTAACTTTCAGATGAAGTATGGATGACGTGATGCGTACCGGTATGTTACAGGACATGTGAGCGCCAAGTGTTGGTCTACTCATGTGAAGAAAACCAAAAGGAACTGATGTTTTCCTCGTCTCCGCTAGAAGCTAGCGAATACTTGATCTTCGAGCTCCCGCGCTTTCACTGTACGTCATGTTGTCGATTTTAACTTTTTTTAAACAAACTATAATTATGTTTTCGAGCACACGCACACAAAAAAATAGAGATTTGACGGGATACATCAGCCCATTCAGCATGCCTTCAACAAAATGGTTTGTTGTCAGTAAATAAACTACGATACAGCAACAAAAAGCGCTAGGTTACACAAGATAGAGGCACGAAGTGGCTACTGAAGAAGATTCAATGGACTGATTGACTTGTATTTAATTTCAGTTCTCTTATTGGCCCGGGAAGGCGCATGAACTTGGTAACCTGAAATATGCATTACAAGATTGGGACTTCGTAATCCAGTTTGGAACAAACATGTACGCTTGTTTGAAATGTGTTTTTAGCTTACATACTAAATTTCTGTTTAATGTACAGGGCGTTTTTCTAGTGTTATTCATCGGATGCTACCCCGTGTCAAAATCTAAAGACAACACCATGCGAGAAGATGTACAGATGAGGGTGCCCTAAAATGATAAGAAATTCATACCAAACTTCTAGAAAAAAGGTAAATTTATTTATATACTTGTAAATTTAATATTAGTTATTCCGTGCATTTTGATTGCACTTATTTTATATACCAACAAACGCACATAAAGGTATAAAATCACAAGTTATCTATACGCATAAACTATGCTACATGTTTCGGTGAATGTTCGCCAAATTCAGAGAAGTAATAATACGAACGAATTCACACACGTATATTATTAATAAGTCAAAATTTATATATACGTTGTTAGAAATATAACAGCAGCTATAGGTATGTCGTACACTACTCTCCTACACAGCACATATCAATAAACGTCACAGGAACGTGATCCTTCTGGATCGAATGCTTCGAAACTAAATGTGTCTATGCATACAACTACATACACCGTAAACGACGACATATCAGTAAATTCTTAACCAAGGATAAGTCAGCAACATAATATCCATAGCATCCAAACTATTATATCTATACATGCTATACTGTCAACATTGTATGTATAAATTGGCACGTTAATAATGTATTTTCGTCTCCCTGAAAATGGCGAAAATTTACTGAAATATGTAGGACAGTTTTATGTATGTACATAACCTGTAATTTTATACGTTTTAAGTGTATTTGTTTGTACCTATAAGTAATTGCATATTTGTAGTTTAATAACTCAGTAACTCAGACTATAACTTATAGCATAGTTGGCCAGACTTTTGGACTCAGTGATCTACTCTAAAGACAGAAAATCTTTCGCCACCTACCAAAGTAAATAATGTGTTAATATTAGGTCAACTAAGCAAAGAAATGTAAAACAGCATAACAAGATTAGACATATAAAAGTACAATTGATTGTTTCATTGATTAAAAACTGGTCTTTTCAAATTAAACAATTTGCCATAATTAAAAGCTGTTTTTCATTAACTTTCCTTTTGCGAATTGATGCATGACACTGCATATCTTGCGGTAACTTACTGAAAGAGCGTTCATAATTACTTAGGCACAAGCGAAAGTAGTATTTGAAATGTTCATCGGTCAGACGGCTTCGGTATTGTGGTTTAAGTATCTTCACCTGGGAGAAGGCTTCTTCCAAAAAATGCTGGTTGATCGTCCTGAGGCGGCAAATAAATTTTGATAGAGCTCAAAAAGCGGCCGCGATCGACTGGTAGATCACGATCGACTGTTTGGCCACCTCTGGCTTATAGCTTTGAACGACTGAAGGTGATTCATAAATTTGAAAATATACGGAAAGTGTGGCCGTAACGTAATTTCAGTTACTATACAGGTATTATCAGGAAAGACCAGATGCGCACCCAGAATTTTTCACGGAAGTTGGGGGGGGGGGTGGTAAAGGAGGCCTGACAGGGAGGTTATATATATATATTACGCCTGACTTTAAAAACTGTGTTAAATATAACTGTAATATAATACTCTTTGCAGCTCAATTTCTAAACATACAAATATAACTATGACCCATTCACCTAATTTAAATCACATGGTCTAATCTTCTTGTTTTTTTTTTAATTTTATCTAAGACATCCTAAGGTTGTTATTTTATTTTTCAAAATTCTTATGTACTAGCCATCAGCCGATTTCAGTGGCTGATTCCGGCCGAAGGGTAACTAGCGTAAAACGTTTAATGTTATCTTGCTTACAAAATCTGTGTTTTTCAAGTTTCGATTCGGGGGGGAAGTTTGCAGCCTCGCAGCCCACTTGGGTGCGCTGTTGGGAGGGGCAAAGAGGAAGAAAGAAGTAATACAGGATAGCCGGTGTCTCGGACGAGACCTAAACCGTGCTCCTACTGATTACAACCCACAACTGTTACCGCTTGAGCCAACTTCACCGGCGGTAATGAGTAAAACACTGGTTCAGAAATGTTATTGATGAAACATACACGCGCAGAGGATGATAACTTGAGTCTTCTTTTCCTTACAAAATAAGGAAGTAAAAGGTTAATGAAATTTTCGAATGTCCGAATTGGAAAGATTACTGAAGAATGGGTGGGGGGGGGGGGGATTGGAGGGAAACCTTGTAATCTCATTGGGGTTTCAACACGGAATATTTCCGAAAGCGCTGAGAAAAGCCACGAAAAATGGCAGTCATGGTAGCTGGTGTCCCGGCCCGAGATTCGCAACATGTACCTCCCGAAAACAAAGTCTGCAGCGTTCCCGGTGTGTCAGTCTGTGCTGCACGACGTTATGCTAACACTGTCATTCCAATTATTCTCCAAATTTACATTTAGATCCCTAATTTTCCGCAGTACTAATAGTGCTTTCTGCTTGCCCTAAGATAACATGACGTCACATCCGATCGGTGTACTGCATGTCAGCCTGGGCATTGCTCTGACGTTTTCGATGGTTATATCTCATCAACTCATTATCACGTACTGATTAAAATAGCACGGAAAAGCATGCAGGCCTAATGTGACCATGAAAAACAGAGTTTTCTTTCTAACGTATTTATCAAATTTCTTTTCGCTACCTTTCTTTCTCACTCCCCTCATTATTTCTTCCTTCCTTTCAGCCTTTGGTTCCGCTTTATTTCCTTGGTTTTTTCACTTAACGTATTTCTTTATTTATTTGCGGTTTATTTAACGATGCTATTAGCAGATCAGGCAACGCAGCATTCAATGGTAGGATTATTAGTGAATTTAAAACAGGGGTGCATAAATCCAGGAAGCCAGGTCGCCGTGGCGACTAAATTATGTACGGTGGCCTCTGATATATTTTGATCCTCAGTAAGGAACTTGCTTTAAAGTCACACTTTTGGCACCTAGAATTTTGAGATGGCTCATACATTTTTGGAAAATCTGTGCACCCCTGATTTAAAATATGTGTAAGGAAACCAGTGGTGATACAATTTGACTTATCCCGGAATTTGCCTGGTTGTGATGAGAAAAACTATGAACTCAGTTCGGATAGCGTGTCTCCGAGTTTGAGCCCGGTACCTTCCGAATACGAAGTATAAGAGCTAACATACCGCAACGTTGAGAAAGAGCACATATCTATATGTGTCACTTAATATTATATTGTTCCTTAATGAGCCTGTGGTACACAGCTGTTACAGAAATGATCATACAGTACTGCAACCATAATGACCTACGTTTCTACACACTCGCATGTGTTAGTGTACGTCGCCCCCTAAACTATAAATTCAGAGACCTTCCTGGAAAGCAAATATTTCCCCAGCTGGTCAATAAAATATCGAACTTTATAAAACCCGAATGTTCATTATCGTATTCACAAGAGCTCTCCACTGGCTCCTATCCTGAGCCACATGAGTCGATTCCATATTCTCTATACTTATTTATTTACCCTTCATTTTAACATTATATCCCAGCCACTGCTAAGTCCTCCAAGTTATTTCTTTCCTTCAGGGTTCTCCACGAAAACCCTGTATGCATTTCTCTTCTGCCCCATTCGCTCCACATACCCAGACCATTTCATCATTTTCTACTTGATCACCCTAATAATATTTGGCGAGCAGTACAAATCGTGAAGCTCCTCATTATGCACATTTGTCCAGCCTCCTGTTACATCCTCTTCAAGTTCAAGGTATTAAGTGTTTAAACACATGTTACGATGTCAACAATTCCAAAACAAGTCGTTGTGTAATGACGAACGGGACTTAAATTTCGATGCGGGGGAACGTAGATGAGCATGCCATCCGCATGAACGTGCTGAAATATGACTACAGATGTCAGTTATGTACACTGGTTCGTGGTCATGCTCTCATGCCCAGTCAGCAGTACACCCACGTATCTGTTTTAGGACGCACGTAATGCAATGTCTGTGCGCTGTCTTTAGGGCGCTGTTGCACAAACAATAGATGTTATGTTACACTCATGGTATGTAATTCTGCACGTATATCATGATAGTGATTCAGCTAGTACGATAGGTCTGCAAGATGTTCAACAGGCAGACATACCGGTGTTCAGAGCCCAGCGGCTACAGATGATTGGGGCCTACATAACGGGGAACATTATGGTCAATAGGAAGCGCATGTAACGGAGTTTCATCTCGTGAGGAATTCGCCTTCCTACCTACGATGTCAAAGCTTGTTGCAGACTTGTTATATATGGAAGATTCTCATTGTTCCTTGTTTTACTTTACCCCCTGATGGAAAAATAAATCAGACCTATCAGAGAGAAGGGAGGATACATTCAGAGCTGGCCTAAAGATGGCAGTGTGCAGGGCTGTTGATATCATTGCCTTCTGAGATGTGATGCCGTACAGTCTCGTCGAAGTACACCGATGTTCCTGAAGAATTTATTCTTCTTCTTCTCCACCTTCTGTGGAGCAACAGCCCAACTCGGGCCTAGGCCGCATCACTGTTGACGTTTCTAGATCACACACACACACGGTATGACTCCTCTGAACGAGGGATCAGCTCGTCGCAGAGGCTGCTCCCTACAGAAGACATAGCAAAGACAAGAGGTGAACATCCATGCCCTCAGTGGGATTTGAACCTGCGATCCCAGCAATCGAGCGACAGCAGACCTACGCCTTAGATCAGCTTCCGGAAGAACAGGCTGCCGTAATCTTCAGTGCGGAAAATATCTTCTGCCCTGAGATCTTCGCTCCTCTGGGATATTACGCAGCGTAGAGTGGTAATTCTGTACCGACGTTTCGGGACAACCTACCGAACGTCGGTACACAATTACCACTATACGCTGCGTAATATTCCAGAAGAGCGCAGATCTCATCTACATCGCGGCGGAAGCCTGAAATAATGCATCTTCTGCCCTAAAAATGGAGCCAGCAGGTTTCTTCGAAACGTCGCTATATTTATATCACAGAAATCATCACAATCACCGCCGTGTTAACCTCAATCTCATACATAAAAATGACTTCACTAGGAATCGAAAGCCAGTCGTCCATCCAACAGCATGCCTCTTTGCCAGCTAACGTAGTGCCAGAGATGATACTGCTCTAATCTAATTCCACGTACTCATCTGTCTCCTTAATTGGCACGACGATAAAGCAGCATTTGAAAATAAAATCCAACACAAATTTCAATTACACAGCCAGATTATAATTGGCGTACACAAAAATACAGTTTTCACAGTCGTTTTATACACTCCACTGATTGAGTGATGTGCAATATACCATAAGTATTGGAATTCACAATTTGTTTTTCAGCACCGTTGCAAATAAGATTACTGGCGCTATCGTTCGTCCTTCCAAAGGGATGCATGTAGAAACTACGTCTGAATGAATCCATTGTCCTTTAATCGCGTTAGAAACAAATCTGTTTTCTGTTTCCGAGCTTTATCAACATTTTAATATTATTTAATCTTTTCAAACGAGTTTAACATTGAATAGCAAATATGGGCTTGTTTGTAGATAGTCTTTTGAAATAACTGAAATATTGGAATATTTCTTTATACAGTAACTAACCATGTATTGACGATAAAGGATAGTGGAAATACCTTTCCTTCGGCTACTTCTCTTAAAAGGGAAGTTCCCAAGTCGAGACAAAGAGGAGGGACTTGCGGAATGTGTACTGAATATTAAATTCCTTTCTCATTTTACAGACTTTCCTTGTACGTTCTTGAAACAGTCAAATTCGTAGACTTCCTTTACGATTTTACAGTATCTATTCTATACGCGACTGTCGTCGGACTGACCAGTATTGTAATTACTTTGACATTTCGACAGAAAGGTAATAGTTACTGCAAATCTGTTCTTTACTTTTGGAAACGTGTACACAGAACTACACACACAAAATACACAAACAGAGAAACTTTTCATACTCATGGCTACTTTACACAAAATGTCGTTAACCCAGGCGTTGGATGTTGAGCTAAAAATATTTTTCTCGTAATTTACACATTCCAAAGGGATCTGCAGCAGTCCCTCATCATCCGACAAAGCCGTCTTGAAGATTTTAATATGAGAGTATCACTAACACAAAAAGACAAACAATGTACGTATAATGTAACAGTGAGGCGGGTTCGCGTAACCATTGTTGCCGTGGAAAAGCAATAAGTATTCTGAGTGTGTGTCTGTAGCCTTAGTTATCCAGCATGCAAAGCGCATTCGCCATATTATTTTGTCATCTGTGACCTGTCTCACTCTGCCATATTTTTCCACATTATATCATAAACGGCACGATTTTCGAAAAAGGAAAAAAAAAAAAAGCATTGAACACAAAATGTGAGTTTTTATTTTCTCTACAACTTTCTTCTGAAACATATGTCATTCTAAGAAGAATTCAGTAAGATATTATTATAAATGTGCATACGTCTTCATGTAAAGTACCCGTTATTCTTGTCACATTTTAATGAAACTTAAATTTTCTCGACATATTTTCGAAAAAAAAATACTCTAATATATAATTTCATGAGTTGTTCCATGCGGACGGACAGACGGGTAGACAAAGAAGTCCTGCCGATTGTGATGTGTCTGTGATCTCGAAACCTCAACAATGAGGAGGCCTAGACCCACAACCGGAAATGTTAACGGTCTAACGCCCAGTGCTAAATATAGCTATGTACCACTTGCTGTAACACTTAGCGAGACAAACGCCTCGACTCTAATTTTAATACAACTAAGTATTATTTAATAATTAATAATATTACCTTACAATTTTATGTTTTAATTGTCATTATACATCTTACCTAAACCTACAATAATTTTACAGCGGTCTGCTACTATACGACCAGATTTTACAATTTCATACTGTAATGCGCATTGTAAACTTACGAGATCCCACAGAGTGAAATCATATGGTGAATATATACGTATTACATTTTACCTTATTTTAAAATATCGTGTTGATGGCCCGATGGTGGTCGCAAACGACCGAAACATGTAGCTGTTTCTCAATAAAAGGTAGTTTTGTTCGACAGCATATTGAACGATTTGTTTTTGAAGACTGACAATGCACTATACAGTAACATTGTGGCGCGTTCGCGTAATTTTTATACCTCCTTGGCATTCCTAGCAGCCTGAAACCATTTCACTCGAAGACAGCGCTTTTATGGCAGGTTTAAGTAGCCGGCAACAATAAACCGTACTTAGTTCTTCATGTAAAGTGCCAGATATGTTTGTTCGATTGTAACCAAATTTGTATTTTCTCGACAGATTTAGATGAAAGTCTCCAATATCAAATCTGACGAAAATCCGTACAGTGGGAGCCGAGCTGATACGCGCAGACAGACAGTCAGACGAAAGGACATGACGAAGTGAATAGGCACTTTTCGCGAGTAAACGAACGCGCCTAAAAATCTGCATTTTCACTTGTTTCACATTATTCTCACAACACACACCAACTACTCGTCCACACACATCGTTAACCAATAGTGGACATTGACCGTGTTCTCTGTGAGGTATGAACTGAAATTTTATATAAGGAAAAGCGACAGTGTTCGAAAGGAAAATGATTTGGTATTTCAGGAAATTGCCTCTGGATGATAAGAGTAAAAAACTGAGACATCTTTGGGTGAAGGGGGGGGGGGGGTAGTTCTACACTTTTTATTCCAGAACAGCAAACTTAAAGAAATTTTTCCACTAAACTTTCGGGGTTTGTCCGTCTTCCAGTGATATATCATCGTCAGAACGCTAGAGAATTTTATATAAATTAAATCCAAAATCTACAGTAGGCCTACTTTAATAACATTTCATGCACGTATTGGGTGTGTGGACAGTGTAACTTAAAGATTGACATCTTCCTATTTAAGCAAGTTTTATCTAGTATTTTGAAAATTTTCAGTTGCATTTCCTTTCCTGTATCTCTTGTTTCCTTTTCTTAAGTGGCACACAAAACGTAAACACGGCATCTGGTGTCACCAGTAACTAACACGCGTTTTATGTCAGATGAGCGCACACCACAGGATATGTGCTAATGAGCAATGTAGTGTTGCACGGGGCATGTCATATTGATGGGACGGAACAGAACTTAATTATAGGGTTTTGTTGGGAAACCGCCGACGAAGATTTAAGCGTAGATCGGAGGATAACACTAAAATCGATCTTAAATTAATATGATGTGACGGTGTGGACTGGATTTGTCTAGTTCAGGACAGGAACCAGGGCTGCGCTCTTGTGGAAACGATAATGAAACTTTTGGCCAGGGAACTACTAGCTTATCAAGAAGGACACTGTGTCATGGACGTAGCTACTGACGTACAACGTTAATTCCCTTTTAGGTGCGTTCGCACAAATAGCAAAAAAGCGCCTATTGGTTTCATCATGTCTGCCCGCATGTATCAGCGCGGCGTCCACTGGCAGCATTTTTATGAGCTCTGATATTAGAATCGGCTACTAAAATTTGTCCAGGAACTCCAAATTTGGTAAAATCGGAGAAAAATATCGGGTACTTTACATATGTTTAGATTGCTGAGAGCTCTAAGAAATAGTTTGTAGCTCGACAACAGTGCAAAAGAAACCCATTCTTGCGTTTACATGACAATATTCAACGGTTGTATATTGTTGACAGCTACATGTAGGTAAATAATAAAAAGGTAACGCAGTGTTGCATATCCATGACAATAATGGTTACGTAAAGACGCAATAATGTTACGTTATATGTACATTGCCTCTCTTGTTTTTATTTAGCAGTGAGTTGAAACTAGGTCCTCAGTTGGGCCTACGGTAGGAGCTACTGGTGAAAAATTGGAAAGAAGAATTGGTAAATCAGGGAAAAGTCCTGGTATAATACCTGACCAGTGCCAATTAGTTAAACCAGTATCCCACATGGAATATTCTGATATTGAATCCCGGTCTGCGCTGTGAGATGCCTGCGATTAACCTTCTGGGGGAAGTTAAGGTACAGCCACACTTTGGTCTTGTAGTGAAGAGCAAGAAGGAACCTCGGACGTTAGGCGTACTGGCTCATATATCAGGGACATAGCCTAGATAAGAGATTCTGGTTTTGCACGAAGTCCCTGCAAACGTTAAATCATAATTCCAAACTTACATATAAAACACAATGCTAATGCACACGTCACATTTCTTCTCCGCGTTACAATCGTCCATGTGGCCAGAAGCAATTTAAGGTCTGAAATATTACTTCTCCACAGAGGAGATATCTTCTCTGAGAAATTCGTAGCTCCTTAACTTGTCAAGAAATTCCCCACAATGTACGAAATACTATTTATACATACGTTTTCAGAAATTCAGTCGAATGAAAAGGAACGTTTAAGTCGAAACTAAAATACAGCATCACGTTAGCAACAGCCCAGCTCTGGAACCTATCCTGAAGTAGTTCAAACCATTCCACACCGCATTATTTGAAGATACATTTTAATATTATCTCGTAACCAAGTAAGCGTAGGTAACTTAAGTGGTCTATTCTTCCTGTATGTCGACAAACATGTACTCACTTCGCATGCGTTCACGTGTTACCCGCCCAGCGTATCTCATCTTCGACCAATTTCTTGATAGCAGAGAAGGAAAATAAAAAAAAAACATTTAAGAACTGGATCAAAATGTGCAGCAGTAGATATTTCATTCACCAGGCGATGTATTACAAACTAGATATTAGCTGGCACCACTTTTTATTCGTAACCAACTTTTGCAGTTATTTTGATATTAGACATAGGAAAGATTCGCCCTGAATATTATAATATTGTTGCGAAATGGACTGAAATTTTGCATGTGCCGTATTTTCCTGCATTAACACAAACATATGGGCCGTACCATTCCTCAGGCCATTAGTCTCCAGCCTCTGACGGTGGAGTCCCATGTTCGATCCCAAGCCAGTACATGTGAGGTTTGTCGTGGCCTAAGTGACACTGGAACAGGTTTTTCTCCGAGTTTCCGGGTTTCCTCTGGCAGGAACCTTTCACCAATGCTCCATACTCACATTTCACTCATCTACTACCGAGTAACAATCTTAGCAATTGACAGGATCCTTAAATGAAACATCTCTTACTTCTCACATCCGCCTACGCCCAGAGGCCTGTAAGCATTCAATCAATCATATACATATGAAAGCGTATATTGAACCAGTTCAACGTCGTTGAGTTGCAGAAATGTCGGTAAAACTGTTTTGTCGCTCGGGTGCGCATTCTGAATTGCTAAACAACTACTTCCCTCGTACCGGATGCGGGGATGCAGATCTGAGACATGGGGAGACGTCTCAAAATTTTCCCATATCGTCCCACGTGAGTGACAGATATACAGCACACATGACAGAGCACACCACAAGCACGTCCACAGAATATCATCATCGTGTGGCTCCAAACAAGAAGCAGGAATCCACTGCGCCTTCCCACTTCTGTTCTAACGACCCACTCCCATTTTCTATATATACACATCCTACATACAATAAAACGAAGGAAGGCTAACTGGATTGGTCACCTCTTGCGTAGGAACTGCCTTCTAAAACACGTTATTGAAGGAAAGATAGAAGGGACAGGACGACGAAGAAGAAGACGTTAGCAGCTACTGATGACCTTAAGGAAAATACTGAAACTTGAAGGAGGAAGCGCTAGATCTCACTTTGTGGAGAACTCTCTTTGGAAGATGTTGTGGGCGTTTCGCAAGACAGAGAGCATAATAAGTATATATATATATATATGTATATATATATATGCATCACCTTCTACTGCCACACCTTGAGGAACATACTGTTACTATTGTTACTTTGAGGAAATATTATTAGTTTCTCTCAGACCCTACACGCTGCCTTTGTATTTTCCTGCAACTAATTTTTACACTTAGATAAAATTATCTAAATTTAAACTATATAAAATCCTAATACGACCCACATGGCTTACGGGTGAGAAGCCTGGACAACAACTACGGAAGAAAGCGAAAGCGCTCAGAATATATGAGCGGAAGGTTGTAAGGAAAATACATGGGCCCATAAAAGGAGAACGCTGGAGAATAAGAACAAACAAGGAGATAAAGGTCATATTGCAAGGGGCAGATATTGTAAAATTTATAAAATACCTCCGACTAAGTTTGTATGGTCATGTTGAAAGAATGCAAAACCAACGAAAGCAGAAACAAATTGCAGCAGCTACAATGGAAGAAACAAGGAAATGAGGAAGACAGCGTAAATGATGGAGGGACGAAGTTAAAGAGGACTTAAATGCAATGGGAATAAAAAACAGGCAGGGCATGGGCATGGAGGAAGACTGTATTGGAAGCCAACGTCCACAACGGAGTGTAGTGCCTGAAAAGAAAAGGAAGATAAAATTCTACATTTGCTAGATAAGCAATAGAAAATGCTTCAAGTAGTAAAGTATTTTCTAGGAAATACCATTACAGGGATAACATCGACCAAATAAGAATACCAATTCAGGTGAGACCTATGACTACACCGTAAAGGTGGAAATAAGTACAGCATGTGACTCAACTTGGCGGCCTCAGACGCTGGGGAAATGCAAGGAAAATGTGTGGGAGACTGACGGAAGGCACGCGTCTTATTGCGGGCGTGAGAACGAGAGCATACGGTGAGGTACACTGTTTGAAACACTTGTTGCAAGATCAGGTGTGAGAACAGTAGTCGCACAGCAATTAATTTTTTTTGTTTTGCTATTAGCGTGAACTAGACCATTTAGTAGAGGAGGCGTGTTTTGAAATTTCCTTTCGGAGATGCAGAGTTCTGTCCCGAACTGTAGCATGGATCGATCCCCTCCACACCTCCCTCGAGCTGTTCCAGCCTCCTTCCTCCTCGCAGTTGTCTGTCGATTCTGTCCAACTGTACGCTGGTAGTGATAGCCACGTGACAACGTTCGATAGAAACAAGCGTTTTGGGCTGACTGACATGCGGGTGGGGGTGAGGGTGGGGGAAGCTGTACCATAATGCAACAGTAGGCAGAATGGACGAAACGTCGAGTACCACATCCCCACCATTTCTGGAACCTTTCCGTGGTCTCAGTATAGGTACCACAATAGATTTATAATCGTGATACGTTATAGCCTAAAGAAACCAGTACAGTGACGTTTGATATAAATTTTAATAAACAATGAAACCTGTCTAAATTTAATTTAGATTAAACCAGAGCTTTCTCGTTTGTAAAATTCTGTTGTCCAGAAAAACAGAGTAAAACAAACAGAATGGGAGAGAATAAAGCCCTACCTTCTGACAAATATGAATTCTTCAGAAAAATTAAATGTCTCGGTTTTTTTCCTAACTGACGTTATAACTCAAAAGACTGTTGCTGGTAAACGGGTAGATTTCTTTAAGATCTATGGCGCAAATGTAACTAATAACAAGGAGAACTAGGTCTATGTCATGACTATTCAGTGTGTTGTTGTTTGTCCCTGTCGCTCCAACGCGGAGCATAGGGGCCTACTGTCGGAGGTTTCTATGGTTATGTGCGTTGATGTAGTGAGAGACCAGCCCACTGACCGCACAAGTGCGACTCAATCCTAATGTGACTGCCAGAGCCATCTGGCAGTCACATCAGGACACTTGGGTGAGAAATGGGTGAGAATTTTGCTCGTAAGGTTCTTTTACATGGGACCGACGGCTTTACTTCCCCTTAAAAGTCCATCGCCCTCGGTCGGGATCGAACCCGCAAGCCTTGGGTCCAGTGGCGAGCACGCTAACCACTAGTCCACCGAGTGCGACACTATTCAGTGTGACTGTAGTATAAACATCTTCGCGAAGGTGGGTTCTTCCTCAGGAGTAAAATCACAAAGAATGTGCATAGCCGATATTGTGTGTACTCCGAAAAGGATTTCACTTTCTACTCTTTTTTGATTAATAAGCATATGTCACTGATATGACAATTATTACAAAATCTGCTAATTTCAGTACAGGAAGTCCCCCATCTCCTGCAATCATGACAATGAATCTTCAGAGAGCGCGAACTCAGACGGGAGTCAGAAGCTCCTACCCTCAATTGCGAGCAACCCACAGCACATAAACCCCCTCACAGATGCGCTTTATTTAAAACATCTGTGTGCAAATGGTATTAGAAATGCATAAGTCATACCAGTAAAGGGTGTGCCTGTAGGCCGTTATAACAGTCGTCATGTACCGCTATTTTAATATTTTATCCACAAAAAAAGACCACATACTACATAACACGATCTATCGATTACGGTTGGAAGATTTTCCTACCACGATAAAACCAAACCTTTGGCCTCACAACTGTGCAGTTCGTGTAATGATGGGTGGCAACTCCCGCAGGGAAATACTCTTCGTGTTTAGGAAACTGTTGTTCACCTCAGGAGGGCTCTTGTGTCTTGCAGCAAGCAGGGTTTCTGTTGCATAACAATCAGTCCTGTGATGTCTACGATATAAGCATCACAGCGCTTGCCTTTCCAGTGTAACAAAACCAATATTTTTGCTTGTCTCTTCACATGCAGGATCCACTAATAAACTTCGACTAATTTGTTCGGTGTAGAACACATGAAAACTAGATCACAAACAAAAAAATATTTGACCAAATTACAGAAGAGACATTCGCTTTGCTACTTCCCTCAAATCTGTGTGATTACAAATCTTCTTCTTCTAAATTTTTTTAATGCTGTAATATTAGAGCCGAAATCAAGACAAAATCCATAAAAGTCCATAAAATGCGATTCCTTGCTCCATACGATTTGAATAAACAAAAATTGTGAATCTGAAGAAGACTTAAAATGGCCGAAACATGTTTTTCTGTGTAATAAATGGAACGTAGTTGTGTCTGGACGGATTTTGCTTTGACTTCAGTTATAAACAACACAAAGGAATGACATCCTTTAAAGTATTAAAGCACTTATTCCTTTCAGACTGAGTGTGTTTAATGACAGTTGATAAAGAGAACATTTGAACCTAAGAGTCAAAACGTAACAAGAGGATTAATTGAATGGGACATGTAACACGGAAGCGGCAGAAAAGAAATATCCAAATACTTAAGTATGAAAAACTCAGTAGGAGAAACCGCTAGGGAGAGATAGGTGTAGATGGGAGGATGATATTAAACTGGACCATAAATAATTTGTAATAGTGTGGATTGGCTTCATCTGACTCTGGATAGGATCTAATAGCGGTTTCTTGTGAAACCTGCTACACAATATTACGGAATAAAAGGCCGGAAATTCTTGAGCAAATACGCCAGCATTAAATTCTAAACGACTCTGCCCCAAGAAGTTAGATTACCTACGTCTACTTAGGCCTCTAAGCACACAATAGTGACAAGTCAATATTTATATCTCATTACGTCATAAATTCAGGCATTAAAATATCTTCATATTCATGTTTTAAGTTAAAGTAATCCCTAGTTATTAATTATTACAAAACGTAAGAATTCTATAGAGAGTCCAGAATATACATGACATAATATATTCACATACACTCCATTATAATACTAGACGAAGGCTTCAAACAAAAAATATTTCGTCAACTACAACATACCTACGAATGCAGGCAATCTGCAAGATCCTCTCGTTAAATGTTAAATATTAATATCACTTCCCTAATGAAAACTTTATGAAGTGAAAGGGATAACAGAAATTTTAAGTTATGCTACCATCATCTTCGGCAAAGCAACTTTGACCCAAGTCGAGGATACTGGTGCTCTGGAACATTACAATCTCTCATAAACAGCATAGGAAATTACTGCAATCACACTACATAATAAATAATTAAATAGGATAATAATTACATAATAAGCAACTCAATAAATGAATAAATAAACCTCTATTGAATAGATTGCTGGGTAGCCCGTAGAGCGGGTCTACCGTTTGAGATGAGAATTTCTGCCCCTGCCAGTAACCGAACCATGATTCATAAACCGACCAACCCGTACCCTAGAGGTACTCGCTATACCTGATAAGCTCTACAGGATCCATCCACGTACTGACTGTAATGAAACACTTCAAGCCCCCCTAATTCACACAGTAACAACTATAATTCTTTATACCTGCCAATGGACACGAGAGAAGCAAGTGGGAGGATCCACTTCAGAATCGGTTTAATAAGCAGTGGGCATCACTCGGAACCTTGAATTTGTGTCCTATTTAAGTATTAATACCACTACATTGGGCCTTAATTTATGTCATCTGAAAACTTTGTTCAGTGCGTGAAAATAATTTACAAAAACTTAAGAAAGTCGACCTCGGTTATAGGTCATGAAAGGGACTGAATATTTTGTGTATTGTTATAACCGAGTAGTATAATTTTATGGTTAACA
Organism: Reticulitermes speratus; assembly: GCA_021186555.1. NCBI lineage: Eukaryota > Metazoa > Arthropoda > Insecta > Blattodea > Rhinotermitidae > Reticulitermes > Reticulitermes speratus. Next base: position 8,761,663 of record JAJKFL010000039.1, on the reverse strand, counting down.
GTGAGGAATTAATTGGTACCACAGAATATCTGACGCTATAGACGAGGTGTCGCCTAAAACGATGTCGTTATAAAGGGATTCGACTATACTTCTAACTACACAACTTTTATCGCGAGGCTCTTCATTCTACCGTCACTTCCAGAACAGCCACATCAAACATAAGAATACAGATTATTACATTTACGTTTATTAAGTGTGTACAATCAGTGGTCCTCACCGGACGGAACGGTGTACGGCATTTCTGTTTCGGATTCTCGGCGAGATATTTTTTCCTTCCGGCCTGTAGGTACTGATAAGTTATTGGTAACGTCGTGCTTTCCCTGGATAAAATGGGTCCCAAAACGTGAGGAAAGTCGGAGGCCTAAACTTTCTGTAGGTCATCCGAAAATATTGGAAAAACATAGCCTCTTCTATTAAGTATGCATATAGGCGTAACTTGGCTAATAGCATTGGGCGGGAAGGGGGGGGGGGGGAATCGACAGTGGGTATTGGGAACTTTACGAAGTAGTCACGTTACATAGAGGAGGAAGACTGGTTTGAACCAATTTTTTTATTTGTCCCTCTTCAACTCAGTAGCCAAAAAGAAATATGCTTAGGTAGAAAAAATAATAAGGGGGTATTTACCCCCTGCCCCCGCCCCAAAGTTACGCCTTTGGATATAAAGAATTAAAGTCGCAATGAATCACTCTTTTTTTGCAAATATTATGCACACAAAAGCTTAGTATTTTCCTTTCCTTCTCTCATGCTTCCTCAGTCACGAGCAGTCCCTCCGTGCGCCAGCGGTGGCAATGTGCGTACTTAACACGAATATTCCGACTCTACTCGGGCGATACGTTCGTTCCGTCTGATGCGGTCCAGTATGTGCTTACCCCACCAAAGCGAATGGAACCTACAGCTAATCCTTCGGAACCTTACACGTACTGTCTCAACTACGAGTGTTTTTAAAGTGAGATCTCGCATCCTCACGGCGGTGACTATACACATTAGAGTCTTCTGGAATGTGACGCCGTGTAGCTTGGTAGATACGTAGCGACGTTTCGGAGGAACCTGCTCTGTCTAGCCTACTCCGAAACCGAAGGCAGCAAGTTCATCTGAAACGTTGGTACCTATCCACCAAAATTAAAAGACATCACAACCGACGATACGGTAATTTCCTTTGCTTTTTGTGTTTATCTTATGTGTTATGGCCTACATGTCTGGGGTTTCCGAGACAATGTTGCAATGTTTCAATGAATGTGTATTGCTTTTTGAATGATACAGGTTCCTCTTCTTTCAGCGTAACCCCTAGTTATTAAGAGACGGGATTTTTTTTCAATGGCTCGACAGCCCCTTGGGGGCCTAGGCCGCCTCATTTTTCGAGGCTTCACGATCACACTTTTTAGACACACCACACTCGGTAGGACTCCTCTGGATGAGGGACCAGCTCGTCGCAGAGACCTCTACCTGACAACACACAACACTCACAAGAGACAGACATCCATGCCCTAGGCGGGATTTTTTATTTTTGGCCTGTCCGGGGTTTTTCCCCTTTGATTCATTTTTGTACTGTTTAAATCCTTTCGTCCTTCATGTCACTTTACGTTCCATGCTACCGTCCTTACAACAAACACAACACAAACATCCATGCCCCGGTGGGATTCGAACCCACGATCCCAGCAAGCGAGCGGCCGCAGACCCACGCCTTAGACCGCACGGCCACTGGGATCGGCTAAGAGATGGGTTACCTCATGAAAATACACGTATAGTACGCCTGTATCTTATGAATGTAAGCTGTCAATTAAAATGCAGATTGACCAAATATCTAAAAACAGTAGATCCGACATTTAAACACATCGTTTCCACAAACATCTAAATTCAGTCTCTCTCTTAACGTGGTTTCTATGATGACATTGCACAATTCTCTTCAAGTTACTTATCGTGGAAGCTTCTCCATTTCTTACAAGTATAGTCAAACTCGATTATAACGTCATGAAAGGGACTGAATATTTTGTGTCTTTATAAACGAGTGTTGTTATAACCGAGTAGTACAATGTTATGGTTAACAGTAACGAATTAACTGGTACCACAAAACATCTGACTCTATAAGCGATGTGTCGCATAAACCAATGTCGTTATAACCGGGTTCTACTGTATTTTCCAGTCTTCAATTTACGGACGACGTTATGTTTTGGGAGTTCAGGCCTACGTTTGGGCATAACGCAGAAGATATAGTTATTAGTAAGCCACGTACAGGCTCCTAGATTCGATCCAGAGACTTTTGCAGACAAAAGGCATAATCCTTCTCTACGACAGTGTTGTCCTTGTAGATCATCTTTAAAAATCTGATGATTCTGAAGGTATGTGGGGGTGGCACTTCTCGGAACAAGAACACGAATTGCGTATAAATGATTGCTCCCCTCCTACACACCGGTCCAACTAGAACGTGTTCAGAATTTCGACTGTTGCCTGATTGTGCTCAACGACTGAAGGTAAGTTACGGGAAACACACGAGGAAGCAAACAAACGACTCAATATACCGTACATTCCCGTAGCTGGAACCTTGTAATTGTGAAATATTTTATTCAGTACACTAGAGCTTCTCAGCCTCTCCACATGGCGGCAGAAACTCATGGAACAACACAATGTAAAACTGTGTGTGTGTGTGCAAATGTATACATGCATGCATGAACAAATGCTGCTTATTTTCCTCAAAACGTCCTGTGATTTTTCATATATATATATATATCTGCAGTCGAACTTGGTTATAACATCATAAAAGGGACTGAATATTGTGTGTCGTTATAAACGAGTGTTGTTATAACCGAGGAGCACAAATTTATGGTTAACAGTCAGGAATTAATTGGAATATATTGCCATAGCGCCGTATTCAATGTGTCTTTGGAAAGCGACATATCACATGCAGGGCATCCACTGTAGTTTTTGCCTCAAGAAATCATTGTCAGCAAATTTCAATAATAACAGTAAGATTTATTTCACTGCTCTTCTCAAAAGCTCAATGAATTCGGACCATAAGGGGCAGTGAGTGCACTTCAAGAGAAATATCTCTTGCGAAGCATGGGAATAGTAAACTTAGATAGGTTACTCACACATAAACATTCTAATCTTTGACCTTCACACGGCGTTACGTTTTCACAGCATGTCCTGTGTGAATTAATGTCTATACAGAACAGTAGGTCTGCTGACTGCACATGCAGTTGTCATGGACATGAAACAAAGCAATTATCTAATCACAACTACTCGGATTGCAGGAGGATTATCTTTTCGTCCTGTCTGCACTCTCTTTCACAGCATCTACCAGCTGGACAACTGACGAATCATTCTGAGATTCCCGGAGAGAGGCAAGAAATTCTTTCTCATTTTCTGCACAGTTTCCAAAGGGCTCTGAGACTCGACCAGCGTCTTCTCATTCAATGGCCAATAGGCACCGTCCCAAGTGCCAAGCGGCCGAGGTGTGCATTGACCACCACCGCCATCTAGCGCCGAGGTTAAGAATACGAGTATATCATTCGGTTGTACGTCCACTCTTCTATATGCCTTCATGCTTCAGTGCTTAATTAAGCACAGGGACAACCTTACATTTACCGTTCAAGAAATACTTCCGAGATCCGATTGGACGGTACTACGTTCAATACAGCGCGGTGCACAGGTCAATCCTAGGTCATCACCACATCAGCTGCATAATGGGGTAACCTCTTGACCTCTTCCGTTAGGAAGAGGTAACAGTTCCAGCCCTGTTTCTGACGAACGTTCGTGGTAACTTCAGCCGGTCGGTATATACAGTTGAACCCGGTTATAACATCATCGCTTTAAGAGACACCTCGTCTATAACGTCAGATGTTCTGTGGTACCAATCAGTTCCTCACGGTAAACATAACATTATGCTCCTCAGTTAAAACGACACTCGTTTATAGCGACACAAAATATGCAGTCCCTTTCATGACGTTATAACCGAAGTCAACTGTATTTACACAGCACCATGGGGTTAAGGTACTGTGACATTCTTTCCAAATATTCTAGCAATCTCGCTTTAATTGTTGTATTGACATCTGTTAATCCCACTTCTTTTCAAATACGAGGGACATCCAGTGCGTAATATGACGCACCATTCTATGTTTCCTGTGACCGCTCCGAGGGCAGGCATTTATGCTGTCTTAATCGCTTTTGTTTGTTGCTTTGTTAACATGAAGTCGTAATTTGTTTACAATGTTAAAACTGTTAGGTAACGTAATTAGTGTCATTACTGTATTAATAAGATATTCACTTTAATTAAAATTAGTCGGATAGGATCTCAAAGATTCGCACAACCGCCTTGTTTGTAACTGTTTACTTATAAACAAATTTCATATGCAATTCGTAGGAAAAGATGTAATATATCTTCATCCACAATTTTACATTGCTAACTCGCTATGGCTGTGCAGCAAACAGGTCAGAGATGGACGAATTTGGAAGAAAGGATTTTTATGTACAGATGACCTTAAAGGCAGTCAAGTTCGTACTGTTTATGGTAAGACGCTGGAAACTAGTCCTTAAATGCGGTCATGTTCGTATTGCTTTTGATGAGGAGCTAGAAAGTACAATTTGGTGTCTTAAGTTGTACGCTGTTCATACAAGCTTAAACAAATCGAAAAGTATTGGCTATAAGTAGAAAATCTGTAATTATTTTATTCAAGGTACAGGCAGACTGATGTGTAACGTGTTACTGTGGTTCAGAAGAAGGAACTAGTGCGTTCCTATGCCTAATACTAAGCAATGATACATTCTGTACAACGCACTGCCACTTCTGGTTGAGTCACTCCACGATCAACGCTTAACTGAATTGAAACTTTGGCAGTTATTGACTCCTAACTCTGTTTCACCACGCAATGCAAATGTAATTTTTTTTTCGCTTCATAAATACTGTACCTTGGTTTTGAAATGTGTTCCGTTATTTTGGGCGTTAATTAAAAGCGTTTCCCAAGGGTCGCAGAATGTGAATATTGTAGAGTGGGAAGTTATGTCCATAGCGTGTAACGAACTAACGGATTACAGCGGACAAAAGACGTGGGCTGTTACAAACCAACAAGATAGGCAATGTAGTACAACGTAACATTGTGGCGCGTTTGCGTAAATTTAGACCTCTGCGGCTATCCTAACAGCCTGATACCATTTCACTCGAAGAGAGCGGATTTTATGACACTTTACTGTCGCTGGCAACAACAAAACCTACTCAGGTCTTCGCGTAAAGTGCCCGTTTTTAACGGAATCTGGATTTACTCAACTAATTTCCATAAATACCCCCAATACCAAATTTCACAAATATCCGTTCAATGGCAGCCACTCTGATACATGCGAACAGACGGACTGACAGGATATCACGAAGCTAACAGGGGCTTTTCGCGGCTGTGCGAACGTGCATAAATATTGGGACTGGCGGATTTTTCCGAGGCGGTGATGTGGCTGGGATATAAAGCTAGCCAACCATCCCCATCTAAAACAGAAGTTAAGAATGCGTGGAGCTACACTTCCACTCCTAATATGCCTTCAGGCAAGGTGCTTAATGAAGTAGAGCGACGACTTAATTTTCTTTACCATAGCGGTTTCCACAAGCAGTGCTTATTCCCATGAGTGCAAACGAATTATTGACATTTAAGATAAAAGCATTAAAACTACCGATACTAAAACTTGGATCTCAGTTTGAGCGCTTTGTTTTATCACGTAAGACTGCGTCGTCTTGAGCAGCAGCAGTTCGGAGAGAGGAGGCTGAGCTACTGGCCAGTGGGCCATGGCTAATTGGGGCACTGGGGGGGAATCAGTTCCGCAGTCACGGTCAAGAGCAGCAAGAAAAGTTTCGCCACGACCAGCAACCCGCACGATGTTGCCCCCGACATTCCTACCCTGAGAGACGGTCCAACTACGGAACATGTAGCAGGGAATTAGCGTACCAAAGTGACCACGAAACTACAAAACAACTGACGGATATGCAAGCTCAGTGTCTTGTCGTACAGCAGGTCCCTCTCCATCCGCAGTTCGATTATAATTTGCGACCTCTCTCACAAACGAGAAATAAGGTGACTGCAAGTGGCGTATTGTGCCCGCATGTAGACTAAATTTTGTCGAAGTTGCACGCACCACATAAAAGGTTGATGAGGCCCGATCTGCAGTGCAGTTCTGGAAAAACTGAGACTTGGTAGGTATTTAAGGAATGCGTGTAGCATGGGCTGGGTATTCGCCTGCCGAAGGGTATATGACCCAGCAACTACTATCTTTACAAAAACATGTATCACTGTGACATTACAGAGATTGCGCCAGCTCCAAATGTTCTAGCGGCCGATGTATTTTACACTGGCGTCTAGTGCCATAAAACAGGTACCAGCCTCGTACCCTGCAAGTCCCTCTTGCTTGCTCCTTTCCCCATTTCCTCACCCCGTACGTTTCAATTTACGAGAACTGACTTGAAATTTGCGCCCAGAAAGAAACGTAGTAACTGGTATGCAACGTATACATCATGTGTTTACATTTGGCGGGCGCCACACCTATTACAGAGCTTATCAGTGTCACTGACACTGGTTTCGCGGCGGAAACACGAGCTGTTCATATGTGCGCCCAGATTGTCAGTAAGTAGTTTCGTGGTGACGGAGAGCGTTGAGCGAAAGAGTCAACGCTCTCCGTCACCACGAAACTACATTTATACAAGGCAGTAATCCGACCAACGTTGACATACACAGCCCCTATTTGGTGTTCGATGAGTACCTCGTCAAATAGGCAACTGGAGGTGATTCAAAACAAGTGCCTGAGAGTGGTGGCAAACGCTTCGCGCGGGACACCCATGTGCACTCTTCGATCGAACTTGGGGGTGGAACAAATCCAGCATTACATTAGGCGATTGGCGACTGGTTTTTACGATCAATGTTCTGATCACCCTAATCCGTTAGTCAGATCAATTGGCCGCTACACTCTACAGGAGCTGAACAATATGTATAGAAAGTACAAACATAAACGCCCAAAGCACTGTCTGCTATAAGCAGAGATGTTAGGACGGTAGTGTTTTTTTTTCTGCTTCTCTAGACTTTTCAGTGCTCCAATAAATCGTCCCTATTAGTGGAACCTATGTCCAGGAGAGGGGTTTTACCCCGTGTAGAGGTTGATGCAGCTGGTAAAGTGGTACGGCTGTTCTGTAAAGCACTGTATAACCAGGTGGAAATGTAATAAAACTTTTATAATTAAAAAAAAAAGTACTGTTCAAAAGTATCTGTTGCGGCAATTACAGCGCCCTGATATCACACGAAGACCGTGACTCTCTACAGCTGACCCACCCACAAGCACGTCAGAGGGGGTACATAACGACGAAAAGACACTTCGCAAACAGGCTAAAATACGGTCATGAGCCACAAGTGGGCTCGACACCAAGACAACCGTAACGTGACACTGACACTGACTCTGCAGGGTCGTTGAGCGTTAAGATGTGAATGGTGCAAAACTACCTGGTGTCAACGTTGAATTTCATATTGTGGGATATTCGCCTCTGTTATATTGGACATAAGTGTGTTAACGCCAATACACGTGCGATTGACTTAACTGTCCACCACTGTTCTTCCTCACGCAAGTTAAGCGTTAACTCACCAGACACCAAACTCTAACTGGCCCTACATCGCCCGCTGACTCAACATATTGCAACAGACACGATATCGCACACACAACACATTTCTTGATGACGTCATACCCTCCCACTGCACACACGTCTCAGATCCTGGTACGAGGATGACAATCCTCTCTTCAGTCGCCTCCCGGCGTAAATAGAACTCCTAAGCACGTATGAAAGCGAATTTCTCATACACAGTTGTTAAGACAAAGTGCGGATCTTTAATTGTTGTCCCCAGCATCGCAGCTGTCACGGAATATCCCGGCGGATGCAGCCTTTCTATGCGACAAAGCTGCCGTGCTCGGTAAGACGATAAAAGAAAGAGCCTGTAGTAAATAAATGTAGACGTATATACTGGTAACGTAATCGGAAACCCAAAACTTACATTTCCAACAATATCTAGAGCTTTATTTATTTGTGTCATAAATCTTTACACTAAGTATAAGAACAAGGCCGATCCCAGTGGCCGTGCGGTCTTCGGCCGCTCGCTTACTAGGATTGTGGGTTCGAATCCCACCGGGGGCATGGATGTCTGTCTCTTGTGAGTGTTGCGTGTTGTCAGGTAGAGGTCTCTGCGACGAGCTGGTCCCTCGTCCAGAGGAGTCCTGCCGAGTGTGGTGTGTCTAAAGTGTGTGATCCGTGAAGCCTCGAAAAAGGAGGTGGCCTAGGCCCCCAAGGGGCTGTCGAGCCATTGGGGGAAAAAAAAAGAACAAGACGAGTGATGTTTGAGGATCTCACGGTAGTAACACGGAAGGACAAGAGTCCTCTGGAACGCGACGCCGTGCAGTCTGGTACAAAATTACAGTTGGTAAAGTTATATGAAAATATGTGGCCTTATTGCCCAAAACACGGTATTTCACATAAATAAATGACTAATGAAAGGTACGTTAGGTCTATAAAAATGAATGTCGCCTTAAGACAGGCTGAAGATTTGCTTGGGCCAAAGACTTCACATTTCCGCCCCTGAACTGTAACTTCTCTTTTTCTGTCATTAGTGTCTTAGCGTACATTTCATATAACGACCCCAAAAGGCGTGGAAGAAAGCGATCGTTGTCTAATTTAAGGTACCCTCCCGGTTTTGTCTTGAAAAACTGAGGAATACCACAAGAAACTTCAGTCAAGATGGTCTGCGTCTCAGCCGATATTCGTACCATGCACCTCCAAATTACGGGACAGAATAATTACCGACTGAGCGAAACGTGCTCAGTTATTATGGCTCTCATATCTCCCTTCTCACACATGATGCTTGCCGAAGAATTGCATTGGCTTTATCATCACGTTTTTACATCTTGTGGTGATAGCCTGTATTCGTTTTAATTGCAGAAAAACATTTCAGGCAGGAAAGAGGTTTCAGTGAGCGGAACCTGTGTAACTTTGAACTCGATGTAAAACGGAGAATGCAGTGAAAGAAGGACAAGTCTATTCCAAGTTCCTTTCTACATTACGCCATAATATTTATTCATGAATCATTTCAAGGGTTTTTTTATTTCCCTCTCTCCAGTAGTTAGTTAAAAGTTTCTTTCTAATCTTTTTTTTTTCGGTTTTCTTTTTCGAGATCAAAGGCAATTCTAAATATAAAACTGAACACCACGTGCTATTTCGTTTCCCTATGCCCTCTCCCTGCCTGTTCCTTCCTCTCAACAAGCAACTTCTAGCAATAAATGTTCGCGACATGTCGTTACGTGTCCAAAACTTTATTTATCCTAGACTTTGTAGTTCATTTTTAAATTCGAAGAAAAAGAATAATTAATTTTCTCCACCAAAAGAAAATTAAAATTAGCTCAACATACGGCACATGTCACTTTCAAATTTACCAACGATTAATTGAAAAAAAAAATTATATCCCTAAATACGCATTCTTGCATTAAGCAGTCGCGTATTCGGGACATTACATGAATCGCTTCTCTTGTTTATTCCGTAATTGGCTTAATTAATGAAAATCTTTAAATTTTAGAACTGCAAACTCTGTGCGACTTACAATAACTCCACCATATTCAAAAGCAATATTTAGCTTGTATTATCATATTTGAGTATCTTTTATGCACATTAAAAGTCGTAATCTGCCATTGTCAGAACGTCCAGCATCAGTCTAATATAACCGTTACGTCATTACAGTCTACAATAAGAAGTACTTCAGAGCAAAACTCACAAAACCTACGGCTGTACAGATACACACTACAACATATCTATTAATATTGTTTTTGTACAGCACGTATTAATTACGTACACAGTGCCCGGTTCATTTAAGTGAGTCACTAGTACTTTTATTCATAAAAAGATATCTTCAACTTTCCTTAAAATTTTCTCAATTAAACTGTGTATTTTTGCACATGGATATTTCAAAATGTCTGGAGAAGTGTTGGTTCGTAGTTTCAAGTTCGCATTGTTTCCATGGTACTTCAAATTAGGACAATACCACTTCCTTCCATAGCCCTTCCATTTATTGTTCACCAATCATCCTGCCTTACGACATTATATAATCTGAGACACTAACAACGTCGTTAAAAAAAAGTAACTAAATAAGCAAACGGTAAATAAATAAATAAATAAATTCAGTTACATTCAAACAAACAATCTGAGAACAACACAATTAGTTTTGATCAATGTCATTCAGTCGCTCTACATGTTTCGACTTTAATAAATCATCTTCAGTAGATTTTTCCAATGTACAAATACGATGTTTGTCACGCACCCAGTGTGTTTGTAAATCGAAAATACCTATTAAAAATAATCATGGAAGGTCGAAACATGTAGAGGAATTAAAAGACGTTAATAAAAACAATTGTGTTATGTTTGAATTGGTTTCTAAGTGTCACTGAAAGACAGCATAAAAATATGGAATCATGCAAAATCAAGTAAATGAATAGGCCTAAATAAGCAATTACATAAAACGTATGGCTGTAGAACATCTTCGGGTGTTCCGGTGTTGCCAAAGAATGGTCAGAATGGTGTGGTCCTTATTGGAACGGCATCGTCATCTGCAATATGGAGGGTCTTCTGTTCAGTCCGCTCTTGTGAGCGAGTAACTAACCGAGTGCTTGAGTGAGTGCGTGAGTGAGTGCGTAGTGAGAGTTTGTGTGTGCGTGGGTGATTGTGTGGGGGACAGCTAGACAAATCGGGCAGTAGTGCTACATTGTTATCCACATGTCTACATAAATTAGCAGTAGTGCTACATTGTTGTCCACATGTCTACATAAATTAGCAGTAGTGCTACATTGTTGTCCACATGTCTACATAAATTAGCAGTAGTGCTACATTGTTGTACACATGTCTACATAAATTAGCAGTAGTGCTACATTGTTGTCAACATGTCTACATAAATTAGCAGTAGTGCTACATTGTTGTCCACGTGTCTACATAAATTAGCAGTAGTGCTACATTGTTGTCCACATGCCTGCATAAATTAGCAGTAGTGCTACATTGTTATCCACGTGCCTACATAAATTAGCAGTTTCTTCGCCGCCACCCTCGCGTAAGGTAAGTGGAGCCTGAACAACGGCTGCTATCTTGCAGACAGTGCTCATCTCTCTCCGACTGCTACAGCAGAACCCGCACGTCTTGAGTTCTTTCATGCCATCTCGCGATGAAGAGTGTGGCGAATCTTACCACAGTTTCTAAATACGTATGTATACCTACGGAGGGAAAAACAGAGAAAGAGAGAGAGAGGCAAGGTCTTAATTCCCTGACATACTCGTACTTTGACGACGGCACGTCTAGCCGTTCGAGTGATTTGCTTTGACTTAAGTTTCGGTTCTGTTGTTATTCCGTTGTGGACCCACTATTATAGTTTCGGTTCTTATGTACCATTATAAGCAACAATTATTACACCAAATTTAAAGCCAATTTATCCCAATTTCAGAGGTTATTTTGTTTTGCAAGTCATCGGAGTAATCTTAATTGTTGTTTAGCTTTGCCTTAACATCGTTCAATTGCATAAGTGGTCTAATATACGTAAACACGTGACGTACGCTATACAAACCGACAACAAATTATGAACTTTGTTACAGTAGATGGCAAAGAAAGCCCAGATAATGAGCTAAACTGGTTTGGAACGTGTTGCATTAAATAGCGTACAGCTTGGTGCAATAAATATTGCATCTGGCGGTATCAGAATGAAGTATCCGTCACACTGATGCTGTTAAGAGGGACCTCGGAAAAAATCGAAGTCGTTCACTTGCTGGCCAAAACAGACGTAAGAGGCAAGTTGAAGATGGACGAAAATGGTGGTATCAGATAACATGGCGTCACTCTCAGTAAACAACAACCGGCACGATTGTATGTCTCAAAATAAATGCGATATTCGACTTTAAAACCAGTGATGTAAGTATATTTGTTCCTGTTCAGCCATGAAGGTATATGGGGGAAATGGAGTTATAATTCCACTAACTCTTAATCTCGGCATTATAGACGCACCCAGAATTTTTCTTTGGGGAGAGGGGAGGCTCTCCCTGAGGCTATGTATAATTTATGTTTGATTTTAAAAACTATGTTAAGAAAATCACGTCACAATCTCCGAGCCAATATGTAGTTAGGTTACAGGGAAAAATTAAAGCTGAAAAAAAATCTACATATTCGTAAGTTTTTACTATATTTTTCCATAGTCCAATTTACCAGTCATCAGCCAATTTCAGTGGCTGATTTAGGCTATAGCGTAAACCACGTAAAATCTTTGATATCACCGTGTCTACAAAATTTGAGTTGTTTTTTTAATTTCGCTTGGGGGGGGGGGGGCTGCAGCCTGGCAGTAACCCCCCCCCCCTGAGTGCGCCTACGTTCGTCATCATATGGAGGTAAGTGGTCACCTTCACGCCCCGGCAGCTTTACACCCGCCGAAAACGACACGTTATCCATTCAATACGAAACTGGGTGGGCTGTGGAAAAGAGAAGTATCTTGTCCCTGCCAAGACTCGAACTACGATGCCTCGGTTGCCCAGCCCGTAGCCTAGGCACTGCACTGACTGAACTTTGCCGGCTCACCTTTAAGAGTACGGAGTTGTGTTCAAAGTTCGTCTACATGTACTGCAGTATTTTCCAGCTATAGATTATACAACCTAGCAAGATGAATCGTCTAGATGACCCAAGCTTGTTCCCTCAACAGACGCCTACAACCACTCATTAAAGTACTATAAACTCTAATCACCTAATGGAATCTGCAAACGCATGCTAGAAATCTTACTCCTATGTCAGGCTTTCGAAGAAATTCCAATTTGTAACCATTTAGTTATTTACATTCTGTGGTGGTCCGGTTTGCATTTTGTACATGCATTATAACTGACTATCCAGTACCTATAAAGACATCATTCACTGTTTTGATAATGTTAAGTTCTGAAATTTCCAGCCCATCCCTACCCCATCAAACAAAGGCACTTAGGAAATATACGTCTCGTGCCAGCACCATCTTTCTCAGAATCAGTCATGGTACATATGACAGCAGCCTTCAGTGGCGTAGCTTGACATTTGGAGCGTCACAGTGCAAGGGTCACAACAGTTGAACTCATATTTCTGACACACGTTGAGGAAGAAGGTGATTTGTAACGTATGTCCACTACGTTATAAACACCGATGGGCAAACCACAAATATTACATTAATTGTGGGTGTGTCCGAGCTAGAATGCGCTTCGTCCGTGATTTAATTCTTCTGTAAGCTGCATTCATCACACATGCCACCTGGTGTAAAGTTAAAGAAAACACTTCGTTCAGTGAGTTTGAACTGGATCGTATAATTAACAAAGTGTGTTTAGTGTTTGCTTAAACGATACTGTCAACTGCTAAGATTATATATACAGAATGCGGCAATAGAATGTGACGATTTTCAGATTGCTGTTTTGACGAAATGAGTTGAATATAAGAAACACACAATATTACAGAGTATCAGCAGTGAAATGCCACTTAATATTCGCCTTTTACTTTTCAAAAATTACGTCTCTTAATTGGTCTCCCTGGCATTCAATAGATGTCTGTAATCGTGATCGGAAATTAACCATAACTGCACAAAGGCAAACAACTTGCCCCCGACGTTGCAGTACTTTAGTTATGGTTGAGTTCTGAGTATCATCACGTTAGGGACGAAAGAAATTGGCAGGGTCAAAATTAGAGCTACTGATAAATGTCAGCTGCGAAGTTATGGTTAATACCCGATCACAATTACAGGAATGTAATGCATGCCAGGAAGAACAATTAGATGTAATTTTAAAAAAAATAAATGTCCTTGTCGCACGGTATCTGTGTGGTGAGATCACCACACAGATACCGTGCGACAAGGGCATTTCACCGCACAGCAGCACTCACAGATAACCAACGTACAGCAACACACAAGCCAAAACGCAAGACCTCTCTGCCAATAATTTATCAGTTACATTATACTATGTAACCTACCCAATAATTTTATACTGTTTTATTAATTTTATTAATATTTACCATTGTACAATTTTATATATAGTGACACTGATTAACATTGTATCATTATTATACATAACTATGGCTGTTACGATGTATTTTATAAATATTGGTCTATGTTAAAAAACTTCAACGACCCCCTGAAGATGGCGATGTAAACACGTCGAAATACGTATTGGGGAAAGCTATTAATAAAAGAAACTATTGACATTATATGTCTGTGTGCATTTGTTGGTATAAATGTTTCAATATAATTTGAAGTCAGCAGTGCAGTGTTGGTAAATGAGGTGTTGCGTGCCTAACAAGGAAAATGTTAACAAGAAAGGTAATGCACGTATAAACGTAACAGTGAGGTGGGTTCGCGTAACCATAATTGCCGTGCTAAAGCAAGAAATATTACATATTCTGAGTGTGTATCTGTATCCTTAGTTATCCAGCATGCAAAGCGCATGTTTCGTATTTTCTTTTAATCTGTGGCTTGTCTGTCTGGCTCTGACATATTTTTTCACATTATCTCATAAACGGCACGATATTCGAAAAAAAAAATATATTGAACATAAAATGTGTGTTTTGATTTTCTCTACAACTTTTGCCTGAAATATTTCCTCATTCTGAGAAAAATTAAGTGAGATATTATCGTAAATGTACAGAAGTCTTGACGTAAAGTACCCGATATACTTGAAGGATTTTAATGAAATTTAAATTTTCTCGAAAGAGTTTTTAAAAGCGCCCAAACACCAAATTTTATAAAAATCCGTCCAGTGGAAGCCAAGTTGTTCCATGCAGAGAGACGGACAGACAGACAGACATTAAAAAGCTAATATTCGCTTTTCGCAATTTTGCGAAGGCACCTAAAAAGTACTGCTGAAACGAAATCATAAAGAAGCCTCTTAAAAGTTCTACTTGTTCCTCTGGTAACCAAATACGTACGTACGCCTCTGCAGCATGTGGTCTAATTTAATGGAAACAAACTACGTTTATACTTCCCGAGTTGTATCGAGTATCGTGTTGGGAGGTCCTGTCTATTGTCGCACTTCTGCAGGAGCAGCATCCTGTGGAGTGCGGACAATACTTACAGACAGTCCCATCTGCCCCACCACTGCGGGATTTACAGAAAAATAAGAGGAATAAATATAACCATAAATAATTCTAGAAAGAAATAAATATGTAGGGTACGTGACCAGTAATGTATTACGAACGTGGTGAGGATCATATTTTGGATGCGAGCAGCTCAGGAGGAAGGTAGGATGAAGGGGAAACAGAAAAGAAATGCTACTGCATTGGAAAGGTGTATAAATCTCTGCAGAGATCACCAGAGCTTGTCTGAAGCTGGAAACTTTACTGTCACTGCACAGCAACACTGAACTTGTCAGTATTGCACCGAATGACATAAATCTATTGCTTTTAAAGTAGTTTGTACAGCTCTCTCGGTGTTTAATTAAACACAAAATGAAGACGTATGGCGTAGAGAATTATAGCTCCACACAGTCTTAAACTTAACAGTGGATAGATAAATGTGGTCAGCTTCATGCTTCGATCGCTTTACTGCCGTAGAAAGAGCTTAAAGTACGCAGACTAAAGGAACATGTCTGAGACTCAGAGGCGTCCTGAACGCGGTGTAAAGTAGACAAAGAAAAGACCGGTTGTCCATTCGGCGGCCTAGTCCCTACAATGACATAGCTAGCTGCCTGTATTAAATAATTTCTTATGGATTAGTTTTTCCCAGACGTTTTTACTCGCGGACGTACACACAACTCACTTGGCTAAAATATGGACAAGTGGCAGGGTCTTTCGAAGAAGATAGCATTCCCAAACTAGCCCGCGTTCAATTACTAAGATTATAGATTCCGTGACATGTATGGAATATGAGTATGGAGCAATGGTGGAATAATGCTGACAAGGGAAAACCAGGGTGTGGAGAGAAAGCCTTGTCTTAGTGCCACTTTGTCCACCAAAAATCCCACATGGGTTTGCCTGATATTAACAACTGTGTGATTAATTTTTTCTGGCGATAGACAGTGCTCCTTGGAATTAGCTAATTGATTCTCACTCTCCTAATAGCTAATTTCTTTCAGGGAGTAACACAATTCGTAGACACTAAGTACATTTTACAAAATTCTGAGGAAGTGAAATCCATTGTTGATGGAAACACTTTTATTCATATCTCACATAATATACAAGCCCGAACATTGCTCTGTGTTACCAGTTCAAGAAATTTTCCATGACACCAGCAATATATACACTTACCGCACAGAGTTTCCTCCCGATGTATACATAACTACATTGTATTCAGAGTAAGTGTCATTACTTTTATATTCACTGGCTTTATATTCCAAAACATTTTACCTGTTTTTAATATATTTTCCCATTGCGACCTTTCAGACTTTCTACTCAATTGGAAAGAAGATGTTTGGACACAATTTTTATTAATTGAGTTTGTATATTTTATGTTATATATTTTATAAATGTTTGCCCGCTGCAAATCAATATATTGTCACTTACTCCGCAAAGTAAATTTTACCCTTACCTTGGGTAACGTTATTTATTCTTAACTAAACATGACCCTCGTGTATCAGTCGAATATTTGGAACATACCAGTTCAGTAAGTTGGAATACATTCTTATCTGTATACACTCACCGTGTTTATTCTCACTGTACTTTTATGTCTGTTTCTTTTTCGTATCAGATATTGCATATCGTTCCAAGCAATCAGCGTGCCGAATATCGCTTTTATTGCCGGTGTCATTTGTGGGCGCGTTCGCAAAATTACGAAAAGCGGCTATTAGCTTTGTTGTGTCTGTCTGTCTCTCTGTCCGTCCGCATGGAACAACTCTGTTCCCACTTGACGGATATTCATGAAACTTTATTTTTGAGTACTTTTCGAAAACCTGTCGATAAAATTCAAGTTTCATTAAAATCTGTCAAGATTAAATGATATTTACATAAAGACCTATGTACATTTATGATATCTCGCTGAATTTTCCTCAAAATAAACAATGTTTCAGACAAAAGTTGTAGGGAAAATCAAACACCAACATTGACGCTCAATACATTTTTCCCGAAAGTCGTGCCTTTTGTGAGACAATGTGGAAAAATATAGTGGAGCTGGACAGGACACAGATGACAATATAATACGGCGCATGCGCTTTACATGCTGGATAACTAAGGCTACAGACATACGATCAGAATATGTAATAATTCTTGATTTTGCACGGCAACAATGGTTACGTGAAAGCGTCGCAATACTTACATACATACATACATACATATATACATTCCATGTATCCATAAGTCTGTCGAAGTGACAGCTGGATGTGGAATAAGTCATAATATACAAATATACAGCTATACAGATTATAGAATTTTACATTTGAACACTATAAACGTGTTACATACCTCACTATGAACCATCTTTATACATAAAAAATTCATCTACTGAGTAAAAGGAGTGCGTATTTAAGTATTTTCTTAATGCTACTTTAAATTTTGTCTTTTCATTCTTAAGACTTATGAGATTCAGAGGGAGTCTGTTGAAAATTCTGATATCGGTATAGAATTTACTTTTTTGAAAAGAAGATAGGTTGGCATTTGATCTACGCAGGTGATGCTTATTCCTGGTGTATATACTGTGTATAGATTAATTTGTTTGAAAATTTTCTTGATTGTTTAAAATAAAATTCATTAATGAAAATGTATATTGACGTGGAATAGGTAAAGTCTCTAATTTTTTAAACAGACTTTTGCATGGATTTCTTGGTTGTGCACCGACCATAATTCTGATGATTTTCTTTTGTAATGTTACGTTTATAGTACATTGCCCCTCCTGTTGTTTAGATTCCCGGCTGTGTCGCACATTAGAAGCATCCTTCTCTGCGAAATAAATTTGTGTCCCCGCTGTGAGGAATTTCCAGAAAACGATTCAGTTATGTGAGGCTGTGTCGATGAGTGTGCATTTCCCAATGTTTCGAAGGGAAATTTTGCCTTTATCTTCATGACCAGGACTGTTTGAAATCAAAGATGAGACGCTACGTACCTTCGACGACACCACTGCGAGAACCTCAAATGTAGCAGTTCCTTGGAATTTGCTAATTTACTCTGTATATATTTCGTTCATCGTAAGCTAGGGTAAAGAGGCCTATAGGCGTATAAATTTTATTGTCGTTATTTTGTATATGCCGTATTGCTGTGGCATGTTGTATATAGTCCACAACTCGTCGCTTACTAAAGTGAAAACACAAAAAAGAAGCTTTAACATGTTCGTATGTTTCATTTTACAATCTCCTACAGCAGTTATTCATAGAAAGGCATCTCCAATGTTTATACATTGTTACATCGTTTCGACGCGTCAGCTAATTGAATCTAAAATCCACTTGCCATTAAAGATGTGGGGGTTATTCTCTTCGTGTACAAAATGTAGACCCAGACACATACGTGCATACGTGCACAGACTTATAGCCCATAGTATCTTAAACACACACAAGAAATATGAGACTCATGTTAATTTTAAAACGCCTGGACACCTCTCATGTGTTTTCCAGATTGGATGTTCTCACCCCTGAACCAAATTTATGGTGTCTTGTGTTATTATTCATGGCGCATTATCCCTCTTCGCATCGAAACGTCAACGTTAAAAAGAAGTGTTAAGTTTTTATGCACATGGAAGTGGGGGAATTGTTAAGAAAACGCTTTCGGTATGTGACCACACTTGCACCCTACGCAGTGAGGGTCAAAGGAAGCTTTCAAGTGCTTCGCTTAATTGGACGAGGCTTGTACCTGATAATAAGTACAATAACTACAAGAGTGATCAGGTCATTTGTTTCGGATTCCTTTTATTCTCAAAGTATTATAATGTTAGAAATTCCCACCCGAAAATAAGAGTATATCTTCACATCTACAACCACCACGACCACAACCACCATCACAATCACCATCACCAACACACCTCCACCACCACAATCACCATCACTACGACCACAAACACCACCACCACAACAATGACCACCATCACGACCAACACTACAACCACCACCACCAAAATCACCATCACTACTACCACAAACACCACCACCACAACAACAATGACCACCATCACGACCAACACTACAACCACCACCACCAAAATCACCATCACCATAACCACCACACCTCCACCAGCACAATCACCATCACTAGCACCACCAACAACACCACCACAATCACCACCAACACCACTACCACCACCACAACAACCACCATCACAATTACCACCGCCACCAACAACACCACAATCATCACCACCACCACCATCAACAATACCACCACCACCACCACCACCATCAACAATACCACCACCACCACCAACAACAACAACACAATCGCCATCACCACCACACTTCCACTATTACAATTACCACCACTCCTACCACCATCACCATCACCAACACGCTTCCACTATTACAATTACCACCACTCCTACCACCATCACCATCACCACCACGCTTCCATTATTACAATTACCACCACTCCTACCACCATCACCATCACCACCACGCTTCCACTATTACAATTACCACCACTCCAAACCACCATCACCACCACCACCAAAGCCACAACCACCACCACCACCAATAACAACAACGCCATCTCCATCAACACCACTGCCACCACCACTACAACCACTACCACTAATACTGCTGCTATAGCTGCTGCTCTTACTGCTACTACTTATAAGTCAATGCCAAATTTGTTTTCTTCTATTGCAACTGCGGAAGAAAAATTGAATGCTTTATTAACAAGTTAGGAGCTGTACGCAGATGTAACAATTCTGATTCTGATTCTGATGTGTAAAACATTTAAGATTTAAGGAAAAAGTGCACTGAATGTCAACGTGTTCCGTTGTCTCCTAACAATTTTCCCTTGATAAATATTTGGCGAATTACGTGCGAGTTACATCGAGACATGCGAGAAAGTCGTGTAGGCCTTCATGTGAATCATCCGTTACTGTTGTCAGATTTTAAACACAGTGGAAACCTTCAATACCAATTTAATGAAAACCTGTTCACCGGTTCCACAGTTATTACACACAGACAGAAAGACAAGGAGACGTGGCAAGGCCAATACACCACTGCGAACCAGCCAAAAATTGGAGTGCGATACCAGCCGATTAAAATTCCTGAGTCGCCTTCGTTCTTGTACAGAGTAACGAGGATTAAAATCTCGCTCATATCATGGCGGCCTATGTAAGTCTGCTGTGTCTTGTTGCTTCATGTAGATAGAATGTTTGTAATGGACATATTTCTCATGCAAACAGTCATAAGAAATATCTAAAACCTTAATCATTTCAAATTTAATGCTGAGCAGGAGCAGGCCTGTTGTCCCTCCTGGTATCAGGTGAGTAAAGGTCACACGAAACTCAGAATAGAAGAAAATACGTACTGAAGAAACGGTGTTTTTTGTGTGTGTGAATCGTTGTATTGGGGCTGTGGCGGTCCATTCGAACAATTATTGCACGAATGAATTCTGCACAACAGATTTTACGTCAGCACTTTTCTTATTATTGCTTTTGCATTTAGATAATGATAAATTCACAACCCTTGAAATTAGACCTACAGGTATTTGACATCCTGGCTGTGAATAACCTCGGAAAAAAGATCCTGAATTTACGACACTTAGTCGTGAATCATCCTAGATAAGTGGCCAATGTTTGATACCGTGTAATTGTCGTTATTAATACTCGTCGTCTATGTTAGTCATATAGTCAGTAGTTGCGAACAGGAGCAAAAGACGGCAGCACTGAAATTAAACCTTCATTCGGCTTTGCAGTGTTCCTCATTTGCTGAAAAACTTTCCTTTGGAGCAGAGTGTGTTTTTATTCTATGGAATTCATAAAGGACGTAAAGGAAACTGTTTTAGATAAATGTTCAGGTACTTGACCGTTGATTCCAATTATATAATGCTGAAATTTTAGTGAGATTTATGTTACTATATTTAGAGACGTTCAGTGTTCCTAATAATATGAAACCAAATTTTAATGACTATTACTGAAATTCTCCATGTTCACTGACACATAAAATTTGTGAGAAAGTGTAAGCCCTTGTAATGGCCTCCGAAACTCCAGAAAAACCTTCTACGTGTGACCGATCGCAAACGAATTAGTGGCCTATGTAAGGGTAGAGGAGAAACCTAAGCGCACACAGTGTTTCTGCTACAGTATGCTCTTGACCTGTGTTGCGACTGAAGGATGGTCGGACGGATGAATGGACGGACGGACGGACGGAAGGACGGACGCAGTTCTCGTGGTAATCACGCGGTTCTTGGGAGAACAAAAGATCCATCACCATAGCCTTCTGATGCATTAGTCACGGTCAACGTGAGAAATCTGTTGCACGGCCCTCAGAAAACGCTCTGTCTTGCCTTCTGACATTATCACAAGTTTTTCTGCTCAAAATGACAGTACGATGTTGCCATAACTCTACTTCTGACCGACAGCCTAAATAAGTGTGCCGTCAAAAGCAGAATTAAGACTCTGTAGCCTTAAACCTTGCGTACACAATAACACACATCTGTATGATATTATACACGTATCATTTGTAACCACTGACAAAACGACCAGAATTGGCAGCCTCAAACCGCAGTGTGAGAGCTCATACGCCTCAGGAGGGTGATTGTTTTAATTCATGACATTTCATTCTGTCATTAAGAAACTCAGTAAATCCAGCCGATCTGAAATGACTGCACATGGGAGCCGAGTCCCTAATGTGAAACGTGTATGCTAGTGCTTATGAGGCAAAGAGTTGAAGTCCAGTAATGAAATTACACAGCACAGCTTGTAAAGTCTCTGTAGAAATTGCAATATTCATTCATCTACGTAAGATTTGGGCAGCTGATTCTACTGGGAGTGGGTAAATTATTATTATTATTATACATTTTCCAAAATATTTGAATTCGTCATCCATGAACAGGTTTCTCACCATGTTAAGTCCAAATTTAATCTCTCGCAGCACGGCTTTATGAAATCCAAATCCACTGCTACTAATCTTGTTGCCTATCTAGACTCTGTCGCTCCGCTGGTTTATGTCCACAGACAGGTCGATTCCATATATTTTGACTTCAGCAACGCATTTGATCCAGTTTTGCATGAGATGCTACTTCGAAAATTAAGTGACTTCAGACTGTCTGCCGGTTACGTTAGCTGGTTCCGTAGTTACTTGAACAGCAGAACATCTTCTGTCCGTTACTATGGAGCGCTTCCCTCGTCATATGAAGTGTTATCCGGTGTGCCACAAGGATCCGTTCTGGGACCACTCCTTTTCAACATTTTTATCAACGATCTGTTTGGTGTGGTCAAGTATTCAAATTGCCTTCTCTTTGCGAATGACATCAACATTTTTCGTGAAGTAAAGTCCCCTCGTGACAGTCTGTTACTACAATCCGATATAAATTGTGTTCGTGGAAGGTGCATCTCTAATTTTATGAAGCTCCACGTCAATAAGACTAGAATTATCTCATTTTCTAGGAAAACTAACTTGCTCCTTTTTGATTATAAATTATGTGAATCCTTGATTACTCGAACTGAATGCATCAAAGATCTGGGAGTGCAAATTCCCTCCAAGCTGCACTTTCACAATCATGTGGATTTTATCTTCTCTCAAACAATTAAGGTTACTGGGGTTAATTAGGTCAGTAACATTTTCCTTTTCCTCTCTGCAGAGCCTCGTGATGCTATATTGCACATTAGTTAGGTCTAAGTTAGAATATGCCTCTGTTGCGTGGAATTCCATTACTTCTGATGCCAGTAAGATTGAGCGCATCCAGCGCAAGTTTGTATCTCTTTGTCATTGTCGTTTTTTCAGTCACTTACCCTACAGTTATGCTAATGTTTTAAATTACTTGAAATTTTATACTTTAAGTGATCACAGGTGCCACTTTTTTTTACTTAATGTTTACAATGGTTCAAAATTTTGCCCTACCCTTTTGGAAACTGTCGGCCTTCGTGTGCCAAATTGAAATTTCAGAGATTTTAAACTGTTTCATGTTGACTTAAACCGTCGCAACTGTCCTTCCGCTAGATGCACTTCCGCGGCTAATGCCATCAGTAGGGATACTTGTATATTCAATGATAGGTCTGTTTTGATTAATGACTTGTTATTGATGTAAATCATGAATTCGATGCTGCAGTTCGGTCACTGCGACATTTTTAAACAAGTCATCTATGTTCTGTCAGGGTATTGATTCTGCTCCATTACTTCTTTTATATTGTTTTACTTCATATTTGTTTTGTTTCTTTAGTGTTTTGTCTTGTGTATTTGTACTGTTTTGTATTTTTATTTGTGTTTTTGTGCTGGCTTTGTAATTGGCACTTGTGCTGTTAAGTCTGCACGTTAATAAATACCCATTGAATTGAATTGAATTATTATTATTTCTGTCACGTTGCATGGCAACATCCTATGACAAAAAAAAAAAGACTATGACAAATCACATTCTGGAATGTTTGCCCGTGATTTCTTTACGGTATTGCGAATCCTGATATTATTGAGAACTGTCTCTTTTTAATACAACAGGTAAAAGGTAAAGTTCATCCTAAAAAAGGCCACGAATTCCCAGAGTTACAGCTCTACTGTTTCTTTAACCTCGGTTCTAGATGGGGGTGGGTGGTTAACGCCACGCACTGACCGTTTTACTTCCGGGAAAGAGACCCGGTAACCATTGTATAGGGAGCTGGGTGGACCCCAGGGCCGGTCTGGACGGGTGCAGAAAATCTCATCCGCACTGGGATTTGTTCCCCGGACCGTCCAGCCCGTAGCGAGTCGCTATACCGACTGCGCTATCCCGACCCACAATATAATAGGTAGTTTAGTATTTCACTAGGTCTTAAGTCGATTCTTGGAAGAAAGGTTTTATCTCCGACGAAGGCACCTGTTCAAATTTCTAGCTCTAACGAATTTTCATGCAATTTTTTGGGCAACAAATTTGTTCCATTGAATAATCCACATTTTTATTCAACCTCTCAATTTTACATCCGTCATACGTTCTAAATTATATCTTCAGAAAATGGAAAGAGAATCTGACTTTGAGGACCCATCGAAAGCCCTTTTCTTTTCTCCAATTCAAAATTTAATTGTTTCGTCATGATCGGCTACGTGTTTTTGTGGCTAACGTATTTTTTTCCGTTTCTTTTAATTAATTTTAAAATGTTAATGATACTTATATACACCTAAATAATTACTGCGTTACAGAATTATGAACCAAAAAAGTTACAATGTTAAGCTTTTTTTTAACTTATATTTATACATTTCGGTCTTTCACTACGAAAGTGTTACTGTTTTCTTCATATACGTTTACGTAAAGAATAACATCACACAAAGGTACCAACGATACTGCTCTGAAATTACCTCACCTTTTGTACGATATTGCCTTCGTTATTTAATTGGAAGTCAGCAGGGATAAACAATGAAAAGAAAAAAAAAGGCGCTACATTATTACTATGGAACGTGTAGGGTTGTGTTTTGACCAAGAAACTCGGAGTTTGAATAAAATGCAAAAATGAACAGAATTGTGTCAGTTGAGCCTATGCAGCACCAGAACAGGGTAAATATTTCTTTTATGCCCTTGACTTGCAACGCAAATAAGGCAGCGCATCAAACACAGTTTCGTGTCAAGCAAATTCGCTTCGAGTGTCACTTTGGGCACGGGTGTTATAGGTTTGTCATCTCTGGTCAAGGAACTTACTTAAGAGAATAAAAGAGACCACGAAAACCTGTAATATTTGAGTTTTACGGAAGTTAGAGACTTACGATTTAGTACGACGTGTATTCAGATATATTGTAGCAACACTTCGGAGGAATATACTGCTTCCACCTTCCCGAAGAATTTGCCACTACGGGAAATTCAATGGGTGTAATTCAATGAAAATTAAGCATGAAAATAAAATCAGGGAACGAGCCTTATGCTGAAGGCACGAAGAAAAATTTTGGGGGCTTTCGAAAAATTGCAAAAAGCGACGATTAACATCGTCGTGTCTCTCAGTCCGCCTGTCCGCATGGAACAACTCGGCTCCGACTGGACGGATTTTCATTAATTTTGATGCTTGAGGATTTTTCGAAAATCCGTTAAGAAAATTCAATTTTCATTAAAATCTGACAAGAATAACAGGTACTTTACAAGAAGATCTATGCAAATGTATGATAATATCTAGCTGAATTCTTCTTAGTTTAAGTAATATTTCACACAAAGTTGCAGAGGAAATCAAAACACACATTTTATGCTCAATAGCTCTTTTTCCGAAAATGTGCCGTATTTTCATCTGTGGCCTTTTCGGGTTTACCATATTTTTTCATATCATCTCATATAATGGCACAACTTTCGAAAAAAATATATTATTAAATTGTGTTTTTTCTCTACAACTTTTGTCTGAAATATTTATCATTCTGAGAACAATTGAGCGAGATATTGTCGAAAATGTACATAATCTACGTCTTTATGTAAAGTGCCTGTTATTCTTGTCAGATTTTAATAAAACTTGAATTTACAAGACATATTCCAGAAAAATCTTCAAATACCAAATTTCGCAAAATCCGTCCAGTGGGAGCCGAGTTGTTCCTTGCGGGCAGACAGATATGACGAAGCTAATAGTCGCTTTTCTCAATTTTACGAACGCGCCTAAAAACCGGATTCGACGAATTCAGTTTTGAATCACAGTGTAACTTACTTACAAGTGAATAAAGAGGGCAAATAAAGTAACAAAACACTTTTCATCAAATTTAAATTTAAGCAGAAATTGTAAATCTGGTCGCTTTAGATTAGTTCCCTGCAATATGGCCAGTTCTTTAGACACATTTATTACGTGACTTTAGCAGTTTCCACACACACAGAGACATATACCTCTTTCATGTAGTACCGCCGTAGTTTCTTCGAGATGCCATGTGATACACTGCACATAGCGGTTACATATTTCATCTCACATCAGTCTCACCTCGCTTATCATTTATGAATTATAGTTACATGACAATGAAAATAAACGTGATGCAGAAAGTACCACTACTACTAGTAGTAGTATGAGTAGTAGTAATATTGGTAGTGGTAGTAGTAGTAGTAGTAGTAGTAGTAGTAGTAGTAGTAGTAGTAGTAGTAGTAGTAAGTAGCAGTAATAATATAAAGAGTATCAGAATGTAATTCAAGAATGTACCGGTTAACCATTCATTTATTGGAATCCCTGTGTTCCCTGTGACATCATGGCTACAGCTGCACAAGCATTAACCTCTTACAACTCAGTACATAATTAACTCTGTGTACCGCCTGCTGTAACATTTAACAACAGTGCATTTTGTCCATCCTGTATACTTATGTACTTGTTAGGGTTCTTATAATAAAGGCAGGTTATTTGCCTAAACAACATTAACCTGTTGGTCTGGAAAATGGACAAGGACTGTATTCTCCGTGGGATGTGAACTGAATTTTTGCACACAATTTACATGAATTTCAGTCTTCAAAGATTTAAGGTCGTAAGTTTCGATGAAATTAAAAATGTTCTCAGGTGTACGTTATGCACATTTTTCATTAGAAAGACACTGGGCGTTTCTCGACAAACTGATCCATATTTTTGCTGCCCAAAATTAAGGCCTACCTCATCCTCCATATGGGTATAAATGAGTAAAATAATGACAATAATGGGCGACGTCTACATATGTTTATATGCAGAAAGTTATATATAAAATTAATAGGTAGATATGCTAGACCGATTCCCATCCCAGTAAGCAGTAAATATCTTCGACGGAAACATTTAAATATCTGAGGCTTGCTTGCCTTATATCATTGCCTAGCAAGACCAGTTCTCCTCTATGTGTACCGACCAAACAAGCACGACTGTTATAAATGACAGTGCTGGTAGACAGGGCAAGAAAATTGGTTACAAATTGGCTTTGTATTCGATTGGAATCGTGGAACTAATTGTGACAAATATCACCCCCTTCATGAGTCTTCTGTGCCTTTCAAGGAACTCAGCCAAGAAAGGAGATTATACGAAGGATGATTTGCCACCCCCCTCCCCTTCAAGCCCCGACAACATTTGTTTATGAAGCGGTAGTCCATATCTTTAATGATGGCTATCTACTGTCTCAAATAACAGACTTTCATAATGCATGCTGCTGTAGAAAATGCTGGCCTCAGACTTTTTCGGACAGGTAATGGGTCTGCAGAAGAAATTGGTAACTTAACTGGAACGAGATGAACAGTTGTTTTCAAGGTCAATGGTACACACGCTGCCAGTGTGGCTAGACAACCATCAGCAGTTCTTTAGTGACGAGCACGCGGGTATAATCTGCAAGATGCTGGCTAGAATAATGGAGTCCTGAAGTTTTTTTCTTCTCTTCCGGCAATAAACCATAAATTCAGAACACGAAGAAAATTGTATGACTTAATTTCCATCTGTAACTAAAGTACTCCCACATGTGTACCTCAATTGCACTGTAGTTTCCCCTGACGTTAAGGGAACACAAGTTAACATCAAAGCCACATTCCCACAAATTTCATATTTGACAACTGCGCCAATAATTTTGCATTGAACAATCAGCGAAGTGTTTTCTTTGGCAAACATTCGTACTCGAGTACATTTGCCAAATGTCTGCCTGGTCATTGTGATCGCATTCCCACGATTCCTGTAGTTGGCCACTCGAAACACAGAATGACATTTATTGGACACACACACACACACACACACACACACACACACACACACACACATACATACAAATTACCTATCTACTTGTGAAGTATAAACGAGTAGCGGGAGACAAGAAGTATCAGCAAAAGGAAAAAAACTTTCGTTTCATTACAGTGCTGTGTGTTGGATCATGTAGTGATTATCCTGCAATTTTTAACTCCTTTCCACAATTCATACACATGTTGTTTTATTGTCACTACTTCGCTTAAAATTTGGAGGACGTCGCACGGGTTGGATGTAGAAATTGGAGACTTAATACGCAGTCGAGAGACGAGTAGTGGAAGATCACTGAGGAAGTCAAGTCGCACCGGGGGATGTAGCGTCATTGGAAGAAGAAGAAGAAGAAGAAGAAAAAGATTTGGCTTAAAATTTAGTGACTGGGCTAGGGGTTGGAAGGCAGGGGTTTGATTTCCTGCAAGAAAAGGAACTTTCCTCTTCTCCATCAAGTGTTAATCAGTTCTGGATCCAAAACAGCCTCCTCCAACTATCTGTCTGTGAGTAAATCAGCCATAATATGCGGCCTATCCCTTACCTCCTGATGTTAAATAATGTGTGTGGAGTTACACCTACACACCCTCCCTACGTATTTAGAACATGGTGCTTAAATTAAGAACACGGCCAAAGTTATACCTGTAAAAGTAATTTATTTTTCCATAATGAAATTGCGTAATTTTGTGCTTAACTCTTTGAAACCTGGAACTTCTTTTTGTAGTATTTACTGAAATGATATATCATAAAAAGCATGTGTCTTCATTATCCATAACAAGAAGATAGCGGTGCATAAGACAACAGCCTCTTTTCACTCTGCGAATCATAAGAAACCCATAGTTAAAATTCTTGGGTGTCGAAAATGATTTCAAAATTTATTGCACCTGGTTACCATAGTGGCGATTTAAAATCTGTAACTTACTATCCTGTTGAGTGCCACGATACTTGGATTCTTAGGTAGGTGCAGGGCCGGACTAAGGGGCGCCCAGCCGGGTAGCTGCCTAGGGCGCCAACCTACAAGGGGCGACAAGACGTCACTGGAATAATCGGATATATGGCGCAACTAAATTCAAGTTTCCATACGCTACAAAATGTCTCCGAAAATTATGCGCAATGTGGGCACGCGCCCTAAAAAATGCTCGCCAGCGTTTTCCTACGCCGAAAAAGGTTAAAGAATACCCGGTTTTAAGGGATGCCATGTGTCTCGGGCCGACCCTGGGTAGGTGCCTACTTTTCTGAGGAATATGCCACATCCAGTATCATTCCAAAAGCCCTGAAGATGGAGGCAGCAATTTCCTATGAAACATTCGTGACTATCTACCAAACTACACGGCGTAAAATCATATGGGCTAAAATTTGGATTTTAGAGCTGTTTTGTGTAAAATCATTTCGTACAGTTAAAGAAGATTTTGCCTCATCCATCTTGCATGCGAAATATTACAAGAATTGTCATTTCAGTCTGTTAGTGCTGCTGTGTGCTATGACGTGCAGACCCCACACATCGCAAAGAACAGCTTAAATATTTGAAAGAAATTGCCAGACGAAAACCTACAATTTGTCATCTAATTGTTTAAAATTATGAAGGAAACAGTCCTATAATTTTATCAGCATTCCAATACTAAGGGTCTAATAAGTTTCCCAGTGCACTTCAAGTTGCTTCTACTGAGGAACACTGCAGCATACTATGACAATTTTCGGAGCGCCATTAACATCCACTGCTTCCAATTCGAATCATGGACGACAGAAAAACTACAGTAAAACCTCTCTTAAACGGAACCTGGGCGTAATGAAAACCTGTCTTTAGCGGAAAAAACTTTACAGTCCTAAGGATCTGGAATCCATATAACTCAAAATTCAAGTCGCTGTATTGAATGGCACCTGTCTGCAATGGAAAAAAATACAGCCCCTTGTTGTTTTGTTATGGGCAGGTTTCACTCTACCTCCATGGTGCAGAGTATTTCTTGAAAGATGGCATTTTACTTGGTCAACAAATTTATAGCGTTCCGTTTTTCGAAAACGTGTCTTCATTACAGTGTTCACAAAAAAAAAAACCGATTTGACACTATCTTCAACGACATAAATCCCTTTCCAACCATCAAGCTCTGTTTCTGCAAGATCTGTTTTAATATCACACTGCCCTCTATGGCTGAGCCTTTTCAATGACATGTTCCTCTTACTTATTCCACTGACACTTGACCTTAATTTTTCGCTCTAAATCTTGCACACAACTTACCATATTTGCTTTGACTTAATCAACTTAATAACATTCAGAGAAAGGTAACGTCTATGAAGCCTCTTAGTACCCAACTGCCTCCAATCTCATGCTGCTTCGCCTTTGTTACAACTAATTATTACAGTTGTCCCTGTGTTTAATTAGGTACTAAGGCATGATGAAATATGGGAGTGGAGGACAGCTCCACGCAATTTTAACTTCGGCCAAGTTGGAGGTAAGTGGTCAGCTTCTCTTCCCGGAAGCTATGTCCCGTTAGAAGAGCCCCAAGTAATAACTGAATAGGAGATCGGACGATTCACAGCCTGTCTGCTCGCACCTCACAGAGAACATAGTGTCCTAATATATGTCCGATGCTCAACTGTTTCCTCGACCTCAGCTCTTACCTCACAGTAAGCCACGCTGTGATCGACAAACACCAGTGTGACAGGCTGCCATATTACTCCACGCCTTCTTTCATCGCTCCTTTATTTGCACACCGACCCAGACCTTTAAATCATCTATCGGAGTGATGCCATCTGGTTCTACTAATTTGCTTTAAATGCTCGTTGCTCAACTCTTACTTCAGCCTCAACACATACCTCACCATGATCACACCTGTCTCAGTTACAAAAACTGCTTCTTGGCAAACAGCGCACACCTCACAGAGAACACAACCCGGTAACAATGGTTGCCATGGCAAGCAGTGTGTGAGTCTCTCACTCACTCACCCAAATAAGGGTATTATAATGTAATGTACATATTGTACTTACAAGTGCATCATGCTACATTGAAACTACTATGAAGCTCACATTTCATGAAGCAATGCAGGTAAATGTAGTTTCCCTTGTGCGCGCCATGAAGTTATGTGGTAAAGTGGAAGTACAGCTCTACTTATCCTTAACCTCAGCACCAGAGAGAGGTGAGTGATCTTCACGCCCATGCCGCTTTACCTTCGGGAAAGAACTCCCAGCTCCCACTGGTTAGGAGGCTAGTTAGGCCCCAGATCCGGTCTATCCTTGGAGAAATCTCTCTTGCCTCTGCTGAAAATCGAACCACAATTCCTCGGGCGTCTAGCCCGTCACCTAGTCACTATCGACTACGTTATCCCAATTCCGACGTATGATACGCCTAATGCAAATGTTTAATTTACTCGTAATAAGTGTTGTATACAATAAACTGAAGATACTCCACCGCCAGAAGTATGGTGTTGCAGTGACACTCATGATTTGTATTCAGGTAGTGTCCCAGATCTCACACTGTTGACACCGTGCATCTTCGTCATATTAAATTAAGTTATAGACCAACTGATGCACACTAAAACCACTTTTTAAGTAGCTTTATTATTAAAATTGTTAAAATTGTACCCCTACACGTGTTTCGATCCTAGGATCATCGTCAGGGGGTTTTTTTTGCTAAAAGCTACAGTCACTTCAAACACATGATTTAAAATATTCTATCGGCACTTTAAAACTTATATATTATAAGTTAAAATCTTGTAAAAAGACTCGTTAAAAGTTTGTAAAATTATAAGAGTACTGTTGATGGTAGATTGCGGAAGTGCTGGCGTGTGGGATCGTGGTATTAAGGCTGTAAAATAAACGATTTTGTTAAGTAATATAGAATTTGTATATATATTGGTTGTTAACAGTAATCATTATTAATTTTCTATTTAATGTATATGAATGACTTGCCATGTGAAATGTTTTTGTGGGGAGCGAAGTGTACTGCCTGTTGTACGGTGATGAGTACTATGGTGGAATGTCTGGTTCGGGAGGTTGTGTGTTAGTCAGTATGGAAGGGGGGAGTTTGATACGTTGAAACAGCGGGTTTATTTCCATTGCGTACTGCTCGTGGATCAATAACTGTTCCCTATGAAAAAGTTGGATGTACATATTTTCGGTAATATTCATATGCCTGCCTTTCTTACAGTTTTTTGTTAAATTCATTGTATCCTGTATTGGGCCGTATTCATGTCGGTTGTTCAAAATATGTAGGGCGTATGCAGATTTAGGTTCATTATTCTTTATATATCTGGTATGTTCAGTATATCTTGCTGTTAAATTTCTTCCAGTCTGGCCAACATAATGGTTATTGCATGTATTGCATCTTAAACTGTAGATTCCACTGTTTTTGTATTTATCCTTGTTTTGTGTATGGATTTTTAGTAGATTCCGAGTGGTGTTGTTTACACGAAATGTAATTCTTAAGTTTGTTTTTTTGAAGATGTTCGTGACTTTTCTTATCAATGGGTTACTGTATTCAAATATGGTCCATTTTTTATTGTTATTTTGGTTTTGGTTTTGTGTTACAGTGTATTCTTTAGGTCTGTTTATTTTGTTTTTGATTTGGTTATTGAGTCTATTTATTAGTACGGTTGGGTATCCGTTTTGTTGTGCTATTTGAATGATAGTATTCAGTTCCTGTTGTTTATGTTCTTTTGACAGTGGGAGATTATGTAGTCGATTTAGCATAAATCGGTAAGCAGCAAGTTTATGCTGTATTGGGTGGTTTGATTTGTAATGTATTGTAATATCAGTGGTGGTTGGTTTGCGATATATGTTTATGTCCAATTCATGTTGTTTTCTAGTTATTGATAGGTCGAGGAAGTTAATCGTGTTGTCTATTTCATCTGTTGCTGTGGACTTTAGATCAGGGTGTATCTGGTTTAAAAAGTTTGTGATATCATCTTGCTAATTCGGTTATGGTTGTATATTATTAATATGTCGTCTACATATCTATTGTAGAAGCAGATATTTGTACTGTCTAGCATATCTTTTATTAACTGTTCTTCATAATGTTGTAAAAATATTTCAGCAGTTTAGGCTGATATGGGGTACAATTTTAACAATTTTAATAATAAAGCTACTTAAAAAGTGGTTTTAGTGTACATCAGTTGGTCTATAACTTAATTTAAGTGTCCCAGATCTTTTACTGCCTATGAAACTTCAAACATTTCGTCAGTCACACGAAGAAAAAATTTGGATTAGTGGCTTCAGGTAGGCCTTTGATAATACCACCTGCCAAATGACTCGCCATTCTTGATCGCCTTATCTCACTCGACACTATAGAATCTTTGAAGTTGATATAATATTTTACGGGCCTAACCTTACACTAATTTTTAAGGTGATTTTAGCGTCTGTTCTACAGGATCTAAATTACTATAACATATCTTTCCGACTTAAAACCATGTTGACAATTACTGTCTTTTTGGATGTGACTCCAAGTAGTCTGGTATAAGTTTACTGACGTTGCTTGGTAGAAGATACAGGCAACAAATTCCTCTGAAACGTCGGTAAATATTTACCAGAATACAAGGTAGCACATAACAGAATAAGGTAACTTTCCCAGGTGTTGCTGTGAGAAACTCTGAACTAGCATAGGCACATGTTAATTACAGAGGACTATGTAGTCACATAGCGGAGTATCTTCACTTCATTGTGAATGTGAATAGCCGAAGACAGAAATGTTGCCTGGCTTTCATAGCGAACTGTGAAATTCAGAATTCAACGAACGTTAGGCATGATTCGTTCAAGGCGCACACTGTCCAAGGTCCACCTGACAGAGGTGCTGAAAACAAAGAAACTTGCATGTGCCAAAAAAATAAATAAAAAAAAAAGCAAAAGCGCATGATCTCATCTGGTAAGCGTGAGTTACAGTAGACCTACGTAGGCTCCTTTATTCATGACAAATCACTTTTGTGAAAAGGTTGATTTGTGTCCAGATCAAAAACAGGCAAAAAACGCGCCACACATGAATTACTCCTTTCTTCTACTGCATCTTCTTTCAGGACATGGGATAAATATATCTGCTACATACGATATCGCAACAAAAACATCCACACCTGTTCAACACTCATTAACACCCCCGCTTCTGTGATAAAGCCGCTAAGTCTCCATGCAAATGAACATCTGTCCTGATTTCATTACAGCTTCCCTTTCCCTTTCATAAATTTAATAGCTTTGCTGTTTTGTTTGAACAGCAGACGTAATTTAGCCTATGGTGGTCTTTGGCTTTGTCAACATGAAGCCATCTGTTATTTTCTGCGTCGTGACTATGTTAATAGATCAATTAGACTAATACATGGCCTCAGGGAAGTCTTAAACTATGCAATAATGGCTGTCGATAGGGCCGATACTCTGGTCCATCGTGAACCAAAATCCGCTGCAACCTATAATTTTGTGCAGTCCTATACACACGTTCCCTCCCACCATGCTGCATACAGAAAAAGTAAGAATTCAACTCAGCCTAACCGCTGAACGTAACATCAGCTCTCCTTCTGAATAAGAAGCATTTTATGTTTCCTTATCTTTAAACGATGTAATGTCTATAAATTATCGGATCTCAGTATTAATGATCTCACTAATTTCTATGCAAACTTCATGCCTATATCTGTAAGATATCTGTGCCAATCTGCGTGCAAAATTATAAATAATTAACGATAAAGGTAAAGTCCACCCTATAACATGCCATGAAGGCACGAGTGAGAGGAATGGAGTTTAGCCCTACATTCTTAACCAAGGCGCTGGATGGGAGTGGTTGGTTAACGCCACGACCCGGTCACTTAACCCAAGGGAAAGTAAACCGATACCCATTGCAGATGACGGGTCGGTCTGGAAGGGTATGGAGAGGAGATAATGCCTTGCTCCCTCAGGGGGTGCGAACCCTGGATCATCCAGCCCGCAGTTAATAGCTGTACCGATTATGCTATCCTGGTCCCCAAATAATTAAATATACGTAATAGTAGAACCTGCCTGAATTTGAACATGGATTACACGGAAACTTGACATAAATTAAAAAAAGTCAGATCTTTTTAATAGAGAGGGGAAAAATAATATAATTATAGTTACGAAACAGAAAGTATTTATTGCTAAAACAGAAGGCAGAGAAGGAGTTGAGTGGTTTTGAGGTCTTCACAGCGATGTAGTTGAAGATTCCGGTCTTCTGGCATGTGTCACTGGGTCCCGACATTCTTGAAGCGTCGCGAGCCACTTACACAGCGACATCCCAGAAGACCTGAATCTAAGGAAAAACTGGACATTAAATAGCGTGATTGGTTATTTATTGTTTTCTGCTTGTATAATATCTTCCAAACTGTGTTTCCTAAGGTTGATCTGACAAGAAGTAGCCTCATCTCTGCATAAAAACAAATGAGGAAAATTCGATCTGCGCTTGAACGTCAAAACAATGTGTACAAAAATATTACAAGAAAGCTGGAAAGAGATTTGGAAAAAGGACATGAACATTTTAATACGGATTTTCGAAAATTCTTACGGTTCGCAACATTTTAAATACATTTGAGCCCGAGTCCTCACCTGGCACACTGGTGACTCCAATTAGTGCTCCCGTGCTTTCCTAACGTTATTCTTATATGAGTTTGAACAATGCAAATATCCCAGTGGATAATGACGTACACAGTTCAGATGGGACGCGACTTCGAAACCCTCGTGAGGCGTGATTTATTGTGTGTGTCTATCACAGTCTAAATAATTGGGGAGGGGGGGGGGTGCACCGTCTTGGTATTTCCATCCCTGTAAACACATCTGTTTAAACTTGCAAAGTTACTGAAAGAGTTTCTTGCAAAACTGGAGGGAAATTAATCTCTGGATAAGATAATTCCCCGTAAGGACTATTATTCCGTAACTTCGAATAAGTTTAAAAAATATACGCAATAATGGTACCAGAAAATGCACACAAGTACATTGAATTTAGTTTATATACACAATGAACTGCTACATGTTTCGGCCAACCATGTGGCCACCTTCAGGGATGTAAAATACTCACGTGGCCACCTTCAGGGATATAAAATACATTTTATTTTATATCCCTGAAGATGGCCACATGGCTGACCGAAACATGTAGCAGTTTTCATTTTGTATATAAACTAATTTCAATATACTTGTGTGCATTTGTTGGTAACATTAAATTCTAATTAAGTTTAAATGAGACAATATTTGGGCTGTCCATGATATCCCACGTAAAATAACTCCTGCGGCTTGATAGCTTACGGTGGACTAAGGAGGCCAGTGTAGCTGTAACTGTCCCGACGTAATGAGAATGAACCAAATTCTAACATTAAACATATTTCCGATTATCCTGAACGAGAGCTTGCATGGTTTTCCTCAGAATCTCTACATGAATGTCGGGATGTTACTATCACAGAGACAACTACCACCTACATCCAAAATTATATATATATATATAAGCACTCTATTTCACATTCATTTTGGAAGTTTGTGAAATGCTGCCTCCTCACTTGTGAAAGACCGTTTGGAAATAAAGTGCTTAGCAAAGTATCTGTCCCTAAGAAGGGTAACACAAAATGCGACTTAGATTATCGAGAAGCTTTGTGGTGTATATATAGACAAGTCAACAGTAGAAAAAGTGTGGTTACAATTTTCACAATGAATCTTTCCACAAGCACAACACAGCAGATATACAATCAGTGTCTTACATATAATTCGGACAGTTGGTCATGAAGGATGCAAGCACAGATATAGGTATAAGTTTTAACGTAATTTTAATTGAGATATGTTTGGACAAAATTGTTATCTCAAGATTGAATGTGTTATTTTATGTGTGAAACGACACGGTTAGAAAACCAAAAGCCCCGTTAACTAAGAGATTAATTATGTAAAGCAGACACAGATGTTCCATTTGGCCATCGTAACCTTTTTTATATTTTGAGCTCTCTGTTCTACATTATTCGGCCGGGTTATCTTAGTCTGTAAAGCGACTCGTTTCGGGCTGGAAGGTCCGGGGATCGAATCCCGGTAGGACGAGATTTTTCGTGCCGTCCAGAGCGGCCCAAAGGTCGACCCAGCCTCCTGTACAATGGGTACAGGTTCTCTCCCCGGGGGTTAAGCAGCCGGAGCTTGATGCTGACCACTCACCTTCTTCTAGTACCGGGTTTCAAATGGTTTAGAGCTATACCTCCGCCTCTCCTCTGTGCCTGCATAGACCATCTTTGTATTCTACACTTTTACACTTTTATATTTTACATTTGTAAACGTATAATTGATTTTATTACGTGTGCAACATTGTATCTTTCTAAGTTCCTCTTGTGATTAATTGATATTCCTTGATAATGGGCCAGGAGGAGCTTAAACTTGTAGAAGATAAATTGTAGATAGGGTCTACGCCCCAGTGCATTTGTTGTTTTAATTACTAAGAATTCTGTTACATTTGGAGCGATATGAACCTCAAATTGCAGAAAGAGAAATGCATAAATAACTTTAATTTGGGAGTCTTCTGGGAAGTGACTGGTTGAAAGACCGCGAAGTGATGACAGGATTGTATTAAGACGGGTGGCAAGTAGAGTGTGGAAGAGGGTGGAAGTGGCACAGTCATGCGAATTCGTTGATTCTTATTAAATATTGTTCGATTTCCACGGCGAATCTGATAGTGTACTTATTCACTCCTCAAAGCACCGTAGTCATTAACATGTTCTACCTGCTGTAAAATTAAAAACCAGAGTTAGTCTGGTTTTCGTATAAATCATAGAATACAGAGTAATTATATTCACACTTCGGAATTAACAGGCCGCTTTTTGTAACAGAGACTTCTTCTTCTTCCATGGCGTTACAGCCCGGGGTGGGCCAAAGCCTCCTTCTTTTGGGATTTCATCCCGAAGGTTTCCTGGTCGGTAAGTGTGCATTCTGTAGTGAGTGACCAGCTCACTGACCGCACAATTTTTTGCTCGATCCTGATGAGAGTGCCAGAGCCATCTGGCAGGCAGTCAGGAGACTTGGGTGAGAATTTTGAATTTTGCTTACGGACACTACTAGTTCTATTCATGCCGTAAATGTACGACATGGGACCGACGGCTTTACTTCCCCTCCGAAGGAAGTGGTGCTCCGGATTTTTATCGTCCTTAAAAATCCATCGCCCTCGGTCGGGTTCGAACCCGTGGCGAGTGGCGAGCACGCTAACCACTAGTCCACCGAGGGCGACTTCTAACAGAGACATCATGTGTTAAATGATGTGTAGGAAGTGAAGCTTTATATATTCTTGAGCTTAACTATGTAATACTCATTGTGGCCTTCTCGTTTTCATTTGATTCTATAAAGCCTCTGTTGTTGAAATACTTTAAAATAAACACAGATTTAATCAATAAATAAATCATTTATATCACAGTACGGAGATATCACCGCCTCTCAAATAAAACTTCCGATTTATTGCTGAAAACCAACGCTTGTGATTTCTTCTCTTTCTCCCCCAAAGAGAGATAGCGTTGCTCAGCACTGTTCAACACTTGGTAGTCATATTACTCGAAAGTTTGCGATCCCCAGGGTGCGGTATCATTATTTATTTCGCACTTCTGCCTTTCGATATATAGAACAGTTTGACCTGCGTACTAAACACACAATCTTGTGACTGAGATACAAGATTTCAAGTTCCCAAGACATTTGTGATTCCGTGTAATGTACAAAGATTTCGGAGAAGTATGGTGGTTTTATTGTCGGTGTATAAGAAGATGGAGGCAGTATATTCGACCAAAGGGGTGTTTCCTACTACCGGACTAAAAGGTGTCCCATCTACCGGACTACAAGATATCCCATCTACCGGACTACAAGGCGTCCCATCTACCGGACTGCAAGGCGTCCCATCTACCGTACTACAAAGTGTCCCACCTAACGGAGTACAAGGTGTCCCATCTACCGGACTACAAGGCGTCCCATCTACCGGACTGCAAGGCGTCCCATCTACCGTACTACAAACTGTTCCATCTACCGGATACAAGATGTTTCATCTACCGGATACAAGATGTCCCATCTACCGGACTACAAGGCGTCCCATCTACCGGACTGCAAGGCGTCCCATCTACCGTACTACAAAGTGTCCCATCTACCGGACACAAGGTGTCCCATCTACCGGATACAAGGTGTCCCATATAACGGACTAGAAGGCCTCCCATTCCAAAATACCGCAGGCTTGACAATTTGTGACGTTTCGTATTTTCGTAAATAAACAGAAATTCTCGGGGATTACAAATTCTACTTAGTGATTGTCCTTTCTCGCTGTCTGCACGAACAAATCTCATCGAAATCAGTTCCTGTTTATGTTATTGTATTTATAAAATAAACTTTACGTATAGTTATTTTTCATTACAGAATTTGATTTGTCAACAAGAACGACATAGCCGAGTATAGTATAATGGTTCTGTTAGGGATGCTGAACGAAAAGAATATTCGGACCTATGAATGAGGGTTTAAGAAAAGAACACAGAAAATTACAAAGGGAACATCGAGGTGCGTACATTTTACTTTGCACCACATACCCTAAGTTTTAGTGCCATTAAATTCAGGAGGACAAGCAACATACATGACACGTATGATAAATACTGGCACAGTTTTAGAACTGAAGTTCCTGAAAAGAAGAAATGGCTTTTGAAACCTAGAGTTAGAAGAGAAGGCAATGTTAGAACCGGCACTATATCAAAAAATTGCGATAATGTTATTGGATTGCAGGATATGAGACTTTAAAGACTAAATCCAACCTTAGTTACAGGCTTAGTTAAAGATTCAGTTCGTACCGCACAGTAAACACACTCCGCCTCCATTACATAAACCCGTCAATTTGTGTGCTGGAAAGCAACCTCCGCTTGTGGAAATCGTACGAGAAAAATATTGTGGGCAGAATGGAGGGTTTTAATATGAAACTTGATGGTATATTTAGTAACCACTCGACTTTTTAAAGGGTTAATGCAACTCAATGGAGAGTCTAGTGGTAGGGTCTTCTTAACACAATAAAGAAATTTCAAGTTTAAGCAAAAACGTGAAATTTCTTGACGTACTGATTAACTATGGACATTTCAGAAAAGGCTGCGTTCCATTGAGTTAGTTTCTTCTGACGCCCTTGCACAAAGAGGTACACATTTCTAAAGTTTTTGTGCGAAAATAATGTATACATTGTTCGCATTATCATGAGAGGAAACAGGCTAGAGGGACTGCAGCTGTCGTTACGTGTGTAGAAACCTTCAGTTGAACTTATCTATTGCGGATTTTGTACATTCAATAGGAGGTACTGTACTTTATTTCTAGAAAAATACACACCTAAAAGTCAACCACCTGAATATCCTGTTAAGCAAGATTGTGCCAACTCTTAAAATAACAAGAAATCCTTGCTACAGGGTGTTCCTTTAAAAAACCGAGAGTCTAGTTATTCAACTACTTAAGAAATTCTGTAGTGTTATGGAAGGCAAAGGTTTGGGAAACCACACAACTGGATTATATTCTGAGCCACTTGAGTCCGGTTTACATTCTCATAATCAGGGAAACCACAAACTGGATTATATTCTGAGCCACTTGATTCCGGTTCACATTCTCATAATCAGGGAAACCACAAACTGGATTATATTCTGAGCCACTTGATTCCGGTTCACATTCTCATAATCAGGGAAATCACAAACTGGATTATATTCTGAGCCACTTGATTCCGGTTCACATTCTCATAATCAGGGAAACCACAAACTGGATTATATTCTGAGCCACTTGATTCCGGTTTACATTCTCATAATCAAGGAAACCACAAACTGGATTATATTCTGAGCCACTTGATTCCGGTTCACATTCTCATAATCAAGGAAACCACAAACTGGATTATATTCTGAGCCTCTTGATTCCGGTTCACATTCTCATAATCAGGGAAACCACACAACTGGATTATATTCTGAGCCACTTGAGTCCAGTTCACATTCTCATAATCAGAGCCCAAATCCACTTGTTTTTTGCTCATCAGTGACGTGCGTAGAATTATGGCCTACAGCTAGACATATATTTGAATTTATTCCTTAATATTCTCTGTGGTTCTGTTTTCGATATCTACAAAGTTGTGGAACAATAAATTTGAACAATAAATAATACGGAGTGTGACTAATAAATAACGAGACTGTGCGCGCAGCACGTGACCTCGATCGTTGATCACAATAGTAAATGTATACTAGTTATCGCTGAACATTTCCACCGTCGCTTCCCAAACCACTCTCCGTTACGTTCACGTAGTGACAAGTAGTTGCCCCGAATATCCTTGATAAACAAATGAGGCAAAAATAAACATCAATTGTTTTTGTGAAATTGAGAAGACTGTCATGGAAACCTTCAGTTTGTTACGTGACGTGAATGGAGAAAACGAGGAAGTTCCTTTATAGCACTCATACAAAACGACTTTAGGGATGTTTCGAGGACATGAAGGCCCGTACAGAACAGTGTGTAGCGTGCAGTGAAAATTACTTTGAAAGGGAACAACATGTAGATATGTTAATTTTATTAAATAAAGCACTTCTTTGAAACCAGGCTCGTTATTTAATATAAACCCCCGCAGGTTCTATATTATATCACCTACGAATACATCACCCAAGGACCAATCTTTTTAAATTTTCCCTTCTAAGTATTGTGACTCTTATTTACTCGAGGCTTGTTAACTGTCCACCGTAAAGGGATGCATACTTTTAACATAAAACTAATTACATATCTCATCTGAAATTCAAAGAATTCTCTGGGGAGTCGACAGAAAGCAAATGCTAATGAGATCTTCTCTTACCTAACACGAGAGTTTTTTCACCTTGGGCCAGTTCTATCCACGTTGCGTTTTCAAAACTTATGCAGGTTTATTCAGCATAAATTTTAATTAGCCTGTAATGTCCCGTGTGTTTATTTCCTCAGTAAAAATTCTGTACTTATATGTCTTTTGCCATCTTTACCTGCTTAAGCAAATTAGTAGACATATAAGATCAGACTACTATTTCGGTGTGTGTGTGTGTGTGTGTGTTGTGTGTGTGGTGTGTAGTACGTAGACGAACATCTAGACGAATAACGGACACAAAATCCCAGAGAAAACATTAGGAAATCCACCAACGAACTGTGATCATTCTTTCTGCATTTGGTTGTTTCGTGAAATTTACATAAGTATGGACCTGCTGGCTACTACCAATAAAGTATGGATTACGTGAGAAACCACACTTACACCTTGCCACGTATCTTATGAATGTTTGCTGACGAGGACAATTTGGTATTGTAGCAATAATGCGGTTAGCACTACAACACTTGCTGTTTCCCAGCTGGGGCTCACAAGCACCTGGATGGTGATATGTGCGAAATTTGCTGATATGGAAATGTATGTATGTTATTAGCTTTCAGATAAAGCAAAGCAACCGCGTAGTGGAAAACCTGTCCTGAAATGACAGCAAAAAAGTAACAAATACTGTGTCTCCATTAGTTTAACAATGTCTTTTTATCACAGCGAATCCAAAATGCAGACCGGA
Organism: Reticulitermes speratus; assembly: GCA_021186555.1. Lineage (NCBI taxonomy): Eukaryota > Metazoa > Arthropoda > Insecta > Blattodea > Rhinotermitidae > Reticulitermes > Reticulitermes speratus. The sequence continues at coordinate 8,719,494 of JAJKFL010000039.1, read as the reverse complement.
GTGGTGATAGAATATAGTTCTTGCCTTGTATTCGCAACTATAAATGTTTCTTCTACATTAAGAGGTATCCTAATGTTTGCTATCTTTTTATACAGTTCCTCGAGGTTAACACCGGAATAGTACTTTCATACAGACCACAAATTTTTCACACGAGTTGCTTCTTTGCCCACGACGTGTGATAAAATCTTTCCACTCTATACAAACCCTGACTTCCAAAGACTGACTTCAATAACTTATATGACCACTATGTAGTATGAACTACTGAGAGCACGTTAAATAAAACAATCAAATTAATAAAATAAATAACACCAGAATCAATATAGAATTTCGGTTCTTTGTGAGATGAAATAAAGTTATACGGATTTTATAAGGACGACACCTAAAGAAAGTCTGGACGAGTTTGCAAGGATTAAAAACCCTTTCCCTGCCCAGGATCGAATCCCGATGGCCTGGCCAATCGTACTACCGAATGAGCTCTCCGCCCTTACACAGGCGATATAGGGTCATGACACATTAACATTATGTAAGCTTATGTGATAGAGACAGGTAGGTAACGTAGGGATTAGAATTATGTAAGCTTATGTGATAGAGGCAAATAGAAAATAAGTAGAGGCTAGTAAATACTACTACAGTGCTGCAAAGTCTGTTATAAATGCTAAGTCGGCTACAAGGCAGAAGGTGCAACCAGTAGCTCCTGCTTCTGGAACAAGTTACAGGTTTACAGATTCTGATGTAATACACTTTATTTTAAAAGCCACTTATATGTAGGAAAAAGACAAATAGTGGTTACGATTTGCAATGTTTGTACGTTCATTAATTCAAATAACGAAACCTCTGTAAGGCAAAGTAAATGTATCCCTGTGCTTAATTAAGCATTACGGCATGGAAGCATAGCTCCATACATGCTTAACTTCGGCGTTAAGTTGGATGTGTTTTGGGAACACTAAACAATTCCCTTAGTTTAGCCATATTAATGACAGGTGTTGCCTTAAAATATTCCATGGCGGATCCTTTCAAATTCTTTTCCAGGTTTCCATTTCTTTCAGTGCTACACAGATGGCCTGCAAGCAACTTAAAGATGGGTTAGTGTACTTTCCTCAGTTATGGGCCGCCACATTACATACAGTAATGTAACCATGCTATGGCCAGACGAAAGATGGATCGAATTAAATTCCAGGCAAGGGCAAGACATGTCTCTCTTCATATTTCGCTGCTTTTCTAGCCCGCTTCGGAATGTCTTTCCTCGGAGGCAAAGAGGTCGGGTCTTGAATATGACCTCTAACCTCCATTTACTGCCAAGGTGAAGAATGAGTGGTACTATACCTCCACTCTCCCGTGTGCCTTCATGGCAGGGTATTTAATTAAGCACAAGGACAAATATCCTTTCGCCTGTGCGTTTATCAGGATCTCAGTCATTTTTACAGGCACGCGGTGTATCAGCCAGCTTCTGTCTAACACGTCGCCTTGTCTACAATTCTAACCCGAAAGTAAAGCGTAGTGCACGTCGTCAGAATTGGGCCTTTCAGTTGAAAGGCGAGTTGTAAAATTCATCCTTTCCACGCTGCCTTTTATTTGCTGGTTTGTTACTTTCTTTCCATGGCAAAGCACAATTTCTTTGCTTGAAAAGCCACAAACACTTCTCATGATACTGTGGGAGACGCATCATTCACTGATGTTCCAAACGCCAAACAAATGCGTACCAGAGGCATCAGTGGTTTCAAAAAGGCAAATCTGCTTACCTTGGAAATTATTAGAATCTGAAAAAAAAAAAATCACGAAGCTTATTTCAATGTAGATTGAGAATTTCAACAATTTGAACATTTAATTGCGGCTAATGTGCTGTTCTCTAGTTATCAGCCTTGTAAATGTGCAGTGCTTATCGGACGTTGCAGAGACTGTCACCGCTTTTATCACCAGGGGTTAATGTGATTATGATGACGACAAGACAAATCCAGTATCTGATACGTTGAACTTCCGAACTGTTTTCAGTGTTACGGGCCTATTTCTAAAAATGAATGCGTAGACAGCAACCAACAACACTCTAGAGTCCTTAATTGTAATTGTCCCTACACTGCCTGGGAAAAGCGTAAGTTAATATTGAAAGCGAAGTCCTTTGCCTCAGAAAGTAAATAAATAAATAAATAAATAATATTTATTTTGCAACAACTTTGTCCATTTGCTCCATCTACAAGTAAACCACATCCTACTTAAACATGGTGCAACCCACAATTTAGAAGCCAAATGTGCAGCTTGTTAACTGAAACTACTTTGTAATATTTGCTATTGTTAATTACGTTTAGAATCATTCCAGAAACATTGGACTTGCACCACATGTAAAAGAGAGGAACGAGGCCTCTCTTGCTAAATGTATCAGCTACTACATTGTACATGGTTATATGTCTCACGTCGGTTTAGGTATTGCATATTCGTGATTTCAGGCTTCCACCGCGGTGTAAATGAGATCTTCGCTCTTCTGAGATCTTACACAGCGTAAACTGGTAGTCAGCTACCGACATTTCGGGATAAAATATTGGTCCTATCTCCAAGGGTCAAGCCCAAGAAGAATGCATTCTTCTCGCATTTCTTGCCCTCACAGTTTCCAGTTAATTGTCCAATATTATTCAATTATTCGACGCTATTATAGACCTAGTCTGACTTACTGACGAAGTCGGTAAATGAACTTTCAAATAAATTTATCGACGATAAGGCGACCGGAACGTGAGCTGACCTCCACATCGTGCCAGACTTTCTTTTCCCCTCACGTCATTTACTTCAGTACTCACAGTGTAAGACCAGAAGGTATAAGTGGTAGAGTAGTGGGCATTGCTGTAGCCACACTTTCATGACAGACGAGGCAGAATTATCTCCCACAAGCCTTTCCCAGAAGGACAAGCAGTAAAATTCAATTATGAGTTTTTCAGCTGCTGTGGGTAAATAATCTTATCGGCCTCCTGCGTGCTAGACTAAAGTATCTCATCTTGTTTGTGGTTAAGTTTAGAGGCGTGGCCTATTGTAGGTCAGTACCTCTGTATAGCCTTCTTTTACCTTTGTCTAGGGGAGAGGCAGTTGAAGGTGTGCGGTCGAGATATACTAGTGTCATTGTCTGCAATCACGCCAACAAAGTGGACTCGTTTTGAAACACGGAGGAAAGATACGTATCTATTGTAACAACGTTTCCGTTTGGGGGAGTGAAGCCATTCATATTTCTGTTCTGGTGGACTGAACTTCTTAAGTCGTCAAATTGAAATGAGCAGCCGTAGGTACGCTAGATTTGGTCAGAGAATGTATTCATAGAGTGGAAATATTTCTTTCTGTCAGATATATCCTACATTTTGACTTTACATCAATATGAAATACAGCTGTCAGTCAAGGTTATCTCAGCAGTTCTCACACTCAAAAATAAGTTACTTGCCTGTTACATTGTGTCCCTTCAAACAAGACAGGCAGTGTACGTATAATACGAGTATAACACGGAGGCGCGTTCGCGTAACAATAGTTGCCGTCGAAAAGTAATAAGTATTAAATATTATGAGTGTGTGTGTGTGTGTATTCTGATAGGGACAGGTGGCGGGCTGTTGTGAGTGCGGTAATGAACCTTCGGGTTCCATAAGAAGCGGGGAATTTCTTGACTAGCTGACGACCTGTTTGTTAGCTTCTCAAGAAGGACTCTGCTCCATGGAGTTAGCTAGTTAGTTAGTTAGTTAGTGTGTGTATTCTTACCTTAGTTATCCGGCATGCAAATCGCACCTTCCTGCGCCATTTTATATTGTCACCTGTGGACTGTCTGCCTCTACCATATCTTTCCACATTATCTCACAAATGGCATAATTTCGAAAAGAAAATTATTGAACGTAAAATGTGTTTCGATTTCCTCTACGACATCTGTCTGAAAAAATTCTTATTCTGAGAATAATTCAGCGAGATATCATAAATGTAGATAGGTCTTCATGTAAAGTGCCCGTTATTCTTGTCACATTTTAATCAAACCTGAACTTTCTCGACAAATTTTCGAAAAATCCTCAATTTGAAATTTCATGAAAATCCGTTCACTGGTTACCGAGTTGTTCCATGCGGACGAACGGACATGACGAAGGTAATAGTCGCTTTTCGCAATATTGCGAACGCACCTAAGAAGAACAACGTATGGGTTTCTTTACTCCACAGGTCAGATGATCGGGTTTTCTTCATAGAGCCCGCACCTGAACTGCTGCTTGTTCCGACATAATTCATGTACTGGTTACACGCATCTAACGTCAACGTGTCATATGGGTAGCACTCCTGCACCGTATTCTGGAGGGCCTAGTTTCAAATCTTGGCGCGGTGATCGGATAGACGTACCATTATTGAGGTCGTTCGTGTATTTCCTCAGTTCTTCCAGCCAAATGCCGTGACAGTTCCTCAAATTAAGCCTCGACCGCTGCTTTCCAATCACTCGACTTTTCGACAGTACAGAAAATGAGCTACTGGCATAAAGACGTTACCTGCTTGTTCAGTTAGTCAAGAAATTTAACGCACCTTAAGAAACCCCAAATTTCATTGAATTAGGGTCTATACACAACAGCCTGACATTGGTCTTATTCTGAACCAAAGGAATTCCGTCCACAACTCCGACCTCCTTATATTGAAGATCCATTTTAATATTGTCCCCTCATTTCTTTCTTTAAACTTCTCAGATCAAATTTATCTCATAATTCCAGCAAAGCGCATTCTGTTGGAATTTTATGAACCTGCTTAAAGCAAAGAATATGAATACTAATAAGATGTAAATGCCCAAGAGGCAAAAAATCACATATTTACAAGAACGCAAAAGAGAAACTTAAAGACAAATGCATACATATAGTTCAACAAAGTATGTAAAATTATGCAACTGCTGTTAAGTGCGTTTTTTTTAAATTGTACGAATAACACGCTTAAAGCACAGAATATGATAAATATTAAGATTTTCAGACCACAATTTTGCATGATTTTCTCTTCTTTCCCATGTCTGCTATATGCCCCTCCCATTCTGTCGTGTGTGTTTTTTTACCCGAGTAATGTTCGATTATGACCACAAATCAGGAAACTGAGTAAGTATTTTTTTCCAGCCTAGCCTTACGTCCTTCTTGTTGGTGTAAATGTTAACCTCAGTACCCTGTTTTCAAACACGCTCAGTCTGTTTTCCTCTTTTAATTTGCGAGACCAGCTTTCAAACTCATGTAACAACGAGAGACAAAACTATTAATCAGTAAATTTTAATCTTTATTAATTTTTGGTCCGTAGGCGAGAAGATGGAAGACTCTAAAATAAAGGGCAAAAAGCATTGCCCAATTTTAATTTTCTTTCAATTTGAAGATTGCCATCTTCTGTGGCTAGACGCCGTGTAATTTAACAGAAAGGAAAAAAAAATGGGAAAAACTGCTGCCTCCAGCTTCAGGACAGAATGTTCCCCCGAAACGTCGGAGGTTATACACAGATTAATTCAGTTGGTGTCAGAACCCAGAAAATAGCTTTAAAGTCATCGCTATAAGAACATCAAATGCCACATGCTCTGAATTTCTTCGCTGAATGCAGTTTTACACAGGCCAACAGCACTAATGTTGGCCACAGTATGGAAAGCGTTATTAGCTAGTACTGTGTTATGAATTTTCTGCTGTATTCTGCTCACTACAAATTAATGTTAATTTATAAAACTGACGTGTAATTTCCCAACATGACTCTCATGTTGAATGGGATTCTGGCCATGGAAGTTATTTAAAACCGCACTGGAAGAAATATATCATCTTTTGCTTCCAGTTTTATACATCTTACCTTCAACCTTATGGCCAAATGTACTTAGGCAAGAACTTTCATGTGTATTTCAGACACAGATGTATGTTACTGGCATGATCGGCAATCAATTTATCTACGTCAGATAGCAGTCAACTAGAAATGTACAAATAAATTAGGCAGGACTTCTATTCGAGTGGTCGAAGAGTAGAGGTAAAAAATTTGCATAGCAACGAAACTCATTACGGATAACCGTTCTGTTTGAAGGCCGACGATATTACTGGATTGCAATGCCTCAGCCAGTGTTTCGATGCGTCACCTACATCCAATCCCGTACATTCTCCACATGAAAGCCTTACGAACCTTACGACAGTTTCTGTAACATCAACTATTTAAGTACCAGAATATCTGCGTCGGTATAGTCACTAGGCGATAGGCTGAATGATCAGGGAACAGCTGTTCGATTCTCAGCAGATACAAAAGACTTCTGTCCTTTCTACAGCGAAGAGAACACCGCCCGGACCATCCATTCTCCTATCCAATAAGAATCGGAATGTCGGCAGTAAGGTGATCAGTGCGTGACGTTAGCTATTCACTTCAACGGTGAAGTTAAGACTACGTGGAACTTTACCTCCATTTCATCAACCATCCTTAAGGCATACATGGTGCTTAATAAAGCGCAGAAACAACTTCAATTCTACAGGTATTTTTTTCCATGGCGCAACAGCCCCTAGTGGGCGAGGGCTCCCTAATTATCGAGGCTTCACGATCACACTCAGATACACCACACTCGATAGGACTCCTCTGGACGAGTGATCAGCCCTACGCAGAGACCTCTACCTGACAACACACAACACTCACAAGAGACAGACATCCATGCCCTCGGCGGGATTCTAACCCGCAATCCCAGCAAGCGAGCGGCCGCATACCCACGCCTTACAACGCGCGGCCACTGGGATTTTACCGGCATGTACGCGCTGAAATTACAAGATAAATTTGATTTTTTGAATCAGGTGTTGTGACGTGATAAAAGTTGAAGAATTTTGTGTAACGAAGAGACATAATTGTACTCCCTTCGTATGAATTGTATGGTAATCAAATCAAGGTATATCTAATAGGAAGAACAAGTAGTAAATGCATAATACATTTTTGTCGAAAACCTGAAAAGAGAAATTAATTTGGCGATTTACACCTCGTAACAAAATTATTTGTAGAGAAGCATGTTGTGAGAGAGTGGCTTGGACGGAACTGGCTCAGCATAGTGTCTTAATGACTTTTTATGAATACACTATTGGGCCTTAGGTTTGCATACATTAAGACATTCTGTCGACCAGCTGACTGTCACCACCCGCAGTGATGTTTCACCAGAGCTAGGATCCACAAAGGATCCAGTGCAAAGGAAACTGTATGTTTCCAGAGACGTCCTCGTTATGACGATTAGAAATGGTGTTTATTCTGGTTGGATCTAAGATTGTACATTCCACAACACAGTCAGCTTTAAAAACTGAAAAGTTTGATGATATAAACAAGGACTGGTTTTCTCTTCTTTCAGTTCTTGAACTCTGAAGATGAAGGCAGCAAACTCCTCTGAAACTTCGATACAAATTGACACTGCGTCTTATTCCTGAAAACTTGTGTCAGGATTAAGTAACAATAATCATTAAACTGGTAATAAGAGGCAACTAAGTTTTGTCAGACTGAACTATCTTTTCAGGGTCAATTACCTACACATAGAGTTACATCTATTCTACATAAAAATGGGGTATTTTCTTCCAAGTTTAGACTTTTAAAAAGACTGCTGTTTTTTACCACTGGCACCATGTAGGCTGACTTTTCTTCCGCATAACAAGTGGTGATCTAAAAGAAATTTCACGCAAGTAAAAGCCTAGAACAGACAAAGACATCTCATTACCGTCGTCCAGCCGCCAGCAACGTCTTCTTCATACTCGAAAGAATTAGGTAGTGTTTTATCACCCAACTGAGCTGCCTTCTGGGCATTCCGGACGTTTTAAAGTAAGCCATTTTTTTATTAACAATCTACCGCAGATCGGAGCCAGCATAATCACGCGAGTTCCAAACTCTGCTTTCAAAATATCCCCTCAAAGCCCAGTAGTTACTGTATGTATCACCTACACAAGCATTCAGAAACACTATATTCTGCCTACATAGTTTATTTGTGTGTGCCCTATTATTTTCAGAATAAACAGCTGATATTTTCAGAATAAACAGCTATTGTTTCCCTAAAGGATATGAAGTGGTTTGCCTCTGCAAATGAAATACATTGTTTCCTAGTTTCCACCTAGTGACAGAAACTGAATTGTAGGCAAGGTATATAAGGTTGAAGATTAAAATGGTTGAACACTTCCATTTTAAGTTTTAGTATATCAAGTGGTTCTGGAAAGATCTTACGATGGACTGTACAGTATTTGTTCCAACTAATGCCACGTATAATTATAAAAAACTATTTGTTATTTCGTAATATTCCTCCTATATTTTTATGTTATTCTTACAGCGCATATTTTAATAATTAATACATTAACCAATTTATGCACTTAATAAAATACTTTCGGGAGTATAAAACTGCTATAAAACTCCTACATATTTGGGCACGGAGGTGCCATTATCAGGAAGTTATTCTGACAAAGCCAGCACGCTTAACTAGGTATTGTTTCGCCTTCATTAAAATGATTAAAATATTAACATTCTAAAATGCACAAATTTACTAATAAAATTACAATGTTACAAATTTAAAATGTATTTAAAGTGAGATGTTTTAGGTAGAAGTATCCAGCTTTTTACACTCTTTATGGAGCATGAATACAAACATTTTTCTCGGTTTATTGTGATCTGAAAAGATCTCGTCCTGCTAGAGTTTATGAGGTGTATCGTGTCAGGCGGTGCGGTAGGTCACACCACCATCTTCAAGGAGAATTTAATTACAAAGGAATACATTTATGACAAAATGTTGTCAAAGATGTCACAACAATTTTTCATAAATGTATTCCTTTGTAACTAAATTCTAACTAAAGATGGCACTCACAGGCCGAAAAACGTAGAAGGAATATTACGGAATAACAAATAGTTGTTTATAATTATATATGCAATTAGTTGGAACAAATATTGTATAGTTAATCAATTGGACGGAATATGTACAATGTTAAACTTATGATGCAGTTACTAGGCAAATGTCCCCCAAACGACAGCAGGCCCTGTAGTGAATCTAGTAATAACTTATATATATTATAACTAGATAGGCCTATAACGAACAATTTATATGTGCATATTTTCGCTATTACAGAGTGTGTAGTAAATACATCGAATATAATTGTTTGGAACTAATGACTGGTTTTCATGTTTACTCTGATGACGAAAGTAGCAAGTCAATCTACATATCATCAAATCGCAGAAGCCAGTGATCTTCAAGGACACTGTCATGAGAATGAAAAATGACTGAATTTTATTGGGTGGGGGGGATATGAATTCTGAAAGGCCCTAATGAACTTTCGGCTTCCATAAAACTGAGGGACAAATGAATAATTACCAACATTTCAAGTAATGTCCTCTTCCATGGACTTTGGGTGGCTTCAGAATCTAGCTAGGAAGAAAGTGTTTTAGCAATAAGGATCAGAATCGATTTCTTGCACATAACTTTAAAAGTTATATTTTAAACACGACACACTGAATCATGCAGCGCTGTACTTGCAAACAACCTCAAGGGTTTTTAGTATGTGGAGTTCAGTCGCCTGCAATAGAGACGAAAATTCCGGTACGCCATTCTATAATCTGGAATTGTTACACGTGTCTGGAAGACATCACGAATGTCGTGGTTTCGATTTCATTCCGGGCTCATTGTCGTGACTATGAAATTTAATGGTTATCCTCAGTGTATTCTGTAGGTCCTGATACCGCACTGCAAGCTGTAACTACTTCTTCCGCAAGCACCACAATTCAGCATAACCATGAACATTCAGTTCCCCAGTAGCCACCACTAATGCTGGAATCAAACAAGACGACGCATGGCAGCTGCTATGGCGCGCAGGGTCGAATATAGAACATTGAGGTGTTACCGGTCTGCTTCCATGCACTGTAATGCTAAGAATATTTGCGAAACATTACTGATATACTGATGTGTATATTAGAACTTCTTCCATCGTCACCGAGTATAAAACATACAACAAAACATTTCAAAAGCAAATTGCTTTCGTCTCAGGTGGTTTAACTGATGTTTCGCATGTTATACCATTGTCAAAGAATTGTATAGTACAGCTAAGTCTCTTTGTTAGCTAACAGCATTAATTATAAACGAACATGTTTATTATTGATTTCAAATTACTTATTACCTTGTTAATATTAAATATTGATTTTTCCTGGCTAGTGGTACTTTTCCACTGGTTATAATCCAAAACTACATACTTTATAAATGCGAACTGTTAACACGGATTGTCTTATTCCAGAGAGAAAAATATCATACCGTAGCACGTAGCAAAGACAGACACACGCTGTCAAATTACGATGCTTCTGATGAATATTCGAGTGTTCTACATGTTTAGTAATGTTTAGGACAAAACCACAGGTAATAGTACTTTCCTTCTTCGCGCAAACAAGCCCATGTATAAAGTTACAGTGCCAATCCTCTCCACAAGAACTCTGATGAACCTACTGAGGTCGATCTGAATCATAACAGGCCAAAGGTCTATTTCATACAAGCTGAGGCATTATCACAATGAACTGAATTAACGTAAAGTATTTTGGACACTTGTCTGAAACACGCATCTCATTATAAACGAAAAGGTTAGGCTTTTTTTAAATCATTCACTGTGTGCTTGTGTTTCCCTTACAGTTAACCATATTAAACATTGATAGATTTTCACGAAACTTGTTACGAATATTCTGTCATTAGAGGCAACCCCAAAGTCGTACTTTCCAATTTCCTAAAAATCAGTACTAACAAAACGGTGAATGTGAGAAATATTACGACAGCATTTAAAACAGAGTCACCTACGTCAGAGACCTAAAATGGTTTATGGTAATAAGCAAAATACTCAAAGCTTGTTGAATCCTTTCTTCAAAATATAAAATCACAACATGATAAACACGGCGAAATTTTTCTTCGGCTGTCCTTTTGACGGCGATAAGTAACACAGACCATATAACATTTTACAATTTAAGTTTGAAATATTGTTTTAAGTAAAAAATACAAACATGGCAAAAACGTGAATTTTGAGGTTATATCAGACAACATTAAATATAAATAACTTACTTGATACTTCGAAAAATGAATCTGAAAGAAGAATATTAAAACAAATATGTCTGTAGAACATAAAATCTATGCAATATAACAGTAGGACTTTTATACTTCTGCTTTAAATCCTTGTTACATATGAGTAGAATAATAGATTATACCGTCACTGTGACAGTTTTATGAAATCTGAATTTAATTACATGTCTAACACTATTCATATCTTATAATATTCCCTCTACAAATCTGAAATCTCCGTGACCCTCAAACACAATATGATGCTGTGCTCTTTAAAGACTGTCTCTTGGCCAAGCTTTGTACTTTGTTGTGCACTGAATAAAGGAACAAGGCGCTCGCTCACCTTATAGCCCATAACGACGACTAGCTGTTCTGAAATAAAAAAAAACAGAGAAACATTACACAGAACAATAAAGTTCTGGGAACCTATCAGAAAACAAAGCTTTAAATTATTCCCGGCATGCCTTTCCAAATCGGGACCCAAATACTTTATATCGTGTCGAAGTTTTACCAAAAACTGTGCTGAGTTAATATTGTAAATTGTCTGTTATAGCTCTCAGTACAGAGTGATCATTCATGGTGTGTACACAGAAGGACAAAACAATGGATTGACCGTTCGATTAAACTCGAAGATGTTTCACTGTTTCAAGATGTTGGGATGCAGAAGATTTTAAATAATTGGGTTATATTATAATAATTTTAACATAATTTTAATATAACACTACACACTTATGTTTTAATAGCATACTGGCATTATATATGTTTTAAAATTTGCTACTGACAAAGCTGTATAACAAGGCTGTATACATCTTTAAGTACCGACACTCCGTGAAGATAATAAGTTAATAGCCGAAACGTTAATAGCCGAAACATGTAGGAGTGCTTTTAAATTCAGGAATTACTGTAATTGTTTGTGGTAAACTAGTTTCTATGTACTGACCCATTTTTATTCACAAATTGGCCTACATTTAAAAGATGTGTCTCGCTTAGTAAAAATGTGGATAGATGTTGTTTGTGTATCTTGTGATATTATGAGAATATGAAGTGTTGCTAGCGAATAAAAACACGTGCAATGTCACCGAGATAAAGTGAGGCTGTCTTTGTGCTTAATTAGACATCACGTCGTAAAGTGTTGGGGTGACTGGAAGTATACTTCCCGGCGCTCCTGGCTTCGGGACTAGATGGAGGCAATAGTTGAGCTCAGTGCCCCAACTGCTTTCTCTCAGGAGGAAGAGTCCCGGTACCAATTAGAAAGGAGACATTGTGGATGCCACATCTGGAATTGACGTTACGGAAAAGAGAAACATTTCTTGCTTCTGACTGGAAACGAACTACAGTTCCTCGACTGACCAGCCAGCAGACTAGTTACTTTACCGACAGAGCCATACCGGCTTTTCTCATTCGAATGACGTCATGCTTTCAAGTTGCGTGATAAGTGGCATGTACTTTCATACGAATACAAATAGGGGGCAAAAAGAGAAAAGAGAATTGTGTATCTTCAAATTTTTGCTCTTTTCATGCCTTTACCGAAAAACGTGACAAATGTTTGCACCATGTTATCAATCAGGAACTGCGCTGGGGAAGCACTGTACTGTGTGTAAAACATACAGCTATAGGGCACTGCTTGAATATGTACAGCTACGGTCGTACATCCAAAACCCACCTCTGTATTCTGTATTACTACAACTAAAAGTGCTATACAGAGGCAAAGTGAAGACGAACCACTGGTCAACCCCCTAGACATCTACTGGCAGATATTAGCTCGATAACGTGTCCTGTAAGAGAGGCTTTATATTACTTTCACTTGATGACAGAAGCGAATATAACTTCCAAAACGTTGTATCAAATAAAACTCACAACGGACTGTGTTTCTCAAGCTTTCACGCTTTATCCTCCAGCGTGCTTTCCTACACTCCCTCCAATCCCCTCGCCATTCTGTTCACAACAATTTTGCTAGTAATATCTACCTGATAACTTTTCCTAGAGACAAGCGCTTTGGGCTGGTTTACAGAAGCCAGAAGGGGGATACAAGAACAAACAGTAAAAGAGAAAATCTCGAGTACCGTTATCATCATCATCCTCATTCACAGGATTTATTTCCATGGCCTTTATTCAGCGCTATAATCAGAATACGTTTTAAACTTTCAGATTCATGGCTTACGGGAATTTGTGCCCGTGACCGCTCTGTTCTGTTGTACGAAAGACAAAGTGTACATACTACGTACAGTAATTCATCTATCAGTACAGTATTGTGTAAAGGAGTATTGAGTTAATGTTTTCTGTTTGGAGGGTATATTCATTGCTGTACCATAACAAGAGGACAGTGCACAGCTCCAAAACAATTTACTCGGACAGTATGCCTTTAATGGCAAGGTGCTTAGACAGAGGGACAAACATATATATGTCTCTATTCTTGAAAAGGAGGCTCAGCCGAATGGACTGGGAGGTCAACAAGCAGGTAACCGGTTGATGGTTAACATAGCTGAGATGGACACACCAGGGACTGTTCCATGTTGGATGAGTGACAGGTACTTTATGATGGGAGTAGCCGCAGTGTTCTCTGCTGATATATTCCTTAGTACAGTAGAACAGAAATGCTAACAGTACTCGCAGTAGTCATGCCACAGTAAAATAATATATGAGTAATTTTACACAGTCATGCCCCGTGTACGATGAATGTGGATATAAGATATATAAATGTATGACGCAACTCATAACGAAATAAAGAAAGACGCCAGACGTAACAAATGGCAGTGAGGTAGTATTACTGGTGTAATAATTCATGTTGTAACAGCTTACAGCGATCACTTTCAAGGGTCCCCAAGACAGGTGTTAGAAATCACAACCTCCGGCAAGTCTTAAGCCAAGTTGACAAGCTGCATTTATCACAATGCAACTACGGGATTGTCTAGGCGTAGACTTGATATTCAGCATGCGGGCCAGACTGAAGTCTCAATGCCGTGTTAATGTAGGTCTAACGAAATCGAAAGGGAAAGAGAGAGAGAGATTATCTCAAAGAGGAGATCCTAAGCGTTGGAGTTCATGTTCAGTTTTAAACGCGTTCTGTGCACAAATTACAGCAAATGAATGCGTAATGAGGATGTCATGCCTGTCCGTTCTCATCTTTTACCTCGCAAACTATTAAAGGGAATCCATATTAAAAACTGGCCAATTTTTATTTCGGTACCTATTCTATGAAGTCCAAATGCAGCTTTATCAGTATTTCTCAAAATAGAGCACACACATACAAAAGCTTAGCGTCTGAAGCAAAGTGCACGTCTCGTTAAATGCCCTCTTCATACCAAATTTGAAGTTCTTATAAGAGTGACTGAAAATTACTGTCGTCTGGGGTGTGACGCCCTGCAGTCCGGCATGAATTCAACAATGTTTCGGAGAAACATACTGCCTCCATCATCATAGAGTAGTCCTCCGAAACACCAGTAAATTTCTAATAATCTACATGACGACGGCAATCTTGACTTTACTTACGATTTATTAAGCGATCGTGTCACTAGCTCAGACTATACATTCGTACTGATATAATCTTCTTTTTTGGAGTTTGTCAATAGTCTAATTTTTAATTAAGCACTACGTTTCGGAAGCAGACAACGTCCAAAAAATAAGATTATGTCAGTGGGTCATACATCATCATCAGAGCCCTATATATTAGTAACATCCAACGTGTATAATGAAATGGAAAGATGTGGAAGGAAGTCTAAAGGGTAAAGTAAAACCTAATTTTTCTTGTGCTTGCTTAAACACCACGCCATGAAGGAATACGGAGAAACGGATTCATAGCTCTACCCTCGACACTAGATGAATGTGTGTGTATTCAGCTTCCTGTCCCAGCCGCTATACTCGTATTCGCGAGGAAACAGCATTTGTTACCCATTGAATAGCAGGTTGTGTAGGCCCCAGACCTGGTCTGGATGCTTTGCGGAAAGAAACAATATCTATTGTCCCTGTCGGAAGTCGAACCATGATCCCACGTCTGTCCAGCCCTTAGCTTAGTCAATACAAAACAACGTAGGTTGTTATTAAAAGTCTGAAGGTCTTTTAAACAAGATAGGCAATTTATGTATATAACGTAACCTTGTGGCGCTCTCGTGTAATATCTCGTCCCTATTTCGTAAAATGGAGACAACCCACAAAACATTAATTTCACAGAAGAAGCAAATACCAGTTATTCAACAAACTTTCCCTTTTATTGCAAATGAACTATCTGCGCTGTCAAAATGGTAATATTATCATTTTCATAGTTCAAATACTTCATTTCCAACAAAGAGGAGAGTTTCTTTATAATTTTTTTTTTTTTGCTTCTCTTGTAATATTGAAAATTTGTGAATTGTCCCCTTTTTTACAAAATAGGGCGATCTATACCGCGTCGGCTAGCCATACAGTCTAATACAGTTTCACTCGCATTTATGTCGCTGGTAACAAAGATTTCTTAGTATTGCATCTGAGATAAACACCTCTGTCATAGAAAATCAACAATGTTTCCTTTGTACTGTATACCTATATGTCTTTGTCAACAATATAAATCTGGAATGCTTTGCCACGGTTAGGCAACAATGCGTTCTCTTTCGTATTGTTACTGAGCTAAAAACATTTCGTAATGATTAAACCGACGCGGCTACTTCACACTAAGAGAGGAATTTTATAGCGAATTTCTTTCTCCGGCAACAATAAAACGTACTTAGGTCTTCATGCAAAGTACCCGATATTCTTGTCCGATTTGAAAAAAATTTTTATTTTATAGACAGATTTCCATAATAGTTTCCAATGTCAAATTTCGCGGAAATCCGTCCAGTGGGAGCGGAGCTGATACATGCGGACAGACAGACGGACGAACGGACACATATGACGAAGCTAACAGGCATTTCTCGCGACTTATGCGAACGCAACCTAAAAGGAGACAGTAATAGCTGAGAAAAATATGGAGGTAAAGGCGATATAAATACGTTACAGAATTTATGGGCGCCCTCGCTTAGGAAATGCAAGAATATACATTGTCATTAACAGTGGAAGATGGAATGTAAGTCGATTAGAATTGCAATGTGAGATATGTATGGGTTTTCACGACTGTTCTGATGGTCTGGGATCTGAAGTCATGTAGTCTGGCAAACTGCCAGTGTTGCAAAGGAATGTGCTGCGTAGAAATGGAGACACTATGTTACATCGGAACATTGGTACCTATCGCTCCTGTACAATCAGGGTAGGAGAGTTGAAAATTTACTCGTGGATCCTGAAGATGGAGGCAGTACGTTCCTCCAAAATCTTGGTGCATATTTAACAAGTTATATGACGTCAGAAATTCATGGAAAGTTCTGTAGAGCATTACGCAAGTGGCGAGACGTCCAGGCGAAATGCTATAATCACGCAGTCTTACGATAGGTTCATAACCACTTCCGAATCGAATTCTAGTGTGTTCTACACTGTCAGTGTGATCTAGTGCTTCCTATTTAAATTTCCAGTATCATCTCTTTTCCTTAAGGTCATCCAGTAGATGCGCACTTCTTCTTCCTCTTCTTCTCGTCCCTTGTTTTTTCCCCCCTTAAATGACGTGTCTTAGAAGGCAGTTTCCACGCAAGATTGTGACCAAACCAGTTTGCATTCCTTCTTTTTATTGCATACAGAATGTTCCTTTCCTCTTTGTAATACTTCATTTTTCACACGATCGGTCCAACTGACTTTCTCCATCCTTCTCCAGCACCACATTTCTAAACTTCCCCAAGTATTTCTGATCTACATTCCGAAATGCCCATGTTTCAGGACCACACAAAGCTGCGACGTAATGTTCTGTTCATATTTGTAACGTAATTTTTTAAAAACAATACGCCTTCCCGTAAAGCTTGACGAGACTGTAATAGGAATCAGCTTGCCTGTTCGTTTGTTATAACACGACAAATTTACACACAACTGTACCAGACGAGCTGTTTAGTCTACTGAGATACGAGCTGTAATCGTTTTACCAGCATTACAATATACTTCTTAAGACAGTACAAGGAAATGCCTTTATCAGCGGTATTACACATAATAACTCAGTTCCAGTTGCTTTTTACGTACAGTATGCAGTAGTGGGTGTAAAGTCTACATTCCAGTCACGTAGAACTTGATACCTGTCATGTGACTCACTCCCTCCTCTCTGATTACCTCTTTGGAATATTTTATTGTTGTAAGGTCCTTCTCTCCGCCCTCCTAAATACAGTGAGGTACACCTGCACTGTCCACCCTACACTACATCGCCTGCACCAAGGCCACATACGTTCACTTCATACACGATTTGAGCGCAGTTAAAGCCACAAGACGCAAGGCAATGATCCTCGTCATTACGCGTCACATCGCTATTTCGTAACCGGAAAGTTTTGGGTTCGAATCTTGGACGTTTTACCAGTTACTGTGACTGCGGGATTCGTAGCTTTACGAACGCTCCTCCAGATGTGAGGCAAAATGTGTTTAGGCGCGTTCGCATAATCGAGAAGGGTGCCTGTTAGTTTCGTCATGTCCGTCCGTCTGTCCGCATGCATCAACGCGGCACCCACCGGACGGATTTCCGTTAAATTTAACATTGAAATCTTTCATGAAAATTCGTCGAGGAAATCCAAATTTGTTTAAACTCGGAGAAAAATGTCGGGCACTACTTTACACTAAGTACGTTTTATTGTTTCCGGGGACATAAATGTCGGGCACTACTTTACACTAAGTACGTTTCATTGTTTCCGGCGACATAAATGTCTGGCACTACTTTACACTAAGTACGTTTCATTGTTTCCGGGGACATAAATGTCGGGCACTACTTTACACTAAGTACGTTTTATTGTTTCCGGGGACATAAATGTCTGGCACTGCTTTACACTAAGTACGTTTCATTGTTTCCGGCGACATAAATGTCTGGCACTACTTTACACTACTTTACACTAAGTACGTTTCATTGTTTCCGGCGACATAAATTCTCCATAAAAGCATTGCTATGCAACACTCAATATGTTTATATTGTCCGCAGTGATGTTGCTCAACAATATTCACAGAACGCATTCTTGCCTTTCCATGACAACAATGGTTATGCGAACGCGCCAAAGTGTTACGTTATACGCGCATTGCCTATTTTGTTTTTCTCTGCAACGCTGGTGCCTATCTACTAAACAACACGGTGTCATGTACCAGAAGACAGCAATTTTCAACACCTGCACACCTGCTACCCACCCCACTGACTTGGTAAACGTAACGTTCTAGCCTCGTATCCTAGAGATGCGTAGGTCCAATCTCTGCCGAGTCATCAGCAGTGCTGAATGATGTGCCCTGTTTATTCTCAGTTCCTCCAGGCAAACGCTAAGATAGTACCGATTAGAACAGGATCGCTTCCTTTCAAATGCCTTCTAAGATCACGCCTACGGATCTGTCCTGAGCCAGAAGCGTTGAGTCCTATCCTCACATTCGGTTTAATGTGAAATTTAAAATTATGCCACCATCTGTACCTACATCTCGCAAGTGGACTCTTTCTTTTAGGTTGTTTCTTATACATTCAGTTTCGGAGTTGGGCAGATCCCTATGACGCCCAAACTATACAAGTCAAGACAGACATGGATGGTGCAGCCAGATGCGTGCATTATAAATAGTAGCTACGGTGTCTGATATGGTAGTGAAATCGTCCCTCCCAAAAGTGCCAGAGTGAGAGAGGAGTGAGCGGCAGGTCCTTGACAGTCTAACGGCGTACTAGGCCACAGAAAGAAGGGATGGCTGGGAAGACGACGCTCGAGGCTTCCCATTCATTTTCCACTATTCTAATCCTCTCCAGACACGTATTGCCTATATCAACCAGCCCAAAGATGTTGTCACTAAGCAAGGTTATCACGCGTTACCACTACCAGCAATCCAGTGAACAGAATGTATAGAAGACTGGCGATGAATATAGGAAAGTAGGCTGGAGGGAGATTGGAAATGGGGTTATCGGTGTGACTTCTTACCGTGACGTCGGTATAGCAACCGGAACTTTGGGTTCATTAACACAGGCCGGGATGGCCCGGAGGGGAATACAACAGCAAACAGAAAGAGAGCCTGAAATGCCGTTATTCTCATTATCCATGAGACTTCTTTTGGTTGCCTCAGTACAGCAACATAGGTCTCTTTGAAGTTACGATTTTTATTTCTGAAACATTAATAGATTTTACTCTTCATCTTGTCCGTATCAATGCGAAGACTGACCCGTCTTTTAACCAGTGCACTACACCTCTTTACTCGAGGTTACAGAAACCGGAGCGTCAAGCTGAGTACGCGCCTTAGTCTAATGCTAAGGTCTTTGCTTTTATTTTGCCTGCACGCCATCATGGCGTGGTAATTAGGATCACTGACAAGTTTGGAAGCTTAACACACATAATCTTCCAAAAATTAATTTATTTTTGTAGAATTTCCGAGCATTGAGAACTACGTAGTAACACATTGAAGTTTTTTAGATCCGATCACTAGTTCCAATATGCAACCGAGTCTGAGACAACACATTCATTCCGTACTCCGGAAAAATTGCTTAAGTAAAAGGTATAAAGAAATACAAGATACAAGAACTATTATTTTGAGATACAGATATCCAGCTTCAATTTTTCCCTTCAACACTCTCAATTTCATTTATAGTTTCTTACAGTACGTTGTCTTAACGCCGATCCCAGTGGCCGCGCGGTCTAAGGAGTGGATCTGCGGCTACTCGCTTGCTGGGATTGCTGGCTCGAATACCGCCGGTGACACGAATGTCAGTCTCTTGTGAATGTTGTGTGTTGTCAGGTAGAGACCCATCACTCGTCCGGAGGAGCACTACCGCGCTTGGTGTGTCTAAATAAGTGTGATTTCGAAACCTCCACAATGAGGCCTAGGCAAACTAGGGCTGCAGAGAGAAAAAGTCTTAAACCAGTAGCATTTTCCATGTATAATAATTTTCATACATTTGGTAGAAGAGAAATACGTATGTCAAATATATATATATATATATATAAGAAAGTAAAAAAGAAGGATGAACGGAGAGACAACTATCTTCACTTCTTCCGTTTACCTACTTCTCTTCCTCCTTCATTTCTTGGAACTCACACATCTTTGTCTCTCGCCAATACATAGCATGCTACTAAGTCTACAGAACAAGTCTTTAGACCAGCGCTTTTCCCCTAAAAAGAAAGCTGAAATAATCTGGCACTCACGTGAAGAAAATTTAAGCTGAGTGCTGGAATCATCCGTTTTAAAGAACTGTTGTTATTTTCAACAGTTTTTACTACTTCAGAAAGTTTCCGCTTGCTTGAGTAGCTGATGGAAATATTTAGCGACTTTCTCCAGTTCCAAGCAATGTGTGTTTGTTCGTTGTGCTCTGAAGTGATGATAATTTCTTAATGTTTATTTTCGTCCTTCGGGAAGTTCCTTGAAAACTGTGCTGCAGAGTGAAACAGATTTCTTTAACTTGAATACTGTAGGGAAGATTTATTGGAATAAAAGAAATGACATACGATAGTTCTGTCCTAAGTGGTAGCAGCCCAATTCAGACCTCTAATATTCTTACCTGCAAGAAGACATTCAAATTTCAGTCATGTAACGTAAAACCAGTGGAACCTGAACGCTGGCCACATAACGCTTATCCGATTATATTCAGTAGTTTGGTAAAACAAACCTACACGTACACCATGTCATCAAGACTTATAGCGGTCGTGGAGATTGAATAAGACTGGAGAATCTTTCTGAGAGAGACGGTGAAAAGGCAAAAAGTTCGAAGGACATAAGAACAAGGCGCAAATTTGTGTAGCAAAATACGTAAAAGAAACTTTCTTAACCTTCGCTCTTCATTTACAAGGGACTTGCAAGAAATAAGGTAAGAACAATTCTCACGCAAAATAGACTTATCTGACTGCCGATTTCACAACGTTAAAGGGAATGCGTAGATCGTCTGTGTCACCATACAGCTACGACAGAGCACGTTAGACCTAAATGTGTCGTACTGGCGTACAATCAGTTTAAAGAAGACAGGCATATTGCAAACATGGCCACATGTCGAAGTTCACAGTGTGAGCCGTTTTTTGTGTGTGAAGGATATCGCAATGATGGAAATTCGTCTTCAGTTGGCGGAGGCGTAGGGAGCAAACGTACTATCACATAAACAGGAATGGACAGGGTGCAGTGCTTATAATAACGACAGGATGAATTTTGACAAGTAGCGAACCGGACCAAAAATCACGTCCGATACGAAAGACGAACAGCCATTTTCACTTCCTCATTTCTGTGGAATCGGTGACGCTCTAAGTGTTACTTCTGATTGCTTTTCCAGTATCAGTTCCTCTATTTGTGCTGCGTTGAAATCCGTCTTCCATATGCGGGACCGACCAGGGCCATTATCACGGAAACTGGTTGCACCATTTTCTAACTTTGCACCGTACTGTGTCGTGCTGCACTCTCATTACGCCATCAAAATAAAACTTCTTTTTTTAATTAAAGCTTTATTTATATTGACAGTATACATAAATCAGCCATACAGATTGCAAGTTGTACCCATTTACCGACTTCCGTGAGTATAAAAGAAACGAGTCACCCGCACCGTCCGCTACGTGAGGAATCAAAGAAGAAGAAGAATCAGTAACTGTAGTGAAAAATTATTGAAAAGAACACTACCTCCTATAATACAACTACTTCAATAGGCAGTAAATGTCAATGGTGGAAATATGTTCCGTGTATAAAAAAAACTTCTCTGCAAGACCAGTTTTCTAGTGTCGTTGCCATTGCACATCAACTTATCACTCGAACAGCAGTGCCATCTGTTTCATATTATTTCTACAAGGTCTACCTACTACACAAAAATAAAAGGCTTGATTAATGAAAAAGTTACAGACGTGGGGACCTTACTTATTAAACAGGCCTTTTACTTCCATATTATGGATATTCATAAGCTGATATAGGTAATTCGTTTATTTGATTCCTATTTATTCGATTCCTTCACTTAATTCACTTTGTTCACTTAGTATTGTGGATTCGATTTGTTTTGTTAATCATCATTATTTGGTTACTTCATTTCTTTCAGTAGGATAGCTTGCTTTATTTGGTAAGATTAATTTGGTTTGATCACTTGTTTTGGCTAATTGATTTGGTTCTGTTGGTTCTAGTGTTTCAATTTATTTGGTTTATTTGGTTCTATTTTT
This sequence comes from Reticulitermes speratus, assembly GCA_021186555.1. Classification (NCBI taxonomy): domain Eukaryota; kingdom Metazoa; phylum Arthropoda; class Insecta; order Blattodea; family Rhinotermitidae; genus Reticulitermes; species Reticulitermes speratus. The sequence goes on along the minus strand of JAJKFL010000039.1, from coordinate 8,697,336 downwards.
TCGCTTTATTCATTTGGTTCTCTTGGTTATATTGAGTGCCATTGCAGTTGCTTGGTTGATTGCTTTACACAATGGCAAAAAACGCAAGTTGGCTGAATCGGTAATGCTTATGATATATTCGGGAGAAAAAATCTTTGATTATCGTCCAGGGACATGGCTACAAGACTGGTGACTGATACTTTTTGTAGTTTCCATCAGTGAATCCAAGGTAAATGCAAGAATAATATATCAATCCAGGCCACGACCACTTCAGTATAATTTCCAATTTGTTACTCACCAACCATCCTACAATTCGACAACACCGTTACTTAAATAAACAAATAAATAATGAGAGAAATTACTTTGAAGATGAATTAAGTTCACCAATAAATTGCGTGATTGCGCATTCAGTCTGCATCCACTTGAAAGCTCAGAAATTGGTAGAATTTGCAGAACCATTTATCCATTTTGATGAAATTAAGAATTATCTTATGTTGTGCTGGCCGCCATCAACCACGACGCCAGCTTCTCTCGGCACAGTGGGGAGGCAGTGCACCTGACGCGAATTCTAAATTGATCCGCGGGTAAACCGGAGGGTCTTTCAATTTAGTAAGTGTGGGGATCTCCACGGGAGATTGTAAGTACAACCATTTTATTTACACCTGATGTCACGTCACGCCGTCACTCAATGTTAAAACACTCATCTCGCCGTGTGTTACGTTGTATATAATTCCGTATGTAAACACAGCAATGAAGTTTTTTTTTATAACTAAGATCCAATTTACACTCTGATGAATGATGTCTGCTACGTTATATGTTCAGAGAATAGTCCAGTGTTTGAACACATTCAGTGAGAATTTCTATTTACAAAGCGTTCACTGAAGTGTAACGTTTTACAAGAAGCAGTTCCAATTATTTTTATGGTCAGTTATTTTTGTGTATTTTTAAATAAGGGCTGAACCGCTTTGTGACATCACAAGCAATGTGTGCCGAACGGAATGGTGTAATGGTTAGCATTCTTGCCTTTTTTTTCTGTTGCTGCATGACTTAACTCTCGACTGGAGTGCCAACACACACTGAGATTTTCGAAATTTTTGTCTAAAATTCCAGGAAAATGCGGGATAGTTTCTTAAAGTATGTCAAGCCCCCTCCCCCCCATGTTTTCCAATTTAAAAATATAATATTCTCGTTTTATTCGAAATTACACAATCTCTGAAACTGAGAAGTAAGTCAGAAAAATGAGTCAGACACTTAACAAACCAACCATACAAGATAGGAGCCTGAAGCTATAAAACCAATAAAACCAACCAAACAGCCACAAAAACAACAAAATCAACCAATGAGCTGACGAAAGACGTGACCAACATCAGCCAACTAATTAATCAATCAACCGATCCTCAAGCCAAACAAAAAGAAATCAATCATCCAACCAAAAACGATCACGAACGAAGTCAACCACTCAACCATTTAAATAATCAATCAGCCAACCAACCCATCAACCAAACAAAGAATCATCCAACGAACAAACCAACCAAGCAACCAAGATTCCAGCCAGTAATCAGCAATCTAATAAATACAATCACCAAGCCACCCAAACCACCCATCCACAAACCTTCGTTCGTCAAGGACCAGCGACCAGGTCACTTAATTTGTACGTTGTTAATGGATCCCTTATCTTGAGCTCCAAAATGGAAAAAGTTATTTATGAACACTATGCATATTTGATGCAGTGAATTGTAAAATTTTACATGTCGAAAGGCCAGTATTGAATTGTTGGCAAACCTGTAAAAATTGAAACTACTACACTTTAGAAACGACAGCGCTCTCGTGTTACCTTGCGCTGGGCATGAAATATCTTTTGTAAAACCGCCCTTTGCTCCCTACGCTTCCAGATCATCGTTACAAATAACTTAAAATAGGCTTTGAACACAGCAACAAAAGACCTCTTATTCTACTTAACATCACCAAATTGTCTGCCCAGAATTTCGAACAGTGGGTCAACGTAAAAGGTCAAGTTGCCCCTGTGTACTCCACAAAAGCGTAAAGAGTTGTAGAGGTATAGCTCCACTCATTCATTACCACGGCACTAGGCGAAGGGAAGTGGTCAGATTTGCACCCTGGCCGCTTAAGTCCCGGGCAAGTAGCCTCAATCTGTATCCAACGAATAGGGGGTTGGGTGGGCCCCCGAGGCGGTTTGGGTCTCTTTGGAGGATGGCGATACGAATACAGATCTCAATGGACTTTTATTTTTACTGTACCAAGTCTTTGTGTTTACACTCTGCATTGGACATCCTGAAAAAAATATTAATATATAAGCCTATATGTACATATTGTTTATCTTTACAAATCACCCGCAAGTAGCCGGCTCCAAATCCTTAAGCTGTGTTTATACAAGGTATGTATCAGTTGTGTTAAACATTATTCTAACACATGTTTACGCAATATGCGTATCAAATCATTGCGATGCCGCAAACTAATTTTGTTTACCCAACCAACCAAATACATCTGCATAAAACAAAGCGGAAGGGTTTTTATGAGACACTCGGTATAATAAAAAAAAAAGATGAGTGTTCGAAACATTCCGTTGTGTAGGTTCAGCATCTCATCCTGTTACATCGCAGGCCTGTGATGCATGGGTCTATCTAATATTTGCCAGTTTTGTGAAATTTGTTATTGACCTATGAACAGTAAACCTTTAATTTTATGAAACTATAGCTTATAAATGATTACTTTCTGCATCTGAAGACATCATGACCGGGGCAACTATGTCTTTCCTCGGATTTTCGGTTTTGTCCGGATATCGACAATAAAATACACTCCTTCCAGGCTACATGCTGTATTATGGGCTGATTGAATTGTCATTTGGCAATGTTAACCAATCATTGTCGTCGTCATCATCATCATCATCATCATCAATAACCATGCCATTTTGTACCCTTAGAATTATTGGTAATACTACATAAAATATTAAAATTATATGCATAGGTGCATGTAAACCCAGTTACGAAAAACCAGATACATACACTATGTGATCTATATGGACAAACACCATTTCATGACTCTGTGTCACTGGATATGCGACCCACTTGTCCTCGAAGATAACCGGACCTCATCTGACACAACTGTCCCATCCCCTCGAAGGATAAGCAAAGCGCATAAATAAATGGACAAATAAACAATTTTTATATTAATTACAATTAATCAACTGATGTTAAATGGGTCGCTTGTACAGTTACGATATACTTCCAATTAAGCTAAATGTTCTTAAATTATACTGATACTTGTCAGAATTTATAATTTACACCGAAGAACTCCATTAATAAACATTACAAAATCAATTCGAAGTTTCTGTTATGTTTGTTTTAAGGAAGTATTTTTGACCCACACTTAGCAAATAAGAATAAAACTTAAATTCCTAAAATTAATGTAGTTCTAAAGATGTTAGTATTATATAGTGATAAAGTGATAAGAAATAACCTTTTGGTCTTCAGAAAGGAAAAGGGTGCTTCTAAGTATTACTAAAGGCATACAAAACACTTATAAGGTTACAAATTTAGTATTGACTCTGTCGAACATAAATTCTGCAGAGCAAATTAGACACTAATTCAGTAATGATACAGGCGCTTTCAGACTCACTTTCTATATTTCACCCTATAACATGTCACGAAAGCACAGAGGGGGGTAGAGTTATAGCTCTACCCTTCTTTAACCTCGGCGCTAGATGGGGTGGATGTTCAACGCCTTATCCATGCCGCTTTACCTTCGGTAAAAAGATCGGTTGCCCACTGTACAGGAGGATGCGTAGTCTTCTGTGTCGGTCTGGAAGGGTCCAGAAAATCTCGCGCTCACCGTGGTTCGAACCCCAGACCGTCCAGCCCATAGCGAGACACCATTCTGTCCAACACTTTGGTTGTGTAGTTAGTTTATGATAGTAAATTGTACAAGCTACGGTGGGCTGGGCATGTTCCTAGATGAGGGAGGTAAGGAAGACGGCGAATTTATACGAATATAAAAACAATGCGGATCAGGTTTCTTATAAGATGGTTTGTGCTACAAGAAAAGTGCATGCTAAAAATGTGTTGGTCTAAGTCATGAATATCTTGTAATTTTGTCTGGAATTTTGTTTTTTGTTATTCTGAATACTCGACGAAATGAAGAACAAAATACAGCCTGACTCTATTCATTGTATCTATAGTGTGATCAGATGCCCATCAATAAATGTTTATCTTCAGGAGGATGACAGGGAGACAACAGGATACACGAATCTAAATCAACCAACAAATGCACAAGATTATTGACATGAACGAAATGTATTTGCGACCCCTACATATACATGACCATGACATGTGTATGCTCTGTAAATGTTTCTAAAGTGTAAACATATGCTGTATACTTGGATGTAGAAAGTTCTTGCAGTTCTCCACTAAATAATCCCCGAAGATGGCAACTCATTTGCCGAAACATATGTAGGGGTCGCAGATAATTTCATACATGTCAATAATCTTGTGCCTTTGTTGGTTGATTTAGACACGATAAAATGCACGGTACATAACAGTACAAAAAAGGGGTACACAAAGTCTCAAAGAAAGCATTTGTTAAATATTTTCCCTCTTTTTTAATAAAACGCGGCAGCTACACACGAACACTTTAGTAAAATGCCAAAGTACATATATGATAATTTTATCTTACATTAAGTTATGTGAACAGCTAAAGTAGGCAATTCTACTTGCCTAATGCTGGTGTCACGTATTAGGACATGCAGCCTATTACAAGCACTCCAGGACTGCTACATAATACATTACTTTCCCTTGAAACAACTCACTTCCTTTTTTTTACACTCTGTAGAAAATAATTTATAACGTTGCCTACTACAGGTATTTCTACAAAGTAAGTTCCACATTTAGAGAAAAGTAAAACAGACTTATATTTATAAAAAATTTGGTGTAATTTAAATTAAATTTATCGTAATACAAATTTTATTACATTATGTTCAAAGAGAGTCCCTCAGTTTTTTTCCCATACGGATATTAATAATAAAATATGCTCGTTTAGAATTTTTAGAATGTCCAGTAGATTATGGAAAACCGTACGATCGCCCGCTGAGAATTTTGTTACGCAGAGACGAGGTTCCACACGGGAGGAACCTAAGACGTTTATAAGGAAAAGTTTAAACTTAAGACAAAATAGAATAGTTATATGAGCACAACTGAAATAAGTTAAGGGGTTTTAAGCACCGTAAGTGCAAACTATAAGTGTCTTCCTTTAGAGAGGTCATGGAATTCTTCTCTGGTGTCCCTTATATATATGTAGGTCTATTTTTGAAGACTTAAGGCCAAAAGGCAAGAAACGAAGTAAGTAAGGGAGCAACTTGCTAGTCAGCTAAGTAAGTAACTAAGTCATTAATCCCCCTACAATTCAACGATCATACAGGCCTAGAGTATGGCCTAAATTTATTCGACTAAGGTACTTTATTTACTTGTAGACTGTAGTCTTATAATCTTGTTTCAGTTTGCTCCCTTAAAGACTACAGTATATCATAACACAGAAAACCACAATCTAAATATTAACCGCAATGTAAACCTTAAATCTCATAATCAAGGTCCATGTTATTATGGTTTGGAGGTTAATTACCGTTATAAAAGTCCCACCATCGGACCCTCAACCACTTTAGTTCAGTCCAGTTTACACATAAAAAATCGGTTCTCCAACAGTCCATATTGAATACACCTATGAAACTGCAGACACAACAAGAGGCTACTTTACACGAGATTAATTTCTACCAAAATACTGTAGCCACAAAGAAGAAGGCCTGAGCTATTCTGTATATAAAAAGGTCAAACATTTAACCTGAATAAACACTGACTTCATTTTACGAGTTTTAATGCATGCAGTGCGTCCCGCTCCAGGGCTCGGTTTATACTAGCAGAAAACTTCCCTTTTTCTAATTAAATTAAATGTGTTACAACCTGAGAAGCTTTAATATCTGCGTCTAATTTCCACTGCTGTAGACTTGATCGCAGCTAAATTTGTCAGATATATTATTTTCCCACTCTTGTCACGTCTGTAAGTGTTGACATGTAAAGATTCTCCTATGGGGCTACAGAATTTGGAAGTACCATAAGATAATGTCTGAAAAATTTGAGGTTTCCACCGACAGTTAAACAGAGACTTTGCGGGCTGCCATACTGGAGTTTGACACTAAGAAGTGTTGCTAACTTTGTGCAACTCTGTTTATTAATACATAAATTTATGAAAACTTACATTACATAGAGCTAGTGCTGCGAAAATTTCCTAAACTCCTACGGTCAAAAATCTAAAATCTGAAGGTGACTGCAAGAAGTTGTATCAAGTTTCACGAAATTCTGTAACTTACTTTTGAGGTTTTGTGATTAGAGGAGGAAAAACACGGGCGGAGGATATTCATTCATTCATTCTGTAGTCTGTCTTACGACAGGTCCGTAGCCTCTTCCAAAGCGAGTTCTCCACAGGGTGCGATCTAGTGCTTCCTCTTTCAATTTCCAGTATCTTTTCTTTTCCTTAAGGTCATCCAGTAGCTGCTTACGTCTTCTCCCTCGTCGTCCCATCATTTCTATCCTTCCTTCTAACTTTCCTTCAATCACGTGTTTCAGAAGACAGTTTCTACGCAAGATGTGACCAATCCAGTTAGCCTTTCTTCTTTTTATTGTATGTAGTATATTCCTCTCCTCCTTGACTCTGTGTAATACTTCTTCATTTCTCACACGATCGGTCCAACTGATCTTCTCCATTCTTCTCCAGCACCACATTTCAAAACTTTCCAGATACTTCTGATCTACTTTCCGGAGTGTCCACGTTTCAGCACCATACAAAGCTATGCTCCAAATGTAGCACTTTACTAGTTTCTTCCTTAAATTTAATTCCAGTTTGCTGGTGAAAAGATTTTTCTTCTTGTTGAATGCTGTTTTTGCCATGGCAATTCTGGATTTAATTTCACGTGTACACCTTGCATCACTTGTTATCATGCTACCCAAATAATTGAAATATTCCACATTCTCCAATTGTTTTTGATCTATCATAATTTTCATTGGGGATGGTTGCCTTGAGATTTTCATTACTTTAGTTTTTCCCACATTCATTTCCATTCCATAGCGTCTTCCAATTTCACTTAGTCTATCAATCATGCCCTGTAGCACGTTTTCTTCCCTAGCCAGTAGCACAAGGTCATCTGCATATTTCACAGTGCGAATTACTTGTCCTCCTATTTTGAAGTCTCCAAACCCTTCAAGAGCTTCCTTGGTAAGGTACTCGCTGTATAAGTTGAACAGAATCGGTGACAAACAGCAACCTTGTCTAACTCCTCTTCCAATCTTCACACTTCTCGTCTCCCCTTGGTCCAGTCGTATTTTGACACTCTGTTCCATGTACAATTTGCTGATCAATCTTCTTTCGCGCCAGTCTATCCCAATTCCTTTTAGGATTTGCATTAATTTGGTCCAGTTGACACGGTCAAATGCCTTCTGCCAGTCTATGAAGCAAGCACACAATTCCTCATCTATGACCAAGGTTCGTTCTGATATTATTCTCAGCATCCCAATTGCATCCCTAGTTCCTTTTCCTCTTCTAAATCCAAACTGATCTTCTCCAAGTGCATCTTCAATTTTCCTCTCAATCCTTCTTCTAAGTATCCTCGCTACTATCTTTGCTGCATGAGCGATGATGCTGATTGTGCGATGGTCGCTGCATTTTGTAGCTTTGGGCTTCTTCTTTAAGGCAATCATTGTAACTTCAATAAAATCTCTGGGCCATTCTCCAGTTACATATATGCTGTTGATCATCTGTGTCATTAGCCTTAGACCACCTTCTCCCAACAATTTGAGTACATCCCCAGCTATATCATCATCTCCTGTAGCCTTCTTATCCCTCATCTCCTTGATAGCTTTTTCCACTTCACTTTGCAAAATATAAGGGCCTTTCTCGTCTTCATCTACTTCATCTTCAGGTTCGACGTCTAGATGTTCTGGTCGATTAGCTCGATCGTAGAGCTCTGTGATATAATTCTCCCAAATTTGCAATACTCGTCTCTGATTTATTATTATATTGCCTTGAGAGTCTTCGATGCCAATGTTTTGAATCCCATGGTTTTCTTTCCAGCCTAGTTCCTTTGTCTTCATGTACATTAAATCATAACGTCCTATTCTTTGAAATTCTATGATCTCGTCGCATATGCTCTCCAGATATTCCTTCTTGGCGTTGTCCGTGGCTCTTTTCAATTCATTCCTCAGTCTTCTGTAGTTCTTCCTTCCTTCTTCATTGTTGACATTCTTCCATTTCCTTCGTTCATCCATTTTACTGATCATCTCCTGTGTAATCCATGGCTTTCTTGCTCTCCTCTCGACTTTTCCAACCAAACCACTCATAGTATCTAACACACATTTCTTGATATTGTTCCACTGCACTTCCACATTCCCACTTTCACATTTGATTGCACCAAGCTGTTCTTCTAGTCTATCGTGTACTACCTGTCGTTGAGCATATAGCTTCTCCAAATCCCATCTTGGTTTTTTCTTGTGGAACCTCATGATCTTCTTCAATCTGGTGCAGATCTTTGCAACCAGTAAATTGTGGTCAGAGTCAATATCTGCTCCAGGTAGTGTCTGCACATCCTTCACACTGTTCCTGAATCGCTGTTTCACTAGTACATAGTCCAGCTGATATCGATTCCTATCTCCTGGTGATTTCCACGTGTACAATCTTCTTTTAGGTTTTTTGAACCATGTGTTTGTTATAACAAGTCCATTTCTTTCACAGAAGTCAATAAGCATTTGACCTCTCTGATTCCTCCTTCCCAGTCCATATGGTCCAACAGTGTTGTGATGTGCTTTATCTCCAACCACACTGTTCCAATCTCCCATTATAATCGTGTTTGTCGCACCCTTTCCATCCTCTTCAAGAATTTCTTCAATTATATCATACAACTCTTCCACTTTGTCATCTTCATAGTCCGATGTTGGCATGTACACTTGCACTATCAAAATACTTACCGGTTCTGCCTGCAATTTAATAGCAATGATTCTGTCACTATACACACTCTTCTTAACAACACTTTTCACTACGCTTTTATGCACTACTATAGCTACGCCTCTTTCAGCACTGTCACCCCCGGAATAATACACTGTATAATCACCACTTTTTATTTCACCTTGACCCTTCCACCGCACTTCACTAACACCTAGCACAGACACTGCGTTCTTCTGCATCTCTTTCTTCAAATTTTCGAGTTTTCCTCCTTGATTCAAGGTCCTTACGTTCCAAGTGCCTATCTTGAAGCTGTTATGTTCATTCTGTGTCTTCTGCTTTTGTCTGTAGTCATTACCGCGTGGTGTCTCCCCTAGAAACACTCCCCCCCGGAGATCCGAATGGGGGAGTAGTTTACCTCCGGAATGTTTTGTCTCCAGAGGAAGCATCTCGCATTTGGCATTTGTCTCTGTTTCTGGAAGAGACTATCCAGGAAAAGTAATAATGTGGTAGTTTTTCCATTTGCTTTCCACATCGCAGTACAGCAGCCGTTCAGACCACTCTGGTCACGCCTGTTGCTACACGATCATGAACCATCTCGAGCATCATTTGCTCTGTGCTTCATGTCGCTACTGATGTCGCTGCTTCCGGCATCAGGGGAGTTTTTATTCGGTTTCCCATCTCCTAGGCATCTCTCTTCGTCTGGTTCCTACCCTTTTGATCTGTCCGGCTTGGGAGACCCTACTGGTAGCAATGCTACCGCCGGCTTAGCTCTCAGGGTCACTGGAACTCACAAGCCCTCTACCACGGCAAGGTGAAGATACCAACAGGGAGTCATCTTCTATAGACTTACGCAGCATGCAGTGTAAGTCTATAGATGATGATTCCATGATGATGGCTGAGAATGTCAGCCGAAACATGTAGGAGTATACAGAATGAATGCATGTAATTAGTGTGCAGTAGTTGATATAAATAAACTTATATATAAGAGACGGACTGTGTTTACTGCCCGGTGGGAACTGAACCTTTAAATAAGACTCAGGTTAATATGTGCCTTGAAAAGGCTACAGCTGATTTCTCTTCAAAGGAAGAATTTTTCTTTTTATACTTCTTCAGTGAGACCAGAAGACTGTTTTCACCAGCAAATTGGACTCAAATCTAAGGAAGAAACTAGAAAAGGGCTACATTTGGAGCATATCTTTGTATGGTGCTGAAAATTGGACACTTCGGAAAGTAGATCAGAAATACCTAGAAAGTTTTGAAAAGTGGTGCTGGAGAAGAATGGAGAAGATCATTTGGACCGATTTTGTGAGAAATGAAGTATTTCATAGAGTCTAGGAAGAGCGGAATACCCGACATACAATAAATGGAAGGAAGGCTACCCTGGATTGGTCACATCTTGCGTAGGAACTGCGTTTTAAAACGTGTTATTGAAGGAAAGATAGAGGGAAGGATAGAAGTGACGGAAAGACAAGGAAGAAGACGTAAGCAGGTACTGGATGACCTTAAGGAAAGGCGAGGATACTGTAAATTGAAAGAGGAAGCACTAGATGGCACTCTGTGGAGAACTCGCTTTGGAAGAGGCTATGGACCTCTTGTAGGACAGACTACAGAATGAATGATTATAAAACAGTACGCGTTTTCCGCTCGATTACCTGTAACACCTACAGCAGTGTTACTACTCATTCGAAACCTGACGTCGCTCTGATGTCGAAGAATATGAAAGTTTTACTATCAGGCTGACTGCAGTACAAATTGTTGAATACATCTTTAGGCGGGTAATTGGAGCAAAGATATTCGAGCGTTATTCTCTGACATTTGCTACAAAAAATATAACTTTGTGTTAATGTCTTTAATTCCTTCAATAGACCAGTTTCTTTTAACAGTATTTCGGCAACATTTTCAAGAAAAATCCAAGATTTTGCCCAGGTGAGATAAGAAATAATAAGTTCACCGGATTATAGATATCTGGCGCCATAATGGCCTAGCTCTATCGAATTTATCTGCTTAAGAAGTATGTTACTGTCAGAGATTTAAGCCTTCTCACGGCGCTGAATGTGCAGATTGTGGCACCGTATTACAAGACCACACAGTCTTAAAACCCAGAATACCACATACAAGAATTCTATTTATATGAGTCAAATTTTCAGTGTACTTAACTTTGTTAGCAAGTAGCACGATGTACGATTCTAGGTTACGAACAATACACAAAGATGGAGTGGGATTAGGTGGCCTTGCCAACAAACTGGTCAACAGACATAATTACTCTGATTATTTAATGACGCTGTCAATGTTTGAAACTCAATTTTACGTTGTTTGACTTTTATCCTTGGGCTGCGACTGGGCAATTTAGAAGGGACTGTTGGCTAACACTCACTTCGAAATGGCCAAATATCAGCAAATAATCTCTGTACATCAATCACCTTAATCGACTGAAATCGTTACTATAGGCTGAACATAGCAAATGATATTAAATGTAAATTTGTCTATTCATAATTTATTAAAATTTTATCCCTTAAATTCTATGTCCTCAGTGTTTTAAAAAGATGTACTGAACAGAATTTAGATCGAGCCGCATTGAAATTAAATTCAATATATGCCAACAATAAAGTGTGTACCTCAAAGACTTGCAATTTGGGCAAAGCATCAATTTTTAGGCACTTTAATATCCGCGTTGTGTGCCTATTAATATCGCTGTCTCTCCATCTGGACTCACGATACATGCAGAAAACCACTGAACAGGCTGTCATGAAATTTAATGTCGGAGAGAATATCTATCATTCCAATACTGGTTCTAATCGGAAGTGTAAAGGACATTGCATGAAAAACTGAGGCGTTCCTAAGCGCATCACGTTAACTACATCTGCCCCTTTTATCTTGTCCCCGAGCACGGCAGCTTTATCACATAGAAAGCCTACAGCGACCGGGATACCCGGGAACAGCTGTTCTGCTCAGGGACACTACAAAATTCACTCTATTTGAGAATGTAAACACCTACTACCGTCTTGCCCACCTTGTAAAATGCATTTTTTTTCCGGCCTGAAAATATCCCCAAAACACCCCGTATCTTAACACCAGAATATCAAATGCTATTAAATCCGCATAAATACCTTACTAATTACAGAGCTCGTCTTGTCAGTTGTAGCGCCTTATGAGGCTGGAAATACGGCATACGAGATCACACACTTCTCCCTACGCTTATTTAGAATGGTCAGGCTGAAGCACGTGGGATAATGAAGATATAACTGCACATTTTTACAATAAGTACTCAGCCAACCTCAGGCTCAGGCAAATTTACTTCATGGAAAAGAGTCCCCTGTGACGACTGAATGGGAGATATTATGGGCCTCACAACCAGTCTGCAAGTCTGTGTTTCCGAGCATTGTTCAAATCGTTTTGAGAAGGTTTAGCATCTCAAGTGAACAGAATTATAGAAGACCCGACAAAACGTTTTTTTTCGACTTTTTTGGGGGGAAAAAATTAATCTACTTTATATGAAAATGTAATGTAGAGAGCACACATTTTGCTTCCATTGGAAAGACCAGGTGATAAATGTCATACCGAGAAAAATGATTGTTTATTGTGAGAATGGTATGGATCACACAGATACACTGTGTGGACAAAATGCATAGTTCTTAGTATTAAACCTGACTGATGTACAATAAAATACATAGGAGGTTTTGAAAGATTAAAAGGGTTGTAAGGTGTATTTACTTTTAAACTCATATCTAACACCCTGAAGGGGTGCGAATGTAATGTTATCTTTTATCTCCCCTTGCTGGTTCAGAGAATTATAATCGACATTTTGCAGATAGAGAACGCTCGTGTATCCCAAGCACGATCGTCCTTCTGTCTTAGCAGTATCCCGCTGACTTGCGAAATAACTAACAAGTGTCAGACTTTATGAACCTGTTTATGTTTGACACGACAGGTAGCAATTTTAATGCAAACGGCAACATGAATATGAAAATTAGGATGGTATATAATCTATTTTAAAAAAGTCAAATATTTAATTTTATATTTTTATATCCTACCCATGAAACCTGACATAACTGAAATAAACATTTTATATCGCAAGTTCAACAACTAGGTAGCTGCCTTCCTTGTTGATTAATTTCTATCTAAACAACATCTTCATATTATTCTGGTGTTCATAGCTTTCAAACTAGTGGTGAAAGTGGGATGCGTTGTTTTCATTCTGACATCCGAGTAGATTTTGCGTGTGGCGTAAAACGGGGGTGAACATTTGTCGGTGGGCAGCTTCAGACTGATGGCCAATCACCACACACCGCATGACAGAGCGTAACAAAATCCGCGTTGTTTACGTAGCTTTCCAATTGTAACGTTTTTGTTGTACGAGAAACTCTTGTGTTTGCTTTGTTTGAGGAAACAGGTTTAGCAGGATTAATTCCACGAAGTCCCCAGCTTGATGTGCAGGTATCGTTAAGGCAGCCTAGGCTGATGTCACAAGTCGGGAGAGTGCGCGAAGCCGTGTGCGTCTAGATCAGTGTGTTTCTGCAGTCAGAGCGGTTGAGGTGCCAGTATTCGTTTGCTTACGTAGCAGCTGCAATCATGTGACTGAGGTAGGAGAACCGCAAGGTTTGTGAGACTGGCGCTGAAAGTTGTTATGCAAAATGACGGTGACTTTATGGATGTAATCCTACTATTCGTTGAATGAAGAACGATCACAGATAAAGGAACTGACTAGCATTATTTGGTTCTCCAGGTCATAAACTTACATTCTTTTAGGCCTACCTGTAAAGAACTTCAAAAGAATTTTCTTGTAACAGAAAAAATAGCATGTCGGTCGATGATTTGAAACTTAGTATTTACTTAACTGGACGACGCCTATTAAGTAATTAAGTACGGCGACTAAGTTACTGATTAGTCGAACCTGAAATCATGGTTCGGTTCCGAGGAAAGGCATCTAAATCGGCTCTGGGAGCCATTCAGTTGCATATTCAATATATGCTAGGATCTCCTACGAGACCGGGGTAAAGTGGCCGAAGCATGAAGCTAAACATCCCCACCTAGTTTCGAGTGTAAGAATGAGTGGAGCTATAACCTCTTCCCCCAAGCCTTCATGGCTTGCACAGGGACAACTTTTACTTTACCTTTACCTCACTGAGAATTCTCATTTTCATCCAATTCCTCCGGGCACATTATTAAACATCAGACGGAAAGAAACCTGAAACACCTGTTGACACTCAATTTTCACTTCATGTCTTACACTCCCATAGACTACTAAATTAAAACAGTTTCGTTAAATGATCCCAGTAACAATGCGGAAAACGTAACAGTCCGTTTTCCGGTCCGTAACCTGGGCCATCTAAATCCAATCCAGCTTTATGTATATTCTATCTGGCCCTAATTGATTTAAACTAAATTTCTGAATTTAATCCTCTGGATTGTGGTCCTGCAATACGGTGCCACAATCTGAAAAATCAGTGCCATGAAGAAATTAAATTTCTGTGTAAATAAATTTCTTAAGTTGCTAAATTCAAGAGAGTGGCTTATGGCGGCCGAAATCCACTCTACTTTTTCACTGACTGAACTGGTCCAAATACTTCCCACTCTTATGAAACCTGAAGTTTCAGTGCCTTCTACCCTTCGGCACACCATTAAATCATGCCCTGTCAAATAAAGACAATAAACACCCACATATTATTCTCCCTTTAAAGCCAAGGCCGTTTCTCATATTTTGTGGTGTGCTACTTTTTCTTTACATTAAACGAATGTTAACGTCCACGCCGACACCCAATTTTCAAAAGAACAACTTGTTGGTGAATCCATTCTTCTGGGATGTGACGCTCCGTCACTTGGTAATTGGTTCCCGACGTTTCGAGGCGCGTCTCGAAACGTCGGGATAAAACTACCCTGTCACGCAGCGTCACATCCAAGAAGAATGGATGCCTAACTACACACAGTTGCGAAAGCCTAGAAACTCCCAGCATCTGGTGGACTGTGTGATATGAAATGCAAAACAAAGATTTATACTAATCCTGACAGCTGATAAGGAATGTTGTTTGTAAACAATTTGTAATTCAAAATTTAATTAAACTGCCATATTCTTTCGAAAAAACGTCGCTGGTTTGTTTACAGAGGCACATTGAACTAAAATACAGTACGGTACAGTATTTTAACCCCTTAAAGACGTAACGTATGTGTGTTATAGAAGGACTCAGTGCGTACAACGCAGTAAATACTCTCCACTAGGCTATAAAAGCCAATCTGTTAATGTTGTATAACACAAAAGTTGCTGTTTGTCCTGAAATCCAGACAAAACACATAAATGAAATGTAATCACCATGTAGAATTTTTTAATTTTAAACCTGGTCGTACGTAAAGTTACCGGTAAGCTTTAAATGGTTAATAAGTTTCAGTGAAACTGTCAATTCGACGTCACGGTCTTCCTTAGACGTGAAGAACAACAAGGTCTGTAGAGCACTGGTCAAATTTCCAAATGGCTGGACTTATCACGTCACAGATTTTAAGAACGACACATGTTCTTTAAAGCAGGCCTTCTGATAAGTTAAAGAATATTTTACTATACTCTGTTTCTTTTTCGTGAAGCTTGGGTGAAACCCAATTACATGCAGCAACGCTTTGCAGCAGGGTGGATTATATGGTATGGGCTAGCTGCAGTCATCTGCTGTTCGGCAAATTCCGGTCGGATCACGTGATACGCAACCGAAATACCAAGTGTTGGCGAAGCGTTTCGCGTTCTTCAAGTTGCTCATTTTCCTTAGCTAACTTGAAAAATGAAGCAACATTATACTTTTCTGACTACTCGGGACAGAAAATTTTTGCACGACTACCAAGTGACAATTGAAGGCTTCGGAAGAAGGCTACCCCCAACCCCGTTATAATTGGCTGTTGTGTTTCCCAGCCCATGGCAATCGTCACGAGAAATGAAATAGGCTATAGAATGAATAATGATCTTACTAAAACAAGTTCTTAGCATTGTGTGTAATATCACTCGAAATAAAGTGCCGTATCACTGCTTTTCAAGGAGATCTACAGCTGGTAGTCGGCTACAATAGAAACATTCCAAGTGTGAGGAACAAATCGCTACATGTCACTTCTCTCGTACGCAGGACCACACACCGTTTGACAACTCTTCATTAATAAGAAACTTATACACATCTTGTTGTCGGCTGCTTGGAAGGAAATCTAGGTGCGGTATGAAACTGGTAATGTAGCAGCCTCTGTTCGTGTAAAGTGGAGGTAATCAGTCCAACACTTGATACTTCACGTGGAAAAATCTCTCTGTGGTGGCAAGTGAGACCTCACAAATACATACAAGCTTCGATGTGATAAACATTTATTTCTGTATGTTTCAGCATCAGAATTACCGAGTAAAGACATTAATAATATTACCTAGAACGTTCTTGCAACCGAAGCGTTTGGGACCTTGTTCTGGAGGTAATGGGTTCGAATCCCTCCGGGACACCGCCTATCCTGAGGTTTTTCGTGGATTTCCTCAATCCCTATAAGGAAATATTTGGATAGTGCATCGATTAGACCATCCTTCACAATCCCTTACAATTCATCACTCAACATCCACACCATCACTGACGCCGTATTGAATGAGATACCGACAACATCATAAAATCAACTACAAAAGAAACAATATTACGCACAGTAGAAATATAAATGCTGTCTTGCTTTTTGTGGTGGCTTCTGATCTGCGCGAGGAGGAATGGAAAATGCGAATAATATTAAAAAGTAACAGTTGCCCCTTTGTAAGTGGCGACAACAAAGCTCTAGACCTATTTGGAAATATTAAGTTTAACTGTCATGGAACTGAAAGCTGTAGATAATTTATTAGTGTTGCGTCTCAAGACTGCTAAATTTCATTATTCGATTATTCATTACTTTATCTTGTACTTTAATGAATGCCGATCCCAGTGGCCACGCCATCTAAGGTGTGACTCTGCGGCCTCTCACTTCCTGGGATTGTGGGTTCGAATCCCGCCTCTTTTGAGTGTTGTGTGTTGTCAGGTAGAGGCCTCTGCGTCGGGCTGATCACTCGTCTAGAGGAGTCCTGCCGAGTGCGGTGTGTCTAAATGAGTGTGATCGTGAAGCCTCGATAATGAGGAGGCCATGGTCCACCAGGGAAAGAGACCTTACTGAATATGCCGCACATATCATGTTATGTTTTAATGCTCGTGTTTAGACTACTAAGCCAAGTTTTCTACACGACTTCTCTTGTACACGCAGGTGTCACCAACTGATCCACACATCTCTTGTACACGCAGATGTCACCAACTGATCCACACATCTCTTGTACACGCAGGTATCACCAACTGATCCACACATCTCTTGTACACGCAGGTGTCACCAACTGATCCACACATCTCTTGTACACGCAGGTATCACAAACTGATCCACACATCTCTTGTACACGCAGGTGTCACCAACTGATCCACACATCTCTTGTACACGCAGATGTCACCAACTGATCCACACATCTCTTGTACACGCAGGTATCACCAACTGATCCACACATCTCTTGCACACGCAGGTATCACCAACTGATCCACACATCTCTTGTAGACGCAGGTGTCACCAACTGATCCACACATCTCTTGTAGACGCAGGTGTCACCAACTGATCCACACATCTCTTGTACACGCAAGTGTCACCAACTGATCCACACATCTCTTGTACACGCAAGTGTCACCAACTGATCCACACATCCCTTTAAGAAGTAAGTTTAGTAGACTGAAATCAACAAATTGTCCGGTGTAGCAAAATCTGAGTCGCCTCGATTAAAAAATTGAGCTGTATTATATCACGGAGTTACAAAACTATTTATTCGAAAATTAAAAAAAAATGCTTCTGTAGAAATTATATCATGCAGAAATGATTGAGAATGATATATACACAAGTCCTCTCTCGATACGATATCTAGATAGAGATATTCCCATTCACACAGAACTAAGAATAATGATTTAGCTTTTATTTGTGCCAAAGAGAAAGAAATTTGATTGATAGGGCAAGACTGTAGCATTCGTTTTATGAATAAAAAATACAGACCGTATAATGTAGAAATATATGTTTGCTTTGATGCTTACCTGTATTGTCAATAAAAGTGAATATACGTTCAGATATATAATTGTGTAACTTACGAGATATCACACGGGATTATAAAATAAAGTTACAGTACGGATGCACCATGTACGTGCGCATTATTTTAAAACATATGTGCACCGAATGACGTTCCAAATTTCCATGACACACACCCACCTAAAATTCTACTTTCACGAAAAACATTTCACACTATCTAACGTGTTTTCTTTGTTTCTTTGTTTATTCATTTTACTTTCTTTCTTTGTGTCTTTTACTTTCTGTTATTCTTTCGAAAGAACATTTTGGATAAAACATATAACGCATGCATAATATATAAGTGTATACTCTTATATTCATATGCCAGTTAGGACATGCACTTGGCGTCAGAGTTTTTTTTTTCACTTCTCGTGCAATGTAAAGAATTGCGAAAAGCAACTGTATATACATATATATACTTATACATATATGTATATACACATTTGTTATACATATTCCGTGTTGTCTTACACACTTTTATGTCCAACTACTATACAATGTTTAGTTTTTACGCTACTTTATGTTTCGCCTATCTGTTGTAGCCATAATCAGGAAACTATATTATTATTATTATAAAAACATAGCCTACAACAGATTGCCGAAACATGTAGGAGCGCAAAAACTAAACATTGTGTAGTAGTTGGAAATAAAAGAGTGTGAATATGTACGTGAATACAGTTGCTACATATATATATATATCAGTTGTGTTACAACTTTGAAACAATTACAAAACAACGATAGTTACAAACAGAGATGTTGAGTAAAGGTTTACACAACGTATTGGAACTAGATTTAGCATTATCTAGTACTCTTATCTGAAAGCAAGAAGAGCTAACGGAAGTCATCCGCCTCTCTTTACTAACCGTTTAAAATTAAACCAACACTTGAGATAGTCTGAATAAGGAGTAGCACAGGGTAGACAAATTTATCTGACTGATCATCGCTGCTGCCATAGTAGTACATACAAATTCAATTAAAATCGTTTCAGTTTAAAGCTCTTCTTTACCACAAATAAGCGTCACATAACAAAAGTTGACGTAATTCTAATGCAAGCGTTACGCTGTCTAGTGTTTTAATATTATATGCAGGCATTTTTGTTCTTGCGTCTCTTCATTTTCAGTTCGAATCAACTGGGACTAAGACCGGTACAAGCTACTAACATCTTTGACAGAAAGGCAGCAGGTCGCACAAAATATTTCTGAAAGTGTAGCTTACTATACACTATGATACACAAACACTACAACAACCACCTCCATCACCATCACCACCACCACTAATAATAATAACAATAACAATTATAATATAATATCCTAAAATATAAAGACCTTACAATGGAAATACAGCACATGTGGAATATAAAAACAAAAGTGAAACCAGTAATACTAACGGCAATTGGAACCATCTCAAAATCATTCAGAAAATAACTTAACAACATACCAGGAAAGCACGACATCAAGGAACTACACAAAACAGCCATCTTAGGCACTACACACATGCTTCTGAAAGTACTAACGTAAAAGTGCGTGGGAAATAACATTACGTACAGATGCAACACCATATGCCCTACAAACATGGCTTGTTTCAGGTATGTAATTGTAAATACCCTGCATAAAGGGGATAAATAATAATAATAATAATAATACGTTCAGTTCCCTCACACAAGTTTCTTGTGCCTGCCTTTCGCTTAACACAGGGCTTTCACGGTGGCAGTGCCCTCTCTAAGTTTTAGATGTATTATTAACAATTATTCTACTTAAGCATATAATAGACTTTACCTAAGCATCGTATGTATTATGTACCTTGCTTTTTGCAGCAGTACCCATAACAGTTACCGTGCAAATATTTCCTTTAGTCAATGTTACACAATGTAACTTACCCAATATCAAGTCGAATGTTGCGTGAATCAGGCGGGAGAGATGTGAGGGCTTATTATCTGACAATTAAGTTTTTAGATATTAATTTTAGAAGGAAATCAAAATATATGTGAGAAAGAACATACGATATGCCGGTTGATGTCCATACCACGACTGCAACAAAGGAATGCAGAATTAACAGAGGAGGAGTGAAGCGACGACGACGACGACAACCATAAAACTAAAAATATTGACTACTAACAGAGAACGTAGTTTACTATCAGTGTTTGGCAGATGGCGTTAATCCTTAGCCGACTTCAAGATGTTCATACTTTCACCCGTAAGGGACTCGTCGAGTCTGGAGGGGTAAATGGTACTGACTTTGTTATATGGATAGCTAAAAATGCTGGATTTTAATCACGGATAAAAGAAAATATAAGGAGAAGAAAAGATGCACATTCAGAAAGGATTGGTCTTGATTATAAAGTGGTCCAAGAAAAATATTATGATATATATATATAAATAAATAACCAAATGTTGAAATTAATAGAGGAGTAGCAGAATATGAGACTGGATGGGTCTCACAAATATTCGCTTCTAAGGAAGTTTCGTGCTCTTAGAAATTCCCCACAGACTTAATTTATGAATGCCGAGCACAAAAACAAATACAAAGAGATACTTGTTACTTTCCTCTAAATGGTATCTTACATTTTCAGGCTTAAATTTTACAAATCTCAGATTCAAATTAATTTTAACACGTTTCACATTTACATTTCAAATATAATAGAATAAATTACATTTGTGGACGAACAGACTGGACACAGTTAAATCATGGATTTTGTGATTTTCCCAAATATTAAAGGGTTTTATCGAAATATTGCAAGGGTCTATAATTTTATTACGCCTATAAGCCACCGCATTAAGCGAGTGCATGAAATAGGCATAAAACGAATAGGCCGAGTCCTTTCTTATGTTTCATTTTCTGCTCAAAGGACAATAATAATATCTGATATATGTGGACTTCATACGGAAAGTTATCGCCTGAATCTAATATTCTAAACACTGCTATTCGTAAAATCAGGCCTGTACTGGTTCATGATACAAGATACACTCTAGATGCCTTTAGGTTATAAGGGTTTTGAAGCCTTTTTAAACTCTGAGTATGAAAATAAATAGAAAAAAAACGGGTGTTTTCCTTCTATAAAGTATTACTTTGGGAGCAGACTAATATAAAATACGAAATTTTAACAGCGGTGTTGATGAAAATTAAGGCACACGCTACTCTGAAAAGTCAGCAACTGTTTACCAGTAGACACGGCCTGAAAACAAGAAGACTTGTAGCATTTTATGGCCTCAATTGTCACTTTGTCATAAGAAGCATAAGACGGAAAACAAAACAAATATATTTGTACCTGAATCATCCAGCATGGAAAGTAAACGGCTTGATTGAACATATCTTGTACTGCTACATAAAATGCCATAAATATTACACGCATGAAATTGTGTCTATAATACGCATGCTTCTCAAACAAATATCGATTTTGTTACCAGATTATACAGAGATCAATTTCCTACGGACCGCTTCAACGAAATTTTCTTAACAATTTTAAAACCTACTGTCACTTTTCTGGAAATATACACGTTAATCTCTAAAGGCTAGCAATACAACTGATTTCCAGTAGACGGATTAATGAAGATTACCCTATAACCTGCTTAGAGCTTGGTAAAATAGTACTGACAAGGTAAAACAGACGTAAAGGTAAATTTCGCCCTAGAACAGGCAAAGAAGAACCAGACGGGGTGGGGTAGAGGTATAGCTCTATTCTTTCTTTAACCTCGGCGCTAAATGGGGTTGGTTGCGAACTCCATGCCCCGGTCGCTTTAACCCCGAGAAAGGGAGGCGGTACCCATTGTATAGGAGGCAGAGGGGGCTCCAGGGCCGGTCTGGACGGATGTGGAAAATCTCGCCTCCATCGGGATTCGATCCTCGGACCTTCCATCTCGTTGCGAGTCGCTATATCAACTACACTGTCCCGGCCCACAGGTGGATTAATGAACTACTATTACTTCAGCATATTTTTGACAAAATTGAACTAAATCTGAAGCACGAATATTTTAACACATTTAACTACTACAAAGCCAGTTGTCGGACACGATCCTGACTCAGTTTCATCCACCTCACGTCCTAAAACCCTGTTTCTATACCTTGCCTAGTATTATACCCACCTTAACTTTTCGGTCACCCACGTGGCCATTTTCCACAAATGTTTCTCCGCCAAAATACCATACTAATGAGTGTAAGAATACAGTTACAATTTAAGGAAGTATCATTGATTTCACATCTTTCTTTCCTTTCATTTATCCATTTCGTACCTCTTCGTCTTCTCTCCTAACTCTGATCTGTGTTACGTTGCAAGATCGAACAAAATCGCCATTTTTATCATTAAAATAGCACATTCCGGTCTAAGCATATTTCCATAGAAAGAGCGTTGAGATTCACATTTAAGAACAATGCCTATGTAAATATTCCACCCTAACATTCTAGGTATCACCCACTTTAACAAAGTGTAGTTCTGCTACGTTTCTTGTTTAAACCACGAAGCTGCTCCTTTTGTATAGGCCTGTTAATACTAATCCAGCGGTAAATCGGAGGTCTTAAGAGAATCTGTATTAAAAATACGAGTATGAAAAATTAACATGTCGGCGTCGTTATTTCTGCATAACAATGGCTTCTAATATGGCGCCGCCTAGTGAAAATTTCCAAACACATTACTATTTCTTATGATTAAGCATTTAATTACTTGAGCCTGCAGGCTTTCAAACGATCCTTAATTAAAACACTCTCATAAAGATAACATCTTAACTGAGTCTGATTACAGTATTAAGGGATATATTATACAAGAAGAAGCCATTGCTGTATTGTACGTATAACGTGTAAGAGTTACATTTTAGGGGAAAGGCAGCCATTAGAATATTTTAGTTTACCTCAATGTACTTATTTTTAAAAAAAGGTTCTAGTTATGTATAAGACACGCACCACTATCTTGCGTGACTAAAATTTCTTTGTTCCCTTTCGACGCCATGACCATTTCCTATTTCAACCAATCACGACAATATATTTTCCCCCAGAAAACACTTGCGGGTTGTCCATATAGCATGTTAACCCCGTTCCCCTCCACAACTGCATTTGTGGATTTTAATGTTTGCTGTGTGACATGTCGTTTCAATCCGTATTTATACAATTCTTTTATAACTTTTGATTCCAAATTTCGATCTGAACACGCAACAGTATGGCGAACCCAGACACGTGACTTGATATCCCCTTAGGCCGGCATTATTCCAGGTTTACACAACTATGTTTTCTGCCTAAGTGAGGCACACAACCTTTCATTAATATGTCTGTACGCTAACAATCTACATGAAGAGTCAAGCTTACGTTATCACTACCATCCTGTGGCTTTCTTTTTAAATATTTTTTCGATAATTTGGTGGATTTTCTATAAAATCTATTATGGAAACGATGCTCCTGAAAGCCATTTTATCTATGTAGCGCCTAATTCCTTATCCTCAATAATACGAACATGGTGAATGTACGGAATTCTGAGGTGGAACGTATAAGAACGCTGCTAATGGTCTCTTAGGGCAAGATAATAAATTCCCCAACTCTTACACTAAACAAAATATTTAATACATGGTATGTAGTTACGTTTATCATCTACCTCCTTACCAAATGTCATGTGGTTCATTGCTTACAGACAGGAAACAGAAACCAAAAGAAATTTCAAACATCAACATTGCCGCAGCATTATATTCTAAAAAAGTTAGCATATCTTTCAATGATATGTTACTATTCGTGATTCAGAACCCTAATTTAAATGTCCCTCCCTCTCACAAGTTCGCAGGTCCGTTATGCTCTTGTTACTGAAGGAGGGAAATTAAAAATTACTGTACTGGCATGTACGCGAATTGCACAGCACTCATGTCAATTTTGTAAAAATCCACAAAACTTTAGAAGTTTTGAAAGGGCCCACGCACATGGACACTGTAATGATATCGTAAGCATATTTATGTTTCTTCAGAAAGATAGGCAGGCCAAACCTACTCACCTACTGTCAAGTTTTGATACCGGCCGCTCTGTACATTTGTAAGGCAGGCCGGCAAATTCGGCAATATTTGGTCTGCTTGGGGGCAGCAGTCAATTCAAAACACAGAATAAAGAATGAATACGTACTAAAAAATATTACATGTACAAATTTATGTGTATTTTTCTACGCATCATATAATCAGATATATACTGATAATAATAAGAACAATTTGTGTAAAAAATATAATTCACAACCTAGGCTAGGGTGTTGCTATTTTTAGCACATTTGTACAAAACTAGTTATTTATGTAACGTATGTCACCAGAAAGAAACAGCTCAAAATTTGTCACAATTGCTTCAGCGTTCTATATCGGCTTTGTCAGGGAAAGGGTTAAAATACTTTTTTTTTTTCATTCCATGTGTCCCCGCGGGCAACGTAACACTGTGTCGCGGGCAACGTGTTGCCCAACAGCTACGGGTTGAAAGGGCTTGCTCTAGCGGCTGTGTTACAATAAAGACACGGCGCTATTTGTAGAAAAAAAGAATATAAGAAATCAGTACAGATAAGTTTGATATGATATACAGCAATTCATATTAGAGTCGATTTGATGATTCAAGTCTTTTGGCATATGACGCCGTGTAGATTGTTACGTTTATTGGAGTACACTGAAGATGGAGGTAGCAAGTGCCCCCGAATCTTCGCTAACTATGTACCAATATACACAACATCATACCACAGAAACCATATATTTGTGTGCATCTCTCTGCTGCCACTCCTCGGCCTCAGGATAAGGAAAATATGCACATATAATAAATTAAAACTTAGACCCAGCCTTTCAGCTGCCTTATTTCTCAATAAAACAAGCCCTTAAGATGACCAGCTAATTAGAAGGTACATACAGAACGCAATCATATAATAAGTGGCTGGCAATATAATTTAATTTATTTACCAGTCATTAATACAGACGGTATAATGCTCAGTCAGTAAAAATAATTATAAATAACTGCTAAACAGGTCGCTGAGGACTCCAGCGCTAAACTCAGTTAGTGGTTAACTTGGAACTGAAACTTGGGTTCCAATGTTCAGTTACTGGAAATTTTCGTTGGGAGGAGTCAAGGCCGTATATTTGGCTCAGACAGGATAACCATATGTTGTATTATCTTTCATACTCACAAGCACAAGTGGTTGACGTCGAGGGTGGGTCAGATGAAGTATGACTTCAACCTGAGGTCAAGAGTTTAAAACTATATTTTATGTTTGTTAGGAAGTAAGGCGGTCTAGACTTGAAAGTTTGTGCAAATACACAGCAATAAAGTTTACCTTTACGTTTATATAACATGAGAGGCTTAAACGGGATTAATCTGGCTCAGGATGGAGATAAATGGCGGCCGTTTTTGTACACGGCAATGAACATTTTGGTTCAATAAATTGCGGGATAATTCTTGGCTAGAGGAAAATATCTTTGCTTCTTAACGAGGCTTCTGCTCCATGGAGTTAACGTTTAAATGATGGATAACTGTCCAACAGATTTATATGAAATAAACTTGTACGGTTTTATTGTTTTGCCTTGTATGAGGGTTTATCTCTTTGCACAAAATGTACTGGAAGAGAGAGGAGGGACCTGTCCAGAGCAATAGCCGATTACTTGAATACACTTATACTCGTATTTGCGAGCTAGATAGCTCAAACGGCGAGCATTGACTTGTATTAGGGAGACGACCACTTCGAAGTCCGGTCGGGACACCGAATAGGCTGAATGATAAGTAAAGGTAAAGCTATCCCTGTACAGGCCTGGACAGGCCCCTAGTGTTCCAGAAGGTTGAGGCTCCCAGATTTCCAGACAATCGGCACATGGGGGTGGTAAGGTTGTCAGCCCTACGCACCGGCCGCCTTAAACCCCCAGGAACTAGTCCTGGTACTCGTTTCTGTTAGAGGTGTGTCGACACCAGGGCCATAGTGCGGCCGGAAGGATTAAGTCAATAAAAAATTCCAATCGAATCCGCGACCCTTCCGGCTTGTAGCAGTGCCTCAACCAACAGAGCCACCGCGTGCTCCAGGCTGGGTGAGAGCTTTTCTGATTTTCTCAGCCTGTTACATTTCTTTATACAAGACAAGACCGTTTCCTCATAAGCCCTTTCCAGTTTACTGTACATGACAATCTTGCAAAGCCAAATCTCAACAGTTAGAACGGCATCCTTAGGCAACGTAGATTCATTTATGAAGTCATTAATTTCCTGCATAATCCGCACACCCATCAGAGTAATTACGTCATATAAAAACAATAACAGAATTTATTCACATGAAATTTTCCTTTGATGTCTCTCGATCGAAATATGTTGTCCTTTGCCCCGCCTACCCATTGATCCTTACATTCACATGGCGGTCGGCATATTCAGTAGTATGGCGGAGATTCGAACCAGACATCTCCCGAACCCATGCCTATAATGTAGTGCCTAGATCAACCTGTTGAGTAATTCCTTGGAGCAGCATGCAGTGACGAAAGGTTAGGTGTGTCTTTAACGCATTGCTTGTCGGTATGTGTGTGGTCATTTCGAGAAAGAATTTGTGGATGCTTGAATGTTCAGAGGTTGTATGAATTTCCTTGTATTTGTCTCTTTTGAAAGGACGCGACATAAATGGCAACGAAAAGGAACATAATAAAACGACTATACCGACATCTTTTGACAGGAGCTCTGGCTGAAGCTTGTCTTCTTAGGGGCGGGAGACGAAACCATACTCTTCCCTCCTCCTGGCCATGGCAGAGAAAACCGAATAATCAGGGAGTTCTCTGAGAGAAAACCTTGCGAGTTTTGAGGTCTTCCCGACAGTATGGTCGAGGGCCTTGACCCCTGAACATGAAGAAATTAACGTCCTTTCGAAAAGTCGGAAACCACAAGCCAGAGATACAGCGTTTCATTCTGGAATACCTCTATTCCCAAAGCACACTTTACCAATGAATTGAGTGCCTTGTACCCTTTGAAGACTGAAATATAAAGAATATAAATATAAAGATCAGATCGAGCCTCACAGAGAATACAATGCGTTTCTATTAAACAGACGAATTGGGGAATGCTGTATAGGGAAATAATTTGTTTATAGAGAGACTCATACGATGCACATAAATCCCCCTAATTTTTTAATGTTAAGTCTGGCTGTACACGTAATTACTACGGGCCTAAAGCAAGCGGCACCTAGGACAGAGGGTAGGTTTCGCTGCGCAGACGTAAGGACTTCTAGTACTCTGTCTAAACTAATTAGCATTAGTCTAGTGACAGCATTGGTTCCCATATTTTGCGTTGTAAATGGCAAAACGGGGTGTTAAGTGTCGTGAGTTTAAAGTGCTTCTGATAGGTGACTAATGTCATTATGAAAGTACAGATAGCTAACTAGAGTCCGGCCGTACTAAAACGAACCAGAATATTGATATTCGATTGCATGGCTATTTCAAGAGGGAAGTGAACAGTGGACCAATTTACAGTGCTGCAAAATCTGAATACAGTACAGGAGAGGCATTCCGCCTGTTACTTACTGTACAGCAATGCCGATTAATTTTATGAAAGCGATATAGTCATTTAACGCCACAAAAATTGTGAAGTTTTAACCGCTAGGTAAAACTCGACTGAGTAACTAACTAACTAACTCCATGGAGCAGAGGCCTTCTTGAGAAGCTAACAGGTTGTCAGCTAGTCAAGAAATTCCCCGCAAACTCGACAAAAGAAGAAAAACCATGTGGGCGGGGGGTTTGGAGGGTGGAGCGTTACAATTCCGATTTCTCTCTTTTGTTTCACTAACTCGAAACAAACAACCCAACAACCCTTAAACTCCGTGAAGTAGCGTACGCAGCAGCACTTTCTATTTACATGTTAATTAAATATACAGAGCGAAATAAAAACTGACGCGCACGCGTTTCGTTGTGTGTTTCTTTGCTGAAAATAAGTCGAAAGTTTTATATAACATATATCCTGTGGCGTCTAGTTTGCGAGGTGCACATAACAGTTACACGGCATCGTACGCTTTTCAATTAGCGTTCATTTGTGGCGACGATAAACATCAGGGCTCAGTTATGATCGAATGATCACGGCTTACGCAGCCTACACGATGAACACTGTGACACGCCGTTAAACGTCGATGCCTATAACAATCAAGCCAGTACTGATGAATGGGAAAGCGCACTACGATATCCTGGTAGACGTCATCCAGATGCGAATATATTCCGACGACTGGAGCAACGTCTCCATGTGACAAGAATTATAACACCTACGGTAGTTATGAATGCTGGTCGTCCACGGATTGTACGGACATCAGCCAAAGAAGATGCCATAATTGCAGCTGTGGAACGAGCACAGCGTGATATCGCACGAGAATTGGGACTATCCCTACTGAGGACCTTCGAATTACGTCTTTACGACCAACGACAGCCACACCACTACTCGCGCAACGCCCATCTTTTCCCAGACGATCGTTCGCTAGGGCTGCATGTACGAGAATGCCTACGACATTAACAAACGGAGGATAACCTCCTTTACACAACATTGTGTGGACAGACAAAGCGTGATGTACACGAGAGAATGTGGTCAATGTCCACAAGTCACCTCTGAGCACGGGATAAACCTCATGATATCTGCAAATGTGGGTATTACGCCGGATTCAGGGTGAAAGTTTGGGTTGTTATGATCGTAGTCTTTGCCGTCGTTCCCTACCTGCTACCGACCGACTGACTGCTCAACGATATTGATATTTTCTGTAAGATATACTGGGACTGCAAGTTCTGCCTCTAGCTGTGAGGCAGATGTGGTATCATCATGCAGCAGCTACAGTGCATTATGGAGAAGTTGTCCAGAAGTGCTTGAACGGCCCATAACTAGAGAGGTCTTTCGATGGATCTGACTTCGATAAAAGTTTTCATGGGCAGACTCCGTAACGGGCACGTTTACTCTGTATCTTCCACGGCAATCGAAAATAGCGTGGCAAGACTTCAGGCAGCTGTGACATCGGTCGTTTTTAAAGTATTGAGGTGTGTTCAAGAGAATGAGGTCTGGCGCAACGTCCTCTGCCTTGAAATTGACGGAGGCAGTTTCCAAAACCTATTATTACGATGCGCCCATGGTTTGAACATCTAATATCTCGCGCCAAATGATGGTGATATGTACCTCGAAAAATAAACGTCTCATGACATGCTTTACCGTAGTCGAAATTGTGGGTTCAACAACCTCATTAGGCCTTACGTTACTCCTCAATAGAAACAAAAATTATACAAATGGCTACTTAAAAAACAAATCAATAACAATACGTGAGGTACAGTGTGACGAACGATTGTTTCTGCCATTGTCTAGCCTAGCATCACTAGACTATGCGATCATATGCGCGCGCATCTTGAGCAATCTACAGAGCAGCTGTCCATGGAATACGAAATTGTAAAAGTTAAAGATAAAGTTCTCCCTGTACACGTCATAAAGGCATACTGGGGGGAGGGGAGGTATAGCTGCACTCATTCTTAACTTCGGTACTAGATAGGGTAAGCCTTACTTCCCGGCCGCTTTATCCCCGCGGAAAGAGCCCCGGTACGCATTGAATAGGAGGCTGTAATGGATGTTTTGGAGAAGAAAAATCTCTTCCCTACCAGAATTCGAACAGTCACTATACTGACTACGATATCCAAACTACTTATTAAGTAGTTGGTTGTATATTATTCTACATTAGTATATTTTAAAGAATGAAAACAGTCGAAAGAAGATACTTCTTTGCACTAAAATTCAGTTGTTTCAATTATCAAGTACAAAATGTTTAAATGTTAATTCATAATGTGTGCACATTCAATGAACGATATACACAAGTCACATTTTCCGTTCAGTATGACGTTATATCGGACAGACAGCTATTTAAAACGAAGAAATTACCCCAAGTTTTAAACAACATTTTATCCAAGAGGCGTAATTGTAAATGACGCAAATACGAGAATACCTGCAGGCATTAAAATAAGTTGCTTACTCTTTATGCCGTAAAGAGCAATTCAGCACATTCTTAATATCGGCACTCGAATGATGTAACAAGCCTTCACACTCCTGACGCTTACCGCCAACAACGGAGTCCTTGTTATCCCTTGTATAAGATGCTGGCTGGACTTCAGAACCGGTCCGAACGTGACGGAGAAGATTAAAATCCAAAGCATTCGGAAAATTTGTACGACAGTAGAGGCCAAGTCTCGAGTCGGTAAACAGCACTAAGAAGAAAAAGAAGTATGCCAACTATTTAACCACTACTGTCAGCATTAAGCCAAGGCAGTGTTATTTGTATTGGTACAGACTGTATGGCGTACACGAATTCCGAACTGTGTCTGTCTATTCTAGACTGAATTCACAAAGGTCCCACCATTTAACCTTTCTCCTTTCTTTTTTACATTCTGTTTTTTTTATCGTGATCTCCCCGTCTTACTTCGTACCCGAATGCCGCCAAATTTATGAGTTGTAACTACTTTGTCTTGTTAAAATGAACAGCACCAAGGAGATAAAAATAGCCGCAGGGAGTGGAGATTCTTCAGCTGCTTATACTTTACCACGCGTACCTTTATCTTAAACCAGCAACTCCAAACACAAATCCATTAATAGCACTACTCTACTTATATGTGGAAGAGTCGTGAAGAAGTATATGTCGGTATTTCATGAATTAATAATAAAAGCTGTAAAGATAAGGCAAGAAAGCAGTTCCTGTACTTAATGAAACACCACATCATGAAGATACATGGTGAAGTGGAAGTTCAGCTCCATGCATTCTTAACATCGGCAGTATATGGAAGTGTTAGCCTCAAGATCCAGCCGCTCTACCTCCGTTGAAAGACCCCGCCCCTGGTATAGGACTCTGGGTGGGCTCCACAGCCAGTTTGGACGCTTCGGAGATGATAAAAATGCGTTGACGTTGCCAGGAAGTAAACACAGATATTTTGACCTTCCGAAACTTCAAAAATATAAAAAGCGCCACGAAAGTGTTCTGATGTGTGTGACATTAAGATGGATAGAAAGGAGACAATGATAGTGCGATGATGATTATAAATGTGAGTAGGTTCGAAACGCAGAATAATTCCTTGTAGAGTTACTTTCATGTTTCCATTACTCAGTGAAAGTGTATGGTATGCATACATATTTTATTTCTGAACACCTAACATGTAATTATTGCCTTTAAATCATAGCTTTACTTTAGGCAAAATACGTCACCTTTCTGAAGACCTAGGCGTACAGTGAAAATAACATTGAAATGTATCTTCAAGAATTCGGATGGTAAGGCATGGAATAGAATACTCTGGTTCAGGATAGGGACAGGCTCTTGTGAATGCGGTAATGAACCTTCGGCTTCCATAAAATGCGGAGAAGTTCTTGACTAGATGAAGACTTGTTAGTTTCTCAGGAAGGACTATGCCTAATGGAATTAGTTAGTTAATTAGTTAGTTAGTTGAGGTAGAAATTTGGGAAGACACCTGAATAGTTGCACCGTTAGGTCGAGCTATTCTCGTTCACCGGGTAACCAATGTATGTGTAACTATCAAGTTTACACCGTGACGGTAAAAAGCCAAGAAAAATCTCAAGTCACGTTGCCCGAAAACTCCGAAGAGCGTCGAAGCAGGCATCTCATAAATTCAAGTCGAATATGTTGTCGCTACTTCAACCCGTTCAGAAAGAACGTACAGACAGACAGATAAGGAATTGGTGATTTGTTGTGACGCCCTTCCATATAAGACGATGAATGACTAGGTCTAATGCCTGACTGACAAGGATGACAACAGAGAGAGTCTTTGTTCCATACGCATGCCCAGTGACACCCTCCCAAAAACAGGAGATTATTAACGTGGATAATGAATAGGGAAGGAGATTAATAGCATGGAACCACCACAACCAAAGAGCGGAAAAGAGAAGAAAGGTCATGGTTTTATAGAGGCCATTAAGGTTGCATCTCATTATGAATAACAACGCCAACTACAAGACTCTGATGGCCCTTCTGTCCAATATGTGGCAAATTCTACATGTTCAGGCCGTTCGAGATTTTTAGACATAAAGTGAAATGAAAACTTCCTATAAAGATTCGTGGATAAGGCAGGAAATTTTCTCGAGCGGAATATTTGTTCGTTCCAAGGAATATACTGTGAAAAATAAGAGTGTCTCTGATAAACAAATACCATTCAATGCGAAAATTTAGAATAATTTCCATTAAAGTATCTTTAAACATTTAATGTTTTCTGCTCCTACACTCTTATTCCATACTTAGTATTTGTACAGATTATCTAAGAACGAATATTCCCGCCAAGAATGGGAAAGAACTAAAGCTATTTAAAGGTTACGTTTTCCGTGAGATTAGTTGAGCACCATGCCATGAAGAAATGTGGGCAACGAATAGCGTATGAGTCCACACGTTTTCAACTTTACCACTAGATGGAGCTGAGTGGTCAGCTTCATGCTCCGGCTTCTTTAATCTAGGTTGAAGAGCTTCCTAGACCCATCATGGTGGATCCCAGCGTTGTACTGGATGGTTCAGAAAAGAGAAAAATCAGTTGTCTGGCTTAGAAACGAGATCTTCCAGCCCGCAGCCTGACGCTATTCAACGTTTATACAGAATTAGTCCGATATCACGAGGTGGATAAATAACTTTCTGTAGCAAAACCCGAAACTTCAGTACTGTTGATTTCAAACCCCGATATTTTACATAAGTCTGGGCTTGTTTATCCTCCACATCCTACACCCCTCAGGGGCATCCAAGCGGTCTCTCACCAGCAGAATTCCTCACCAAATGTCTGTGGGACTTTTGTCGTTACCATACGAGATACATGGCCAAACCATCTAAAACGTGTGCATTTGAGTAGACCTACTCTAATAACACTACATCACTTATATAAACCACAATATTACGCCTTATCATTTGAGTAATTAGAATTAAATGTGCTAATAATAGAAGTTAATTACTTGAGGTTAGGCATAGCGAATTACTTTGTTTGGAAAATTCACGCTTATTATGGAGATGGCGAGAAACGGAGGCTAGAAAATAATAAATGTTATAACAGCAAGAAAGAACCAAATATTTCCTTCAGAATGAAGTTAACATTACATTTAATATTAAATTAAGTTACAGACCAACTGATGCACACTAAAACCACTTTTTATGCAGCTTTATTATTAAAATTGTTAAAATTTTACCCCTACACGTGTTTCGATCCTAGGATCATCGTCAGGGGGTTTTTTGCTAAAAGCTACAGTCACTTCAAACAGATGATTTCAATATTCTATCGGCACTTTAAAACTTATATATTATAAGTTAAAATCTTGTAAAAAGACTCGTTAAAAGTTGTAAAATTGTAAAAGTACTGTAGATAGTAGATTGCGGAAGTGCTGGCGTGTGGGATCGTGGTATTAAAGGCATGTGATATGTTTTTGTGGGGAGCGAAGTGTACTGCCTGTTGTACGGTGAAGAGTACTATGGTGGAGTGTCTGGTTCGGGAGGTTGTGTGTTAGCCAGTATGTGTTTGCCAAATCATGTGTTTGAAGTGACTGTAGCTTTTAGCAAAAAAAACCCCCTGACGATGATCCTAGGATCGAAACACGTGTAGGGGTACAATTTTAACAATTTTAATAATAAAGCTGCATAAAAAGTGGTTTTAGTGTGCATCAGTTGGTCTGTAACTTAATTTAATATGACGAAGATGCACGGTGTCAACAGTGTGAAATTACATTTGATAATTTATCTCCATTGTGATTTTAGTCTCCGTAATTGGAAAAGATTCCAGGCATCATAAAAAAGTTCATTTTCTTAAAATATGCCTTTATAAGAAATAACAAACACAAAACATGTTCCAATAGGCTATCTGATGCAATCGTTTCAATTCTTTCCCTGTTCTGCAGACTAAACTCGCATATATTCGTGCAAGGACGATGTAGTGTTTTTACGACACGTTTATTGAAGCAAATATAGCACTGAAGTTTGCAGTCACCTGCTTGGCACTTGGGAGCTCGTAGGTTCGTTTCTCTGGCCGAACGCTGGATCTACTAATTCAGCAATTATGAGGTATTCCTCAGTCTTCAGACAAATTCTAAGATATTACCTTAATAGGCCACCTACACTTCTTCCTGCGTAGGTCACCTGGTGACAGGAATTCGACTGCCGGTCGGCATAGATATTTTCTTTCTGTCAACAACTTCCAAACCGAAGCTGTGACCCACCCAGTTTCATATCCAATGGGTAAAATGTGCTAACGGTCCGGGCTTCAAGCTGATCACCCACTTTTATGCAGCTTAAAAATGGGTAGAGTTCCATTACCATTCCCCAAAGCGTCTTCATGGAGTGACGCTTATGTTATTCCGGCTATAATATTATGCGAAGAATAAAAAAATACTCCTCATTCCATACAGGTTAGCGTAATGTCCTAAAGAACGAAGTGCACGCAACATCTGGGCCTACGAAAATTTGCATTTGATGTGTGCATGACCACACGGCAATGAAATATGAGACTCTGGCTTCTGGAATATGGCGTCGTGTACTTTGTTACACAGGTAGCAACGTTTCGGACGAATCTGAGGTCTCCGCCTTCACGGCAGAAGACCTAAGTAGAAGGTTCCTCCGAAAGGTCGGTACATAGTTGCCAAATTATTCCGCGAGGTTTTTACCTATTTAAAAAATCACAAGGCGTCAGAGCCCAGAAGACAGTATATTCTTCAGCAACAATAGTGCTTCTCCTGTGATCTCCAAACTAGCATAGGAGTACTTACAGAGTCGGCCTGGTACCAAACCGGATTCTTCAACACCGATTGCCTAAGTGTCATATTCTAAATAACTTATGAGACCTGCGCATGGGAAGTCAACGTATTGTAAACCTGTCGAACGTACGTATTTCTCAAGGTCCTTTCCGAATGATGGATGATGCGTGAGCCTGTTTATTGTTTAAACTTCACGAGAGGGGGCCGAAAGAAAGATAAAAGAGATGAGAAAAAAGAATAAAGGGAAAAGGTAGTTACGAGTAATCTTTTCGATTATCAAAGTTTTGGGTAATTGGATGTCACGTTAGGTTATGGACAGCAAGTCTGGAATAGAAAGACGTGCACCGGAGGTGTGGACTCTTTGCACCTGACTGTGCAGGACCACAGTGGCTTCACAGATCTCATAGTACTTCTGCTTGTTCAGAAAATAAATGCCAGTCATCAAAATATGTGATTCCTTGTTGTACAGGGGGCGGCGCAGAATCCTTGCTTTTTTGTGCTTCCAAATTTGGAATTCTTATATTACTGCGCTATAAAAACTTGTTTATATGTTATGGCATATTGGCTTGTCACCGCATCGATCACAGTTGACTGGGAGGTATGAGACGCGTAAGGTTTGTGCCTCTGGGGTACTGGGATAAGGGTTCGAATTCTGCTTTATCCTTCAAAACGACGATTTGCAAAATAGTGCCTACTGACTTGTCATTTATGTCCGTGTGTCCACACTCAGAAATAGGTGAACCGCTAAATAGTTGTTCTTTAAATTTTATGTTGGTATATTTCATCAACATTTATCGACTCATTCACTCTAAATCCATCTAAGCCTGCATCATCTACGCAGTGTGTATCCTTCAGGTTTTCCAACCAAAATCCCTCCCATGCATTCTATATGCTCCATCCATCTTTTCATCTGGACTTAATCATACGAAATTCTGTTCAGATGTGAAGCAAATAGAACGGGCTCTTTTAATGCAAGACATCCTCGTTGACATACAGATTAAAAGAATGTATTTATTCCAGGCAGGGTCTGGGACCCCTTAATTCTACAAACCTGTACCGGAAAGTCTTTCATTTGTGAGATCTTCGATTCTGTGGGATGTTACGCAGCGTTGATTGGTAGTTAGTTACTGACGTTTCGGGACAACAGACGGACCCATTTTCAACGGAGAAGAAACCAGACCACTCGCTTCCATATAGTGTGAGGTTAAGCATGTACAGAGCTCAGGTAATTTAAATACAAATAGACGAGGTTCTTTACTGAACTAGTGTCCTATTGAAATAAAAAAAGCACGTTTTTCAGTCAAAACACAACTTTACTATTTACAAATCAGCTACATGTTTCGACCACTATTTTGTAGCCATTATCAGACCGATACAAAGAATATAAAAACAAAAAAGAAGGAAATAATACAGTTACAATACTGGTCGAAGATCTCAGGCCTTACAATGTGTTATATAGACTGTATTATTTCCTTCTTTTTATATTTTTGTATTCTTGGGATCGGTCTGATAATGGCTACAAAATAGTGCCGAAACATGTAGCTGATTTGTAAATAGTAAAGTTGTGTTTTGACTGAAAAACCTGCTTTTTTATTCAAATAGGATACTAGTTTAGTAAAGAATCTCTTCTTATCTGTATTTAAATTACCTGAGCTCTCAACATGCTTAATCTCACACTATATGCAAACGAGCGATCTGCTTGCTTCTCCCTTAAAGATGGGACCATCGGTTGTCCCGAAACGTCGGTAACTAACTACCAATCAACGCTGCGTAACATCCCACAGAATCGAAGATCTCACAAATGACTTTCCGGCACAAATTTGTAGCCTTAATGGGTCCCAGATCCTGCCTGGAAGCGGTGGAAAAAATTTTGCTTTAGAAGAGAATCGAGCACTAATGCCATGGTTTTATCCATGAACTAACCACTGTACTGCGTCAGACACATTATATTATTAAATATTAATGTCTTCTGCCCTGTAATGCCATGTAGTTTGGTAGACAGAGGGATGGGTTAGTGAGTAGACGGATGGACGAACAGATGCACATACGTCAACATTAAACCTAACCTCCAAAATCACCGCCTCGAAAACCCCAAATCTTACATTTAATATTATCCTATCATCTACGTTCCTGTATCCAAAGCAGATTCATTCTTTCAGCCCTTCCAGGCACAATTTTATGTACATCTGTCACCTACATTTGTGTAGGCCGTTGTTTATCCTTTATTCCCACCTGATTTTGAAATCACACCATAGAATTTACGAACACTTTTAATCTTCTAAATTCATACAGTGAACGCTGCGGCCTGTTAATATTTATAGCGTATATACAGTAGGTCATTAAAAGGAGAAGTGCAGGCATCTGTCCACGTTTGCTTCATGAATACAAGCTGCTGTGTTTCATACAATCCACTCTGCCGATTACTATACAGTACATAAAGCACAGTGTGTGCTCTCTGGATACGTCTGCATGCATCTAATGAGAGGATCAGCTATTATAATCTTTTGGTTGCCTGCTTTTCTCTTTCCCAGCCGGCTGGACGAGCTATGCTCTTTCATTGGATGAAAGACATACTTGTTGAATACACAATATTGTTGCACAATGTTTGCAAACAGCAGAACAGATTGCCACTTAGCTGTATTAAGGGTAGAGATCATTTACAAATTTCGAGCTCCATGGGTGATCAAATGACCCTGAGTCGATGTTTATGAAACGGTTAGCATAATATTTTTATTTTCTCAGTTCAACCTAACATAATTTACATTATCCTTCATGTAGGTAATCATTTTATAAATAAATAACTAACATTTTTATATATTTCATATTTTTATATTTTTACATTTTAACTTTCAGTGTAATAATTCTGTCCGTTATACATATTCACTGCACTGAAGAGTTTCCATCAGTTCTTCTGCATATGGAAGAGAAGAAATTATTGTTAAGTAATTGTTTTATACAACAACAATCAATATACTCCCTGATGATGGACCAGTAAGGTCCGAAACATGTAGGAGTGCAGTGTTTTTAAAAATATTATTATAAATCTCATGACAATTGTGTGTATTTTTTGATTAATATTCCAAAATGTAGTATATTATTTAGAATATTTTTAGGCTTAGGTTTTGAATCACTTATGCTAAAATTTAATGAAATATTTTACAATAGGCTGAACGTCGAAGCGCATGTAGGAAAGGCTTAACTATATACATGCCAAATACCTCGGTCTGCCTAATGCCATTAGTCCAGTGAAGCGTATAAAACAATCTAAAATGCTTCTGTGTCCAATGGTCCAGAATACCCGAAAGAGGCTTTCTTTGTTTGAAGTTTCCCAGATTTGGATTGCCTGTCATTCTACACATTCTTCCTTTTAACGGCGCACCGAGCATAGAAACCCTGCATCCGCCGGGACATAAGCTGCTAGTAGCGGTATTCAGGACATAGATAATAAAACCTACTCTAATAACAGTAATATTAAGATGGCGCATTTTTGGAATAATACTTTCACTGGAAACTAGAAGATCTCGGAGAAAAACCTATCCCAATGTAATTTTGTCCACCACAAATCTCACGTGGGCTGATACGGGTTGGAACCTGTGATCGAACGCTGGTCTCTGCAGTGAGAGGCCAGCAACCAACCGTCTGAGCGATGGCCCCACACACGTTTCATCTGTACACTATTTAAAACTTTAGTTCATACCTCACAAATGCACATTGCTTTTCCATTACAAATACAAAAATGGTTAGATTAAGAACAGGTAGCTGGAACGTACACGACGCAAAATTAGAGTAAACCTTTGTCCAACGCGGGGGCTGTGTTCCTCCAAACGGTGCTTTCGGTGAATTGTTGTTAGATCAACTTAACCTTGTGTGGGATTAATGGGGATACAAGAAAGCGGCCGTGAAAATCAAATTAAAAACCAATGAGATCATAAATTTAATTTAATTCTATTTATTAATAAACCTGTAGTTTGGTGAGACGAAGAGGTTTGTTAAAGAAGCGGGAGGAACAATTGGCTAAAAACGTATGCTGTATCTAAGCAGAATAAAAGAAACGAATTTAGTTACACAAATAGATGTATACGCAAAAACTAAAACTAACTTTATCTGTTTAAAAGTATCGATATTTTTTCGTATGGTATTGGAGAGTTTTTGAAAAACCGTGTGTAACCGGTTCTCCCAAGTTCGACAGATGATTTTCACATTAATTTTCACGCGTACAGTCGAATTCACGTCAGAGTTCTTCACTGACGGAGGGTTTATTTTGTGCTGTGTGATTAATGTGTGAAGGACTTGTATTGCTGCTACGTTCTTCCCTTTGCAGACCGAGTCCCAAGTGCTAGTCCAAAGTCGTTTTGCACCCAAGAGTCTGCCCGTCTTGGTGTCGAACCTTGCTTGGGGCTCATGATCACGCCTTACTAAGAAGCGAGTCTAACCCTTTCAGTCATCGTTGCATTCGGGCCAGAAACTCAACTAATTTATATAGACGAATTCAGTTCGTACCTCACAGAGAACACCGTCAGTCTCCACTACACAGACCAATCGGCTATGTCGTGTATTTAGATGCGGTCGGCTTTGATTCAGAAAATCTTACGGAAAACATATATACAGAGCCAGAGTTTGTTGAAAAATATGTTTAATGTTCGCAAACGAATTTTTAAAAAGCGACTATTGGCTTCGTTATATGTCAGCATAAAGCAATTCGACTCCCACTGGACCGACAGTTGTGAATTTTTTTTTGACGACTTTAAATAAAATATGCCTAAGCATTCGACTTTTATTTAAAATTGGGGGGGGGGGGATATTAGCAGAAATTTTGCATCAAAACCTATGTATATTCATGAAATTATCTAGACGTTTACGAGACAGGTACAAGAAATAAAATACCTCGCCATTTGAAAGACACGTATAAGAAACGTGGCACAGTAAAAGTGGCCGCAGAAATAGCTGACGATCAAAATATAACATTTGATAAGAGAATGGAAAGGCACACTTAAAACACTACCGTCAGGGCCTCAGAGAGGCGGGTTCGGGCTCCAGTGAAAAAAAAAAAAAAAAAAAAACATTTCGAGCCCCCCAGCAAGAGCAGACCGGCTAAAATCTTTACACTAATCCGGAAAGACTGACTGTCAGTTGCAGGAAGACTTAAAAGGTTAAATTGTAAATCGACAAATAATGATACTACCGAGAAAGACAAAGTGGGCCGGGATAGCTCAGTTGGTATAGCGACTCGCTACGAGCTGCACGGTCCGGGGATCGAATCCCGGTGGGGGCGAGATTTTCAGCACCCGTCCAGACCGGTCCTGGGGCCTACCCAGCCTCCTATACAATGGGTACCGGGTCATTCCCGGGGGTAAAGCGGCCGAAGCGTGGCGTTGACCACCCAAACCCATCTAACGCCGAGGTTAAGGAAAGAGTAGAGCTATAACTCTACTCCCCCTCATGGCATGTTCTAGGGTGAATTTTACCTTACCGAGAAAGACAAAATCATATGCAACATAGTCGGGTCCAGGAACCCTTTCCAAACCGCCTGGTCCCGGTAATTTGTACCTGCTTTCCCCCGTCACTGACCATCTTCTCCAGTGATTGTCTTGAATTTTTTTCACAAATATAATATCTTTGAAAAGTAACTATTCGAAAGCGCCAAAATTTTACGTCTCTGTGGATGTTACCCAACTTGTTCAATGTTAAAGTATGTGGTACATACAGTAAACACCGTGCTTAGACGTCTGTCGAACGCTGGATATCACAATATCAAAGATCCCTTCTACTCGGGAGATTCGAAATGTTGATCGCAATATTCTCGCGCCGTATAGAACCAATTAATCACATAATCGCATAGCTACCAGAGAGCACAGAATAGTGTCTGTTGTGCACACGGCTGCATTATTGTTGTGAATTTATTTGGAAACTCCCAGTGTAGAAAAATTATTCACCTAGATGAGGGTTGATGTACGCCGGCTTCCCTGTGGTAATTCCTATTTCGTCGTGTAATGGATCCTAATTGAAAGACCATCATTTTAACAGAAACTGATCGAGGGGCTCCAAACCTGTTTTATAATCAGAATAAGCTTCATGTAGGACGCACATTCTTACTTGCCTTTTCCTGGAAGAAAAACTGCAGAAGATTCCTTCGATTTAAACCTGTTAAAAAGGGGAACAGAAACTGATCGAAGATGTGCTAACATCTGGAAGAAAAGAAACCAGTTTTATATCATTAAAACCTAAAAGACTGAGGAAAGGACCACACACTTTATATCCAAAACTTTAATAAACCCTTTCCATATCTTATCGTGTAAACTCCACAGAAGCAGTAAAAAAACATGTCCGTAGATGTGGTGAAGCTCTATATATATAGTACCCATAAAGTTATCATAT
The DNA here is from genome assembly GCA_021186555.1 of Reticulitermes speratus. Classification (NCBI taxonomy): domain Eukaryota; kingdom Metazoa; phylum Arthropoda; class Insecta; order Blattodea; family Rhinotermitidae; genus Reticulitermes; species Reticulitermes speratus. Next base: position 8,656,209 of record JAJKFL010000039.1, on the reverse strand, counting down.
AATATATAACGGGTTTCCGACATTTATGGTATTTACGACTAAGGATCTACAAGTCATATGTACAAAACACCACTTGCTGTTTAATAAACAAGGAAAATCATTTTGATACTACAAGTTATTGTAACTGTTTATGAGAAATGTGATAAAAATGACAGCAGTAATTACCGAGGAATGTTGCTCTTATCGACGGAGACTACGTACTAAATTATACCCAACATTCATGCCTTAAAATTAACGTCACTTTTAGAACCAATTACTAGAGAAAAAAACGTAAAATTACTGTGTAACAGATCACATGTTTGACTCCAAATTCTCACAGGGTTTTGAGAAATATTCAAGTCGGGATATGACATGTCACTTGGTAAACATTTATCAACGTTTTAGGGGATCTTGTCTTAATATTCATGGTCTATGTTGACAAAGGAGAGTAGCGAGACAGCACAGAAATCAAGTATTGATCAGATGTTATACAATCATCATATATTGTAGAAGTAATGGATGTAAAGTGACAATCAGTGACCGTGCGGTCTAAGGCGTGGGTCTGCGGCCGCTCGCTTGCTGGGATTGTGGTTTGAATCCCGCTTTGTGAGAGTAGTTTGTTGTCAGGTAGAGGTCCCTGCTTCGGGCTGATTACTCGTCCAGAGGAGTCCTACCGAGTATGGTGTGTGTGAGTGTAATTGTGAAGCCTCGATAATGAGGAGGCCTGGCCCACGAGGGGCTATTGCGGGCATGAAAAAAAAGGGTCCGAGAATGTATGAGCTGTTTAGAAGAAGACTGCAATTCAGCCTTAAAGACATCACTTTCATTTATTTCTGTATATCCGTAACATAAATTTCGTCTGATTCATTTCTTCTTCAGAAAGGTACGAAGCAAGGGGATGTTTCATCACCGTTTTTTCGTTATCTATATGCAATTTTATTAGGAGGGTGTAAGAAATATAGGAGGGACTGAAGTTACGTGGGACACAACAGGTTCTGGCCTGTGCTAAAGATATGCTACTGAACGAAAATATAAATATTGTATAATGAGGAGAAAGGCAAAGCCTCTGTTGACAGCTGTTAAGTATAACCCTGTAGTAAACACAGAGACAAACAAGTGTAGGTTATGTCGTGATTTGAAGCTTCCTCCGCGGTGGAAATGAGATCTTCGCTCTTGTAGGATGTTACCCAGCCTTTATTGGTAGGTAGCTACCGAAGTTTCGGGACAACCTATCAGTCCCATCTTCAAGGGTCAAGGTCTTGGATCGCTTAAACCTTGAAGATGGAACCGACAGACTGTCCCAAAACGTCGGTAACTACCTACAAATCAAAACTGCGTAACATCCCAGAAGAGCGAATGTATTCTAGGTTATGTCATTTTTCGGCATCAGAATGCAGGAAAAAATTATAATACAAAAATTACTAAATAATATTTTGAAAATGTGCCAGAGTCCTAATATTTTGTAACGACGATAATAAACAAAACTTGCATTGGTGAGGGAATTATGAGCAGATTGCATGACACTGCCCAGTTAAAGGATCTTCTCTTCCCATCCAAGAACTTAGGGATCAAACCCCAAAACTACTGGCCTTATCTTATATTTAACCACCCTTTGTCCTTAACCTCGGCACTGTGTGGAGGTGACAGGCTAACTTCATGCTTCAGACACATTAATCTAGGGGAAAAAGACCCCCGTACCCATGGATAGCTGGCAGGTGTTCCGGAATGAAGGATCTCTGCCCTGAAGGGAATTCAGCACGTTACTATTCCGACTGGGTCATCCAGGCTCAACAAAGGACATGTCACAACCATTCCAGGCAAGTCACAGCCTGTATTCTGTTACTGAACGCACTGATGTGATCCCAAACCAGAACCAGCTTCACTGAAACTGAAATGTTTGATAGCATTGTGTAATGCGTGCAAGGGACTGAAATGTTTGATGTTTTGTAAGGCGTATAAGGGACTGAAATGTTTGATGTTTTGTAAGGCGTATAAGGGACTGAAATGTTTGATGTTTTGTAAGGCGTATAAGGGACTGAAATGTTTGATGTTTCGTAAGGCGTACAAGGGACACCTTATCTTACAAGGGACTGACATATTCGATAAAGTTGTATAAGGCGTACAAGGGACACTTCACAAGGGACTGAACTTGCAAGGGCTATCCTACTCATTACGCCACAGACTGACCAAACGTTTGGAAACAGCCGATCCTAGTGGCCGCGCTGTCTAAGGCGTGGGCCTGCGGCTGCTCGCTTGCTGGGGTTGCGGGTTCGAAACACTTATAAACATTTATAAACCTCTACTATAAAACATGGCATCACCTCTAAAATAACAGTAAACTTCACAGCACTTGACTGTTTTCTGTTCCTAGAACAGCAGAATGAGTAAAATCCCCCCTCCCCACCCCTGAGGCAAGGCTTATGTGATTAAAGGGAGTGTTTATAGAGAAGGTTGTACAAGGAAAAAAAGAAGAAATAAGGCGAGAAACAAACAAGGAAAGAGGGAGTCATGGACGTAAGTAAAAAGGAAGATGGATTGAAAGAAGAAAGGAAGAAACAAAAAACAAACAAACAAAAGAAGTGGAAAAGTAACAAAACTGTAATAAACAGAACGGGAGGAAGAAGTTTGACAGAACTAGAAGGAAGTTGAACCGATCAGATAGCATTAGGAAACCGTGACCTTGAATGAAACAGCAAAGTATTAAGTTTCATACTCTGATTTTACGTCTTGTGTCTTTGTCTTTGTCTTTGCCGTGTGTTCCATCTACTGACGCGTCAGTAACTCTGGCTGCACAGAACAGAATGACCGGGTGAAAGTGAACAATGAATTCTGAAGGCAAGGTCATGACCTAACTTAAGGTAGAATTTCACCATTTGCCTGAGGGAAACGAGGAATACTATGAAAATTCTTAAATCAGTATTGTCGGTGTTGGGTCCGAGATTCGAAACAAGCACCTTCCGAACACACGTCAGAAGCATTACAGCTTCAACCACTTTGCTTGATTTTGATGGCAGCAGGTAATTAGTGATTCAAAACAGCTTCCATAATAGTAATAAGCGCATCGCTACAGATATTTCTGAATTAAGCTGAAGATATTACTCACAGATTGCTATGGGAGTGCAGACGGAGTCGAAAGCTGGGGTGTACAAATCCCAGGCGCCTGGTCGCCTGGGCGACTAAACTTTTTATTGTAGCATCTAATATTTGTGGGTTCTCAGTATGGAACTTGCTTCTTTTCATCCTTCCGAACTGTGAAATCTTCAGGAGGCTCCTAGATTTTTGGGAAATTTTGCACCCCTGGTCTAAAGAACCTAATACTGGATAATTCTTTATGTCGCTAGAGCCATTTCTCTGTCAGAAGCGAGGGTTAAATTATCCACTACAAGGTAACGAAAGCTTTATTTATTCATTCTTCGCACACTGTTAAAAAGATGAAGGTATAATAGAGCTTTAATCACACAAAGTGCATGAAACGAAAGCATGATGTGAAGACTGTGTCTGCCCTGTCTGTCCGCGTGTTAGTTTTCGAATTTAACTGGTGTTTGAGTTTGTTAAAAACTATGGTAGAGACTACCATAAAAATATACACAGGCATTCCCATATTTTATTTATTTATATACTGTTTATTTAACGACTCTGCCAATAGTTCAGACAGTATAGCGTCTAATAGTATCTTATTTCGTAATGAGCTGAAAATAATATTATAAGGAAGCTACCGTGGCCTACTTGCATTTTCCTAGATGGTCTAAAGTTAATCACGAAAATTTTAGTTACGATAGTCGGCCTTGAGACTAGATTTGAAACTAAGACCTTCTGAATATAAAGCTGTAGTGCTGCCTACTAGCCGGCGACGTTTTTATTTTCAGAAGCTGGCACCTTCTGATTCCGAGAAGTACTTCCTCCATTTTTAAAAACCCAAGTATTCTTTATAGTTTTCACAAATCTTTTCATTCTAGCCTTCCTCTACTTTGCAATCAAGTTAATAGAGCAAGCCATGTATTACTATTTACTACTGAATTTAACGCCGTTTACCGAACCACATACTTTATATAGGGATATTGCTGAGCATGACGGAGGCGTACCAACCACTACACACAGACTTTCGGTCCGTATTATTACTCATTTATAAGATTACACTACAATATATTTAATTTATACTTTAAGCTTATTTTACAAGATATAAGAACACTGCACTTTCACAATTTCCTAAGCAAAGCTTCCTCGGTTAACATGGCGACTACTTGCTTACGAAATTGAAGTGTGACGGCAGAATAAACTGCTTTAACAAAATTTTTGTACGATGTTCTTGGGTCAAATGTTGTACGAACAGGCACCAAAGAACACGCCATAATAAGTACTTGTTTATATTAAGACTGAAATGTGATCTCAAAATGAATACAACATGAATACCCAATTAAGCTTTCGATTTCTGAACGTCCTGCAAGGAAGAGAAATGAGCTTCTCTGGTTAATTAGCAGAATGTCTAATGCATATAAACACACAACATGAATGCCATATGAGGAAACATGATACAAAATAAATCATAACACGGGACGTTTACATTAAAATGTTAAGTGAAGCGAAACACAGAGAAAGCGTTCAGAATTGCGTAAACAGCTCTGACATCAACAACACAGAGGCTGATAATAATGTGTATCATGGCCATTACGTTGATGGCCTAACAGTGCTTGGTAAAGTGGTTGCTCTGTTTTCACTGTAAACTGTGCAAGATAACAACAAACAGTCGATTCAAACGCGTTTCTACACATACATCTCCTAAGTTAGATGTACGTGGTATGTGTTAGTTGCATGCTTGGACGAGACTCGAGCAATCCGTCTCTATCTTCGATCATTGTAATGACATTGCGGCAAGACCGGGGCTTCATGAGAAATCTGGGGTTAGTGGACCTCCGCTAGCTCTTAACATTCATGAAATATTTATGAGAGGCTAAATAAATTGCCTGTTCTTTCACTCAACGCAAAGTATACGTAATGTTACAGGTCAAATTTGTCCCTTTGCAGGCCATGAAGGCATATCATCATCAGTCCGGCGCTACAGTCCAATGTGGACCTTGGCCTCCTGCAGAATCCTCCTCCAATCCTGTCGATCTTGGTCTTCAGACGCCAACCTCGGACGCTCATCCTCCTGAGGTCCTCTTCCACGTCTGTTATCCAGCGTTTTCTTCGACGTCCTCGTTTCTTCCTGCCACAAATTTCTTCATTCAGGATCTTTCTAGGCATACGATGATCTTCCATATGCTGCACATGATCCAGCCAGTTGATCCTCCTTGATTTGACAAATCTGACAATGTCAGCATGGCCCAGGATGGATTCGATTCCATGAAGGCATATGACTAACTAACTACGAGTAACTCCATGGAGCAGAGTCCTTCTTGAGAAGCTAGCAGGTCGTCAGCTAGTCAAGAAATTCCCCGCATTTTATGGAATCCGAAGGTTCATTACCACATTCACAAGAGCCCGCCACCTGTCCCTATCCCGAGCCATATCAATCCAGACCATGTCCCCATCCCACTTCTTGAAGATCCATTTTAATATTATCCTCCCATCTACGCCTTGGTATTTCAAGTGGTTTCCTTCCCTCAGGTCAGGTCTCCCCACCAAAATCCTGTATGCAACTCTCCCCTCCCCCATACGTGCTACATGCCCCGCCTACCTCATTCTTCTTGATTTGATCACCCGAATAATATGAAGGCATATGGGGGCGTGATAATATAAAGCCACTCATTCTTCACTTCGTCGCTAGATAGAGGTATGTGATCAGCTTCAAGCTTCCATCGTTTTACCAGCGCGGGAAACACCTGCTACCCAGTGAACAGGAGGGTAGGTGGCTCCCAGATCTGGTCTGGACGCTTTGGAGAAGAGTCTATTGCCCCTGCCGGAAATCGAAGCACGATTCCTCTAACTATGCTGACTGCCTTTACCCCTCCGTAAGTAAACAATGACATGTTTCCGAATAAAACAAACAATATCACAAAACCAAGTACCGCTCACACTACACGTAGTTTTGCACAGTAGAAACACCCAAAATTTGTACTCGGAATGTAATTGGTTTGAGCATCGGCCGCGACATCAGCTACCCTGAGGTTTCTAATGTACTTGGTTTGAGCATCGGCCGCAACCTCAGCTACCCTGAGGTTTCTAATGTACTTGGTTTGAGCATCGGCCGCGACATCAGCTACCCTGAGGTTTCTAATTTTCCATAGTCCATCCAGGCAAACGCAGGTACAGTACCATTTATCTCACAACCGCCAAATTTCCGAAATATTTCGAATTCACCATTCATGAACCACCCTACTATTCAACAGTGTTACTCTGAGATAATGACAATGTCTTTCAGTAAACAAAAAATCTAGCAATGTCAATCAAACTACATTGCATTCAGAAGGCGTATATTTCGAATATTTGAGTCAACCAGTTTTCGTTTTCTCATAGAGTGAAATTCAAGCCCACACCGTCCAAGTGTGTCTACTGCCTTTCCGTAAATCGTGTCTTCTCAATAAAAGACTTCTTACGCTTCGCACAAATACAAACGTCAGTGAAGAAAAGAGAACCACATCAGAGCAAATTACAGTATTGCCCAAATATGTTCTTTGCGCCTCTGCATACATCATTGGCCATGACTTTCTTTGTTGTACATAATCATCTCTCAATTGGTCTAAGTCTGTATTCGGCCAGCGTCCGGAGTTCACATCCGAAAGTTGATTTCTGAGACGAAACCATACACTGGAGACTTAGGCCATTAATACGGTTTACATAAATCAAGAGAAATGTGAATTTTGGGCATTTAATTACAGCTGACGCTTCTTGAATGAGCATTATGAATAGAAAACGCACTGTTTTGAGTACGAAATACAAACAAAGCTGGAAGTTAAAGCCTTCCGTGTGTTTGTCTGCGGGTAAGAAACGTGTGTGACCAAAAGAAAGAACTTCGTATCATAAAGTTATTTTGTATGACACAAATTTAAGTATAAACACGTCTCAGGTTAAGACCAGCGAAAACTAGCTCAGCAAGCGTCGACGTCGGCCAGTCAGATTAATTCAACTTTTTCTCGCAGATCCGGCGTTCTCCAGCTTAAATATAATCAACCACTGATGAAACAGAATTCCAAAGTTGATAAGCCGGAAGCTCTGTGCACCATTTATATAAGACGTTAGAATGCGGGGCGAGTTATTTGGTGCTACCTAAATGTGATACACCTCAAGTCGGGACAAAACTATGTTTGCCACCAGACAGTCCGCACTGACTCCCCCCTTCTAAGCTCTCTCCTAGCTTAGTGGTAAAGGGGGCAGGGTGTGTCACTGTGGCCACCTGGATAAGTTTCTTGTTGCTGGTTAAAATCGCATTCCCGCCATGCACCTGCTACCCCGCTAACCTCCAACATCACGTTTGCAATGTGTCCGTATCCTTAGTGTGAACACGTTAAGGCATTTAGCCAAGACGGTAAAACTGTTAGCCTCAGCGAAAGTTCGGGTTAGGACGTTTCCGTATCACAGGGCCAGCGAAGTTTTCAGTAGCAGGTATGTCTAAACGGATCGAGAGACGTCACTCTCAACTTTACGTAACACTTTATCCTTAGCGCTTTAGTTGATTGGTTGGTTGGCACGTTATTCTTCCTCATGCTATTTTCTGAAGTTAGTAGGTTAAAAACCTAAAGGTACCTTCTGTGAACAAATGTAGCCCAAATCTTATTCACACATTCTGTTACCAGCCTTACTTTTCTCCAACAACCAACTGTCCGTAAACCACGCGGATTACTGGTTATTGAGTTTAACAGTAAAATTCTTCTTCAGATCGAACCTGTGTAAACGAACATTAACGTGATTACAATCGCTCATCAATTAAGCGACCTCAGTGAATAAAGTTAAGCTGAGTAAAGAAGAGTAGGCCTATACCTGATCTACCAAGCACGGGATCCTGAGCAGCTGTGTGACGCTTCACAATAAATATCCCCTGCACGTTTAGTTTTGTTTCACCGAGGAGCGACACCCAGACGTACCCGAGTAGCGGTGGAATCACTATCGTTATGCTACTTTGACGTCGTTTTATTGGAAACAAAAGGCAAACGTGGCAGATCCAACACAATATGTCCTACAGCACGAAGTTTGGAAGTGAGCGCCATAACAAGACATGTTCTGAAAGATATTTAAAACAAATTGATTTCTCGTAAAGGAGAGGGAGCAAGGAAGCGGGAAAATGACGATAAGGCGGACGATTTAAAGGGACTGAAAGGGAATGCAGGATAAGGAAGTGTAATAGATAAAGGCATGAAAGTTTGTGCAATAAATAAGTTGAAAAATTTAATAAAGTATTACTTCAGCCCTACGAAAAAGTATCATTTTAGGTTAAAAGATTAGCTAAATTAGGTAAGGTAAAGTTCTCCCCAGAACGGGCCATGAAAGCCCAGAGGGGGAGTAGAGGTATAGATCTTCTTTCTTTAACCCTGGCACTAGATAAGGGTGGGTAATCAACTCCACGCCCCGGCCGCTTTACCCCCGGGAGAAAGACCCGATTCCCATTGTATAGGAGGCTGGGTGGACCTCAGGGCCGGTCTGGACGGTCCCCACCGAGATTCGATCCCCGGACCGTCCAGCCGTAGCGAGTCGCTACACCGACTGAGCTGTCCCGGCCCACTAGCTAAATTAGTATCAGTTAAAACTGAGTATAAAGTGCAGCAATAAATAGAAACTCGAAATACCACATTTAAGTACGTTCAGTAGGTGCGGAGAAAAAATGTGCAGATTATGAAAGCATGTCATAATTTTGTGCACTTTTGTAAGCAACACGTAGGACACATTAGCAGTTTGGAAGTCCATCCACTTCAAGGTTCAAAATATTTTAAAGGTTTAATTACTCTGAGCGGAAAGTTGCCTTGCCTTCAGTTACAGCATTACACTTCAGGTTTATGCACAATCAAAAATAGACTTTTCTGAACAGGAAGCTTTTATAAATGCCTTTACAAAGTGTTTCAAACATAGGCTATATTTTGGAAACAAACTTCAAAATACGAACCCGTAAATCTGTCTTTCTCACACCTGATTACCAGCACCCTTCTTGCTAGAAAGCACAAAGCACATCTTTCACTCTTATCTTATACCTATTTTACGCCTACAGTGAAGAACTGAGAACTGAAATTCATGCCAAACTTTAATATCTATTGATCGACCAAAGTAATCTAGAGTGAATGTGGGTCTGGAGTGCCTATGCACGACACTATCTCAATTTGCGTGAAGAAGCTACCAGCTGTGTTTCTAGCTTAAAAGAACGCTTTCCCTAACTTTGCTTTTTATATAAAAACAGTAAAATATAATTTCTTCTTTAAAAGTTTGAGCAGTTTATTCTTGTTTTCTACTTTTTTTTTTTATCTTTTTCACGATCGATTGTCTCAACCCACTGACCTTCTAGTGAAAGACAAGTCAAGCAAACCACGCGTGTTGCAAGCACGGGCGCCAGCAGGGGTAAAGACGAGCCAGGCACCTGCCCCTTGCCGAATTTTTGTTTAAAAAAATGACAACACTGAAAAAGGAATCGTTACAAAGTATTAAAACAAACATTAAGAATATTTTTAAAACTGTTGTGTCGTTTACGTTTTAATATAGGGCGATCCATATAAATATTTTTAATGGGATTCATCGTAATTTGTAAGCAAATTTTATGGTTGAGTTCCCTCTGCGCTTGAAGAACGTCCTAGTGGAACCCATTCTTACAAGATACGGTGTAACAGTGTGGCAGTTACTGGTTGCAAGCAAAAATATAACGTAGGCTTCTACAGAACCTGTAGATAGGTACTGAATATCGCCCGTTTTGTAAAAAGGGACTAACTGCCACTTTGAGCTGAACTGAGTTATATGTATCAAAGCATTCAACTAATTGTCCTCTATGATACATAAAAAGAGGACAATTCCATCTTCAAGAATAACCAAGATAGGTGGAGATATCGTCCTTCTCAAATCATCTGTCGTATAGAAAACAGAGCCACCTTCTTGCTTCTTCTGTAAAATTGATATTTTGTGGGTTGTCTCCTTTTTACAAAATAAGGGCGATATTTCAGAAAAGAAAAGAAAATAACAAGAATACCAACAAAAATGCAAGTTTGGAAATGTATATAGTTGGAAAGTATGCTTCACGGATTCTCGGAATTCTTTGTTTAAATGGTTCACATTGAAGTACATACGGTAACTGTACTTAGTGTTAAACCAGACGCACGGTCTGATGACAGATGAAGCGGTAACCTTGATTTCAGGCTTCCGCCGCGATGTTGATAAGATCTGCGCTCTTCTGGGATATTACGCGGCGTAGTGTGGTAATTGTTTACCGACGTTTCGGGACAACGTGTCGGTCCCATCTTCACGGGTCAGGACTCTTGACCCGTAAAAAGTGGGACCGATACGTTGTCCCGAAACGTCGGTAAACAATTACTACACGACGCCGCGTAATATCCCAGAAGAGCGCAGATCTCAATGAACCTTTAGCCTACTTCGGCAATTCTTCGTAACCTCTCCTCACATGAGCAGTCTCAAGCTCCCTTCCCCTCCCCTCCCAAAACCCTCTATGAAACATCACTCAGACTTGAAAGTTAAACAAACATAAGTCGTACCCAAACAGTAAGTACGAAGTCACATGAAGCCACCAGCACAAGTATTATAAACTAAGTGTACGAAGTAATGAAGAAAATGTACAACTGTACAGAAGTAAAATAGGCCAACAGAGTGAAACTTGCCTTTCCACTGCTGTGACAATTTTCATGATCACCATCGAGACAACCTCAGATCTCGTATGAAGAATAGTTGTTTGGGATGTGGCACCATGTACGAGTATACTGGCATATATTTACCAACGTTTTGGACGAACCGACAACCTATATCAGGAAGAATTGTACGCAGTAGGTTCCTCCGAAACTGAGGCCAGCTTCTACCTGATTGTACGGCGTCACTTTCCAGATTATGATTTTATTTGTTTCAAATACATATTAAAAACGTAACCTAACAGAAATCCTCTCACATTATTAGGTTTTGTACGAATTAATGTAAGAGCTATCATAAGAATCAAGAAACACAGTCACGTATTGCACAATTTTATATTAACTGAAATATTCCACAAGCAACTTAATGTAATGTAGAGGAAACAGATACATAGTAGAGGGACTGAGTATGTCCGAAAGAATCGGTTTCTTAAATTCATTAGTTGATATTGATCAGGGGCGCACCCAAGGGGGGGGGGGGGGGCGGCCGGGCTGCAGCCTCCCCAAACCCCCAAACCAGAAATTTAAAAAACACAAATTTTGTAGATATTATGATATCTAACGTTTTACGTGATTTACTCTTCAGCCGAAATCGGCCACTGAAATCGGCTGATGGCTAGTACATTAGAATTTTGAAAAATAAATTAATAAAATTAAAAAAACAAGAAGATAGAACACTGTGATTGAGTCATGGAACATGTAGTTATATTCGTATGTGTATAAATGCAGTTGCAGACAGTGTTATGTTATACTTACAACATGATTTTTATAATCAAACATAAATTATATAGGCCTATAGCCTCAGGGTCAGCCCCCCCCCCAAGGAAAAATTCTGGGTGCACACCTGATACCTCTTCAATGGAAAATTTGCGAGCCCTCATGCACCTATTAAAGAGCCTGTCCCTCTATCATAGCACTTATCACTGAACAAGAAAATGTACAATTGGAGGTCAGTGCTGCTCAACAATTTTAATCTTGCGTTCCGTCGGTCACTTTAGCAAAAAAAAAAAAAACAAGGTGTTACAAACACAGTAAAAATAAAGATACTCTTGCTCCAAGAAGTGTACTTTTTACATTTAAGTAATATAAAGTGCACAAAGCCGATCCCAGTGGACGCGCCGTCTAAGGCGTGGGTCTACGGCCGCTCGCTTACTGGGATTGTGGGTTCGAATCCCACCGGGGGCATGGATGTCTGTCTGTTGTGAGTGTTGTGTGTTGTTAGGTAGAGGTCTCTGCGACGGGCTGGTCCCTCGTCCAGAGGAGTCCTACCGACTGTGGTATGTGTAAAAAAAGTGTATGATCGTGAAGCCTCGAAAAATGAGGGGGCCTAGGACCCCAAGGGGCTGTCGAGCCATTGGGGGAAAAAAGTGCACAAAATTAAGGCGTGTGGGAGAGTGGGAGTATTGCTCCACGCTTTCTTAACTTCGGCAATATACGGTGGTGACTGGTCAGCTTCAAGCCCTGGCTGCTCTATCACTAGGAAAAAATTTCCCGGTGACTATCGAATGGGAGCGTGGGTGGGCCCCAGAATCAATCTGGAGGTTGTCAAATATAAATAATCTCTTGCCTTACAGAAATCAAGAAGAAATTCCTCGGATTTTCAGTCCGTAACCTAGTCACTATACCAACTGAGCTATCCTGATTCCTTCACAATGATGTACATTATAGTCAAGGGTGCACACATTTTCCAAAAACGTTGAAGACAATTCAAAATTCTAGGTGCCAGAAGTGTGATATGAAGTAGTTTTCATACTGATGACCGACTGGTATTAGGTACCGTGGTACAAATTCAGTCGCAGGTGGGAGCTGGTACCCGGGATTTGTGCACCCCTGATTATAGCGTTATATCAATTGTTAATGGAAATTGTTATTTTGGAGACTTTTTGTCCCAAGATACATGAAATCCCATCAGTGGGACGCATCCCACCAATGGGATGCGTCCCACTGTTTGGTAAAACTTGGCTCAGCGTAGGCCTTTAAGTAACATATGTGGTCTTCTGGTTATTATCTGCACAGCTACCTTAACCTACACAGTGGCTTGACTAACATTGTACCTTAATTAATGACAGTCACTTTACCTTTCATTGGTGGTTTCGGTCTCACTGCCTCAGGTTTCAGTACAACAAAAACAATATGGCTCTGGCACAAACACACTAGAATCTGTACGTAGTTAATATCACTACAAGAACTTCAGAATTACAAACATAACACAACAGAAACAACACACGCGTGTTTGTTTACTTATTTATGTATTCAGTTCACTTCATCTAGCGCATAATTACATCACCACAAACACAAAACCGCTTTCTCTGTTCAGGAGAAACAACGCGTTATTCGACCGTAACTGTTTTCTGATATTGAATGATGGGTAATGAGGAACACAGGTGGACGGAAGAGGGTTGACTGCTTGATTTGTCATACCACTACATTGACAGGGCTGGCCTATATACACACTGATATCCGTCTCTGTATGAAAAATAATTACCTTCAGAAAAGATTTAGTCAACCGCCATCTACACAGGTGAGCCAGTCTTTATGTTAGTTATCGTACGGTATAGTTCGCACCACCTGCTATCGATTACGCGACGTTCGGAGTTGTTGTAAAGAAAGATGGAAATTAATGTTTTGGCAGTGTGTTAAACTACTGTCGAAAATTTTGTGATTCATTACAAAACTGAATTTGATGCGAGCTCAATTTGTTTCTCACGTGAATATTTATCCTGTGATTGTCGCTGTAGTACTTGTAACAAAGCACAGGTAGCATTCATCAAAACAGCAAAGTCCAGCAATTTTGCGTGCTGTTGCGCCATGCTTCTTCTAGCATATGTTTGGTCCATACAGACCACAAATTGCAACTTCTTATGCCACATACAATAGACCTATCGACAGCATATCAAGTCCCACTAATATAAAATATAGACTAACTTTGTACAGTCCAGAATATGTACATCCTCTGCCAAAAATTAAAAGTTTCTTCTGTGGATCGCGCTGTATACTTATTTTTATCTTATTCTTTCAGGAAGCATATTTGTCATAATTATAGTCAGATTGTCAATACTTGGTCCTGAAACGGTGGAGTTATTTGTATCATTATTTTCTTACTCGTAATGTGCCTAAATGAGCCAAAATAATGGCATTTATTGCTAGCGGATATATTGTAAGAATGGATAAAGAAAGGAAGGTGAAAAGAATAACAGAGAGGACACCAATTGCAGTAAGGATTGGTAGACAGAGGTTAAGAAGGGAGGATAATGTCAGAGTGGATCTGGGAAAAATTAAGATTCAGAATTGGAGTAAGATGGCTATGGATGGAGAAACATGGAAGAGAATTGTTGAGCAGACCACAACTCACAAAGAGTTGTAGCGCCAAGAGAAGAAGATTGCTAGTGGATACCGGGAGAACTGAATAGGCATATCACGTTTGATGCGGGTGACATCGAAAAGCTTGTAACTTAGCAAACATCGTTAAGTTGCTGACAAATAAAGAATTCGAAGAAGAAACGAAGAAGAGCAAAGGAAGGATAAGCAAAGTCATAGATTTTTAGTCGCAGCATTTATGCATATCGAGCAGAAAAACATTTTCTTATAACTAATTTAATAACGTTCTATCAACTATTACGACATCATGTGTCATGATAAATTTATGTTTTACGTTGAATAAGAAGAAGCTCTGAGACATAAAGCGACTCTGACGTATTTCACTATACTGTCCTGGAGGAACTAACGAATAATCCATGACAAACTTTACCCACAAAACATGGTGCGTCAATACGAACCTAATAAAACTGTTCATCATTTCGATGCGCGTCGCTATATACGAAAAACAGAAGGCGACGCTTTTTCCGTCTGCAGCAAATTCAAATCCAAAATTATTACTTGAAGGAATTTAAAGGTCAATACCGAAAGCTGCCTGGGGAGCTACGTTTTGGTTCATACTGGTTAAAAATAACCACCTTTACTTTCTTTAAAAAACTCAAACATCATAAATCTCTTCAAAGACAGCTCGTTGTTAAAAACATATTGGAGCATGACATTAAATGGGTCTCTTTTATGCCTACAAGTTATGTGTGAAATGCTGTGCTGTACAATAAATATATCTGAAGTGAGGTGTGTAATGTGGTTAGATTTATGTCACCAAGATACGAGAAGGCAAGACTAATGACGTAAGCATATAACATATTTTTTATTTAGTTTATATTACGACGCTGCCACAAACTCAGACCATATAGCGTCGAATGACATAATGCCAATAAATAATAAATTGGTAAAAACTTGAATAAAGTGGCCGTGGCCTAATTTAAGATACATCGTAACACCTGCCTGCATATACTGTAGCGAAACATTGAAGACTATCAATCAGGTAGAAGAGAACACCTCACGGACACACGTCTGAAATGTGGCCGACTGAGCCAGCTTGCTCCAACACCAGTGAGATGCAGAGATACAAAGCAGACAGTAACACAGTTCTGAAACATGTATGCTAGAATGACTACCGGAGTCACTTTCCTCGAGGTTAAAGCGACCCGGAAAGTAAAGCTGACCACTCAGTTCCATCTAGTGCTGTGGTTACAAATACGTGGATATACTCGTATACCTCCACTGCGTAGAGGGACAGCTGTATCTTTACTTATCAATAGACTATCCTCCTCTGCTCGTTTCCAATTATGGCCCAGTTACGGGTTTCGGCGCCGGCTGCAGGTCCATACACAACGTCTCCAGACGCTGGATATACGTCACGAGCCATTTGCCTCCGCGGTTCCCGGATTCGGCTCGCCATGCCACCAAGAACACGATAATTGGAGAGAATATTATTAAATGGACTGTCGTCGCAAATTCAGCCCACTTTACTTGGGGTTCCGCGCTGCTGGCTCACAGAACTCGTTAACACGTTCGGGCAAGCGTACAGGCAACATAGTCAGACAGGGAACCAACACTTCTATAAATTGGGACATTCATCACGTCAGTTGAAAGGTAATGAGCAGAGCAGCCTGCCACCCGTGTTTTACATTGTCTGCCTTTTAAGTGGGTTCTCCATTCTATTGATCCAGTGTTAGTTTATTTTACAAACCTATTTCAACTTGACTCTGATAAGTAATTTGGCTCAAGAGGTATTCCAGAAGTGCAGGTTCGAATGGCGGCCCTAACATCAATTATCCTCATTGAGGAACTTCACGGTTTTCCTCAAACCTCCAATTAGACCACGATTCCTTTCACATCCTTTCAAATTAACATATCTATATAATCTAATAATTCGACTTTATGTAGTCTGAACTACAGGCAGCTCAAACTAAGCAATTACCTCATCCTTCAAAGACCTCTCGTGCTCAAAATTCGTGATAAACTTTCCATTGTCATTCGATATCAAGCAGTTGAAAAAACGTCGCTAAATAATATACCGCCGATCCCGGTGTCCGCGCAGTCTAAGGCATGAGTCTGTGGCCGCTCGCTTGCTGGGATTTCGGGTTCGAATCCCGCCGGGGCATGGATGTTTGTCTCTTGTGAATGTTACTTGTTGTCAGTTGTTGTCTCTGCGACGGGCCGATCCCTCGTCTAGAGCAGTTCTACCGAGTGTATGTGTGTGTGTCATTGAGTGTGATCAGGCCCAACAATAACCCTCTACACCTACAATGAGTAGGTAGAAGAGATAAGACTAAAAAAAGGTAATGTACCAGTAAACAAATAATATAATAAATTATTTTGTTATGTAATTCATTATTCCCATATTTTGTAAAGAAAAAGAAATGAAGTCCGTAGAAGCTTCTCATTGTATCCGACTATACACTATATGACTTATGCAGTTGACATTACTTTTTCTTAAATAATGGCACAGCTAGTAAAGAAATTAGCTACATCTTGTGCAACCCACTACCATATTCACAAGAGTCCGCCAATGGAGCCCATACTGAAACAATTTAATTTACTATTTTTAAAACCCTATTTTAATATTATTTTGACGGCGACTTGCGTATCTCCAGAGTGGTGTCCCCCAATTAGATTTTACGACTAAAATTCTCTATGCAACTCTCAGCTCTCCATGAATTCCACAAGCCCTGCCAATTTTATACATCCTAATTGATTCAGCATCACAATATCTGATTAACAGTAAGCTTATACATTAATCTATAAAGATCTTCATTATGCAGTTTTCTGCAGCCTTCTACTCATTCTCTCTTAGGTACAAATATTCTACTTAGCACTCTCTTGTCAAAAATTCGCACATAATATTCTTCCCTTAGGTCAGTGACTGAGATCTTTAATGATATAAAGTAGGAAGTAAATGAAAGTATTGTAGGTTATATACAATAACTAATAACAACATTCATTAGTTTACGAATCAGTACATCAATCAATCAATCAATCAGAGTTTCTTGTTAGCAGTCTATGAAACAGTTAATTTTCCGTAATTTATATCCAGTTATAAGATAACACTTTTTACTTCCACAAACCTATCTTGAGGGTCCTTGTAACGCTGATGGCTGCTGCGCTGTGGCTTCGTTTATTCAAGGAAAACATTTAGAGTGTTTATTTATAAATCTTGAAAACACAAACCGCACAACTGAGCGCACTGCTCTTCCACACGGCCTGCCCTCAAGTAGTTTTCCTATGGTAATTTCTCAGTCTAAAAGATGAATAAAAAAGAATAAATAAACATCAGCATATAAACAGATGCAAACAGTAGTTGCTGTAATAATCATAATTAATTAATTAACCCTTTAAGGACGAAAACTAGAATTACATTTAAGAGTCAGTTTCTATCCCACATATCAAACACTCTGAATCTAGGTTATAGGAACTAATCAGTTAATGCCTTTTGTTCTGAGATCCAGAAATTATCACAGTAACATGTGCGCTCTCTGTCGGCATAAAGTAGGAATTTTGAGACTCTTAGTGGTACTTAAATTAACCACTTAGCTTTAAGGCGTTGAGCCTTTAAAGTAAAGTGGTAAATATGTATGTTAGTAAAAGCCATCCCATTACAGGCCTGGAGAGGCCCTTAGAGCTTCAAGGGGTTGAGGCTCCCAGAATATCTAGAAAAATCGGCACATGAAAGTGGTAAGGTTGTCAACCCTATGCACCGGTCGTCTTTACCCCCTAGGAGAGATCCCTGGTTCCTGAGTCGACCCCAGGGCCATAGTGCGTCCGGAAGGATTAATGCAATGAAAAATCCGAATGACCCCATCGGGAAACGAAACCGTGACCTTCCGGCTTGTGGCACAGTGTCTCAACGAACTGCCCCACCCCACATACGTGTCACCTGCTTTAATATTCCAAACTTCTGTATTTTGTCCATCTAATTTATTTTATGTGTTCCTTACTATCCTTAGATCTTCTGCAATAGGAGAGCGGTGGCGGTATGAATTGAATCTCTTAAGTAATGATATTTGAATACAAAGATTAAGATATACAGAACGATAATTTTGCCTATTGTTTTGTATGGGTGTGAAACTTGTTCTCTCACACTGAGGGAGGAACATAAGCTGAGGGTGTTCGAGAATAGGGTGCTAAGGAGGATATTTGGGCCTAAGAGGGACGAGGTAACAGAGGAGTGGAGAAGACTACATAACGAGGAACTTAAGGATCTGTACTCATCACCAAATATTATTCGAGTGATGAAATCAAGAAGAATGAGGTGGGCGGGGCATATAGTACGAAGGGGGGAGTGGAGAGGTGCATACAGGATTTTGGTGGGGCGACCCGAGGGAAGGAGACCACTTGGAAGACCCAGGCGTAGATGGGAGGATAATATTAAAATGAATCTTCAGAAGTGGGATGGGGGGAGGCATGGACTGGGTTGATATGGCTCAGGATAGGGACAGGTGGCGGGCTCTTGTGACTGCGGTAATGAACCTTCGGGTTCCATAAAATGCGGGGAATTTCTTGACTAGCTGAGGACCTGTTAGCTTCTCAAGAAGGACTCTGCTTCATGGATTTAGTTAGTTAAGTAATTACATTGGGATAACGTTTATGCTTCAAAGCGTTAAGATGCTTTAAGTCGGTGACGTATGTATTTTTTTCATATGGCTATGACTATTCGTCTCTTGTTTCGAAGTGTAGACGAGAAAATGCACATGACTACGAAGGACGAAGTAATTGTGTACTTAAGGGTATTACTTAACAATAAATTTGTTAAGTTTGAAGTTTTGTGATGAAAGTGTGTTACTGAGATGACAAACACACTGGACTTTACATTCGTGTTGCTTTATTTAAAAAGTACCTTGCTTCGAAAGTCGGTGCCTTTCCGTCATCACGTAAGAACAAAAAAAGAATTGGTCCCTTGGATTAAACTGATCACCGAAGTTAGAGATCAGACAATTCAATGCACCCAGCAGTGTGAGTTTTATACTTTAGGAAGAGATTCTTTAATTTATATTTGCAGACCTCACTTTTAAAATGTTTTTTTTTTAAATTTTAATAATAATAATAATTTTAATATGGTATGTACATGTAAAAGTATATTGCACTCTTATCAGTAGTACAGTCACAATCAACACATACAATTGCGACATGTAATCAGGCTACCGGCTTCAGCTCAAAGAGCCTTCATCAGGCCTATGACAGAAAATTAAGAAAATCAAACTCCATACATTTGATAAGAGAAAAACTCCCCCTTTTTTTTACAATTACATATATAAAATGTATATCAATATATAAATGTGCTGCCTAAGAGAAGTGTATATTAAAATGTAAATATAAAAGTTGTAAAATATAAAAAATATAAGTATAAAAATGTGAATTTAAAAATTATAAAAAATATAAAAAATTGCGTCAGACCGTAAGATGTGGATGTATGTGTAGCAATACTAATGTAAAACACCAGTGTCAGTCCTGTACATTACGTACGGATCTTTGTGCGACCGGATAAATTGGTCCTTCAGGTAGATCACTTGTATACATTTTTCCTGCATTTTATGTAGTATCCACGAGTTTACGAAATTCTAGGTTTTTATTTTGTGTGGACACTTTACCTACGAAATACAAATTTTTAACATACTGCAAAGAATGGGGTTATGATGACCTGGACATATAAATTGAATTAGGAAGTAAAGAATGGTACAAAAACCCTAAATTTACGGCTTCTCGAAAGAAAGCTCATCATTTACGAAGTTTGTTTTTGTAGGCAAAATATCTTGCATGTTTACAGAAGTTGATATCTCAATAGATTTGTATTCCAAATTCAATATCTGGGTCTGTAAATCCAATAATTTTTAGTTGCAATTCCAGCATACTTCACTCTCGTGTTCAACAAACAATCCTAGATAAGAAAATGCAGTGAAATTATCCATACACTTTGCAATGTAAGTGTTACAGAGACTGGATTATGAAATTTGCCTTGGCGCGTATTTGCACGGACAACTTCTTGCAGACGATAATGACAGCGCATAATGTGATTCAAGAACTGAACAAACGTGTATCAGCAAAATGAAGGAGCTATGAACAATAATTAAAGGATGTTACTTCATCCCATGATAAGTGGGTCCCTGTCACCACGGCATGGCACGTCCTCGGGTTGCGGATGGAGGAACGGCCTGTGGATATGGAGGGTAGCTGCAAATATGCAGTTGCGGACAGCCGACAAGGGGTGGTCCTCCAGCTTGGGGGTTGGGCGAGGTGCTAACAACTCCTCACCGTAAAAATTTACCATGTTACGAAACACTATTCAGAGCCTCGGACCTGGACTGATTCTTTGAATTGGGACAGGTGGCGGGCTCTTGTGAGTGCGGTAATGAACCTTCCGGTTCACATAAAACGCGGAGAATTTCTTGACTAGCTAACGACCTGTTAGCTTCTCAAGAAGGACTCTGCTCCATGGAGTTAGTTAGGTAGTTACTTCATCAGTTATAAAAAAACTAGAAAACAAAATTCTGAGACGATACGGTCATACTGACTTCATGAGGGAGGAAGGACTACCGAAAACGTATTGTATTCGGAGTCACCAGGAATAGGAGAATTACAGAGATCGGAGTGTGGGCCGGGATTACGTAGTCGGTGTAGCAACTCGTTATGGGCTGGACGGTCCGGGGATCGAGTCCCGGTGAGGGTGAGATTTTTCGCAACCGTCCAGACTGGATCTGGGGCCCACCCAGCCTTCTGTAAAATGGGTACCGGGTCTCTTTCCTCGGGGTAAAGGGGCCGGGGAGTGGCGTTTACAGCCCTCCACCATCTAGCGCCGATGTTAAAGGAACAGTAGAACTATATATCTTCTTCCTCTCTGGGCATTCATGGCCTACTCTAGGCTGAACTTTACCTTTACCTTTACAGGGATGGCAGTATTACAGTTAAGATGAAAGAACATATTAAGTGCTTTGTGGAAGATCGCTGTTTGGGAGTTGAAGATGGTAAAGAGATGAACAGTAGAATTAGAATCATGAAGAACATGATGATGATGATCCCTACCCAGGAGCTACTTTATAATCCTTTACACCTGTGACGTACATAGCGCTGGTCCTAGACAATAGACAAGTAATAGGTCTATGCTCTAGTCCCTGCCGCCCACCAAAACTCTCAACACTGTGTGTCACACAATCTATGAAGTTGTCCGTCCGTCTATACCCCCAACAGCTACAGGCAACTCAATGTTCTTGTAAACGAAAGAACCTCAATAACAAGTTCAAATACTATATAAGCAGGATAAACCTTGTTTATCCTGCTTTTATGAATGTGGAATATTTCAATTATTTGGGTAGCATGATAACAAGTGATGCAAGGTGTACACGTGAAATTAAATAAAGAATTTCCATGGCAAAAGCAGCGTTCAACAAGAAGAAAAATCTTTTCACCAGCAAACTGGAATTAAATTTAAGGAAGAAACTAGTAAAGTGCTACATTTGGAGCATAGCTTTGTATGGTGCTGAAACGTGGACACTTCGGAAAGGAGATCAGAAGTATCTGG
The DNA here is from genome assembly GCA_021186555.1 of Reticulitermes speratus. NCBI lineage: Eukaryota > Metazoa > Arthropoda > Insecta > Blattodea > Rhinotermitidae > Reticulitermes > Reticulitermes speratus. The sequence continues at coordinate 8,634,579 of JAJKFL010000039.1, read as the reverse complement.
AACGTTTTTAAATGTGTTGCTGGAGAAGAATGGAGAAGATCAGTTGGACCGATCGTGTGAGAAATGAAGTATTACACAGAGTCAAGGAGGAGAGGAATATCCTACATACAATAAAAAGAAGAAGGCTAACTGGATTGGTCACATCTTGCGTAGAAACTGCCTTCTGAAACACGCGATTGAAGGAAAGATAGAAGGAAGGATAGAAATGACGGGACGACGAGGGAGAAGACGTAAGCAGCTACTGGATGACATTAAGGAAAATAAAAGATACTGGAAATTGAAAGAGGAAGCACTAGATCGCACCCTGTGGAGAACTCGCTTTGGAAGAGGCTACGGACCTGTCGTAAGACAGACTACAGAATGAATGAAACCTTGTTTTGGTGCCCGTAACTGGCCAGCGGATATGTCTGTCCCTGCGTAGGAAGGATGAGTGCCAGCGGAATCAGGAGTGGATCTTGCCTTTAAGGACCCTTCTTCTGGAGGGGAACAAAATCCAGATTGACGTTTCGTGTCTGATTCGATGGACTATCGGGGGGAAACAGACACTGAGGGAAAATTGGCTGAGATAGCTTAATTGGGAGTAGCTGGTTTATTGAATATCTGAGGTTTAGGGATGAAGTGGCAATATGGGATTTGGGAATATAACACAGATATATGAAAATATGTGATTACAGCTGATGTCATTTGAAACATGAGGCAGTCTCATGTAGAGAAGTTTATCACGTACACAGTGACATAATTTTACCTGCTATTATAGTGGCCTAATAGGTGTGGGATGTTTTATTTGAAAGCGATTTATTCCCATTGTGTTATCCGTCAATAAAACCTACAGCTATTCCGCCAACATGAAATATATTTTACACTGTAAAGAATATAAATATATTTTTTTAAATATATATTATTTTTGCGCACTATCTGTTGGTTTTATTTAGTGAAAATTTTTCTTCCACTCCAAAACAAGGAGTTATATTGAGGATGGTCATACTATAGCGCTAGCAGTTAAATTCCGGCTTGTAACCGCGGCGGCTCGCGTTAAATTCCAGGGTGGACCTTGTGAAATATTGAGGTGGATTTGTAACTGGTGTAGGCTGATCCTTTCCCAGTTATCACTGTATGAACGTTCGGTATTCATTGCTAGGAATTAGTACAACAGAAACATCTAAAGCCGCAGAACCAAGAGACTTAATATCATCCAATTCCAAAACTGTCTAGGCTGAGGACATTAAGAGAAGAGCAGAAGAATAGAATTCGTAGTCAAAAGCTTCAAAAGTTTTATTATTCAACTAATATTCATACTATTATTTGGTCTGTTTTATATCGAAAAGGATGCGACAGTCGAGGTATATTGCAAAAGCAGGGCTGTTGAGAAATTGATAAAGATTTCAAAGAAGTAGATCATTTGAAGATTTCAAAGGAGTAGATCATTTGAAGTAGGTGGATTGAAAAATTAGCTGTAGTTGTCTTTGCAGATGTAGTGTGTGAATGGAGGCTAGACTGGACTAAGGATGTAGTCCACTGGAGGGTTTTCATAAATACAGTAATGTACGTTCAAATGTCATATAATAGGGACATTTCTTAATAACCTGATCGAATATCAAGTGTCGAAGGAAGGCTACACTCTACTGTATCATAGGTATACTGTGCGTCACTGGGTATAATGGACACGTCATAATGGACGCCATACCATGTTCGATCTTGTTCCAGTTATCGTATACATTGTGTACATATTTACTGCAGTGGAGTACACGTTTCTACGTACCTTTACCGTGGGTGTCTGTGTAGCAATCGAGTCAATGTGTGTCCGTTTGTTCAGTTTGGGTTGGTCTGGCGAAGCCGAGACTTGTGCTGATACACTCGTAACACCTAAAGAAGCGACTCAGACAAATCGAGGAAACGATACAGATCATCATTCTGTAGCCGGAGCAATACTAGAGGGCGGGAACTGTATGCTTTCTGTGGCATGGATGGGTGGAGATGCGGGGGAGACAGCAATCAGTTTGGGCTACCACCCATTTTACATACAGGCACACCCTGTGTTTCCATAACCCATCCAAGAGGCGGTAATATGAAATGAAAGTTAAAGTTAAAGGTAAAGTCGTCTATCTGCACGCCATAAAGGCATATAGCGGGTCTGGAGATATATCTTCTTTCATTCTTAAGGGCCGGGATAGCGTAGTCGGTCTAGCGACTCGCTACGGGCTGGACGGTCCGGGGATCGAATTCCGGTGGGGGCGAGATTTTCCGCAGCCGTTCAGACCGGCCCTGGGCCCTACCCAGCCTCCTATACAATGGGTACCGGGTCTCTTTCCCGGGGGTAAAGCGGCCGGGGCGTGGAGTTGACCACCCACCCTCATCTAGCGCCGAGGTTAAAGAAAGAGTAGAGCTATAACTCTACTCCCCCTCTGGGCCTTCATGGCCTGTTCTAGGCAGAACTTTACCTTTTACCATTCTTAACTTCTTTACTAGATGCAGGTGAATGGTCAGCTTGTGGCGCCGGCCGCTTTACCCTTGGAAAAAACCTCTTGTACCCATTGAGTAGATGGCTGCGAGAGACCCAGAACCGACCCGGAAGTTATGGAGAAAGAAAAATATTTGCCCTTGCTAGAAATCTTCCACTTCTTCAGTATCACACGCCATTCTAGACCTCGTATTACGTTATATTGTTGTGCTTGGGACTGCTTGGCTTGTGGAATTTGCCCATCGCCTAGTGTAACAAAAACACAAAAAGTAACACAATGTTTCGGAGACTGGGTTAATTTCGGTTTGTATGTAAGGAGGCAGGGAGGCACCTACAGACTGCAGCCTGTTTTTTTCAGTGGCGCAACAGCCCCTAGTGGGCCAGGGCCTCCTCATTATCGAGGCTTCACGATCACATTCAGTTAGACACACCACACTCGATAGGACTCCTCTGGACGAGTGATCAGTCAGACGCAGAGATGTCTACCTGAAAACACACAACACTCACAACAGACAGACATCTATGCCCCGGAGGGATTCGAACCCACAATCCTAGCAAGCGAACTGCCGCAGACCCACGCCTTAGACTGCACGGCCACTGGGATATGGGGCCTGTTAGACCACCCATTCTCAATCTCTTTATTCTAGATAACAATGCATTGTTGCAAACATTCTTTTCTGTGGACTTTTCTTGCGGAAAGTGTTCCGGGCAGCTTAGTTTGACGATTTAGCCACATTCCTTGGCCAAAACTTCCACTGGACTTTACAGACCGAGACATTTTCCTGCGGCGGGTATCTGAAGTCTACAGTTCATGCTACTCGACCTCACTGCACCCAGCAACTGAAAGGAAATTTTATCAACTGATGGTGCTATATTGCAGTGAGTTGTCAGAACTTCAGACAGCGAATAGAGCAATATATCGAATGTTATAGAGGCCATCTGGAAAATGTGTTACTTAAAAAGTAAGGCACACTCAACTGCAATCAATTTACTAGTTGTCGCTGAAAAGAGTTCACTTTTTTGCTGTCTGGTGTCTGACAGCAGTGTACAGAAACTGTTACATCCTCGCTCTGTAAATTGCTATTTAGCTTGAATATTATTGTTTTATCTTGTTTTTCTGAAGAACTTCTTAATTAAGTAAGACTTTTATATGCCAAATCTGTCGGATGTACTCAAATTTTCGCACTGTCTTTATACATATATACATGTGTATATATATGTATATGGTGTATATAAATATATATATACAGGGTTTTCCCAAAAGAAGTAAACACTTTCAGAAATCTATATTTTGGAATAATTATTGGAAAGTTCAAGGATATATACCTTGTTTGAAGGAGGAACTGCGAAAGTTCGTGTGGTAATTTAGAGTGGTAATTTACAGAGACTCGATGTGTGTCCCTTTTTTCATATGACAATCGTCGATTTTGCAGTCCGTCTCTTGCCACATTCTTGCACGAGTGTCGCAAGAGACAGACTGCAAAACCGAAGTTTGCTGTGTGACAAAAGGGGCACATATCGAGTCTCTGTAAACTACCACTGTAAATTACCATACGAACTTTCGCAGTTCCTCTATCAAACAAGGTGTACGCCTATAGCTTTGTACTTTCTAACAGTCATCGCAAAATACAGATTGCTGAAAGTGTTTACTTCTTTTGTGAAAATCCTGTATATATAAACAAACATTATTTGATACACACCTGTCAGTGTTCTGATGGTCTGCATATCAAACTTCGCGTACATTACTCAGGTGTGTCTTATTAGTTGTCCTAGTTATCAGTAACAAACCGAAATTAACTCTGTGGAACAGTGTCCTTTTTGACAATCTATTCAAGAATTTGCTCCTCATTTGATAGAAGTTGAAGGCTTATTCCATGTTCACAAGAGACCACCACTTGTCTGTAAACTGAGCCAGATCAGTCCAGTCCATTTCCTCCTATTCTGTTCTTTTTAGATCCAGTTAGTCAGAGAACGAAAGATTAAAAAAAAATTCGCAAGACCGCCAAAATGTTATTTTAAATTGTGTAAACATAGTACCTTAACAAAGTTGGATGTTTTCTAAAATCTATTAGTACACATACTTTCAGGAGCCTAGGGCTTCCGCTTCAAAAATTCGCGCGTCAGCCATGTTGTTACTATTGATTGCAGGGAATTAGGGAGACCCGTGTAGCGGTGTTCTACAATGGCGTAACGTTCAAACCAAGTTTCGTAAATATTGGTTAAGTATCTTAGATTTGAAAGGGGAACTTGCAAACTCAGATCTCTCTTCTAAGAAAGTCAAGTAGACGCGGACAGCGGACGCAGTTGATACAATATTACACGACTAATCTCACTGCTACTACTTTGCGAAATATTTCTCCATGTGTTGAAATGTACACGCATTCACAGGGCTGCTGCACAGAGACCGAGGAATTCCGTCGCACATTTCCAGCAAGAAAGATCCAGTAATCGCCCAAGTCATAAGTCTTGAAGAAATGTTTCATTATTTCAGGCCGCCCGTCTTCTGATGGATACTTTATTGCTCTCGTTAGCAACTACTTTGTATTCCTTTTATTTTTTGTTCCTATTCTTTAACTAGTTCCCATGTCGGAATTTGGGATGTCTACAGCTAGCTGACTGCTTTTGTTGGGTGGATACTAGTAGCTCCTTTGTCTTAGAACCAGTGAAATAATTGTTTCTCCCTGTCTTCCTAACAGCCGTTGGTACACCAACACCTACCTCCCTCTGCATTCTACTGCAGCAATGGAATGGCGATTTATAGCGTGACCACGTTACCACCTCAGAGATGTGCAAGTCGGTACCAATTACTGTGTGAGTGGAATGGAGCACATGTATTATCTAAATATTAGGGTTTGTTTTCTTTTTATAGTTTGGAGAGGATAAGTGAGGCACGTCGAAGTTGTCACGGTCTAAAGTTCCGTGAGATGGAAGTGCTCAAATATTATTTGAAATGCTAAGGGAACACAAAACAGTGATAACCACTGTATTTCTGAATTAAACTTCAGAGATGTAGGCCGTCGCAAATATATTGTGACTGGCAGTTTTTAAGCATAAGCATGGTTAGGCACAACCTCTAGCTAGCAGCCACTTTTTTAGGCGCTTTCGCAAAACTGAGAAAAACAACTATCTGCTTCGTCCTGTATGTCCGTCTGTTTGTCTGTCCGCATAGAACAACTCGGCTCTCACTGAGAGGATTTTCATGAAATTTGATATTTCAGGATTCTTCGAAAATTTGACGCGACATTTCAAGTTTTATTAAAATCTGACAAAAATCACGTGTACTTTACATGAAGACATATGTACATTTATGATAACATCTCGCTGAATTCTTCGTAGAATGGGAAATGTTTCAGACAAAAATTGTAGAGAAAATAAAAAACAAATTTTATATTCAACAAATGTTTTCCGAAAATCGTGCCGTTTATGAGATAATGTGGAAAATTGCAATAGAGGCAAACATGGCACAGAGGACAATATAATGCTGCGCGATTTGCATGCCGGATAACTAAGGCAAGAATATATAAGCACGCTTATAATATTTAATACTTACCTCTTTTCGACGGCAACAATTGTTACGCGAACGTGCGTTAATGTTATATTATACGTACATTGCCTGTCTTGTTTTATAAAGCTCCCTTTCGAGAACTTTCATGTTTGCAGACTTAATATCCAGAGATAATATTACACATTTCTCTACGAGTGAAATGTATAATAGTGGATCAATGGAAGGAATATCTAAGGAAATCATGGCTACAGAGAGGATAAGTCAAACGTTTCCATCAATATCAAGAGGACTTCGCCTAATGTTCATATATTCTGCAGAAACATTTTAGCAGAATAATAAAATGTACGTCTACTTTATACCATTATGATATACTTTGTACCGACTACGCTACATTCGCTTAGGTCAAGAAGTCTCATTGAATGAACTGGAGTTACCATGATAAGAAGAGAAACAATGATGAAAACGAAGTGCACGTACACTGAGCTGAAAGAGAAAGCAGGAAATTACCCGCAAACATCAGAAACACCCACACATATCACGTTACTTACGGAGGTAGAAGGAGAGAAAGTGTTAATTATTTAATGAACAACGACATTATTTTAAATAGTTTAAGAGTTCGGAGTTTGACAACGCCGTAATAATGAATACTGTGGTCTCCTTGAATATGATTTCGTTTACTGTGGTAAATAGGCACCAAAGTAATGAATGAATCTGCTGTCGCATTGGTAGCATAGATTGGCTAGCAGCAATAGCTTGAAGCCTCCTCCGAAAAGACGGTACCTGCCTGTTGAAATACATAAATATATATCGGTCTTTATGAAAAGTACCCGTTATTTTTGTTAGATTTTAATGAAACTTGAATTTTCTCAACAGATTTTCGAAAAATACTCACATATCAAATTTAATGAAAATCCGTCTAGTGGAAGCCGAGTTGTTCCACCGGGCAAAAGGACAGACAGACAGACATGACGAAGCTAATAGTCGCTTTTAGCAATTTTGCGAACGTGCCTTAAAGAATAAACTTGTCTCCGCTGGAAATCAGGCCCACGTCGCCCAGATCTGAATTAAATCTGGACTATGACGTGACAGATTAATAGTATGAGCTGTCACTCGCTCAGGATATGAAGTATTTCCATGAAATCCGGGATATATTTCTCAAGATGATCTTATCGGTGTGGTTGGGTCTTGAATAACTCTTTTAGCTAAACCAGAGAAAGAAAGTCTGGAACAAAGACGAAAACTTTGCTGAGCGATTCAGTGACACTGTCTATCTGGACACGAAGCCTTATCCCGTGCATAACAATGTAACAAAGAATTGTGATGTTCCTGGCCACCTTAATCAACGTCTTGATACTGATAAAAGTTGCGGTAGTAATATATAAAGCGAAACAGAATTCGGACTCCGCAGGCGAAACCCGTTGTGTTTTGAACACATGCTGCGCTCAAATTCCTTATCACACAGTCTGTCCGTCCAAAACAACACTGGCTTTTCTTACATTTCTTTATTAATTCAACATGCTCTTTTGTCAATCTGACTCCAACAAAATGTGATATGTCCAACGTTTCTGTCTGATGATTTTTAAAATATTTTCCAGCAACAAAAAGGTGGAATAACAAGCTGTTGGTCATGACGCCAGGTTTGATTAAGATGAAACAGTGAAATATGTGCAGACATAACATTATCATACGAGTACTTGCGGGCACTGTATATAGGATATTAATCAAAACACGACAGTGTTCATGCAGCAGATATCCTTCGCGCTGTTGGAAAATGATTAAATCCCGGTAAGAGGGTACTTCAGAATTTAAAGGGTTCTTCAGCTGATTAAGAAATTCCTCTCATTTTATTCAACCCGAAGGTTCACTGCGGTGTCCACAAGAGCCCGCCACTGCTCCCTACTTTAAATCACATAAATCCAGTCCAAAGCCTACCATCATACTGAAGTACATTTTTATAGTATTCTCCTACCTTGTGAGTGCGGTAATGAACCTTCGGGTTCCAAAAAATGCGGGGAATTTCTTGACTAGCTGAAGACCTGCTAGCTTCTCAAGAAGGACTCTGCTCCATGGAGTTAGTTAGTTAGTTAGTTCTTCTACCTACGCCTACGTCTCCCAAGTGGACTTTATCCTTTAAGTATTACGATCAAAGCCCTGTATGCATTTCTCTTCTCCACCATACGTGCACCGCTCTTGGTATTGTCGACCTAATAATAATTAGCGGATCTTAAAGAAGTGGGATGGGGGGGGGGGGCATGGAATGGATTGATCTGGCTCGGGCTAAGGACAGGCGGCGGGTCCTTGTGAATGCGGTAATGAACCTATAAAATGCAGGGAATTTCTTGACTGAAGATCTATTAGCTTCTCAGGAAGGACTCTGCTCCATGAAGTTAGCTTAGTTAATAATTAGCAAGGAATAAAAACCATGTAGGTCCAGATAATGCTATTTTGTTCAGCCTCCCGTTACTCCCTCACTGTCCTGCTGCCAAACGCCACCAGTCTGTCATTCCTCATTATGACAGACCACGTTAAGACGCACATAAAGTAACGTAAAGTTACGGTTCTGTATAGCTTGATCTTCATGTATTTAGATAGCGAATGGTAAGATAAATGATTCAGGAACGAATGGTAGCAGGCATTCCCAGAATTTAATCTGCTTTATTCCGTGGACGCGATTTTATTGGAACTTTAACAAATTTTCCAGAATTTGTTAGTTTTCTCTTTTATCTGTTGACGTTGTCCTACATTCTGTTCAAGAGACATGTATACACACTTAGTTTTCTCAACATTCTCTTCTATACAAATTTCCTTATCGCCACCAACAAAGCTTCTGTGTTTCTGCCCAACAAATTAACATCATCAGCCTAGACCAGAAGCTGATGTGCGCCATAACCTCTCCGTCCCTTCTGATTTACCTGAATTCCCAAATTTAAGGTGGTTTTAATTTTTAACACCAATTAAAAATTATCTAAAATTCTAGTAACGTACTTTATATAGTCCACCGTACTATCACTTTTATTAAAACAAATAAGAAGCCTATTTTTATATCGCGAAGAGCCAGCATATCTCCGTCAGTATAGTGACTAGACAACGAGCTGCACGGACAGAGAATCGGGACTGGATTCACGAAGCGGGAATCTATTTTTTCCCCTCAACAATGTTTGTACGTCCTCTGGGGCCCACTCAGCCCCACATCCAGTAGGTTCAGAGATATTTACCCCTAGGGGAGGGGGCGTAAAACAGCCAGGGTAAAACTGACAACACACCGCCATCTAGTTTCGAAGTTAATAATGTGTAAATTTTTACATCTACTGTCCCAAACATCTTCACAACCTGGTGCTTAATTATGCACAGGAAAAAATTTGACCTTTTATTTTTATTTCGTAATATGTCAAGTTATTAATGACAAATAACGAAAGGATAAGAACTACTTAAAAGACTATGGAGAAACGAGAGAGAACAAATACAGCAACAAGAGTGACTATAAATAGAGGCAAAGTTAAATTCGTGTACGAAGAGCTCTTAAACAGCAACAGCAGTATGAATAAGCTGAAGGCAGCAACACAATTTCAAGTTAATTTAGAAATAAATGGCAAAACACTGGGCAAATGACTGAGATTAGCCCTTCAGGGTAGATACCTCCCCACGTTTTCATCTGAGGAAGAAAATGGATCCAGTTTCAGCAACGTTCTGTTCTGCTCAGAATATTAAATGATCAACATCGAGTGCATTTAAAAATGGTCTTCGCGTCTCTTCTCTATTTACAGGAAGTAGGGATGCACCTATTTTATGTCTGATATGTAACAGTGACCTGCCTGCAGGCCACGTTGTTTCAATCTTGAGAAATCTTCACGTGTTAAGCGGCCAAAGCACTCCGCATCTACATTCTTGCATGAAGAAAAAGACAAATAAAGCACAGTAAGATGTTGTTAATCACTAGACAAACACACAAGCACGAGAGTGGTGTTCCTGTCTGAACAGAGAGGTGCTGAAGTGAAATTCAACTCAGCAGTCTGAAGTCTGTTTCACACGATCGATGAATAATGTATTAATAGTGCTACAGATTTATTTATCTTGTACGCACGATGTATTAATAAAATGCGATGGGACTTGCCAGGTAAAATAATGTATTTCAATTTAACTCTTATACTGCTTGGAGAACAACAGCTGATAGGCTTACACTCTTTCTAATACCGTTCAGTTTTTTGAAGAGGTATCGCTCTGGACATGTATCTGGAAGGTTTCGCGTTTGAATCTCAGCCGACCTGTGGATTAACATTTGTCGTCCGCCCTTTAAATCTCAATGTAGAAGCTGATGGTTGGAGTTATTTTGATTTTAAATGCCCATCCCTGCGCCTGAGTGGACCAGCGTTTCTCCTTTCGGCCGTTAATAGACAACGTGCTTTCTATATATAGGACTGACGTACCGCTACCCTACAGACATTGCATTTTGAATATTTTGTCAAAAAATACACAATGAATTTTTTGAAACACGCCACACAATCTCCGTTTTTTCCCTTCCACAAAATGCCGCGTATTACACAATGTTATCTTTTTTGCTTCATAAAATATTCACGTTTTACTTAAAGGCTGCGTTAAAATTTAAATGTCCAAATTTGTCGCCAAAATGTTAGAGGAACAAGGAAGGTCCGTTTGGCCGATAAACTTTAACTTTAATTTCATCGTAACTCATCTCTTTCTCTTCGAACGAATTTTTGGATTAGACACAGTAATAGAATTACTAAGACATACATTTTATTTCTTTTTTTTTTACTTCATATGTGTATCTAACATTTTACTGCGTTAGTCAGAAGCTGTGAATAGACTTATCGTCAACAAATAAACGAGTATTACGCCTATTACTTCGAAATTAAGACGCCCTCTAATTTAGATGCACTCCACTTTCAAAAAGGGGCTTTCAGTAAAAAGAAACATTGAAAAGCAATACACTTTACTGTCCGTAAAATTTACTACCCTTTTAGGGAGACCACCTGTTCTTCGAAGAAAATTATATTTTCGAGGATTTGGAAGAGTAAAAAATAATACCTCGACTTTAAGACGCACTCTGTTTTTCAGTTCGAAAAAATGTGATAATACGGTGTTTTATCTGTTTCATTACCATCATAATAAACACGATGCAATATTTCTTGTGTTTTCGCGTTTGATATTATACTTAATTAAAAGTTAAAGCAGTTCATTTACTTGAGGTACCCTCTTCCAGCAGTCACATAAAACAGGCATTTCAACTTAAACTCTGCCTTAATTTACACAGTCGAAGTGCCCCCTCATATTTTACGGCCAAAACGTATTGGGCGTATCATAAATAAAACCAGCTATCGGAAATTTTTTGAGAGAAATTACACGGTAGTTACACAGGTAATGTAATCGTTGTTCTTCCAGTAACCAAACAACATGTTATATTTGCTACCACAGTCAAAATGCAAAAAGTCTCTTCTCCAAAACATCCAGACCGACCCTGAGGCCCACCCAGCATCCTCTTCAGTGGGTACTTGGGGGGTGTCTCTCGTAGAAGCAAAGTGGACGGCAATGAAACTGACCACTCACCTCCATCTACTGTCGAGGTTAAGAATGAATGGAACAAGAACTCTACTCTTCCATATGTCTTCGTGGTCTGCAGAGGGACAACTTTACATTTACCTCCAACAAAATACACATCATCCCCTGCAGTCTACAAATACTGTAAATTTGTTCAGGTGATTTTTATATGTCGTGTTTCCTTGTTCAAGAGACCAAAAAATGCCATTCTGTCTGCTGTTTACATCTATTGGCATCTGGCGCCAACTTACAAATGAGTTATGCCTTTTGGTTTTTGTGACCAGAAGTCGGGAGGCTGAGTCCACACTATGAGGTGTACAGTCGCTTCCGTGTAAAAATGTGACCGTAGATCTGAGTTTTAACTCATTTAATGGTTTTGACATTTTATTAATGAAATCACGGTGTATTTAACGATGACTTTTAAGTATACATGTCACATGTCTGTACCATCAAATCAGAAAATATACTGGATAAGCTATACAGCGAAGGTTTTATTCGTAATTTCTTCTTAAAACGCTGAATTAGTAGCTTAAGTTAGAACAGAAAGTACGTAGATGAACTGAGTAAAACCACGAATAGAAGCAATTAAAATAGCGGCGGTCTGAAATCCGAGAGTCGGAACCAGGATCCTGCACACAGGAAATATAAGAGTCAGACATTTATAAGCGACGTTCAACGTGTAGATTTTTTATGAAATTGGAAAAAGCATACTCAAAGTTTGTTTATCCAGCTGCTACTTTATGACTCAAAAGAAATACAGTTGCTTCCTTAAGAAGTATCTTATGCGGACAAAACATCTGTCCGTCCATATTCCAGGCAAAGCTGTTTCTTTAAATCACAGTAGTTACAATATGAACCTTCTGCCTTAACATTACAAAACTACATGTTACGTTCAGAATTTATTTATGCCTTCATTAAGATTTTTCAGAATAAACAGAGGTTATTTCTCTAAGCAATATTAAAGGATTGTTGGCCTAGTATTGTATTGCCTGTAAAGTAGGAACCCGATTTCTGAATATCTGCTGTATGAAATTCGTAATTCTAGGGGTTTAAGTTCATAAGTTCTTGAATAGCATGGAGAGTGGGATTGTGACTATCCTAACTTAGGCACGATACATGCCCACATTTTTCTGTGTTGTTTTTCGCTATGTACGTGGAGGCAGGACAAATGAATGATCGGTGTAAAAGTGTTCTGGAAAGTACCTAAGAATTCACCATTTCTGATTTACCTGCCAAAAAGCCTAATCCACTGAAAATAAAGAGTATGACTATTAGAAATCCGAAGAGGAAATTTTCGTCAAACGGGGTAAAAAATTTCACCTGCAAGTCCCTTCCATCTTGATACTTTCTAAGAAAACAGTTTTTTCTTAATACCATCATGTTTGGCGACAGAACGTGTGAGATGACAACAACAATATTGTGGTGATTTAAGTTTTTTACAGCTTTGTTAATGAATATTAAATTCGTCTGGGATGAGGTCGTGTCTGTTACTTGTTAATCACAGGCGCTACCTTGAAGATGGAGGTAGCAAGCTCCTCCGAAACTTCGATAACTAATTTCCTTTTGATAGGGTATCATATTTTAGGACGCTGCTATCTGCAACAGTAATGTCACTAACTGAAGCGATGAGGTAGTCCACGGCTACGCGAAACGTAAAACTTCATGTAACGCGACTACCCTGACACACTATGGTTTCAAACACCACGACAGATGAAATGAGTTGATGTAAGGTTTAGAGCGGTTTGTCTATGTGTGCATTAAAGACGTGGAAGCAAAAGGGGACGGACGAGTGCTTGACACAAGAAGTGAAGAGTCAACAGAGCTACCCCAAGTAGCAACCACGGGGCGACAAACATGGATGATGACAGCGGGTTTGGACATACCAGTAGCACCACGACAAACCGCCTCAGCAAACCACTTAGCAGCGTCTTGTTTTAAAACTCCTCCAGTACAAAGTGGGGAACCAGAAGAGTGTCATATGACATAAGCATCCTACCAACGTGGACGAAGTATTTTCACCTGGTTTTTATTGTTTGTCTCCAGTTTGGCGACTGCAGCTGTTTGTCTTCACGTTGTAAATCTAATTCAATATCAGAAGAGTTTTCTAACCGTCCGCTCTTATTTCATATCGCCAGTGCAGCTCAACCGTGCTTGAATCCCGGTGAGATTTTCCGCACCCGTCCAGACCGGCCCTGGGGCCCACCCAGCCTCCTATACAATGGGTACCGGGTCTCTTTCCCGGGGGTAAAGCGGCCGGGGCGTGGAGTTGATCACCCACCCTCATCTAGTGTCAGGGTTAAAGAAAGAGTAGAGCTATACCTCTACTACCCCTCTGAGCCTTCATGGCAAGTTCTAGGGAGAACTTTACCTTTACCTTTAACTTCCCCTTTTCAGCAACCTCACTCCTACAAATGTAGAGGGGTGGGAGTGCACAACTGCTCCAACAAACGTTTGGCTACATCATAACTACAACAATTATGATATTTTAAACTGCACAATGACATGTGACAAAAGCAGATAAACTTTAGTTGTTTAAAACATTCGTTCTGTAAGAATGGGAACAGTGTGAATGTTCGACTGTACCTAACAAAATATGCCTTCGTACATAGTATACAAAATTACTGGATTTTTATCAATGGATCCAGCTATAAAGGAAGAGAAATTGAAAATGTTAGGACATATTATAACTGTCAGGCCGTGTCGTATATCTGTAAGCTTCACGAATGCAAATTTGATTTGTTGTCGGTGTTGATCCTTTTATTTGTAATAGAGGGTTACGAAATGGAAATGTCGAAACGCAAAGTAGAGTTACTCAACAGGGATTTTGCTGCCGCTACCCCGTAATGGCATGGGCCCACTCAGTTCTTTATGGTGGGCAATGTAGACTACGAAGTTTAATAAACGCGGTGCTGTTGGGGGTGATTCATTATGTCTCACTACAGGATAATGCGTAGTGACAGATGAGTTTCTGTTTCCTTTCGTTTACATGGTACAATATTTACTCAAATGTCAGGAGGGCAGAACTACTGTAATATGCAGTACGTGTAAGCCCTAGTTTACGACGGAATAATCAGGAATAAATGTTTAATTTGTCATGAATCAAAGTAAAAATCTGAAGGCAAGAAACCACATGGAAAACCTAGGAGCGGACAACAGGACTATATTAAATTTACTTTTAAAGAAATTAGATGGAAGTTTGGGGCCTGGATTAATTTGGCTCGGGATAAAAATGTGTTGCGGGCATTTTGAAAGCTTAAGAAACACATGGGCTCCTCCTTGAAGTGCAGAGAATTATTTAGTAACTTAGCAACTACTACCTTCTCAAGGACAATGTTTCAGGGAGGTGGTCTGGACGTAAGGGAAGGAAATAATTTAAATTAATTCAGATGAATATATATCAGGAATCGGTACATCTTTTTAATATATGGTGATTTGTTAGTGTGTGAGAAATCCAGCATATATATTGTTTGTGTGCAACACTGCATAAGATGTCAATGGAAATCCTTGGAAATAACGCACGTAAACTCTGTTACCATCTTCTCGGATCTGATGTCGTGTAGCTCTACACCTGAAGATGGAGGCAGTAGGTTCCGCTAAAACTTTGACACTCATCTACCAAAGTGCACGATGCAACATACCAGACAAAATGTAATCTTAACACGTCATTTGTGTCCGAACTTTCGTTTTAGAACTACAGAAGACAGGGAGCCGGCATAGCATAGGCGGCATAGCTCTTAGCCACGGGCTCTACCATTCGGGGTTAGAGTCCCGACAGGGCCACATAATTTTCTCTTCTCTTTAACCGTTCAGACGGGCACTGGGCCCAACAAGCCTGACATTCAATTGGTACCGGGTTCTTTCCCGAGAGTAAAGCGACAGGGGACATAAATTTTACCACTCATCTCCACCTAGAGCCGAGATTAAGAATGAGTGGAACTTTACCTCTAATCCTCCTATATGACTTCATGGCGTGTACAGAGACATCTTTACCTTTTCTACCATTACTAACGGGTACTTGTGACTTACCATCTAATGACAGCAAAGACTACGTTTCATTCACTACACATGACATACATTCATTAAAAAAGTTATGTAGGTTTAAGTATTTAATATAACTTTTGACACTCCGGAAGTGCCGGCTCGGATTTTCGACCCATAGACCTGGTTAAGGTGAGGTATTTGGCGACTTTACACAGCTGGTCAAAATACATGCTATGACCGCTTCCGTTCACATCCTTCCCATTTCTTCATTCATAATCATACGTTCATTCCACAAAACAAATCTTATGCAAGCAGGAACATGTCGTTCAACAAATGCAGGCAAGAAACTCTGAAAAAATATTGATATTCCTAACACTGTTTGAAGAGTAATAGTTATCAGATATTTTACGGAATTCAAATTCGTTTGTTAGTAAATAAATATAGAGTCACACAATTGTTTTAGAGACTTGGAGAGTTGAATTTTACTTACAGCTGTAACTTTACAATAAACTTTGCTACCTTGTGGACTCAGCTTTGCTTTGTAGCCGTGTCAATATTGGAATAAATGCAATATCAAGCAGTGCAGAAGAAGACATAGCATAAGCCTTAGCAAACAAGGATCCTTTCGGAGGAGAGCAGAATTATGTTGACACATTATTCGCTTAAGTTTAGGAAAGCTCACGGCAAATCACCGGAACTCTTAGACATTTGCCTGAGATGGCAGCACACAAAAACAAAGTCGCACGGAACGTGGTGAAGGTGAAGAAAGGTAAAGCTATCCATTTACAGGCCTGGACAGGCCCTTAGAGTTCCAGGAGTTTGAGGCTTCCAGATTTTAAAAAAAGGTGATAAGTTTGTCAGCCCTACGCACCGGCCGCCTTTACCCTCCAGGAACTATTCCTGGTAATCATTTCTGTTAGAGGCTGAGTCGACCCCTGGGCCATAGTGTGGCCCAAAGGATTATGCCAATGAAAAATTCCATTGTCACCGTCGGGAATCGAACCTGCGACCTTCCGGCTTGTAGCGCAGTGCCTCAACCAACTGCTCCACGGTTGTGTCCCCACGTAACGTGGGAGTTAGCATAATTTAGTTTATTTAATTATGTAGGAATAGATTCTATGTACGCTAAAATTAAGCCAATTATACGAAATGTGAAATTTTGTGAGTTACAATTTTCTACTGCAACCTGAAATTTATAAATTTTTTTTCCTATGGCTCGACAGCCCTTAGGGGGCCTAGGCCTCGTCATTTTTCGACGCTTCACGATCACACTGTTAGACACACCACACTCGGTAGGACTCCTCTGGACGAGTGATCAGCCCGTCGCAGAGACCTCTATCTGACAACACACAACACTCACAAGAGACAGACATCCATGCCCCCGGTGGGATTCGAACCCACAATCCCAGTAAGCGAGCGGCCGCAGACCCACGCCTTAGACCGCGCGGCCACTGGGATCGGCAATTTATAAAATACATAACATAAAATAAACTGTTTCAACTCAAGACAAGTTACTCTGACAATTATTACCTTGCCTCTGAAATGATTTAAGTTGTCCGGGAGTGGTTAGGCTAATAAGAACTCTCTGGCTTTATTGGATTGCTCTACTGTGTCTCTTCATGTGCTGATCATTTGCAACAAAGCGTAGAAAACAAAATATACAAAACATTATGCAAAATAAAACACAACTACATTTTCAGCTCTTCTTTTTAAAACTTAAAGTGTTTTCTTTAAAAAGATCTAATTATTTCACTTGATCTTAAGAGAAAATAAGAAGAATTTGTTAACTGTTAGAGAAACACGAGACTTTGTGAAATAAAATTAAGGCTAATCAAATCTTTCAATTTTCGCTTTCGTCAATCACGCTTCGAGCAAGAATGATATAAAGCAAAGATATTTTTTATTAGCAGCAGAAAAAAATAATGAAACTCCGCATAGCAAAATAACGATACATACAGTATTTAGAAACAGACAAACTGATAGTCCAAAAAATGACGGGGAAACTTGGCCCAAGCGATAATGCCTATGTGTTGTGTTGTATTGTATTGTAATCTATTGTGCTGTATTGGGACACCGTGGATCCTGATACTTTCTCGATTTTTCTCAGCTGTTCCAGCAAACACACTTAAAATTCTAACATAAGGAATGTGTCAGCTTGATATATGTTGAAAGAGAAGAAGAGAAAAATAGGAAGTGAATGTAAGCAGCAGAAATACATTTTCTCAAGATTGGCAGTAGTGGTGAAAATACTTTACAACATATTGGCAAGATTGGTAGTGTGGATAAAGATATAAGAGAAGATACTGACAAGATTAGATCTTCGCTCTTATGGGATATTACGAAGCGTCGAGTGGTAATCTTTAGTTTAGTTTGGGGGTGAAGACAAAACATTGATTAAGTTAGCAATGCAACTAGCAATATAAATTCGATGTTTCAGGAGGTACAAGTTAGAAGAAGACGTAGGAACCACAACACAAAAAATGACAACACGAAATTTAAATAAAACCAAAAAACGGTTAACACAACATGTATTGTACAAAATATGTTGTGTTAACGGGTTATTTTTTCGTTTTATTGACTGAAAAAAAAGGGAATGAATGGCCTTAAAATAAAAAAGTAAATTTTAAACCACGTACTACTTTTTCTTAATATTTTCAACCTCATAATGCATTCGGAATATTCGACTTCATGTCCGCCGCAGAGTGCAATTTTTTCTCTGACGCAACAGTCCAACTAGGGCCTAGGCCGCCTCATTGTTGAGGTTTCTACATCACACACAATTAGACACACACACACGACAAGAATCCTCTGAACGAGTGATCAGCTCGTCGCAGGGGCCGCTACCTACACAACACAAAACAAACACAAGAGATGAACCTTCCTGTCTCCAGCATGATTCGAACCGCGATCCCAACAATCGAGCGGCCGTAGACCTACGCCTTAGACCACACAGCCAGCGGGGTCGGCGCACAGTGTAATTAAAATACAGAAATTAAATTTATAATAAGAGTACACCTTGTTTTGAAACAATTTATTGTATACAACATAAATTATCATAAAGAAAAAAATGCTGAATCTTTGACACAAAAATTACTATCAATTTCAACAGCTTATGTAACTGCAGTTGTTTCCACACTTTCAATAATGGTTCTCCCTCAGATCAGCAAAACTTCATCAAACTCACAGTCCCTTTCTTGACGCACGTGTATGTGTGTGTGTTTGTGGGGGCGGGGGGTGTGTAAGGAACACGTTTATTAGTTTTTCATCCTAAAAAGTGTAATCGCTTATTTAATTTTATACACGTTTTCTTCTATTAAAAGATCGCGGCACACAATTTGAGAACCTCTGCCACAGACCGAGACAAATAGCCTAAGAGATGTTAAGACACCAGAAGAAATGATGGATTTTTCAAGATCAGTTTCAATGGGGTAGAACAGATCACTGGTGCCTGATATTGACGAAGAAAAACAATAAGAACAAGAAGGAGACGAAGAAGAAGAAGAAGACGGCGATTATTATTATTATTATTATTATTATTATTATTGTGGTGATGATGGTGATGGTGGTAGTGATATGATGATGATGAAAAAATGAAATTATTTATAAATGGTAATTTCAGCATACAGATCTGTTCACGTGAAGCCACTACAACTGTTTTAAACAGTATCACAGCCCGGCACGGACTCATAATTGCAGATTTTGTAATAAAAAGAGGCACAGTACCAGACAAACATGAGCTGATGCTAGTGACTGTATTGCAATTGATCCACTGTTCCACTCGTGCAAACCACCGTTCTCTCTGATGAACCCTGTTCTTTCAAAATCTCTTTCTATAATTAGGGATAGCAGTGGACGCATGAACAACTGTAATTTACTAAACACACAGTGTACAAAAACTTGAAATTTTACCTGTCAACATATTCATTATCACTGTCGACCTCGTATCACGTTTGATTACTATACTCTTTTGTTTTCTTTTGTGGTTTCTCAGAGATGGGAGGTTTTAACCTGTAAAAGCAAATGAGAAGGTACCTTGGGATTGAAAATTATTACCAATTCTCTCGCGAGTGTTTTAGGAGAATAATCTTCAGGTGATTCATCCTGTTATGTTATTAAACAATACGTATTTCGTGATAGTAACGTCACTCACGCCGCTACAATATAATCAATCAGGCGACAAGTTTCGGATTTTTCAAAGCCATCATCATTCGGTATCTCTTTAAAAGCTATCAATAAAACTCTGAATGCAACAAGGCATGAGATTTCATGTCTTGTTGCGTATTGTTATAGCAGAACATTTAATAAGCAGTTATAGTCCATTAAATGAAGCAGTACAGGGATATTAACTTTTAAAAATAGTATTCAATTTAACATACCAACATACATAGACGTAGCTTAGCTAATATCATTCGGGGGGGGGGGGGGAGTTAGAAAAAGGGGGAAGTTTGGTTTGAACCAGTCCTTAATATACATACACACCTTCCCCCCACTCTCACTCCCTTTGTCCTATTTTCCCCTTTTCAACTCAGTAACCCAAAAACCTCTTCTTAGGTAGAACAAATATGGGGGGGGGGGGCATTTCCCCACTTGCCCCCCCCCCCAAAGTTACGCCTATGCCAACATATTAGGAAATTAATTACAAATAGTGAGCAACTTTTTTGTGCGTTTGTGTGTTTGTGTGTAAGAGTCAATTTGAAATCCTTAAATTCATTTCTGGGTTGCAAGTCAAATAATTCCAGTAAGTGAGCACGAAGCTCATTATACACATACACCTCATGCCCAAGCATTTTAGACGATTTATGTTAATTACCATACGCATAGGCGTAACGTGGGTGCGCGCAAGTGGGGGGGGGGGATGCCCCTCCAATATTTTTTCTACCTAAGAATAGTTTTTTTTTTTTTTTGGCTACTGAGTTGAAGAGGGGCAAATAAATGTTGGAGTGAGAGTGGTGGAAAGGAGTGTACGAGTATGTATATTAAGGACAGGCTCAAATCAATCTTCCCTCTCTTCCTAAGTTTACTCCTTCGTAAATTAAAGCTCGTAATACCCATGGACGATTTTGCGCCACCCCCAATGTTATTAGCCAAGTTACGCCTATGGCCACATGTCTTCAAGGTGTGCAGTTCACAGTTCAGTAGACACTGTGTTCTTTATTTTCGAGGCGCTTGCACAAAGGGCAGTGCAACCTGTCCGCGGAAATGGAGAGAAATACAACACTTGAAGTGCCTAATCAAGTATATGAACTGGAACCACCTAACTGTCTAACGACCCAACAGTTGTTTATGTACAGTCGACTTTTTTATTGCAGTTTCCGCTCTCATATCTTTCGGTTATTGAGCCTCTAATGAGTAAAATATTGGGATTAGTGATCAGTCGTATTATTAACTTTCTGATATAAGACATGTTAAAACAGATTAAATTTATTGCCTATTTACGTTTATCACATTGGCTCCGACATTCCAATAATTTGTTTTGTTTTTTGTAGACCTATTGCAATATATTCGGTTACAAGCCAAGTTAAAGCCACAGAATGAGCATTTCGGCGTACAGAATTCTGGGCCTAAGATACAGAAGTAATACAAACCTGTATAAAATTACGTAATGAGGAGCATCGTGATTTTTCTCTCTGACAAAAGAGAAGTGGAGCGGGGGGGGGGGGGGACATTTGATAGGAAAAAATAAATACATAGAGAGTTTTGGTTGGAAGAGCTTAAGGATAGAGAAAGTTTTGAAATAGTACAGGGGAAGATATTATCGAAATTGATCCTAAAGACTTAGGATGGGATGCGTGAATTAGATTTATCTGGCAGTGTATACGGACAAGCCCTAGGCTCTTGTAAACGCGATAATGAGCCTTAAAATACGGTGTATTCCTTGACTAGCTGCGAACCTATTAGCTTCTCAAGAAGGACTCTGCTCCCTGGACCTAACTTGTTATGGCTAAAAGAAGAAAAAACTAAGAAGTTACGACGATGAAAAGTCTTAAATCTAAGGTTCGTTCCGGAAGATTGGCGAGTTATTATGACATTTTAACAAGCCACCTAGAGGATCTATTTTATGACCTGCAGCCGCCAAGTTACATCAAACATTGCCACCATAAGATATTAGTAATTATAATACGTCCTATAGGCGGCCATCAAAACATCCCGCATAACACTTTACCAATATCATATCACAACCAAACAGCGTGGATTATTTTATGTGAGGCAATTCTTCAAACATTTGAAATGGTACAAGGATCAGGTTAATAAATAACCAAACCAAATAAATTTGAATTTTTCGCCAGTAAAATCGTTAAAATTAATGCATGCGTAGGCTGACAATATACATGCTGGATTTTATAATGTCAACTACGTAGTTTATCTTTGTATGCTCTCATAGTACACATTTATGCACTGAAAATTATTCTGCTCATGTTAAACGTCTAATCGCCTCAATACGGCTTGGAGGGCGTTCCGAAGAAACTGGGGCCCCTCCGAGTCATTTCTTATTATTTTTTCAATAAAACGAATATACTGACCCAAGAGAAGAGGATGGTGTTATTGCCTTTACTGCTGTAGTTTATGTGTTTATGTAATAGCATGGGACGGAATGATAATGACGGAGACTTCAAACTGACTTCTCTGTAGGTGGAGCCGTGGAATTCGATTACTGTATTTGAATTTCACGCGTGTTCTCTCTTATTTATGCCTTTCGTACTGTCAAGTTTAACATTAAAATCTTCAATTTTTTGATGTTGTGCCATGTATATGGAATGGACCCCTACCGAAAGAAAGCTCAGTGTTATGATACCAAGGACATTATTTCAGAGGGACACGTCAGAAATCTTATACCAGTTCTCCAAGCCAGGCCACTGGAATTTAAAATTTTGTAGTACAACTATCTAACCATCCATTCATCGCGCAGAGATTTGTTAAAACAAATTGTGGCCTACCAATTAAATTAGTTACTTCCTACATCACATAGTCTTAAAAATAATCTGTGTTTATTACGTACAATTAATTTCCCACATACATCACTTATAAATTTCATAAGTGAAGAAAATAAAAGGGTACTGTGACCTAGTTAACTGAAACATGAAAATTACAGCATTCTTGGAAATGACACCGTGTACTCTTATCTAAATTTATGTACTAACGTGAGGGAGGTAATTCACAGGGACATCTACCCTGAATATGGAGGCATTCGTTCCTCTGTGATTCGGAGAGTTCCTACCACACCACAAAGGTGCACAATCTACAGGGCAGTAATCTCATAATCACAGTCATGAGAACCTCAAATCTCAGCTGACATATGAAAATTTGTGCACTGCAAGAAGCAGACACTTAATGATTCTTAAATTTATTTAAAGTCAGGTTTCAAAATTAAAGGATATGTATGTGACCACTTATTACCATAAATCTAAGGTTAGACACTACATGGTGACTAACGTACGTGTTCTTAACACAGCTAATTCCATGGAGCAGAGTCCGTATCAAGAAGCTAATAGTTCTATAGCTACTCGATCCGAACCGGAAACCCTCAAAATACAAGTTAGAATTTGTAGTGCTGTAGCAGATTTGCTTGGTAAGACAGTTTGGGCATAGTGCGCGTAATTTACAAAATGCATGCCATATTTGACATAAGGCCCTACCATTAGACTTCATCAGTACAATGCATGCAGCACAATAGAGTAAATTGTTCGAAGGTTATGAAATTTTCGCTTCACTTCTGTCGAAGTGGTGTTTAACGCCTCGCCTATCTAAAGCCGACACATATCGTTTTTCGCTGTCTTTATAATGTACGTGCCTGTTGCCTGTAGCTACTCGAAGCTATACTGAATTTTCTGGTCGAGTTTGAGAGTAAAGCTGAGAGGAAGCGTGCGCTACTTTACAAGGGCAAAGGAAGTACTCTCAAGCCGACTGTCTGCGAGGTCACCGTGAATGCGAGACTCGTCTCTCGAAGGCGGTTACACGTGAGAGAGCGCCTCTCGAGAGCAGCTGAAAGAGACTTCGCGACTTTTACTCTCATGTGTAACCCCACATTTTTGTGAGACAGTAGCTCAGTCAGTACAGTGACAGGCTACTGACTGGGCGACCGGAGAATTGTTGTTGTATCACACATGGAGGCGGAGACGGTTTTATTCTCCAAGCGTCCAGACCGGTTCTGGGGCCCACTAAGCCACCTAACCGTTGTTTAAATCGCTTGGGCCAAGATGGAGTGACGAGTTTGAAGAGAACTTAAATATAATTGGAATAAAAAAACAGGCAGGCAATGGCCAGAGACCGTCGGGAATGGAGGAAGTTTGTACTGGAATACAAGGTCCACAACGGACTGTGAAGAAGAAGAAAAAGAAGAAGAAGAAAGCGCTCGGACCAAGATGATAATCAGTCACCTCCAAGTCATGCCGAAGGTTATGATATCCTGGAGCTAAGCCTCCACAAGAAAGTCAAGTTTCACAGTGGGCTGCAGTTTCAGTCCTTCACAGTTTACCCACTCTTTTGCTGTCGGGTTTCGCGTTGGCGTTACATGAGTCAGCAGAGACGAAATTATGTTTCAGTAATATAAAATCCACACCTCTATTCGCTTTCGTTCCAAACGTTCCGAATTCCGTAGATGTATACAAGAAAACACAATGTTTAATGCACAAACTGAACTACCTACACTATTGTTTGATTTCTATTTAACATACTACACGGTCTAAGGCATAACGCGAACTGTCAGGCATCCATAAGATTTTACATTAAATGAGGTTGTGTGACGTCACGTACACTTGTTTTAGAATCTGAAGCTAATAATAAATAATAACATAGTAGTTCATTGCTTTCTTGCTGCAGTGCTAAATAATGTGTCACAAAAGAGTTTTTCTGTGTTCTTTAGACTATGTATAACTCTATCGAGAAGTTTACATAATAGAAAACCACTCAACTTACCAGCATTACGTAGGAATTTATTTCGTACGTGTGGTAGAGTTCCATTTTTTCAGCTGTTTTAGTATTTCAGTAGGCATACTTCGTTTTAAGAAAATTACGGTGTAAAATGTTTAGATGCTACGTGTAAATATCTGTCCATTGGTCATGACTGCTGATGCTTTATTTCACTGTCTGAACACTAAGTTAATTTGCTTCTGACAAATTACTTTAAGCTAATAAAGGTATGCCAATCTATTTCTTTAGGACAAAGATAAAATATTTGGCACCTGCAATACAGCTGTCGAATCCAATTATAGGATTACTAAAAACAGTATGACGTAGGCAAGAAGTGATGGGTATGTCTGACTTTGTAAAAACTGCAATGTGTTTGATTTATTTTGTAATGAATTCGTTTGCATCTACTTTACGTGCGGACGAAAGGACAATCCGTCATCGCCAACATTTCATCCTTCCAATAATTTTGTGCTAACAACTAATATCCTCTACATGTTATTTACTTCTGGCAGGTCAAGTATATTCGCATTGTAACCACTCGGGCTATTTGCAAGCAAATAAGCAGAAAAAAAGCTGAGTGCTGAAATGCAGTAACCTAAATCAAGAAATTACTCTTCGCTGTTGACTGTTATATGTTTTCTATTACATGATTTGGAATATATATATATTATATACGTGTAAGAAAAAATACTGTCAGAAACTCTCTTAGAAAACAACAATAAGGCTCGTGAACAAGTATATGAAGATAAACTCAAGCAGGTTATACAAACAAGAGGCAAAAAACAGCAGTAAAATCACAATATGTTATATAAATAAATTTCTTGACAATTCTAAAACATAGGCCTAGGT
Source organism: Reticulitermes speratus (assembly GCA_021186555.1). Classification (NCBI taxonomy): domain Eukaryota; kingdom Metazoa; phylum Arthropoda; class Insecta; order Blattodea; family Rhinotermitidae; genus Reticulitermes; species Reticulitermes speratus. The sequence goes on along the minus strand of JAJKFL010000039.1, from coordinate 8,609,326 downwards.
AGTCTATAATATATATAGCTTTACACAGAGAGCTGCGACGAGCTGGTCACTCGTCCAGAGGAGTCCTACCGAATGTGGTGTGTCTAAAAAGTGTGTGATTGTGAAGCCTCGAAAAATGAGGCGGCCTAGGCCCCAACGGGCTGTCGAGCCGTTAAAAAAAAAAAATACACAGAGAGGTCAATCGCGGTGACCGTGCGGACTAAGGCTAGTCTGCGGCAGCTTCATTGCTGGGATCGCTGTTTCGAATCCCGCTGAGGGTATGGATGTATGTCTCTAGTGTTTGTTGTGTGTTGTATAGGTAGCGGTCACGGCGACGAGCTGATCACTCGTTCAGAGGAGTCATATTGTGTGTGTGTGTGTCTAATTGTGTGTGATCTAGAAACCTCAACAATGAGGAGGCTTAAGTTCGAGTTGGGCTGTTGCATCACGGAAAAAAAATACAGACACCTATAAAACAGTACAACATTTTCAGGTATTTATTTTGTGCGTGTGTGTGAATCGTGGTCTCCTGCTTTGAAAAGAATATAAATGCAAAGATGTGGAAAGAAAATTCTCAGTAAAACTTGTGTCCCGATCGAGTTTCGAAAGAGACACCTCGCGAATTAGGTCCCGCGCATTACCAACATCGATGTCAAGCGCCGCAGATTGACAAACAAGCACCACCGTGTCGGAGGAACTTGCTGTCTGGGATAGAGTTAGCGGGTTCCTCCTCAAGTCATGTAACTATGTACCGAAGTACAGTGTCATATTCCACAAGACTGTAATTTTCATATTCAAGGCAGCGTGCCCCTAATCTAGCAAAACGGCAGTTAACTAACGTGATGATGTCTGATGGCAAGTCAGGCGCGCTCATGCGTGTGTGGGCCCAGTGCTTGTGAGCGTCAGACTGCTTTACGTTTGTTAGCTGCGTCTCGCACCTACTGAAGCCACCACTCTGATGGGCTCCGTGCTCCTGAAACAGTGTGGACCCTCTGTGTGAGGTCCGCGCAGTAAAACTGCCACTGATGTGAGCTGTAAAGCCACACAAGTGCCACAGTGCAGTGGGTGATTCAAATTTTACCAAACTTGCTAAGTAAGTACGGAAGAAACATCGCATCTTCTGCGTCGCCTTCGTTGCCGAATCTTCCTAAAATGAGATTCTTACCACAGTGAATGCTGAGATTACGACCCTCTGGAATCTGTTCTTTTAGCCGATGAGTGTTACCAACTTCCGGAGAAAAGTGCTGCCAACATCTCCAGGGTTAAGAAGGTAAAGTTGTCCCTGTGCATCCTATAAAGGCACATACGGGAATCATTCTTAACATGTGCATTAGGTGTAGGTGAGTGGTTAGCCTCCCGCCTCGGCCGCTTTACCTCCGGGGAAATAGGTAGCCCTACCCATTGAATAAAAGGCTGGGTGGGCCCGAAGAAAATCTACGCGTTTTGGAGAAGAGAAAGATAAATTGCTCCTGCCGGTATTCGAATTTCGGACCCTCTATCCTGTACATTAGTCACTAAACGAACTACTCAATGACCATCTTTAGGTTAAAATATGTGAACTAACTTTCCTATTTCAAATTAAAACTATCATTTCCTGAAAGCACAAATTCATTCATCATATAAATTATTTCCGTCACATTAAAACAGTCAGAGGTTTGAAGCCCAAAATAAAAGTACAAACGTAAGTGCTTTTATAGGTCAGTGCCTCTAGTGGTCATGTTGACTAACAGAATGTACAAAATAAAGAAGGGGAAGAAAGAAGAGGAACAAACGAAAGAGAAAAATGAAGGGGAAAGAGGCGGAGGAGAAGGAAATAAAGTTCCATTTCTCTACAATTAAGGTTACTGTTTTCTTGGATGTAAGGCAGTGCTGTCTGGTGTGAATGTATCGAATTTAAGGAAAAATGCTTTGCCACCATTTTTTGGTTGACATATCAGTGTCACATTTCAGAAACACTTCTCTTTACACACATCACCCTGAGGAACTCAAATTTCACCTATTTTTGTACTTGTCATAGAAACTTCATCACATAAGATGGATTTGGTGAACACATTTAATGAATGATCTTGAAGTGACATGTATGAAGCATGGGGAGGACAAATATTTCAATAAAAATTTGAGTCAGAAAACTTGAAGGGAAAAGAAAATTTTTGGACATAGTGGCACATTAAAATGAAACATCAAGACGGGTGTGACAGTATGGACCTGCTTCAGTTGGACTAAATTAAGAATTTGTCGTAGGCTTCTGTAAATACCAAGACAAAATTAGGAATCGAACTTGATTGTTATGCAAATCCAACTTTTCAAAAGAGAATGTTTACGTTATTTTGTAAAATAATAGCTTATTTGCCGATCCTAGAGGCCGCGCGGTCTAAGGCGTGAAACTGCGGCTGCTCGCTTGCTGGGATTACTGGTTCGAATCCCACCGGGGGCACGGATGTCTGTCTCTTGTGAGTGTTGTGTGTTGTCAGGTAGAGGTCTCTGCGTCGGACTGATCACTCTCCCAGAGGAGTCCTACCGAGTGTGGTGTTTCTGAGCGTGATCGTGAAGCCTCGATAATGAGAAGGCCCTGGCCCACTAGGGACTGTTGCGCCTTGTAAAAATAGTAGCTTATTTAATTAAAACGACAACTTGGAGAGAGATCAGATGGTGGGGATGAGAGAGGTCAAGGCTTCCCGCTCTTCGTGCTGTCACATATTCCTCTCCAAACCTCTCCCGCCTATTAATCCAGCCCAAAGTGCATGTCGATAACGAAGTTTATCACGTCGTTACCACTACAAATGTCTGTAAGAAAAGCGTGGCTAGACGACTGGAGAGAAATACGGTATATGACGGTTTGTTGAAGGGGAGGGGAAGCGTAGCAGTTCGAGAGAAATGTGGAGGGGACTGACCCATAGGCCTGCTTTCTCTGGCCTCAATATAGCATTTATCATAACACAGAAATTAATCACTGGCTATCATAAAAACTGAAGAATTTGGTGGCAAGATGGCTTCATACTTTCTTACAGCAACTTCTACTTGTTCAATCGAATTATGTAAACCTGTAAGCTCTGCAGACTTGGTACATGATTAGTCAATTAGCTGAACATAACGTAACTATATAGAAGAGCCCAGGCTTACCTTACGTCACTGTAAACAACATTACCGTTAGCTATACAATCTTCAGCTCAAGAGCGACACCAACATTATAGCTTCTAGTGGAAGGAAATGCTTCATTGGTCACGGCAACCACGACCCTCCTCAACGTGGCATACCTGCATGAAGGGAAGCTTTTATAAGACATGAATGGACCATCAGCACACAGTAGCGAGGATCTGCAGCTAAATCTTCAATTCAGTAAGAGAGTAGGAGAGGGGAATTCTTTCACGGTCTTTGATATTCCACATGAAGCGTAACAAATCTGATAATGTAACCAAAATATAAAACTCATGCTTCATTCGCCTGACCCAGAATGTTAAAAAAGAAAAGGTGCCGTACGAAACAAAATTCTCACTATGAACTAACTTATGATTTAAATAAAATTTATGAAGTACGTGCCTTTAATTAGTGATTGAACTACTTTCTGTGTGACAGGATTTTGATAGGTATTCAAGTAAGAGTTAAAGTAACTCCAACATTCCTTCTAACAGAATCTCAGCTGGTCAAGTTTTCCACCTCACATGGAGATCAAGGACTTCATTACTGTGTTCACAAAGCCATCTAATTGCCCACATTCTGTGCCAAGTTCACATTGTCACACAATATTTCTCTGCTGTATATTTTTAATATTTTCCTGTTTATGCCTAGGTATCCAAACATACTGTCTGAGAAATCTCTACTAGTACAGTATATACTATGCAGTCCTTTTGTCTTGTTTCGTATTACACGTACACTGCTTTCAAAGCCCTTAAGCAGAAGTTTACGAAGCTGAAATGTTATATGAATAATTTATGACAAGAAAGAAGCTAGCTTTTTTTTGTTTAAACAATTTTATTATAAAACACTTGGAGGGAATACGAGACTGTGAACTGTACCAGAAACTGCGTTTTAATACACTTGTCCTTGTGAAAAATTCCATTAGGAGCAAAGTGAAACTGAATTAAGTAAACTTCCTGCGCCAAAATTAATTAAACTTACTATAAGTATTATGAAAACAAAATTCACAAAATTCTGAGCGAACCATTTTATAAATATGGGTTCTCAGATCTGAATTATCTTTCTGCATGACAGGATATTATTAAAATGGATATTGAGGGAGAAGGATGTAAAATATTGATTCATGGTATATGATTTAGGAAAGCGATCAGTGGCGCGTTCATTGGAAGGCAGAAAAAAAGTTTGGGGTTCCGTACAACTTGGAGAATTTTTTTTCCCCCGCCTTGTTTTCTCTAAGGTTTTTCAAGAAGGACTGTGCTGCACGAAACCTCATAACGGACAAACTAAAAGACAAATAATAAACATATTTTTGGATGTAATTAGTTTTAGTTCGGTAGACAAGATCAAAAGTTTCGGAAGAATATGCTGCTTACGTCTTCAGTAAGGAATTCTTAGTAATAAACGCAGCAATTTTATTCCAAACGTCACTGCCTATCTCCCAAACTACAAGAGGTGACATGCAAGAAACCAGCTATTTTCATAACCTAAATCTAGTAGAGAGTGGGCCGGGATAGCTCAGTCGGTATAGCGACTCAATACGAGCTGGACGGTCCGGGGATCGAATCCTGGTGGGGGCGAGATTTTCAGCACCAGTCCAGACCGACCCTGAGGCCTACCCAGCATCCTGTACATTGGGTACCGGATCATTCCCGGGGGTAAAGCGGCCGGGGCGTGGCGTTGACCACCCACCCCCATCTAGCGTCGAGGTTAAGGAAAGAGTAGAGCTATACCTCTACTCCCCCTATGGGCCTTCATGGCCTGTTCTAGGGAAAACTTTACCTTTACCTTTTAAATCTAGTAGAGAAGGGAGCACGCTGTAGTGCAGTTGGTTGAGGCACTACGCTACAAGGCAGAAGGTCGCGGGTCCGATTCCCGATGTTGTCATTGGAATTCTTTATTGACATAATCCTTCCTGGGGTCGACTCAGCCTCTAACAGCAATAAATACCAGGGCTATTTCCTGAGGGGGGATAAAGGCGGCCGGTGCGTAGGTCTGACAACCTTACCAGCTTCATGTGCCTATTAACTAGAAATTCTGGAAGCCTCAACCACCTGGTAACCTCAGGTCAGGTCCAGGCCTGTAATGGGATAGCTTTACAAATCCAGCAGAGCATGGAAGTTTTTAATGATACACAACTGGAAATGCAAAGTTTATTTGCTTATTCAGCTCCAAATAAGCCTTCGTTAATCAAATAATTAAATTCAAGTCTTTTGGTGTATATTTACCAAATGATATGCCGTCACACCTCGTAACTAGAACCTTAAATCTCGGACAGAATTTTGTCAGTTTCATCAGACTCTCCTCCATGTCTACGCCAAATGTTAAGACGATCACATTCTTTCATGTCGTTCGTGCAGCAGTCAAGTCTCACAAAATTTACACTACTTCAGCAATTCCAAGTTTATATTTGTCCGCGTGTCTGTGGTTTTTCTTAGGGGTGACACAAAAGCCAGATGTCTCAACCTCGCACTCCTTTTCCTGTGACAAGTTTGACATATTCCAACCGCTTGTCAGCGGAAACAATGCTTCCTTTTTCTTCTAGTTCGTCTTTCGTCATTCATTCACTGATTGCCAGAAAGAAAGGTTACAAGCGGAAATTTCCGATTTCAGGTCTCGGTAATGCGTATTTATGGTACGTGTTGTAAATCTGTCTCACACAGTAAGAATAGCAAAATAACAGATAATTTAAGCACCTTTTAGGAAAAGCAATAAACTTACATAGAATTTACCCTTCGGTATTAATCATTTAACTACTGTCAAGGCAGAAACAAGATTGAAGTAATTTTCTTTCTAATTTTTCCGATTTCCGGTAAAACATTATCTCATTTAAGGAATGCCTGGATTCACCCGTTTGTCTTTCTGACAAGAGCAGTTTGAAAATGAAGATTATGATGGAACACTGTTAGAATAATACTGGCAGGGAGAAACCGGAAGTATTTTGGAGACAGTCCCAGTGTTCCTTTGTCCACCACATATTCCAGATAGTGTGGTACGGTGTGAAACACAGGCCTCTATCGTGACAGGCAACTAACTCACTGCCTGAAACACAGCGGATTACTTACAAGGCACATGTGAAATTATTCTTCTGCCCAGTGCCCTACGTATCCGAAAGGGCGTTGCGTTTTTGAAGGTTGCCAGCCCCCGCCCGCTTGTCATTCTGAGAAGGGCAGAATTAAGAGGAATATGTCTATGGGGCACCCGTGGAATGATATTGACAGGTGAAAACTAATGTAGTTTGTGAAAAACTTCTCCCAGTGTCATATTCTCTATCACAAATCTCAAATTGATCAGCCCGGAAGCCAACAGGTTCTTCGGGATCGAACCGGGCCTCCGCAAAACATAGTGTGTAAGTACAGCCAAACTCGGTTATAACGTCATCAAAAGGGACTGAATATTTTGTATCGTTATAAACGAGGGTTGTTATAACAGAAGGAGTATAATATTATGGCTAACAGTGACGAATAAATTCGTACCACAGGAAATCTGACCCTATAGGCGAGATGTCGTAGAAACCGGTGTCGTTATAACCGGGTCAACTGTACTTTTCTGTCCAGTGCTCCCCGATACCCGATAGAGCACTGTTTTATATGAGGTTTCCCAGGCTTTCTCCGTTTCTCGCTGTGGTAAGTTTAGTGCATGTTAAGATGAAGATGGAATGATAATGAGAGGGGACTGCAGGCTCATCGAAATAAGGTTTCAGGACGAATCCTGAGGCTCAGAGAACATTCCGCAACTCCATTACTTGTAGCATCAGGAGCTGACAGATCTTAGCGCTACAGTAACTCTTTGATTTACAAGTCACAACCCCCCCCCCCCCCACAAATAACTATGCAGGTGAAAATATTATTTAAATTTAAAGCCATCGTGGGCATAGTAGCCACTGCATTGTAAAAGTTAAATTTAAGAAATTAAGAGTTGTCCCTGCTCTTAATTTAGTACCAAGCCATGAAGGAGCTTGGAGGTCTGGAGGTATAGCTCCACACATTTTCAACCTGGGCATTAATTGGAAGTAACCAGTAACCTACACGCACCTGCCAGTCTCAGTGCTCACTTTATACGAGGATGAGTGGGCTTTAGAGCCGCCCTTGTTTGTGTGCTCTTGCACTTGCCGGGAAGCAAACCTGATTTCCCAGTCGTCCATCCTCAGCTACAGAAACCTCGCGGTTCCTCCCATGTGCTCCAAAATTAAATTTTTCTCTGTACACTAGCAACCTACACTAAAGTGGTGTAGGGATAGTGGGTTTACAGTTCCACCTATGCACACTTCGGCAATGAAGGTACATGCTCGTCTTAACACATCGGTCGATTCATCCTTGATTAAAGAATTCCGGTTATCCTATGGACTGGAGAGTGAGACAGCTCGGGAGCACACGTGGTGGTGAATAAAGCAAATTTATTTTACACTATTAACAACAGAGCTCTGGTCTTCCAACGTCTAAACAGTTCCTTTATTGGCTGAGCTATTCTGCCTCATCAAATGAATTTAATAAGAGGCATTCTACTGGCTAAAATATGAAGACCAAGTTATATGCGTTCCGCAAACGAATTTGTGCTGTATTTAGAAGCTTTTGTTCTGTACGGCAAAGCTCATAAGGGCAGACAGCGCTATTTACCAGAATGTAGGTCCATATTATTACATCATCAGCTCTAATACCACATTCTTCGTATAAGCAGTTTATTTCCCACAAAATGGTATTAACAAATTACTGTAATAATGTTCTGACGTAATACAAGCTTTGTTACTTAGTGTATATGAAAGACTATTATCTGGAAACGAAAGGAGACGTTATTAGTAAAGAAACATGACTCCGTCTTCTTAGCTTGATCTTGCAACTCTGCATTCAAGGCCGTTCTGTCTGTGTTTGATTTATGACCATATCTCAAATTTGGATCTCTTCATGAGATGCAGGGGTTCTTACAGCGGCGTTGCTGAGGATTCAGGTCTTGAGAGATGTGGCGCTGTGTTGTTGGGTGAGTGGTTTCCGACGCTTCGAAGGTATTATGTTCGTTCAAAACGTCAGTAACAACTCACACAACGACACAGCCTCATATCCAAGAAGACATGAGTTCCAAGAATTTTTCTGTTCTCTAAAGCGTTCAGATCAGCCCTCCCGATCTCACATTCGACTAGTAAAGGGGATTTTCTTATGGGATGCAGAGGTGAGGGAGTGAAGAAAACCACCCACCTCTATCTAGCGTAAAGGTTAAAATCCGTGAAAATATATCTTCACTTCCCCATAAGCCATAATGAAGTTGTGATTAATTAAGCACATATTAAGCACATATGAAACTTTGCCTTTTTACCTTTCTTTCTAAGCAAATTGTGGGATAATGTCTTTAAATTATAGATGGTCGCAGTGTTCTGTGTCTAATATTTAAATAGGAATATGTCTACGTATTTAATTTTACAATGCAAACAATAGAACTGAAGCAGCATCATTAAATAATGCAAGAATCATTAAGGCCGATCATAGGGGCCGCGCGTCGTAATGTCTTGGACAAAGGGATAGCAGATTCTAATCCTATTCGGGTTATGGCTGTGCGCTCGTTATGAGTTTATACTCTCCCGTGTGTGGGCCGGGATAGCGCAGTCGGTATAGCGACTCGCTACGGGCTGGACGGTCCGGGGATCGAATTCCGGTGGGGGCGAGATTTTCCGCAGCCGTTCAGACCGGCCCTGGGCCCTACCCAGCCTCCTATACAATCGGTACCGGGTCATTCCCGAGGTTAAAGCGGCCGGGGCGTGGAGTTGACCACCCACCCTCATCTAGTGCCAGGGTTAAAGAAAGAGTAGATCTATACCTCTACTCCCCCTCTGGGCCTTCATGGCCTGTTCTAGGGAGAATTTTACCTTTACCTTTACTCTCCCGTGTATATATAGGCCTTGTGAATCATAACTTAAAAGAAGGTGGTTGGAATCGGTCGTGGCCTATGGTGAGGTACCAAACAAGGATTTGCCTGGAGTGACAGAAGAAAACAATAAATAACCTCATAAGTATAGATCGTGTTCTGGCAGAGATTCTAACCTCAAACGTTCCGAATATACGAGTAAGTCAGAAATATTATCGCTTCAGCCAGGTTCCTTGGTCCATCCTCTTACTTTGAGAGTGTGCAGGTGCAAAGTTTTAGCGGCTCAGACATACTTTAATATCAGCCTGCACATGCAGACGGACACTTTAGTTCATAGATGGTCTCCAGTAAATTTATGACGAAGACAACACAGCAGATCCTCTCAAAACAAGGACACACATTTCGTAACATATATCTAGCTAACAGACCACCGATAAAAACGAGAACGGACAGAACAGTGGCAAAGTACGCACTTCCTTACACTTCGTTTTCAGCTTCCCTTCTTCGAGTTAAGACATGCTTTCAGTCCTGCCTCATAAAATTTAACGTGCCACATATAAACGAAGGAAATGTGTGACCCCAGAATGTATAAAGCATGAAGAATTTTACACCATCTTCTGCTGCTGTTAATTAACTAACGCTCTAGTGTCAAGATAAGAAATTTCAACGCTGCCAGTGTCAAAGTGATACAAGAGATTACTTTCTTGTTTGAATGTACAAGTGATGAACACGATGGTTCCATTCCACCTCTCATCGTCACAACACAATTCCTCAAGATTCGCCTATATCCTTCGACATATTTTCGTCTGTCGTTTTGCAGCTATTTTCCGCTCGAAAATTTTGTATCTTTTTCTAATCTCTTACATCCTAGGAGAGAGGAAGCCCTATAAAACGCGAAGGTCGTCGTTATGAGAGCGATGAAAGGATAAGCACTACAACCTTGATAGTGTTGTGGAAATACAGCTCCAGCCCTTCTTAAGCTTGGGTATTAAACAGAGATTAATTTTTAGGGTCACGCTCCGACCGCGTTATCCCCAGAAAACCTGCCCGAGAACATGTTGGAAAGGAGACTGCGTGTAACTCAAAGAAGGCCTGGACGCAGTGAAGAAGACAAAAATTTCCTCTCTCAGCGGAAAACGAACATCAGTTGTACGGTCATTTAGCCCGCAGCCTAGTCAGAAAACGGACTGATCCCCTAAGCTCTTTCCTCGCTGTGTAATATTTCGATTCGTTCTCTTACTCGTACTTATTTGGTCCAAGAATCTGAAGCCGGCCATGTCTTGGCTCGGGCGGTTAGTCGCCGGCCTCTCACCTCGGAGGCCCGGGTTCGATTCCGGGTCAGTCCATGTGGGATTTGTGGTAGACAAAATGACACTGGGACAGGTTTTTCCCCCACTACTTCGGCTTTCTCCTCTCAATTTCAGTTCACGGAAAAACGAAAAAACTAATTATCTTCATCACAGGTTTGCACAATATGCCTTAAGGCTGCGGTGCGTCCGTAGCATCTGCTGCGGGGACCTTCACCACACCCCTACCCCCAAATAATAATCTGAGGCCGACGTGCTTTTAAAATACAGTCTTTTATTAAGATTAGAGGACTTCGGGTTTTGCGCCATGTAGATTGGTACAGAGATATCAATGTTTCGGGCGAATTTGCTGCTTCAGTCTTGAGGGTAGGAGATGAAAATGTAAGTAACCGATTTTTCTGAAATATCTGTATGCGTTTATCAAAAAACACGGCGTCACGTTCCAGAAGATTCCGCCGTAAAAAACTTACATGTAACACACCAACATCAAGTTCAGCCTTTAGGAAGAAAATGTAACCTGTAAACTCTCCAATCGATTGGGGTGTTAACAACTACACCTGAAGCTGAACAAGTCTTGTGAAGAACAGGAGTGAACAGCAGGTGACAATAGAAAGAAGACACACAAAAGATACATAAATTTTGTGTTCCTGTAAGAATAACTTTTCACACGGTGTATTCTATGTATTTTAAGTACAGCGCGGAAATTGTCCAACTTAACACAGCGTTACTAATAGTTTATAGTTTGTGCGATAAGTCTCTTTTCTCACACCAGCTCCTTTTCAGTCACAGCTCAACAATCTGACACCCTATTTTCCCTCCCGCCAAGACACTGACACTGAAGCCAGCAGATTCCGGAGTACAATAAACTAGAGGAAGATATATGGGATGCTTTGGCATGACAAATACAAGAGAAGAGCCAATGGTTTATAGACCCTAATTCTACCAGCTCTATAGTCGTATTTCAGCTACGTGGCGGCCTCCTCTGTCTTCACTCAAAACTTTTAATTTGGTTATTTTCTTGCGCTCATTTTTAATGGAAACTTCTCGGACATGTATAGAATAAAACTGGTTCATTTCTTACATGAAAATATTCAGTGCGATTACGAGGAATGCAAGACTTCATGGAACGTTTGGTGTGAAACTGATTTCCTCATTATAATGCGACTTGTCACAAGATGTCCCTCGACTATGCTGGTCTTTCTGGATGGCAGCATGTCGTTTACATTAGAAACCAGATCTAATATACCCCCTTCCTTTTCGTATGACATACGCAGAGACATTCATGTGTGAAGTGGAATTTTAAATGAAGCACATATTATCCGATCGTATATATTCGTACGTCAATAAACTGTAACTGTACCTGGATAGCTCAGACATTAGCTATAGTGATTAGGCTACAGTGTCTTTGCAGGGAAACCGAGTTCGTTTTCGGAAACGACAAGAGAATTTTCACAGCGTTCAGACCGGCTCTTGGGTCTAATAAACCTTCTGATAAATTGTCACTGGAAGCAGGGGTAAGCAGGCCAGGGCGTAAAGCTGACGACTCGTCTCCTAATTCTGAGATGAAGACAGCGTCAAGCTCAACTTCCGCTGTCCACACATTTCCTGAACTGGTGGAATTTTTCATTTTGCTGGCACTTAATAATAAGTAATTACATCTAGAAAAGTCTTTCTTAAGAAGCTAGCAGTCGGACTGGGCTTCAACAAATGCTGATCTTTGCTGGGCCTTCATGGCCTCTTCTGGGGTGAACTTTACTTTACTTTTTACTTTCGTGGTACTCCAGGTTTAACAGCCCGCCACTGGACTGTGTGCAGTCCACACCCTCGCCACTCTATTCACAATACCGTAATTCAGTACGTCCACCTCACTAATTAACGAAGACCATGCAGCAGATTTTTCTTGATAAGCTAACAGCACCTAAAGTGTCCAAGAAATTCCCCGCATGGTTTGGCACCTAATTTTCATTACAACTTTCGCCAAAACTTTCCATTTATCCCTCACTTGAAACAGATATATTCAGTCCACGCCTTGTCACCCCATATCTTGAAGATCCATTTTAATATTATCTTCCAACACACCTGTTTCCTTCAAAATTACCCACCAGACCCTTTTCCCCCACATAAAAGCACAAGCCGATAGGGTGACAGAAAAAACCAAGAAAGATTTAATGGTCTTTACCACACTCTGTGATGAAGTAAAGGTAAATTCCATGTGTAGGTCATGAAGGAATATGGGGGAGTGGAAATACAGCTCCATTCATTCTTAACACCGGCACTAGATTGTGGTGGGTCGCCAGATTCACATGCCAATATTTTACCTCCGTGGAAAAGATCCCTTTACCCAGTAAGCAAGACAGTGTTTGGGAAGCAGAATCAGCCTCGAGTCTTGGAGAAGATATAAGTATGTTGCTCCTGCCTCAAATCGAAAGAAGATTCTTCGATTGTTTAGCCTGTAGCGTAGTCACGATAATGACTGAGCTAACCGGGCTCCGTAAACTAGTGTTGAATATGCAGAAAGGGACAAACGCTCACCTTCCTCTCAAAAAGTGTTCCTTCAGCATCTCCTTCTAAGGAAGGTTCGTAGTGCTAACCTCACAAATTACAGCCATACGAATTCATGGTTGTTCCTGGTCACTCCAAATGGTGGATCACTAACACTTCTTCAACTTTTCAAGTTCGTCATTCACAATAATTCTATCACTTTGATGATTTGAACTTCTCACAGTGGTGCTGCTTAAGATTTTAGTCCTCTGTCATATTAGGTTGTGTCGAAACGTCGAAAACTACTTATCCAGCGAGGGGGTGTAACATCCCAGAAGTCATAAATCTTCATTCTACCACTTGACGCTGTATAACTCATGTACTTTACAAACACATTACTGCATAAATGAAGAATCAAATAATCAATCAATCAATCGCTCTTGTCTACAGATTGACCATTTCAATGGTGTCCTCTTGGTTTCCACTCGGACTCACGAATTTTTCCTGACAGTAGCCCGTTATTGTCACAATGCGTCACAGGCTTCGTGACAGAATGGGCCGCTAAAATAAAATAAATTTGGGATAATAAAATCTTAATTACAGTCAAGATTTTTGGGGGCAAGGTGGCATCAAATTCGAAAAAAAATGATACGAAATATTACCTTAATTTACATATAATTACTACTTAATTATATTAACCAGCTTCTACCACGCAGGAGTTAAAAACGTCAGAAACGCTAATGGTACCTTATCTAGAACCCCATCTGTGGAGGGGGTCGTTTAGATCGGATTGAAGTAGCAGAGAACAGGATCCGGTGGCGGGCTATGTGAAGACGGCATTCAGTCAATGTGTCCCATAAAAGCAGATAATTTATTAGGCATTTGAGTAAGTACCGGCTGCTTACGAAGATTTTGTGTTACGGAGTTACTCGTATGCAAACCTCACCTATTCTAGAATTCAAACAAGAAGGCGCATTACGCTTGGGTATCTCGTTAAGGCCTATATCTTTTCCTGAAGTAACTTCATGGAGCAGAGTCCTTGTTTAGAAGTTTCGGATTGCTAAGATAGTAAATATCTTCTCGTTTTATAGATACAGATATTTCATTGCCGTGTTCACGACAGTTCATATTAGTTCCCTATTCTGACCCAGACAAAACCCAGTATATATTCTTCCATTCTGTTTTGCTTTATTTGAAATTTGGAATTTGGCTTATTTGTTGAAATACAACTAAAGAAATCCATTTTCCTTTGCAGATATTTCTGAATTTAAAATATTTTCTTTATTTTTTTCGATTCCCTTCCCAGAGAAGATTAAACTTCTTTCTTTCTTTATCGTGTCCGGACCATTAAATTAAAGATTTTTTGCCCAGTATTGGACTACGTCAAATCCTTTTTTATTTGCAAGCCATAAATCCTCGAGGGTGCATTTCTGGGGGCAGTCCTTGCATGATAGGAGATGTCCCATATCTTGTACCTCTCCACAGCCACAATACAGGTCGTCGGACTTTGTTTTGCCCCATTTCGCCATATTTGGTTTTACTGGTGCCACCCCTGTTCTAATGCGGTTAAGAGATTTCCAAGTATTGAAATCAAGGAGGTGGCTACCAGGGCAAATCTGGGTAAGGGGGAAGTCTTCAGGTGGTTCAACTTGCACTGTTCCGAGGAAGCTATTCCGCGATTTTAATAGAAGATTAAAAATCATGATATTACTTGTCTTAACTGAAAGAGAAATAAAGATTTACAGAGGATGAAACGAGGAGGTGTATTATAAAAGTCGAACAAGTTACATATTTTCAATGAAAATTAAAGGCAGTGAAAAAAGGCATAAAAATACGATGCAAAATGACGAATTATATGAAGTCCACTGTAAACCTATCTACAGAATCATCAGCATTATTACACTGCATGCGGTGAAGTTACTGTTACAGACTTCTCTATGCTCAGTGTTGGCTTTCCCTGCAAAAACATTCCTTCGCCTACATCAAAACAGCTGCAAATTTTGCAGTTTTTTTTTCGCAATTCCTTTTCTGACTTCTTAACTGACTGAATTGTATTGCAATGTTTTGTTATTTCATTTGTTGTTTTCATACGAATTCACATGTGTATATACGTGTATGTATATGCATCTACGTATATCTCTATATATGTATGTTATTATTTGTGTATTAGGGCTGATTGTGTAATTAGTCATTCGCTGCTGAGTCAGCATATGAAAAGGAGTTGAACAGTATAGAATAGAACAGAATTATTATTAAGCATATTACTATCATCAGCATCATCATTATCATTATTACCATAACTTCATCATTTATATCTGTGCAACATCTCATGGCGCCTTATTTAGAATTACAGTAATTAATGTGAAATTAATTTTCATTTAACAAATATTAGCGTAGCAAAACATAGCCACGTTCTAAGACCAGGAGTTTTAGTGCAAACTGTATCAGACCAAGATACACATTGAAATTCACATTCTGGTTTTTGTCGTCTGGAAAGTGACTGATCACGCTGCTGCATTCTGGTCTGTGAGATTCAAATATGTTGGAGACCTGGAATGTATTAGAGCGATTGCTCTATGATACTGAATTATGACTTCGGCAGTTAGGGGCAACATATACAAACATAACCCCAGAAAAAGGCACTTCGTGATTGGACAGACAAAACCACATACAACATATTCGGGCCCCGGGCCACCTTCCGGACTAATTTGTACTGGCTTAGCACTCCCCCACTCTCGCCGCCCTGAAAATTGGGGATTATGATAGTTCGAAACGTCGGAAACTACTCATCCAACGACACGGAAGACTATTATCTACAAAGCAATTCCTTCAGCCACTTTAGATGGTTTTATGCTTATAATGGACAGACGGACAGAAACAGCGATATTAAAATGTTTCTAGTTTAGGAAGTGCCTACAAGTTGAAATTAATGACTGCTTCATTTGGGAGTATCACAGTCCTATAGCAGTTCTTAGCACTGCCTGCATTGCCTAGTGTTTCAGTAGTCAACATATGATATATGAGAACTCACATTTGTGCTTTCAACCATGATGTAAACAACTATGAAAGGTCCAGAATTGTGTCGGGAAGTTAATAGCACCTTGTTCAGTGTCATATCCACTGTTTTAAAATTAGGAGGAAAACAGACGAGACCGACGCCTACCCCCTCCAAACCTCTTACATGATGTTCCAGGGTCAAATGACAGGGTCTGCAACATTTCCATGATGTTCCCTTTCATTCCCAATTTCCTTTCCCTTTTCAAAACCGAGATTCCGACAAAACTTCTGCCATCCATAAAACTCAACCCTCCGACATTGTACTTAACTGATGACAGGTGAACAACCTTCCATGCCTCTACGAACCACTCTATGGTCATTGACCATTCCAAGTACATAGTTTTATTACAGTGTCCTTCGTTTTGTTTATTGTTAGCCGCTTTTAAATTAACAACGATTTGAACTTTTAAGTGAACTCAAGGTTTCAGGTTCTTATATAACTTGGAGAGTCAGGAAGGTCCAGATTAGGGGTAGCCAGCTATTTTTACTCTAACAAAGCCTGGGGTAGTCGTGGCTAGGAGAACAAGATGTTAAGCTTAACTGTCTTCTGGGATGTAATGCCTCCATTCTTTGAACCGGAGGCAGCAGCTTTTATCGAAACGTTAAATTTCTACCAGACTACAAGATGTCACGTCAAGCAAGACACTAACTTTTATAGCCAAAACTTCTAAGCACTTCAAATATCATTACGCAGCTGAAATTAGAAAAATAAGGCAACTTACAAGACCTAGATTTCTATGGCACGATACATGTTTCTCAGGGATGGTAAGTGTACTTTCACGTCCGTAATAATAAAATAAACAACTTCCGAAGAAGGACTTCTGTGGAGAAACGTATTTGCCTTCGAAAATTCACAATATCACATAAAGGATGCGGCAATAGAATGTGACGATTTTCAAATTGCTGTTTTGAAGAAATGAGTTGAATATAAGAAACACAGAAAATTACAGAGTATCAGCAGTAAAATGTCATTTAATATTCGACTCTTTTTTTTCTCTCTCTCTCTCTCTCTCTCTCTCTCTATGGCTCGACAGCCCTATATGGGCCTGGGCCTACTCGTTTCGTCGAGGTTTCATGGTCACACATTTGAGACACACCACAGTCGGTAGGACTCCTCTGGACGAGGGACCAGCTCGTCGCAGAGACCTCTACCTGACAACACACAACACTCACAAGAGACAGACATCGATGCCCCCGGTGGGATTCGAACCCACGATCCTAGTAAGCGAGCGGCCGAAGACCCACGCCTTAGACCGCGCGGTTACTGGGATCGGCAATATTCGCCTTCTACTTCTTAAAAATTACGTCTCTTAATTGGTCTCCCTGGTATGCAATAAATGCCTGTAATCGTGATCGGAAATTAACCATAACTGCACAAAGGCACACAACTTGCCGCCGACGATGCAGTACGTTAGCTACAGTTCAGTGATGAACAACATCACTTTAAAGGGACGAAAGGGTACGTCAGGGTCGAAATTAGATCCACTGATAAACGTCCGCTGAGAAGTTATGGTTAATTTCCGATCACAATTACAGGAATGTACTGCATGCCAAGAAGATCACTTAGAAGACGTAATTTTTAAAAAGTAAAAGCATACATTAAGTTGCATTTTACCGCTGATATTCCATACTATTTTTGTTTCTTATATTCAAACCGATTTGTCAAAACAGCTCTCTGAAAATCGTCGCATTCTATTGCCGCACTCTGTACAAGAAAGTAAAAATTAATAAATTTCCATATTAAAGTCTAACCATTTCCGTGTGCTGGTTTGGAATTATTTTCAGGTCGCATTATCAATATTGAAAACCGTGTTTTACATACCCCTGTTTCATATGCTGCTGGTCTTTGGTCACAGACTTCGAAACTCTGGATCAGTCTATGTCCTTTCTTTGACAGTGCCCTGCAACACGCACGGAAGGCAGGCACATTTGAGGCCCGCTAATAGTTTTACAACTAGGGAAGGACAAGGCTGTCTAAGAATGTTAGGTTTTCTTACACTTCAGTAGCAATGTTACTGACCTAGGATAATAGAACGCCTGAACTATAAATGTCCAACGAAATATTGCAGGGGTTATATATCCGAAGTTGTAAATTAAACAAAAAAGGATGTCAGCAAACCCTGAGAACTTTTAACTATTTTCTTGACCTTCAATAGGTGAATGACCTACGTACAAACAAGCTGTACGTCATATTATTCTGGTTGTTGGTATATAGATACGTACGTAGATACCAACGTCATAACAACATGGTGGACATGCATACTTGCGTACCGGGAGCGAAACTAGGGACACGTAGTTTTAGAACCAGAAATTATGTACGTTAACACACTTCTAGAAGCCGATCCCAGTGGCCGCACGGTCTAACGCACGATTCTGAGGCTGTTCGCTTGCTGGGATTGCGGGTTCGAATCTCACAAGGGGCATGGATATCTGTCTCTTTTAAATTTTGTGTGTTGTCAGGTAGAGGTCTCTGCAACGGGCTGATCCTTTGTCCAAAGGAGTCTAGTGTGTGTGTGTGTGTGTCATTGGGTGTGACCAGGTGCAAAAAATAACCCTCTACATTAAAAGGGTGGTGCACGAAAAGTAGTCCCACCCACAAATAAGGAGCCTTCATCGCTTAGCGTCGCTGCCAGTAGAGACCATTTTCAACACAACCTGTAAAATGGTAACTATCATTCTTTAATAACAACAAAATACCTTTCAAAATGTAATATAATTTGTTGTTCTTTTATTATTAATAAAACTCTCATTAACATTGACACTGAGACCGGGCTGCTTTTGCGTGCGCCATTCTGTAGAAGAGGTCAGAAGAAGAAAGATATTTATTTTTGTTACGGATAATTCTACAAAAGGTAAAATAAAAAGATGGCTGCGGTGCAAGCATTTTCTTTACCTTTCGTTTTGTTGGAAATAAATAAAGAATAAATATGGCTAAAGAAATGAAACTTGGAACAGAAATAAATTGTAAACTGATTGTGTACGAAAATTTATTAATTTAATAAGTGTGTGAAACTTGGCAAATAACATGAAAGATGCATGGAAACTGGAAGGGTGTATTACTATTAAGTTCTCTATTTTATCACTTCGGAAGAGTAACAAATATATGGCTACACGTTTCCCCACACATATCTCAGGAGTTACTACAGCCATCGTCTTCCATAACGACAGATGTACTGCGATACTCTGCTGTTGCTACAAGATGCAGTTTGTCTGAGCGACATGCTACACGAGGCGAACAGTCACCTTCGTGTTCCAGACAAATGTCCTCTTTAATTACAAAATTGTGTGCGCGCCTAGGCCTACCTTACATCCTGATAATTGTGTTTGAAACTAGCAGTAAAATATATATATATTTTTTTTTTTCTATGGCTCGACAGCCCCTAGGCCTAGGCCGCTTCATTTTACGACGCTTCACGATCATACACTTTTTAGACACACCACACTCGGTAGGACTCCTGTGGACGAGGGACCAGCCCGTCGCAGAGACCTCTACCTGACAACACACAACACTAACAAGAGACAGACATCCATGCCCCCGGTGGATTCGAACCCACAATCCCAGCAAGCGAGCGGCCGTAGACCCACGCCTTAGACCGCGCGGCCACTGGGATCGGCAGCAGTAAAATATTAGTCACAACAATTTCATTGCAACACAGGAACAAGATAACCGATAAATAATCACAAAATGAACAAAGTAATAATATGGCTTTCTTTCGGGATATGACGCACCGTAGATTAGCAGAGAGATACAAAAGCTCGGGGGGAAAGTTCTGCCGCCATCTTCAAGCTTCTGCCCTGAAGATCGAGGCAAAAGTTTTTTTCAAAATACTGACGTGTATCTATAAAAGTACACGGCGTCACATAAAAAAGCTGTCCTCGTGGTTACTACAGTGAGAACCTCAAATCCTACTTCAACCAAACAGGCCTATATGTTCAGTTCTCATCATCAGGAGAGGAACTAAATCGAAGTAGGCCTGAATTGGTCCGAACTGGCCGGGTTAGGCTGCGACGTAAGCCAGAAACCCAGTTTCGAAAGCCTACGGTAAAGAATCAGAATATACTATTAGCGAAAATATTCTTCGACAATGACTCAAAATTCTAATGTTTAAAAATTAAAATAAAAACATAAATTACAGTCACAAAAAATACAAGGGCATTAAATTCAGGGAATGTCCGCTATTCCGCAGTCAGAAATAAGGTTTCTCCCATTCTTCTGTTGGAACCTAAACTTTAAGATGTAAAAGTATGAATCTACTTGTCTTATGTGGTTAGGCCTAGGAAACCTGCTCAGTCAGCCACAAGGAAAATTGTAGCATGATTGTTGGAAACAGAATGCTGATAAGAACTGAACCTGCAGCAAAAAAATGATATCCATAAGGAATAGGTTCATAATTTAAGAATTTCATAAAATATTATTAGGGTGATCACATCAATTGAGATACGATGGGTGGGGCATTTATGGGATATGGGAGAAATAAAACATGCACAAAAGACGTGGGTGGAAAATCCTGAACAGAAGAGACCACTTAGAGCAGCGAGGTGTAAATAAGAAGATAATATTAAAATGAATCTTAAAGAAACATGGTTTGAGAGCATGGACTGGATTTAAGCGCCTCAGGATTGGCTATAACGGCTGGCTCCTGAGAGTTCCAAACAAAATGGGAAATACCTGGACTAGCTGAGCAACTACCAGCTTTTGATGAAGGGCACTGAAACATTGAATTGGATACTATTTTACACAGTTCTCTTTGGGGCAAAGCGTTGCATTGTAAAGCGCCTTCAGATAGATTTATTTCTTGTCCTAGTGACAGAAGGAATATCGACCTCAAGAACAAGTAGGCAGAACGCAGCGACAGTCTGCCCACAATAAATCACTGCATCAGAACATATGCTAGGGGTGGAGAAGTGTGCTGTGTTTTATAGATATCGGGCTAACGGACATATTGCTTTCCAGCCTCTATCTGGTTGCCACGACAGGAGGTGCTGCATTTGCTCCTCCTCTCCGTGTCATACCTCCGGGAAGCACAGGAAGAATGCCAGGCTACAAGAAACTAATTTAGAAAGAAAAAAATCTTCTTGCAATGACTAGCTTTTTATGAGCAAAAACAAGTACAGAACAAATTACCGGAATGCATTAGCTCTTTGCTTAAGAAAGGGACGCAGTCATTGGAAAAACGTCATGAACTGACATTGCAATGCTCATTAATTTAAGCAGCCAGAGGATGAGGGAAAGTTAAGAAAAGTTTGAAAAAATGCGAAAGACGTGACTTCAGTGCGTAAGATTTGAGCTTATCACCGTTGTGACTAAGGAGATTACCCGTTGACCTTGACGTAATGCCACATTAGCCTGGTGGCTCGAGACCAAAGTTTTGGAGAAATATGCTGCTTCCATCTTCTTCTACTCTGAAGATGGAACTAAAAGAGTCTTCTGAAACGTTGGTAAGAAGCTACCAGTCCATGAGAAGCACATCCCATGAGCCTGTCATCAGTAATGTTACATGGGTAATATTTTTGCAAATTTCGTCAATCTGATAAACACATGTCTATAATTCTGGACAGAAAGGTAAAAAAAAAGATAAATTTTACCCTATAACAGGTCATGAAGGCCCAGAGGGGGAGTAGAGATACAGCTTTATTCTTTCTTTAATCTCGGCGCAACGCCCCGGCCGCTTTACCCCCACGAAAGAGATCCAGTACACATTGTACAGAAGGATGAATCGGCCCCAGGACCGGTCTGGACGGGTGTGGAAAATCTCGCAGCCCCCCCCCCCCCCCCCCAGAAATTCAATCCCCGAACCGTCCTGCCCCTGGCGAGTCACTATACCGACTACAGGTCGGCAATTTTCCAGTGAGTTGTCTTACTTCTTCAGCAGATGTTTCCATTCACATACAACTTCAAATTTCGGAACATCTTCACAGAAGTGTGCACTATGTTTAGGTAACAAAGTTGTTGCATTCTAATTTATAGTGGTAAGAAACCATAAGTCTGTCAACATGTGGCATGATAGTAGGCCTATAATTTCGCTTACAAATAAGACAAAAGACATTCCGAGTAGGAGCAGCAACATGTCACGAATGCAGTCCTGAGTTGAAGAGTATACATATTTTTAGAGACGTGACGCCACGCAAGCTGATAGAGATTTACCACCCTTCTGAACGATCCAGGTGTCTTCATTGTCAGGGTGGAAGAATAAAGCGCGCAGAAGAACTGAGCTATGGACATGACGTACAAAGAAGGAAGCGATATTTCATTCACAAGATGCAAAACTGTGGACACTAAATCTACAACGTGTAACGTCTACTTTGGTGACGAAATGCACATGATGCCAAAAGTCACAGACAGGCTAAGAGGGGATCCAAATATCTTTCAGCTGTTATGCTCATTCTCCTCCATGTGATGGGAAGGCGCCCTTTGACACCTCTTCCTCTCTTGTAGCGGTCTTGTTGGTGGGTTACCGCGCGGAAGGGCGATGCAGAGGCGCGGAAAGATAAGTTTAGGATGAACTTAAGTGGCAACATACGTCTGTATTTCAGAGTACAAACTTATGAAGCAGTAGAGGACTGCGTGACGAGGATAAGAGAACACACCTGTCAATGAAATCTTTCAGGCTACGTGGCTGGAACACAGGGGTTCGATCACATTTATTTTAATATTTTCCACTCCCGTCCCTATACTGGCAAGGGGTTCCACAGATCTTCCTACTCAATGTATGCCGGCGGTTTCGTTCCCGAAGAGAAGCGACCGACAAGTGAAGCAGGCCACTCACCTCCATCTGGTGTTGACTTTAAGACTGCGTACAGCTTTACCTCAACTCCGCCTAGTTGTGAGATGTTCAATCCTAGCTGGTCCTAAGCACAGCAAAAAGAGGGTTGAGCGCAAGGCCAATCACCTTGCTTCGTAAAACAGTTTAGATTTTGAAACCCAGTTGCCCACCTCGCATGAAAGGCCGGACAATACCGGGAAATGACAAAGGCAATGGAAAAGGAGCCAGGATATCAGCACTGGAACATGGCAGGCCAGAACATTTTATAGACCTGGTGAAAACTGTTAACTGGAGCCAAGCAGCACAGGAAAGAATGGACGGAGGAGAACAATTATGGAGGCGTTTATCCTTCTTGGAAAGTGGAGCCACAGAAGAAGAAGAACAAGAAGAAGAAGAAGAGCTCTGCGTTATTTCTCCATACTTATTCATGGAGCGATAATTAACCCAAGGGAATTCTTCTCTAAAATTAAAGATTAAAATAAGCAGACGAGCTGTTTCAGTCTTAACAATGACTAGGCTGCGGGCTGGACAACCAAGAAATAAGGATTCGATTCCCGGTGGAGGGAAGAGGCTTTTATTTTCTCTAGTTCACCCACACAACTTCTGAGGCCCAGCCAGTATCCTATTCATTAGGGACAGGATATTTCACGTGGCAATAAACCCTCGATACGAATGCAGGAATACATCAGCGGTTCTTATCTTTTTACTGCCGCGACACACTTGAAAAATAACGTCGACATACGGGACACATTTTTATGGGAACACCAATTTCTTTTTCGAAATGACTCGTCAGCTTTTTGGGAAACATAGATTGATTTAATAATGTAGTGCCACATACAAGATATAGAGGTCTGGTATTTCTTCCTTGCCAGTCCAAACAAACCCAAACTTTATATAATCCTCTTTGGTATTTATGGTAATGCACTTTAGCTCCCTTTGATTTGGTAATCGTAACTGTTTTGTTGTCACAAACAGCTATGTTCATGGCATCACTTTCCTTCACGTGCAATATAGATGTGGATGTACTATACAGACTTTCATCACCTAAACGTGCCTTCATTATTCAAAATTTATCCATTGGCGAAATTGAAAGTAACCGGAAGTAGCTATGTAGTCAAATACCACAAGCACTAAATAATTCGTAACTAGTGGCCAATGGCCGCAATTATGGCCTATAACCTTCCAGTGAGTGACTGAATCACTAAACTGAAGGCGCAAGACAGTCTACAGTATGTCATCTGCTTAAAACACTGAAAAGAACCAATTATGCCGTTCAGCGATCGACAGTTCCATGATAGATTAAGTACTTAGCTAGTGAATTGTCAAATTTCTCGTGACGCACCTAGCAATTGCTCGCGATCTATCAGTGTGTAGCGACACACAGTTTGAGAAGCGGTGAAGTAGACAGCTACAAGCATTCTTAATCTCAGCATTAGACGGAGGTGAGTGGTCAGCTTCAACGACCAGACGCTTGCCCCCAGAGTCGCCCTGCACGATTTTTAAAACAGCAGAACCTTTGCCTCTTTCAGGAATCCGAAACGTCGGTCTTTTAACCGATAGCCTATATATTATATTTTAACCATAATTGAAAATTAAGGGACCGGACATTAAAGAATTCTGAACCAAGTTAGCCATTTTTTATGTTATTCATACCGTGCATATTCTTACAATTAATACATCAACCAACTCAAGAACTTAATAAAATACACTAAACAACAGGAATGAAACGCCTACATGTTTCGGCACCGGGGTGCCATCATCAGGGAATTATTCAGAACAATGAAGTACAAGCCCAACACGCTAATCACCAATATAATTTTATTTTTTGATTTCAGGCTTACGCCGCGATGTTGATGAAATCTGTGGTCTTCTGGGTAATTACACGGCGTCGTGTGGTAATTATTTACCCCAAGACGCCGTGTAATTACCTAGAAGACCACAGATTTCAATGTAATTTTTTGATTATTAACTGCAAACATTTTAGAATTTTAATATTTTAATCATTCCAGTAAGAGCGACACAATACCTATATTAGCGGGTTGGGCTTGTGCTCCTTTTTTTCTGAATAACTCCTGCTGATGGCAAACCAGTGCCTAAACATGTAGGAGTTTTTTTACTTGTTTTTGAATGTTGTTATTAAGTGCATACTTTGATTGATGCATTAATTAATCAACATGGCCATATCAAGCATTTTACAATTATCTGCAATTTATAAAATATTAGTATTTTAACAGAACAAGTTGTGGAGTTGAAGTATTTTGAAACTGTTGAAGGAGGGGTGAGATGTGACGTGAAGAAGAACGGAAGTACAGTGTCTGTAAAGTGACGTGATTAGTGGGATACAAGTTCCGAGGACAGGGAGATTCCAAAGGGACTTGTTCGGCAGATTCAACGAGCTGAAAAGCAGCTGGACACAGTCAATATCCTTCCCATAAATTACTGTCACAGTGTAGGTGTCACACGCATATCCTCCTCGCCTGAATCCTCACACGGTCTCTTTTAAAGTGGGATTAGCGTCGTCTAACACTTGTTCACCCGAGGGCTGCTTTCATCACTTGCAACATGAAATATATACCAGTTATTAAAGAAAGCACTTGTCGAGGAACAAAATTTAAATTGCTACGACAGACTCTCATATTTCGTGATAATCCGGACTTAAAAAAACGGGATTTATTTTAAGCCGAAATGTTTCCGTACATTAAAATCTCTTAAGACAACAGCATCGAATGCCATCATCATAATCCAAGAAAGGTACGTTAAATAGGCCGGATTTATATCTTCGTGCCACTAAATATCCCTGTACTGTTAATAACTAACTACATGGTACTTGAAAAGTTGATACATATTTTCCTTTACAGTCCCTATGCAATTCGAAGATACATAACCGTATTCTTATACCGTATCTTTGGAACTCGCCACAAGCCGGCTGATTTCATTCAACCTATCCACACTCTATAACTTGGCAGTGTTTCTTGAGCTATATTCAGCACCTTCTCTAATGCACCCATTTCAGCATGTCAAATTATAAGGCGACTGTCAGTACTGAATTTGAAGGAATGTGGAAGAAAGTGGTAATGAGATATTTTAAAGTATTATCCCGGTATTTTCATGGAGGGAATGTGGTAATTCACGAAAACCAATTACTCAAGACCTCCCGGCCAAAATTTAAATCCGTGGTCTCGTAATATGATTCAGTTGAGGAGAAATAAAATTCATTTCTGTTTGCACATGAGTCGCCGCCACTGGCCTGTATTCTGAGACAAAAATATTAAGGCCACACTCTCAAACTCAAGTTAGTCTGATATTTACAATAAAATGTCTAATCACAGTGGTCTTATGGTCTGAATTACGTGGTATATTTACCGCTCGGAAATTCAGATCTTTGGATGGAATACCACTTGAGGCAAGAATGAATGCATTTTCTCTGTTTTTATTGTCCAGCGCAGGTAGAGAGACCTTGTGAAGTGTGCCGATCCACCGTCAAAGAGTCCTACCAGAGCTCTCCACAGCAATATTCATAAACATGAAAACGAATGGCCCTAGATCGCACTGGCTTCTAGCGCAATAAAAAAACGAGAAAGGAGAAGATTTATGACAAATTAAATAAATACATCAAATTATTTAAAGCCTCTGACGGTAATTTGGAGAAGACATTGCCTCTACCTCTGCTACTGGTAAGGACTGAAGGACGAATTTCATGTAAGAAATATTTAAAATCCCTTTCCTACTTCAATTAAAAGACTCAGGACTTACATTAAAATGGAAAGTCATTTGATGTTTTATGGAGAAAAATTCGTTGTTTATTCTGAGTTTCATATGAAATATATAAGTACAATCTGTGGGGAAAAATGCAGGAATTTTGAATGTTAAATCTGGTGGTGTGTGTATATAAAACCAGTGCTTTTAAGAGTTAAGATCAACAATTCTTATATAAGCTGTATGGCTGATTACTTCACGGTTCATAAATCCGGACTCAGGTTGTTGTGTTCATAACGAGCCTTTAAACGATACGTGGCCAGCAATAAAATACACCATCAAAAACTCATATTGTGAAGGTTGTCAAGGTCTGAACGATTGTTCTTTAAAACGAACTAGCTAGGTTTTTATTCTGTCTGTACCTCCTAACTTGGATGTACTTGATGAGGCAAGAGTGTCTACATTTTACATAATGTAACATATTTAAAGCCAATGTATCACGTGCTGTCGACGATCCAGAAAATGAATATTGCGCCCGTAAATTGCACAAAATATAAAACTTAACGATATTTTAATATTTAAAATTTCCTCCAAGCTTATTAAAATTTGCATTCTGTAATTCGAAATAGCCTATGCATTCACACGCTTGAAATGCGACTGAATGCAAGAAGCAGTCAAATTGGAATTTATCAAATAGCGACGTCAAAATCCTAGAATAGGTCTAACGCCATTATAAGAGGCTCAAATTTATTCATCTGCTCAGAAAATTCCCCTAATTTTATGGACTTTAGAATTTCATTACAAAGTTTACAGCAGCCCACAACAGGTCCGTAACCTGAGTTGGATTAACCAAGGTCACAATTTGATACTCTGTTTCCTTAGGAAAAATTTTAATTTTATAATTATCTTTGTAATATTTGCAATAAAGGAGACATACAAGGACATTCAAATTCAAAATCTACAAATTTCTGAAACTTGCAACAACCAACAAATGTTACTTGGGTAACAAGAATATGGTAATTATTTTTATCAGAAGTTTGGCGGTATGCTAGAAAGTCTTCTGTGAATTGGAAAATGTTGTAGACTTTTGCAACCCACGTCACATGTAGTAAATCACAACTCCGACTGCAATAGTAGTATTGTGTTACCCTCACTTAAAACAATGTAACTGAGGTGTTTATTGCGATCTAAGCATTGCAGGTAATTCAGTTTACACCTTGCAGCCGCGCTATTTGCTTTCTCAATCCATGTGTCACTATGTTGTGTGCTTCTGAATATTATTTTACTGATAACTAGGGATAAGATACACTAATCATTAAGTGTTTGTTGTTTTCTTTTTTAGTAAAATACATGACTGGAAAAATTAAAAGAATACAAGGAATTTTAAAAGAAGACAGCAAAAATATTTTAACGTAAATAAACTGAGAATGAATACATAGAGTCTTGAAAGACAACAAAGCACCTCTACATAATTTAACACTATCCATGTTCCGTGCAGTAAGCTAGGTAACAATAGTTATTACAACAACTGCACAACAATAAAAAGACAATAGTTTATAAATATATGACACTCCTATATGCTTCGGCCTACAGTGGCCATCTTCAGGGAGGTGGTTGGCAAAGGAAAGAGTACTTACGGATAATTATATTAGAGATGTGCAGATATAAAGCTAAAATACACGTGTTAAATAAATTACATGGTAAAATGTTTATAACTTGGAACATATTACAAGTATTCATATGTATCGTGATACCTTTTATTGTTTTGTTTTCTTATTGTTTCGAGATAAAGTAACTGAGATGTAAGTCTATTATTGTTTTGGGAATCATATGTGTGTGGATGTCTATAGGCCTACGTAAGCAAAGTGTTGGAACTGGATGGTCAGTTGGAGTCCCAGTCATTTTAGCCCCTGTACCTATTATATAGGGGTACGCGGCGGCGCAGTTGGTTGCGGCACTAAGCTACAAGCCGAAAAGTCGCTGGTTCGATTCCGAATGGAGTCACTCCTTCTGGCTGCACTATGGCCCTGGGGTCCACTCAGCCTCTAACAGAAATGAGTATCAGAAAGGCGGCCGGCTTTTAGGGCTGACAAACTTACCAATTTCATGTGCCGATTATCTGGAAATCTGGGAGCCTCAACCTCCTGGAATCCTAGGGGGCCTGTCCAGGCCTGGATAGGGATAGCTTTTACCTATTATATAAGATGCTGGGCTGGTCCCAGAGACGGCCTGGAAGCAATGTCAAAGAAAGAAAATTTTTGTAATTTGGCCACTCCACTGACAGCTTTGTACTTCATACTCAGATAAATATATCTGAAGACTTCATAAAATCAACCAACAACAAATAAAACACAATCACCACCAACACTGTCATTACTGCAGTTATATTTATCGACTTTTAATTTCCCCATCAGTGTGTCAGTATCTTTTTCCCGCACAGACCCAGATTAAATCTGTTTATAACTTTTTTACTTTTCTTAGAAGGCATGAAATGAAGCATTTCGGATAGCTGTACGTTTCATGCTTCGTCAACCCGCGGCTGGCAGTCTCTCCTCTCAGCTGCAAGACAGAAGTGATCGCGTTTACGCAGTGACCACCAAGTCAGTATCTGCTAAACGCAGTGCCCTCCAGCCGTCAACTGTAATTACTAAATCGGCTCAGAACCCTCAGACCTACACGATGTATCTACATATCGTGACCCCTCCCTGACCACATGTCGTTCCGAAGATTATCATTATGAGCGATGTTTCCAAACGGATGAAGGAGAAATCCGTCCATGAATGTGATGTCTAAATCTCTTTATAGTGTTCTTGAAGTTAAACATATGTTTATAAAAGTAAAGTCAAAACTAGTTAACCCTGTAATTGAAATTAATCATATAGTTCAGAATGTGACATTTTAATAAATCTGCTCTGTTCCTGAAGACATACCTAATGCTTCTGAATGTTTAATTTGGTCTTGCTAAAAATATATTCGTGAATGTGGAGCAAGAAACTGTTTATCCCCTTCTTGAAGTTAAACATCTTTCCAAATATGATGCTTGAAACTGTTTGTCCCCTTTTGAAGTTAAATACATGTTTGTGAATTCAGTGTTTGAAGCTTTTTATCCTGTTATAATATAAGTTAAACATTGTATATTTTTGAATGGTTGTCCTGCCATTGAAATTAAATACAAGATTATGAATTGATGTCCGAACAGTTTAAAGTATTCTTAAAGTAAATATCCTCGCACATTCACATAATGTCACGTGGCAGCAGTCAGCACGCTGTATTCGGGAAGTAGGAGACACGAGACTTATCTCGGGGTCTCATCGTTCCTGATAACTTTTCATGGCTTGCCTTTGTACCTACAGGAAAATTCTGGGATAGTAACTTAAAAAGTGTAGTTTTCGTGGTAAGATTCCAGAAGATCTCGTGGCGACTAAATCCAGTAAAATCCTCTCAGGCAAACATTCGCGTTATGTGGCTAAGGTAGGCCAAAGAATTAGAGACTGACCGTATCTTCATATTCAGGATTCTGGCAAGAGGCACTTATTCTAAAATAAATCTGTATTCAACTTTGACAACTGAGTTTTGATCATACAACATTGAGTCATAAACAGAAGTACGAGAAAAAGCAAAACTCATCTAACCTTCACTGCCAAGACTGATCGACTGTGCTAGAAGTCCATGTCTTGCGGTTTTTCCCATGGATAACTAATTTCTTGCCAAGGTGGACAAACGTGTTTTTGAAAATAATCTCCTCATTTCAGAAACTTTATGACAGAGTCGCCTTCATTCTCAGAAACTTTGGTCTAACTCAAGCATCAGATGCAGTAATTAGGGCAAGACTGTATTTTAGGTCTATATCCTTTCTAATTCTTGATCTTATTCATGGTATTAACGTTCCATATTACAGATACTATGCACGTGAAAAAGCCTTATTAACTAGCTCCAAACAATGCATCAATAAATGTTTCATAATCATCTGTCAGTTTTGCACCCTGTAATACTCTGAACAGGGTGCTAGCGCATGTCAGGTTGACACACACACGCGCGCGCATGCACATACACATGCGCACACATACACATACACACCGATTAACGAGACAGTGCTACCAGACTCTAGAAGGATATTCATTTTCTCTTCGTAAAGTAAAGGTAAGGTTTACCCTAGAACAGGCCATGAAGGCGCAGGAGGGGAGAAAATGTGTAGCTCCACTCTTTCTTAACTTCGGCGCTAGATGGGGTCAACGCCACGACCCGGCCGCTTTACTCCCGGGAAAGAGACGAGGTATCCATTGAACAGGAGGCTGAGTGGACTCCAGGGCCGGTCTGGACGGTTGTGGAAAATCTCGCCCCCACCGGGCTTCGATCCTCGGACTGTCCAGATGTAGTGAGTCGCTACAGCGACTACGCTATCCTGACGCATATCTTCATAAAGCAATGGGCGACATTAATTATTAGTTTAAAAGAAATAATCTTCTTAAAACGTAATCCGTTGTTCCTGTCGTGTCACGATCTCCGAAAATTGCACCACTGTTTATCCGACTCGTATATGGAAGAGGAAAAGTGCATGCAGGGCAAAAGACCACTTGGAAGACCTAGACGTAGATGGAACGATGATATTAAAATGGCTCTTTAAGAAATAGGAAGGGGTCGTGGACTGGGTGGATCTGGTTCACGCGTTTACACACAGCAATAAACCTTCGTGGTCAATAAAATGTGGGGACTTCTTGATTAGGGAAAGAACTGTTACCTTGTGAAGAACGACTCAGCTCCATGTAAGTAGTTGGTGACCAAGAATAAGAAGGTCTGACGTCATATAATCGTGACGTAATCTATCGCAATTCTCACGAATTCACCAGAGACAAGAACGAAAGGACATATGGCTTGTAAGTGTGTTGTGATCTGGCATAACTCTAATTGCTACGCTAATAGTGACAGGCAGAGACTGAACAGTTTGAAGAGGAGACTTCAATAAGGGCGGAGATCCGGGGAGGGGCAGCTCATCACGATTCCAGCAGACTACTAATGAGATCTCGTTGTGACGACCAAACACGATCAAATGAAGTTATAACTAGGAATACATAGAAGGCTGCTTGCTGATCCACCATCAAAATACATAGCCTGTCCCTAGGGCATGTTGGGAGGACCACACAAGATGGTTTCCTCTCCTCAAATAGGAAATAAACCACCTCCTCTCCCCACCACCTGTCTTACCACCTCTTTACTCTTGTATAAAATGGTAACGAGATTCTTATTATAAGTTTCAGACACGAAAAACTAATGCTTTTGTGTATTCTAAACTAAACACAAAACGAAAGGTATAAACCACGACATGATAAATTTCATAGACAATTTGTCTCTAAAGGGAAACTGCACTCATCACAGTAATCGCCAATATCCTGAGCGGACGTTTAGTAAGGTGCATCAAAAAACACAGTTCATAGAGTGGACACAAAGCACATACATCAATTACAGTCCAACCCGGTTATAACGACATAGGTTTATACGACACCCCATCTATAGCGACAGATATTCTGTGGTATCAATTAATTCCACATTCTTAAACATAACATCATATTCCTTGGTTATAACAACACTCGTTTATAACGACACAATATATTCAGTCCCTTTCACGACCTTATAACCGAGTTCGACAGTATTTCAATTACTTGAGGAATAAACACGCGTTTTTGGCTCTGTCATTTACTCTTCAGTGTTTTGAGGGAGAAGTGAATTACACCGAATGACCTTGCCTGATTTGTATTTGCCTTGTAGCTAACTATTTATACTGGTTCGTGTTTGCATTCTTACTGATTACGAATTTGCAGCCTTTTCTGTACTCCTAAGCCTCCAGCCCGACTCTGTGGACACCCCAGACTCCTGTTCAACGGTACCGAGCCATTTCCCCGGACGTAAAAGAGCTGGGGCGCAAAGCTCACAACTCACTTGAATACGTGGAGCTGTAAGTCCACTCTACCATACACCTTTATGCCGGGGCGATAAGGACAGAAAATTGATCGTAGAATCGGTACAGAGAGATTAACATGAAAAGTCTATAGCCGTAGATTGATCTATTTTCCACTATTCGTTTTCAAACATTCCTTGTGAAAGTATTACAGCATCCTGCAGCATCCCAGTGGGATGGTTGTCCTGTACAAACATTTATTTATTTTCACCACCC
Source organism: Reticulitermes speratus (assembly GCA_021186555.1). Classification (NCBI taxonomy): domain Eukaryota; kingdom Metazoa; phylum Arthropoda; class Insecta; order Blattodea; family Rhinotermitidae; genus Reticulitermes; species Reticulitermes speratus. The sequence goes on along the minus strand of JAJKFL010000039.1, from coordinate 8,576,888 downwards.
TCTCTGCATAAGGCATCCACTGTTATACTATTAATAATGATCAGAAAACGAGTATTAAATTTACACCCTTCTGATCAGTTCTTATTAAGTCAAAACGCTCTTGCATGCGACACGGTCTTCTCTACACTAAGAACGTTTTACCAAAGTAAAAGAAGATCACCACCACTTCTACTACTACTACTACTACTTCTACTACTACTACTACTAATACTAATACTACTAATACTAATATCACCACCCCTACTACTACAACACATACTACTACTACAACACATACTACTACAACACATACTACTACTACTACCACTACTACTACCACTACTATTACCCCTACTACTACACCCCTACTACTACTACCCCTACTACTACTACTACTACTACTACTACTACTACTACTACTACCACTACTACTACCACCCCTACTACTACTACTACTCCTACTACTACCCCTACTACTACTACCACTACTACCACCCCTACTACTACCCTACTACTACTACTACTACTACCACCACTACCAATACTTCAACTTAAGTCAGTATCTTATACAACACAACCATAAAATGACCTTACGCTATGACAGTCGGCCTTAATTTGCGGGCGGCAGCCGGAGTAGCATAGTCGGTATAGTGACTAGGCTATGGGTTAGAAGATACAGGGATTGAATCCCGCCATAGGCAAGGTACTTTTCCCTTCTCCAAAATGTCAAAACCCTTTTTGAGGCTTACCTGTCTCCCTACTCAATGAGTATTGTAGGGTTCTTTTCCTGTGGTGAAAGGCCGAACATAAAGTTCTCCGCTCAACTACTTCCAGTGCCGAACTTAGGAATGAGTGCAGTTACATATGTACTCCCCCTACACGCCTTCATGGCGCGTACAGGGACAAATGTACCTAACTTCGCTGTAGGACTCTTTCATGGGAGTTCGCCAAGCTCCTGTTTCGTGAATTAAAATGAAACATCTGATACGAAGATCAGTTGAAGGCAAATTGTTTGTCTTTGGATTCTATTCCTTTGTTCTGTCGTCTCTTTTACATCTGCAGGTTTACTAGCCCCGACGTCTTAAATGCGCGATTCTTTGATTATTTAACGAAACTGTTCGAACCGCAGTGTTATATATAGCGTCGGTTAAGTTGGAAAGCTAACGAAGGGCTAGAAACGAAGGTTCTGCATCTAATTCAACACAGTCCATACTATTCTGATATTCGCCTTAGGAGGCTGAGGAAAATCATGAAAAAATCAGATAAGATTGCCGGAAATTTGAACGAGATTTAAAATTAGTAATTCGCGTTTAGAGGTCTAGAAAGTTACAGCTTGAATATCGGATTGCCACATGTCTACAGCTTTGAATTAAGATTCAGATTTACTGTTTAAGACGATAAGCGATCAAGGTCGCCCATAAAACAAATACTTATGCATCAGACACAAATCTGTATTTGTAAATCAGAAAATCAGCTACATGTTTCGGCTAAAGATTAAGCCATCGTCAGGCTGAGTACAGAAATTAAAAAGATAAACATTTTGCAATTGTAATTCTTAAATATCCATTTAGCTTTGTGTAAAGGGGCACTTTATACGATTCAAAAAGACAGTTCCAATACTGGACTATATCAATGATAGTACGAGGAACAAACAGGCATTAATGCTCGGTAATTAAAGCTGTTGGGCACAAATAATACTTCGGTTAACATTTGGTCTGTACGTTAATTCACTTCGCCTCGGCTGTGAAATAACCCGTAGTGAATCTGAATGTCAACACAGCAACGGCTGTAACAGACCGGAAAGTCAGGCGTGTCTATATGCCACCCACGTAGAAGGGCACTGTCAATCACACTGCAGCCAATCCACTTGCCTAAATATCTGACTGATGACGAGACTTTCTTGAAAACTGTACAGTTATTTACCTGGTCAAAAATTTCCATATTTTTATGCAAACCGTAAGCACTCATTAAATCTGGCATTAGCCCATATCCTGAGCCAGTTTAGTCTAATCCATATTCCATATCTGTAGTATTATTTCAATATTGTTTTCCCTTATACGTATAGGTTATTGAGATTTTGTGAGTAAAATTTTGCACACATCGCTGATCACTATTTACACAATAGGCCAACTTGCTACACATTTGTGCAAAATCTGTGTGATCAATCTAAAGGTATTTACTGAAGAGTGCGACTTCAGAGCTGCTCCTTAAGCAAGTTCCTCAGTCATAATTTTACTTCAAATTTCTAATATCCAAATACCTTACTCTATAACATTTCTTCCACGATCGGAGCCTGAAACAGAACTCTCACGCGCACTGCGTGTAAATGATAATGTGTGCTGCTATATTTCCTCTATCTCACATATCTTTATGAAGTCTTGTTTAAGCAAAGAGACAATTTTTCCGTCCTGTCCGAAGTAGTAGCACTTAAAAAAGATCAAGCATTTAAATCAACATTATACATGTGCCGTAACAAGGACAAAGTGAAAGGTGAAGTTGTCCAGGTTGACATCGACATTAGGTGAGGTTAGTGGTCAGGTTTATATCGCCGAATTTCTCGCGGCAAAAGACGGCCGGTACCCCATTGAATAGGCATTACGATGGACCCCGATGCCGGTCTGGAAATTTCGGAGAAGAGAAAAATCCTTGCACCTGCTGGGATTTGAACAGTGGACCGTACAGTCCCTAGCCTAGTCACTATCCTTATTGTAGACACGCTGATTGAAAATATTATGGACTTACATTTGCGTTTTAATATTATCAGCATAGAAGACACGCGACACTCCGTAACAAGAAGTCCAAAAGTCAGATAATTCTGCTGCCCGTTGGAGTGGGTCACCACGGCCAATTCATTCGCCAGTTACGTTCATCAATAATTTCGCGGTGCCAAGCGACAAACATAGCGGCCAGCATGGTATCCTGAACAGGCTTGTTTAAGATTTATTACTCTGGATATTTTTAAGAAATGTTATGCAACATTTTCTTCATTGGATTTTTCAAGTAAATTTATAACAGCATATATATATACACACAGTTTATTTTCCCCCCATGCCGCAACAGCCCCTAGTGGGCCAGGGCCTCTTCTTTATTGAAGCTTCACGATCACACTCAGACACACCACACTCGGTAGGACTCCTCTGGACGGGTGATCAGCCCGACGCAGAGACCTCTACCTGACAACACACAACACTCACAACAGACAGACTTCCACGTCCCCGGCGGGATTCGAATCACAAATTCGAGAAAGCGAGCGGCCGCAGACCCACGCCTTAGCCCGCGCGACTACTGGGATCGGCAGTCTCCTTTATACGGAAAGGAAATAGTACAAACAGCCATGCTAGAGGGAACTGAAAAACATAACATGGATCCTATCATGTAAACAGACACTTGGTTGTAGCTGTTGAGTATTTTTCATTCCCTCTTAATTAATATTTCGGAATTACGGTTTAGACATTTAGTGCGGCGTTCGACTACACAGACTGAGGCTCTCATGAATTTCCTCATTCTCTCAGAGTGAATAATAAAATAGGCCACGACCCCATTCTTTTCACGTTCTCTCCAGTATATTACTCACAAACGTCACAAAATTTGGCGTCATACAACACACCTATAATATTGGCGTCGTGGCCAAAATGTAACGGGGCGTCTATTTCAAGTTCTTTGCTATGTATATAAATGGGGGTACAGACGTAATTAATACCTAGCACAGTGCTTCTGGACCCTTTAAGTGCTCGCGCCACTCTTGGAATATCTCTATCTGCCTTTCCCCGTTTCGCCACACACTAGAATTTGAACAGAGAACTAAAATGTATAATAATAATCACCTGAGGTCTCCATCCTTCAGGATCTTGCTCCGCATCAATTGGTGATTTGTGTCCGACGTTTCGAAACAGCATTGTGCTCTCATATTCAAGGGTATAAAAGTATATGAAGAAAGATAAAATTTTTCGCAATTGAACATGAAACCACCAAGCTGTCAGCTAAGGTCATCAATCATCCAGCAACGCGTCGCCACATTCCAGAAGAACGGAGACCTCAGCTGCACCGCTGCGAAAGCCTTAAAACTTGCTAGAATACAGATGTTTTCTTCAGTGTTGATGAAATGGGTGACGCATGTGTTAAGAATAGTGGAAAGGAAAACGAATACTTAGGGGTTGGTACGGAAACCTGAAAAAAGAGACCATTTGGAAAACCTAGGAGTAGGTGGGATGATATTACTAAAATTGTTTGCAGAGTAATAGGCTAGGTGAGCTCAGGAAAAGGGCAAGTGTTGGGAATTTGTGAACACTGTACTGAGCCTTTGGGTTCCATAAAATTTGGAGAATTTCTTGAATAGCTGAGAAACTATTGGTTTCTCAATAAGGATTGTGTTCCATGGAGTTAGTTAATTAGCTAGTTAGCTAGACAGTAGACCCATTTTTAAAGAATGTTATTTATTGTGTAAAACAAAACAGTTTTACAGCAGAAACATGATAAAATTTCGACAAAGACATTAGGGAGATCTCTTCTTACAGGTCGAAATAATCACCGATGTTTAAAATTATGACCGTCACGTTGAACTTAAGCCTGTGAAATAATTGTGTCCGTATCCAGGAAGTTAATTAATGGAATTTTATTGAATAACGTAACACATTGATTTAATTTAACCCCTTAAAGACGAAGCGTAAACTGTTTCATTTAAAAACACAGTTCGTACCACGCAGTAAACACATTTCAGCTCGGTTAAAGAAACAAATCAATTGATGTTATATAAGGCAAATGTCGGTGTTTGCTGTAATATAAATACAATACACATAAATACAGTGTGGGCAGAATGTAGAATTTTTGAATGTTAAAACTGTTGATGCATGAAATCCGAGGCTGGAGGTTATTTTGTTGCTGCTTTAGATTACTGTAGCTCAATAGATGATGATGGGATGGTTATGACTGGGTATTCGGTAAGAGAGAGAGAGAGAGAGAGAGAAAGACCGGATGTGAAGTAAATGATTTTTGCGCCCTAGCTTTGGTCTATCGAAACTGAAACTCAGAAACAGCCATAGTGGAAATGTGGATTCCAGTTGAGTCCTACGTATAATTCCCGTGCTGTACGTAAAATATATTGTACCCACGCACAAATGCCGAAAACCGAGTGGATTTGTGGTTTCAGTTCCACAGTGCATTTATGGAAAACTGGAGGCCAGTCGTAGTAATGGAGTTGCTGTTCCAACATATCTGAGATTATTAGACTACTGAACTGCCTATAAGCAGAGTTAATGCTTGATTCTTAATGTTTTGTATGCGTGAAATTACAAATGTCAATTTGGTTAAAATTATTAATAAGATGTTAATTTGATCCCTGACTCTAAAGGAACCTGATGAAAACATGTATATCTAAGAAAGATACACACACATAGATAAGTATATAATCCATATATATACAGGGTGTTTGAGGATGAATCTGCCATACTTCGGAACAACGTTCCTTAGTTTAAATTGAGGCCGTACCATGGCTCAGGCGGTCAGTAGCCTACCTCTCGCCGCGGAGGCCCGTGTTTCGATCCCGGGTTGGTCTATGTGGGATTTGTGGTGGACAAAGTGGCAGTGGGACAGGTTTTTCTCCGAGTACTTCGGTTTTCCCCTGTCAATTTCATGATAAATTTGTAGTTTCTGTAATGTCAATACATGTACTTAACATCTATTTAACATCTGAGTGACACATAAGACACTGATTAAATAAGAAACCTCGCACCAGTTTCATAAAAATCGCCCTGAGATTTCCAAGTACTTTACATAGCACACTCGCCTCCGCATTTCTTGTCTTGGTTATAGGCTCAAGCGAGGGCCTGTGTAGCGTATGGATAGCACAGCATGTTATAAAAGTACAGTACATGGAACGACAAGAAGGTCACATTTTTCTCGCGTCATTATTTCCGCAACTGTTCATCTTCGGATGCAAGTATGCTTGGTTACATCGATGTAAATTAACCTAAGGCACGTTCTCCCGAAGTATAAAAAATTTATCCCGAAACGTCCTGGTAGGTCTAAATTATTCACTGCGGAGGCATGTGTTCGATCCTGTACCGGTCCACGTGGAATTTGTGGTGGAAAAAGAGGCAGTGGTAGAGGCTTTCTCCTTGTACTTCGGTTCTTCCCTGTGCTTCATATTCATATTTCATTCATCTACCATGAATGCTTTATAATCATAGCAGTTGATAGTGTCATTAAATAAATACTCCTCATTTCTCAGTTCTGAAGATTAAGCAAAGTCATCCTTTGTTTTGGAATAAAATTTCAAGTGAGCATATAAATTATATTTAAAGGTAATATTACTATTACATAAATGACAACAATTTTTCAAATTTTTAAATTTTAACATTTGGGTTGTGCACCAAACCGTTCGTGTTTAATGGCACACCACCAAGATTACACTTGGACTGTAATTTATATTTTATATTTGATATATTTTGTATCATTTGTGAGATCTCGCATAACGTTGCATTTTTACCTAGAGTTGTAAGTTTTTGTATAAACAAACACCTGATAAAGATCGGCTTGATCGAAACATGTAGTGTTTGAAAAACAATACTAACTGCTGGTTGTGTCAGACGGAATACGTAGTGTTATTTATGTAATGTCGCGGTGGCGCAGTTGGTTGAGGCACTGTGCTACAAACCGGAACGTCGCGGGTTCGATTCCCGATGGTGTCTCTGGAATTATTCACTGACATAATGCTTTCGGTCGCACTATGGCCCTGGGGTCGACTCAGCCTCTAACAGAAATGAGTACCGGGAATCTTTCCTGGGGGTAAAGGCGGCCGGTGCGTACGGCTGACAACCTTACCACCTTCATGTGCCGATTGTCTAAAAACCTGGGAGCCTCGACTTCCTGGAGCCCTAAGGGCCTTCCTAGGCCTGTATGGGAGTGCTTTACCTTATTTGTGTAATGCGCGTCGAATCATTTTTACTGTTATATTGAGAGGTAAAACTAGATATGAAGTTATTCGCATACAGTTGGAAAAAGAGAGCTCTAATGCTGAAGTGATTAAAATATATTCACACAACGAACACATACATGTACTTTTGCCATAAACTCTGTTTTCAAAGCAACTGAGCCGCGAGACTTCGGATGGCCACGAAAATGATGGAACGATAAATTTAGTCTAAGTACAAATCATAATGACTCAAACCTCGCTTTTAAGAAGAAAAAAATATTATTATATAAGGAAAGAACAATGTTTATGACGGCATTGTAAGTGAATTTGTAATGGGAATTTCAAGATTAAATACAAAACCAAAGAACACTCGCCAAATGCTCTATCTTAACCAGACAAAATACTTCAATGTTTTTTACTTCTACTGACTTCGGTAGTATTGTTGCGCTCTGAATACCTTGTTGCATTTAAGAGTACTTTGACAAGTAAAAAGAATCAAGCTATACAGTTCAATGTTGCGTTTCGTCAGTTCACGGTCCAGCAAAGCCCTGACATGATTGAGGTTTATATGAAAAAACAACTGAAAATATCAGTTCATGTAAAATGAAACAAGAAAAAATCACCGTGGTGTAATTCAATAAAAGCCCCGACGTAGCGTTACATCCCCAACAGATTACAAGAAATCCGCATTCCACTCTGTGGATCCTACACAGACAACCTTGGAGGTCTCGCGGTATGTAAAATTCCCACTCACCGCTTCTCGCTTTGAACCATTTATTTTTTCCACCCCAATTTTTTCGTTTTCAGGAATGTGAGAAACAACGCGCCGGGGATCAGAGGCGAAAAAAAAGAAAAGTTTCCGAAATAGATGGTAACTTGAATTTGCAGACGTTAAAATACGTGTTGTCAAACACGTTGATTTCCAGAAACATTGTTTATCGCAGGTTTAAAACCAATTCCTGATTTATTATACACGGGAGTTTAACTGAAACCCGCTCTATAAAGAGGTTTCAAAAGGCCCTGGAACCATGATAAATTAGAAGCTGTCAATACCCAATCATAAAACTATATTTCAGAGCTCTCCATTTTTCCTCGCTTTTCTCGACCACTCCAATGTTTAAACGAATGACACCAGATCATTTGTCAGTGTTATGAATTTAACTGTCACGTGATTAGAAGTTTTAACGCAGTTTGACATCACTACTAGTGAAATATCTGCTTACTGTCAAGCGGAAATAAAACTGACAAGGCCATCAGCTTTGAGGGTTTCGTGACAGGAAGAACACTGGCAGTGATCATCTGGGTTATGACACTGTGTAATATAATAGTCAGCCGCAGTTCGAAGGAAGGTGATGCTCCTCTCTTTGAGGTAAAAGTAGCAGTTCGGAGGAAGTTGCTGGTTCATTTTCAGGATAAAAGTATCATTTCACCATGAAGGTGGAGGTATCAGAGAAATGTTACCAATTATAAGTTTGCACCATGTTAAAAATCAGCAGACCGGAATCGAAAAAGATAAGGATAGGAGCATGTTAGCTGCTAGAACGTTCTGTGACATATGAAGATCTGTAGCTCTGCTACTGTCTCTTAATCAAGAGAATTCAGTTGTCCTGCAAGAGTGGGTATAGTCTCTTAACACTAACGACGACACTTTTGGGCAAACATATACAACCTGTCAAAAGCATAAGTCTCTATCACTGCATGACCTTCTTTCGTCTGGTCGCGATTTTTTAGGTTTTCCTTTGTAAAAAGCCAAATTTCAAAATTATGCACAGATCTAACAACACAGAGCACTACAGAAAATAACTGTATTATCTCACACGCACAAAACACGACTGCACTTCAGCCCAATTATTTTTAACTGGAATACATCGGTTACTGTTCAAAAACAAGGGACATTCGGTTTTACCCAACGCAAATAACTGCCAAGGTCAACTGAAATCTCCTCTGTCATTATTAGTAGATTCATTGTCAGGTTTCACTATGCTTAATACATATGACAAGTTTTGCGTTCGATCAACTCTCGTCTTCAGGTAACTGGTTCTCGTGGTACAGAATGAGTAATTAATTAATTGATTATTTAACTCAGTGCAGTAGAGTCCTCATTGAGAAGCTAACAGTTTCTCAAACATTCTAGAAATTCTCCACGTGTTATGGAAACCGAAGGTTCATTACCGTGCTCAAAAGAGCCCGTAATTTGTCCATATCTCTTCTTCTTCTTCTTCTATGGCTCGACAGCCCTTGGGGGCCTAGGCCTCGTCATTTTACGAGGCTTCATGATCACACACATTAGACACACCACGTTCGGTAGGACTACTCTGGACGAGGGACCAGCTCGTCGCAGAGACCTCTACCTGACAACACACAACACTCACAAGAGACAGTCATCTATGCCCTAGGCGGGATTCGAACCCACGATCCTAGTAAGCGAGCGGCCGCAGACCGCACGGCCACTGGGATCGGCAAATTTGTCCATATCCTGAGCCAGAAATATCCAGCCCATGCACACACACACACACACACACACACACACAACGTACTTATTTAATATACCTTTTCATTTCTCTCCGAGAATGACACATGCTCCGCCCACATCTTCCGTGATTTCATCATGCTCATGATATTTACTGCAAGTACTAATCACAGAAGTACTCAATACGCAAACTTTCGCCTTCCTTTCGTAATGTCCCCCCTCATAGGTACAAATATTTTCCTCCGGACACTGTTTTCAAAACACCCTCAATCTGCTTGACAACATCTATTCACATTGCCATGGTACATTAAATGCTTTTGTCTGTCGTATTTAAATTATATATTTTTTTCCTACATATTTCCATCGTCAGGCAGCTCATTTGGTAACACAAAAAATCTAATTAACGAAAGTTTTAATTGTATTCTATATGTCACAAAAATAATAATTAATACATGATGAATTTAAGAAATAACGTTAAAAACTTCAAAATGAAATGAGAAGATTTGACAACAGTAATAGCAAAGTTTTTTACGTAATGCGTATTCGGGCACACAATATTGCCTCATTCACTGCGTAGTCTGTCTTGCGACACGTTCATAGCCTTTCCACAGCTAGTTTCCCAGAGAAGGCGATCTCGTGCTTCATCTTCAAAATTCCATTATCTTCTCTTTTCCTCAGGGTCATCCAATAGCTGCTTAATTCTTCTTCCTCGTCCTCCCGCCCTTTCTATCTTTCTTTCTACATTTAATTCAATAACGTGTTTTAGAAGACAGTTGCTACGCACGAAGTGACAAACCCAGTTAGCCTCAATTCCTTTCATTGTATGTAAAATGTTCCTCTCTTCCTTTGCTGTATCTAATACTTCATCTTTCACACCATCAGTCCAACTGATCTCAATCCTTCAACATTATCTACGGTGTCTTAATTATTCAGTTACCATGTGGGGTATGTTTTGGCTTACATTACGTATTGTACTAAATTATAATATCTCCAACTGTAATGTTATGAACTGCTTTAAAATACACTCAGCCTTTCTTAATGCAGAGATTAAGTCTTACACTCTTACAAGACAACAATTGAAATTTTACTCTTGAATTTTTTAATTTTACGTTTTTAGACAGCAGACGAAAACACAGAAGATTCTGAACTGGGAAGCAGTCAACCTTTCACCGAGTTTCTTTCATCTAATCTACAGGCATTCACATTCAGTTCTTAAGTACAGCCAACCGCAGATGCTGGACATTACCCGAAGTAACAAAAATACTAATGAGAGTCATTACTAATTTGTACGTGAATAAAAAATAATTGAAAATTTTCCGTACGTTTCCTCATAAATGCCCGATTTCCTAATAAAGATTAATTACCCTATGCGCAATTTTGAGTTTTACACAGTGCTTAATCATAGATAGGTCTATTCCTATGTACAGTCCGTCATGACTACGTTACAAAAAATTACGTTCATACGTTGTTAATTTGATGCGACGGATATGTTAGCGCAACCTGGCGTTTGTTATCGGCAGCCTTTCATCCTGTAAGTTCTGGCAGGTTTCTATAAAGTCTATAAAGATTTTTCGGAATGCTTTCTTCCCTCACCCCCCCCCACCACCCCCAAATTGCCCTACAGTAAACAAGGAGTGGGTTTGCATGTCGTATTCTTAACTATCAGTCTACGTGGGGGTCCGTTAGGAATTAGCAAGCTGGGTACAGAAATGATGGGTCATTTAAACAATCATCAGAAAACTATTATTGAAATTCGTGCTGCACCACAAAAGCTGCATTGTTAACTGCGATGCTCTGTATAATCTCAGTTGTAGCTAATAAACATTTATACCCCCAATATACTTGTTCCCTAAAGAGTCTAAAATCTTCGAATCCACTTTACATTATAGGTCTTGTGCATCTTTCTGGACACTGCCCTCTGACATTTGCGACTACGCTCAGTTTAAAACGTGTGGCTACTTAATGCCATTAAAGTACCAAATTATATGGCTTACCTTATAAATTCCGCCAGTATTTCTCCTTCAGCACAAATCTCATGTTATTCTCCGAAGTGACGTCATTGTATTTCCTAGAGTTTTACCCTGTAAATGCATAAATATTGTGAAAATATTATTTGAGAATACTTTTTTCACAGAAAATTGTTATTGTATTAAAAATGCATTCACATAATTAATTATTTCGTCACATTTGTTATTTAGAAAGGGAAACAAGGAAATAAAATAGTAAGAGAGAAAGGAAGGCAAATTGAGGAAAAAGAAGAAAAGAAAGAAGAAAGTAAGAGAGATAAATAAATATATAAATACATATTTACTAAAGTACAAGTCGTCACATTCCAGAATAACATAATTTAGGCTGGATATTACCACTGAATCGCCGTCAAAGCATGAAATATTCTTAAACTACACTGTATTACAAGTCATATATATATATATATATATATATATATAATGCTCAATTCAGCATCAAATATTTCTCCACAAATCCTCCTGCTTTAATACTGTCATACTCATGTACTGTTTGCCGAGGTTACAAATACGATTCTGAGCAAAGCATTATGTATAACCACTACACAGGTTCTGAATGAAAAACACTAACAAATTGATAAATTTTGAAATTGTTGTATTTTTTAAACAGCCGCAAATAACCAGTATGTATGATGTACCTTTAACCTATTTACATTTTCCAACAAACAGTTGATTCATGCGGCTCATATTGGTCTGAGTCTGTGGTAGATAGACTATAGGCCCTACACGACGTTTCGACAGGACAGGAAACGCAAGGAACATTGTTCATATCTTGACAAATGGCCGACAAATCATAAGACTCAAAATGACGAAGTGTGGCACTAGGTTACCGGCCGGTCGTCTGCTAGTCGGAATTCCCTTTCAGGCAGGGACACAGATTTTTCTCTTCATCAAATCGTCCGGACTGTCTCTAGGGGTCATCCAGCCTCCTGTCCAACGGTTACCAAGGTATATTTCCCCTGCCATTGAAATGGCGGCGTCGTGAAACTGACAAATTACCTCCTCCCAGTATCGAAGTCAAGAATGCGTGGAACAGTAACTCCACTCTTAAATATGTCTTTAGGTAACAGTACTTAATAAAACAAGGAAACTCTTTACTTTTATTTTCGTTCATAAATTTAAAAATCTCAGAAATCATTCCATGCTGCCCGCAAGTGAAATTCACCAAACCCGATGACTCTTCCTTTTTTCTTAATTGCAAAGAGTCTACTTAGCGTGTAGGGTGGAAGACGTCTTCCACCCTACACACTACTACAGCAACAACCAACCAGCACAGGTATGTCACTCATAATAAACATAATACGTCTATTAAAACGTATTTACACTTAACTTTTTAATTAGGAGTGATATAATTAACTAACTAGATTTATCTCTCGATAGACGGTACAACGCCATGCCAAAGCCAAGATAATGCACCCACAACCATCGCATACAAGAACAAGACATTAGTCGGCATAGATAAAAGAACGTACGTGCTTCACCGAAACACGCAACACAACAGTGCTTTAAAAAGTCAGTGTTTTATTATACAGTGATCACAACAAGTGATATACAGTGCCCATTGGATGTGTCTCCGATAGAACGACGTGAACTTTATTGTTTTAACGGTTTTTTATACAACACCCACACATCTTATCATTAACCTATTGAACGTGATTACGTTGTGAACGCTAGTTGCCCCTGATGATGGCCAGTTAGCTGGCCGAAACATATGTAGGGCTTGGTTTTTTAAAACTATTAATGTTTTAATAGTAAGTGCATGTGTTGATATAGTGTTTACTAGTGTTAATAAACATGCACGGCGAAAATAATATTAAGGGTAAAATATAAATTTAAGAAAAAAACATAGCTATATAGAATTTGGAAAATGTTAGAGGTAAAATATATACAGTAACGTGTGCATCCAAACATCTTCTCTCCTAGTTAAATTGTTAGTTGTTAAATCCTTACGGTGCCACGATGCATATTCCATGGACGAACACTCTACACTAATCTCAATTTATATTTTACTAATTTTTACATTATATTCACCGTGCATTTTGAATGTGTTGGTTAAAATAAAAGCTATTATATTTTACTGTTTAGCAAGGACAATGTTATATTTTAACTGTATATGACCTTTGTGTAACATGCATTCCCTGAAGATGGTCATGTGTAATGGCCGAAACATGTAGGAGTAACCTTTATATATGAACGAGTGCAATAATTTGGAAATGAATTCACCTGTACAGAAATATATTTTCATATCTTCGTGTCTTCGTCTTAAGCTAATGGAGAGTACGATTTAAGGGGGTTATTGTAGGTAAGTAAAGACAGACGATATGCCTGTTGTAGAGGGAATAAATACAGATGTGGAGAGGAAGTGTTGGTTTTCGGTTGGGTGAGCACAACAGCTGAAGAATTTCCTCAGCACCGCCTTAAGGTGTCCAACGTAAGCTAAACCCCAAACACATACTTAGCAACAGAATATGCAGAACAATTTAAAGAGAGGGTGGGAAGAAGGAGGGAACCAACATGTGGAAGAGTTCATCCAACCACAAGAAGAGGACCTGACAAGAACACCAATTACCATAGCCATGGGCACAGTAGGCCGACCCAAGAGCGAAACTCAAATATGGTGGTTTTGATACAAGAAGCTATGGAGGGGAGACTGCTGTCATTCTTAGATGTTAACCAAGTGGTAAAAGAAACTGCTTTTTATAGAACACTTCAACGCCAGGTGGGTAGGAAATAAACTTTCAAATTCTACCCCATTATGTGCACAAAATATCGCTCATTTTTACACACGGATCATATTAGACACGCGAAAGACTTCACTGTAATTTTATTGCGCAGGAAATTTTCCCTATCTTCTTCTTCTATGTCATTACGGACCTTTGAGTTTGACCTTAGCCTCCCTTGTGATTCTTGTCCATTCTAGTCTATCTTGCTCTTTGCACATCCATCTCTTAATTCCTAATGTTCTTATATCAGTTTGGACGTCATCAAACCATCTTAATTTAGGTCTATCAATTTTCCGCTTTTTATCCAGTTTGGCATTCAAAATCTTCTTTGGTAATCTAAAATCCTCCATTCGAACCACATGGCCCAGCCACTCCAATCTTCTAGTTTTAATATCTGATATAATATTAGTGTCCTTAAATTTTCCCTACACGATAATAAAAATCTACCCCTTCTTTCCATTTTCTTTAAGTTTGTATGCATTCTAAGGCATTAAATATGACTGCCGTGCGTGTTCAATAATTTGTGTGCTCTATTTAACAGATTTTAGACGACAGGAAAAATTAACACGCCTAAAGAAAATTCAGTATTCTCAAATTTCAGTTGCAGCACACCATTGACAAGTTAATCTATTTGTATTACACAAAAACTTGTTGTAAAATCTGCACTTCGAAAATTGTGACCAGCAGCGGGTAGGCCTAACTCAAATAATCATGAAATGCCATCATTAAGGAGCACGAACGTGAGTTCATATTAAACTTAATTTAATATTAATTGTAAAAACGGTAAAGTAATCCCTTTACTGGCCTGGACAGGCCCTGAGGTTTCCAGGAGGTTGAGGCTCCCATATTTCAAAACAATCGGCACATGAAGGTGGTAAGTTTGTCAGCCTTAGGCACCGGCAGCCTTTACCCCTCAGGAATATTTCCTGGTACTCATTTCTGTTAGCGGCTGAGTCGACCCCAGGGCCATAGTGCGACCGGAAGGATTATGTAAATAAAAAATTCCAATGACACCATCGGGGATCGAACCCGCGACCTTCTGGCTTGTAGCGCAGTGCCTTAACCATCTGCACCACCGCATACCCCAGTATTAAATGTAACAAATTTTAAACTAACATAATTTATTATTACGTTGTGGAAAAAAAGGTAATGAATCCCTACTTCATGCCACATTCATACAGACCCACCCACTGGCCGCATGACACTTGAAAATATTGTGAAACATACTGTAGTCTTATTTTATCTAATTGATCGTGGCAAGAAACTTGTTTCACAACTGTCACCAAATTATATCAAATAAGGGAAATTCGACTGCTTGACCCTTGAAGATGGGACCGAGAAGTTGTCCCGAAACTTTGGGTACTACGTATAAATCTACGCTACGTACCATCCCAGAAGAGCGAAGCTCTCAAGAGGGTTTTCGACGGTAAAAAAATGGATTAAATATATTCTTCTCAAAACGAAATATTTCTGTATTAGTATTACGGCTTACTGGGTCTCTCATGCCATGTAGTGTGGTCTATTGTTTCCAGTATTTCGGAGGAACCCATGTACTAGTCTACATGGCATCTCATCTCAGAAGACTTGTCGTCTTCTAATATACACAAACTCTGAAAATATTTAATGTTCCATTAATTTGAATGAACTCATGTTAATAAATTATAGTCAATTTATTAAACCAAATAAATTCACACAACTATTCACATACATATATTACACATATTGCTCCGACATGTTTCGGCTTTCAAAACATGTCTGAGCAATATATGTGAATAGCTGTGTGTATTTAGTTGGTTTAATAAATTGACTATAATTCATCAGAACAATGCACGGAACGAAGAATATTAAAATCATATTAATAATTTTAAGAAAGTCATCTCTTGCCTAATATTCAGCTGACTAATCAACTATCCCCATAACCTTTCTTTGCCTGGTGCAGCTTTTCCAGCTCCACCTGTTGCCCTTAGGGAATGCGATGTATTCTTTCTCATTTTTGTAACAGCAAGTTTGATCTGCGAGTAGATCACCACATGGAATTGATTCTTTGACCACATAAAGAGACAGTCCCCTTAATGCCTAGCCTGAGGCCAGTAAACTGCTCACATGGCGCTGCAAAGCGGAAGAAATGCAACAACTCGAGACAGGTAAACAAAATAAAGTATATTTTTATAATACCTGAGATGCTAGAAGGGAAGAAACCGCATAATGTGCCATGTTCTTGTATCCCATTATATTGTTTGCTTCGGTTTGCTTCTGATACGTAGGTTTCTAATTGATCAATAGACAAACCCTTAAGCCATAGTGATTTATTTAGCTTTCGGTTAACTGTGTTTATTTTATTCCCCTTTGAGAAACCCTTCTTCAGTAGGACAGGACGCAATGTGGACATACAAATGGTACGTACCCTGAGGATGTTTGTGTGTGTGAGATGCCTAAACGGGGAAGGAATAGTGTGCATGAAAATACTTGATACTGGATCAGAGAGGGTTACTGTAGCGGTAAAATTACTCGCTAAAATATCTGTTTTGAATGCCGACATGGTCATCAGCTAGCTTTACAGAGGTTGTCATAGTTTTAAACATGCTCACCAGAAATATGCCTGGATATCATCTCGAATAGATCAATACAGCTTCCTTCCAAATCCTTTGCAATTCATCATTCATATATCCCCCACCTTTCGGGGCTATATATTTTGTGTTTCTCACAACGAAGTAAAAAAGACACACGACAATGCCTGAGACAGAAACAATTCGCTTTAGGTGAATAAAAACTATTTTTATTAGTGTGTTCAGGAATGTGGCTCCTGCAGTTCACTGGACAGGACCTCCAGTTTCGACAGAAGCTGTTGTGTGTTTCTTCACGCTAGGATACTTCCTATTATAGTTTTATCGCGAGCAAAAAACTTGCCATTTGACAGGTCCCTTGGCAATTTACAAGCCCTTTTCCAATCTAAAAAATTACATCTCTAAAATTTATAGTTTTCAACCTTGTCATTACTCTTCTTGATCTTAGAACAGCAACTTTACTGCATACTCCACAAATTTTCTGTCATCTCGAATCTGGACAAGTCCACGAGTCTAAAATGTCCATATTCTGTATCAAATTACCACTTCGTGTTTCTAATTCCAGATTCTTTATCAGACTGTATTCTTATGGACTGCGAATGTCACTGTGTCGTCTTCTAGGTGGTCCGGCGTCTTGGAAGAATATGCCGCCTCCAGCTTCAAGGTCTAATTGACAAATGCGAAGATGCATTTGGGTTATATCGTCAACATGCAGCCAAGTTGACCCACATCATAGCCATCCGCCTGCATATCCTAAGAGTATCTTCACTTAACTTACACATTTATACCCTGAAACTGAAGCAAGCCTCTGAAACATCGGTATCCTCCCATAAGGATAAGGCTTGTCCTTGTCCACAAAATATAGGCATATAGGGGGACTTGAGGTATAGCTCCACTTATTCTTAACCTCGGCCTTGGATGTGTACACAATGTCAAAGCGCAGAAGAACACTGGACTGTTTCTTTATCAGTTTTCGCCCAAACTCTACAGTTTTAGAATTCACTCACAAAGAAATAATAGCACACCTGTACAGGGAATTGAACTGAGCACTCGAGAGATGTTTCATATTCCAAACGGTGGGAAGTCCTCGTAGAGCACAGGTGGCAAGACCTTTTGACTCAGTGATCTACTGTAAAGACAGAAAATCTTTCGCCATCTAACATAGTATATAATGTATTAATATTAGGTCAACTAGGCAAAGAAATGTAAATTTCTTTTTTGATGAAGGGCCCTCGCACCACAGCCTTAAGGCTTTTTGTGCAACCCCAATGAAGATGATAAAGATGAGCAGTTTTTTTACCAAGTTTTACAATTAATGGAGCACCAGTGGAATGAAATTGACAGGGAAAAACCGACAACTCGGAGAAAAACCTGTCCCAGTGCCACTTTGTCCACCACAAATCTCACATGGACTTGACCTGGGACCGAACCCCGGGCCTCCGTGGTGAGAGGCCGGCGACTAACCGCCTGAGCCATAGCACGGCCTAATGTAAAATGTTACAATAACATTAAGCATATAAAAGTACGACTGTTTCATTTACTAAAAATTGATCTTTTCAAACCAAAATAATGTACCGTAATTAAAAGCTGTTTTTCATTGACCTTCCTATTGCGAATTGATGCATGACACCGCATATCTTGCGGTAACTCACTGAAAGAGGGTTCATAATCACTTAGGCACAAGTGAAGGCATTATTTTAAACGTTCATCGGTCAGGCGGCTTCGGTAATAATGATTTAATTATCTTCATATGGGAGAAGGCTTCTTCCAAAAATGCTGGTTAATGAAGAGCTATTGATCGTACTGAGACGGCAAATAAATTTTGATAGAGATCAAAAAGGGCAGCGACCGACCATGTTAACAACAGGCCGCAATTGACTGTTTGGCCACGTCTGCTCTTATCGAAACACGCAATGACTTTTCCGGATGTAAAACACAACAGCATCTACTTTTCTGTATTTCAGTCAATTCCAGCTGTAAATATATCTAGAGTAGCAGCTTATGCTTCTTACATTCCCCCCGCCCTACCCAATCTTATGTTCTAGGTTTGTGGTCTTCACCTCTGTTGACTTGTGTTGTTTAAAAGGGTTTCTATTTTCCCTCCTTTCCGTAAACATTCTCAGCTTTCATTCCGCAATCGCTTAGTTGTTTGTAGTGCCAAATTTTGTTTGCTCGTTTTGATGAGTTAAAACTCCACTCAACTTCGTTATCAGAACCTTGTTCTAGGAACTACAATGTTTCCCCAGACACCAACTCCTTTCTTCCTTCTTGATACTACTTACTGCTTGCGAAGCCTCGGAAATGAAGACTGCCTGAATGTAGACCGCGAACTACGGCAGTACTAATCGCTGTAGAGAAAAGAGAAAAAGGTAAAAGACAACGCATAACAAAGAATGAAACACTGACATCAGACTCGCAAGCGTAACATGGCTAAACACCCAGACACAGAATTTTCTTTCAGGTGTTTTCCAAAGTTAACTGAAAATACTTCATTCAACTAAATATTGCAACTACAAGTTTTGAAACTGGGACTATAACTAGGTCAGTAGATCAGAGTCCTTCTTGAGAAGCTGACAGATTCTCATCTAGGCAATAAATGCTTCGCAATGTAGAGAAGTTGAAGGTTCATCACCATGCTCACATCAGCACGCTATTTTTCCCTATACTAAAACAAACAAACCCATTCCACGACCTCTACGGTCCATTTACACATTATTTTCCCTTTTATGCCTATGTCTTCCCAGCGATCTCTTTCTTTCAAGTTTTTCAGCCTAACATTATTACGTATGTCTCTTTTCACCTAAGTATGCCACATTCTCCTTGATTTGAAATTACGTATCAGTGACTGGAATTAATAGTTAAAACTTCAGATGTTAAAGTGTAACAGAGTGTCTTAGGTTGTCCAATCCGTGAAATTTTTAGATCAAAGTATTCAATTTATTATACTAACCAAATGCACATTATTAGTTACATATGAGTGTTAAACACGTAGCTCCGACATGTTTCGGTATAAGCGTACCATCTTCAGGGAGCACAATATGCCAGGTTTTAAACCAATTGTCAGTGATAAGCTATTATTTACAAGGTTCTACAGTCTGTAGTAGCCTACAACTATGGAATGGCGTTCAGTGGCCTTTTGAGGTCATTCAGGGGCATAAAGTTATGCTGGGAACAGTCATCAAATATCATAACACGTTTAGATAAATAGTAAACTGTCTTCTCTATTGGACAAGCTTCTTTTATGACTGTCAGAATATGTTTGCCCTGAGAGACAGTTATGTGCTGCTGGACATCTCATTATATGTCAGACAAATGCTGACAAAAAATGGGACTAAACGAAACTGATACATGTTATTGTTGCCTTTGTGTATGTTTATCAGAAAAATGTAATCTAAAATAAATGAATCGCTTGGTGTCACACACTGTGGCAATCGGGAGATACAGCAAGAAGACACAAGCGCGCATTAAGAAGAAGAAGGTTTTCTTCTTCCAATAATCTCTTTTATAATATTTGCAGCATTTAAGTAATTTTGTTTAAATCTAAAAGTTAATAGAATTTTTAACTCTTCTAAATGTCATTTCATTTAAGATTTAAAAGCGTGGAACTTAAATTTAATTAGCAATGTCAGGTTTGTGATTCTCATGGCGGTAACTGTGAAGACAGCTGTCTTCTGGATGATGTCGAATTACACTGCGTCATATTCCAGAAGACAGCTGTCTTCACAAATTCCGATGTCCTTAATTTAATTTCATCAAATTTTTTATTTGTCCATCTAACTTATACACTACAACACGGGTTAAAATTGTACACGAAGCGTCTTCAAGTGCCTACACGATCCATTTTGTGATTCAGCCAATTTTTTTTGCTTTCCGAGTCATCGCGTTGTAACCTTTCCAGCAATGATGACAGAAATATTCGTCATAGCCTGTAAGGAATTTAAGTAAACGTGGCATCCCTAAGACGGGAAACTTTTTTTTCCATTCAAAGAGTAACATTGCTTTCAAGTTATATATTTGCATGTAATATCCAATTCTTCACAACATCAACATACATCAGCAACCTGCTTCTTTTTAACATTCTTGTAAATAAAAAAATATAACCATCAACTCATATCTAAGAAATAAATATTCATTTGCAAGGTAAATCTGTCTCCATGCTTATTTAATCTTCACGTATTGACGTGCGGGGGAGTGCAGTGATTTACTATATCTCTGCTCTAGATAGAGGTAAGTGTTTAGTTTCTAGACCCTTTCACTTTACGCCCCAGGAAAGGGCCCGCATTACCCACTGGATGGAAATCTGGTGGACCTGCAGAGCTGGTTCGAACAGTGTAGACAATAAAATAATTTCTTGCCTCTGCAGGTCACCAGAACCTATTCTTTGGTCGTTCTTCCCGCTACACAGCCACTGAACTGAATGAATACACTTCACATCGTACAAGCAAAGATACGAGGAGACGTAATCGAAAAACGCCCCACCCCCCTTAGAAATATGAACCGAAATATCAATGACGTGTTGCAAAATTAAGAAAATGAAATATAACGTGATCAGTTATCAATGTCATAAATTCTGCATACGAATTGGTCCTCTAGGAAGTCAGGGATAATTGCAACAGCTCCCACAGGACACAGAAAACACTGTGACCCCTTTTCTCACAGTGACGAAGGGAATTGTAGATACACCTAGCGATATATCGAGAGGGATTACTGCGCTGCCTAGTTTCCTCTCCAAAGGCCGTCACTCTACATTACAAAAACACTCTGGCAATTTGCTTTATAAATTTACACCACAATTAATTCGAATATTGTCCATTGTTTGAGGCATATTTCATACAGAATTCTCAATGTTTTTATATAAGAGTCCCACGTTCTGTAAAGTGTCACTGTACTGACGGAAGGTGGTAAGGGTTTTGTTTCGGAGAGTGCTGGCGAAGCTATTATCGGACTCTAAATCCTTTTTATGGAGTTTTTTTCATAATAATGAAATGGTTAATTCTTCCATCGCAACCACTCTCACTAATTACAAATAAAGTACTTTAATATTTGAATTTCACTGTCTCCTGAGAGGACTCTGCTTTGTGCTGTAGGCGTACTCAATTATTTTAAATATCGTGGACGGAATATTTGACGTCATAACTTCCGATTTAACCAAAATTATTTAGTTTTCCTAAGACGTAAATTTCATACTTCTCAGAAGTAAAAGCTCACGCGTAAATTTACGTACAGCTCTACATACTATAAACCTCAGCAATTATAAATGGACAATTTTATTGCCTCGCCAAGTGTAATTTTGTTTCGCAGTGACACAGTACAAAAGCTGAATCATCCCCAACTGCACCAACAGAAAAAGAAATGTAAATTAGGTTTTATCTGTAAGAGAACCGCGATTTTGTTGCACGCCTGGGAGCTACAGAGATCAAATCTTATAAATGTGTGTCAGTTGATCAATGTAGTAAAAACTTTAATCGAAGTAGCAAGTCAGTTTATGGGCAGTTGGAAGTGGTGTGGCTATTCAAGTTGCAGCTGGAAGTGTGTGTGACTATTCAAGTTGCAGCTGGAAGTGTGTGTGACTATTCAAGTTGCAGCTGGAAGTGTGTGTGACTATCAAAGTTGCAGCTGGAAGTGTGTGTGACTATTCAAGTTGCAGCTGGAAGTGTGTGTGTGACTATTCAAGTTGCTATGTGTTCGCGCTGTATTACCAAGCTGCATGAGAAACAAAGAGAAGGAACAATATCCAGATACAAAAATGAGCACAGAATGAAACACAGGTACTACCAGAAAAAAATATTGTTATTTCTGGATAAAAAGGGAGGAAAATAATAACAAAGAAACAGGATTCAATTCTAGGTACTTACTAATAGTATCTTATATTTAGAAGTAGGCCTACTCATGTTTGGACTTGAACCATCATCTAGTGACGCAAAAATCACTAAGTATTATCACGATGATTTCGAAAATAAATGTTTCTGTTCCCAGTTAAAAGGATTGGAAAGGCACTTCTTATTTGGACCCGTAAGCAAAAGCCACTTTCAATTTGCAGACGTTTGAAACATTATACCATGGGCCTCCAAACTTTTTTTGGGAGAAGACCACAACCGTCATTTTAGGCTAGTCGAAGGAGCGTATTGTAAAAATCACAAGTGGAATACCTATTCTCCTAAATTATTGCGCAATTTTACAATATATATATATATAATTTAAGATCGATCAGCAAGTGTCCATGGATCAGAGTGTTAAATTACGACTGGACCAAGACGAGACAAGAAGTGTGAATATTGGAAGAGGAGTTAGACAAGGATACTGTTTGTCGCCGATTCTATTCAACATGCACAGCGAATAACTTTTCAAGAAAGCTCTTGAAGGGTTTGGAAGCTTCGAAATAGAACTACAAGTAGTCTGCAATGTGGAATATGCAGATGACCTTGTGCTACTGGCTAAGGAAGAAACGGTGCTACAGGGCATTATTGCTAAACTAATTGAAATTGGAAGATATTATGGGACGGAAATGAATGTGGAAAAAAAGAGGGTAACGAGAATCTTTAAGTAACCATCCCCAATACAGATTATGATAGATTAAAAACAACCGGAGAGTGTGGAATATTTCAACTATTTGGGCAGCATGGTAACAAATGACGCCAGGTGTACATGTGAAATTAAAACTAGGATTGCCATGGCAAAAGCAGCATTCAATAAGAACAATCTTTTCACCAGCAAATTGGACTTAAATTTAAGGAAGAAATTAGTAAAGTGCTACCTTTGGAGCATAGCTTTGGACACTTCGGAAAGTAGGTCAGAAATACCTTAAAAGTTTTAAAATGTGGTGCTGGAGAAGGATGGAGAAGATCAGTTGGACCGATCGCTTGAGAAATGAAGAAGCATTACACAGAGTTAAGGAAGAGAGGAATATCCTACATACAATAAAGAGAATAAAGGCTAACTGGATTGGTCACAGCTTGCGTAGGAACTGCCTTATAAAAGACGTAACTGAAGGAAAGATAGGAGGAGGAATAGAAGAGACGGGAAGACGAGGAAGAAGAAGGAAACAGCTACTGGATGACCTTAAGGAAAAGAGGGGAGACTGTAGACTGAAAGAGGAAGCACTAGATCGCACTCTGTGGAGAACTCGCTGTCGTAAGACAGACTACGGATAATGATACATAATTTACAAATGTGGCCGCACACCTTGCGGGCCGCAACAGACCCATGCATTATACGATGGGTAAAGTGCAGAAGATAAGCTCACCTACAAAATCTACAGCTCTGAGGGCGTAGGAATGAACGAGTTGACTTTGTGTTGTGAAATGGGCACTTCGTTGAAGGCGGGGCCCGGTGATGGTTACGCCGGATTCTGGAGTTCGGCAAAAGATGATTCAGTGAGAGGTACTGAGACAAAGAGCCGTTCTGCACGTATGTAATAAATGGGGCCACGTTGTATGCGTAGGTACCCACACAAGGTAAACTGGTGTAGCTCTGTATACTATAGCAATACTACGTACGTTATTTATAAAATTCCGAATAAATGCGCTTAAAATTAAAAAAAATATAAAGTGTTATCTCTTGTTATACTCTCGTACATATTTCGGCTTAAATAAGACATCTTCAGTGTGAACAAAGTACAAAGGAAAAAAATTCTTCCTGAAGATGGTCTGTTTAAGCCGAAACATGTAGGAGAGCGCATACTATGATAGACTACAATATACGTTTTTTAAATTTTAACCTATTTAGTTGGAATTATATGAATAACCTATTTAATGCACGGGATTTTAAATTGCGAGACAGTGTACAGCCTGTATAGGAACTTCCTAGCTGTAATAAACCTTTATTTCTGCAGGAATTTAACACGCCTACATCGTTTGGAAAAGTGTTGTTTTCATATATTTAGAAACGACACGAGCTAATCAAAATTTTGTGAATGGAGACATTATGATAAAATTAAATTGTTTGAACGCCTCTTACTGTTCGGTACAGAATCTTCTGTATTCCCTTTTTGCCATCTCAAAGAAAAGTAAATAAATAAAGAAAGTTTAAAATAAAAAGAACTGTAATTTTGTCTGTTGTTTTGTGTGGATGTAAAGTTGATCTCTCGCATTAAGGGAAAAGAAAAGGTTGGGGCTTTCCTAAATTGGGTGCCGAGGAAGATGCATGATCCTAAGAAAGTAAACCAACAGGAGGCTGAAGTGTCGTATAATGAGCAGTTTCGTGATTTACGCTACACTTTCATTATTAAATTCTAAAAGGTTCTGACGATGGTACGTAACATTGAAAACTAATGGGTTTTTGGACTTTGTCCATCATCCGGAAATCTAATATAACACGATAACACTGGAAGTGATTGAGGTTAGCTCTATCTAACGGACCCAACACAGTAGGTGTCTCCCTCCCCCTTCACCTGAGGACGTAAGCAGATCCAGCTTACGAAACGTCGTGTTATCGAGTTATTTTAGATTTCCGGACGATGGACAAAGTCCAAAAACCCATTAGTTCTCAACTTCCAATATTGTTAGGGCAATCAAATCAAGAAAGACGTGGCATGCATGGGGCAGATAGAATAAACGAAGTGGTTTGATGGGATACCTGAAGGAAAGAGACCACTTGGAAGACCTAGAGAAGGGTGGAATGATAATATTAAATGGACGTTACAGAAATAGGACAGGAGGACGTGACATGGAACTACGTGGCTCAGGTTGGTGTGAAAAAGGTAATAAAGCTTAACTTTCCACAAAATTCGGGAGATATCTTGACTAGCTTAGGAACTATTAGCTTCTCAAGAAGGACCCTGCTCTATGGCGTTAGTTCTACAGCAATTCACACGTATTATCCTATATAAGAACAATAAAATAGGCCTGTAATTTGTGTAACAAACGTGGAAGACTTTAGTTGAATATTCAATGGCTACTACACTAATTTGAAGTCTTCTGAAGTATGTATGATGTCGTGTCGATTTGTAATTAGTTATAGACGTCTTGGAGCAGCTTGATGAGTCAATCTGCAGGGTCATCCAATAGGCATGATGCATGGAAGAAACGGTCGCTAGTTGACATGGCGTCATATACCGGAAGCCTTTCTCCGTCAGCAACACTGCGAAAACCTCAAATCACGAAATTACAGTAATCTGAAACACAACTAAGAAACTACTTACGTCCAGTTCGACGTGACTATATATGAATATTAGTATCTCCTAGAATGTGAAGCAGTGAAGACTGGTAACTGATTATCGACGTTTTCGCAGCAACCTACCACTTCTTCAAAAAAATAAATCAATATATTTCCAAACACAACTAAATTGTATTTATTATATAGAACTACACGTTTCGACTTATCTCAGGTCATCCTCAGTTTCACAGTTGGTTTTTAAAACATACTAAGGAAGAAATATGGGGCAAGCGGTGGCGCAGTTGGTTGAGGCATTGCGCTACAAGGCGGAACGTCGCGGTTTCGATTCCCGATGGTGTCATTGGAATTTTTCATTGACATAATCGTTTCGGTCGCACTATGGCCCTGGGATCGACTCAGCCTCCAACAGAAATGAGTGCCAGGAATCTTTCCTGGGGGGTAAAGGCGGCCGGTGAGTAGGGCTGACAACCTTGCCACTTTCATGTGCCGATTGTCTAGAAATCTGGGAGCCTCAACCTCCTGGAACCCTAAAGGCCTGTCCAGGCCTGTAATGGGATTACTTTACCTAAGGAAGAAATATATATTACGTTTTGAAAACCAACTGTGACCGTGAGGATGACCTGACATAGGTAGAAACTGATTTATTTTTGTACTATTAACAACACAAGGGGATGACATTCTTTACAACTACCACTTCTGTTTACCCTCTCCGTTCTATCCTGAAAATGGAAACAGTATGCTCGTAGAAACATCAGTCAATATTACCAGAATACACACTACAGAATATAGTCATCACACCTTCGCCAGAATCTCACATTTCGATTTAATAACAGGACGGTTAAAATGGACGTTTATTTCTGAACTGCTCGCTTCTGCAGCTGCGTGAAAATAATTAACACTTGTAAGTAATTGAGGGGAATTAAGAGTGAAGACCTGCAAGATACCAGATTTCACAAGACACCCTGGGGTAAAGAAGCAATGGAGACAGGCGAGGGGTAAGTCAAGGCTGGGAAAACAGAGAGGGATCGTCCAGCACCAGCCATAACAACTCAACTGACAAGAGGTAACAACATCAGGAACTTAATTACGGCGAGATTCGATTTACCACTCTCGTTGGCTGCCTCCACTGCTGCTGTGGACTCATGGTCTGACTAAAAGGGTGAATCTGTGGGTGTGGTGGAAAAAGAAAGATAAACCCGACGTGGGGAGGTGGGAGAGAGGACGTGACGATCAGTAAATGGAATTACGAATATAACAGATAAGTTGTAACTGTTGTTATTAAGGCTGACGTTTCTGGGTAAGTTTTCAGAACACGATATGTAATATGACATGAGATACCTAACAAATTAATGTAGCTCTACTTTTCATAAAAAGTCCTCATATATTACACCGACATCGTCCTGTTATGATAGTAGCAAAACCGAGAGACACTCTGAACCTTCAGCTGACACGGGAATTCATAACATGTGAATTCTGATATATCCCCTAGACGCTAATTATTAAATTTCCTATGACAGATTAGCTTTGGGGCAACTAAGAGTTTTCTCAACGGATGTCTGCTTCATTACAAATTTCGACACAAAATGGAGCTGGGAGTATGTGCAACAAATTTTGGTCCGTAACCTAAATTAATTTTATAGTAAAATGATACCATACTTATATGAAAATAAATAATACAGTTTTGAATTACTTTTCCTTCAAAGAGAACTAATTATTTATTCAATCATGCAGTGTCGCTCAATGCAGAATGCAGTGGAGAAATGATTTACACATACCATTTTTTATGCTTTCTGTTTGGTGTGTAGGGGGCTAGAAGGAGTGTGTGGCTCGGCGAAAACAGAGTAGTTTCCTAAAAAATTTTACTGTTTTGAACATTTTCATTTTTAATGCCTAAGTAGGAGGTATAGCTCAACGGTATTGCCTAAGACACGGAGTGAAAAGCCGGCAATTGAGGTTCCATTCTCGGCAGGAGTAGAATTTATTCTCTTTTGTGCTGAAACACTAAGAATCTACGCGTTTTGATACCCAGTAACTGTATTGGTTAAAATTCACACACTCCACAGCAAGTATTTACCTAAGTACTCCTAAATGGCCGTACCATGGCTCAGACGGTTAGTCGCCGGCCTTTCACCGCGGAGGCCCGGGTTCAATGCCGGGTCAGTCCATGTGGGATCTAGATGCCTCAACAAAAAGGCGGCCTAAGCTCGCGTTGGGCTCTTGCGTCACAGAAAAGAGATGCTAGTGTATTTCAGTAAACACTGTAGTCAACAAGTGTCACTCTCTGATGTGTTAAAATTAAAATTCCTACTTCATGTCCAACCAACAATACAACTTACATAAGTCACGAAGAATTAGAATAAAAAACGAACCAAAATTCTTATATATTATGGAACAAAAAAGTCTCAAAACAAAAAATGGAATGGACCATATATTTGATAATTTGTTGACGATAAAGTTTTAAAAAACTGCAAGCGTAAGGTGACCACACGTTATCCCATCGTAACTTTTGTGGGAATTACATAACTGCTTACGAATGTTCCACTATAAAGTAAGATTACATAATGATTAAGAACAGACATATTGCTCTTGACACATTACGCGTGCATCCAGCGATCTGCCTTGTGTTACATCCACGGCAATATCTACATATAATCCACTGAATTAAGCTAATAGGGATTCAGTGTTCTGTGAAGTGTTTCAGAGCGACGGATGGGAGACAGATAATTAGATCATGGGAGAGGCAGACGGGAAAGAGGGAGAGTTCAAAGTGGGGAGAGCACAACTTCTCAAATATAGCAATCGTTCTTCCTTCCATGAGTCAGAAGACCACAGCAACGGAAGTGATCTTATTATATTCTTACACTCCACTTGAGACGCTGGCTGCTGCTTCTTCGCAGCTAAGTCCGACAAATTCCCCAAACAGAACAAAGACTGCGTGAAGAAATGTGTTCCCGTAAGTCTTTCAAAATATTGACAAACTGCTAAAAGTAACCGCATAAATTAAAAGAAGACAAAGAAACGTAACACGGCTCGCGACGAATATGTCGCTTCTGAGCTGAAGGGTTTCCTTCAGGGGCGCACCCAAAGAGGGGGGGGGGGGGGTCTGTCGGGATGCAGACATCACAAATTGAAATTTAAAAAACACAAATTTTGTAGACACGATGATATCAAACGTTTTACGTGATTTACCCTTCAGCCAAAATCAGCCACTGAAATCGGCTGATGATTAGTACATTAGAATTTTGAAAAATAAAACAAAAAAACTTATAAAGTCTTAGATGAAATTTAAAAAAGCCAAAAAGATTAGACATTAACCAGGCGAGTGAGTCATGGAACATGTAATTATATTTGTATATATATATATATACATAAATGTAGCTGCAAACACTGTTATGTTACAGTTATCCTGATCACATGATTTTTATAACACAATTTTAAAGTAAAGTAAAATTCACCCTAGAACAGGCCATAAAGGCCCAGACGGGAAGTAGAAGTACAGCTCTACTCTTTCTGTAACCTCGGCGCTAGAAGGGGATGAGTGGTCAAAGCCACGCCCTGGCCGCTTAACCCGCGGGAAAGAGACCCGGTAACAATTTTACAGGAGGCTGGGTGGGCCCCAGAGCAACACAGTTTTTCAAATAAAATATAAATTATATATTAGCCTCGCGATCAGCAACCCCCCCCCCCCCCCCCCCCCCCCCCCCAGTGAAAAAGTCTGGGTATGCAGCCGTTCTTCTTTGCTTCTTCATGTAGCTTAGCTTTCATTACTCTTGTTTCGGGTAATTTAATTCGCCTAAGTTACGTTGTTGTCGCAGACGTATGACTTACTCTCATTAGGCCTAGGTCTATATGATATCTGTTTATTGTATACAAGGCGTCGGGTTTGCGTATGAGAACTACTTGGACTCTCTGCCTTATCAGAATCGTGTTAAGCTAAGAATTTCGCTTTGCAGAGGCGTGTGAGTCAATAAGGAATTAGTCTGAAACAAAGGCACAGAGCAATTGGCTGGTGCAGCCTCAGCACCAACCGTCCCTTTCCTACATTTCTTATGTTTTCCCATTCCCGTTTGCATTTTCCACCATGAAGATGAAGACAGAAGTTGTCTCCAAAATGTTATCTATCAGATTACATGGCATCACATCGCAGAAGACTGTAATCGTAATTTTAGTATTCATACATCTATACTTAGATATTCCAAGTTCATGTTTTCCTAATAGCAATTTGCACTGTTTTAGTGAAGTAATTTTCTTTCTTTGGGCTTTGTCGATCATCTTAATTTTAATAAGGTGTTACGTTTCGGAATTCGACTTTGCTTCCGAAACCTAGTAATCCGTTAAAATTAAGACGATAGACATTTCCAAAGAAAGAATACTACTTCACTAAGTCATATACCATCGTCAAAGCCCTATACAGTTAAATTTGCAAGGTGTGTTTGCTGCCTAACAGTTCCTGTGAGATACACTGTATGCTATTGTGGTGGCGACGTCATGCAATTGTGATAAAAGGAGGGTGATATCTGATTCTGTTGGCCAGAATTTTTCAATTCTAAAGAAAAATGATTTATTTCACTGTTTTTCTATTTTTAAAGTGGCTGTGCTAATTCTAGTTCTAAGTCATTGTTCTATAAATAGATTATAAAAATAAGTTCATGACTACAGGACTCAACAAATACATTGATTAAATATTTCATGATGCCACCCGACATGCGGCAGATATTTTAACGTCGAAGGTTATTATAGTACCGCACTTCTGCAACAGTGAAAACAACTGTCTTACTCTCTCAGTGAATACTGACGGCGGATGATGGCGAAGATTGGGGTGCGACAATAGAGGTACGTAAATAGGGGGAAGCTACCAAAGCCTTCAGCATTCACAGTCACACAGCTTCTTGCAGTTACCATCCGCCTTCAGCTCTCACACTCAGTCTCCTGCAGTTACCATCCGCTTCAGCTCTCACACTCAGTCTCCTGCAGTTACCATCCGCTTCAGCTCTCACACTCAGTCTCTTGCAGTTACCATCCGCCTTCAGCTCTCACACTCAGTCTCTTGCAGTTACCATCCGCTTCAGCTCTCACACTCAGTCTCCTGCAGTTACCATCCGCTTCAGCTCTCACACTCAGTCTCTTGCAGTTACCATCCGCCATCAGCTCTCACACTCAGTCTCTTGCATTTACCATCCGCCTTCAGCTCTCACACTCAGTCTCTTGCAGTTACCATCCGCCTTCAGCTCTTACACTCAGTCTCTTGCAGTTACCATTCGCCTTCAGCTCTCACACTCGGTCTCTTGCATTTACCATCCGCCTTCAGCTCTCACACTCAGTCTCTTGCAGTTACCATCCGCTTCAGCTCTCACACTCAGTCTCCTGCAGTTACCATCCGCTTCAGCTCTTACACTCAGTCTCTTGCAGTTACCATCCGCCTTCAGCTCTCACACTCAGTCTCTTGCATTTACCATCCGCCTTCAGCTCTCACACTCAGTCTCTTGCAGTTACCATCCGCCTTCAGCTCTTACACTCAGTCTCTTGCAGTTACCATTCGCCTTCAGCTCTCACACTCGGTCTCTTGCATTTACCATCCGCCTTCAGCTCTCACACTCAGTCTCTTGCAGTTACCATCCGCCTTCAGCTCTTACACTCAGTCTCTTGCAGTTACCATCCACCAACTCTCACACTCAGTCTCTTGCAGTTACCATCCGCCTTCAGCTCTCACACTCAGTCTCTTGCAGTTACCATTCGCCTTCAGCTCTCACACTCAGTCTCTTGCAGTTACCATCCGCCTTCAGCTCTCACATTCAGTCTCTTGCAGTTACCATCCTCCTTCAGCTCTCACACTCAGTCTCTTGCAGTTACCATCCGCTTCAGCTCTCACACTCAGTCTCTTGCAGTTACCATTCGCCTTTAGCTCTCACACTCAGTCTCTTGCAGTTACCATCCGCTTCAGCTCTCACACTCCGTCTCTTGCAGATACCATCCGCCTTCAGCTCTCACACTCAGTCTCTTGCAGTTACCATCCGCCTTCAGCTCTCACACTCAGTCTCTTGCAGTTACCATCCGCTTCAGCTCTCACACTCAAGTCTCTTGCAGTTACAATCCGCCTTCACCTCTCACACTCAGTCTCTTGCAGTTACCATCCGCCTTCAGCTCTCACAATCAGGCCATCTCTAACAGTTAATATTCTCTTCCAGTATTCACAGTTACTCAGACTGTCTCTTGTACTTAACATTCGCCTTCGGTATTAGAAACCAGACTCTTGCGGGCACCAACCGCCTACACTTGTGACACTCAGCCAGACAGTGTCTTGCAGGTACCCTCCGCATTTCGTACTCATCATCAGACAGGCAGTCTCCACTCATCATCCACTTTAAGCACTTAGAATCTGACGGTGCCTTTTAGTTACCTAAGCTTGTAGAGCCGGAGGAGGTTTAAACAGACAGTAAGCATATTCTCATTTTCACATGCGTGCTGCATCCATAACCCAATCAATCATAATATTTATGATTTAATGGAACAAGAACACCAATTTGACTCCATAAATTCTAAAGTCCAAGGTT
The DNA here is from genome assembly GCA_021186555.1 of Reticulitermes speratus. NCBI lineage: Eukaryota > Metazoa > Arthropoda > Insecta > Blattodea > Rhinotermitidae > Reticulitermes > Reticulitermes speratus. The sequence continues at coordinate 8,544,553 of JAJKFL010000039.1, read as the reverse complement.
CGTAAAGTCTGCTAACAATATATGTGTGATCCTTTAATGGGGTAAACTAGCGAAGGACACATTTGAAAATGTGCGCACTTCAGTTTCAACGTATTTTCTTTCGTAAACAAAACACAGTTACATTAAGGCGATCACTTTTCGATCTGTACTGTACGAATAAATTATTTATATGTGGTAATATTGTTCTTAACTCAAAACTTTTACTGCGGCAGTGTGCAGCTTCAAACTTGTGTCCGACAAATTTAGCGGACAGAATCTGTACTTTACAAAAATGAAACATAAACCAATAAAGCATCCGTAGGATTAGAAACTTATGCAACAGGAAAGGGGCTTTATGGATTCTGTTAGAAATTGCCTGTACTCTCCTGCTTTGATAAGGCTGGATAACATTTGCACCCCCATAACACTATGCAAGCACCACTCCGATATCTCGAGAGACGTCTCCATTGAAGGGGAGCTATTTACTATGTTATGCGTCAGCCGATTCAGTACACAGTGTATACCCAAGTACCTTGTACCCTTCCACACAACCATAGCTAGGTGTTCAAACACATCTGGATCAATTCCCGGGAACATCTGTAGGGTGCGGAATGTTTGTAAAGTTACCCACCACTCTCTGCAGAAAAGAAAGGATTTTGCGTTGCCAAATGTACGATGATAAAACTTCAATCATAATCATCAGGCTTTTTCATCACGACCAAAATACAATTCTTATAAAACACATTCTAGAAATTGTTGTGGTCCCCACGCCTCTGATTACCTCACTATAAAAGTGCATGGTGTGACGGAGCACAGCACCGTCTTTTTTTTAACCTCGAACCTAGGAGGTGAGAGGCCAGCTTGACATGCTGTAAACTTTCACCTTAGACAAACACGGTTCCTCTTGTCACTCTCTGTTAATGAGCTCCATTAAGCTGGGTGGTTCATGAGACTGCATGAAAGAGTCGTTCCATTACTCAAGAAATTTTCTACTGTTTATGGAACCAGAACGTTCTTTACCATTATTAGGCCTTGTGGCAAAATTGCGAAAAGCGACTATTAGCTTCGTCATGTCTGTCTGTCCTTCCGACCGTCCGTCCGTCTGTCTCCCTCTCTCACCGACCGCATGAAACAATTCGGCTCCACCGGACAGATTTTCTTGAAATTCAACATTTGAATATTTTTAAAAAATCTATCGACAAAATTCAGGTTTCATTAGTCTGTCCGTCTGTCTGCCTGACTCTCCGACTGCATGAAACAACTCGGCTTCCACCGGACGGAATTTCATGAAATTTGATATTTGAGTATTTTTCGAAAACCTGTCGAGAAAATTCAAGTCTCATAAAACACTGACAAGAATAACAGGTACTTTATACGAAGACCTACGTACCTTTATGGTAATATCTCGCTGAATTCTTCTTAGAATGAGAAATGTTTTAGATACAATTTGTGGAGAAAATCAAAACACACATGTGTTCAATAAAGTTTTTTCCCGAAAATGGTGCCGTTTATGACAACGTGGGAAAATATGGTAGAGCTAAACAGGCCACATTTGACAATATAATACGGCGCATGCGCTTTGCATGCTCGATAACTAAGGCTACAGACACACAGTCAGAATATGTAACACTTATTGCTTTTCCACGGGAAAGATTGTTACACATAAGTTTCTTTATATACAAAGTATTAATTCGTTACATAGCTTATCTTATCAAAGAGAGTTCTCCACAGAGTGTAACCTAGTGCTTCCTCTTTCAATTTCCAGTATCTTCTCTTTTCCTTAAGGCCATCCAGTAGATGCTTATGTCTTCTTCCTCTTCTTCTCGCCACGTCTATCCTGCCTTCTATCTTTCCTTCAATAACGTATTTTAGAAGGAAGTTCCTACGCAAGATGTGACCAATCCTGTTAACCTTCTTTCTTTTTATTGTACATAGGATTTATTTCCTCCTTGACTCTTTGTAATATTTCTTCATTCTTCACACAGTCGGTTCAACTGATCTACATTCTTCTTTAGCACCACATTTCAAATCTTTCAAGGTATTTCTGATCCACTTTCCGAAGCCTCCGTAGGCTACAGCGCCATTAAATATATGTCAAATAAAAGCTATATTTAAAGGGGCTGTACTTTGTATATAAAGAAATATATGTGTAACAATCTCTAGCATGACTGTATATGTACATATTCTCCCTTATATTTTGTTTCCCTGAAGATAGTTCAAAACGAAACGAAACACTTTGGAGATTGTACAATATGAACAGCAGGATATTGAACATCAAATACGTGTATTTAGTGGGATATTAATAAATAGTAATACTAATAAACAAACAACGCATAATATTTAGTTTATTAACGTTTTCAAAAATGTCCAGTGTTTTTACCCTATTAGCGAACTCAATGTGTCTGTCTGTAAGTCGACATTTTATCATTCAGTTTTTGATATCGTACAGACTAACAGCCGGATGTTTGTGAACAGCCTGCTGTTGAAGACCACCTTGACCCATTTCATTGGGCTCATGTTGTGTTATATCTCTCTTCAGTAACGATCCTTATTGACGAGTCCAGAGATAAAAAACATGTGGAAGACTGCACCATGAGGGCCACAATGGCCATTAGAAACAAGGAAATGCTGTTACAGTAGGCCTGAAAACTATCTGTGTTGCCAAAACTAAATCTGAAAAACAAGGTTAAGAGTAAAGAGCAAATTATTAAAAGATTAGTTAATATTGGATTTGGTAGGAAGGTTGTCTTGCTGGAGGTCATCGAACATGCGCAAGTTTCTTGCTGCCGCATTATGGAAAAATAATTCTTGATCTGAATATCAAATATGCCAAGAGGATGGGATTCCAATTGGATATTGGGATTGGCACTTCCCACGCATTTTTGGCAAAGACAAAAAAATTTAAATGGAAATTGTTTCCTAAATGTACGCGGCGAAACGTTCTGCTGGGCCAAAGCAAGTCACAGACGATATTTACAGCGAGTGAAAAAGTTGTTACATCACAGGATATTCCCAAGTTCATCGATGCCAATGAGCCCTGCTGTTTCTCTTCGGTATATTGGTTTTATACGATCTCTATACTTCTGCTTGAAATAAGTTTCAGACTTATTTCTGCCGAGTCAGGCGCCCTTTTCCGGTAGATAGGGTGTGAACGAAATTAGGAACACAAACTTCCACAATTTCGCACAGATGTGTTCTTTAAAAAGAGCATGAATTTAAAGTTTTTTAAAAAAATACCGTAAAGAATACAGAAGTACTGTCACCCAAGAATGCATTCATACCACAGTTTCCACTTTCTTGACAAGAGTCTCTTTGGAATATGGACTTTCAACTGTGTGCGGAATGAGACACGCTTCCCTTATTCGAATATAGTCTAATCCTACACACATTAATCCCCATCACAGCCTGAAAAAGCGCAGTTACTTTTATGGTTGTTTAATAATAAAGTTGAGGGTAAAATTGTCCCTGCTTTTAATTAAGCGACGCTTTATGAAATCTTGTGGAGATTGAGGTGTAGTTCTACAAATTCTTCGCCTCAGAACTAGACGGAAGTGGTTAGCCTCATGCCCCGGCCGCTTTACCTCTGGAGAAGTTCCAGCTACCCTTTTAATAAAGAACCGTGTGGACCTCAGAGCTGATTTGGGTGCTTTTGTGAAAAGAAATCCCCGCTTCTGTCGGGAACATGAAAATATGTGTTGGAAAACAAAATTTGAAAACGGTGTTCACGTTCTGTAGCTGAGAAGACGTGTCACTGTTGGAAACAATAGCTGAGTGTTCCACAGCAACATAAACTCGTAAGGTGTCCACAGCACATGCTGTACAGTTTATGACAGAGCAAAGGGACCGCCACAAACATGTCTCGCAATGTGATCCCAACACACTGCCCTAGGCTCACCTTTCCTATTGCTGTTCCTGTGTGCTAGTGACAGACGCTATCGTAGTTCAGTACACTCATCACTGCAGAAATAAATGAAGAACTTAAATTGCCGAGTAAACAGAAAACAGATATCAATACCCACTTTTCCCTTCGTCTTGTGAAGGGGGATAAAATGATCACAAATAAAGTGATCTTAATATCGCTCACATCATAAAAATGTCAGTAAAGTACATTATTGAATGCTGCTTGAGTAAAAAAAAAAAAACATATTTCCAGAAGTCAACAAATTAACTTTACAAAATTAGTGAACATTAAATCTTATACACATCCGAAAACGAAATTAAATTTCGTGACTTCTAATGAAAATATCTATATTTTGGATCCTATTTTTTAAATAAAGTTTCAGAAATGGCTTCGCATTTTTATTACACGGACACGGTTAATCGTCGTAGATACCTTTCATGTATAAGATATTTCCATATTTATCTCTACCCCGTCCTGATGCAATTAATTATCATAAAAATTATACTGTATGTAATATTATTTAATTTAAGCAGAAGGAAAATTTTTCCCTGTGCATGACCTGAAAAAATTACCTATGTGTGGTCAGATTCACACCCCTGCCGCTTCACAGCCAGGGAAAGAACCCACCGGTACCCACTGCATAAGGAGGTTGGTTTGGCTCCAGAGTCGGTCTGGACGCTTTGGAGAAGGATGACAACCATTCCAGATCGCATTAATGATCTAGCAGGTAGCTTATCAGACAATTGTTCAAAGTGCACGGGGTAGATCCCACACTTCTCTGCCAATATTAATACAAATGAAAACGCTTTGAAATTTGTAAGTATGAAAGAACACAGCCATTTAAATTGGAGTATACCTTTGTTTCTACAAAAATGTGACACTCCTGTTCAAATAGCTGGGTTCTTTTATACTGACAAATTTAAAACAGTTTTCATTTGTATTAATGATGTTGGAGCATATGTTGATGCATATTTAGTATACCTCAACATAAGCTATTAAGTTGTCAAAAAAAACTGGGGAATTGAATTTTCATGAAAAGTGGCTTTATATTAATAAAGAAATAGCAGATAGAAAATAATAACAGGTAAAATAAAGAAACACGTAAGAAATTTAGGATATATTTTCACAAAGTATGCTGCGAATGAAAAAATAAAGTAAAATAAATGTAATAATATTCTTTTATATATTAAGGGCCTGTACACCATGACAGCCAGGTGTCAAATATTGAGCAGCTCACGAAATTTGTAATACGACCTGAACTTAATAGATGTCACATTATTATCACCGTGCATCTTCACGAATCAAATGAAACGAAATTAAACCAACTGATGCACAAATTGAGCCACCTTTATTGTAGCGTCCTTATTATGCCCCAATAAAAAGGGGCATAATAAGGATGCTACAATAAAGGTGGCTCAATTTGTGCATCAGTTGGTTTAATTTTGTTTCATTCAATAGATGTCATATCCTAATATCGTATCATATCATGTCTTATATCATACATCGTATCGTATCATACCATATCATATATCATACATCATATCATACCATATTATATTACATCATATATTATAACATCACGTCGCATCATATATCATACCATAACATATTAAGTATGCGTCAGAGAATGAACTGTGTTCCACATAATACTTATTCTTATAGTGATAAGAGTTAGTAATTTGGTGTCTGAATTTGTCAATTTGAACTTTAGAGAAAGTGCAATGCGTAGGTACATGTACGAAATTTCGTGGCTCTGTTCGATTTAAATGCAACGCACAGTATTATTACATTCTGATGAGAGGTGGGAACAATGGACAAGACGATACAACACAGTTATGAGTACGGATTTAACCACATTTACGTACTAGTATGCTCTTATGCATGTTAAAGGAAGGAAGGTACTAAGGAGTAACGGCTGATGCATGAACTCTGAACACCATTACAGCTAACCAGCTATCGTGTAGTATCCAGGTTGCATAATTCGTTAACAGTGTTGCTACGTTCGGCGTCGCCTGCTTCCTACTTTACACCCGTATTCAAAACTCATCTTTTCTTGCAATTTCCTTCCAGGTCCATTAGAATTCCCTACCTTCCCCAGTCACCAGTAAATGGTCTCACACCATCGTTTTAGCAAGAACGGAAACCCCATTTAATTTCTAAGCATAGGAGAGATACAAGTATGGACCAAAGCCTTGTTTCCAAAGTGGAACTTCATGTAGTGGTTACAAAACAACCAAACGAGGGATATTCACGTTGATAATTACACAGGGTGTTTGTAATTTTGCTACACTCTAAATTTCTGTTCATTAATTTATATTTGAGACTTGTTAAAGCAGGGTGTTATTTATAAGCTACGATTCATACTGGAAAAAATACAAGGCGAAAGTTATGGTAAATTACAGAGAGTTGTTGGAAAATGTCTCAATGAGAACAAAGGAACGATGACAAGTGAATCACGTCACGATGTTAGTTGCATTGTGTAGAAGAAACACGGAATTCATTTCGATATTCCTACTTGTGTCGAAGCAAGACACGAAAAATCAAAGGGCACTCGATCAAACAGGTCTGCACACAAGTAGCAACGCGAAGAAACTGGCTATCTCCGTTCGCGGGACTGTAGGTCACTTGTCTTGTGGCGTGTGACTAGCAGTTCTTAATTAATTTAAGCGTTAATGTCATGCGTTCTGTCTCCATAATTTCCGTGCTGAAGTCGATTACAGCCAAGAAAATTGAACTAATCACTGCCAGTAGTCCAGTTACGTGTGAACGTATTAACAGCCAGTTAGCGTGTCATTTGTTCTGGCGTTAAAACCAGAGGTGGATTTATGAGCCTACCTTATCTGCGACAATCAGGGAAAGGGTGAGAAGTTAGGGCCACCGGTCCAATTAGAATTATTATAATAATAATTATTATTATTTAAAGCACTTAGTGGGCTGGATGGCGTAGTCGGTATAGCGACTCGCTAAGGGCTGGAAGGTCGGGGGATCGAATCCCGGTGGGGGCGAGATTTTCAGCACTCTTTTACATCGACCCTCCTGCACAATGGGTATCGCGTCTCATTTCCGGGGGTAAAGCGGCCGGGGCGTGGCGTTGACCACCCACCCCCATCTTGCGCCGAGGTTAAAGAAAGATTAGAACTACGCCTCTACTCCCCCTCTGTGCCTTCATGGCCTGTTCTAGGATGAAATTTACCTTTATCTTTATTTCATTAATTTGTATTGTTAGAATTGTCAGAATAAATAATCTGTGCATTTAAATGGCGCAAAAAGCAACAAAGTTAATAAACTTCTGACAGAAGCTGAAGTGAGGTGGTTTGAGGAGGGTAGCTTCTCTAGTCGTAAATGATGAGCGAAAGAAATTCTCACAGAAAACGTCCTTAAATTACACCAAGTTTTAAATATTTAATTTTCTCGTAAAATAAAACTTTAAAACACAGTGGCAAAGATACATGCCACGTGATTTAATATTGACGAGGCCTACATGTTGCAGACAAGTTTTAAATATTCTGATGATTCTCAAAATAAACAGTAAGTTATTTCCTAAACCATATTGACTAGTCAGTATCTGTAACCGAGAAGTAGCGTGTTTTCGTGAGGTAGGGACTCAACTTGTATATATTAAAAATGTTTCTCTGCGCTTAAAACATATTTTGTGTTATGAAATACGCCTAATATTATTCTCATAACAATTTATAATCAATCATTTTTAAGTTTAATATACCGAAAATAGCATGTCAGAAAAACAAAATATGCATAATATAAAAAAAATATTCTTGAATATTTCTTCGACTTGGCTTGGCTATATTTTATCGAAAAATAGATAAACCTTAATTTAAATTAAAATTAAAACCAACTTGATGCACACTCACTATTAAAAAACTTTAATAGTAGATTAATTAACTCTTAATTAACCCGACATGTTTCGGTCAGGTACCTGACCATCTTCAGGGGTATACTACATTAAATTGCGTAGTCCATATGTTAAACACACATAAGATATGAGCCTATAAGGTCTCGTCGTATATAAAGTTTTTCACAAGTCACTAAAAATGGTCAGGTAACTGACCGAAACATGTCGGGTTAATTAATCTACTATTAAAGTTTTTTTAATAGTGAGTGTGCATCAAGTTGGTTTTAATTTTAATTTATACAAGATGCACGGTGAATACAATATTAAATAAATAGATAAACCTGTTTAAGCTGTCGTATTAAGGCAGCGTGTGGATGTGTTCACGTGAACAAATCCACACGCTGCCTTTATCCACTGCTTCCAGTATAACAGATCACCACACGAATAATCACCAGCAGATCTACATATACAACAGACTAAGTATTATTATGTAATTGTTGTATTCAATAATATCCGACGTTCTCCCTGATGATGGACCGAAATTGTCCGAAACATGTAGGATATATTATTATAAACCTGTGACAATTAGTGCATTTATTGGATAATACTAATAAATACATAAGAAAAGTCGCCCAGAAACATTCATGTAGCCCACGGCATTCGATAAAAAAACAGGATTCAAATACTGAGTCTTCCGCGCCAGACCGCGCCTTGTTTTCCCGAGGCGGAGTTTTGAAGCTTACGTTTACCTGCAATGCTGATTCCTTCCTTACGAAGACGTATCGTAACACCAGGTACACCTCAACCCAAGACATTGGTTTTATCAGATAAAGGAGGATTTGTGATCGCACCCGACGGATCAGAGGCTGGCCGACTGCTCCCCATCCACGGCGGTCACCATGTGTCTTCACAGTGTTCCCTAGGGACGCCATGAGACGCTAGAGATCCTATCAAATACCTGTGTACTTGTATATACGACAAAGTAGATGAGGGATTCAGTATAAAGAAGCATACACCATGGAGTAGAAAATGAGATGAAAGAGAGACACGCATGTCTAGGCCTCTGCTATAGGCCTGCTACGTATATATACACACTACGCGGCCAATCCACCTCATTTTGTCTCCCTCAATCTTTCAACATCACTAAGATACAAAGACACCCAGCAACATTTGATAGCCGAAAAATGGCAGTAAATGATCAGATCAATAGCCCTATAGGGTGATCACCAAATTTTGTTAATATTACACAAGGCTGCAAAGAATGCATTCCGTACAGCAGTGCATGTACGCCAATTCATTCTTTGCACATTGACACCCTGATTTCGCAGTGGATTTTATGTATATTAATCTACGAATCTCAAAATTGTCTTCTTTCGTGATTACTTTTGCTTCCATAATTATTTTGGACACTACAGGCGCCGGGGCAGGTCACTCGCTACAGTGACTACGCTACGAACTACACGACCAAGGACTTGGGTTCAGATTACCAACGGGATAAAGAGATTTTTGCCTTTTTTAAAGGTTCTAGACCGGCTCTAGCTTACTGAAAGGGTACAAGGGAATCTTTCACCCGGACTAAAGCAGCAGGGACATGAAATGAAGACAACTCACTACAATCTATACTCAAGTTAAAGAATGCGTGGAAATTACCTCCACTTCCCCACGTTTTCATGAAGTGATGCTTATAAGCACTTTACCTTCAATATGATTTATTACTGTTACCACATTTACTGTAATTACTACGGTCAGTTCAGTTCCTAAGGTTACATTTTGCTTTTGTGTTTCTCCCATCAGAATATCCTTCACACACCAAGTTGTCATTATCGACTGAAGGGAACTTAAACATATGTAGTGGCCTCTAGTGGCACAACGTTGCTATCAAATTTCAATAAACCCCGTCTAGTGGTTTCCAACTTGGAACATGTGGACTGGCAGAAACACGTAGTAAGTTACTAATAGTGCTTTTCTTGCCTTGTGCAAAGAACTCATAGTAACTACGTAGCCAATACGGTGCTGAGCTTACTTAAAAAGCTTATATTTGGTCAACAGGTAACGAGATGTAATGCTTTTAAACCCCAAATCTCATTACCGTGTTCACAAAACACAGCAAATTCACCCATTTCTCACCTTCGCATCTAATTCCTCTAAGATTTGTCACAAATATAACTTCCCATCCACCCCCCAGTCGCCCATATCATTTATTCCTTTGAGGTCAATAGACCAAACTTTTCTACGTATTTCAAATTTATCAATGTCTATTTTGTCTTCAGAAATTTTCGTCCCTTTCTGACATTTTGGACCATACATTTCAGCCGTCTACTCTACAGTTTGCAACGCTTGGCAAATAGACTGTCTAAACAAAATGGCTTCACAGGGTTAAGAAATATAACGTTTAATATAGCAGTATTTACTTAAAATAAAATAAAATACTACAGAAGCCAACCAAATGCACCATTTGTCTCTCACAATTACATTACATTAAAAGATTAAAAATTAAAAACTCCTACATGTTTCGATTCCTGTAGGATCATCATCAGGTAGTACACACATCAATAATTATGTATAAAATACTATACCAAATTATTCATAACAGTTGGAGCTTGAATAACTTTACATAATGTTTTATACATAATTATTTGATGTGTATAATGATCCTACAGGGATCGAACATGTAGGAGTTTTTAATTTTTAATATTTTAATGTAATATAATTGTAAGAGACAAATTCGGCATTTGGTTGACTTTTGTAATATTTTAGTTATCTATACACAAATATTAAATCCTATTTACTTGTACATATCATAATTTATACATTTTTTTTCCATGGCGCAACAGCCCTTATAATTTACATACCCAATGGAATACAGCTAATCTGTTGTGTCTATGCCGGCAATTCCAGTATAATAAGTGCACACAACATTCCTAACACTTATGATTTAGTCACGTCACTTGAGGCGTTACGACCAAAATCTTGCAAAAAATGTCCACCAGCTACATAAGTGATTTGAGGTGAAAAAATTGCCACTGGGAAGGCTTTTCACGGAGTTTTCCTCTGTTTGTATAATTTCACCTATGTTTCATACATTTCATTCATCTACCATCGGCTCTATAATCTTAGTAACTGGCATAGCCTTAAAATAAAACACACCTTTATCCTCTCTCTCATCCTTAATTTATTCAGAATTAACTGCAATATAGAGTTGCCTCCTCATCACATTATTTTACCTGACATTTCTCACAGAGATGCCTATTGACAGTAGTCATCTGGAATGTGCTACTCTGTAGTGTGCTACAAAAGCACCAACGTTTAGGAGAAAGGCACTGCCTTCTAATTCAGGGTCGGCGCAAAACTCCTATCTGTGCGTAAAGATTATAATATAAAAGTAATAATATAATACGCCTTTTATGGATGAGAACGAACCCTGGAAGCTAAATGCGGAACATAACTTTTAGGGTGTTTGAAGAGAGGGCACAGACACTATTGTTTGTATTTCATGTTAAATTGTGCACTTTCTCCTTCAGAGTTCTCCAAACAACAGTCACGGGTTTAAAACCTGTCCATTCTGTCATAATTGTTTGTTCTTTAGACACATTCACGAACAGTTCCTCTGGCCGTGACCCCTTTCTCCTCAGACTTCGCAAGTCCTGGTTCGTCACCCGTGAAATCACTTTCTTTTCCAGCCTTTTACGCAAGTCCCACAACAAAGAAATCTTGGTAGCCTATCACAAACAGTGCAACTAATCTTAGAATTGAAATTTAACAAGCTGGAACGCCATTCTGACTACAGACGTGTTTTTTTATAACCTCAAGACTACAGATGTCAAATAAAAATGCTTTCATGCCTTTTGCCTGGGGATAGATATTTACTGTAGGCCTATTTTAATGTGACTCTTAATTAAGGGAAATTATCTTTGTTACGTACAGAGACGTAAGACGAAACGTAATCTGTTTCATCTAAAGTTTCGGTTCGTACTGCCCAGTAAACACTTTTCATCTCGGTTGTAGAAACCAATCAGATTATGTTATGTAGGGCAAAAGTCGCTGTTTGTTCTGAGAAAAATATGAAAACATAAGTACAGTGTGGGCAGAATGTAAAATTTTTGAATGTTAAAACTGTTGGTGTATCAAGTAACCAGTTGGCTTTAAAAGGTTAAGATGGTCCAGGCACCCAAGTAGGTTGTTTATGCATTTCTGTACTTTTAAGGGTGCTGAGTAACGGTAGTTATTATTATGATCATTTTAAGTGCTTGAAATTTCGATTTATGCATTTATGTCCTTTCCAATGTCTAAATTGTCTACTCTATACTTTCAGAATTTCTAACGCCCGAAAAGACTATTTATGCGTCTTCACACAGTTCAAAAATACAAAAAAAAATAATTTAGAATTATGTATGACCCTGGCAGTATCTTAAAACTTTAAAGTTCTTTGGTTACTATACGTACCACCAGATGTAGCATTAAAAGCTCCATGTTTTGCACATATAATTTACGATTCTCACACCAAAAAAGACCAGGATACTGGTCTCAAACCTGAGCCAGATGAATCCATGCCACATCGTCATAAAAATCGCTTGAAGATCGGTTTTAAATTTAGCCTTACCTGCTACGTCTAGCTACGTCTAGCTACGTCTAGCTACGTCTAGGTGTCCCAAGTAATATTTTCCCTTCAGATGATCTCTCTAATCTGCGAAAGTTGGTAAGTAACGTCTCAAGTCTTCTGCGATGTTGCGCCGTGTCGGCTCCTCCGAAACGTCGGTAACTCTTTGCCGGTCGACATGGCGTAACGACCCGAGATACTTAAATCTTCATCATCACCACTGTGAGATCCTCAATCCAAGTTCGAAAGTGTACACACAGCGCAACAAGGCTGGTGCTTAGCCTCCCTTTATCTCATTGCCTGTAGGGCTCACGAAAGAAATGGAAGGAAACAAAATATGTGTGTTGTTTATAAGATCTGCAACTTTTGCCTGGAAACATTTAGCGAGTCACGACAGAATAACTTTCGAGATGTGTGCAAAAACGTCTGAGGATCCTCATGTAATGAGTCATGTCAGATTTTAAATAAAAGTTGAAAGAGATAATAAGTGTCAAATTTCATGAAAATCCCTTTACATGTCTCATTTCTTCATGCGTTTATTCAAACGTACCCTTAGAATTATTTTACTAGACGCTCTTCAGGGATGCGAAAGCGTCTAAACAGAACACAAATGTACTTACATTTCTCGTTAACATCCGATTTGCAACTCACAGACCTACTTACTATATCCTGTGAAAGATTACATTTCCAGTCTGAAGTTTTAACTGCGTTTTGTTATTTCTCAACAGTGAGGCTAAATCTGACTACCAGTCGAAAAAGTGCGTCGTATTTTCAAGACAGCTCTTACGAAATATTAATATAATTTTTTTCGTCACTTGTGGTCGTCATTTAGATATTCTTTTTCATCTTTCCGCCAGGTCAGAGCTTGTTCACAGCTGTAAGTGGAGAGCGCATTGCTCCTCGTCCTCTCGGCCTGTCGCTTCGTATCTCACAGCCTGACATGCGCTCAGCGAATTTGCGGCGGCAAGTAGGAAGCGCACCGAACGCTGGTTCAAAGACTCGAATGTTCTTAACTGTTATAGCCTTTGGTAACTATATATTCCATCTGTGGTGACTCTAATAGACGCTACATCTTTCTTTTCACACAGTGTACTTATGCCTTCCGTATGATCTTACAATAAAGAACAACTTACACAACCAGCCTTAAACGCTTGATATTTTAATGGAGACAAACATTTTCCCTGTGAGATAAAAACTGAATCTTTATAAAGAATTTAGGGGAATGTGAGCCTGCAAAGATTAATTTTTAGCTCAACTTGAGCGATAAGACTAAAGGGAAAATTATAAGGAAAGCTAAGGATAGTAAAACCTGCTTCAGATAAAACACATATTTCTTTCTGGTCTGGAGAATACGTGGTGCAACCCAAAAGTTCCCGAAATTTGAATGCCGCGCGAAAACCGCTTGTAGTACAGTTGTGGGCCTCTAGTTATCGCGAGCTGTACCCTTTGTGAAACAGTCTGCCAAGTGGCGTTGTGCTGTGTTGACGTGTGTGTTTTTTTCTGTGCATTTTTTTAACGTCGTGTTAGTGCTGTTTTGCGATCGCACCGACCTGCCAAAATGACTGATGTGAAGGAGCAACGGATTTGCATCAAATTCTGCTTCAAACTCAGCAAGACGGCAGCGGAAACACACCTGATGCTTAAAGAAGCATTTGGTAATCATGCCCTAGGCCAAACGCAAACCTACGAATGGTTTAACCGTTTCAAGAACGGACGGAATGTCAATCGATGATGACGAGCGTTCAGGACGACCTTCGACTGGAACCACTACCGAAAATGTGGCAAAAGTGCGAGAGACTATCCGGGAAGACCGAAGACGTACGATTCACGACGTTTGCAACATTGTCGGACTGTCGTATGGAACGTGCCAGCGAATTTTGTCAGATGAGCTCAACATGCGGCGCATTGCAGCAAAATTTGTGCCAAAGCTGCTGAGCAATGATCAAAAGGAACACCGCATTGCTGTCTGCACTGAGCTGAAGGAACAGGCAGAAGGTACAGAAGGAAACTAATGTAAACCTACCTCTAATTAAAGGAAACTGTCGACAGAGAACAGGAAGGGGAAAGAAGCATTGAGTGGAAAGAGTCTTGGACCATATTTAGTGCTTCAGTGCTTCCTGTAACTTCTTGACAAGAATAAGGAAAAGAATGATCTCGGAACATTTAATAAATTATGCCTATATAAGACTAGGGTATTTTATAGGGGTAGAAACAAAGAGAAAAAGCAAATAAGTAAAGAAAATCTCACAAATAAAATAAAACAAATGAAAGAGAGAGGGAAAGAAGAAAATAAACAAAACAAGAAAATATATTCACCTAAATTTAATCTGATAATGGAGACAGAAATTATGGGAAGTCTGAAGGTATTGTAACACAGTACTAATAATGACAGTAGGGTCTCTAACAAGCTCCTTGTGACAGTGCCGGTAGCACGTCTCAAGATATATAACGCCTACACCAGAAATGTAACGGTTTTGAAAATCTCATTCTCCTTGAAGACCATCTACGACAAACAGGACATCAGTGGCGTAGATAACCGCTAACCCCCCCACCCCCAGATAATCGCCCTACCCTACTATAATTATTAGCGACCTTACTTCCAGATCTCATAAGAGGGATCCAGAATTCCGCCTTATGACACAAGAACGAAATTCAGTTCGAAAGAACCCACAAAAATGTTCTATATTTGGGGGCCACACTCACCCACGGTGCCCCGGCGACACGGAGTCTTGTCTACACGACTGTAAGGTACGTTCATACTTGTAAGGCACGAAAGTGATCAAGAGCACACATTTTGCATTGGGGGGGGGGGGGGGGAACGTAATTCCTTTTGTGACGTAACTGATAAGCCGTAGCGACGATATTTTGAATGCAGATGAAGACACCTTATCTACATTAACTAATTTTATAGAGAAACGTTCTCCTTAAGAAGCTGACAGTCGCTTAGCAGGTCAAGGTTTATTCTTCCTTGTATGAAACGTAAACCATCATTAACCGTCTTCAGAATTTCCCGTTTCTCCTCACCTTCCTTAACCATTTTGATCCAATATATATACTTAGTCCCAAATAACATATCCTTAGCACTGTTTTCTTCTACACTTAGATTTGTTTCGTTAAATACAAGCCTAAATTTATAATTTAGCATACCGGAACATGATTTACATCATACTAACAGATATTACAGCTGTTTGTATCACATAGGCAGACGACTTTCTACAGCATTATTTGTTTTTCACAACGTTAGTCCAGTTCTCTTACGGCCAGGTTTGGTCAAGTTTGGGCCTCAACGGAGTTTAAAAACCTGGACTGAGTGCGGGATAGGAACTCAAAACGTCAAAGATTTTACAGTTGAATTTCAGTAGGCCTATTATTTAAACTGTGAGTTATGGTACTTTTAAAGGCAAAGGTGCCCCCTCTCTACGTAATGTAGGCATATGAGGAAATTGAGGTATAGCTCCACTCATTATTAACCTTCATACTCTTTGAAGGTGAATCAGCTTCACTCCCCGATTGCTTTGGCTCCGAAGAATGCGCCAATGGTATCCACTGAATAGGAAGCTGGGTAGATCCCAGAGCCTGTCTGTACGTTTTGGGAGGAGAAAATCTTTTTCCCTGCGGGAAATTGAAAAATATTTTCTCCGTTTTTCAGTCCGTAGCCTAGCCAATATACGACTAAGCTATCGGCTCTGAAAGTTTGCATTAAGAGTTAAGTGAAAATTGCATATGGTTTATTGCAGCCATATTAGGCTCGACATTCCCCACAATCTGACGCAGTCCTACTCAGGTACCTACATTGGTTGTATTCACACACAACGTTCCGGAAGTTGGCTTTACTCCCATCTTCAGGCATATTGTTATCTTTATACTGGCAGGATTTTCATTGCATATTTCTTCTTAGGCGCGTTTGCAAAGCAGTTGCAAAAAGCAGTTATAAGCCTTGTTATGTCCATCCGCCCGTTTGTCCGAATACCACTGAAAATATTTTCGTGAAATCTTATATTTGGGAGTTCTCGAAACATTCACATGTTGATTAAAGTCGGATGAAAATAACAATTTTCACGAAGACCAGCGTATAATATAAAACATGTCGCCTTTATTGATCTTCATAATTAAGGCACACTCTTATTTCTGGCGTATGAGCTGAGACCGAAGAAAGAGTCGCCCTTCAAAATCGGTATCTCCTCATTTACGAGATACTTGATTATGACTGATCATATATCTGCCGCTAAGACACGAGAAATTTTATCATGTGTGTTTTGTAAGCATGGAAAGTCACATTTGAAATACTTAAATTTTAAACGCGCTATTTAAAATGATTCATGGTTTTAAAATCTAGGGGCAAATAA
Source organism: Reticulitermes speratus (assembly GCA_021186555.1). NCBI lineage: Eukaryota > Metazoa > Arthropoda > Insecta > Blattodea > Rhinotermitidae > Reticulitermes > Reticulitermes speratus. The sequence goes on along the minus strand of JAJKFL010000039.1, from coordinate 8,527,880 downwards.
AAATAACAAAGCGAGGGCACCAGATGCATTAAGCTCTGCTTACATTTCTTAACGTATTAATATTAGTGAAAAAATTTAGGATCAATTCAGAGGAATTTGAGTATCAGTTTGGTGCGTTAACCAACATGGGTTAATTTCATATTTCATTTTATTTAGGACATTATTACTCCTTAAATATTATCAATATTTGACATCCATTATTGCTTGTTACCAAAGCCTTAATGGATGTACCGCAATATATTCAACTGCATTTTAGGGTGTCGTCATGTGGAAAATCTTGACAAGAGCAGGTAGATCCTATCCTGGCGCCCTCTCATGTCGCACGGTGCAGCAGACTTAGGAACGAGTGGTTTTCGGCCTGTCTGGCGGGAAATGTCGTGAAGGCTTTCACACTTGGCTTGACGCGCGGCTTTCTTTAGTTCTCCATGTCCATCGTGTATCACTGTATCGCAATTCTCTTTTCTTTCTTTTCGTTTCTTCTTTGGAAAGGGAAACAAACTTCACTACAAAAGATCCGACTACGTCAGTCCATGCGGAGACGAGGGACCAAAAAGAATAGACAACTGAGAATATTGGAGAGATAGTAAGACTAAGGGTCCTTTTACTTGTTTCAGATCATGCGAACAGTAGAAGAAAATAAATATAAATGATTCGTAAACACACTATTTCTAACTTGCATCCTTTTTGTATTTCCATCACTTTTCAAAGAATTTCAGAAGTAACAAAAAAAGTACTTGTTCCTGACCCAACAAACTCTTTGGAAATGAGTCGAATGCTTTAATTTTTTGTTAAGGAATTTTACCTTCAAAAGAAACACGAATGGTGAAATCCGATACTATCCATAGTTTCCGCTCTAGTGCGAAATTCGACCTCACAGCACAGCTGATAACGATTCATGTCTCATGGGGTATGACGACTCGCCGATTGATAAATATATACCGACATTTCGGGAAGATCTGCCGCCTCCACCTTCAGCACAGTCCGAGAATATAAAACTGTGCAGAAAAATTGGTGTTTATATGTGTGTATATATATATAAGTTAAAGTTCTCCCTAGAACATGCCATGAAGGCCCAGAGGGGGAGTAGAGGTATAGCTCTACTCTTTCTTTAACCTCGGTGCTAGAAGAGGGTGGGTGGACAACTCCACGCTCCGGCCGCTTTACCCCGGGAATGACCCGTACCATTGTACAGGAGGCTGGGTGGGCCCCAGGACCGGTCTGGACGGCTGCGAAAAATCTCGCCCCCACCGGGATTCGATCCTCGGTCCGTCCAACCCATAGAGAGTCGCTATACCGACTACGATACACACACACACACATATATATATATATATATATATGCTACAGCAAAAGTATCTAATTTCATCAATATACAGTATATCTAATTATTTTTTATATCAACGTGGCCGCCTTTACCCCACAAGATATATTTTTGATACTCATTTCTGTCAGAGGCTGAGTCGACCCCAGGGCCATAGTGAAGCCGGAAGGATTAAGTCAATGAAAAATGCGTATGACGCCAGCGGTAATCCACCAGAACTGTAGGCAATCGCCGTCTCCTGCTCTTTCCCACGGTCCCAGCCCGTCGTATCTTCCCTAATTTCACTACCACAGTATGACGTAACCTATCTATTAGTTTCTAGGTTAATATTTTCGTCCTTATTACGTCCAAGTACGTGATAAACAGACACTTGTAACGTACGTTCTGTACTCACATTAACGGCGCATTTTTCACACCCTCACAAAAGAAAAGTAAAGGTTAATTGTCTATAATACTGATGTTTGTAGGATATGATTGGCGAGGCAGTGGCACGTATGAGAAGACTAATTCTTGCGAGGTTTTGGTTGGAACAACTGAAGGAGGAGAACGCCCAGAATGCCTAGGCCTAAATGGGAGAATAATATTAAAATTAATCTTTAAGAAATAAGGTGGGAAGGCAAGGACTGGTTTCATCTGGCTCAGGATAGGAACGAGGGGCGGGCTGTTGTGAAAAAGGCAATGAAACTTCAAGTTCCATAAAATTTTCGGAATCTTGAATTTCTGAAGACATATTAGCTTTTCAAGAAGAACTTTGCTGCAGGGATGTATTTAGTATTGACGCTCGTACGGCAGATAGGTGACAGAGAGGGCTACTTAAACAGAGCTACTTAAACAGGGCGTAGGAAAAGGCCTGCAACACCTTAAACGTGTTGTGGCGATATGCTGCAGACTTATGTCATTCTTATCACAAACACAAGACGATGGTTACACCAAGCTCCTAATTTGATACATCTGTAGCTGACAGTTGTGTTATCAGAGGGCAAGTAAGTATCTTGTTATTTTCACTATCTTTCAGCGACTTCATTATTAGCGTGCTCCTCCCGTCACCTCACTTTTAGTGCTCTAAAATCATAACTTAGTAACATAACACATTTCATTCGGTTCTTGAAAGGAAAGACAAGGGTAACTTTTTATGTTTACTTTACGATGGTGTCAGTAAGGGTAATTGAAATATATATTTATTTGGGAGTTCTTAGGTTCTAACGACGGTGCTGGTGAGGATTCAAATCTTCTGGGATGTTACACCGTGTCGACTGGTAAACAGTAAACACTTATGGACATTACGTAGGAGCGTAATGCCTGCATTTCAGGGCCGAACAGTACCACTAGAGTTTTCTTGGATTAATCAAAAGTCCTAGACGTAGATGAGGGAATAATACTCAAAATGGATTTTAAAGAAATAGGATGGAATTATTTGATTTATTATCTCACGATAGGAATATGTGGCACGCTTCTGTCCAAGTGTACCCTTCTGGGAATACTGAACCCTGAAATCTCAGGCGCTACACGCAGCAGAACGTAGGTAACTAGGAGCATTTACTAGTGACAGGCGTGCCACACCAGAAGACTTGAATCCTCATTCTAACGTAACAGTTAAAAGGTAAAGCAATCCCTTTACAGGCCTGGACAGGCCTTTAGGGTTCCAGGAGGTTGAGGCTCCCAGATTTCTAGACAATCTGCACATGAAGGTGGTAAGGTTGTCAGCCCTACGCACCGGCCGCCTTTACCCCCCAGGAAATATTCCTGGTACTCATTTTTGTTAGAGGCTGAGTCGACCCCAGGGCCATAGTGCGACCGAAAGTATTATGTCAATGAAAAATTCCAATGATACCATCGGGAATCGAACCCGCGACCTTCCGACTTGTAGAGCAGTGCCTCAACCGACTGCGCCACCGTGTGCCCCAACGTAACAGTTATTCTAGCAAATTCCTAAGGAAATACGATATAACTTCCTACCAGCGGCCTATTTTGTCGTATACGTATAATGTAACAACGAAAGGACAATGCATTCTTCCAAACGCAACAAGTTTTCTACGCAGAGTGACGACGTAGCAGCAGGACACGTTTTCCACGTCAGCAGACCTTTAAATTAAACCGTGCAGAAGAGCAAAGTCCCGTAAGTCTTCATTATTTCCCCAAGTACTTATGCTTTTTTCCATTATAATGGTCTAAACTTACGAGAGAAGTAGCAAATGTAAAATGCGTAACACTTTAGAATGTAAAAGAATACAGTTCGTAGCGGGAAAGTTATTTTGTGATTTGGAAACACAAAAATTTTATATGAAATAATAAACCTTCTTGTTTATGACAGCGTCAGGATTTCTTGAAAACTCAGAAAAAGACAAAACTTAATGAGATCATTAATGAGGAGACATTGTTATTATTGTACGCATTAAGGCGGGACAATTCTGAGAACCATTAGCACAGCATCTACCGCCTGCTACAAGTGACAAGTGTAGCCTGTATTGACAGATAACTTATGGCTGAATCAAGAGTTCGCTACTTGGTTTGCTTCAGATATACATTTGGCGCTGCTTTATGCGCACATACATATACATATATACATACTCGCACGCACACACACATACGTATATACATACATATATACAGACACTCATACTTACCTACATACGTACGCACATACATACATATATACCTATATACATACATAAGTACATACATACCTAAGTACGTACGCACGTACACACATAACTATATAGGTACATACATATATATATATATATACACACATACGTACATACGTACACACACACACATACATACATACATACATACATACACACAATATATACATACATACATCATACATACATACATACATATATACATACATACATATATACATAGCATTCCATGTATCCCAAAATTAGTCACAGAACTGTAGGACGGGCAGTAAGTAAACCTGAATTTCGAAAATTATCATTACCCAGTGAAGGAGAGCTACAAGCAAGCACAATTTTATTTTATACAGGAACTGATACCGTAAACACAAATTTTTATGTACGTTCGATGTAGTTGTGCTGACGGTGTCAATTCCCTTATAGTTCTACATACACAACGGGAGGCCTAACATGAAAAAAATATTTTATTTTGTAGACTATAAACAATTAATATAATTACTTTGAGGATTTAAGTACGTAGAATAAAATTTAAAAAGCCTTCTCACACAAGACATTCGAATCATTCTTGTCGCTCTCAAAACAACACAGGCCACAAGCTAAAAATAACTGACTATTGTAATCAGTAGGTACCACGCAGACCAGCGACGCCACCACAGAGCACTGTGCAGAGGGGCGTCACACATTAGACTGAAATAGGCCGACACCTTTTTCAGGATATGTAGAGCAACTGCAAACTCTGCAACAAATCTACAAATATGACAACAAACGCAGAACAGGATGCATTAATATAAGACGAACAATAACAAACTTACAATTAAAACAGCGGGTGCATCACTATTCAACAGAAATATTGAACAAAATTACATAAGGGTGTGGATTACCTGTACACAGTTTAGACAATTATACTGAAATACTATAATGTGATTGTATCTTTGACAATGAGAGAAACATGCAAGGACACACGACGCACTAAAATTTGCTATGATATCAAAATGTATTATTTTATTGTTCTTAAAAGTTTTACGTAATCATAAATAATCTAACTAGACCATGTTGATATTTTACCGAATTAGTTACGTTATTTTATCATCAACCCTTTACAGCCGGGTGGTTACGTTTTATACCATCAGGTTTAACACTCAAACATTCTACGTTCTGTCCATACAGTGCATTTATATGTTTTGTATGGATTTCAGAACAAACAGTCTTGAGAATATCAAATGACTGGTTTTCATAACTGACATGGATTGTGTTTACTGCGCGGTACGAGCTGAATACTTAAAAGTAATTCAAGTTACTCTTTGTCTTACAAGGGTTAAATTAGTTGAAGGTTTTGCTTGTGGCCTATGTTTTAGCACGCCACCTAAAAATGACAATATCCTGTTGAAATTAATAGCATATTTGTCATATAATTATGTATGTATTAGACTATGATATATTGGAGACTGGAGCATATGGTACCTGAAAGATAGGTAACTACGTTTCGGAGGAGCCTGTTGCCTTCATTTTCTTCTTCCACGAAGATGGACGAATGCGATTCTTTCAAAATTATTCACTTATCTACCACAGCACACAGCGTCAGTTCCCAGGAAACCGGAAGCGTAATATGCCTACTTACACTCGTGAGAATCTCCATTCTCATAAGCTAGGACAGGTTCCGTCCACAATCACTCTTATTCCATATTCACAGTTCTAGCAGTCAGCCTTACACCTCAATATTGTTCACGAAGAAAAGTGGTGAAATAGTACAATAAGAATCAAGTCATCCTAGCCAAACGCATGTCCCATGATAACCGCCACGATTTCTCACATTCGCCGGTTACTTCCACGACAAAGTCCGTGCGAATAAAGAAATTGTCACCAAGGCGCACAGGGGCTCTCCTGTGGTTTAGGCCCGCAACTGCACATCAAACACGTCCACATGCTCTCGGCGTTCCTCGGGGAGCAGTTCCATACATCCTAGATCTAACCGTGGTCTTGTAAATGCATGCTTTTTCTGTTTTTCTCAGAACTGTTGCACAGTCGGCGCATTCAGGTGCCAGTCTTCCTCTTCACATAACAGTAACATCACCTAGCGAATCTCTCTTCTCACCTCTTTCACTTTCTTCACACTGCCTCAGAGGAACTTCGCAAGTGACCACACAGGCCACTTCTTTCCATCAATATTCCACTTCTTGAAAATAATGTTTATTTATACTACTGTTGATGTTATTGGTAATAAAGCTGCTGGACCACGTAGCAGACTTCTCATCCCCATCCAGTGCTCAGCTTATGAATGCGTGACGCTATACTTCCTCTCCCTTATACATCTTCATGACGTGGTACTTAATTAAGCAGTCTACCGTACTTAATATTTCCTCAGTGTGTATATAAGATATACTCGTAGTTCATTTCTCCCTTCTTGTTCTACATATGTACGTAAACATTCCAACTTAACTTTTTATTATATATACCGTGCATTCTGATAATTAATTATTTTATTCCAACAAATGCACTACACTATTTTAGTGTTTTCTTGTTTCTACATATGTTTCGGCACTCATTGTGCCATCCTCAGGGGTGTCGTTAAGAGTTCACAGTTTTCAAATGCATCCAAAGTGAATTGGATGCATTTGAAAACTGTGAACTGTTGAAGACACCCCTGAGGATGGCACAATGAGTGACGAAACATATGTAGAAACAAGAAAACACTAAAATAGTGTAGTGCATTTGTTGGAATAAAATAATTAATTAATTCCTACTTACAATTAAAGTAAAAGAGACGAAACTCAATTATATGTAGTCTGTTTAACCACTTTGTCAGTAACTCAAATAAACAGCGTAGAATGACTGAATGATAATGAATTGGAAAGGCAGTCTTTGCGTAAAGTAAGGGGCCTTGGCAACCTTATCCATAATATAGAGTACGTGTGATTATTTTACTAGCAATTGTCTAAAATTCGGTTACATTTTCTCAAACAGGGTCTATCGAAAAACGGTTTTATGTATACATACAAATTTTATTCCAGATTTTATTTTCATAAGAGATGAGATTGAAAAATTATGTATGGCCTTAAAATTAATTAAAATGGATGCTGCTGGCACACTTCAGTAGCGGCGTATTACACACAAATTCACGCCTTAAGTAAAATAACCTTAAACACGGTAGCAAATACAGGTACACCAGAAGTGTCATGTATTTTATTTTCATACACAGAAAGAAAGAAAGGAACAAACAAACAAAAACAAACTCAAGCAAAAGAAAGGAAAAAAAACAGCAATACACAGAGACTAGAACTGCTTAAAGCTCAGTGGTCAGGGCTAATATTAAAGCAGCATTTTCGTGTTTCTTCCTTGTGTCGTACAACAAATAGCGTTTCACTACACAAGATCAAGTAATGATCTCAGTAATGGAAGCACGCTGTGTTCTCTGTCAGGTACGAAATGAATCTTCATACAAAATACAGATTAATTTCTGTCTTCAAAGAGTTAATAGACTTTTAACACCCATTTCGAATATATTTCAACATCTGATACCCAGCACGCATTTTCCATTTTGTTTACCGCATTCCATTATAAATTCCATTTAGCAGTAAGAGGTGCCCCACTTTCCTTTCTCTATACATATCGATTTTCTGACATACGCATTAAGTACCGAGTTCTTTCTTGAAGGGTCACCTCGAGTGGGAAGGTTTGTTCTGCCGCCGAGCTATGCACAATTTACAAGCTCACATTTTAAGAGCCCATCCACGTCGCTGGGTAAGGTTTTTGAATTATGTAGCAGCGAAGAGAGAGGTTTCCATCCTTCCCCATGTCTATCTCACGGAATCGTCGACAGGAAGAACGCGGCCACACAGCAATAAAGCCCAATGACACTTCCTTCAAGCAAGGGACAACCAAAATAGAGCAACACTTCTACAGTTCCTGTCTGAACAAATTCAATGTTATGGTGGTGCTGCTTTATATGGCTGCTGCGAACACTCAAACACTCACATCGACACGTCAATACACTCAACCGAATACAAGAGCACTTCCCTCTGGTGGGGTATACGATGAACATAGGCCTATCCTTGCATGTGAAATATATTCAATTGGTTTATTTTACTGTGATGTGTCAAGTGCTTAGGTTATTTTGCGCAGAAGGAAAATGGGATATAATAATTGTTAATAGAATCTTTGTGGCCATAAGGCACACACTGCGAAAGCGCGAAATTTCGGAATGTGAGTCAGATTCTCGATTAAATAAAGTAAGGGAGGGTGTTGACACAAGCTTAATCGTTGCAGCACGTACCCTCTTCGGATACAAACCGGTGAAAGACTACCCTGTAGATTGCCTCAGTTCCTTCATGTGAATTCAGAGACAGTTTTTAAACAAGGTCATAGCCACCTCCTCTACAACCCTTGCGATTCATCATCCTACCTGTTTCGATACGTTAACTTTAGTCGAAAATTTAGTCATATAAAAATCAACGTACCTGTCATCTCTTTTTATTGAAAAACATTTAATCGGGTCTAAACTTAACCCTTCAATGACGGTCTCGGTGCACTGTACGGACCTTTAATTCTTCACATGCCGCTGACATCGGTGCACCGTACGGTCGTGAAAGCACTGCAGGACACTACAAATTAAAAACCCCTCCTTCCAGAGCAGTAGTTGGAATTTAGACCCCAGCATCACTGAACGGTTAATGAATGTTTGAAGTAACCAAAAAATATACATAGAGTAGAAAATGATAAGTTGAAAGTATGTAGATACACTGAAAGATCGCTAATAGTACTGCGACTATAGGGCTCTGACGATGGTATATGATTCACTGACACAGTCTTCGCTTTTGGTGTCCATAGTCTAATTTTTTAGTGAAGCACGGCGTTCCGGCCGGCTCTTCTTCAATCTTCAGGAAAGAGAAGCACGTACTTTGGTGAAACTCTTAGACAGAGATATTCTTAGTTCCTGGGCACCATAAATCAATAACCTTGATGTACATCTTCCGTGCAACACTCAAATACAAACAAATTTACCACCAACTACTTGCACAAGGTTTTATATTTATTATACAAAGTTCCCAGACGTTTCGGCCAGGATATTCCTATATGGCCGAAACCGAATTTTCGACTAAAGTTAAAGCATCGAAACAGGTAGGAGATGAATGACAAGTGTCGTAGTGGAGGTGGCTACGACCTTGTTTAAAAACTGTCTCTGAATTCACATTAAGGTCTTTCACCGGTTTGTTCCAAAGAGGGTACGTGCTGCAACGGTTAAGCTTCTGTGAACCCCCTCCCCCCCAATTCATTTAATCGAGAATCTGACTCACATTCCGAAATTTCGCGCGTTCGCTGTGTGTGCCTTATGGACAGAGTCCAAAAAGGAAGGTTACGTCAGTGAGCTAACAGTGCTTTTGATAACTATGGTTCTGGTCATTGTGGATTGTCCAATATTCTGTAAACAGCAAGACGTGTCGGAAGCTGGATCTGTTTCTACCTCCAAGTTAAAAGGCGGGAAAGTTGCGATCTGCGCTCTTTTGGGATATTACGCACCTTAGAGTGGTAATTCTGTACCGACGTTTCGGGACAACCTATCGGTCCCATTTTAAGGGTCAAGAAGTCCAGCTTTACTTGTTCCAAAGAGCTAGAAACAAGCAATGGTCCAGTGAGCTTATTTGCTTTTTCTAATCTAATTCCTTTTGACCTTAAAGAATGAGAATTGATATGTGTATCTGATATAAAACATTTAAAGCAAATGGCCACCTTATGTTACCCTATACACTGCACTTTTCGCCCACGAGTATTCATATGTTTCGTAGGATTCTTACTATAAATATCGATCATTTCCCCTTACGGCAATAAATAAATTTTATACCGTGTGTCCACAAAGTCCCTTCGGGCTTTTGAAAAATTGTGGCGCGCAAACAAATTGAGCTAGCCACATGCGGTTTGCGGCAGATTACAGTGAAACTCTGGAAGTGTTTTGTCGCCAACAGATGGCATAAGCGGCCATCTATACGTTTCTCAGTCAGTTGTTTGTGAAATGGCGACTGTGCAGGAACGTGCGCGTTGTGTGGGTTGGCAGAGACGGTCCAATGCCTTGGCCTCCACGTTCACCAGACATAACACCACTGGATTTTTTTCCTGTGGGGTTATGTCAAGAGCAATGTGTTCCGAACACCAGTTAACGGACTTGATGACCTGAAGACCCGTATCAGGAATGCGATCTCGGCTATTCCAGCGGACATGCTCCACAGAACATGGCAAGAGCTCGAATATCGTCTGGACGTTCTCCGTGCTACCAAGGGAGCCCACATCGAGGTCTACTGAGGTCAGTAAAAAACTTCCAGAGTTTCATTGTAATCTGCCGCAAACCGCATGTGGCTAGCTCAATTTGTTTGCGCGCCACAATTTTTCAAAACCCGAACGGACTTTGTGGACACACTCTATTGTTCATACCGTGCATTGTCGATAATCAAATCACACAATATTCATTACAACAAAATGCCCTCTATTGTTTACAGATATTCTATATTACAATATCTTGTTAATCAGTTCTACACGTTTCGATCCCTTATGGGATCATCATCAGGGATTCATATCAAAGTAGTATTTCACAAAACTGAACTAGCAATCCATATACACATTAAAAATATATTAAAAGTCGATCAGTTAAGATGTAGGCGTTTATTGTGTAATGGATCTTGGTATGCTGTTTTGGAGATTGCCTATGTATGCATGGAATGAATATTGTGATTAAATAAGTATTCTTTGTAATGGAGAGAGACTTTACTCTCTGTGATGTACAAATTAATTTTTATACACACAATTTACGTCACTGCTCACATGAGCGTGCCATTGCTCAGGCGGTTAATCGCCGGCCTCATACCGCTGAGCAATGGGTTCGATACGGATTCCGTCCGTACGAGATTTTGTGGTGGACGAAGAGTCAACAAGACATGTCTGTCTTCCTGTGCTCCGATTTTTCCTTGTCAACATCATTCCGCTAATTCTCCATAGTCATTTTTTCTTAATGTTACTCTTATTAGAGGTGCAAGGGCAAGAAGACAGGAAAGCTGCAAACAAAGCAATGCTTTTTCGGATACAGTCGTGCAGTGGACAGATGATTATTTTAACTTTGTGCGTCAAACTTCAAATTGTTAATATCGAGTACGGGAGGGATGGTTTTCATTTAATGTCTCTGTCTCCGTATTTTAATATTTTGGGGCACGCAGTGGCGCAGTTGGTTGAGGCACTGCGCTACAAGCCGGAAGGTTGCGGGTTCGATTCGTAATGGAGTCATTGGAATTTTTTATTGACATAATACTTTCGGCCGCACTATGGCCCTGGGGTCGACTCAGCCTCTAACAGAAATGAGTACCAAGAATATTTCCTGTGGGGTAAAGGCGACCGGTGCGAAGGGCATAAAACCTTACCACCTTCATGTGCCGATTGTCTGGAAATCTGGGAGCCTCAACCTCCTGGAACCCTAGGGGCCAGTCCAGGTCTGAATAGAGATAGCTTTACCTTACTGTAATAATTTAATTATAATGTGTAATTTTTATTATGGAGCTGGAACAGCTCACTCGGTATAGCGTCTAGTTTATGGTCTAAAGGACCGAGAAATCGTGGTTCGATTCCCGTCAGAGCTTCTCTGAAGCTTTTAAGTCAGCTCTATAGCCCACCCTTTCTCGTTTTCATTGCGTAAACTGGTCTCTATCCCAGAGACAAAACGGCCGGTTTTTTAGGATAAGTGACGTTTAAATATTACCGAGTTTTTAAAAACAAGTGGAGCTATACTTCTGCTCCTCAATAAGCCTTGATGGCACCAAGTAACGTTTAATCTTACTTGCAGTTTGTATTGTGCCTTGTTACAAACTCTGTCACTAATAGCGAACACAGAAACACAATACTGTTTTTCACCAACCAAATGCACTTATTTATTTAAAGAACACTAAAATATTCTTTAAAAATTAGATAAAAAACCCCTACATATGTTTCGGCTTATCGATAAGCCATCTTCAGGGGGTGTCACAACTGCTAATTTCTAAAAACAAGATAAGCCGAAATATATGTAGGGGTTTATTATCTAATTTTTAAAGAATATTTTAGTGTTCTTTAAATAAATAAGTGCATTTGGTTGGTGAAAAACACTATTAATGTTCAAAAATGCACGGTGATATTAAAATACAGAAACACAAGTTAACACTAACAACCAGTCACAGACTACGACGTGTCAAATTGTAGACAAGTCTATAGACCATAACCAGAATTACTATTGTGTTATGATTTAGATTCTGCTTGCATGCTTATTGCCTTGAAGGAAAAACAAGAGAAGGACGGCAGGTAGAACAGACCAACATTACATAGTCATACATTTTAAACGTCCAACTCCATTAGCAACACCGCAGGAAGTTTTTCGCTAGCAGTCCATTGGGACAGTCCGTTCAGTCCCACGGCGAGGGACTTCATATCATTGTTATTCCCGAAGAGAGATCCCAGTCCAATCCTCTTCAATCTCCAGTTGGGCGATCGGATGCAACCTCTTGTGTTTCAACGGCAATCCCAGCTTACCAGTAACCGAGGCTAACAATGACGAATGACCGCAGTCATTTTCTAAGCTGTGAATAGCAACTACTCCCCCACAACGCTCAAAGATCAGGCTTCTCAACTGTTACAATAAAATCCTCAAAGGAGCCAGAAAAGTTATCGTTACTATTTAGGATTTCTGCAAAATATTGAACACTTGATATAATTGCCTTCAGTGACAAAGCAAACATAAAAAGTATAAGATTCACTTTTTTAATATATTAAGATTTTAATTTGCTGGCTTATGCTAACAAGAATGCAAATATACTTACTCAGATTTTCGTTTTGATTTGAATTTTATATTTTGCATTTTCCTGCAATAGTTTTATACACACAACTTTATTCCAAAACGATTTTACATGTTTCGGCTGCAAATCGCAGCCATCTTCAGGGAGCTACAACTGTTGAAGACATGCACAGCGTGCTATACAGATTGCCAAATATAAATGGTAAAATATTTATACATATTAGTGTCTTTCCATAAGTATACAGTACTATAAAAATTGCATTAATATTGTAACACAAGTGAAGTATTAATCTCACGTAAGATGTAATTTCCAAACACCTGAATTTTTCTCCAGTTTATAGTAGAGGTTAGATACCACGTTTAGACATTCGGCATACGCCATGAGTGAATGTACATGGCGTGTATATGACATGTTACGTGATTTAATACTTCACGTGTTATAATTCAACACCATTTTAATAATATTGTATATTTATGGAATGACACCAATGTGTATAAATACTTTACCATTTACATTTGACAACTTGTATAGCAAGCTGTACATGTCTTAAACATTTGTGGGTCCCTGAAGATGACTGCAGATTGCAGCCGATATATGCAGAAACATTAAAACCAATTGTCGACCTCGGTGGACTAGTGGTTAGCGTGCTCGTCACTGGACCCAAGGTTCGCGGGTTCGATCACGACCGAGGTTGATGGATTTTTATGGGTGATAAAAATCCGGAGCACCACTTCCTTCGGAGGGGAAGTAAAGCCGTCGGTCCCATTTACGGCATGTAACCTTACGGGCTTTGAATAGCAAAATTCAACGGCCATTTCTCACCCAAGTCTCCTGAATGCCTGTCAGATGGCTCTGGCGGTCGCATCAGGATTGAGTTGAACAGCGCGGCCAGTCGGCTGGTCTCCGAACTGCCACAAATGCGCAGACCACGTAACCTCGGAAAGAGGAGGCCCAGGCCCATATAGGGCTGTTGAGCCATGGTTATTATTATATCATTAAAACCAATTGTGCAATTAGCTGGGAATAAACTTGTGTGTTGCATTTTTCATGCATACATAGTTCACATATACGCGGTGTCGCAGTTGTTTGAGGCACTGCGCTACAAGCCGGAAGGTCGCAGTTTCGATTTCTGATAGAGTTATTCACTTAATCCTTCCGGTCGCACTATGGCCCTGGGGTTGACTCGGCCTCTAACATAAATTAGTCCAAGAAATACTTCCTGGAGAGTAAAGGCGGCCGGTGCCTAGGGCTGAAAACCTTACCACCTTCATCTGCCGATTGTCTAGAAATTGTGCAAGCCTCAACCTCCTAGAAACCTCAGGGCTTGTCCAGGCCTGCACAGGGATTGCTTTACCTTTATATATTGCACAAAGGGGATTCTTCACATCATTCATCTCACAAATCATGCGTCTGGGCTCTTGTGAAGACAATGTTCTGCTGTTTATTCCCTAAATTATTCACCTGTCATAAAGGAATGATTTCTTAGTTTTGTTTTCTGAATTGCAGAGTAGGCTTTAACGTCTTTGTAAGTCGCGGTAAATATTTTTGGAGCAACACACTGGTGTTGATAGACTTTGATAAATCACAACCAGAACCACAGTAAATAACTCCACTGTGTAGTAGCCTACTCACTGTTTTGGAACATATCCTTCCTAATTTTGAATCACATATTTCTCGCCATTCTTGTCCACTTACTGCAGATAAAGTAAAGTAGAGCCATACGTGAGATATTACGTTTTCAATGAGTTACCGGGAAGTTTAATGCTTTTGCTATGTGACGCCCTGTAAGGTGAATGTAAATTTCACCCTATAACAGGCCATGAAAGCCCAGAGGGGGAATAGAGGTATAGCTCTACTCTTTCTTTAATCTCGACGTTAGATGGGGGTGGGTGGTCAACGCTACGCCGCGGCCGCTTTACTCCAGGGAAAGAGTCCCGGTATCCATTGTGCAGGAGGCTGGGTTGGCCTAAGGGCTGGTCTGGACGGGTGTAGAAAATCTCGCCCCCACCGGGATTTGATCCCCGAACCGTACATCCCATAATGTGTTGCTATAACAACTACAACGCCCTGTGGTTTAACAGAAAGATACATAAGTTTCTAAGTCAAGCGCTGCTCCTATCTTCAGGGCAGACTATCCTGAAGATGGAGGCAACAGATCTCTCCGAAACGTTGGAATTTATCTACGAAATTACACGGCGTCACACATCAGAAGACGGAACAAGAAAGCTATGCTGTTGCCTAAACAGAAAGTTACAGAAGAAGGTTATACGTGGTGCAGTAGTAACTCTGGTACATAAGCTGCTTTGGTATGTGATGGAGGTCAGCGTTCAGCTTCATGCTCAAAACATTTAACCCATTGGATAAGATTCCCTATACCCACTAAACACGGATGGAACCTAGAGCCTGAATAAAAGCAGTGACGAAGAAGAAAGTCATAACCCCTTCAAAAAATTACGATGTTTTTTAGAAATTGTCAGCTAAAGTTATCTGGCTCTGGACAAGGTCCTGGGGACGAATTTATTAACACGGTGAATAACCCTCCATTTTCACATAAGCATGAAACTCTTTGACCAGTTCACTGAATATCAACTGATCATAAAATTTCATTACCATAAAACTGTTTATACCGCCATATCAAATAAGGTTCAAAACTGTGTACACTGCTCACATATTTCAGAGAAATAAAGTCCGCTACTTCCACTGGAATTAAATAGGACTTTTTCGTAACCAGTTTAATAAAACCGGGTCTTAAATGATTACTAATGAAACACGAGGAGCAGAAGTTATCTAATCTGCAGAATACAGGAAATATCGTCTTTCATCTTTTAAGGTTGAGGAGCCCTGAACGAACTGGTAGGGACTTGGTGACTTGGCTGATTCATATTATAATCACTTACTTACAGCCACTTTTAGTTTTCGAGGAGATAAGTATCAGTAAAAGAATATAAAATCTTCTTGTGAGAGTTACAACTTCCTTCATGTTGGAGATTTTAGACACAAAGAAACCCCACGCGATCTATGAACATGAAGTTGTTTACAGACAGACAGACAGACAGAAAAGTCCATCCAGACTACAGCCTCATGATTTCCATAACGAAGTAACATCAAGGGTATTGTTACACTACAGGGCCGTCTTCCAACTAAACTGCTTATAACGAACGTTGCTGAACAAAACAGAACTTATGACATAGCTTCTACTGTTTCTGCACTACCATTACATTAGTTTTAAAATTCTACTTTATTTTATGAATGAAATCTGGGAAGATTAGTCCTATACAGCGATTTAGTTGATGAAGTATGTATTAAACAAGCAAAGCAATCCCATTACAGACCTGGACAGGCCCTCAGGGTTCCAGGAGTTTGAGACTCCCAGATTTCTAGACAATCGGCACATGAAGGTGGTAAGGTTGTCAGCCCTAAGCACAGGCCGCCTTTATCCCCCAGGATATACTCCTGGTACTAATTTCTGTTAGAGGCTGAGTCGACCCCAGGGTCATAGTGCGGCCGGAAGGATTATGTCAATGAAAAATTCCAATGACACCATCGGGAATCGAACACGCGACCTTCCGGCTATGAAGTTTACTAGCCTGTGGATATGACGCTATTTAGTCTGATAGAAGTCTACCGACGTTTAAGAGAAATCTGCTGCCTCCATCATCAGGACAGATGACGGAGGCAGCAGATGGAGGCGATTACTGCTAAATTTGATACTCTTGCAGTAGCACTAAGAAGTGCTGCTATCTACAGGACTGACACAACACAGGTTGACACTGTAACACCAACTCAAGCACACCTTCCATTGGTGCCACTGTCTGCTCTGTACATGGCCAGGGGTTCACACATCCCGTGCAACTGATCGTCGGAGCGACTAATTCTTTTACGTTGGCACCTAATATTTTCACCATAATCACAGCAGTTTTACCGCTATACCAAAATATGTATCAGTTTCTAGACTCCGAAAAAAGCCGCCAAGTAAAAGTCAGGTTCATAGGTCAATCCAAAATTATCGTGTCACCAAATTGGTGCCTCAATTTTTGGATGGTAGATCCTAAATTTTGAAAAAAAAATTTGTGGACCCCTTTTAATTTTTAACCAACGTAATAAATACGTGCATATAAAACAGCATAAGACAAAGCTTTAGCATTTTATATAGAATAAAGTACATAAAGTATATAATTACTGTGACGATATTAGGTAAATGTACAGAATATGATACTGCGTGTTATTTAATGGTCTGTATTTAGCTTTTATCTCAACTGCCCGCAAGCAGAGACCTGAAATACCTTATCATTATTCATACATAAAACCAAGTGTAGAAAGGAGAGCAGCAGGTGAGTTAATCGATAACTCTTTGTAATTAAAACATTCTACTGATCTGGCAAGCTTTCCACAAACTGATTTACACATAAATAGAGTTGCACCGGAAGTGTGGAGAGGAAGCGTGTGACAGGCGTGTTGGGGTGGGAGCCTGAAACTAATGGGAGGAATACTTTACAGTACAGGTCGGCTATCATGTGTTGGAAATCGGTCAGCCCAGGTGACGTCCCTGCAGAACAGTCATTTGTCATCATTATTAGGTCTAACAGTCCTCCTGAGGGGCAGTGTTACTGTATTTCAACTCCCACCCTTCTGTTACCCTCATCAACACCAGGAAACCCTTCCAAATACGTCTATCTGCGGAATCTCAGTTCTGATCTCTAAAGCTCTAGGTTAATGCAATACGTGTTTCTGGCCATCGTGTCCCCACATCGTCTGTCAGTGACTGTGATACCAAAATTACACATTTTCATCGAAATGTACAGCATTCAGAAAAGAATGAAGAACTTCTAGGAGAACTCAAAATGCGTTCTTCCTTTACATAGCAAACATAAAGAGCCAGCAATAATCATAAAATAAATAACTACAATATTTGATAATCTTTTCTTGTGTACAATTTTGCTGATTTAAGGTAAGTAAAATTCCAACAATAGGCCTCTAATATCAAGCTACCTCCGTCGCCATATTTGTTAAAATTAACTTATAAATCAAAATTTTTACGTACAAAATATCATATGCCTACTTCGAAAGTTTCATTACTTATTTGTCAATATCTATGTTACTTTGTGAATGGTTTATTTAACGACTCTTCGATTATAGCCTAGACCGTTCAATGACAGGACGATAAGTACCTAGTAGATAATGAATTGAAAATTGCGTGTAAGGAAGCGACCGCAGTCCATTTTGAGTTGCTACTCTGCATTTGCCTGGACGGAATGAAGGTAAAGCAATCCCATTACAGGCCTTAACAGGCCCTTAGGGCTCCAGGAGGTCGAGGTTCCCAGGTTTTAGACAATCGGCACATGAAGGTGGTAAGGTTGTCAGCCCTACGCACCGGCCGCCTTTACCCCCCCAGGAAAGATTCCTGGTACTCATTTCTGTTAGAGGCTGAGTCGACCCCAGGGCCATAGTGCGACTGAAACGATTATGTCAGTGAAAAATTCCAGTGACGCCATCGGGAATCGAACCCGCGACATACCTGGACGGAATGAAGGAATCCTAAAAATCCTTTAGGTAATCAGTGTGCCAGCAGAGAAAAGAATCAGGCGCCTCCCAATGCTAACCAGAACCTTTGCCAATAAGACACCATAACGTAACCGTGAGTCTGGCATGTCGATTGCATAACCTTGCATATTTTTCGAACTTAGCGTCAGCCAGTTGAATGCAGTCAAAAACCTCACATCCAATGTCTTTAATATTTACTTTAATATTATCCTAAAATATACAGCTCAGTCTCCCGAGTTATCCTTTTTTCATGTTGTCCAATTAAAATTTCATATGCAGCTCTCAGCCCCTCTGCATATCCCGCCCATCTCAATCTCCCTTATTCCACACCCTAGTAACAGTTGGGGAAGGATACAAATTATAAAGTCCCTCACTCCATCTTACATGTATCTCTGCTTTGTTATATTCGTCTGCAATTTTTGTATAACAAAAAAGGAACAATCTCAATATCTGAAGTTCTTTCTTCTTAAACTGCTTGACCCTTCAAGATGAAGGTACTAGCTACTTTCGAAACGTCGGGAATCGTACACCCAACGACACAGCTTCATATCTCAGAAGATGTGAATTCTCTGGAATAATCTCCTGCTCTTTAATAGATAATGTTCCTTATAATCCTCATCTTAATGTCTCTACATTCTCTTCGCAGCTTTTATATTAGATTTCTTCAAATTGTTTCTTTTCTTTACAACGAAATACCAAGTTCCACGCCAATATAAAACACAATTATTAAAAAGAGGAAAGCGAGAAACAAAATGAGGAAAGGGGAGACATGTGACTGACAAATTAGTTTCGCTGGCGCTCAGCCCCTTCAAAATCAACCTAGGTCCTTCCACACCAGTTTCGAGGGCGACATTGCAGCTGGCGCAAATGTGTCACGGGAACCGTACGCCGTACGGGGGGGCTTGGCTCCCCTTCTGTATGTGCCCCATACTGGATGGGAACTCGGACAAAAAACACAAGATATATGGGACCTTGTTATTAGACTTTGTTACTAGGGGCAGGTAGCTTACTGTACATATTTGACACACACACACACACACACAGACACAACTGGCACATGTAATTTGTCGTTAACCCTTTAAGGATAAAACGTTATCCGTTCTCTTTAAAGGCCCAATTCCTACCGCGCAGTAAACACTTTTCATCTCGGTTATAAAAACCAATCTTTGAATGCTGTGGAGGGCAAAATTCACTGTTTTTTTTTCGATACGTGCACAACACGTAAATACACTGTGGGAAAAATGTAGAATTTTGGAAAGTTAAAACTGGTGGTACATGCAGTAATCGCTAGGCTTTAAAAGGTTAAAGGAAAGAGACAACATCAATAGACGAAATATATATCAGACACACACACACCCACACACACACACACACACACACGAGAGGCGCGTCAACCTAAACACATTCTAAGGAAATGAGTTGTTCAAAACTCTCTTCTTTACACGGTTCATAGACAGAAGATCGTCACATCAGTACGGTCGTTTCAGAAGCATCCTTTGTCTGAAATGCACATTCTTTTGTAATTTGTTTGCGCAAAGTGCATAATATATTACGACAGTATAGAGGTCATCCGTTCGCATGTTTATTGTCAAAACCAACTGGAAAAATTTCGCTTAAATTTGGCATTGTTGGCGGGTGTCTACTTCAAAAGCCGGTTCCGTGTTAACCCGATATAGGCCTTATTTCACATGATATACATGTCAAACTTTTCTTTCAAAACGGCTCACACTACAAAATATTAAGTCTAAATTTGTAAACCGTTAAGTAATAAGCCTTAAGGCTGCGGTGCGTCCGTAGCTTCTGCTGTGGGGCCCTTCTCCACCAAAAAAAAAAAAAAAACCCTCGTTAAGTATAACTCATTGACTTTTCCAATTTTGTTCCTGACAAATTATAATAAAACATAACGGATTCCCTGCAGCGTAATATCTGCAGTTTTGCCTCAATATATTTTTACAGGGTACATGTACGAACAGTATATACATTGGTGCAACAAACGAACTTCAATATTCTTTAGAAGACTACAGTTAAATGGCGTATCAGAACTGAAATATTAGTTCGTCATATTCATTCATCCAGACTACGAAGAAAAATAAGGTTCTAACGAGGCAATAATTTCCTCCATATTCCACTGCGAAAATCTAGTCAATTGACGTAGTGACTTACTCTGGTAATTATGTTAGGCACATCTTCAAGATAAATAAGCAGTGAAGTATTTTGAGGTCAAATGACACACCAAAAACCATATTCTACTGCGACAATCTAATAATTTGCAAATTAATTAATCCGAGTGACCTACTCTGGTAATTATATTAGGCACTTCTTCAAGATAAACAGTAAAATATTCTGAGGTCAAATGACACATCAAACATTAAAATTAATACGAAATTAAATTTTATTTTAAACATAAGATCTACAACTCTGCACGTCGACTAGGCTACGGTTCTATGTGGACAAACAGAAATTCAAGATTGATAACTAGCTTATATTTACTTTACTTCCTGTCCAATTTTAATACACTGCCGGGTCAAATTGTAATACAATCATGGTAAATAACATAACAATACAGTAATAATTAAATTTTTCACCAAAATTTAATTTAGTGATAGCCACATTAAACTGTCAAGACTTTAGACAAATAAAAGAATCAGAATTTATATAACACTTTTTAAACCTTTCACTTCTTTCCTGGCAGCAAAACCTGGAGAGTGAACGCCAAAGGCGAAATTAGAATCACTGCTACTAAAATGAAATTCAAGATAAGGACAGGGAAATAAATACACAAAATTAAAAAAAGTAACCGACATGTTTTGGGAGACATAAACACCGAATTTTCTCTAACAAATTTTGTAAGTACAGGAAAAACGGGTTTGCCAAATACCTCTATTTTTGTTACACCGTATACTGCTATTATTTCTTGTGTTAGCGCCAGGCTGTCCTACACAGATCTACAAGGATACAACATCCGTTTGACACACTTTAGAGTTCACAACTGGCTGAAGAGGTGCAGTTTTAGAACAAAACATTATGCTATTCTGTTTAGAAACTGTGTTAGGATCTGCTATGGCATTAGACACTGCGTCTGTTTAACATACCTGCCACGTATGCCCTATACTGTGCCTTCTTTGAATCACGCGTTACGAAAATGTTCTGATACTGTACAAACGTTCCTTTACAATGCGTTATGAAAAACTCTTCATAATACAGCCACCAATATTTCAAAGTACTGGAGCGTACGTACAGTTCTGAAATATGAATTTCGGCTTTAAATTATATTATAATTTGTTTCCATTTTGGAAAGCCGGAATAGCGTAGTCGGTATAGCGACTCGCTACGGGCTGGAGTGTCCGGGGATCGAAGTATGGTGGGGGCGAGATTTTCCGCATCCGTCCAGACCGACCCTGGGGCCCACCCAGTCTTCTATGCAATGGGTACAGGGTCATTCCCGGGGGTAAAGCGGCGGGGGCGTGGCCTTGACCACCCACCCCCATCTAGCGCCGAGGTTAAAGAAATAGTAGAGCTATACCTCTACTTCCCTCCTGTGCCTTCCTGACATGTTATAAGGTAAATTTTACTTTTGTTTCCATTTTAGGAAGAGTGGAATTTTTTATCTCTGTCCTAAGCACCGCAGTTGTCACGGAATGCTCCGGTTGATGCAGGCTTTTTGAGCGATAAAGCTGGCGTGTTGGTAAAGCGATAAAAGAAAGGCCCTGTATTATACTCTTTCACCCGATAATTAGCAGAGCAGCCTAGCGCTAAGTAGCGTGTCTTGAGATATCACACGATATTTTAACCCCGGTCATTGGTCCTACTAGGGTCTATGGCCTGTCAAGTGGAATGAAATTCTCACTGACAGCTCGGATTTAATGTAAATATTAACCTGGGTGCTGTAGAGGGGCGGGGCCAAATATTCTGATGCAAGGTGTAATAGGTAACTCAATTCCGCGGGAGTCAACAATCAACGGGCAAGACAAAAGGAATGGGGAGAGACGAAAATGAGTTACTGTCAAAACGCACCCATTAATAACTAGCTGTCTGAATATCCTGTCTGTCAAACCTGTTGAACACATATGTGACGTCACGCGGTCAAAGTAAGGGGGCGCTCATCTGCATCGTTTTGTTTTGTAGCTGAAGATAAAAGCAATTTCTGTCATAAGCATTTTAATTTGGAAGAGGAATATGATATAAAAAGAAAGAATGTCTTGGTTCATGAATCGTACAATGTAAACAAAGTCACTGGCCCAAGTATCAGAGCATGGTGTATGTTATTTCAACAGAGAGCTTAGAGTAATGGACCAAGTAATAAGACAGTATATTTAACTTGGCAAAGAGGCAATATTCACCGTCTGAAGTAAGAAGGCTGGTGCGTTTTACTAAGCACAGTCCCATTCGTTTGGAATAGGAGACGACGTGATTTTAACATTTTAACTCTCAAGGATTCCATATCACCAAAACAAATTTTTTAAACGACATTCAGAATTAAAGCTTCATATATTTGTGCCGTTGCGGTGGTGCAGTTGGTTGAGGCACTGCACTAAAAGCCCGAGGGTCGCGCGTTCGATTCCCGATGGTGTCATAATCCTTCCGGCCGCACTATGGCCCTGGGGTCGACACAGCCTCTAACAGAAATGAGTACCAGGAATATTTCCTGGGTGGGTAAAGGCGGCGTCGCCCTCGGTGGACTAGTGGTTAGCGTGCTCGCCACTGGACCCAAGGTTCGCGGGTTCGATCCCGACAGAGGGCGATGGATTTTTAAGGGTGATAAAAATCCGGAGCACCACTTCTTTCGGAGGGGAAGTAAAGCCGTCTGTCCCATGTCGTAGATTTACGGCATGTAAAAGAATCTTCGGGCATGAATAGAACCAGTAATATCCGTAAGCAAAATTCAAGAGGCCATTTCTCACCCAAGTCTCCTGACTGCCTGCTAGATGGCTCTGGCAGTCTCATCAGGATTGAGCAAAAACTTGTGCGGTCAGTGAGCCGGTCACTCACTACAGAATGCACACTTACAGAACAGGAAAACCTTCGGGATGAAATCCCAAAAAGAAGGAGGCTTTGGCCCACCCCGGGCTGTAACGCCATGGAAGAAGAAGGAAGGGTAAAGGCGGCTGGTTCTTAGGGCTGACAATCTTACCACCTCCATGTGCCGATTTTCTTGAAATCTGGGAGCCTCAACTTCCTGGAACCTCATGGCCTGTCCAGGCCTGTACAGGGATAGCTTTACCTTTACCTTTTATATTTGTGACGTAATGAAACTAGAGAGCTTGATTGCAGCCGGCAGCCACCAGTCAGGCTCAACGCCTTAGTGCAAAGATCGGAGAGAGCATCTGTTAATGAGTAAGTTAATTGAATTCCATATTGCGGGTGTGAAGAAACACAGGCCAATGCTTGGTATAAAAAATTATTACTTGGTTCTGCCTGTATGAAAGGCGGCTCTGCGTAGAGCAGGAGTTAATTCTTCCGTGACTTGTTACAAGAAGCAAACTCTCACTTTCTCAGGCTACAATGAGCAGCGTTGAATTGTGGAATGGTGAATTGGAAAGGATTTGAGAGGAAACGGTCCTTAGCTAATCGAGATATTATTCTGGCTCTTCCATACAGGAACTGAGGTAAACCATTAAAAATGTCAGTAATATTAGAGGATGTATACCGGTGGGGGCAAGATTTTCCACACCCGTCCAGAGCAGCCCTGGGGCCCATCCAGCCTCTTATACAATGGGCACCGGGTCATTCCCGGAGGTAAAGCGGCCCGGCGTGATGTTAACCACTCACCCCGTCTAGCGCCGAGGTTGAAGAAAGAGTAAAGCTATACCTCTTCTCACCTTTTTTGCCTTAATGGCAGGTTATAGGCTGAAATTTGCCTTTTTTATTAGCGGATGCCCTAATCGAAAGTCGAACTAGCATATCTTGTATACAACCACACCGTGTTACTGCTACTGACAGAAGAAAAACGATCAATGCAAATTTCGTGCAGCATTTGAAAACTGGGTCCATATTTGCATCACGTACTAAGGTAAGTTAAATATAATTCTAGCACTTAGGTTACCATCTTAAACAAGATTACGTCTGCCACGTTGTAGCTCCAGATGGCACTTTCAAGCCAAAACTTCCAAAGTATCCCTTGCTTCTCCGGAACACTTGTCTATGCCTAATCACCTTTTGCGCGACGAGCGAGCAATGTGAAGTTTTCTGTAAGGTAATTTATTCTATGAATTTGTAACTTCATCTCTCAAAGGTCCAGACACTTTTCTCACTTCTTTGTTTTCAAGTATTCACAAAGCACCATTCTTCCTTCACAAGCTTAACACTCACACAGACGAACAATTATATCTGCAGTCGTTTTGATTAGGCGTTGTGATTACAGTTAATCCACTACACTACCTTTAGACCTAAACTGGAGGCAACTTATTTCCGAGATATTTTTTATCATGGCGCAACGGCCCCTAGTGCGGCAGGGCCCCTTTATTACCGACAGTCCACGATCACACTCATTTGGACACCCCACACTAGGTCGGATTCCTCTGGATGAGTGATTAGCCCGACACAGAGACCTCTACTTGAAAACACAACACTCACGAAAGACAGACAGCCATGTCCCAGCGGGATTCGAACCCGCATTCCCAGCCAGCGAACTGCCGTAGACCCACGCCTTAAACCGCGCCATTTCCCAGATATAGGATGCACATAACACAAACATGTGTCACAAACTGTCTCTCCTGTAATCAACAAGTGATGAACTCACATAGAAGGCTCCACTGAGCAATCTTTCTGATCATAAAAAATAAGCACGTCAAAAAAGTTTCCTACTTTTCTAAAACGTGAATGTTCATTATTACCTTGTTAGCAAGAGTTAGCTATTCTACCCTATAATGAACCACATGAATGAAGTCGTATTGATTAGGTGACGTACTGTGACAAGTTACTTCCATGCACTATAATAAGACCTGTACTGGACGCCACTCATTTCCCAGACATAGTACGATGTCACAAATTGACTCTCCTGTAATCAACAAGTGATGAACTCGCATAGAAGGCTCCACTGAGCAGTCTTTCTGAGCATACAAAATAAGCAGATGAAGAAATTTTTCTAGTTTTTTTAAATGAAAATGTTCATTATCACCTTGTTAGCAACAGCTCGCTACTCTGTCCCATTCTGAAACACACGAATCTAGTTTAGGACGTCTTTAAGGACAATTCGAAACAAGCACATTTTGGGAAAACACAAAGCTCTAGTTGTGAGGTAAAATTTGTCTCTGTGCAAGCCACAAAGGCATATGGTGTGTTGGAGTTATATTTATCAATTTATCTCAATTTTGGCACTAGATGGAGGTGAGTAGCTACCTTGACGTTCCTGCAGCTTTAACCCCGAAAAAAGAGCCCACTGTACCCATTGATTAGGCCCCAGGTTAAGTTTATAATGTCTGAAGAACAGACACATTCCTTTTCCCTGTCGGGAATCGAACATCGAATCCTCGGTCATCCAGCCCGTAGTGTAGTCACTATAACGAATGAGCTATCCCGGCTCACATAGTTTTTGGTATTGTGTTTTAATAATAAGTGCCTTCCGGCTTCGATCCAAATCGCTGGCACCAGTATGAAAGTTAAGAAGAACTTATAAAGAAGTGGTGAGACACGTTCGGCTCTTTGGATCCTGGATTATTCTCAGGTGGCCACACCCTTTGATATTGTTCACATTCGCACACATATTATACAGTGTAACTCATTTTATGAGGGTCGGTTAATATATTTCTTTTCACACTTATTAATTATATGTGTACGGTGATTTCATTAAATTTATCCGTCACACATAATCTCAAATGTTCATTCCGTCGAAAAATTGTGTTAATTGCTGACTTAGAAATAATACTTCCTAACAATTTGTAGGTAATTAACTAAATCCACGGAACAAAATCCTTCTTGAGAAGCTAATAGTTCCTTGGTCAATGAAGAAATTTTTCGCACTTTTGAACCTGAAGGTTCATTGCCGTGTTCACAAGATCTCGCCACTTCTTCCTATCCTGAGCCAGGCGAATCAACTCCACGCCGTCCCGACTGATTTATTGAAGAAGATATTTGTATGTATGTCTGTAGCCATATTCACAATATATTTACACACTAAATTTCATATTGTTAGACAAAATCAAAGCCTGGTTATGTCCCAGAACCGGTCTGGACTTTTTGGAGAAGAGAGAAATTTCTTACCCTATCGGGATTCGAACCCCGGACCGTCCAGTCCATACAGTAGGCAATGTCGAACGTAACTCTGGTCCATAAATTTATGTAGTGTAGACACGGCTTACGACTGACTGACCAGATACCTAAGCCTATGTTATTCCTTCACTGAACATGCTGTTACCTTTAGTATTTAACAGTGTTAATGTTCGGAACGGTCTCTATTTCAAAGATGACTTTAATCGTCACAAGGCCACGACGTGTACATACTTTCACTTATAACACACTTAGTTTGTGATACGTAGAGTTAATCGTCTAATGCCTTCGACATTACACCAACACAGTTTCACCTACAGGATAATCCCTTTTTAATTTTTCACTGGTATTTTCTACTAGAACAGACTAGTAGTATCGAAACTGCAGCAAAAGATAATGCTAAGTGTATAACGGCAATTTATCGTCAAGATCTGAATAGATGAGATCTGGGCTGTTTGGGATATTACGCAACGTTGATTGGTAGTTCTGTACCGACGTTTCGGGACACCCTATCGGTCCCATTTTCATGGGTCAAGAAGTCCTTGACGCTTACAGATGGGACCGATAGGTTGTCCCGAAACGTCGATAGAGAAGTACCATCAAAGCTACGTATTATCCCAGAAGAGCACAGATCTCATCTGCATTGCGGCGGAAGACTGAAATTACGCAGGATTTGCGTACCTCAAACTGAAACAGCAGGAGACGAGTCTCAAGTAGCAGCTTTAGTACAGGGCATGGCCTGTGTAAAGAGCCTGACGTAATTAATCATTCATTTTGTTCCTGATGCAATACAGCACCTCCTTACAGTAACAATAATACAATGAACCTTACATAAGTGAAACGTGCTTCCATGTTCGTAGTAACACTTCTGTTCCAAGCAATAGCCTAATCAATGAAGTGTTTGTTAACACTCATCAACTTGCCAGGGATACCCAGGTTATTGGCTGAAGGAGAAAAGAGCCGGACGCCATACGTGGCCTCGTATTCCGTCATATCGTGTTCTTTCTCGATCCACAAGCTTATTACATTAGTTACAGTTAGGCCCAGAGGATGAGAGGGGCTTTTTCTATCCGGACCAACTGAGTAGGTGTTGTTATTTTAGTCTGAAGACTTGGAACGTTACTGTCCGCGAAAAATAGCAGTTAATTTACTGTTCATAATTCCTTATTTTTATTACTTTACTAATTATAAAACACCAGACGATGGAGAAAGTCCAAGCAGAAAATAACCTTGAAAAGTTATTTGCGGTTCCGTAATGTCTGTTAAACACAGAGGAGTCCGAAGCAAAAGCGAATGACAGTGATAATAAAAAAGACAACAACTCGAGAACAAGGCAAAATAAGCGCGAAGAAATCATAAACCTTAGTCGAGCTTTTGGTTGGTTCCTTATGGTTCACTTCGGTTACGTTATATTAATGAAGAATGGTAGGATGATTGTGTAGAATGAATTGGAAAGGGCGTGGAATGAGTCGATCGTGATCTATATCTATGATTGCAGGACCTGAGTGAAACTAAGAAGAATATGACTAAGACGGAGATTTGACCCCGGATCTTCCCAGTAAGAAGCACAACTGTTCCAATGCAAAGGTGAGTTATGGTTCTTCAATTTATGAATAATTATAATTAATGGATTAGAATATAATTAATAATTAATTATATTATATTACATTATGCCGATCCCAGTAGCCGCGCGGTCTAAGGCGTGAGTTTACGGCCGCTCGCTTGCTGGGATTGTGGGTTCAAATCCCACCGGGGGCATGGATGTCTGTCTCTTGTGAGTGTTGTGTGTTGTCAGGTAGAGGTCTCTGCGACGGGCTGGTCACTCGTCCAGAGGAGTCCTACCGATTGTGGTGTGTTTAAAAAGTGTGTGATCGCGAAACCTCGAAAAATGAAGACGTCTAGGCCCCCTGGGGGCTGTCGAGCCATAGGAAAAAAAAAGGTACCAGCATTACGGGAAAATTACTGAATTAATAACCAGGTTAGATCTAACCTGAAAGACGTCTACACTGAAGATGAAGAGAGTATGTTGCTCGAAACGCTGGTATCTCTCTACTAAACTACATTATATCACGTCGCATTGCTTGTATTGCTCAGAGCAGTTAGAACATGAAATCCTACCCATATGTAAGTCCTCAGTACAGGTGACGATCGCATTCGTTTCAAATTATTCTTGGCACATCATTACCACGCTCAAATCATACAACCTACGGTACTGTAATACCAACATTAAGTAACCTACGTAAGCGTCATGTCATAACCTCTGGTGATACAGCCTAAGTGTAAAATCGGAGACAAAATATTTTCATGGAGCTCATAAATGCAGTACAATTACTGTTCTGTCAATCAACATGAATTTATTTCCGCTTACACGATCACAGCACACGCTGTAATATTGATGATATCCAGTAACATTTGAACGTAAACTAACTGTTAATTAATTTATTTGTGTGGCCGGAATATTAATATGCAGCTGCGTAAACACAAAGATTTATAAACTGGAATGTAATGTTATTAAAATATCAATTCAAAAACAATCTGTAATGTCACATTACGCAGGGGCGCACAAATTTTCCGAAAATATGGCAGTCATCTCAAAACTGCAGGCGTCAGAAGGATGTCATGAAGCAAGTTCCAAATGGAGTACCTACAGATATTAGGTGCCACCGTACGAAATTTAGTAGCCACAGCTACATGGCGCCCAATATTTGTGCACCCCTGATATTATGATTTGCATTAAATTTTTCATCTTAGGGTCTAGCAATTTTTTCTTAATCTGAGTTTTGCAAAATAATATATATATATATATATAATTAATATATATAAATAATGTGTTCGCGTAATACGCAGGACACAAAAAAACAACATTTAAAGTACTGCACATTTGATGCTACATGTCATATTAGATCCCACAGAACGAAGTCCGGTAGTCAGAAGTCATACTTCGTACTCGTAGGATCCTGAGTTGGAATCTCACTCAGGAACCGGCCATAGTGACTGAATTTTTCATAAGGTCTTCGCTCTTCTGGGATGTTACGAGCGTTGGTGGTTACTTACAGACATTTCGGAAGAGCGTGTCAGTCCCATCTTCCACGGTCAATATATGGGACCCTTGATGATGGGACCGATAGGCTGTCAAGAAATGTCTGTTAAGGCTGCGTAACATCCTAGAGGAGCGACTCCTTCATATACGCTGGGGCGGAAGCCTAAAACCTTGAATGTTTCATGTTTTTCCTCCGACCCTTAAGACAAATCCCGGAATAATACCACAAATTTAGGCTACAAGCGCTTCCTTGACATTCTTCCCAATCTGATATTCATTAATCATGCTATCTTTCAACGCTATGTATTCTGGCTCACACATGGAGCAATTAAATATAAAATAAATAAATCCAGGCTTCTGTTCCTGTTTGTTCAAAAACCTTGTAGAAGAAACAAGGCATATTAACTCAGCACAATTATAAAACTTCCTTTCTAAGCAAATAAAGAAACAATAATAAAGTAATAAAGTAATAAACAATAATAATAATAATAATAATAATCGTAAGATATTGGACAAAACTCCTTCTGCAGAGGCAATAAGACCTACCTGTTTGGAAGTGATCACAAACTAACGAAGTAACGCAATAAAAATTTAATCAAGATAGTTCTGCTGAAGTCGGTGATGAAGTGTCCACTTTTTCCGAATCTTTTTTATAGCATATCTTCAGACAGCAGCACCGCTTAGTGCACATTACAATTTTATCACTTTTGGTACCTTTAATACCTTTGCAGAAATTTTCAAGTTAGTGTGGCTGGATATTTGTGAAGAAGTTATTTTCTACGTGTCAAAAAACACAAATACAAGTTTTTACACAAATTTATGCTCCACATTCAACAGCAATTAATGCTAACAACCACAAGAGTTTCCTTTAACATTTCAACGGTCTTCACATTGACGTCAGTTTTAGTACTCTGAGCTAGCACACGAAATAAAAACTAAAGGCATGAAACAAGGCAAACAGGCACTGCGAAGAAATCGTAGCCTTCATGATACACACAGAAGTATCATGGGGGTTTACAGGCGTTGATTCTCAGCGGGTCTGTGGTTTGTAATGGCAGGCCATCCCGCATAACGTAGAAGCACTCTGACTTCAGTTTAGCGCTACAGTTTGCACAGCTTTCTAGCTCCTGCTCTAGGCACAGTGTTATATTCTATTCGTCTTTGTACAACACAGAACTGGAAAGGGATGTTTTGAGACCACACATCATGTAACTTACATTTATGCATGTGTACCATTACTACACGCCTTAATATACCTTCTGACGTACTGACCCTGACTAAGAAGTTTGCAGTTGACCTTGGCAGGTGTGGGCGCTGGGAAAAGCCGACAGTCACCTACATCTGACCAGTAACCGATGTTTTGCAGTTAAAACATACACTGGGCTAAAGTGCAGTCGTGTTTAGTGCGTGTAAGATATTATATTTGGTTGTTGTGTTCTGTGTTGTCAGAGCTGTACATAAATTTGACGTTAGGCTTGTTATAAACGAAACACCTAACAAATGGCAACCAGTGGAAATAAGCTCATGCAGTGATAGAGAATCATGTTTTTGACAGCATCTATATGTTTTTCGCCGACCGTCGTCGCGAGTGTTACGGTACTCTACCCACGCTGTTCAGGTCATCTGCATTCTCTTGAGTAAGGTACAGTAGAATACTAATTGCACAAACTTAAAAAATGAGGAAGGTAACTTTGTGTGGAGAAGTGTTAGTTGCTTACGTAGGATTAGAACATTTTTATATAATTATTGTAAATTAATGCGTAAAAATAAATCCGTGGACAAATTTAGTCCTATGTTTATATATATATATATATATATATATATTATAATTACATACTACAAGATTTCATACTGAATTCAAAGGTAAAAAGAATTTGTTAGAAATATTTTACGAATTCTACATTCCTAAAATGCTTACATCTATAGCGAAGGTGACAACATATATTTCGTAAGTAGGAAGGATGTATATATTTCGAAAAAAATGGTGAAATCTGCAACTTCCCAATAAACGTGTGGACTTCAATAATAGTCGAAGGAATGACATTTATCCCCACTCAGTGAAGATATTTCATATATAGTAGCCTACACCAAAATACATCCGACTTGATTTATGAAGTATTTATACTCACACGATATGTGTATAATATATAACAACCTAATTGGTTCCTCTAGTGCTAAAACACGCTACACAAAATGTGAAATGGAAAAATTTGCATCTGAGGAAAGAGTAATATATAACACAGGCTGATAAACTTATCAAAGCATAAGTGGCTGTTCTGCAAAGGCACAGAATTCAATGAGTAAAAAGAAACATTAAAAGAATGAAGGCAGTAAAACGTAAGAGAGAAAAACAGCAGATTAGATGATAAAAGAGGCTTGAAGAAGGACTCAGAGCTTTCATCGCACTATGTGATTTACGGTGCAGTTGAAATGCAAGTCAATAAAAATGTTACGCCACATCGACTGACAAAGTGAAGTAAGTGCACCTGCACCATGTAACACGTCCTTCATTAACTTAGTTGTAACGAAATAATATCTTTGCATCCAAATGTGTTTGTAAATGTAATTTTAACTCCAAACAAATTAGTAATACAAATATATGCATGTGTATGTTTACTGGTAGTGGGAATGGGAATTTGGCAAAGTTCCTGACGAAATGTTGCAAGAATGTGCCTATTAGCTTCGTTAATTCAGTCAGTCCGTCTTGGCTGTCTGTACACAAATGTACAGCCACTAGACAGATTTTCGTAAAATATTACATTAAAATGTTTCACAAAATATGTCGATACATTCATATTTCTTTGAGAGGAATAATGTACACTGTACATGGTGACGTAAAGTCGTTTCTCCTTTCGTTTCGAGGGGAACTCCACAACTATCAATCTGAGCGCAAAATATTTCAAACAAACGCTATACAGAAGAACGAGTAGGCCTACATATTTTATGCGCAATACTCTTTTCCCGTTAAGCAGTACATTCTTCTTGATAATCAAGAAAAGGAATCAGCTCCAAAGAACTCTTTTATTTTCTGTGGCGCAACAGCCCAACTCGAGCCCAGGCCACCTCACAGTTGAGTTTCCTAGATCACACACACACACAAACAGACAGACACACACACACACACACACCGGTAGGACTCCTCTGAACGAGTGATCAGCTCGTCGCAGAGGCAGCTACCCACGCAACACACAACAAACACAAGAGACGAACATCCGTGCATTCGGTGGGTTTCGAACCCGACATCCCCGCAATCAAGTGGCAGCAGACCTACGCCTTAAGACGACACGGCCACCGGGATCGGCCAAAGAACTGTTATACTACGGCTCATTTTAAAACTTCTGCAATCAGTTGCTCTAAAGACCTCATCCACGGTCGCGTGTTAAAAATAAGAAAACTAGCTTACGGGGACAGGATAGTTCACCGTTCTCAGGCTAAGAATAAAGTCAACACCGCAGCTGGGCCCGATAGGTAAAGCTACCCTCAACCTATTCCTAAAGTTTTGAGGGATTCTTTACCTGTTGGGCCCAGCTGAGCAGGTGTTGAACTTATTTTTAGCCTAAGCATGGAGATGGATCCTGTCACCGAAAAGTGTTTCTTATTTTTAAACAAGACAATGTTATATTTATAGACGATTAATCGAACACACCTCTTATTACACTCTTTATGTCAGTCGCATTTAGACTTAAAAAGTTTCATCGTGATTTTTTATACTTCCTCCCTATATTGAATTCAAGGCAAAATTGGCGGGAAGTTTAATGTAAACTCGTAAAATTACTGTAACGTTGTTTATATTAAATTAACAAACAAAACATTTAAAATATTCAAATATATTACTTACACTCGTTTCTACTTCGATAGCCAATGTGGGTTTTATGATATAAGCCTAATACATATTATTTAAACCTATAATAATAATAATTATTATTATTATTAGTATTAGTATTAATGTTAGTATTATTATAATATATGCTACTATCATTCCCTGCACTTTTGTATTATTGTACCAGAGCTGAGCGGAAGGATAATCAAAGTCCAAACAGTAAATGATATCAAATGCAACGTACCGTCGTCAAAATATTATGAAATTTATTTTCAAAATTGTACACTCAACAATCAACAATGGTCTTTCGAACACACGCAAACATTACTGAAGCCTCCTATTGTCGACAATAATTAAACGAAGTTTCCTGCTACCAGAAGTTGACTGGTAAATAGTTACTACTCATAATGTTGTCATATCCGAGAAAATTAGATTTTTAAATATTGCAAAAATACAGAACTTCATACGTCGGGGATTGGTTAGACAAAATTTAAATCCCAGAACTCCAGTCCGACGTAAAACAAAAGACACTTGCGACATAGAAGTATCACAAAGACAATAAATTAAATAACATGGCTTCTTCTTGTACAGAAGTGGAAACCAATCTCCGGGAGAAAGCAATAAGGGTGTTGTTTCAGATAAGAGAGAGGGATAAGGAATACAGGAATTAGGCTCAAGTGACGGGGACAAATTAGGATACGTCTGGCACAGACTGGTGCCCAAAGAACAGATGACTTGCAGCTGTGCCGCTCAACCACAGACTGGCCCGAAAACATGTTGTCTCTTCGACAGAGTCACAGATACAAAATGATGCATTTCAGTGTTATGAGATAAGACGGAACGTGCGTCCCACTGAGATAAATACAGAACTGCATGACTACACTAGCATGAAGCTCTCATCTTCAACATATTAGCCTCAAGGGAGATATGATGCATATAAAAATAACAAGACGCACCTATTTAAACTTCAAATGACTAAGATTCCAACTTAGCATCCATGAATAACATAACACTTCACATGGTTACTAAAAGCGTCTTATGAGATACACGTAAGAGAAACCTACAATTAACGCAAATATACGTAAAGTCTCTGTGCAAGCCATAAAGACATGTGGTGGAATGGAGGTGTAGTTACATTCATTCATAACCTGGGCGCTAATGCCCAAGTTCAAGTCTCGGCCTCTTTCTCCTCATCATAAGAAAGTTGGTGTCTGATATAAAATAGAGTCCTCCGTCTCCTTAGGATCCTCAATAAATTTCCGCCCTCTCCAATTAAATGTGGACCGGGATAGCGTAGTCGGTATAACGACTACGCTACGGGGATCGAATTCCGGTGAAGGCAAGATTTTTCGCACCCGTCCAGACCGGCCCTTGGACCCAACCAGTCTCCTTTAAAATGGGTACCGGGTCTCTTTACCGGGGGCAAAGCAGCTGGGGTATTAAAGCATTTGTATACTGACGTTAAATTTCTAAACTCGAAAAACACTTTTCAAATAATTTCCAGAACTTTTACTTGGGGATAAGAATCTTATCCAGAAAGAACAGAAACGAGATAACGTGGTTGTTAGGAGTAGTGTAGAAACTGAAAGGAGTTAAAGGGAAACAGATAAAGAAAGACTCCTGCTATGTTTAGGCAAAAGGGATATCAAGTATACATTACTCAGGAAAGGGAGAAGGAAATACCTAAATAAAAACAGCTGGATAAGAAGAGATACGTTAAAGAAGACATTAAGTTGTACTAATAAAGCATGTACAAACCGGAACGTCGCGGGTTCGATTCCCGATATTTTTCATTGACATAATCGTTCCGGTCGCACTATGGCCCTGGGGTCGACTCAGCCTCTAACATAAATGAGTACCAGGAATATTTCCTGGGGAGGTAAAGACGGCCGGTGCGTAGGGCTGACAACCTTACCACCTTCATGTGCCCATTGTCTAAAAAATCTGGGAGCCTCGACCTCCTGGATCCCTAGGGGCCTGCCAAGGCCTGTAATGGGGTTGCTAAAATAAAGCATGTTTTATAAATCTAAGAAGGTACTTCTACAAGGTTAAATGTAAGTGGTTTACTAAGGTAAAACAATTAAAAAATACATGGAGAAGGGAGAGGGGGCTCACACCGTGAAAATATGGGTTTAATCCGAAGGTAGCCCCAAGGAAACGAGGGTGGACTGAACTCAATAAATATACTATTATTGTATAACTTCAAAATTACTTAGATTACTCGTTATTATTCAACATGTTACCCGCTGTATAATGTCTCATGGCAGGTAAGGCGCCATTTCCCCGAAACAAATGGATCGCCACGCAGCATTCTCCGAAGGCGTCCATTATGCAGTGCAAGACATGACGAAGGACACGACTGTCAACGAACTGTCTATATATTTACTGTACTGAGAATATTTCAATGTATTTACAGAGAAATATGAGGAAGGGACAGTATGAAAATAGATAGCAACATTCCATACTCCAGGACTGGATTAAATCCTCATTACTTTCCTCTTGCTGTACCATGCTTATTGCAGCTGTGTCATTTCGCTATGTGATGTTACTCCAAGTTCCAAACACAGAACGGAATAATGTTGCTGTTAAAACATTAAATATTCGTACAAAATATAAATCCTGTTAAGCCGAGATTAGACGGCGCGTGGCTCGGCTCGTTTTACGTCATAACTGACGTCATTGACAAAGAATCGTATTCAAACGCGCCGTGTAACCGGCCTGGCGCGGCGCGGCTTGTGATTGGTGGAGCGAGGCTCGTTGGATCGCCTCAGAAGCGGTTTTTTCAAGATCCTCAAAGGGACTCGGCGCGGGCAGCTTTAGCGGCTACACGGCGCTTGCAGTCTACGCGCCAAGTCAGTCTCGTCCAAGCCTGTATACACTTAGGTCTGGTCTTTGTTTTCTGCTGTCGGGGTGCGCGAAGAGTGAAACTTTTTGTCCCACAATCGGTATTGGCTAGAATGGAGTGGTCAAACGAGGACATTTTTAAGTTCATAGAACAACACGACTTATTCCACAAGCCGAGCCGAACCTACCCGAGCAAGGCCGCTGGTCCGCCATTTTCCGAGCTGCGCCGCGTCGTGTAGCCAGATTGTCTTTTCTGTTCCGATCTGTTGGCCGAGCAAATGACGTCACGTCACTGGACGAGCCACGCGCCGTCTAATCTCGGCTTTATAATTATCTGCAAGATGATCCATATTTACCTGAAACTGATAAGAGATTTTTCCAATATTTTTATTTAAAAACTAGGGGTCGTCTAACATTTTACCGACTAGGCCTCATCTACTTTTTAATGTTATTTTTTTACAGCTTCCTCCTAAATTTTACAAATGGAAAATAGATACGATTTTCCTATTTTTTAATGTTCTTTAAAACTGAGGTCGTCTTAAATTCGAAACCTTTTTCATTTCCGGGATGTACACTACGTCACCCTTCTACAGCATTACGCTCT
Organism: Reticulitermes speratus; assembly: GCA_021186555.1. Lineage (NCBI taxonomy): Eukaryota > Metazoa > Arthropoda > Insecta > Blattodea > Rhinotermitidae > Reticulitermes > Reticulitermes speratus. The sequence goes on along the minus strand of JAJKFL010000039.1, from coordinate 8,491,065 downwards.
ATAAGGTGGCTGCTCCATCGCGATTGGTCTGACGTACACAGACGTACATCAGGTGAGAGAAGAGTGTCAGCGTACCCTCTTATTATTCCTACTTCTGTTTCAAAGTAGTATATTTCATGGAGTGCATCCGTTATGGAAAATCTAATTGGTCCTCAGCTAAACAAGAAACTTCCCACATTTTATGGATTCCGAAGCTTCATTACCGTGTTTACTACAGCCCGCCACTTACCTTTGCCTTCAGCCAAATTACTCTAGTACACATCCCTTTTATCGTATTTCTATACTATCTTACGATAAGTTATCTCTTCTACTAGCCCCTGACAATTAGGGTGATTATCTGTACGATGTTTACTGGAGAACACAACGTAGGGCCTCGGAGACAAACAAAACCCACACGCACGTTGTCCACCACAGTTCCCAAAGACTCTGAAATTAAGATTCAAATAAAGGCCACCAATAAAATAAATCCTTTTATTTAAAGCATTATTCCTTCCTACACGCACATTAATTACAAAATCTGATACAAGGAGGCGACAGGAATTCTACGAGGACGTAGATGAGAGAGTAATATTAAAACAAATCTTAAAAGAAATGGGGTTGTTTATATTCACCAGATTCAACTGGCTCAGTGTCACTAAACTAGCAGACAGTTTACTGACAGAGCTATCCGTTATTATTGTTACTACTACTACTACTACTACTACTACTACTACTACTACTACTATACTACTTTTAGTAACTGCTGTTTCTGGTGATAATTATAATTTCTGACCATAGGATGAATACATCTTTTTAAAAGTTATAGAACATTTAATTACTACGAAGTGCCTAGGACTTGGAAATAAGTCCAATGAAGGAATTTTGTTAAAACATTAATAAATCTTTGGTCTCCATAAAAGCAGGGCACACTTTGGCATCCGTGGTGTCTCGATGTTTCCAGAAAACCCTGCAACGTGGAGGGATTCAATAACGTTCACTTTCATAAAACACAAAACAATCATTTCGAAACACTTTGTGCATTTGTCCAAAATAGTATTACAATACTAAGAAACACTGAGTGATTCCTTAATGTGGAAGCTTTGATGATAGCCTAGAATGAAAGTGCAAAAGCAAAATAATGGGAGGAAAAATTCTAGAATACTTGTGAGCCAAAAATTAAGTAGTCAAGGAATCCTGCTCTACTAAGAAATGTCTGTTACAATAGGATAAGCACTTCGACAAACACAGTCTCGAATTTTGGACGGCTTGTTACGAAAAATGACATAAGACCAACGGTGCCTGAAATTATGTGTGAATTTTATGTCACAAGACAAACAATAATTTTTTCTCTAACACCCTATAAAGAAATTGTACACCACTGCAGAGACGGGTAATATACCCCACATTACAACTGTAGTCAACTGTAGAAGGTATAATATGGCGAAACTAATGAACTTAGATGGAAGGGTAGAAAGAAAAATAAGAACAAAAAATCCGGATAGCAAACGCCTACACTTCGCCACTTAATTTATTTTCAAGTCAATCATGAAGAACAGCTCCTGACTGAGCAAAACGAAAAAAAGTACAACCGTACGGCGCCTCAATAGATACACACACATATATAGAACTTGCGGTAGTGTTTGCGGGTACAGGAATGTTATATCTGCAGTCTTTAAGGCATCCGGATGCTCATCTTCTCCTTTTATTAAGTTACAAATAATCTTCTTGACGCCATAGTTATATGAAAATTGTGACAGACTACTGACTCCTTCTTACGGTATTTAAAAACGCTGATTGCCCTGTATGTGTTCTATATCGCGTCGCATGAGCTGGGAGTATAGTAGATATACTCGTACATCTTCGTACGAATTTGGCGATTGACTTAATATGCGGGCAAACGACGTTATTGTGGAACGATGTAACTCGGTGACTGACTGTTCTTCAAATTATTAACCTAGTCTTTACAGAAGGGCCTGAGAAAATTGAACGGAGATCAAGTAAGAATTTTACTGGACATTAGACACATTGTGAATTTTTTTTGGCTTTTGAATCGCTGCAGTTCACTCTCTATTCTTCTGGAATATTTCGCCGCGTCACTGGGTGATTTTTTTCCGGAAGTTTCAGGACAGTGTGGTGCTCCATGCTCAAGAGTCGAATTTCAGATGAAGAGTGGGACATTCGACCCATGATGATCGAACCAACAGGCTGTCCCGAAACATCACGGGAAAAAAAAACAGAGTGAGGCGATACAAAATCCCAGAATAATGAAGAACACAGTAGGACACATTCTATCTGAAAGGCGTGCCCAGTACAGATACGCATGTAAGAAGAACATATTGGTATGAACCAATTTCTCAGTCCTTGGTTGGCTACGCAATAAGTAGGTAATAGTGAGATCTCAAATTATACCGTTGCGTAGTGCACAGGAGATTGTGGATATGATTATGCGCAGTAGATAACAGACGGTAGCTTAACCCTTTCAGACACGAATTTTATGTACGAAGTATTTAGACATCGTGTTCTTATGTACAGAAAACACACAGTCATCATTACAAGAACCGATAATTGATCTTTGTTCTGAGAATCCTACATAAATACATAGTTACATTTTGCCAAAAAAAAAAGATTAGTATTTTAAAACGTTAAAGCACTTGGTACATACAGTAACCTACACGAGTTCCAATCGGACGGCTCTGAAAATGAACCGGGGAATATGGGTATAACTAACTAACTCCATGGAGCAGAGTCCTTTTTGAGAAGCTAGCAGGTAAATATGGGTATGGCATATGTATTTATAAACGGCAGAAATTCGCAGGAAAATCATAGTTTGTGGACAAATTTCAGTGCTTTTAAATACTAAAGCAGATGCTACACATTTTGGTGAACATTCACTTATTGACTCAAATTCGTTCCTAATACACATCGCTTCCATTCAAACAATTAATTATCTCCCTTCTGATTTCATTAGTCTTCATCTACGCTGTCATATCTGTCAGCTATCAGAGGTACAGAAAATCTTAACTGATGACCACGCATCACAAAGAAATTTTGGCGAAACACCAAGGACTTTGTTCAATGCAGTCAATTATATTATATGGTGGTCAGTTTAGTCCTAATCGCTTGGTTTTCTCTACTAGATTAACACAAAGAATAAACCAGCTTTTTCCGTTGGAAGTTCTGAGGTTCCCATGGCCATGACGGTAAAGAATACTGTCCTCTGGGAGATCAGAATGTATGGATAAAAGGCTGGCACCCACCTATTCTGAAGAGGGGGACAGTACGTTCTGCCGGGACGTTGGTAAATTCCTACCCGACTACACGGTGTCAAATTCCAGGAAACATTGTTCTTAAAAACTGTCAAGCGCCATAAAAATATGTATGTAACAAGTCTTTAATAAACTTTATTTTAACAACCAACACCAATATCACATACCTGTTTGGTGGGATTACAGATGGTTCGACGTCAAAATAAGACTTTGATTGAAAGCTAAGCATTTGTTGCACAAAGCGGGACCATGATCGTTTATTATACATAACAGTTGGCCACCATTTCAGTTCTCTTTGGAAGAACTCAGGAGGAACGGTTTTCAGACGGGATTCGAAGTGGATAACTCCCGAATATGAGTCGCTTGTTAGAGCTGTGCCACACTGCATAAGAGGGACTGGCTACGAGGATATACCTAATATACAGCACACAACCAGCAATTATAGGGACCAAAGGTAGCTATTGGACTGAAATTAAAAGTAATTAGAGGCAGCAGGGCCCGGCTGTGTAACCAAAGAACAGGGCCGGTATCTGGAGACAGGTGTGTCTGGGTATACTGCTCTGTCTAATACAGACCCCACATGTAGATTTCTGGTTCACAACTTATAACACATTCAGGGTAATATTTGTTTCATAGTTCGGTGTAATTAAGGAAGTAGAAATTTCTTTTCTTTCAATTGTCCATTGGTGGTTTACTGTACTTTTTTCCATTTCGACGACATTTGAAATAGTATAATAATTTCATAAATCGGTTACCAAGTTAAAGGTAAGGTAAAGCTATCCCTATACAGACGTGGACAGGCCCTTAGGGTTTCAGGATGTTGAGGCTTCCAGATTTCCAGACAATCTGCTCATGAAGGTGGTAAGGTTGTCAGCCCTACGCACCGGCCACCTTTACCCCCCCCCCCCCCCCCCAGAAATTATTCCTGGTACTCATTTATGTTAGAGGCTGAGTCGACCCCAAGGCCATAGTGCGGCCGGAAATATTAAGTCAATTACTCTACGGGGAATCAAACTCGCGACCTTTCGGCTTGTAGCGCAGTGCCTAAAAACTGCGCCACCGCGTGCCCCGTAAATTGATTATACTTAGGATATTTAAGGACGCCTTCATTATGATTAACAATGTCACTTATATGATAAGTTGGTAAGGATTTGGAAGGAAATGGACGTGGTAGAGTAAAGGTATATTCCACCGTTTAGATGGAGAAATTAGGAAAAATAGAGGAACGCGCTATTTAAGACATTCGATAAAGTGATATAAAGCGTTACCGCTACACTAACCTCTTTGATGAAGCTTAAATATGAGCGCCTAATGAAATCATAAAATGATCAGTTTATAAGGGAGGAGCGAAGAAAGATACATCGCTTATGGCTTATTTCGTGGTACAGGCACTTAGCAACTGTGCCTGGATAAACTGATGAAGGCAACGAGATAACACAAAGGCGCTTGGATATCTTGCGAGATTCAAGCCGAATATCTTGCAACTTACTTGTGTGAGCTTGCGTTTCTGTTTGTACTAGTAATATGTAATGTCTGAGGATAGGGTCCCATATTATTTCCATTTTCACAGAAATATATCATAGGTCCCCAATTATTCGCGTATCACCAAAACATCTCATAGCATGGTCCTGTACTATCCTCAGTAAAGGTAAAGGTACAGCTATCATATTACAGACCTGGACAGGCCCTTAGGGCTCCAAGAGGTTGAGGCTCCCAGCATTTCTAGACAAGCGGCATATGAAGGTGGCAAGGTTGTCAGCCCTACGCGCCGGCCGCCTTTATACCCTCCCCCTCGGAGATATCCCTGGTACTCATTTCTGTTAGAGGCTGAGTCGACCCCAGGGCCATAGTGCGGCCGGAAGGACCCTATCGGGAATCGAACCCTCGACCTTCCGGCTTGTACATCGGAGTATCAACCAACAGCCCCACCGCGTACCACACTATCCTCCGTATCACATAAAATTCTCATGTACGGTCCTCTACTATTCCCGGTATGACAAATGTCAGGATAAGTTCCCGTACTACGAGTATTTGTAGCATCACATAAATATCTTAAGCTAGGGTGCTGTACAATTCCCCGGTTCGGCAAATGTCTCAGGATAGAGTTCGGTACTATTTCCAATGTCGCATAAATATCTCACGATAGATTTTGATGGACGTCATCCCGTTGTCCTTGCAACGATAAAAAAATAATCAGCTAAATTATCGTCTAGCATAACTGTAAAATTTCGTGTACTATACGAGTAAACAAGCTGCATGTTGTGAGAGCTTACAGAAATAAGTATATGTGTAAGTTTACACTTATACTTTAATTTCGTGTTTTTATATACAAGCGTGATGACGGTGCTGCAGGACTGGCACATGTAACTTGCTTATACGCTAGAGTCTAGCGTATAAGCAAGTTAATTAAATCACTGTCTAGCGGCTAGACAGTGATTTAATTAATTGTTTGTTAATCTCAAGATAAAATTCCGTTGTTTCCCGTATCACAGAAACATCTCATTGTAATGTCCTCCAATATTCGCAGCAGGTGCGCAGCCAATTTTTTTTTTTTTTGGGGGGGGGGGGGAGGTTGACCCTGAAGCTATATGTAATTTACTTTCAATTTTAAAAATTATTTTATAAAAATCATGTAGTAAGTACAACATAACACTGTCTGAAACTGCATTTATATACATACGGATATGACTACATGTTCCATGACTCAATTAGTGTCCTATCTTTTTGTTTTTTTTTTTAATTTTATTAATTTATTTTTCAAAATTCTAATGTGATAGTCATCACCTGATTTCAGTGGCTGATTTCGGCTAAACGGTAAATCACGTAAAACTTTTGATATCATAATATCTACAAAATCAGTGTTTTTCAAATTTCTGTTTTTGGCGGTTTGTGGGGGAGGCTTCAGCCCAGTAGCCCACCTCTTGGGGGCGCCCCTGCTATTCGCAGTATATCAGTACTATCGTAGGATACGGTGTCGTGCTATTCCCCTTACCAAAGTACCTCACTGGTCACTCGTTTCGGTTCAGAGCTTACACACGTCATCATACAAGGTGCCTCAGGCTTTCACCTCAGGAAGTCCTACTATTTATCTTTCTTATGACTTTTTATTGTGCTTTCTCATGATCTGTTACTTAGTCAAGTTAGTCGCCTTGTGACATGGTGAACAGTCAAAAGAGGCCCCCTGAAGTCCCTTGCAGGGGCACAGCGGGGGAGACAGAGCACACCCTCCTGTGGAGCTCAGTCATTCGATCACAACCTGACAGGTGGCGGCACCACTGATGGCTCTTATTTTGCGATGCTGTATCTGAGGTTAAGATTATGCAGCATGTGATAAGATGCGTCACTCATTTCAATACCGTGTTTGGCTCCAAAACATGGGCCCAGCGTGTTCCGAGGGATTAATATCGTGGCTGATTTCTTTATGATGTACGAAGGATAAATTTATTCGTGTGCTTAATTAAGCAAAACGCCACGAAGACGAATAAGGGAGCGGAGGTGTATATCCAGGTATTCATAACCTCGGGACTACGTGGAGGTAAGTGGACAGTTTCACGTCCCAGCCCTTCACTCCCGGGGCAAGGGCCTGCGGTACCCACCGAATAGGAGAGCCCCAGACATGACAGCATGTAATAGTCTATACATATTCTTATTTTCCTCTCATCATTAGGACACGAGCAAGCTGATACCTGCACCAGCCGCATAACCATCTTGACTGATCTTCTTTCAACCCCCTCTAAGTAAATGGCAAATGGGCAGCATTTTAATATTACAACACTATGCGAGGTCTGTCCTTTGAACACATAAATCTGCGTACAACGCACTGATACGCAGAACTCCAGCGAACGAATATGGGTTAGACGGCCGGGGTTCGATTCCCAGAAGAGGCAGGGACTTTTCGCCTTTTATCACTGTCGGACTGACCCTGGAATTCGTCAGCACAGTGGGTACCTGTAGATATTGGGTTGAAGAAAAGCAGCCGAGGAGTGAAAATGACTAGTCACATTCACCTAGAATCTCCGAATGCGTGGGGCTTGACCTCCACTTCTCATGATGTGGTGATTAGTTACACGGATAATTTTTGTTCCACCTTGGGCCCTTTTACACTCATACCAACAATAAATTGGTGTTACTGGAGTGATGGTTTTTTGAACTAGCGATGACATGGAGAAAACTGACTTTATATACGTAATTATGTTCTTCATCCCTTCTTGTCTTTCGCCCTCACTGTTATCCTTTTCTCTCTTTCTCCTTTCTCTTACGTTTCTTTTGCCTTCCCCGTATTTTTTTCTTTTTGTTCTACCTCCTTCTCAGCCTTCACCAGGTTCTTCATCGTTTTATTTGCCTGCTTTTTCCAATTTTTCTTGTCTATTTTCATTTCTTGGTCCTGACCCGCGCAATTTTGCATTCAGTGTCCCAAAGGACAACCTCAATTGTTTTTAAACGTGCTAACAATTTGGTATAAACCCATCCCTTGTTTTACGTTCCACTTGTTTTACGCCTTTTTGCTTTAACGCCCATTGCCAACATATACCACTACTTAATTTCCGCCCTCTCCTTTTCGGCTTAACGACCTTTAGCTGGCTGCGCTCTACTACGCTAAGTCTTACCTATTCCATTATTTCTTACGGGATTATCACTTTGATTTCCGCCTTTTTTATTTACGCTCACTTTTCAGGTACACAAGTAGGGCGTAAAACAAAGGCTTGGTGTACGTAGATGTATAATTGACTCCACATTCTGATCGTCATATATGCTAACAGACGCATTCTATTTCTGAAAGCATAACATAGTAATTCGTAACGATGAGTTGCTTGATTGAAATGGATCGGAGGTAAAAAAGTTTCACTATCAAAGACACATTCAAAATGGTGGGCAGCTAAGATGTGGGAATCAAAACATACATAGCAGTCAGCTTCTTGTAAAAAATCTAACCGCAACATGTGACTGCCATCTGTTGGCGAACTACGGAAGTTGTTCTTGATGTTCACAGAGTAAACAAATCGGTATTCATATCTTGAGTAGACAAGCTTGAGGGCGTAGTACCATGTTCTTTCAACTACGTTCCTAGGATTCCAAAGAGCAAAGAAAATTATCGGGTGGATACGAGGCCTAGGGGTTCGCATGCAACAGGTAGTGCGAGCAAGACAAGGCGTGGTCTCTACGCAATTTGAAACAATGGATGATGTTTTATACAATGTACCTGAAATGACGCATAAGCCGGAATCAAACACAACAAAATTGCTGGCTAATGCTTCTACAGCTGATACACAGAATTGTTGCGTCCCGTATCAGATTTAATTACTTGCACATGCACCTTCGATACTCCTATTGTATCCTGATATGTATGAGAAAAATTGTATTCCTAACAGCCTTACCCCACGCTGTAAACCCAGCACGTTAACACACACTGGAAATATTTCTATAGGCATATGGTAATAAGGTGAAAGGTGAAGTTTTGTATGGCCTAAACACCGCGATAGAGGCGCGCACCCAGAAATTTTCATTGAGGAGGGACTGACCATGGGGATATGTATAATTTGTGTTTGGTTTTAACCTGTGTATAAAAAATAATCTCATGAATATGGCGGTTATATAACACTATCTGCAGCTGCATTTATAAACGTATAAATATAATTACATATCCCATGACTCACTCACATAATTTAAATGACAAGATCTAATCCTCTCCTTTTATTAAGTTTATCTAAGACTTCCTAAATGTTTTATTTTATTTTTAAAAATTCCAGTTCTAGTCATCGGCCGATTTCAGTGGCTGATTTTGGCTGAATTGTAAATAACGTTAAACCATTGATATCATCGTGCCTACAAAACGTGTTTTTTTTAAATTTCGTTTTGGGGGGGGGGGCTGCAGCACGGCACCCCCTCCCATTGCGTACGCGCCTGCTACGACATGAACTACAAAATTCCAGTTTTCAACCTTTAACCTACGTGGAAATGAGTGGCCAATATGAAGCTGCGTTCACTTTGGGAAATAAATTTCTGTACCCTAGGAATAAAAGACAGAATGATATACACTGTGACAACATTGAAAATATTGCTTCTTTCAGAAGTCGAATTCTGATCAAGATATTCCAAATATATACAAGTTATTTATATCTGTCTGTTGTATCACGAAAAACTGCACTAAGAACTTGCCTCTGAAAAAAAATTAGTAGGTTAACTGGCTAACAGGCTGGAGTGCAATGAGCTGGGCTATTCCTATGCTGTTACACTAAGGAAACGGCACAGTGGCTAGGCTACGGGCTGTACGTCCAAGGAATCGTGGTTTGATTCCAAGGAGGCAAGACATTTATTCTCGAAAGCAACCCGAATGGCTCTGGGAATTACCCACTCCCTTTATTGTCGGGGTTAAAAATGAATGGAGCAAGGCCTCCACTCCCCTCATATGCCTTCGTGATGTGCACAGGGACAATTTTACTTTACTTTAACTATTATATTCAGAATCTAGATGCACACTTTCTTCGGGGTGCTTTTTTATTGTGGCAAATGTCTCTCTTTAACGCAGCCAACACGTTGCTCATTACAAGATACGACTTACACCGTTGACTTCTACGCCAGCTCTAATACCCCCAGTGTACTTGTTACACTTTCACATACTCTCAGTCAACAGTTGCAGCAGAACTCATAATTTAAAATAGCAGAATCCAAAACCAGAAACAAAACAACCTTCATTATGCGCCTCATTCAACAAGCATCACAGTTTGTCAAAGGCTCATTCCGAATTGCTGAAAGAACATGGCGATCGTTGAGGCAGGTTATCCTTCCAAATCCTCTCCCTCCTGAGGCCAACAGGTTTGGATGTTTCTGAAATCCCGCCTGCGATCTCCCCCTCAACCTGTGCGCGGTCTTCCTCAAGGTTAAGGTTAATTATAGTGTAGTGCAAACAAGCCTGCGTCCATCCCGTGTAACCACGGCGCCCGCACGCTACCCCCTCATTTCCAAGCCTGCCGTACGGTTGGAAACGATAATTCTATTATTTTAGCTGCAGATGATGCTCCTTTCCTCATACAAAGAGCCTCTATTTCACGAGAGAAGCAGGGGCCTTTTCAATGTTTACTTTTCCCTTGTTCGCCCCTCTAATTTGAAGTAATGATTTGGAATTTTTCTTTTTCTATTTTGTTTTCTTTCCTTGTTTTTTGTTTGCGGATGAAACAGAGAGATATTAAATAGCCTACGGTTTAACTACGGACATTATCAAAAACATTCGCCTGCAAGTTTCGTTTCGTCTCCTTCACATAGGCTATTTAATATTAGGTCTTCAGACAAATTGTAGATCCTGAATTAATTTTTAAACATCGACCTGATACACACCAAGACTTTGTTTTACGCCCTCATTATGTTCCTGAAAAAATGAGCGTAAATCAAAAGGGCGTAAATAAAAAATTAGGTTTCCATAATAAAAAAAGACTTAGATAAAAGGAATAAACCATCCAAACAGCGTTAAACCGAAAATGAGAGGGCGTAAAATAAGTGGTACAAACTGGCAAGGGGCGTTAAAAAAGGCGTAAAACAAGGCCTTGGTGTACAGTATTGTTTCATACTCGCGACGTGGAACTTCAGGCAATGACGTGAGCCCACATGTCTTGCTACCGTATAAACAGACTAAGTTTTCGTGCAACCGCCATGTTGTTATTTATATTAAAGGAAAAATAAGACTGTCTTTAACGTACCTTGGCATCAGATGCCTCTTCAGTCCTTGTATAAATATTATTCAAAAATTAACTTTCTGCCTCATAGAAAACAAAATGACTCTACATTACAAAGACCAATCTGCTGACCCCGTTTAACAGAATAATAATTTTTAACTTTCCGACACACAATAAAACCATAAATACACTCCGTGGGTAAAATGGCGAACTCTATTAAATTAAATTAATAGTACATACAGTAATCATTCAGCTTTGAAGGGACAACATAAGGACAATATTTGTACAAAGGCCGCGTATGTAAAAATGTAAGGTTATCCTTCTGTACGTCATAAATGTGTATGGGGAAGTGAAGTTGTAAATCCACTCATTCTTAACCTTGAAGCAAGGTGGATGTAAGCGGTCGGTTTCACGCCCCGGTCACTTTAGTCTCAGCGAAGAGCATGCGGTGCTTGGTTGGCCCCACAGCCGGTCTGGACGTTTTGGGGAAGAGAAAAATATATTTCTCCTGTCGGGAACCGAAACACGATTCCACGGTTCTCCAACCCATAGCCTAGCCTTGTAGATGTATTGCAATGCATCATTACATCCTCTGTTTCCTTTGTTCTAAACCTCCTACTTGCTTCATGGAAATTTCTCAACGTAAGTTGCTGTGGGAGGGCCTCTGTAAACATTTTTGAGTACAATAACATGTTCGCCTCATATTTCATGCCACAAGTCTTCAAAATACGGTGTTGAGCAGAAAACTTCCGAAAATATCTATGACATCTCAAAAAACAGCCATTCACCATATATTTAGCAAGGTTTTTTTTCTCTTTTATCTTGGCAGTTGTGAAGCTAGATGTTAGCACCGGAGGACTTATGATTTCGGATGTGATGTAGGTGACAAGAATTACAAATGTGGTAAAATTTATGGATTCCATATTGTCTCACTTTTAAACTTTTTAACCATACTTTGTCACAGACAGCCGATACGTATTGCTTTCTCTTGTCAAAGAAATAAATAAATAAGTATGCGATTTCAATTCCCTTTAAAACCTTGAATTCGCTAATGCAGTACTGTGTTACCTGTGGTTTTTATTTCACCTCCCCAATTTCGGTCTTCATTACATGACTATAAACGCTCCCTTTCTGAACTCAAACAAAGGTTAACTGTCTGCAAAAAGTAGCCGAAGCTGACTTAATAAACTGTTAGTTTGTACATCTTCTCTAACCATAAAAAAGGAGGTGGAAACCCGTAATTCTGAATTAAAACATTCAGGCATTCTGGAAGTGCTGTCTTGTAATAGGTAGGTCAGTGTACCTAAAATTACAGACCAGTGAATACTTATAACTAGGTCTACTGTGTTTATCTTATCGGAACGAAATTCTAAACGAAAGATGGGTTAAAGAAAGAGCCTGTGGCATATATGCATACTAAAGCAACAATCCTCTTCCTTTACAAGACTGAGGTTCTCACAGCGGTAATGATAAGAACTGGAGCTGTTTAAGACATAAGGCCGTGATGACTGGCAATTAGATACCGACGTTTCGGAGTAGCCAACAGGCTCCATTTTCAAGGTCTACGCAGTCGAAGAAGAGACTACTTAGGTCCTGAAGAGAAAGGCATGTCGTGATACTAGGTCACTGGGTAGCTGAGAACAGCTTAGTTGCATTTCCCGGTCCCTGTCACCTGAGGAAGGCAGCAGAGACGGTTTCCGAAACTTTGTGTTTAGGTTTCACACTAGACTGCGGAAAAAGTCCACAAGAAGAGGGTTTATGAACACATTTAGAACTTCTGTAGAGAAGTTAGTTTCATGCCACATGAAGGTAGGCATTTATTGACCGATTGACTTAATTCATTTTAGCTTCCCCCCTTCCACAGCCCTAGTGGGCCTAGGTCTCCTCATTGTCGAGGCTTCTTGAACACACTCAGACACATGAAACTCGGTAGAACACCTCTGGACGAGTGACCAGCCCGTCGCAGACACCTCTACCCGAAAACACAAAACACTCACAAGAGAGAGACATCCATGCACCCGGCGGGATTCGAGCCCGCAATCCCAGCAAGCGAGCGGCCGCAGACCCACGCCTTAGACCGCGCGACCACTAGGATCTGCTTATTATAGCTTACATGGGAGCAAACTTCAAGTATTATCTCAACAATTTTTCTGAGCAGATTTAAGAAATTCGCCAAAATTTTGGTTGAAATGTGCGATTTCCGCTAACGGAACGGAACCCGAGATCTCCCAAAGACGAAGAAAATATTTTACTCACTCAATTCCTGTGCCTGGTAAATATATTTGTCTGCTAATTTGTTTACTTAATGACAAAGAAGCAGGCCTACTTTCTAAATAGATTTCAGATGTAACTAAACGGCGGTTTGTATTTTTATTTAACAATGTATCTGTACAGTAGTGGGCCGGGATAGCGCAGTCGGTATAGCGACTCGCTACGGGCTGGACGGTCCGGGGATCGAATCCCGGTGGGGGCGAGATTTTCCGCAGCCGTTCAGACCGGCCCTGGGGCCCACTCAGCCTCCTATACAGTGGGTACCGGGTCTCTTTCCCGGGGGTAAAGCGGCCGGGGCGTGGAGTTGCCCACCCACCCTCATCTAGTGCCAGGGTTAAAGAAAGAGTAGAGCTATACCTCTACTCCCCCTCTGGGCCTTCATGGCCTGTTCTAGGGAGAACTTTACCTTTTTATCTGTACAGTAACAAGACACCAGTCCAGTGGTCAGTGACACAGTACATATTGGCCTACTTCCATTTTATATGTTGGTTCAACGAATGGACACAGCCAGCAGTTGTTACATTATCCTGCTAACTTGCAAAGGCCAGACATGTTACGTACTGTTGGGCAGCTGGAGGGAGAAAGGGCATTTCACACGGAATGAGTAGATACCAGAGGACAAAGGAAGTGGTCCATAGGGGAATGTTTTAAAATCTCATTAACAGGAGAGAAAAAAAAGTGGAACAAGATTATAGCAGAACACGTGTTTGTGGTTTGTATCTGCTTCACGGCCAAAATTGCATCTGGTGCCGTACAAATCGGATTTTGGGGCGGGCCCTGTCTCTATTGCTACACTTGCAGAAAATGTTCATTCACGGACGTAATGAAGTTTACAACTAACGTATGGGAAACGCGATTCTAAATGAAAACTTAACTAGATTTATCTGATAACAGTCGACAGATATACAATAGTCAGACGTTATCTCTCTTCTTGGTTTTTTTTATTTAAATAAACTTCGGATGTAATTCCATCGATTGAAAAGCTAAAAGTAGTTGGCTTGACTGTTAAAAGATGGCGGGAGAGGTTCCTTTCATTGATATTCTGAAGCATCAAAAATTGCAGGCCACAAATGTCAATGCTTTTAGCTGGGATATTAGATGCATATCACGAAAATCCTTAAATAGCCTACATGTCGGACTCCCATTTCCTTTCGATACACTGTGTGTATTGAACTGGGGCTTTTTGTTCATGAAAGTAGGATGTGCAATTTATTAGTGTGATGAAGAGAGCATAATTTGTTATTTCCTTTACATTTCTTAAATTAAAACAGAAAACTTTTGAAAACCACGAGACTTTAAAAGAAATTAAAACTGCTTATAATAACTTAATTTTATTTAATACTTTTAACAAAACTAAAATAAAAACATATGCTATTACTTGCTTAAACATTCAATTTAATAAAATTGAATAACAGATGTCTTCCACAAAAGAAGCTAATTGGAAATGTAAATTAAATTTATATGTATGAAAAGGGGACGGCCAGTTGAAAAGAAACTTTACTTTTAATCTTCGCCTTCTTATTAAGCCAAGGTTCTGAAAGTTATTAGAATCCAGATTTAATATATTTTTCTTTTTAACTAACTCAATATGAAATTGAAAATTTCTCTATAATTAATACTTTTAATTTGAAGACCAATACATTGGAGTAGGTTGAATAATTAAACACAGGAATGGTGTGGTCAAGTAATATGTGAATCAAGTATGCTCACCAATCCACCTTTTCCATGTATCTTTAGAGAATGTTCTATACACAGACAGTAATTACAGATAAGACGGATTATGCACGATACTGCCAATTTAATTTGGCTGAAGCAAGTGAACAGAAAAAAAAAACCATTAACTTCTGTTGACATATTAATTAATGAACTTCATTATATACTAAATGAGTCTGACGGTGACAAAAACACTTGTTAGATACTGTCGGAAATAACCCTGCCCCTAGAAGGGAAAACGATGTGCTCATATATAATTCGGTAGCATTGAAGTTATATGCCGGTGGACAAATTGAAAAAAAAAATCCGTGTAAAATTTAGCTGTGGGGAGACAAACTTGATTGCTAGCACATACACAGTGAAATGACCGAGACAAAAAATGGAACATGTAGAACTCTGAGTTTATGACAGCTGAAGATAATTCTTATGAGTCATTTCTTATTTGTGGCGCTGGGATGTGGATTTTTTCTTCATATTTTTTTTTAATTATCATATATTTCCCCCGTCCAGATTCAGAATAAAGTCGGCAACACATTTCACTTCTATATCGGTCCACCACCTCAAAATAAGTTCAACATCAAGATTAAATCACTGTGAAAATTTAACATCCGAAATTTGCTATAATGTGTTTGACCATAAAAAGATAAGAGGCAGTTCGACCTTTGAAAGCTACATTACAATACAGTAATGTTTTGAGCCAATTATGGACACCAAATACTTAACAAGTACCATACATTTTCCTATTTCTAGGCGTTGGTGTTTTTAAATCCACTTCAAAGATAGTTTTCATACACCTTACTTCAGGGGTGCAAATATTTTCCAAAAATCTAGGACCCATCTCAAAATTCTAGGCGCCAGAATGGTGACACGAAGCAAGAGTCCTGCTGAGGATTCATAAACATTAGGCACCAGAATGGTGACACGAAGCAAGAGTCCTACTGAGGATTCATAAACATTAGGCGCCAGAATGGTGACACGAAGCAAGAGTCCTACTGAGGATTCATAAACATTAGGCACCAGAATGGTGACACGAAGCAAGAGTCATACTGAGGACTCATAAACATTAGACGCCAGAATGATGACACGAAGCAAGAGTCATACTGAGGACTCATAAACATTAGACGCCAGAATGATGACACGAAGCAAGAGTCCTACTGAGGATTCATAAACAATAGGCGCCAGAATGGTGACACGAAACAGGAGTCCTACTGAGGACTCATAAACATTAGGCGCCAGAATGATGACACGAAGCAAGAGTCATACTGAGGACTCATAAACATTAGACGCCAGAATGATGACACGAAGCAAGAGTCCTACTGAGGATTCATAAACATTAGGCGCCAGAATGGTGACACGAAACAGGAGTCCTACTGAGGACTCATAAACATTAGGCGCCACCGTGCAGAATTCAGTCACCCGGGAGACCTGACACCTGGGATTTGTGCAGCTTTGCTTTACGTTAGATTATATATCCATAGTATCAATAAATAAATAGCGCATATTTCTACCAGACTACACGGTGTCACATACAATAAGACAGTAATGCATACAACAAAGTTAGTCACCAAGCAGGTTGATGTAGCCGGTTCGAACCTCGGCCAAGTTACTCGTTCACTGCCCCAAATAACATTTTTAAGATAATGCACCGTTTGGACTAGGTCAAATTCCTTCATTAACCAGTTTAACTAACTAACTAACTAACCAACGCCATGAAGCAGAGTCCTTCTTGAGAAGTTACCAGCCTTTTAACGGCCATGAATTTTCTTTCCCATGATTACAAGCGATAGTCACTTGTCCATGGTCAGAGCTAAATTAATGCAGTCTACGCCCTTCGATCCTATTGCTTTGTGATTCAATTAACGTTATTCTCCCATCTATGCCTAGGTCTTTCAAGTGGCTTCCTTCCTTCAGGTTTCCACATCAAAAGCCTCTGTGTATTAAAAACAAACATTTATACTTACAGGCTTATGAAGTTATATATATATATATATATGTTACTGATGTGTTTTAAGTTCTTGATACTAAATACGCCTTTTATTTTGGAAATATTTTCGAGCGTTTATGACTGTGCTATTGCCCCAACTTATCACGAACCTCGAAATTAACACAACCAAAGTACACCAGAAGCTGATATGGCATATTCAGTTTCCATCCTTTCTGGTTTATATGGGCCTTCAAAGTGGCATATTCTAAAGCATATTTGAAAATAAATATCGATTAATAATCTCCTTGTTTTGGAAGCCCCTTATTACAAATTCTAAACTGTTCGCTGTTCATTATCGCCTTTTGGTGTTGTTCAGATTGCAGTGAAAACAAGGAGTAAAAATTATGAATATATTTAAAGCTTAAGTATACATGTCTAAGAGTTTATTTAGGTCTGGTTTATTTATCAGGTTTCTTATACCTTAGCTTAGAAAAAGTTGGCGATACGTGAATAATTAGTTGGAAAGCAAGCAGAAGGAAATCATTTTGGTTCAATTTGGGGCGGTACTCTGGAATTTTCGTGGAATGCCTAAGGAACACCATTAACTGAAATCAAGGTAGCCCATATTCCGGTCCAGACGGCTCAAACACGCAGCGGAAATGCTGCCCACTTGAGTGCGATATTCGTTTTTACGTGTTTAGAAAAGAACTGGCAGATGGGCAGATATACATAAACTGCATAACCAGCGAACTTCTTACGATGCTACACACACGCAACAAGGCAACTTACTAGCAAGCTAAATAAATAACTAACTCGCCCTTTCATTAGAGAACCAAAGTTTTACTACCGTTAATTTTGAAGCCCATATTTCACTGAACTGTGCCAGCAAAATATTTGAATCTCACTCCCCACCAGATGTTCTGACAAGTAAATAAATGTGCATACCATTGCAGAGTTCGAGGCAAATAAGTTATCCCACGTTTATTAGAATCTTCGTGAAATTGCGCCCTTGCCATTTAAAAACCCCTATCAATAACGTCAGACATTTGAGCACACATGTTTATGTGACGAAATGTGATTATTTTAGAAACAGTGAGTAATGTTTGGCTGCACTATATATATATAATATATATATATATATATACGAAATACGAGATGTGCTATAATAATTGCTCACCTGTGAATGTCCATGCTATGAGCTAACAGTCACATTGCTCCTGAATTTTGAACTTCATAAACTTACTTGATGTTGATAAAACATATCTATCTATCTATCTATTCCCTTTCGCTCCTTGCGGAGCATAGGGGCCTCCTTTCGGAGGTTTCATGGTCGTGTGCATAGATGTAGTGAGTGACCAGCCCACTGACTGCACAAGTTCTATTCAATCCTGATGTGACTGCTAGAGCCATCTAGCAGTCAGTCAGGAGACTTTGGGTGAGAAATGGCCGCTGAATTTGCTTACGAAACATTACTATTTCTATTAATGCCCGTATGGTTATTTTACATGCCGTAAATCTACGACATGGGACCGACGGCTTTACTTCCCCTCCGAAGGAAGTTGTGCTACGGATTTTTATCACCCCTAAAAATCCATCGCCATCGGCCGGGATCGAACCCGCGAACCTTGGGTCCAGTGGCGAGCACGATAACCACGACGATAAAACATAGATGTTGCCATTTTATTTTGTTTCTGTCTTTTTTATTTTTGTTCTTGGGATAGGTTCAAGCCAAGTCTTCTGAAACTAAGGCCTCCAGTGGAAGAACTGACCATCCTTCGGGTGATATAATTGAATGCTGTGCATGATTGAGAGTGTAAAACGGAACAACTGGGAGACAAATATGTGCCATTGCCACTATGTTTAGCATAAATTCTTCAGGGGACAGAAACTGTGTTTTTTGTAGTGAGAAACCCGAGCTAAGGCATGGCCAAGCCAAAGGAGTTACGAAGACTGCGATAAGTGTGGTAGTAGCAGCCTGCATTAGCCACATCAAATCGTACTTATTTGTGTTCATCACAGGTTTATGGTGTGAGCGTGTGTCCCTACGTCACTGTGTGTTGTCTTCCCTCTAACAGCTTTCGAAACAACTGGAAAATTTTGATGAAATTTTGTGTGAATAATATGTCAACAGGACACATGATATATCTACATATTTCAATTTCTTAGCATAGTACAGCTTTGTATCTTTCAGTTTCTGGGCACAGTGTATTTCTGTATCTTTCAATTTCTCGGCACAGAATATCTCTGTATCTTTCAACTTCTCCGCACAGAATATCTCTGTGTATCTTTCAATTTCTCGGCACAGTATATCTCTGTGTATCTTTCAATTTCTCGGCACAGTATATCTCTGTGTATCTTTCAATTTCTCGGCACAGTAAATCTCTCTGTATCTTTCAATTTCTCGCCACAGTAAATCTCTGTATCTTTCAATTTCTCGCCACAGTAAATCTCTGTATCTTTCAATTCCTCGGCACAGTATATCTCTCTGTATCTTTCAATATCTCGGCACAGCAAATCTCTGTATCTTTCAATTTCTCGGCACAGTATATCTCTGTGTATCTTTCAATTTCTCGGCACAGTAAATCTCTCTGTATCTTTCAATTTCTCGCCACAGTAAATCTCTGTATCTTTCAATTTCTCGCCACAGTAAATCTCTGTATCTTTCAATTCCTCGGCACAGTATATCTCTCTGTATCTTTCAATATCTCGGCACAGCAAATCTCTGTATCTTTCAATTTCTCGGCACAGTATATCTCTCCGTAACTTTCAATTTCTCGGAACAGTAAATCTCTGTATCTTTCAACTTCTCGGCACAGTATAACTCTGTGTATCTTTCAATTTCTAGGCACAATGTATCTCTGTGCCTTTCAATTTCTCGGCACAGTGTATCTATCTTTCAATTTTTCGGCACAGTATATCTCTGTATTTTTCAATTTCTCGGTACAGTAAATCTCTGCATCTTTCAACTTCTCGGCACAGTATAACTCTGTGTATCTTTCAATTTCTCGGCACAGTGTATCTGTGTGCCTTTCAATTTCTCGGCATAGTGCATCTATCTTTCAATTTTTCGGCACAGTATATCTCTGTATTTTTCAATTTCTCGGCACAGTATATCTCTGTATTTTTCAATTTCTCGGCACAGTATATCTCTGTATCTTTCTATATCTCGGCACAGTATATCTCTGTATCTTTCTATATCTCGGCACAGTATATCTCTGTATCTTTCTATATCTCGGCACAGTATATCTCTGTATCTTTCTATATCTCGGCACAGTATATCTCTGTATGATTCAATTTCTTATCGTCAATAACATTAAACACGGTAACCGTCAGAACCCATGAGTATTATTTATTTATGATCTACTTAACGACGGTATCAGTAGCGAAGATTTTAATGCTTCTCAGAAAACATGTGTAAAAATTTATGTGGGTGAGATATGATGTCCACTACTGTATGCAGGGGAAGCTAAGAGCTTTAAAATAACCTATGGAAACTGCTTCAGTGGTCTTCATTGAACTTTACGAATTTTCCCCAGAGGTGTTCGGCATGAAACTGACAAATTCTAATGTTTTACTTATTTAAATACCCCCAAAATGGGCGTATCTAACATTTTTTAAGACGCAAAATCCACCCAGCACAAAATTACAACCTAGTGAGCATAAATTACACCGTTATCCATCAACGTATGTACGAGGGGACAGGCCTATATCGACGGGGAAGATATATTCCCTGGAGCCAGTTATTTGATTTCCCTCTTTATGGATTCCCACAAGGATGGGCAATAAACTAAGATTAGGTCCACCTTAGTGGCGTTTTCTTTTACTTTCCTCTACCCCCTCCACCCCACATGTTACTATTACCTAGTGATGTATCTGCTGTCAATGCAATGGGGGTTGAGGCGCGCCACCTTTTAGAGTGGTGGTGTGTAGTATGTGATGCCATCAACGTCCGTCCCCTCCACCTCTGCAGAGCACTAGGCCCCAAGAGTCCCATTCTTACAGCTCCATTCGAGTGAATCCTGTATGTATCCATCTGCCGGAGCGAGGCTGCCGGAGTCATCCCATGAAAAATGCAATTAACCTAATCAACCTCAGTGGGGTTGCAAAAAGCAACTACAGCACCACACACACTGCACAATCTCACCGCGCTTAAAAATGAGACGCGTGGCTACTATACTTGGACTCGAACAAGATGGTGTGAAGTTTATGAGTTGCGCAGTAGTAATGATCACGTGACGAGAAGTAGTTTCTTCTTCGTGAAAATATTGTTTCAATGATTGTTTCATTTTATTTATATATTCCTTCTGTTTTGAAGAGAGAAGACCTGTAAAGCAAGCGACATATTTTGCAGAGAAGCTGCTGCCCTACTGAGTTTTCAAGGCGGAGGTTGGCGAAAAGCGGACTAAAGGCTTTAGTTCGGATACAGGCAGGTAAAATGGGAAAAGCCATCTTTGCCTTCAGTATCCACCCATGCTATATATGTTACTTTATTTGTAGGCGTTCATACATTTGAAAAGGCAAACGAGATATAATGGAAATATGCACGATTTTTTTAAGCCGCTACAACACACAGTTAACCCTGCTTATCTCCTTGCAGTATAAATTTCACGCATGTAATATGAACCATAAATATATGGTTATGTACTGAAAACATATTTTTATACAGGAGTATTTATTAGTTTATAAGTTTTTATTCCTATAAGAATCGGAAATATTTTTGAGATGGAAAATTTTCGGATAGCCTTGAATTCCCTTTAGCAGGTTTTGATAAATTAGGCACAGTATGGAGGGTTCTCAAAAGTGACAAAGATGGACAGTGAGGTCAGCTCTGCGGAGCAACGGAAGATATCCGTCTTTATCGAACTGGCAGCCTCCCCCCGTCTCTGAATTCGCAGCTTTCCTTTCACTATCTGCAAAGTTCATTTGTTTATTTACTAACTATAACGTACCTATAAACATATCGATACCTTTATAACAATGCTATATAGTTAGAAATTGTAGGTATGACAACACAGAGCAGACGCCCTAAGTACGACTGCCGGATAAACATACCCGGTGACTACGATCATCTTTCTTTCTGGGGCGTTTAAGAGTACTGAATCAGCTTTAAGCATTTTCAGACGGACGATACTAATTTCTAAGGCAGTTCAAACGTTAATGCAAAAACTCAGAATGCATACTCTACTACATGCAGATTTTAAATGTATTTAAGAGACCCTCTTCAATCCAAATAACATTCGCTTCTTGTTTTAGTAAGTCTCAGCATGTTATCGTCCAGAAAAGCACCATACTCTCTTCGATGTCCTTTCGACAAAATTCCTAAACAAAAACTGTTAAATATGTACAATTTATTTTCGTAATCTATAAAATAAAAAAAAGATATATTGTGTAGGGAAAATCCAAGCTTTACGTTCCATTTAGTTATTCTTAATTTCCGTAAGGGATTTTTAGGGACTGAACTGCCGTTTTAAGGCGCGTTCGCATAAATAGCGAAAAGCGTCTGTTAACTTCGTCATGCCTGTCCTTCCGCGTGTATCAGCGCGGCTCCCACTGTAAGAATCTCCCTCAAATTTGATATCGGGGAATTTAAAAAAAAATGTGTTCTTCTGTACATTCAGGTGGCCATCCTTAGACGAAAACAAGTCATTGATATGCCTTGGTCCGAGATACCACAGCCCTCTGTTTAGGGCGGCAGGAAATTCTCCATAGTGTCTCAGCCCGAAGACGAAGTAGATCCAAAATCTGTGACGTCGTTTTTACATTAAAAGATCTAGGAAGTCTAAATAGGCCTCATAAACCTTAAACTTTGTCATACCATCACCAAACAACTCCAGCCTCATTCATACCAGTAACGAAACGGTGAATAATTTACTTTACTGCGGCGCATCGCCGTTGTGTTATTAAATACAAATGAATATTATAATCAGTCAACACAACATTATATTAGGGAAGAATAAAGATTACATGTTTCGGCTAAATTGATTAGTCATAATCAGGCCTAATTAGCTTGTGAAAGTTGAGATCTCCAATCAGAAATACAGTTGTAAAGTACACCCCCTTTTATAATCTTGTAATTAGGCCTGATGATGACTAATACATTCAGCCGAAACATGTAGTCTTCATTCTTCCTGAACATAATGTTATTTTGACAGATTGCAATATTCACTGGGGGGAAAAATTTACTTCGTCGACAAGTTCGTGATTCTCGCACTTTGATATCAACAGCAGGCGTTGCTCACTGCACATTAATAGACAACAGCCTATCATTATTAAGCCGTTGAAGCACGAATATTATGTAACGCATATTAAACAACTGCTTTCTAATCCCACAGCAAACACTTACAATTGCTCTTACAGAGACCGAATGGTCAGTGCTGTTTAGATAATCAGTGTGTGTTTCGAGAACCATAGAAAACAAACAAATAAATTATTTAGCCAATTACAGAAATGTCTGATGTAAAAGGAGACGGCACATAGTAACCACCGTGCCTGATCTGGTTAATCGGGCTTCGTTCCCCCTCCCCCTACCTACCGTTCTTAATTCTTTCTTCTTTTATTCAATTTAAATTAAAATTCCATTATTATACCTTTTAGGATTCCTTATAGCTTCTATCTTGCTGCTTTAATAGTAAAGCCTCTCGCATTTACGTTTTATAATTATCACGGTTAGCATAATTTAATATCTTTTATAATTATATTTCAATTCCGACAAACTTTGATGACGACATCAGCATTCAAGTCAAGTGTCTGCTTGCTGTAGCGATTGTTTTCGCTCATGTTCCATTTCATCCATTCATCCTGTACTTCCAAGTCTTCTTATCCGGTATAAGAGGAATATCTCAGTTTTACCGCGTCTGCTATTGAGGAAAGGTAAAGTAATAGTCCATGTTTAGCCCCTGTCTTTATGTAGGTACCAGAGTTTAGTGCAGTGAGACAGACGATGTATACATGCGAAAAATGAATATACTTCAAATTTATAATTAAATGGTACAGTGCAGACAACATAGGCAGTAACGCTAGTCCTGACCTGCTGTTCATTCGTATTAGAATTATTGTACTCTCATATCCGTACGTCAGTGTCCAGCCGCTTTTCTGAACACCACCCCCAAAATAACGTTTTAAAAAAAGGAATTGATTTATATATCGATAAATTATGCTCAAACTGTAACACTGCTGACGCTTGTTTCGAACCTCTGCAGTGACTTCAACTTTTCAGACTGAAGTATTCCGTGGTATTTCTCAGTCCCTCAAGCGAAATATTGGATTTTACCACAAAATAGACAACAACGGCTTCCTGCACAACCAGCCCACATCACTACTTGCTAATCATTATACATATCGACACTATATTCTACACTACCATAAACTATTGATAGCTTCAATTAATTTACTCTCCAGAAAATTTGTCATTGGATAGGAGACTTGGTGAGCTTTTATGGACGTTTCGGAGAAGCAAGGAATTTTTTCCTCTGCCGGATATCGAAACATAACTGTTACAGAACACATGTACGTATAATAATCAAGAAAAAAAAACATTAACTCAGAATTGACCAGATGTGTCAATATCTGTGTTTAAACCTTTAGTACACTGAATTTTGTGTTAAACCATAAATAACCTAACTTCCATATACCCTTAAAATCTGTGCTTTGTACCACCAAAACCCTACCTTTCATGTAACAGAAATATTTGTGTCTTAAGCCATGAATATTGTAACTTACAAAATAAAAGAATATAGAATCGTAAGCACAATTATATTGTGAGAAATATTTATTTCTGCAACACAAAGGGTCATCTTCAGGATAAAATACTTTAAAACATACGAAAGGGTTATTCCTTCTTCTTTCATTTCGTAAATAATACAACTGGAAGATGAACTTAAAACAATACAGTGCAATTGTAAATAACACTTTTATGTGTTTTTTTAAGTATTTTAGCTTGAAGTTGACACTTTGTGGTTGCAATATCTTGCAGAAATAAATACTACAGACAATGTAGTTGTGTTGACGGCTCTTTACACTTTTATTTTGTAATTAACACAACGGGATGACAAAAAAATATAACTGCCACATAACCTTAATATTAGTGCTTTAGACCATCAACATCATAAATTTTTGTCGGTGCTCATCATAAGGAAAATTTTACTGCTTGCGTCATAAAGTGGGTTCCAATTTAAGTTGCACTGAAGTTACGCATTAAGTTTTCGACATCCGTTATCTGCAGCATCAGCAACTGTACATAAATTTCAGCACTTAACATAGTGTCTTTACATAATGTTCAAACAGTCATGGAGAGACTGAAATACTGCCTATTTACGAGTAAAGCTTTCTGTCTTTAAAAGCGATGAAAGTACTTCATAAAAAATTTGGGAAAATTTTGAAGTTCCTTTTAGACTTAGTCTTACGTACACTGTGTTTAAAGAACACCCAAATTGGTTTTTACTAACATCTTACTACATACCCTATTCCACTGTCGGAGCCTTGTTAAGATGTAGCCATGTTAAACTGCGACAAATGCGTAGGTGCTTCAGTAAGTCCTTATTTCTTATTTCACGACAAGTGGCTGAGAGTGCAACAACATAAAAAATGCTTTGATTTTATCAGCCAAAATAAAATACTTCGTAACAATATCAGAAAGTGATTTGCATATCAATGTGTTCACTCTATCAGTAAACTTGAAAATCTAGCATCACGGGATGAGAAGTTTTCAAATATGTGACGCCATCCCTTAGATATCTGAATACGAAAATCGAATGCCTACTTCTACATACGAAGGAATACTTGCAACACCTGAATATAATATGCAAGCTAATCACGCTTGTCAGTTTTTATGTTTTAATCTTCAATCTTAACCATTAATATTACATCCATATAAAGTTTCAATAATAATAATAATAATAATAATAATAAATAACCAAAAACTACAACAGATTTTATATCTGTATCCGCCACAATTTACATACAAAGAGATGTATATATAATGCTCTCGCATGTAATTATAAAATCAAAAATATATGTTCCCTTATATCTCCCTGACGATGGCTCAGTAAAAGCCGAAACATTTTGGAAATGTTAGAAAGTTATGTAAAAATAAATGTTGTAAATGTATTAATATAAATTATAAGACAAAAACTAATCAGTGTGTTTGGTTGGATTCTAATAAACAGTATTAATATAAAGCTATTGAATTTTACAGCAATGTCTCGTTCACGTGTCCGCAGTCTCTCCTCCATTACATTCCGAACAATTTTATTACGAACCGTCTTAGAAACCGCTTAAAGCATTCTACATCTAGACCCTGTGCTGTATAAGCAAGCCTACCTCTGGAACCTGGCCGATGTCCACATGATGCGCATAAGAACAAAGTAGCTACTGACGTTTCCGAGGCTCGCAAGCTGACTTCTTCAGCGCAGATCAGCTGATATCTTTCAGTGGTTGTACTGTACAGTCAGGGGTGTGTAGGTTAGGGGTGTTTTTGTTTTCTCTTTATTATCAAAACAAACATGCCGGTGACTTATATGGGGCTGTCAGTTACACATTCCTCTGTTTGACGGTAACACATATCCCACTAAACAGCATGCACTGTTCTGTTGGCATGGTCGTTACCTTTACTATGCTCCTACCTAAAGCAGTAAGGAAATACTCAGGCTCTATGCACTTTCCATGTTGAGTTATTTTAGTATTCACTCGGCATGCTTCATGGCCAGAAAGATAAAACCACAAATACTGCCTCACATGACGGCACATGTAGACACTCTAGACGCAGAAAACAACAGCACCGATATATCGAAACAGTGAGCAGGTACAGTAAAATTTCCAAAAGACAGTTTTCCTTTCACATACTTTACCACACAAAACCAAGAGACAACTTGGAAGATTCACCGAAAATTTCCTTTTGACCAAAACCGTAAACATCCCACCTGTCAAGTAAAAACTTTCGCAAAGGTTAGAAAGGAAAATATATGAGCTGTTACAATCCTGTTTCTTTCTGAGCTCTGCTGTATGATTCTGGCTTAGCTCTAGGGGTGTACAAGGAAGCCTAGGCAATCCGACTCATTGAATGAGATGAAAATGTATTGGAATGGCGTTGATGGCAAATAATAATTATTTTATAATTTATGCAACACAACAGAATGTGCAAGATAAAAATTACATGGATTAATTTTTTATTCTTTCTATGAGATTAAAAATTTCCAGTTAATAGCCCGTTGACTTATTTGTACCTAAAGGTTCATAAATTCTACGTACAGAAATAAATTCATACTGAAGGCATTCTTTGAATTCCAGTGCTACATTTGCTAAAGGTTGTTTGTTTCATTTGTCTTATTCTTTCATTCAAACTGTAGTCTGTCTTAAGACAGGTCCGTAGCCTCTTGCACAGCGACTTCTCCAAAGGGTGCGATCTAGTGCTTCCTCTTTCAATTTCCAGTATCTTCTCTTTTCCTTAAGGCCATTCAGTGGCTGCTTACGTTTTCTTCTTCGTCTTCCCGTCATTTCTATCCTTCCCTCTAACTTTCCTTCCATCACGTGTTTCAGAAGGCAGTTTCTACGCAAGATTATCAATCCAGTTAGCCGCGTAGAGCTGTAATATTTTTATATTGGTACAATTAGCCAGTCGGGACACAATTTATAAGTTTAATTTCAGCATCATGTGTATATGACATTTGTTCGTTGTTTGCCAGCAAGAAACCTACAGCAAGTGACTCGATCCACTCTCGCTCTTGCACAAGTGACTCGATCCTAGATTTCACTTCAACATTTGAAGGGCCACAACCAACCAATGTATAACAGTAGTCATACAGATATAGAGTAAAATTTGTTGCCTGGATTTCGGAAGCACTCCAGTATAGCGATTCGCTACGGGCTGGATGTTCAAGGGATCCAATTCCAGTGGGGGCGAGATTTTCCGCACGCGTCCAGAATGGCCCTAGGGCCACCCAGACTCCTGTACAATTGGGTACCGGGCCTCCTTCCCGGGAGTAAAGCGGCCGGAGCGTGGCGTTAACCACCAACCCCCATCTAGCGCCGACGTTAGAGAAAGAGTAGAACTATACCTCTGCTTCCATTCTGGGCCTTCATGGCCTGTTCTAGGGTGAATTTTACCTGTTACCTTACTCCCAAATATTAAATTTAATCAAAGCAATCCCACGTCAGCGATCATCGAATTGAAACAAACGAACAGAGGAGTGAAAGGCCCAGAGCTACTCTGTATGCCGTCACTCTTACAACATGTTCAAATATAACTTACAAGAGAGGAACAATAAGGCATATTTAATTTATTAGCAGCAATTCCTTCTGTTTAAAAAACTAAAAATCTTGACTGAATGATTTATACTGCGTAATGGATAAAGAACTACAAGGCACTTGAGAGGATTTTGTTTGAACAAAGTGTACCCCCAAGTGTCACAGATAATGTGACTTATTCAAATAATCTAAATAGGCCTTTTAATATAAATTATGTTCCTTTGTAAGGAATGTTACTCTTTCTTGTAAACCAAGTAACGAGCTCAAATTCACAAGTATGAAGAGAATCAAGTATGTGATTCACAAAGAACTGTATAATCATTTGCTTCTTTCCCCTGAGACAATAAGTTCTGAAAAATCATGGCCGCCACTTTGCTGCAATTTCAGAGAATATGATCAAGACAGCAAGAGTTATTTTGCGATCCTTTTGTAATTTCAACATATTGGTGATGGTTCCTCTAAAATTTGTACTGCGGTTATGTTTATGATCTATTTTATCTAAAAAAATTCACGTTGCCCCCAGTGATTCAACCCCATATTTCCGTTAATTTTAAGGCTATATTTTCAAAAGTTGTATACATTTCCCAAGCACTTCTTCACACTTACTTTTACAAACCCACAATTACTAGCATTACTATCACCTCCACTACATAATTCGAACAGTTGCCATGTAGGTGCTGTGCAGGACACAAGTACAGCTGCATTACAACAGAAACAAGGAAGTAGACTAAGATTAAAAAGTGGTCACGTGATGTACACCCCTGATTTACACGAGCACACAATATAAACAGTGACGAAATATCAATGAATGTTCGACTCCCCTGGGTAGTACAATGGGACCACCACTGACGGTTGAATGCGACCGTACATCCTATGTATATCTCCCTGTCGTCTTGACGGGGTGGCCTATTGTTGTGGCACGGAGCAGTAAATGAAGCCCAACACTGCGCCTTAGTTAATGGCCCGTGGTCTTCCTGTCCCCGTCAGAGCCCGAACGACTGGCCTACTGCTGCACGCGCTGTATCTGCCATCAGTCCTCGGAAGACTTCAGCATACAAAACGATTCCTTCTTTAGAAAGAAAATAGTCTGAAATATTTACAGAATGTACGAAGAAAACATACAACAGACTAGCTGTCTATCATCTATAAAGTTAGGTAACTAAATACGGTACTATTCTAAAAAGGCATTACAGTTTTATGTTATATGTGCTCTTCTGGGATATTACGCAGCGTAGAGTGGCAATTCTGTACCGACGTTTTGGGACAACCTATCGGTACCATCTTCAAGGTTCAAGAAGTCTTGAAGATGGGACCGATATGTTGTCCCGAATTACCATTCTACGCTGCGTAAAATCCCAGAAGAGCGAGTTATCATCTAAATCTAGGCGGAAGCCTGAAATTACGCAACTTTATATTCCTTTCCCCTCAAAATTACGCAGCATTTGGCCTACCCGGCTCACTTTTTAGAATCCTGTTTGAAGCACTAAGTCAGTGATGTGATTTGACCAACCAGTTAACTCCTTTCGTTTTTATAACCCGAATTTAAGAAAAGTAACAACGATTTTAAAATAATTGTTTTCTTGTGTATGACGTCATGTAAATTTGTAGACGGCTGGGCCAGCAGATTTATCCGAGAAACTAAAAGAAAATATCCCATTGAGATCTTCGCTCTTCTGGGATGTTACGCAGCGTAGATTGGTAATTAGTTACCGATGTTTCGGGGCAACATATCTGTCCAATCTTCAAGGGTCTTGACTCCTGAAGATTTACACGGCGGCGGAAGCCTGAAATCACGCAAAATTCTCTAATATTGCCTATAATGTTCACGAATGTTATTAAAGACGCACAAAAAACATACTAATGCGTACTTAACATGAATAAATGCATGTTGTAATATTTCAAATCAAACAAAATTTATTTGTTGTACTTCAAGTATATTTTTACTAGTCTCTATTATTTATATTGGAAGCACTCAGAGGCGCAGTTGGTTGAGGCACGGTGCTACAAGCCAAGTTCGATTCCTGATGGTGTCATTGGAATTTTTCATTGACATAATCCTTCCGGCCGCACTATGGCCCTGGAGTCGACTGAGCGTCTAACAGAAATGAGTAACAGGAATATTTCCTGGGAGGTAAAGGCGGCCGGTGCGTAGGGCTGACAACCTTACCACCACCATGTGCCGATTGTCTTGAAATCTGTGAGCCTGAACATCCTGGAAACCTCAGCCCCTCTCCACGCTTAATATTTATTATTTATATTATACTATAAATAAATGTATCAAAATGAGCAATATAAAGAACGTGTAAATTATATGGGAAAAGGTTATTTTAAATAGGCCTGCAGCCTCAGTTAGGATAGCAGTTGTCTCGGCAGAAATTCTAACCAGGCCTCTCCTGACAACTAGTATTTTACAGCTACACTAACCTCTTCTGGATCATTGTTTTTAATTTCTTAACTGTAGTAACATTAAGCAAAGAATATATAACATAGTGCTGCGTTTCAGGAACTAGGAGCAGCGAGCCCCAGATGGAAAGAAGCTTCTCCTGGGGGCCACAGAAATTGTATCGATAATAAAGATGCTCAAAAGATTTTAATACGTAATAAGGGTCCACATTAGTATATAAACATACTGTTCAATGACAAACTGTAGTTTACAGATATCATTAAGGTCAATTACACACTATTTTTGGCATTTCAAATTACAGCCAAATATTTCACAATATTTCATTTTCATATCGTGCACTAACGTTCGACTTCAAAAAACCTTGTCACACCACCAAAGTACATTAAACTTTGTTGTGTATTCATATTATGTACATTACATTTTCCTCCCACACTTTTCGATCATTAAAATTATCCTCCGAATGTTCATTCGGTAGCAACAAACACTGGAACAGTAAAGGTAAAACCATGTCAAAACGAATGTAAATATAAACAAACAACAAAAAATAGTGGCAAAATTTCAAGGTGTAATTTTTTTTTTTTTTTTTTACATTTTAAATAATTTTTATACGTTGGGGATGTGGTTGTACCTACTTTAACCACTTGAAAGGAGCCTTAGCCTGTACGAATATGCGAGGCACTGTTTTAGAGCTCCTCCATTTGAAATGACTTCCATTTTGTTTTGCCTCTCCATCAGGCCACTGATCTGAAGCGGATTTCTAATTCCTTCCAGTCGCTAAGGTATTTATGCAGCAGTTAACTTCCAGTATAAGCTCATGAATGGTCCTATTACTTGGCAACATCACGTGTAATTTAGTTTTGGTGCATTTTATATACAGCTGCTTCTTTACCTAACTTCCTAATTAAGCTTAAGATACGAACTCACTTGGACAGGAGTGAATGCCTTAGTTCGGTTGAACACAAAGGACTACACAGTGATTCATGCTTCCAAAAGGACTTTCATTAAATGTGAGAGAAATTTAATGTCTCAGCTGCCTACTGGAGTCTGTAAGCTCTCTTAAGGTCATGTTCAAATGCAGACATGAAAGCAGCTTAGGGACAGGTGGTAGACCCACATGAAAGAAGAGGAAGATTCTACCACAGCAGAAAACACACAATTGTTGTTATTGTATACCTACTGGAAAGGTGTCATTCTCGAGAAGTCGCAGATATAAGCAGTTCAGGATACTTAGTGCCACCGACGGTTAATATGAGACTGAAGTCCCACTGACTACAGCAGAATATGGAAATACCGGAAATAATGCAAAGCTGAAAAAAGGTTCGATTCCAGGCGAAGGCCAAAATATACCTCTTCGCCCCCGTGTCCATACTGGCTCTTCTGTCCATCCAACTTTCTAAGAAACGACTATCAGTTTTTTTTCTGGTATATAGCGCTGGGGGAGTGACTCTAATCACTCACCTCCACTCTGTGAAGGATATTAAGAACAAACTGGAGCTGTACCTCCAGTCCGCCAGAAGCCATTTCCGGTGTTGTCCTGAGCCATATCAATCCAGTCCGTGCCCCCTATCCAACTTCTTAAAGATCCATTTTAATATTATCCTCCCATCTAGTTGTGCTTCATTACACACAAAAAAGTTTAGCTTCTCTTATGGCATATTGACAGCAACTAAGACGCATAAATCTGCTATTTATAATATATTTTCAGCCCTTACAAGAGAACTACAGCTAGCCATGAAAACAAATTACATGGATGAAGTTTCTTTAAATGAAGACGGTTTCGGTATCAAAGCTTTGACGTGGACGTCCAAATAAATTTACACTACTGGAAAATATCTGACGATCCATTTCTGAAATATGTATTCTAAATTCCATGCTTGTGTAGACGGCAGAAATTTACGTGAAATATATGTATATATATA
The DNA here is from genome assembly GCA_021186555.1 of Reticulitermes speratus. NCBI lineage: Eukaryota > Metazoa > Arthropoda > Insecta > Blattodea > Rhinotermitidae > Reticulitermes > Reticulitermes speratus. The sequence goes on along the minus strand of JAJKFL010000039.1, from coordinate 8,458,681 downwards.
TATATTTAAATTTGTCTTAAATCCTTGAAAGCTTAAACACATATGTACAAATATTTAAATAGCTACTAGATAATAAAATTATCTTTAAGTCAAAAGTTTTAGCCTATAATAAAACTTAAAGATTATCTTTCTGAATCCATTAAGCACCGCGCAAGATTGTAAGTCTATCGCGCAAATCAAAGGCGATGCTAATCCAGTTGTGGAACATCAGGCCTCGTCTGTGTCTTCATGATACGGACAGGGAAAACTTTATCTTTAATTTTACCTTTTACTGCAGGTCAATTAGACTTACTCAAATGGACGTGATAAAAGAAATCAGCTTATTCAAACACACTTTTCAATCCTCGTACGGTTTACGAAAGTTGCGTATAACATAAGGTTTTTATTTCTTTCGATTCTGTTGTTAATGATTTCAATACACTTCCTGAAGATGTTCATGGAGCATAAAGTGTGTGTTTCATATTTCTATACTACTTTCGCTCAAACGTTTTCCTGTTCTCATAAATGTTGAACGAGTTACTTCGAGTTGCGCGCATAAAACCATCTACGTCTTTCTTATTAAAGCATCCGTTATTTCTGATAGATTTCTACAAAATTGGAATTAGCAGACAATTTCAATTAAATTACTACAGGCAAAACTTTACGGAACCTCTTCTGCTCTTAGAGTTCTTTCGGGCATACAGACGGAAGACGGGAGTGATTTTAATAGGCTTTCCAAAAGAATGCGGATTAGTCTAAAAATAGTCCTGCATACCGTGAACACAGAGTACTATTTCTTAATAGTCCACAACCTTTAAATCTATACCGCAGTCAATATAGGCCCAAAGGTGGGTAGGTATGACGACACAGCTATGTTTGGATTTCCAGCCGCTACATAAATTGCATTTAACAAAAGACACTTTTCCTATTTTGTCTGCGGGTATGTTGTACCACAGCCTCCTGTTCCTTCCCCTCCTCCACAAATAATACAGTCTGTTCTACAAATTCAATTCCTTTCCTGTTCACTACCTCTACAAAATGGCCACAGTTAATTATTATCATTATGTAACCCTAAAAATAATTACTAAGGCCTGTAAACCCTTTACATGCTAGTTTTGTTACAACTTACGAACACTAAGAACTTTTTAAAACAAATTATACATATTGAAAAATAAATACATTTTATTAATAACTACCTACCTGCTAGAAAAAGGCTCTTTTTCAGCGTAGGAAAAGTAAACTATTTGTTGTTACGAAAACTGTAGTTTCATAGTCATCACAAAGTCCAGCCTATAAACCTTTTCGCAAGCCAGTTCAACAAACAGAGCTTACAAATCCACAATATCTGCATAGTACTTACGCCGTATATTTAATCTCATTATCGACTGCATTTCAAGAGCTCTCACGAATTCCCATCTGTAAGTGTTGCAACTATCGTCCACCTCATCCACGAAAAAGAAATAAATTCATAAAATAGATATTTTAAAAAATACTGTATTATGCTGGGTCCTCACTTCATCTGACATGGTTTTGCATGGCAGCAGGCAGCGCAGTGTTCACCGCTTTTTCAATTTTCCTTGTGTCTAGGTCCAAATATTTTATTCCAATGTGTCGCAGTTAATAGCTGATGCTTAATCATCATATCTAAACATGCTGGAAATGGTTTCCTGCGGCTTGCAGACAAGCATCAGGCCTAGAGCACATGTTGTGAATTGCACATCGAAATTATATTGGTGAAAATGAAGACACTACATACTTAACATTTTCTTTTTCATACCGTCTTCTGAGCGAGGATTATTGCTATACATTTTATCCTTTAATATAGCCACAAGTAAAATAATTTTACGGGTTCAGGTCTGACGTACGTAGGGGCCACAATGGCGAACTTACTATTCTGTGCAACAAAGTTTGTCTGAAAGAAGCACAGAACTGTTTGCTGTGTGAGGTTTTGCGCCAAGTCATGGGAGACGTGATCGAAAACTGGTGTCAGAATGTTTATAATATATCGGCGTGATTCTATGCCTTAACGAAAAAAATGTTTACTAAGCTTTGTTGCACACATAGCACACCAGACACCAAATTTAACGTCACGTAATGGCATTTAGTGACTTATATGACAATTTATGCACACCAATATCTGTTATTCTGAGAGTTCACGTACCCACCAAAACAAAACCAAGCTCCGTAGCCACAAAGTTACCACTTCTCAAAATCCACCCTTGCCTTACGACCTCTATCGCAGAGTCCGTGAGTCAGAGCTCCTTACATGGATGTAAATGCAACAGTTTTTTTTTTTTTTGTAAATCGTGCTTATGATACAGACATATCCGCTTGCTGAACAAATCAAGAAAAGTATTTTATTCTTGAAGTCTCCAATCTAGAGCCAATTTTGTCTAGTTTTCCCGCAGAGAGAACTTGTCTAATGCGTGTTCTCTTCCTGTCTAGAATTGAGCCTCTTGATCGAAACATTTTTACGTATTTGAAAATTGTATTCCCGTTTGAAACATGTGCATCAGGGAAATTTCGTCTGAATTTACGACAACACCGACACCCATAAAGAAGAACAAGCCTGGATGCCTTATACCCTGTTGCTGATGATGGTGGCGTCTTGTGGAAGCGATATTCAGCGTATTTGTATACTACGTACATCTTGCATAAACACGCCATGTTGAAGTAATATTGCCCTTGCGACTTTATACCGGCTGACTTCACGATTACACACATAACAACGTCTCCCACAGAGCCGGAGTAGACAGCTAGCTGAGTCAGAGAAGTCTAAACGATGAGGCAGCCGACAGGAAGCGACCAACACTTTTTATTTCTATGGCTCGACAGCCTTATATGGGTCTCCTCTTTTCGTCGAGGTTTTATGATCACACACATTTGAGACACACCACAGTCGGTAGGACTCCTCTGGACGAGGGACCAGCTCGTCGCAGAGACCTCTACCTGACAACACACAACACTCACAAGAGACAGACATCCATGCCCCCGGTGGGATTCGAACCCACGATCCTAGTAAGCGAGCGGCCGAAGACCCACGCTTTAGACCGCACGGCCACTGGGATCGGCAAGCGACCAACACTATGGGTCAAATAAACTAAGGACCACATATATGTGATAGCAGACGCTTAGAAGCAAGGTACAACTCTTTACCTCTTTAAGAAAAGTAAGATTAATTCAAAATATTATTTGAACTTTGTATACGATTTAGAGATGTGACCTAACTCAGACTACATACCTTCGAATTACTGGATGACAAGAAACTGGAAAGTACGTGGAAGGAAATGGTAATGACCTAATACAGAGAAATATCCTGCCATTCTCCTCGACAAACTGAGATAAACTACGAAAACCATTAGTTAGATTCCTTGGTATCGAGTCAGAAATTCCGATCGGGCACTTACCGAATACAAGCCAGAAATGTGTAATGCCTGCACTAACTTGTCTGGTCGTTAGTACTGTAATGACTTAGCTCTCGCGTAATTTTTCGGTTTCTATTAACAACCAGAAACTCATTCAATATGTATGGCATAGAAGTCAGGCTTAAAGGACTATACACGGTGTTCCAGAATAGTATGCCCTGAAGAATATATGAACCTAAGAAGGAGTAACAGGAGCCTCGAAAAAAAACTGCATCATTAGGAACTAAAGGATTTGTACTCATAAAAATATATCATTAGGAAGATCAAATCCAGGATTTTTGTGATGGACGGTGTATGTGGCGGGTGTGGGGCAGAAAAAAGAAGCATACAGCGTTTTGGTGGGGAAACCCGAAGGAAGGAGACCACTTGGAAGATCTATACATGGATGGAAGAAAAATATTAAGGGGTATCTTAAAAAATAAGATCGATGTGTACTGGATTCATAAAAACTGTGTTCTTTGTAATTTTACAACACTTATTTTGATGCATCATTTTTTAAAAAAAATATTTAACGACAAAAATTTCAATGGAACATATTTTTGCAGCAGGCTATTAGGAATAAAATTTCGTGTATAGCTATTGGACACGGAGGATTATCTCTTGTAAAACTGACACGTGTATGTTAAGCTGTACAGAAGCAGTTAGATAATGATATTGTTGTACTTCTTACAAGTCATACAAAATGTAAGGACACAAAAAACTATAGCTGAAATTGAAAAGTCGTACGTATACACAAACACCAAACCGAATAACAGCAAAGTTTATGGCCTACATGCAGGTCAGAGGTTAGAGTATTTTAGCATCCTGTGTTGTAAACTTTACAGAATATGTCTCTTATACGAAGGAAGTACCTGGACTGAATAGGTCCACCCAGAATTCGGAATAAAAGGCAGGGTAAAAGTCAAGCGGACCACTGCGAATGTATAGAAGATATAGGACTATAGAATTGTGCCTCCATCACGCAAATATATAACAAAGGTGTGTTGTGACTTGCGGTTGGAAGGAACTAAATAACTAGTGGAAAGTTCCCTGTGTGCTGGTAACGCACGCTTTCTGTTGTATCCGCTGCTGAACGATGTGCGTCTTCACCTGTCAGACTATCACATTCACTGATGGAGCACCGTCACCAAATATTCTGTTTCTTTGTTATGTGTAAAGGACTATTCCCACCACCTTACCTCCTTAGCTGCTATTCTCTCCCATGGGACCAGAATTTGGAGTAAGGAATGTTTTATAAACCAACCAGTCACCCTGATCATACGTACTTGAATGACGTAGGGGAAAACCAAGAAAGTAGAAAATAGTAGGCTAATAAGAGCTATTACCAGCTTACTATTTATACGGTAGTACATATTATTGCTTATATTCCTCTGCGGCTTAGAATAACCATATTTCAACTCGCTAACGTAAACTGAAAAGCAGATATGAATTCAAGTTTGTTAAAACCATTTGTTCATTTAGGTTTTGCTCATAATTATGAGTAAATATCGAATCGTATAGACTGTAGAGAGCCGATCCCAGTGGCCGCGCGGTCTAAGGCGTGGTTCTGCGACCGCTCGCTTGCTGAGATTGCCGGTTCGAACCCTGCTGGGGACATGAGTATGAGTATTGCGTGTCCTACTGATTGTGGCACTATGTCAGTGTAATCTCAAAACCTCAACAATGACGAGACCTTAGCCCACTAGGGCTGTCGAGCCATGAGAATAAATTAAATCTAGAGAAGTCTATTCCATCTGATAGTATGTTGATGCTTTATATATTATTATTGTTTAAGAAAAATACAGCTGTCTTTATACTACGGGTACAAATGCACTCTGCCGACTCATTTCGTAGGAAAATTATAAACTTTTCCAATTTGTCTAGACGAACTGGACAACCGAGGAATAGGGGGTTCGATTTCCAGCAGAAGCAGAAAAGTTTTCTCTTGTTCAAAGCTTTTGAACCTGCTCTGGAGCCCACCCATTCTCATATTCAATGAGTATCTAGGCCTCTTTCATTGGGGTAAAGCAACCATGTTGTGAATTTAGCCACTGTTCTCAATCTGTTGCTGAGGTTAAGACTGTGTTGAGCTCCATCTCAGTTTCCCCCATAAGCTTTCACATCGTAGTGCTTAATTAATCACAGGAGCAACTTTAACATAACAACTGAATTGAATTATACGTAGTATACCATATGAAAGTGCAGCAAGGGAAGACAATATATATATATATATATATAAGATTAAAACTGTTTAAACTCTAAATTTGACTACCAATGACGATTGCTCAATAGAAACGAAAGGAGGACTTTAATGCAGTAGTTCTGTATTCTACGTATCTTCGAAACGTGTGTTTTAGCTTGTTTGTGACTCACTGGCATTTTCTCCTTGACTGCGGACAGAAATCTTCTATTGTAAGTTTGATAAATGACATGCCGTTGTGTCTTGTGACGATTAATTAATATAGACCATCATCAAACACAAATATATTTGTGCAACAATATGTGTTAATAATTAGCTACATGTTTCGGTTCAAAACGCCAACTCCAGGCTTCGTATAAAAACATAATAATAATAATAACCATGGCTCAACAGTCCTATATGGGCTCGGGCCTCCTCTTTCCGAGGTTACTGGGTCGTGCGCATTCGTGGCAGTTGGTGACTGGCCAACTGGCCGCGCTGCTGTTCTATCGATCCTGATGTGACCGCCAGAGCCATCTGGCAGGCAGTCAGGAGACTTGGGTGAGAAATTGGGGTTGAATTTTGCTTACGAAACATTTCTACTCATGCCCGTTAGGTCGTAAATCTACGACATGGGACCGACGGCTTTAGTTCCCCTCCGAAGGAAGTGGTGCTCCGGATTTTTATCGGATCGACCTAGGTCGGGATCGAACCCGCGAACCTTGGGTCTAGTGGCGAGCACGCTAACCACTAGTCCACCGAGGTCGTGTCTGTATAAAAACATACTTCCATAAAAACATTACTTCCTTTTTACGTTTTTACGCAAAGCCTGATTGTGACCCTTTTGGGCCTAAACATGTAGCTCATTAGTAATAACATATTGTTACACAATAAATTCAGTTGTATTTGATGGTGGTCTACATCAAATAATCGTTACTATTGCAACGTTATTAACGGCGTAGTGTTAGATATTAATTTTGTTTTTATTTCGTTAAATATTCACTAGGACGAAAACTTTTTAACGTGAATATTTCAAACCATATTTAACTAATGTGTCAATGTGCAACATTCGACAGACTTTTTGGCATAAATGGTACTTTAGATATTATTTTTGCGATAAGTTGAAGTTAAATTTTCCCGATATGATTTTAAAACATAAAACATTCTTATGCACCGTACACCAAATAAGTATAGAGAATGAAAATTTAAGTCAATGAGTTTGTACCCCATGTACGGAGTACTGAAAACTTTTAAGGGAGGCACCAAATATAAAATTTAAAAGAAATGCTACAGCAGTGACTGAAATGAAATATACAAACGAACGGATACACAAGACCTCAGCGTTATAATTTCATTTTGAGAAGCGTGTTTAGGAAGAATGCTTAAAATACCTGAATGTATTTTGTAGGGTAATTTTGGGGTCCATAAAATGGCCGTATATCTTACCTTTGATTCTTTCTCATGCAGATACTCGCGAGTAAATCCAGTGGCGCTGTATAAATTCCACATTCCTAACGAACTACCATTAACTCCGACATCTATGATTAATGATTAGTTGGCATTAAATGTAAAAGAACAAGCAGTTTGTGTATCAAATACAATGTGCATGAGCTTCGCAGGTGCCTTCTTGGAACAACAGGAAGAACACAGCTCATTACGCATGTGCAGATACTGTGACGACACAGGAAGCCGAATCGCTTCATCATACTGTCGATGGTTCAGTCAGCATACGGGAATGTCTATGTTAACACTTGTTAACTGCCTGTCCTTCAGTACTGTCTGATAAATAATAATTTATTATGTATTACTAACATAAAAGGAACGCATAATAATGAGGTCATCCCTATTCCTCCTTCTATCTGTTTATATATACATATACTAGTATATACATATTTGATATATGATTAGTGGGTCCCTGTCATCATGGCATGGCGCGTTCTCGGGGTGCGGATGGAGGAACGGCCTCCGAATATGGAGGGTAGCTGCAAATATGCAGTCGCGGACAGCCGACAAGGGGTAGTCCTCCAGCTTGGGGGTTGGGCGAGGTGCTAACAACTCCTCACCTTAAAAAATTACCATGTTACGAAACACTATACAGAGCCTCGGACCTGGACTGATTCTTTGGTATGACTTTAGCTCAGGATAGGGACAGGTGGCTGGCTCTTGTGAGTGCGGTAATGAACCTTCGGGTTCCATAAAACGCAGGGAATTTCTTGACTAGCTGACGACCTGTTAGCTTCTCAAGAAGGACTCAGCTACATGGAGTTAATTAGTTAGTTAGTTATACATATTTACTGTTTTCTTTTTCCATGGTGCAACAGCCTCTAGTTGGCCAGGTTTCACGATCACATTCAGACACACCACACTCAGTAGGACTTCTCTGGACAAGTTATCGGCCCGACGCCGAGACCTCTACCTGACAAAACACAACAGTCACAAGAGACAGACATCCACGCCCCCAGCGGAATTCGAACCCGAAATCCCAGCCAGCGAGCGGCCGCAGACCCACGCCTCAGACCTTGCGGCGAATAATTTCGGCTTTGCCTTTATATACTTATCCATATCTCATTTCCGAAGCTACTGGACAGATTTTGGTTTAATTATTTATCAAGATTTACGTCTAAAAACGTCGGCCGAATATCGTCCTTCAAATTGATAAAAATATAACTGCCAGTTCATCTGAAGCTCAAAATGAGCTAACACAATTTTCTCCAAAATCGCTTTTCCTCCTGAAATACTAATAGGAGCATACATAATGTAAACTAGGGTGTCAGGAGCCTACATAACATGAAATATACGTCTATATCTCATTAGGCCTTTCATCATCTCCGTACATTAAACCCTTTAAAGAAAGGGGTTACTATATTTAACGCCAGGTTTAACACAAAAACTCTGAATTTTTTCCACACCTTATCAAAATATTTACATTTTCCTTATGATTCTTACTATAAGCAACCATTGTTTCCCTATGCAGTATTAATCCATCTTTCAATCTAATGTAAGCACACTATATCCTCTGTACGAATAATTTTCCGCTGTTGGCCGTGCCGAAATTCAGGCGGGTTAATCGGCAGCCTATCACTGCGGAGGTCCGGTTTCTATACCAGGTAAGTTCGTATGAGGTTTGTGTTGAAGAGAACTGCACAGGAAGACGTTCTTCTCCGAGTACTTCGGTCTTAGCCTGTCAGTATCATCCCATCAATGCTACCTACCTGCATACTTATCTTCACCTTAATACTACTGTATCAGAAGGACAAGCGGGCGAAGTCCGCAAACATTAAAAAAAAACAAAGTATTTTTCTGATATCGGGGAGCATTGGAGATAAAGGTACTTTTACATTGTTTTAGTCTTCAGTCCTAAGACTATTACAATCTTATACACAATCGTTTTTTCTGAGTTACATTCTTTCTAATCCTCTATTGCTTCCTAGCGAGTTTATACCTATACAATTTTGTAAGAAGTATATTTTTTCTCGTTATGTCCAACAGCTTGGCCTAGTATCCAGATCAGACTCAGAAAAACAGAAGAATAAGCCTGGAGAGAAGGAAGACTTTTATCGTGTTGATATTTTGTTTCGAATTCCAAAAATTAAAAAGAAGATTCTCTTTACGTTATATTGACCGTGCATTCTATAGCAATTGGAAGTTATTTATTTATCAAACCAACTCATGCACAATTTTACAATATTATTACTTCACCCCTATACGTATTTCGGCATTCAGAATGCCATCCTCAGGGGGTCACAGTGTTAAAAGCATAGACTATACATCGATTGTATAAAATGTTACATCCTTATGAGTAAAATGTTGAACATTAAAATATTATTCTATTGTTTTTGAGTCCTCTAACAATTTTAAAATTTTAGTGATATTTTAATACACATATAGTGTTTGAGCTCAATCAGGACTCAAAAACAATAGACTAATATTTTAATGTTCAACATTTTACTCATATGGATATAACATTTTATACAATCGATGTATAATCTATGCTTTTAACACTGTGACCCCCTGAGAATGGCATTCTGAATGCCGAAATACGTATAGGGGTGAAGTAATAATATTGTAAAATTGTGCATGAGTTGGCATGATAAATAAATAACTTCCAAGAAGATTCTCATTTCTCTGAACTGAAAAACAGATCGTCCAAAGTTTTGATGATGGAATATTCAAGAACCACTGCTTGAAATGGAATGAAGTTGACCATTTATGGAGTTGCCCAAAAGCTACGTCATTATTCAACTGTTTCTTGCTCGTCACCACAAAATGTGTAGGTATAAGACACTAGTCTATACTTCGGTGTTACTTGCAACACGTCGCACATGAGGCTAAACTCATGCTAACTAAACACACAACTAGGAACAAGTTTTTGGAAAGGGTGTGGATCCAGACAGAAGGTGAAGATATGCCTCCTAACCAGTTAATACCACTCAGCCACTTGACCCTATATTCTTGCGACGTCATTCTCCCATAACATTCATACATACGTTAAAGTACACTAATACTGTAGATGATTGATGAGTGTAACAGCATCGTGTGATACTGAAACGACATCAACTCACCTAGCGGGAGGGCCGACAACTACAATAGCAGTTGCAGCGAAACTCTTTTTGCTGTGCGGGTTTCATTGTATAGGAATAATATGGATGGACAGAATCGTATTTATGGGTTTTATATTTCATGTGAGTAGCGGGGAAGAGGCTACATGTTTCCAGGAGACTGGAGATCTTCAAAATTACACTCCGCTTCTCTCCATGTAGTGCGGACAGGAAGCTCTCTGGACGAAACATAATTAAGTGCACGTTGTATATCAAACATAGTTATAATGGAATCGAGAGTGAGGTGCACATCTTCCATTTAATATAGGCACTACGTAATACATGTTTCGTGTATTTATGACATGAAGTGGGAGTCAGAATTTCATGATTCTTACATAAATTACATCGTTCCTATGTAGCACAATTTAATATACACCCTATATAAATACTAAAAGAGTAAATGAATACAAATTTTCAGTTGTCCAAATTCATCACTTTTTCCAGCCATGACAGTATTATACATATATATTTTTTTCGATAATTGGGTTTACTTCTTTCCTTTTAGTGACAAAATTATTTCTTCTCAAATAAAGGCCACAACGTCCATTCTAAACCAAACTGAACTAAACTAAATTAAACTAAACTGTAAATATTCATTTACAGTCTCATTTCATTTTTCCGTTTTTGATTAGTAAGCTCTTATGTTAATAATTTTACCCTGGTTACACATTGTAAGCTGGCATCGAAATAAATAATTTGTCAGACATGTTTCAACTTAAATTTTGTTCTACATACACCAGAACATTTGTGGCAATTATTATGCAGCCATTTTCATATCTGTTTTGTCATTTTATTGGTCTTGTCAGGAATTTATTTTTTAAATTCTTAAGGCGTTGATGCATTTTACCCTTCTTTATATTTTTGTATTCTACTATTTGTAAGACAGTTTCTGCCCCTCTTGCAATTCATTACTTGATGGCAAAATTCAGTTACTGTTTTACCGTTTTGAATGAATTGGAATGTATAACGAATTGTATGCACGAAATGTATAACGAAGTACGAAAGATACTGATTTAATGTGTGTGTATTCTATACACGTAAAATACTTTAAAACAATATCCACATAATTTGGTCCTCGCGATTTATTTAAAGACATTTTAACCTGTCGCCATATTTAAAATTCGAGAAATATTAGGCTATACTATGAAGCATCCCAATGTGATACTTCTATTGAGACAGCTCTATTGTAAGCGTAAACCAGTTGCTCTTGCGATGACTGTGTCTAGAACATTCCTCTTGAAAACAGAACGTTTAACCGCATATGAGTAAATTTCATTTTAAACTTATTGCAGTAAGTTACTTATAAAGGTGACTTCTATATGTTTCGGCCATCTTTCATAGACATCTTCAGGGAGTAAGTCTACATATCACACGAAGGTCAAGGTACAGTTATAATATAACAAAGTTATAATATAACATTTGTGTGATTTATACTCCCTGAAATGGTCATGAAAGATGGACGGAACACGTAGCAGTCACTTTTTTAAGTAAATTAGTGTAATAAGTTTGAAATAAAATTTATTCGTACATATACATATCGCTCGGAAATATAAACATTAAATTTGTTTAACCTCATGTCCATTATATACAAATCCAGATCTTCGCCATGTTTAGAGACAGAGCACAGATGTGACTTGATACTTGTTACACCAAGAAACTTATACACAGTACAAAATACATTAATGAGCTATTATAACACTCCTACATGTTTCGGCACCGAGGTGCCATCATCAGGGAGCCGTTCAATACAAAGGAATGTAAGTCCAACACGCCAATAAATTATTGACACTTCTGATACAGAGCTTAAAAAATTGTCAAATGCTGACTGCTAGAACATGTTAATCCAGTAAGTCACTGAAATTTCTTAGGTGCGTTCCTTGCAGCGTTACACATACTGCACTGTCCGTTAAGTTAATTAGCACAATGCTCCACAATTGGAAGGAAAGTTTCTTCGTCTGAAATATAAATTTAGACATTATGTACGGTTATTTATAACATAAAGTTCTGAAAGTCAACAGACATTTGAGACCTAATAATACTTGCTGATGAAGAAATTATTAATTCCGTGCATTTTAATTAAATTTTTCATTTACAAAACCAAATAGGTGCAATTTTCATATACACAAAACTGCAGTCTTCTTACTCCTACATGTTTCGGCATATAATTTTGCCATCATCGGGGAGTTCACATACCAACTTAAAACTTGCTAAAATATAATACAATAATATAATCCGTTATATTTATATTATATATTAATGAAAGACTAATATTGTGTATATGACAAGTGCATTTAGTTAGTTTTATAAATGAAAAATCTGCCGAAGAATATTGCATTCTTCTGGGACACAAGGCCATGTAGACGGATATGTTTGTTACACTGACAATTTAGCACTAGTCCTAGTGAGCTTGTCAGACAAACTGAGCTCTACGGAGGCATACACTTACTTATATGGTTATGGAACTCGCAGGTGCGCTATATCAAAGACAGAAATATTTCGAGTAGCAACTTATCGCTACTATTTTGGAGAGTTAATAAACACAGCGACAGTGACGTATTTCATGGTACTGTGTTGCCATGTCCTTGGTTAAAGCGGGATAACCCCCAAAACACTAATTCACCAACCAACCAACCAACCAATTAACTAACTAATCAACCAACTAACCAACTAACTAAGTGACCGACTGACTGGCTGTCAGGCTGACTGACTAATTCCATGGGGCAAAGCCCTTCTTGAGAAGCTAACATTACCTCAACTTGTCAAGAAATTCCCCACGTTTTATAGAAAACAAAGATTAATTACAATGTTCAACAGAGCACACCACCTCTTCCTATCTTGCGTCAGATCAATCCAGTCCACGAATCCATATTGTATTGCATTCTATTTCCTCTCACACGAAACACTAAGCATGGCCCATTTTTATATTAATTTGTTTCTTTTTCCTACCCTTCCTCTTACTTTTTCAATTCTTTTAATTTGACGTGTTCTTCACACATTTCTTTAATGGTCCGGCCTAAATGTGTGCTACTTGTGGAAGGAACTGCACTTCCCAGACGAACTCCATAACGCAGGTTGCGGAACAACATTACTTGAATAGACAATAATGAATATGAAACACAAAATTTCCGTTACACTCTTCTTTATATTTCCGTTTAAGTTTTGAAACATTTTTCTTTTATTACAAATAATTTTGCACTGCCTTTAAACCTTATTTTTGGGACCGGATAAAGTTTTCAGTAGAGGCAAGTTTTTGTTTAAGCTAGGTTCCGTTTTCCAAATATTTTATTGTACTTCTCAGCATGAAAGTGTATTTAACTCGCCGTATTGCATTTACATGAAACACGTGCTCAATGCCATCAGCAAGTTTCCAAATGCCAATGAGTTTGTCGCTCCCGCATAGCAAAGCAGACCGAAGCTAATGCACACAACTAAGAGGTTAATTTTTCATTGACATTATAAGCCGAGTTAAGTGGAAGTTATAAACAAGTTCTCAGCTATCACATCAGAATTTCTTAAATCGTTTTAATGCAGAATCATAGCGGAATATATTGCCATTAACACTATACATTGACCTTCGCTTTGGTTTCTCGGGACTCTTCAATATGGATCATTAAGCTTATTTAGGCAGTTACACAAGGGACAGCCAAACAGGCAGAGCGAACATTTAGTTAAACAATTCTTAGCTACCGTACTACACATCTGAGCACAAACCACTTTTAAGAATCATGAAAGTACAAAAATTATTCCCGATGGGGTCATTGGGATTTTTCATTGACTTAATCCTTCCTGCCGTACTATGGCCCGGGAGTCGACTCAGCTTCTAACAGAAATGAGCATCAGGGGTATCTCCTATCGGGTAAAGGCGGCCGGTCCTTAAGGTTAACTACCTTACCACCTTCATGTGCCGATTTTCTAGAAATTCTGGGAGCTTCAACCTCATGGAGCCCCAAGGCCCCCTCCAAGCCTGTAATGGGATAGCTTACCCTTACGTTACCTTTTACATAAGATATGTATTATTCGGTACAACCACTCGCTAGAGGCTGGATAGTTCCACCCAGATCGGCCCTGAGATCCAAGAAGCCTCCTGTACAATGGGTACCAGGTCTCTTTTCCGGAGGTAAAGCTGCCGAGGAGTGGCGTTGATCACGCACCTCCTTTCAGCGCCGAGATGGGTAGAGCTATATACCTCTACCTCCACCACCAGTGCCTGTTGGCATGTTACGGGACGGCCTTTACCTAGCTTTACCTTCATTTTGAGCCACATCTCGTACTGTATGTGGCTGTGTCAAAATTTGTAAGCAGTAAATACGCTTACGTAAACAACGCTCACCTCAATATCCGCATGCTTACTTACTGCAGATACAAATCTGCTACAAAGACTAAAGTCTAAAATGCAAGGCCATGATAAAATATGAGGAAGGCAGTATGCATCTCCCGAAACGGCGGCAGATTTTGACCGAGAACGTAGTGTCAAATTCCAGGAGACCGTAATCCTAATGGTCGTTATAGTAAATATTATAAATCCCTCATATATTCCATATTACACATAATCATAATTTAAAATAAACGTATTGTGAAGTTTTCAGCAGCAGAATGCAGACATATACTTCTGCTCGTCTCTTGTCTGCGGTTGATAAAGTACTTTACGTACACAGACTCTATAATTATCCTAATAATAAACATTGCAGTGAGCCTAGCCATAATGTACAGATTCTTATTCTCATTGTGGCACAAACTTCAGAAAATAAAAGTAATTATTCGTGTTCACCACTGAATTTAGAAATGTAAAGTTGTTTTGTTATTTTGGGTGCTTTTGTAAAGTCGCGTAAAGCGGCTATTAGCTTCACTGTGACTGCTCCTCCGTCAGTCTCTCTCCGTCCGCAGGAAATAACTTGGCTCCCCTTGACGCATTTTCGTGAAATTTTACAATGGAAAATTTTTACTAAAATATGACGAGAAAATGCAAGTTTAGTTAAAATTTTGACTAAAATAACAGGCAATTTAGACCGTGTCGTGGCTCAGGCGGTTAGTTGCCATCTTCTCATCGCGAAGGCCGGGTTCGATCCCGGGTCGGTCCATGTGGGATTTGTGGTGGACAAAGTGGCACTGGAACAGGTTCGGTTTTCCCCTGTCAATTACATTCCACCAGTGCTCCATTACTCGGAAAAACGAAACAATACTAATCATCTTCATCACAGGGTTGTACAATAAGCCTCATGTTTGCGGTGCGTCCGTAGCATCTGCTGCGGGTCCCTTCACCCCCACCCCCAAAAAAAATTACGTGAATGACGATGTTAATGTACGACAAAATCTCGTTAAATTCTTCTTGGGCTAATAATTTGTCTCTGTACGCAGCATTTGAAGAGAAACTCAAAACACGCGTTTTATGCCAGCGGACTATTTTCCTAATGTCTTTAAAAGACAATTGCAAGAATTATGGCAAAGCCGTCTCTCACACTGAGGGAGGAACATAGACTGAGGGTGTTCGAGAATAGGGTGCTGAGGGGGATATTTGGGCCTAAGAGGGACGAGGTAACAGGGGAGTGGAGAAGACTACATAACGAGGAACTTAATGATCTGTACTCATCACCAAATATTATCAGGGTGAT
Source organism: Reticulitermes speratus (assembly GCA_021186555.1). Lineage (NCBI taxonomy): Eukaryota > Metazoa > Arthropoda > Insecta > Blattodea > Rhinotermitidae > Reticulitermes > Reticulitermes speratus. The sequence goes on along the minus strand of JAJKFL010000039.1, from coordinate 8,442,912 downwards.
CAAATCAAATGGGCGGAGCATGTAGCATGTATGGGGGAGGGGAGAGGTGCATACAGAATTTTGGTGGGGAGACCTGATACAAAGAGACCACTTGGAAGACCAAGGTGTAGATGGGAGGATAGTATTAAAATTGATCTTTAAGACGTGGGATAGGGGCAGCGATTGGATTGATCTGCCTCAGGATAGGGACAGGTGGCGGGCTCTTGTGAATGCGGTAATAAACCTTCGGGTTCCATAAAACGCGGGGAATTTCTTGACTAGCTGACGACCTGTTAGCTTCTCAAGAAGGACTCTGCTCCATGGAGTTAGTTATGGCAAAGGCAGACAGGCCATAAGTTATCTAACACAATACGCCGCAAAACAAAAAGAAAAGAGGCCATTTGCATGCCAAATAACTAAGGCAAAGACACAAAGTTACAATTACGATATTTAATACTCACTTCTTTATACTTGATTCAAGATCAAAGGCGCCTTAATGTTGCGTTAGGGGCACATTTCCTATCTTATTAATAATTATTACTAGACTGACAGGAAACGGAAAAATGGTCTTCAATTTTGTTTCCAATAAATATAATAACTTCTAATATCAAGCAATGAGGCCACATGGTTTCCACATGTGTGCCCAGCTGTAGCTAACGGAATCACGCCCCCTGTCCACACAAAACATTTGGTGGTACTGCAGAATCCACAAACGCAGAATAAAATGTTAAAAAAAATTGGAGAAAATAACTGGCTTAAATCTCATGAAAGGGGGTTGTGGTGCTGGGGAATTTTTGAAAAGTTTCTCGTCAAAAATTTTCCTGTGTTTATAGCATTCGAACATTCATTTGTGCTTTCACAAAACTTCCGTGAATTCACTCTACCCATGTATCGAAAAGATGGATTTTAATATCTCCCATATGGGCCCACGTCTATGCTTAGGTCTCCCAAATTATCTATTCAATCATATTTTACGACCAAAATTTTTTTTGCAGGCATTTCTCATGTTTCCTGTTTATGCTACAAGCCTCACTCTGGTACCGGTACGTTTGGAGCCCAATAGAGTGGCAGTGAAGCCAAGACGAGTATTGTCTCAGTGCTTCTGAATTTTGGGCTCATGAGCTACTCAAATCCCGACAGGGGCTTGGATGCTTTACCGTGTTTTTCTGTTTGTCTGGTGTAGGTAAAGGCTTTACAGTGATAGGGTTAACACTTTTATTGCCTCAAAATGAGTACCAGCCCCCTTTCTCCCTCTCGTGTTCTGAGGGAAGCTCTGCCTTTGTAACTCGAACTCTTTCTTTATTGGCTTCAACCCTGAAAATTTAAGCAGGAATTCCTTCGAAACGTCGACAATAGAGCCACTGCCACACAGTGCAGAAGCTTCTCAAATTAGATATGTAATAACATACATAGCTCAAATGCAGTTCTGAGTTGGAAAACAGCAGAAGGCCCAGTCTATAAAGGCTGAAGGAGCATATCGCATGAAGAATTGCCAGACATAATCTAACTCGTTAGATAATTTGTCAGTCCTCTTTTTATTCCATCTTCAATATTTCGAAATGTTTAGATATGAAATGCATGTAAAATAGGAGTTACAATGCATCTATGTTGAACAAAATTATAGGCCTACTCACATCATTGCGGAAGTTTAGTTCAAAATTTCATAAATATTTTTTAGTTGTTTCGGAGATGAGACACGCGGACGTAATGATGCAAAAACATGATTTTCCCCGTAGGTGTCTTTAAGCAAATCTTATAAAAGAGAGTGGCAGATTGCTACGCAAGGGCTGACACACACATGTCAGGTGCAGCCTATATGAACAGGCATGTACGTGAGTGAATGAACATTACATTAATTAACATCCGAAAGCCTCAGAGAAAAAATGACATTACAAAATACTCGTAGCACGTTTAACTTTACATGTCCAGCAACTAAATATAAGCACATAGGCAAAGACACATTTTATTTAATTATTTTTTGTGTTGGAAAGGTTTATGCTTGAGGACACATAATTTAATTGATGCTTTAAAGTAATATTAATATCTGATGAGGTCTTAGGTCTTCTGAGTTGTTATGCAGCCTTGGTTGGAAGCTGTTTACCGAAGATTTGGGACAACACGTCAGTTTCAACTTCATGGCTCAGTAAACAAGATAGGTAATGTACATGATAACCAAACACTGAGGCGCGTTCCATTGTTACCGTGGAGAAGCAGTAAGTACTAAACATTATAGTGTGTTTTAAAAGTTCTGACGATGGTATATGATATTCTGAACCACTTGTTTTTTGGATTCTGTCTCAATCACCGGCGATTGAGACTAGTTTTTTTAATGAGACCCAACTGAATAGGCATCACCTGAAGACGGAGAAAGATCCCTTCTCCGAAACGTTGTGAATTTTAGAGTTTTATATACTTGTATTTTACACTTGATATTACATTTTATTCACATTAAAGGACGATGGACGTAGTCCAAAAAAACAAGTGGTTCAGAAGATTATAGTGTGTCTGTATTCTTGCCTTAGTTATCCGGCATGCAGCGCATGCGCCGTATTGCATTGTCATCTGTGGCCTGTCTTGTTCTACCACATGTTTCCGCATTATCTCACAAAAGGCACGATTTTCTGAAAAAAAGTTATTAATCATAAAATGTGTGTCTTGATTTTCTCTACGACATTTGCCTGAAACATTTTTCATTCTAAGAAGAATTCTGCGAGATATTATCATAAATGTAGGTAGATCTTCATGTAAAGTAACCGTTATTCTTGTCAGATTTTAAAGAATCTTGAACTTTTTCAACAGATTTTCGAAAAATCTTCAAATAACAATTTTCATGAGACTCCGTCTAGTGGAGGCCAAGTTGTTCCATGCGGACGGACAGACGGACGGACATTACGAAGCTAATGGTCGCTTTTCGAAATTCTGCGAAGCGCCTAAAAACTACCAACCAACGTTTTACAACAACCCAGAAGAGCGAGGACCTTAACTACACCGCGGCGGAAGCGTGAGATCACGCATCAAATTGAAGTCTATACATAAATTCAGGAAATTATGACTTCAACAACCGGTTGAAATTTCAGGTGGCTGAATAAAATGGCACTACGTTGCAACCTTCAGCAGAATCCGCAGGAATATCGCATTCATTTGTACTGCAGACATGTAATTAGGTGTATTACATGCTGTGTACTGTGGAAGTGAGTAAATTTAGGGACACAAGTCTATATTAAGCTTCTGAAGCACGAATCACTGCAGTAAATAATATATAAAAATTCAGTTTTTACGTCACAGAGAACACAGTCCGTCTCCAAACAAACAGGAAAACAGTCGACGTTATATGAGAATCAAATGAAACACATAAGCCTAATATACTGAATGGAGCAAATGTAGATTTATTGAAAACTAGCAATAACATGTACATGTAGTTATAGCACGGTACTTTAAAAGTGTTAAACAGCTGCTTGTTACAGAACATTCTAAAGGCTGTGTGATAATGTAAGTGTATTTGTAAGGTCTGTAATGGAATACACGCATCATTATTCCTGTAGTTCCTAACACTCAAGCCACGATGCCTGCGATAGAGCACGATGTCCACTGTTATCATCCGTCTTTAAGCATGTCGGTCATATTGAAGAAACTTCATCTTTTCTGAAGATTACAGTCTTCTGGAATACGACGCCATGCAGTAAAGCCTCCGTTTTCTGCCATGAAAATGGAGGCAACACGTTTCTTCCAAGTCTGCAAGAATACACGATGTCACAACACAGAAGCCACGAGTACAATCTTCACAGTTGCCACTGCGAGATCTTTAAATCTTCATTTCGATTTGCATGAAACGGATTAATGCAGTGTTTCTTAACCAGAGGTCCGAGATCTGAGTGGTGATATTTTGAACCAAAATATGTTACAAAAGTGACAGACCTTGATTAGGAAGTATCTCACTGTCAGACGGCAGTACAATAGATTTTCCTCTAAAATATGACAGATGTATATTTGGTATACTGTTTCAGTAAAAATGTAGTCGACAGGGGGTTTTAGGTGTGTTAATTAACTGTCAATGACTATATGGCGTTAATAATAGATGAATAAATACGGAACTTTGGTGGAATAATACCAATAGAGGAAAAGCAAAGTACTCGGAGAAAAACCTGTCCTATTGCCAGTCTGTCCACCACAAATGCACTCAGTCGTGCAAATCAGAGAAATAGGCAGCAGTAATCTAACATTTATATTAACAATTATTGATGTCCAAGCTCATGCAGTATATACACACACGTGGCACATTAACGAAGAGATACGATTGGCTTTTATAGCATCACTTATTTATGAATACAAACAATTTAATTTGGACACGGTCAACGAGCCGTGGAATGATTGTATTGTTATGTAAATGTACCGATAATGAACTTTAATTAAATTAATACAAATTCTATCAATTTAATTTTCACTGATGTGCAGACATATACTTGAAACTGGCATAACTAATTAATCTCTCACGTTGTATTCACCGTGCATCATGTTAACCAATTAAAGTCTTATTATACCAACATATGCACTATATTCTTGTATCCAAGTCAATCACCCCTACATAAGTTTCGGCCTATAACAGGCCATCTTCAGGGGTCAAAGTTTTCTACACAGACTTTAAATCCGTTGTCCAATTTTATAAAAATACATCCACATAAAGGTAAAATGTATCATTCCCAATGGATTTAGGTGTTGTTTTTTCCAGCTGTTTTGAACAACGGATGTAGGGTCTGTGTAGAAAACTTTGACCCCCTGAAGATGGCCTGTTATAGGCCGAAACATATGTAGGGGTGATTGACTTGGATACAAGAATATAGTGCATATGTTGGTATAATAAAACTTTAATTAACTAATCTCTTTTAATAAACGCAAGAACGACGCATGTGAAGCAAAAGTTAAAACAGGCCTGTAATTGTCAGCATGTGGTAAACGTAACGTGATGTTAACCCTTTGAAGACAGGAATCGACCTGCAATATACTTAAAGACCCAGTTCGTACCGCGCAGTAAACACTCTCCATCTCGGTTACAAAAACCAATCAGTTAATGTTGTATAGGGAAATAATCGCTCTTTGATCTGAGATCCATACAAAACACATAAATACACTATGTGGTAAAATGCAGAGTTCCTTAATGTTACAGCAGCCGGGACATACATTTACCACTGGGCTTTAAAGGGTTAATCATATTTCACTCTAGACATTATCTATCGTCTAGGGTTTAAACACTACAGACGTTGCATAACGAGGAGCTTCGCAGTGCTGGCTCTTCTCCATATAATATTCCGGTCACCAGAAAAGGATGATGATTTGGTCAGGGTAAGTGGCACGCACGGTAAGAAAAAGTAATACATAGGCTACACGGTTTTAGTTGGAAAACCGGAAGGAAAAAAAACTCTTTTTGAAGACATAGACGTAGATGGGAAGATAACATTACAATAAATCTTACGGAAATAGAATGGGTTATTGTGCATTGGATTAAACTGGCTCAGAGTATGACCCTGTGGTGGGGTGTTGTAAACCTGATAATACATCTTTGGGTTCTACAAATAATGGTACATATTAAAAGTACAAAAGTTAAAATGTAGGGTATCTCAGTGGTTTGCTGGGCCCACTGTGCATCAAAAGTTGTGTCTATGTGTAGAAGGCTGATGCACAGTGGACCCAGAAAACAACTGAGATAGCCTACATTTTAACTTTTGTACCTTTAAAATGTACCATTATTGTTGATTTGTAATTTGTGTATTAACAATCCAAGTCCCTGATGATGATCCCAAAATAGGGATTCGAAACATGTCGGACTAGTTTTACGGTAAATTGTATTGTATAATAAAGAACAATAAGTGTGCATTGGTTGGTTGAAGAGATGTGTGATAGACTTGTATGATAGACTTGTATGATAGACTCAAAATGCACGGTATGAATGATATAAAGTTTCTTGACTATCTCAGAATGTATTAGCTTCTCAAGAGGGAATCTGATCCATTGAGTTATTTTACTAGTTAGTTCGTTAGTTAGTTAGGCATCTAGGTTTTGTATTGAAACAACACTTCAAAAGTTTGTTTCGCTTTCTTCTCCAAATACAAGTGAGACCGACTCTGCTGGTTCAGTTAGAATGAGACAGTCCGGTCACTGCAGTACTGAATCGCTTCATTTCACCAAATTATAATTTATGGACCAAAAGTCACATTACATCAAACAGTGGTGTCTTTCTCAATGTCGTTAGTGTCACTGATCGTGTCTATCGAACTGTTTTGTTTCCACGTTTTTAGGCGCTTTCGAAAAAGTGCGAAAAGCGACTATTAGATTCGTCATGTCTGTCTGTCCGTCCTTCCGCATGGAACAATATGGTTCCCACATGACGAATTCTGATGAAATATTATATGAGTCTTTTTTCGAAAATCTGTCGAGAAAATTCAAGTTTCATTAAAGTCTGACAAGAATAACGGTATTTTACGTGAAGACCTGCACGTTTATGATAATACCTCGCTGAACTTTTCTTACGTGTAGAATGAGAAATGTTTCAGACAGAAGTTGTAGAGAAAACCAAAACAAATTTTATGTTTAATAACGTTTTTTCCGAAAATCGTGCCGTTTGTGAGATAATGTGAAAAAAGTATGGTAGAACTAGACAGGCCACAGATGACAACATAATACGGCGCATGCGCTTTGCATGCTGGATAACTAAGGCTACAAACACACACTCTGAATATGTAATACTTATTGCTTTTACACGGCAACAATGGTTAGGCGATAGAGCCTGAATATTACATTGCCTGTCTTGTTTACAATTGATTTGTTCATCTTTCTGGAGGACTTGATACATTTCTTCTCTCCTTTATTTTTAATATTGTCATTTGCTTTAGACCTCCCTCCCTTTCAATTAAGGCTTAGTCACCATCGAGTTTCGCTTAGTATGGAATAACGGTATCGGGAAATATACACGCTACGATCTTGAAAAGTCATTGAAAAGCAACTGAACAGACTAATACGTGCAGCTACCTACAGATCATGTTTTATTGACTAAAATCGAGACTGCAATATATGTTACGCTGTGTGTCGAAATAAACTTACCCCTTTCTTGTACCTCAGGAACGTAATTTCAGTAACCTTCAGTAGGTCCATTTGTCTTGTTTATGAAGTAAAGAACTCTGAAAATAGTTAATAGATTCCATAGTTACTTCCGTAAAATTTGGGGAAATTAGATCACCTTCTATGTGGGCGTCCTGTAAACTACGCATAGGCGAGAGATTTGCGGTTTTCACAGCGCGGCGTTGTTGAAGATTCACGTCTTCTGCGATGTGACACAGGCAGACAATTTGTATCTTCAAACGTAAGGGATTCTGCGTTACAAAAGTTGGGCTCATTCGACCCAAAAATTGGGGCGCAAGAGTCGCCACCCCCGCCCATTTTCTTTCCGCTAATTAACTCCTAACCTCCTCCCACCATCTGCCGAGCAATACGAATGTTCAAATAACAAACATAAGGACCCTAATATTCTATTTAGTGCAACAAATTACTTCCACATTCTTACCCAGGAACAGCTTTTAACTTAATTATACCGGAAGTCAAGGCTAGAGGTCACTGGTGGAAATCGTAGGTTCAGTATCCATCATTCTGATAGATCTCTTGTCAACCTGGAAAGGATGCCACTTGATTGGGAAATACAGATACGTTGTTACTGAGCTATCTGAATACTCAGCCATAGACTTGTTTCTTCCAAATGCAAATTAAAATAAAAGAGGATCATGGGTCATGTTGGGCAGCCACTAACCTTCACACAATAACGGACTCTAGTTTTATGAGACTAAGTCTTTCATAGCGGTGAAGGTTTATCTTGTGGTCCTCTGGGTTAATGCATCATGTAAACTGATAATGTGGTTAGCGACGTTTCGTAATGACGTTCTAATACTTTAATTCCCTGAGGAAGCAATTGAATCTTTGGTAACCACCCACGGTATAACCAGAAGATAACAGTAAGAATTAACATATTTTCATGAAACTTGGTAAGCACGTAATTTTTAGTTTCGCACTATCGATATCAAAACGACGGTCGTGCGAAACTAAGATAAGGAAGCAACAATAACTCACACAACGTATCGTCCAGAAATTTGGTGTGTAAATAGACTTACTTTTTAAGGCTTTTTTTGATTTGCTTGCTTTTTAAGGCAGTTGCTTTGCAGATTTGGTGAGTTTTGGTTTTGAAGTCGATTACTATGTCTGGCATGTGAAATTTTGTACGGAATCTTGATCATCAACGTAGCTCAATCTACTGCTCTTGTGTGTTACAGATGTGAAGCCTGTACTGAACTTTAAGGCTGTATCTACCCAGCTTAAAGTTCTCGTAAGTGGAAATTGTAGTGGTAGAAATTATGCACAAACGTAACAACTACCTACCTACCTAACTAACTAACTAACTGATTCACTAGCAAACCAACTAACTGCATGAAGCAGAGTCCTTCCTGAGAAGCTAACAGCTCCTGCTAGTCAAGAAATTCCCTGCATTTTATGGAACCCGAAGGTTCATTACCGCATTCACAAGCGCCCGCCACTTGTCCCTATCCTCAGCCAGATCAATCCAGTCCATGCCCCTATCCCACGTCTTAATGATCCATTTTAATTTATCCTCCTATCTACGCCTAGGTCTTTCAAGTGGTGTCTTTCTATCAGGCCTCCCCACCAACGCCCTCTATGCACATCTCCTGCCTCCCATATGTGCCACATGCCTTTCAACCACTAAATAGCTTAATTATTAACTTAATAGTTCTTGCAGGCACAGACTGAGAAATTTGACTGTAATCAGACTCTTGTCTTGTATTAACCAGATACTTCTTCCTGCAACAAATATTTTTTTTGTTCCAAAACACACGAATATGTACACAGCAAGCATATATGTGTGTGCAGCTGCTGGTTAGATGTGTGAATAACGTACTTTAGTACCACGGAACGTAGTACACGTATGTATAAAACTTACACTTAGTTCTGTTTACCAGTAATATATTCAGCCTGCAATAAATGAAGACCAGCGCCATCGGGAGGTGAAAAAATGGGAAGCAAAACATTTTGAAACTGTTTATTCGAAACTCAAGAGCAAGTTTCTAATTTTATTTTAATCTGTTGTGTGGGTATAGCCTAGAAATTTTACGGAAGAACAGAAATATCAGAATCCATAGGGAGAGTGATATATTATCCCCTAAGTACTCTGCAACGTTGGTAAAATATTTTAAATTCCAATTTTCTTTTGAATGTTAATGGTGGACTACATGGGAATCGAATTAAAGAAAAACAAATGAAATTGATTCCCCACAGGCACGGTAAAAGGAAGCGTGTGGGTTGTATGACTGTAAAAGAGAGTTGAATAATTTTCAGTTCACATTTTGTTCATGACGAAAAAAAAATTCCACGCTTCGGCAGTACCATTATTGCAGGCGTGCCTCTTCACAAGACTGGACTTAAACAATATGGCTGTGTTTGCAAGCCTGTACATGTTAACCAAATACGAAGATAGTTAAACGTTTATTCTACAAGACACACGCCATGAATGAAGGCGTATGGGTGGGCGTACGTATAGCTTCACTCATTCTTAACCTCAGCACCATATTTATATAAGTGTTCAGCTTCACGCCTCGGCCGCTTTACCATCTGGAAAACAGCCGCCCCGGTTACCCATTAAATAAGATGCAGTGTGGGCCCCAGAGACGGTCTGGACGTTACAGAGAACAGAAAGACTTCTTTCCCCCGCAGGTAATCCTCGGTCAAGTCTTTTTTCGCCTAGTCAGTATACCCATTACGGTAACCCGGCTGCCGGTTATGCTATGCGCATACGAAATATTGTTGTTTTCACGCGGGATATTACTGTGTGTGATATGAGGCCTGAACCGTGGTGTATATGAGATCGTCGCTCTTCTGGGACGTTACGCAGCGTAGATTGGTAGTTACCGACGTTTCGGGACAACCTGCCGGTCCCATCATCGACAACCACACAGCCTAGTTGTCCCTTAAAATGGGACAGATAGGTTTTCCCGAAACGTCAGTAATTAAATACCAATCATCGTCTCGTAACATCCCACAAGGCGCGTTCGCAAAATTGCGAAAAGCGACTATTAGCTTCGTCATCACTGTCTGCCCGTCCGTCTGTTATAATGGAAACAACTCGGCTCCCATTAGAAGGAATTTTATGAAAATTGATATTCGAGGATTTTTCGAAACTGTCCAGAAAATTAAAGTTTTATTAAAATCTGAAAAGAATAACGGGTACTTTACACTCCTCATATACCCTGAAGACGGAGACAGCAGGCCTTTGTGAGATGCTGATAAATTTCTGCCAGGTTACTACTGGTCGTCACATCCCAAAAGAAAGTATTTTTCAGGTTATGTAGTACCCCAGCTGCTAAATACACTGCTTTTATTCAACCTGTATGTTCATTACCATTTTCCCACAGCTCGTCATAAGACACTACGGAACAAGGTGGGTCCAGACAACGCATTTAATTCTATTTTAAGATTCATGTTAATATTTTTATCCCATACGTGCCTGCAACTGCGTCTTCCATTGAGATAATGTCCTTTTTCAGGGAATAAATAAATTATCACAACTTATCTTACGATTTTTAAATCTTGTTTGTGGGTGTCAGCACTAACAAAACCTTAAAACCGCGCACTTGGATACGAAGATAGCTGCTACGTGACTGCTTAACTGGCGAACGGAATAGGCCAAGAACGTTTTCTTATCACTCCATGTCTGTATTTTGGAAATTTACTACAGTGCGTTTCCCTATTATCACCGCCACGTGCAACGTTGGACGAAGTACCGTCGTGGAGTCGCAAATGCAACCTTTAGTCACAGGAACACAAGACACCAAAGGAGGTAGGTATATCAGTGCGAACCACACTCACGGCCAACAGACGTGGAGTCGCAAATGCAACCTTCAGACACAGGAACACAAGACACCAAAGGAGGTATGAAGGAGTTTATGTCAGTGCGAACCACACGCTCGGGCAACCGAAGAGGAGTCGCAAATGCAACCTTTAGTCACAGGAACACAAGACACCAAAGGAGGTATGTCAGTGCTAACCACATGCACGGCCATGAGTGATGGGAAAACTCCTGCCATCTAGCGGACCAAACGTTAATCTCTTGCACGTATCGATTATCAGAAGCAGCAGCTCCAAAGTGGCGCTGTTTGCAGTGCACATCGGACATGCAACTGCGTGACACGTTCCGTGTTTGTACAGAGGCAATTGAATGCAATGCAGCGAGCAACAGACATCAGAAAGAAGTCAGTACCTATATCAGTACACTGTCCTGAAAAATGTGACGAAAGCTAAGACATTAGATTTTAATATTATTCATTCCGTACATTTTCTTTTCTGTGTTTATTGTCCGACGAATGTACACTTCTATTCACTATTAATTTGTGAAACACAGTGCTACATGTTTCGAACCTTATCCTGGTTCATCTTTAGGGACTTCAGTATTTTAAATTACACATATTTTTACATCAATGGTACAATTATACACTGGTTAAAATGGTAAAAACTGACGAATACATTACATTGTTTGTATGAATTTATACATTGGTTAAAATGATAAAAAGTGAATAAGTATAGCAGCTGTTCATTTCGATGTTACAAATCAAGTTATACAGAGGAGTTGTTAGCACCTCGCCCAACCCCCACGCTGGAGGACCACCCCTTGTCGGCTGTCCGCGACTGCTTATTCAATGTATTTGCAGCTACCCTCCATATCCGGAGGCCGTTGCTAGAGTTTATTAACAGCCTTCATAATATCAGTTTATCCTGAATGCTTATGACGAGACGTGAAGGCTCTTTTAGTTTTCTTTACCTTTGTTTCTAGACAGATCTAATAGATTTTACGTATTTTACTGTGTGGTGTTTCCATATTCAATCAATAACTTAACAATCAGTACAGAACATAAACTGATATTCTTCATCCATTTGCAGTTCCTCCTAATTTTTCTGGCACTTCAGTTAGAGCATTACTTAATTAACTAACTCCACGGAGCAGAGTCCTTCTTGAGAAGCTAACAGGTCGTCAGCTAGTCAAGAAATTCCCCGCGTTTTGTGGAACCCGAAGGTTCATTACTTCATTCACAAGAGCCCGCCACCTGTCCCTATCCTGAGCCATATCAATCCAGTCCATGCCCCCCATCCCACTTCTTGAAGATCCATTTTAATATTATCCTCCCACCTACGCCTGGGTCTTCCAAGTGGAGAGCATTACTTACATCTTCATAAGTAAAGCATCACTCGCAAACCTAAGCTCTTGGCATGTTAAGGTCCTAGAGTTGATACATTTATCCTTAATTCGGCCAGTTTCGTGTACGCAGCGTGATGAGTCACACTCACACACACACTCACACACACAGGCTTTATGTTATCTCTTTAACGTGACAGAACTGTTTTATGTGAGCTGGAAATATGTGGGATCCAAAGACTTCTTGACCCTTAAAGACGGGACCGATAGGTTGCCCCGAAACGTCGGTACAGAACTACCATACAACGCTGCGTAATACCCCAGAAGAACGCAGATCTCATCGACATGGCAGCGGAACCCTCAAATTACGCGTATTTTTATTGCAAAAACGAGTAATGTCCACCTGCGATTCGTTAATTCATAACTTCCTAATGCATAAACCGATCACAATGTGGCGGACAACTTTAAATAATATAACAATGGTCAACGGCAGTATATGGGAGCATTTTCACAATGTTACCATAACAAAGAGCAATTTCACAAATTCCGTCCAGTTTAGGGACATTTTTAGTAACCGTTTGCGGTCAGAGGTAATGTACAGGCTTAGGATATTTACAATAATTCACTCTTTTCTTTATCACAGAAGTATGCCCATGTTTATAAAATGGTAATAAGAATATGCAAATTATTTATTTCAGTAAAATCTATTTTAAGAAGCGCAGATGTTTTGCTGCTTAGGGATATGCTTGTTCTTCCATCATAACATTAAGGTATATTTCAATTACTGTGCAGGATAATTCTACGCACTTGTCACAAACACAGATTAAAACGATCAAATTAATATGTCAAAACACATTAACTTAATAACAAAATGAATGTCAAAACACATTAACATAATAACAAAATTAATGTCAAAACACATTAACTTAATAACAAAATTAATATGTCAAAACACATTAACTTAATAACAAAATTAATATGTCAAAACACATTAACTTAATAACAAAATGAATATGTCAAAGCACATTAACTTAATAACATAATTAATATGTCAAAACACATTAACTTAATAACAAAATGAATATGTCAAAGCACATTAACTTAATAACAAAATGAATATGTCAAAGCACATTAACTTAATAACAAAATTAATATGTCAAAACACATTAACTTAATAACAAAATGAATATGTCGAAGCACATTAACTTAATATCAAAATTAATATGTCAAAACACATTAACTTAATAACAAAATGAATATGTCAAAGCACATTAACTTAATAACAAAATTAATATGTCAAAACACATTAACTTAATAACAAAATGAATATGTCAAAGCACATTAACTTAATAACAAAATTAATATGTCAAAGCACATTAACTTAATAACATAATTAATATGCCAAAACACATTAACTTAATAACAAAATTAATATGTCAAAACACATTAAATTAATAACATAATTAATATGTCTAAACACATTAACTTAATAACATAATTAATATGTCTAAACACATTTACTTAATAACATAATTAATATGTCAAAACACATTAACTTAATAGCATAATTAATATGTCAAAACACATTAACTCACCCAAATGCATAGGCATAATCATGAGAGCTGCAAGCAGGGAAGGGTTCAGGCCAGTGCTCTATCGGGTACGAACATTTGTGCGTCGTTGTGGCCCCTTTTTCGAAAACATGGAAAAGTTCTTGTCTGTAATTTCTCCAACGTCCTGCTACTTCCTTCTTTCCTCTTCACTTTTTTCTCAAATAGCCTCAATCAGTTTTCTTCCTTGAATAGGCGCACCAAGTTTCGCTAACGTATTAAATAGATAAATTAATTTCAGACGCAATATAAATGGTTTCCTTCTTTAATGGAATAAAGTAAAATATTTGGCAGTCACTAAGGGTGCTGAAAATTTCCCAAACATTATAGAAATAGAAGCATTTCATGTATTTCTGCCATAAATAAGCACTCCATATAATCAAAAAATTCTGACAAAGAATTGTGTGTTTCATATCTATTCACAGTATTTTGGTGCTTTAGTTTGAAACCAAAGAACGGCATACGTTGTCACACAACAAGCTGTATAGAAGACAGCTGCTCACATATTCGTTTCAAAATACGTATACCACATAAACACAATAAACCAACAGGCTGTGTATGTCCTATGTTCAGACATTTTGTAAAAACCAATTGTATGTTAAATTTAATTACATCAGAATGTACCAAACAAGAAGTTGACACGCCAAGTGTTACTCTGCAACCGCAGTCCCATTTCCTTTACAGTCCAGTGGACTGTTCCATTAACCCTGTCCTTCCCTTCAGTTGGAATCAGCACTCAGACGAGAACAAGGCTACTTTTCGGATAACAGACATGGCAACAATCCATTGGCCATGTCATATACCGCACGAATTGTGGCACCGCATGTGTTTATTTGATTCAGTGGACGGAAATAAATGCTGTGGTATGATGACGTCATGAATAATCGAATACTGAGGAAAAAAAGTAGTGGAGGCCGGGCGCCATCGAGATAAAGGGACGCCCTAATTTATCGGGACGGATATCACACACACCTGCTGATAGGTGGCAGACCGAATCACGCACATGAGGGCGCTGTGCAGGGCACGAGAAACATTTATACATATTTATACAGCAGCAGCAAGGAGGGGGAAAGAGGACTTCTAATTGAATTGGTCGTTGCGGAAAATTTTATCAATTAGCAGCCATTAAAATTTTACACGCAGCAGGGAAGCTAGTGAAACGTTCTGTCCAATAAATCTAGTCATTATTGTGTACAAAGACTGCAGTTTTCTTCTTGATATTTTGAAAAATATTGTTTTCTAACCCCCCTCCCCCAAACTCTTTAATATAAGTTTTGGTAACAGAGATTAGCCGCGTGACTAGGAAGGAGGACGCAGTGAATGAAAAGAGAATTTATATGGCAAACCTATCAGAAAACGTCCACTTCGAAGGTAGAGAAAGAGATAGTAGAATACTATTAAGATGATCCATAAGAAGATACGTCTTGTGCAATTGTGGGATCTGATGTAAGACCTAACATTGTAAAGTCTCTGGGTTCTATAAATAGAACTACTACTTAGATAATTAGCTACCTAGCTAATTATTCTGAGTTCTGCAAACACAATATCTTATTAGTTTGTTTGTTATCTGCCTAGTTAGTCAGTCTGTCGGTCAGTGAGTCAAACACACATCAGTACAGCAGTTGCTTGGTTGGTTACTTAGGGGAGGAATAAAGACATATCTATCACATAAAAAGAGCAACGAAACTAGGGAGGAGAAGATCCTTCTAAAAATTCAATTAATGACAATATAAAAAGGTAAAGCAATCCCATTACAGACCTGGACAGGCCCTTAGGGTTCCAGGAGGTTGTGACTCCCAGAATTTCTAGACAGTCGGCACATGACGGTGGCAAGGTTGTCAGCCCTAAGCACCGGCCGCCTTTACCCCCCCCCCCCCCCCCCCCAGGAAATATTCCTGGTACTCATTTCTGTTAAAGGCTGAGTCGACCCCAGGGCCGGAAGGATTATGTCAATGAAAAATTCCAGTGACACCATCAGGAATCGAACCCGCGACCTTCCAGCTTGTAGCGCAGTTTCTCAACCAACTGTGCCACTGCGTGTCCCATGAATAAGGTTTGTATTTAAGGCAATAATTAGTTCCAGTAGGTTCGCTTACGCTGTGTGCAGCAGTAGATACATCTTGCTGATTAGCGTTATATTAATTTACTCAATATTCTGGCAGATAAGTTTGTTAGATTTGTAATCTATTTTTTATGGCCGACAGCCTATATGCTGGTCTCTCGTTTCGTCAGGTTCTGATCACACATTAACACCACTCGTAGGCTCCTCTGCGGACGCTCGTCGCAGACCTCACGACAACCCAACACTCAAAGAGACAGGCATCCACCACGGGATTTTTTTTTTTTGTCTGTCGGGTTTTCCCTTTGATTCATTTGTAGTTAAATCTTCGTCTTATGTCACTTTACGTTCATGCTAGTCCTTAACAACAACACAACACAAACATCCATGCCCGTGGATTTTTTTTTTTTTTGTATTAATTCCTGGGTTCCTTGATCCATTTGTACTGTTGAAGTCCTTGTCCTGCTGTACCTTAGTTCATGCTATGTGCATACATCTAACACAACACAACATCATGCCCGGTGGATTCGAACCACAATCTAGTAGCGAGGGCGATGACCAGCCTTAGACGCAGCACTGGATCGATTCAACACATCTAGTAGCGAGCGGCGAAGACCCACGCTTAGACGCACGGCACTGGATCGGCGATTCGAACCCACGATCCCAGTAACGACGCGAGACCAGCGTTAACGACGGCACTGGATCGGTAATTATAAATACGTCTATTTTAACTGCATAGCATAAGCAATACACATAGCTTACAGTTTGTAGTATTACATGTAATTAAAAAACATAAAATTTTTAATTTCAATGCCTGGTGTGTGTTCATACAATTATGATACTCCGGTCATAGCTCCAAGCTGCTTCATCGATTCGGGTGATGACTGAATTCATGAGTACGGCAGTCGTACAGGTTACATACCGGTTCATTATACTGTTGAAGCCAGAAGCTGCATACCTGTGGGATACAGGATGGAATAACAAGCTTTGTTTCTTGAAATTTATACAAAACAACATCCGTCTTACAAGCCTTAGGCTTGCGTAAAACATATTTAGAAAAGAACCAATTACCCATTTCCTGTTTCCAACAAGATATGTCCTTAAAGAAACACTTTTTTTTAATATCTGACACACGACTCCAAAACTGATTACTTACAATATGTAATCACAACATAAGTCATAAATTTCTTTGACTCCGCAAACACTCACCCCTTAAGGCAATTAAAACGTTTCGGGAAGACCTTATCGCCTTAAGTTCAATGTGTGCTATAGGGCTGTCCAAACTCGTCAAATTATTTCAAGATAAAAGCATTATTTGAAGACTACATATATTCTCTTCCTTTAAAATCGTCCTTGAAAGTGGGCTGCTAAATCTGGCATTACGTTTCTGAAAAATGGATTCTTGTTATTCATATACGTAGGCATACCGATCTAAAAATCTAGCTTAATCTTCTTTAAGTTTTTCTCTGATTTTTCGCCTTGTGCATTTAAATACAATCTAATTTTTACCACCTTTCTTCACCGACTCTACTTACGTGCATGTTTCTTTCATATTTTCTTATAAGTTGTCATGTCTTAAACTCTATTATCTACAGCACATATTTCATGCATGTCAGTCCCTTCTATTGCTTAGCCTTCTATACCCAGCAAAGTGCCTTAAAATTCCAATCAATGAATTATAAAAGAATGTCCTATTTTAGTGTACTGTTAGTTTTAAATACTTTAAACACACCGTTTTTTTGACAACGTTGGTATTATAGGGCGCAAGTACCACTTTGAGAAGAAGATATATGATCTGTGTGTGTGGTGTGTGTGTGTTGTAGGTCTAAGAGTGAAATAAATTATTTTTATACACCACAACTATAAATTTTAAGGCTTTAGTTTAGAACATATTTCAGGAAAGGAAAATAAATGTAATAATTGATATTATACTTCCTAAGCAAGATCAGTTTATTTAATTTGGGTTAACGGTTGATGTCACAATATTACATGTAACAAATAAACTAAAGGCATGCTAAAATTATTGTATATTCGAGCGCATTTATCCCCACCAAACTCGTAACGAACATATGTGCCTCCAAATATTTAATATTGAAACTAACTTTTATAAAGATGATTAGTTCTACAAGAATGTAGGCACCTATTAAGAGCACGTTAAATATATATCATGTTTTGTTAATGACTGCGCAAGCAATAAGATAAGCAAACAAAGCCAGCAGTATAAATAATATCAAGCATAGAAATATTAAGCATCAGAATTTTATGGATTTTACGGGAAGCGAAGCATATTTCTGTTTTGTTGCACGTTACCGAGGGCTGTGCGACTGAAAGCTACACTCCCTCTCTACCTTTATATCACCAATCCATCACAACACCTTGCCACGGTGACCCAAGTCACGAATAGGATCAGAGGGCACGCGACACATTCATTGGCACGCAGAATGGAAAACAAACAAACATCCTAATAAATTCTCCATCTCTACTCCCGGGGGTTACAGAGCCCCGCCCTCAGATATACCTCAGAATTCTCATCAGGCTTATTAGTAATATAGTGCTTTGTTATATTGTTATTTAAACAGCAGCGTAATGCGTATACTTCATTGGTTCTGCTCATTCATATCTGATAATTGTTGCAATTCAGGCCACTCTTTCTAATTACGAAGTGCTGATGAACTACTAAGTTATGTTTAATTACAATTAACTGTTTAAAGCCTAGTAGTAAAGATACGTACCACCTATTGTAAGGTTAAAACTATGTATTTTGCTAAACAGTGTATTTATATCTTTCTTGTGAGTCTCAAAATAATCGAAACATTAACATGCTGATCTTTACAACAGATACGGAGCATGTTCTCTGTGCGGGACCAAATAAATACAGTCGAACCCGGTTATAACGACATCGGTTTATATGACACCTCTTATATAGTGTCAGATATTCTGTGGTACCAATTAATTCCTCACTGTTAACCATAAAATTACACTCCTCGGTTACAACAACACTCGTTTATAACGACACAAAATATTCAGTCTCTTTCATGACGTTATAACCGAGTTCGACTGCATTTAATATAATTTTGTTAAACGTCAATTGTAAAAGAGCTGAGATTACATACATACATCTGCATAGAATATTTTCTCTTCCCCTTCTTACGGGAATATTTTCTCGTCTTCTTACCTGCAAAAAGAAACGTAGGTATAATGGATATCTTTCTATGAGTTTAATCAGTCTTCCAACTACCAAGTCCAAGCTACAGTACACTGTAACACAAGCACAGCCTACTCAACTCAAAATAACAAGACAATAATAATAATAATAATAATAATAATAATCAGCCAACCATCTATAAGGTCGTTATTGACAGGCTGGTGGCTGATCAGGTGGTTATAAATTTCTGACCTTTCAGGCAATATTTCGCTGTTCCATATTATTTTCGTCACAGTGGGAAGCACAAACCATGAAGCTGCTAAATACAGTGTGTCCACAAAGTTCCTTCGGGGTTTTGAAAAATTGTGGCGCGCAAACAAATTGAGCTAGCAACATGCGGTTTGCGGCAGATTACAGTGAAACTCTGGAAGTTTTTTTGCCGCCAACAGATGGCATAAGCGGCCATCTTTACGTTTCTCAGTCAGTTGTGAAATGGCGACTGTGCAGGAACGCGCGCCTTGTGTGGGATGGCAGAGACGGTCCAATGCCTTGGCCTCCACGTCACCAGACATAACACCACTGGATTTTTTCCTGTGTGGTTATGTCAACAGCAATGTGTTCCAAACACCAGTTAACGGACTTGATGACCTGAAGACCCGTATCAGGAATGTGATCTCGGCTATACCAGCGGACATGCTCCACAGAACATGGTAAGAGCTCGAATATCGTCTGGACGTTCTCCGTGCTACCAAGGGAGCCCACATCGAGGTCTACTGAGGTCAGTAAAAAACTTCCAGAGTTTCACTGTAATCTGCCGCAAACCGCATGTGGCTAGCTCAATTTGTTTGCGCGCCACAATTTTTCAAAACCCCGAAGGGACTTTGTGGACACACTGTATGTAATTTTATCTTGCCTCCTTTAGCTCCTCACCCTTGGGTCCAGATATTCTACGCAGTACCATGTTCCCAAATATCCTGAATCTAAAATAATCCCTGAGAATTATCCACACTTCAATTTCGTACCCATACAAAGTAGCACGTACAAGTACTCGGTGCAATATAGTCATTCAAGGCTTAATAACCTCCAATCAGCGGACAGAAAATGTCCAATTGAATCACTAAATATTACAACAGTCGTAGAAGAATAATGCAGTTCTTTAAAAGAACACGTTTACTAAAAACATTTCGAGTGTACCTAAAACGTGGTCTAAATAAAAGAAGATTAAATTTATAAAAAGAAACATTTACGGACATGCTGTACTATTTTATATAGAACAACGTGTGAAAATCATTGCGCCACTCTGGGGAAAGGAACAAAAACAAAATTCTGTGAAAGGGTTCCTTTTCGTACCGGATATAAAATTGCCCATTTTTAAACAGATCGAGGACATTTTAGAACACAGTTATGACTGTTTTACAGGAGAATGAAGATATGTAAGCTAGGCCTATATAGGCCTAGTTTTTATTCAATATTTCATTCTATTATAGTGCTGGAGTACAAAGGAGAGAAATCAGTGGAAAAATGAGCATAAATAAGAAATAAAAGCTGCATTCACACTTTACCCTTCGGAAACCCATGGCATGACATATTAATATCCAACTGAATCCTGAAAGAATGATCCTGTGGATGTTAATTGGATTAGGCTGGCTATGACTCGGGTCCAAACGTGGAAGCCGTAGTCACCCTCACAAGAGCCTGTTCACTGAATTATTATTTACTGCTGTCTTACTCTCGCAGCTACTCGATCTTTTCTGCATATTCTAAAGTATTTATTAGTTACTGCAGTATATTTTATTTTCTGGTACCAAGTCATGTTACGTTTGCTGTTCTTGATCGTTTAAAACGCCTCAGAAATGTGTTTAACGACGGGCTTTTTAGATACAGTTATGGAACTTCGAGGTCCTTAAAAGCATGCATCTGGTGGTCTAGCTGAGAAACTATTACGTTTTGAAAAAGAATGTCCTGTACTATGAAGTATGAAAGAACCAGTTAGTGGTAAACCATTAACTAGTTCTGTACATAAAACACACACACACACACACACACACATATGCGGTTATGTGAAGGAGCTGCAAACACAGCCGTAAAATGTAAGTCCACATGCTGTAGAAAATGGCGTTTGAAATATGTGTATTTTGGTTCATATCTAAACTCAATATGTGTACTTTGGTTCGTATTTAAACTCAATATGTGTACTTTGGTTCGTATCTAAACTCAATATGTGTACTTTGGTTCGTATCTAAACTCAATATGTGTACTTTGGTTCGTATCTAAATTCAATATGTGTAATTTGGTTTGTATCTAAACTCAATGTGTACTTTGGCTCGTATCTAAACTCAATATGTGTACTCGTACTTTGGTTCGTATCTAAAATCAATATGTGTACTTTGGTTCATACCTAAACTCAATATGTGTACTTTGGTTCGTATCTAAACTCAATATGTGCAATTTGGTTCGTATCGAAACTCAATATGTGTAATTTGGTTCGTATCTAAACTCAATGTGTACTTTGGCTCGTATCTAAACTCAATATGTGTACTCGTACTTTGGTTCGTATCTAAAATCAATATGTGTACTTTGGTTCATATCTAAACTCAATATGTGTACTTTGGTTCGTATCTAAACTCAATATGTGCAATTTGGTTCGTATCTAAATTCAATATGTGTAATTTGGTTCGTATCTAAATTCAATATGTGTACTTTGGTTTGTATCTAAATTCAATCCCAGGATAAAACGGAGGAGGTTACGTTCGAGGAAATATGGGAAACGGAACTGCAATCAGATACTGGCAGAAGTGACAGTTGTAAAGAGAAAGGCAGCCTACAGCAGCACAAACCCGACTATTATCATCGTCATCATCATCATCATCATCATCACGATCTAAATTCCAGTAACTATGTAAAGGTTTTATAGCTAAAATTATCGAAATCTATTCTTTTCTGTTTGGCTTATCTAAATCACAGCAGCCATCAGGCATGATCACAATTCACACTTGTTATATAAATGAACACTCCTCTGCCAGCACAACATATACATCATTCACATTTAAATTAAAATAACAAAGTTTCGACTCTGCGTGACGCTTTTGTCCGTCTCGTCGCAGCAGGCGATGACACATGGAACCACGGAGTAAATCAGTCTTCGAAATCTGACAGGAGGACCAACTGGCTCCAGCGGTGGCCTGTTCCGATACATTTTGACAACGTATATAAATAGGAATGCAGCGAGCGTTAGATATGACACGCGTGATAGGGCAGAATTTCACCAGGCACAGTACCCATATATGTACATGTCAAGAGGTGATCTCCTAACAGAGGCATGTGCGAAAAACAATGCAGCGCGTAGGTCGTTCATCCTACCGATTAACTCTGTAATATCTGTAAATATCCCACTGTGTTCCACCTTTCTTTTAATTAACATTATTAATAATTATGCTTATCGAGTCCAAAACATTGATACCAAGTCATGTGTGTGTGTGTGTGTGTGTGTGTGTGTGTGTGCAGTGTGTGTGTTTTCAAAGCTGACAGAATAAATATACAGTAGAAATTCTCCTTGAGAAGCCGATGTTAAAAAAAATCGAAGTGTAAGAAAAATACACGTTTAAGACCATCTGATATTCCCGTGAAATAAGTCAGCAAATGTAAAAAACTATAAACTACATATATACCAGATTTTATAAATACAGAACTTGTAATGGTTCATGAATTTATCTACATTTGGTAGTAACAACACATGGTTTATAAACTCGCCAGAATTTTTCTTTATTTTCCTCAGCCTTTACATGAAATAATGAAAGAGTATTTATTACTAGATGACATCTGTCTATTTCCACGCCTTATCAGTGACTATAAACATTTCCTATATTATTCCCGAGAAATATGGCTCCATAAAACCTGATCTTTTCACCAGCAAACTGGACTTAAATTTAAGGAGAAACTAGTAAAGTGCTACATTTGGAGCATTGCTTTGGATGGTGCTGAAACGTGGACACTTTGGAAAATAGATCAGAAGTATCTGGAAAGTTTTGAAATGTGGTGCTGCTGAAGAATGGAGAAGTTCAGTTGGACCGATCGCGTGAGAAACGAAGAAGTATTACACAGAGTCAAGGAGGAGAGGAATATCGTACATACAATAAAAAGAAGAAAGGCTAACTGGATTTGTCACATCGTGCGTAGAAACTGCCTTCTGAAACACGTGATTTAAGGAAAGTTAGAAGGAAGTATAGAAATGACGGGAAGATGAGGGAGAAGACGTAAGCAGCTACTGGATGACCTTAAGGAAAAGAGAAGATACTGGAAATTGAAAGAGGAAGCACTAGATCGCACTGTGTGGAGAACTCGCTTTGGAAGAGGCTATGGACCTGTCGTAAGGCAGACTGCAGAATGAATGAAAACCTGATGCTACCACTTGTTCTGACTAGAATAAAACTGAAAAAACTCTCGGAAGTAATTTAGCTCGGATGACGGACGGTTCTTTTACAATATCGATGTTCACTAACCGATACATTTACCAACTTACGCACTTAATAAAAGACATTCAGAGGTACAAACCCCCTACAAAACTCCTACATGTTTCGGCACCGAGGTGCTGTCATCAGGCACTTATTCTGACAAAGGAGTATAAGGCCAGCAGGCTGATCTAGGTATTGTGTCGTCTTCATTAAAATTATTAAAATATTAAAATTCTAAATATACATAGTTAGTAATAAATATTGGAAATTTAAAATTTGTTAAAAAGGAGATGTTGCCGGTAGAAGTATCCAGTCGTTTACACTCTTTATGGAGCATGCATGAAAATTACAGTCATATCAAGTACTGGAATGAAACCGCCTGGAGGTCCAGGGCATTTGACCACAGGACTGAGGATATCGAACTGCCTTACCCAAACACAAAGGGTACTGCGAAGAGAAAAGAGAATTATTTTACAGGACAGAATGAATGCACTGTACCATGAAGTCGCTACAACTGTCTTGTACTTTAGGGGCTTTTCTCTTTCAAGGAAACTAGATTATATCAAAGCAATTCCATATATAGGCTTCTTTGGTTTAGATTCGTATCTAGTCATTCATATTTCTCTTCTTACATCATATTCTTTGGTCATACTTTCCTTTTATGAACAGCTTTTTCACAATTCCCTTTCTCTCTCGAAAAGCTTCCTTAATTAGGTTTTTACGCCTTTCTGTTATATAAACGAATCGCACGAAACTTTATCTTTCAGATTTACACATCAAAGCCGTGGTTACATTTTATACAGCCTAAAAACAGCGTAAAGAAACAAGACAGATGATTGCTCGGTAGATTCTAGTTGCGGAATTCGAATACAAATAGGTAATTCACGTAAATACAAATGAGCCCGGTGGTTCAGTCGGTACAGAGACTAGACTACAGGCTGAAAGACTGGAACATAAGGGTTAAATTCTCCGTGGGGCGGATATATTAAACTTCCCCACTGTAACCGTACCAGATCTGTGTCCCACTGAGCTTCCTGTCAGATGGGTAAGGGGGTTTTGTCCCAGGATGTAAGCGGTCAGGGGAGTAAACTAAACCCTCTTATCCATTTAGGGCAGAAATTAAGGAAAAGTGGAATACATCTACGCCTCTACATGCCGTAATTTTTCTGGTCCTTAATTACGTAAGCGTAATTTGAATTTCACAATTAAACTATAATTTTTATTAATATGTTTGCAAAAACAGTTTTACAGAGCGTCAGTATTAAACTTATTCCTCGAGGTGGATTACGTGCCCTATATTTTATATTTAAAACGATTAATGATTTTTACGTTCTTTAGTCTATACAAATGAATGAAATCAGCTGTTTTAACATTTACCGTCACATATTTTTACAAATATTATACTTATTAGTCTAAATGAATGCTGTATGTCGTCAACCATACTGAGAATAGTAATACGTACAATCCAGAAGAACAACCTTAAACCTATATAAAGCACGCAGTTAAACATCGTCATTAGAATTTATCAGAATGTTTACAAAACATCTTAATGTTGTTTATATAATATTTGTTTTCAAATGCTGTTCCAGACATTCCAGTAAGACGCAGATAGCATTATGTCAGCGGTCTACTTTACACACCACTGGTAAGTAAAGTACCGCACGGAAAAACAGTAACGATCTGCGTTTGTAGTCGGAAAGAGCTTGGGTTGAATTTCCGTGAAAACACAGGCTATGGTGACTGAGGACTTTCGTAGATTGCCTTAGTCGTACAGCACAGGTGACAGGAGAGTACCGCGATTAAGCCAAAACCACTTCCTTTTAAACCCTTCACGTTTCATCTTTCATTAATTAAGCCATCTTTCTGGCAGCCGGGTTAACATAGTGACTAGACTACGGGTTGGGAGGTACGGGGCTCGAATTCCGGTAGTGGCAAGGTATTTTTCGCTTCTCCAAAACGTCCAGAACGACTCTGGGTCCCACACACCCTCATTCAATGGGTACCGTGTTTCCTTACTGGGGATAAAACGGCCGGAGTGTGAAGTTGAAAACTCACCTCCACCTCGTGGCAAGGTTAAGAATGTGTGGAGCTAGTATAGCTCCACACATTCTTAACCTTGGCAGAATAAGTATAGAATGTAGAATAAGTATAGCCTATACTTATTCTACCACAATATGCCATCATGGCTTGGACAGGCATAACTTTACATTTTACCATGTATTTCGATTATAGTCTTCTATCCTGACAATATCGATAAATAACCCCCCTCCCCCCCCCCCCCCCCCGACGTGCCGTTGGCTAAATTTTCAAGTTACACAACAAGACATGTCGTTCACAAAGAGTAAACAGATGTTACCTATGCATTATTCAACTGATGTTTATAATTGAGATAGGATGTGTTTTTTGGAGGTAATAACTACTTATAAAATGTTATTTAACCCTTTGAAGCGCAGTGATTATGCTAGGTACGTACCGTCTGCTTTAACTTTCAAAATCTTTGCATTTTGTCCACAAAATATATTTATGGGTTTCTTATGCTTCTCAGAATAAACACCGATTTCCCCCCCCCCCCACCCCCGAAACAGCATTAAGGGTTGTTCTGTGTAATGGAGGAACAGTCTTCTCTGTAGGAGAGGAACTGCTTTTATAAATATTATTTGGATAAATTCCAGACTTAAAAGGGTTAGATGAGCTTGGTCCTGCTTCACTGCAGCTATCAAGCCAGGAGATCGGCACTCTCATTAAATATCCTGATATGCAAATTGTTCTTAGAGACATGCAAGAGCAATACGGAAGACGTCACCCTTTTTATGGCTCTGAACAAAGAACTACACAGCTCTGCCTAATAAAGCGGTAATTACGTCGTGTTATCTGTGTTTATCTCTTAACTTAGTTAAGCTACAAAACAGGTGGAGAGAAATTTCTGCCCCCGGCAGTGACGTTTGGGTAATTTTAATAATTTTAATATTTAGGTTTAGGGGTACAAGGTGGTGAAGTTGGTTCAGGCACTGGGCTACAAGTCGAAAGGGCGCAGGTTCGATTTCCGATGGGGTGATTAGGATTTTTCATTGATCCTTCCGGCAGCACTATGACCCTGGGGTCAACTCTGCCTCTATCAGAAATGAGTACCAGAAATCTCTCCTGGGGATAAAGGTGGTCGGTGCGTAGGGCTGATAACCTTACCACCTTCAGTGCCGACTTTCTAGAAATTCTGGGAGCCTAATCCTCTTAGAGCCCTCAGGGTCTATCCAGGTCTTTATAGGGATTGATTTACCCTTTAACTTTGATATTTAGTTTTAATCCACTCATTTTTTGGATTTTAATCATCTTTGCGAGTTAAAAAAAATTAAACACGAACATAACATTTCGGGAAAAGGATTTATTTGTCCCTTGAGTTAGAGCTGTATGTAGACACCTCAGGTGAGGTTTTTGAATAAGGAAGCAAAGAGAGTCAGTTTCCGAAACGCAATGAGTTTTTGTTTTGTTATTTCTGAAACACTGCATGATGCCTGAAATCAAAATTTGAGAGATCCGAAAATAGGATATGCCATCGACGGACTCCAGGTTGAGTAATGGTTGAACTGCTCACAGAGCAAAATTTCCTGCCATGTTCTTCTGTGTTGTTCTGCAGTTGTGTGGGCTTCCAATGTTCTGGAAGAATATACCGCCTATGTATTAAAAGTTTATCGGAGGACGAAGATTAAAAGGAGGGATGAAAAATTTCACAAACAGGAATTTCATAACTTTTATCCCCACTATGATTAATCAAGGAATATGGGATGTGTAGGATCTATAGAACGCATGGGTGAAGTGAGAAATTCATATGAAAATTTTCTCAGATTTCGAAGAAAGCCTGGCAGTAAATGGGAATATTAAAATTACTCGTAGAAGAATTGGGAACGAGTTTGTGGGTCAATATTAACTGTGTCAGAATTGTTTCCAATTTTGGGCACTACAAAATCTGTCATGTCTCTCTGTGTTCCGATAATGCCGAGAACTTTCTGACCACATAAACAACTAACTAATGTAATATTCTGTGCAGTGTAAGTAGGTCTTAAATTTATCGTCATCAAATCAAGATTTGCGAAAAATCGCCGTGTTGATATTTCCTACTTTACTGCACAAACAAGCATCTTAACTATTAATTACGCTTCGAAGATCTAGCCAACGGCAATCGGGATAAGCGAGGTGCTACAGTGAATGTAGTGTGGACACCCCAATATCTGTGGTTTGATTCCAAGCTGGGTCAAGAGACTTTTTATTGTTAAAGTCATCCAAATTACAGCTCAATGTTTCAGTATATAATGTTAAGTTGTGCCCTGTTTACAACTTTGACGCCTGTTGTTCATCTAAATACTTGAAAGAAAAGAGTCAGTTTTCGCCTCACAGAAAACATACTACTACATTACAAAGACCAGTGGTTAACATTATTTTGTGAAATATCTGCTGTTTCTTCTACGACTCATATGGGACACATAAACGCAATGCGTGGAAAAAACGGAGAGTTTCGTAATGTTAGAGCAAGTGGTAAATATAATTACAAAAGTACTTTGAAAGTTTATATGCCAGTAGGATAGTCTTTACCATCAACAGCATTCAAAAAGCATCTGAAACCTTTGACAAGGGAGAGAGAGGTAGACCATGCGGGGCAGCAAATGACTCATCGGACAGTGTGGGTCTATATATGATGTGATATACTGCCGGAACTTTAACTGTGTATCAAAACATATTAGTTTATTATTGTTCATGGTTTTGGCTGTGTGAAAGTGGGCTGTAGCATCCGTCGTGGGAGGTTTGGTCAACAATATGCGCTTACAACTGGGGGATGATAATTTTCAAAGGCATTTAATTTAGGACAGGCTATGATTCGTAAAATATTACTCAACCCCTAAAGTACAAGTCGAACTTGGGCGATGACTGCATAAAAGCTGCAGAATCCCTTGTACTTATACAAAGAGGGCGCTGGGTTTTGTTAAACGAGGGGTCGGTTTGTCATTCAAAAAGACCACCTATATAAACCCCTCAGTGGCTGTGTCAACTGCCCCGGCCACATGCTATGATTTATTCGAGTCTATATAAAAGATTTAGAAGCATAGATAAGAATAGATGTGAATGCACTGAATGCTAAGCCTAATGCTAATCAAGTGAGGATATTTATTCAGTACTGCCATTCTTCAAAATCTTTCGCTCTTTTTTTTACAACTTTTGTCCTTTATAAAAAGAAAGGACCTCTGTGTCTGTGGCCAATATGGCAACCTTGAAGCCTTGTCGGAACATCCGTTAGTACTATAATCTACTTTGCAGAATAAAAAAATCCAGTTTGGTCTATATGAAGTGCATCTCTGGGGGGTGAAGCTTGTTGAGAAAGGAATGAAACATCTATAACAAATGAAGTACTACCCCCGGCAGAGGAGGTGGAGGGGCGCATTATTTGTGAGGAAAACATCTTGTGTAATACACAAAATATGGGCGCCACCGAGTGAAATTCTCACTGCAGAGGCATCACCATTATAATTTACATTTATTTATACTTTATTTATTTATTTATTTATTTATTGACGCCCTGCTCCTGTCAGTAGTTAAGATTATATAGTGTAAAATGTACGGTGTTAGTAAATAATAAACTAGAAAGACATGGAAGGAAGTGGTCGTGGCCTAATTTGAGGTACTATATTGGCATTTCGTTTCTGAAAGGGGTGAGGAGAAACTTCAGATATTATAGACTTATCAACTAAGAGCTTTATATTTTACGGAACAGGACCACCCGTTTGGCCAATAAACATTAATCGATCATCCATCCAATATGAGTACAGAAGCATTACCCCTCGAATTACAATGCTCGGTGATTGTCGCAGGTAGATTGGTAGCAATCACGCTCTATCCTCTGCAAATCTCGCTTTTCTTATCTGAACCAGATAAGAAGCTACACTAAACTACCCCTTGATTTTACTCATTCCCTCCAGGAAAACACTGAGAGTGCATACCACGGCCGTGACTATGAAGGTTACTGTCTTATGGGGTATGACGCCGTGTAATGTGGTAGAAATGTAACGACGTTTCAGAGGAACACGCTGCCTACATATTTACTATTATTAATTCCGTGCCTTGTGCTTGAAATCATTTATATGCACTAATTTATACACAAAATAAATTACAAGTTATCCATAAAACATGAACCCCTCTACATGTTTCAGCAATAAATCATCATCCTTAGGGAGACGTCAATACAAAGGCGTATATAATATTAATACATCAATTTTACATGTACAATTTTAAAAATATAAAAAGCAGCTATGAATATAATAATACGGATATAATGGCTAGTATGATATTGACAGATTCTGAGTTAAAATTCATTGATATGCCATTGTTTACAATGTGTATATTTATATACGTACAAACGTATAATATCGAAGTTTCGATCCAGAAGGATTCAGCCCCTGTACTGTGTATTGATCTGTCCTGCGTAGGAAGGTGTAATATACTGGAGCATATTACTCCTTTGTATTGAGGTCTCCCTGAGGATGGCGATTTATCAGCAAAACATATAAGAGTG
The DNA here is from genome assembly GCA_021186555.1 of Reticulitermes speratus. NCBI lineage: Eukaryota > Metazoa > Arthropoda > Insecta > Blattodea > Rhinotermitidae > Reticulitermes > Reticulitermes speratus. The sequence continues at coordinate 8,412,877 of JAJKFL010000039.1, read as the reverse complement.
TTCATAAACTTTACGTTATATTGACCGTGCATTCTATAGCAATTGGAAGTTATTTATTTAGGGGTGAAGTAATAATATTGTAAAATTGTGCATGAGTTGGTATGATAAATAAATAACTTCCAAGAGTGTTCATATTTATGAGCAATTTATAATTTTACTGTGTGTATATATTGGTGTATATAAAATAATGCTGCCTACGTATTCAGGACAGGGCCCTGCTAGTCTAAAAATGGAGACAACATGTTCATCCGAAACGTTGGTAAATTTATAAGAGGCTGCACGGCGTCACATCCCGCAACATGATAATCTTCAGAGTGAGAATAAAGTAAAGATGTGGCAGGGTGCACGATAAAGCGAAATATTTTTTATTTTATTTTAATGGCTTCTTGATGTCATGGGAAATTTCAACGGTAGAATTACCGGTCAACAGATGTACCATAAATACAGCTACACGTAGCAGCATGACAAAATACTCGTCAAAGTGTTTTTCGGGTTTCGAATAATAAGAGTACTTTCTACGAATCAAGCCGAAATCTACAGATGTTCAGAAGTTCTATACGCTTGAATCATCAACTTTCGTTCAACCAGTCCTGCAATAATAGCCACAATTTTGGAATGTTTAAACGTAATGCGCAGGAAGTCACGTGACACAATTTACTGCCTGGGGCGTCATACAGTAGAAAAAGGAGATACAGCGCCGATCACGTTAAACAAATTGCTGCAACACGTAACGGTCACATTCGCTGGACTCAGAAAAATGGATTTCTCAGCCTTACCACCCCACGACTTCTAATATTCTATCATTTGTGTAGCCTACAGCATGGGTTCTCAAACTGTGATACGCGTTCCACTACCGGTAAGCCAACCATTGTTTATTGGTATGCGGCCTTACTAAAAAATCGAAATATGAAAATTAATAAGCATTTTAATAAATAACTAAAAACATAAGCCACATGCATTTGCTAATAAGAAGCATTACTGGTAACATTATATAACTCATCCCCACTGACAGCCCGACTTCCCACATCCAGCTTTCTTACTTAGATACAAAAATCTATTGGTGCTACACTGAAATTATTACGTTTCGATCGGTGGTACGACAGCGAAAGAAGTTTGAGAACGCCACTTCACTAATGTGACTATGAGGACAGTATTTTAACCATAAAATTCAAGAAATATTGCTTTACTGATTTGCTCCAATCCCCATTTACCCCATCTCTCTAATACCTTATGATTTCCTCAAATGAAAGTACCCCTAGACATAAACAATTCATTTTTTGAAATTCAGATATGTTTTCTTTTAAATTTAACTCCATGGAGCAGAGTCCTTCTTGAGAAGCTAGCCAAAAAATTCCCCGCGCTTTTAAATTTAATTTTATGATTATTAGGTCTTCCGAAAACCATATCGTATGGATATAATCGGTTTTAGTTTTGTGGATCTTACGAACCATATATATATAGGCCTATACGGGCAAAACGCGAAGTTTCTGACAGTTACTTTAGATGGTGGTGCGTGTAGCTGCGACTGGGCTTTAAATGGTTAAAAGGACATTTGGATATCAGGGACAGATATCAAGCTTTGGAGAGAGGAGGAATGAATAGAAAAGTTTAGTCGAGAAACATAAACAGAAGAGATCTAGGCATAGAGGGTAAGATGCTGTTTAAACAGGTGTTAACAGAGTAGGGTGTGACTATGTTGGTTACGCTAATCTGGCTGGGGATGAGGACAAGTGGCGAGCTTCCGTGAAAACAGTAATGAATACACAGAATCCACAAAACTTACGAAATTTCTTGACCAAATCATCTGCTTTACAATCTCAATGTAGGATATTCTTCTGGGATAACGGCTACGTCAATTCGTTCAGTACATCCAGAAGTTACCGGTCTACCTTACTGCAAGTTACGGTCATTCATTCTGTCAAGTGTAGTGACAGTTCAACTAACACAATGTTAACAACGCGTGTCCGCTGTAAGGTACTGCCCCATAAAGGTCTCTAGGGCTGCAAGAACGTCAAATTGCACTGTTGTCTGTGGATCCATGGTTCAGTGACATTATCATTCTTTCGCATTAAATTTATAAGGTGCTTATGTTTTATAATGTGATTAAAAAAAAAGTGGTTCTACTGCAGTCGCGTGCCCAGGCTAAACGAACCTAATGATCATTCCAGAGATAACACGCTCACTGCAATGTCTTTCATTAACACTGTGGATCATTTGCCAGCACGTAATATGTAAAGTAAGCGAATCTCATTGTCTTTTCGGAAGGAAAAGGGGAAATAGATAGGAGGCATCTTAATTGAAATGGCTCTCACGTGCTGGGGGGGGGGGGGGGGGGAGAAAAACAGAAAAATTCGTTGTGAAGCTGTTCCAAAGACAAACTCACCCCTCGCTACTGTTTTCCTTTTAGAAGTTATTCTGATTGCTTCTGCTACAATAACTGACTTCGACTGGCAGCGTTAATAAGCCAGCAGGCTATCGAAAGTACACACCACGATAATGGGAAGTAGGCGCGCACCCAGGGTTGTTGGGTGTTCAGGATAATAGAAGCTAGAGGAGACTTTCTGGGGAGATGTAAAAACATTACCTCTTTAACAGTCATATTAAAATGTCATATATTATATTAAAATAACGCATATTAAAACAATATTGCCGATCCCAGTTGCCGTGCGGTCTAAGGTGTGGGTCTACGGCCGCTCGCTTACTAGGATTGTGTGTTCGAATCCCACCGGGGGCATGGAAGTCTGTCTCTTGTGAGCGTTGTGTGTTGTCAGGTAGAGGTCTCGGCGACGAGCTGGTCCCTCGTCCAGAGGAGTCCTACCGAATGTGGTGTGTCTAAAAAGTGTGATCGTGAAGCCTCGAAAAAATGAGGCGGCCTAGGCCCCCAAGGGGCTGTCGAGCCATTAAAAAAACAATATTATTAAAAAGGCGCTTCTTCTTTTTTATTTGGTCGCTTGTGGGAGACAGATGACTGAAGCCAGGCAGCCTCTCCCACAGGAGCGGCCCTGCTGGAAAGAGACACACAAATTAGTGCGACTGGGCGCAGTGTATTTGCACCACTTAAAGTTGACCCAGTAATTTAAATGCATTTCTTTTATAACACTTTTAAAATTTCTTCTTAGGGTTATCAACGTAATGGTTTTTTTAGGGCAAGAAGTTTTTTTTTTTTGCATTATGTGATAACTTCCGTATTTCAATCCTTCTAATGTTGGTTCACACGTTATCCATTAGACAGCACTGGCTTCCATTATAAGATTTTTTTAATTGTCGGAAAAAATCTATCTTATAAACTAATTTGATTGCAGTAGTGTTTTATTTCACTAGTTTGTATGATTTTTGGGGTTCTAGAGTCGAAGTCTATGTTTCGCCTTTGAAATATGGCATAACGTAAAGTTGTGTTATGAAAGTTTACTTTATATTTGTAGCGTTAAAATGCCACTAATTGGCCGTGGATTTTGTGATCTGTTAGTTTTTTTTCGTATATGTTCTAACAGTCTGTGGTACTGTTCCATACTACTATCGAATCTGTAATAAGGCCTATATGGTAATAACATGCTGCATGTTCCGCTCTTGCTGAGGTTCGGTAACTTATTTTCCTTATGATAATATATATTACGGAAACAAGTAAAAGAACACTTAATGTACTCCATATTCTGTGCATTACTCCAAAAATTTCAAATCAATAATAAATAATCATTTGTCATTTATGATGTCCTTCCTACATGTTTCGGCGTTTACAAGGCCATCATCAGAGAGACTGTATACAAAGGCATACATATTTACAGTAAATTCTGTCGAAGATGTGCATATGTAGCTTTAACATAAATTCAAATATTATCAATTAAAATTGCTAAAAATGTTTAAACTATAAATCAATTACAAAAGTTTTGCATTTATTAACAATATTTTATCTTTCATTACTACAAATATCTGTGTCAATTTTTGTCATCTTCATTCGAATGGAATCATCCCGGTATAGTCGGTTGATGTTTATGCCACAATAAAAGGGATAAGCAAGATGCGTGCGTTATGATTTTATTAGTCATAAAGAATAAAGAAACATGTAGGAAGTAAATAGTAGACAGTTAGGGTTTGCTCCCCAGTAAAGTGTATTTTTAGTTTAATTTCTAAGATTGTATCACGGTGATATGCAACAATATAAACCACTGTTGAAATTATCAGGTTTCAGGTAATCTAAGCTTCGAAATTTAAGAAAACGTTGGGAATGTAAAGCCGTATAGAATATTCCGAAGATGGAAACTGCACGTTCCTCCGAAACGTTGGGGTCTAACTACCAAACCACACTGTGCCACATCCCAGAGGCCGTAGTCATGACGCAGAGAAATTAAATATTTTTTTCGCTAGAGTTTTATATTTGCCGATTCCACTGGCCAAGCTTTCTCAGGCGTGGGTCTGCGGCCTCTCGCTTGCTGGGATTGCGGGTTCGACTCCCGCCGGGGGCATGGATGTCTGTCTCTTTTGATTGTCGTGTGTTGTCAGGTAGAGGTCTCTGCGATGGCCCTATCCCTCGTCCAGAGGATTCCTACCGAGTTTGGTGTGTCTGAGTATGATCAAGAAACCTCTACAATAAGGAGGCCTTGGACCTTGAGGGCTGTCGAGTCATGGGGGGAAAAATATTTTATATTTAGAAAAAAAGGGTCCATTTCCACGATTACAGTACACAGTTCTGCAGTAAATCCTTCGAACTTTAAAGTTCACCTAATAATACTTAACTATTCTCTTTCTATTTACAGTAAACGATCACAGTCTTTAATAGAATCACCAAACGGGTAATGATGCAGAGGCAAAATAATAATTATTTATAGTGCACGTGCAAGATAAATGTAATTGTCGGATTTTCAAAGAAGGCTGTGCATATAGTGACGACTCTTTGTAGGCGGTTAAAGACTGACTGCTAAGTGTCTGGTGATTATGCACCATCCTGTACACTTGAGAATAATTATCAGGAAGCTGTGGAATCAAACTGTACACATAGTGCGCTGTATCAAGTGTCAATATCCGCCATAACACTGTAACCTTCAGTTCCGCTTTTGAACGTTGTCTTCTCGTCTGCTACCACGGTTACATGTTTAGTTACTGATGAATCCGATAACGAAACCTGATGAGAATCTCAAAAAGCTCTCTGCCATGGAAGAGAGAACACAAACAAAAGCCAAATATTCAATAAATCTGCATCACTTTTCGAGAAGACAGAAAGTAGATTCTCAGATCTGATATTCTCATGGTTCCCGTCTGTATTATCAGGATAGACGAGTAATTAGTTTACTTTCATAAAGGAGGCAGCAAGTTACTCTCAAACGAAAGTACACTTATATCGAAATACACGCCGTTATATCCCAGTAGACAGCAATCTTCAGAAAGCCACCTGCTTCTTAGCACTAGATACGTGTATTATTCTTCCAGTAGTTGTTTTTTAACATTTTAGAAAAGTGACAATTTTAGTGAAGAATTATATTTTCTTGGAATGCGATGACCTGTAGTATGGTATAAATTTAACAAAGTTTGGGAGTTTCTACGTTCACGATAATTGAGACCTGTCAAACTACACTAAATCCGTAATTATAATTATTCCCCAGCCCCCACCCCACAAAAAAGAAAGAAAGAAAGAAAGAAAGAAGACAACCAGAATGCTAAGCTCCGTATCTCGACATATTCATCGCCTTGAGAAACTCAAATATCACGTCACTAACTAAATAATTCACTCGCTCACTAACTAATTAACTGACTGACTTTTTTTTTTTTTTTTTTTTCCAATGGCTCGACAGCCCCTTGGGGGCCTAGGCCGCCTCATTTTTCGAGGCTTCACGATCACACTTTTTTTTAGACACACCACTTTCGGTAGGACTCCTCTGGAAGAGGGACCAGCTCGTCGCAGATACCTGTACCTGACAACACACAACACTCACAAGAGACAGACATCCATGCCCCCGGTGTGATTCGAACCCACAATCCTATTAAGGGAGCAGCCGCAGACCCACGCCTTACACCGCACGGCCACTGGGATCGGCAACTGACTGACTAACCAACCAAATATTAAGGTAAGGCAGTTCATGCAGAGAAAATTCTTTGAGCAGCCAGTGAAGAATTACGTGTAATTATGCGAAGAATAATACGCACGCATATTCGTAGTGTACAGATCTTAAATTCCTACAGCACATTAAAGACACACTGTGATTCTAAGACCAATCTGTTAATGCTGCTAATGTGAACCATCGGCATTTACTGTGCTAATCATACGAAACACTCATATGTACTGTGTGAGCTAGATCATGATTTCTTTAATGCTAAAGTGCATGATATACAGGTAGGACCCGTTTTACGACGGTCCATTTTACGACTTTTCACATTAACGACTGTTTCAAAATATTACCTTAAATATTAGTACATACTTGGAAAAATTTTAGGAATTTTGGAACCTATCTCATTCAAATACATTATATTTTGGTCTCGTTTTACGACTTTTCATTTTACGACCCTGTTTTGCTGGAACCTAACCCTGTCGTAAAACGGGTCCAAACTGTACACTCTACGAAAATTGCTGCAACAGAAATAATATGTTTTTGTTACCATAATGTCTTCATTATGAAGCTTGTAAAAACATCACTACTGTAACACGTAAATAACACGTCACCGCCGTATACAAACAAACATCTATCCGTATTTACATATCAATTTGCGACATGTTTCTCTCCTAGGACTGTAATAAGGGAATTCTTAATCAGTTCATAATTAAGGGAAGAGCAATGAAAGTTTAACAAGTAATTCAACTCGATTCAATTAATCTCAGTTCCTTATTTATGTGTTAACTCAACAGCCTAATGACCAATTATAAAGACAGCTCGAATACAAGGAAAAAAAACATAACAGACGAAGAAACAGCAAGTCAGGGCCAAAAAGAAAATAGAACAAAGCATTACAATCATTTTAGTTAGAATAAACGACAAAAATACATAAAGAAAAAAGAAAGAAATAGGAATTATTTATCATTATGTGAGTACATCGTGATCCCTTATGAAGATATTTATTTAGCTTACATAGCACCACAGTAACATAAAATTTGGCTGATGGAAAAATAAAAAACACTTGACCAAGTCCACTCTACGTAACACACTTGGTGCGAGTCAGTGAATGTGTCGAGAGAACGTAATCTTAAGATGAGTCAGTCACCGTTCCGCCATGATAAATGGGTTGTCATGTTTTCTGTACGATAGGAGCTCAAGGTGTAAACACCGCTGAATGTCGATCACATATTATGACACAACAAAACCAGATGGCAGCAAACCGATAGATGAAATTAATGGTTGCCCTGCTCGAAGAAAAAGAAACGGCGGTTAAAAGGTGTCGTGGAATAGCGCGTGAATCTTAATCCAGCCCGTTATATGACAAACCCTCGGTGTAAATGGGTGAGGAACACCGTGGTTCCTTGTGAAAAGCGCGCTTAGACTGAAGAAACACTTGAACATCGAGAGCGAAACACAACACTGCACAAACAGAAGGCAGGATTAATATTATGGCCGGCCGGCCCGTTATAAGATGGCCACGAGACTCGTATATCAGTACTGAAACTACTGATAATAGCTGTAATAGTATGTTCATATTGCGATACAGGAGCCGACATAGCTCAATCATTTTACTGACTAGGTCACGGGTTGACGATCGGGAAATTGGGGCTCGATTCCCAGCATGTATAGGGGGGTTTCTGTTCTCTGGAGCAAGGGTCAGCAAACTACGGCCCACGTGCCGCATCTGGCCCGCGGCTTATTTTATCCGGCCCACCAACCGTGTATGAACGTTTTGAATTAGTAGTCCATTTCGTACAACGTCACAGCAAACAGGAGAATAGAGTTAAATTGACATTGTTTTTTACTTTTTTTTAACTCTGTAGGCTTTTGAAAGGGTTATGAAGTTTACAGTGTCTAACAGTGTAATAGTGTTGCAGCCTTGGCAATTTAGTGTTTTGCTTTATCTGTTATCACTCAGAATCATTCGGCTGTAGAGATATAGTGTTTGTTTAGAAGTGATTTTACAGTTAAGGTGAAAAGAAATGAAGGAATCTGTCATTACAACTCGCTTGTTTTCTGGGAGTTAACCATGCAAAAAGGAACATTGTTGCCATACCAGGAAAGACAATCACTATGTCAAGAAAAGGCGATTCCAAGTAAAGCCCGCTAAACCTAGCAAGCTATTTGGTTCGAGCATGCGCAGTAAGCCCTCCTCACATCTCCCTTTCTTCCACATCTAGACCAGAGAATGGAGCCTCAGTAGCCTATTAGCACTGCTCGAAATCAGTACTTTCGTGAGATCACGACCTTCGCCCAACTGGTTTCTATCTGGATGATGTAGAATCTACAGCATCAAGATACAAAATGCGGCCCATTCACCCTCCTATCCTATAACTATCATTGTCTCTCTCCCCGGTCATAAAGAGATCAGGGAGTAAAAGTGACCAGTCACCTCAATCTAGCGTCTAGTGAAGGAATGCACTTGCCCCTGTGACTTAATAATCTGATGCTAATTAAACCCAGCGACAGTTATATATCTGCCTTTATAGTGACGATGACCTCATTGCATGCTGCCTAAGAGAATTAAATGGCGCCACCCAAAGACTACTATGAAGGTCGAAATGTGTCGTCAAATGTGACTTTAGTTTATAGTGGAGTTGAAAGTGTTTAAAGTTTTATAAAAGTAATTGTCTGTCAGTTTGTCACTATGTTTAATTAAGTACCATGCAACGTAGGCATATGAGGGGAGAGAAGACTAAGCCCTATAAAGCTTTAACTTTACTGGACTGGATATAGTGTATCGGTCGGGATAGCGGAGTCGGTATAGCGACTCGCTACGAGCTGGAAGGTCCGGGGATCGAATCCCGGTGAGGGCAAGATCTTCCGTACCCGCCCAGACCGGCCCTGGGGCCCACCCAGCCTCTTGTACAATGGGTACCGGGTCTCTTTCCCGGGGGTAAAGCTGCCGGAGCGTGGCTTTGATCAAACCCCAATTAGCGCCGAAGTTAGAAAAGAGTAGAGCTATAGCTCTACTCCCCCTGTGGGGCTTCATGGACTCTTATAGGGTAAACTTTACCCTTTTCTAGATGCAGTGTGTTATCAGTTTCACGCTCCAGCTGTTTTACCCCCTGAAAAAGAGTTCCCGCTACTCATTACATAGGAGACTGGGTGGTATTCAGAGCCGGTGTGGATCATTTGTAGAAAACAAAAATCTCTTGTCCGTGGAGGGAAGCGAACCACAATTTCTCGGTCATCCAGTCCGTAGCCTAGCCTCGATATCGGCTCAGCTAACCCGGCTCCTGTTTTACAAATAACAAGGTAAAGCAATCCCATTACAGACCTGGACAGACCCTTAGGGTTCCAGGAGGTTGAGGCTCCCAGATTTCTAGACAATCGTCACATGAAGGTGGTAAGGTTGTCAGCCCTACGCACCGGCCGCCTTTACCCCCCAGGAAATATTTCTGGTACTCATTTCTATTAGAGGCTACTATGTTTATATATATACTACACATCGATGCCGATTGTCGCTGCCATTATTATTTCTATGACGTCATATCATACCTCTCTCAGGAAAGTTTACTTATCGAACTTAGAGCGTATTGAACCCATTAACATGAAGTGCCCTGATATACTACCATGCGTGTTATTAGTAGATTAAAGCCGTTGCCGTCATATCACGACTATACGTCGAGAAATAATAAAAACGTAAAGTATTTACAAAAACCAAAACCACGCGAAATGGGGGCGAGAAGTCCGAAGGAAGGGTGCATGTTTGAAATACATGACGTAAAGACTATAAGTGTAGACGTCAGACAGGGATGTCACACTAGTTGTCAGCCTTACACGCGACGTATTGAACTTAATAATGTCCAGGTTATGGACAGTCGTATAAGACGAACGTGTCAATGGAAAACGGTGGCAACGAAAACATTTTCACTCACAGAATAAAACAAAGGGCATGTACGGAATGAGAAGAAAAATGGTGGCCAACTAGATAATAACGGACATTTAGGAGGAAATTTTCCATAACCCTTCAGACTAGGTTTCCTTTTACCCTGAAGAAGGAAGGAAACACTTTATTATAAAGGTTTATATTAATCCAACAGATAAAACTGCTTCGTAAGAACTTGAAACGTCACGTAATAAATAACTCCACCCTGAGACACTGTGCTAGAAGCCACAAACTTGCGGTTTCAATTTCCGATGGGGTCATTGGGATTTTTCTTTGACAATCCTTCCGGTCGCACTATGGTCCTGGGGTCGATTCAGCCTCTAGCATAAATGAGTACTAGGGATATCTCCTGGTGGTGAAGGCGGTCGGTGTGTAGAGCTGACAAATTTACCACTTTCATGTGCCGATTGTCTAGATATTCTGGGAGCATCAATCTCGTTTAAAGAACTAAGTTTATCTGCTTAAACGAAAACCCGTAAAAGCCAATATACTAATTTAAGCACATTACGGGATCTTGAGAAACAGTTTTAATATCAGCCTTAGAGGTCTAGGCAGTCAATTTGTTTTACAAATGCTAAAAGCATTTATCTCAGGAAATCGAAGTCTACCGTCAGTCATTATAATTGGTCTTCGGGCCGAAATTTGGATCCAGTACATTCTGAGTTACAAGTGGATCAAATGTCAAATGTCAAAGGATAAATTACATTAACGAACCTCGGGCACAAGGTCATCTAATAGGTATTACAGAACCCCAACGGTAAAACCCGTCCAAACGTTCAGCTATTATTTTTTCCTTAATATAGGACATCCTCCTATATTATTTTTCGCAGTTTCTTCTTAATATTTTCCTTTCATCTACGCTCAAGCCAACGTTTTCATTAAATTTTTATACAAACGGTAAAAGTTTGTTTTATTAAATAAAGTTGATGCAAGAAACTTGTAGATCATATAGGCAGAAATTTGCCTACTGCTTTTTAGTATGAAATGAGAAGATACTTAAGACAAGAACATTTGGCAGACACCTGTCGACACGGTAACTAAATTTCTAGGCCTATAAACTGCGAAGAAACTCTCGGAAATCTAAACAAGTTCTAGTTTCTCAAGAAGGCCCATGTTGCATGGAATTATTCTACAAAAAGTTCTCCCAATTGGTACGTTTCTTTCAGGCTTTCGGAATAAAGGCTTTGTGTACCTATCGTCTTCCTCGCAATTTCTACAAGTTCTAGATATTTTTTCCGGCGCTCGTTTTATTAAACTCAACAAATATATTGCACAGAACTGCTAGATAAAGAATTTTCTGAGTTCTGTTTTTGGCATAATTCCTCTTCCTTAAAATCAAATTTTATTATAATTAAACATGCAGGACTGTGGTAAATAAATTTTTTATGAAATAGGTGTCGTCTTCGTAACTTCATTCTGCAGTCTGTCCTACGACAGGTCCGTAGCCTCTTCCAAAGCGAGTTCTTCATTGAGTGCGATCTAGTGCTTCCTCTTTCAATTTCCAGTATCTTTTCTTTTCCTTAAGGTCATCCAGTAGCTGCTTACGTCTTCTCCCGCGTCTTCCCGTCATTTCTATCCTTCCTTCTAACTTTCCTTCAATCACGTGTTTCAGAAGGCAGTTTCTACGCAACATGTGACCAATCCAGTTAGCCTTTCTTCTTTTTATTGCATGTATGTTAAACACTTATTAATCAACAGTTGCACTATAAAGTAGATTGTCACTTAAAATCACTTGAAATAAACACTTATTAATACCACAATGCACGGTGAACAAAGTGTATGTACGATATTCCTCTCCTCCTTGACTATGTGTAATACTTCTTCATTTCTGACACGATCGGTCCAACTGATCTTCTCCATTCTTCTCCAGCACCACATTTCAAAATTTTCCAGATACGTCTGATCTACTTTCCGAAGAGTCCACATTTCAGCACCATACAAAGCTATGCTCCAAATGTAGCACTTTACTAGTTTCTTCCTTAAATTTAAGTTCACTTTGCTGGTGAAAAGAGTCTTCTTGTTGTTGAATGCTGCTTTTGCCATGGCAATTCTGGATTTAATTTCACGTGTAAACCTTGCATTATTTGTTATCATGCTGCCTAAATAATTGAAATATTTCACATTCTCCAATTGTTTTTGATCTATCATAATTTTCATTGGGGATGGTTGCCTTGAGATTCTCATTACCTTAGTTTTTTCCACATTCATTTCCATTCCATAGCGCCTTCCAATTTCAATTAGTCTATCAATCATGCCCTGTAGCACCTTTTCTTCTCGAGCCAATAGCACAAGGCCATCTGCATATTTCACAGTGCGAATTACTTGTCCTCCTATTTTGAAGTCTCCAAACCCTTCGTAACTATGTGTTTGAAATGCAACAGGCCAATCTGCACAGCTGATTAGATATTTTAAAACATATATTTGTGTGCAGTAAGGAAACATAAAATCGAAATATAAAGGTAAATTTGTCCATGTGCGCGTGGGAGAATAGAGCTGTAGTTCCACTCAAGATGGGGGTGAGTGGTTAGCTTCAGAGTCCGGCCACTTTAACCCTGGGGATGAGCTGCCAAATGCAATGTGTCGTTATGAAATAGTCGAGCGGTACCTACCATTCGGTCGGCAATACAGTTTCGACCTTTGCCGTTTTATCTTTAGTTAGCAGCCAAGCTTTTTCTATGAACTTATCTTTGAAGGTTGTCCAATTTAATTACGTGCATATTCAGTGAAATAATAATTTAATAGTACAAGAATCTCTGAAGATGTGTAATGTAAAAAAGCAAATCAATTGAAGTGTTTTCAGGCTTCCGGCGCGAATTTAATGAGAGCTGCGATCTTCTGAGATATTACGCAGTGTCGAGTGGCAATCCTTTACCGACGTTTCGGGACAATCTATCGGTCCATATTCTTCTTGACCCTTTAAGATGGGACCAACAGATTGTCCCGAACGTCGGTAAAGGATTGCCACTCGACGGTGCGTAATATCCTAGAAGAGAGCACATCACAATTGAAGTGTTATCTGTGGAAAACATAGCTGATTGTTGCATATTTTTTGTTTCAAAGAATGTTACGTAATCAACGTTAAGTAACAACTGCACTGAACGTTTGCATGAAGTGACACCCCTGGTGTTGACTGGAGGCAGCGGTTCCAGTTTCGTGTGCAAGTGGAAGTGGATCTGATAAACGGAACAAGTCAGGCGGTCGCCGTGGCACCAGCGGATGGCATGTGGCGCTGAGACTTGTGGGATTACTTCTACCTGCCTGCCGCAACAGCCCCTGTTACAAACACCAGTGGAGAGGCTCAGTTGGAGTGGTGAATAGTCTATGCGCTGGACGACCGAAGACTAGGGGTTCAATACCAGAAGGATTGGGTCTTTTAACCGCAATGTTCAGATCGGCCATGGGCCTCACCCAGGCTACTACCCAGTGGGTACTGGGGGCTATTTTCCCGGGGTTAAAACAAGTAAAACTTGAAGCTAACTGCTCACTTTCATTTAACACGGAATGTAAGGCCGTGCCATGGCTCACGCGGTTAGTCGCCAGCCTCTCACCGCGGAGGCCCGGGTTCGATCCCGGACCGGTCCATGTGGGATTTGTGGTGGTCAAAGTGGCACTGGGACAGGTTTTTCCCCGAGTACTTTAGTTTTCCCCTGTCAGTTTCATTCCACCGGTGCTCCATTACTCGGAAAAACGAAAAAACTAATCATCTTCATCATAGGGTTGCACAATAAGCCTTAAGGCTGCGGTGCGTCCGTAGCATCTGCTGCGTAGCCCTTCACCACAAAAAAAACACCGAATTTAAATATCTACAGAGGGCTACATCTTCATGGCGTGATGTTTAGGCTGATCCAGCACACGTACATGATTGCCTTTACTACAGGCAGTACGAGACAAGTTCGCCACCTTCATGTGCCGATTGTCTAGAAATTCTGAGAGTCTCAACCTCCTGGAACCCTCAGGGCCTGTCCAGGCCTGTGTAGGGATTGCTTTACCTTTACAGACAGTAAGAAATGGCCCGTATTAAACGGACAACCTAGGCTCAGTTTTGGGCAGTGACAAAGATTTAGCTGTCGTTTGACATTTTAATTTTCAGGACTTAAGCCCAGACGTTTCGGTTGGATCTGCTGCTTAGAAGACGTTTACCCTCAGGATGGTGGTGGCATGTTCCTCCGAAACGCTGGTTACTTCTCTACATGCCATAATATTCCAGAAAGTCGCACTCGCAGTTTTACTGCTAATTATTTTCGCTTGGTTTAGGTATCCTGTGGTTTAAATAGTTAATTAATTAATTAAATCACCACGCAAGCTCATGTAAGAACTTCTTCCACGTCGTCGATCCGAATTTTCCCTCTTTGAACCTCTGTTTTGTTATCAATTCCTCTGATTATTGTTTCTTAGTTTTCCTTAATACGTTCAGGCAAATACCTTCACGAAAGATGACTGAGAGGGTCAAAACATGTAGTAGAGATTAAATTATATATTTATTTATGATTCCTGGATGCTTACCCTTTTGGTTGTAAAAAACATCCTACACTGAGATTAATAGTTATTCTCTGTTTTTTCTCTCCTGGCAGCTAGTGATGTAGAAACGTGTAAACTGTAAATTTCTCCTCAGTAATAGAGTATATGCTACACGTTAAGACCCTAACTAACGATTTACACGTATACGCCATTATCCGTCCCTCTCAATGTCTACTAAATTAAATGCTGGCACACAAATCTAAAAGAAAAGAGAAAATATTCAGATTTACTCAACTCCAGTTGAGTAGTTGTGTTTTGGAACGGTACCGTACATATTACACGCCCAGTTTTTCCTATGACACAAACATACGTAAAGGTAAATTTCACCCTAGAACAGGCAATAAAGGCCCCGAGGAGGAGAAGAAGTATAGCTCTACTATTTCTTTAACCTCGGCGCTAGATGGGGTTGGGGCACGCGGTGGCGCAGTTGGTTGAGGCACTGCGCTACAAGCCGGAACGTCGCGTGTTCGATTCCCGATGTTGTCACTGGAATTTTTCATTGACATAATCGTTTCTGTCGCACTATGGCCCTGGGGTCGACTCAGCCTCTAACAGAAATGAGTACCAGGAATCTTTCCTGGGGGGTAAAGGCGGCCGGTGCGTAGGGCTGACAACCTTACCACCTTCATGTGCCGATTGTCTAGAAATCTGGGAGCCTCAACCTCCTGGAACCCTAAGGGCCTGTCCAGGCCTGTAATGGGATTGCTTTGCTTTGCTAGATGGGGGTAGGTGGTCAACGCCACGCCCCGGCCGCTTTACCTCCGGGAATGACCCGGTACCCATTCTACAGGAGGCTGGGTGGGCCTCAGGGCGGGTGCTGAAAATCTCGCCCCCACTGGGATTCGTCCTCGGACCGTCCAGCTCGTAGCGAGTCGCTAATACCGATTACGCTATCCCGGCCCACACAAACAAACGTACATAATTTCGCTCAATAACGGGATACAACTCATTGTTAAACAAACATATCTACCCGTCTTTTTCATAGTTCTCCACAGCCACTTCACGTGAATGCCGCTACAGTATAATGAATTAGACCGCTGCCTTTTCCTTCCAAATCCTTTTCAATTTATTATATATTATTAGTCACTCTACGCTAGTATAATTGCAGATACTATGAGCGCCTTTAAGTATGCTACAAACAAACAAATAAGAATATTTCCCCTATTGTGACATGCATTTAGATAAAAGCATGGATACAGAATATAAATTTCAGATGAAAGAAAAGTAATTCAGCACTAACTTCCCCCTTCACATAAATAAAGGGTAATATATGAAGTATTTCTAAAAGAGAATTAAACGAGTTAGCGTGATGGCTTGTTTCCATATGTAAACTTTACCAACACAGTAACAGTAACGTTATCACTATATTAAAACACACACACGCACACGCACACGCACACGCACATGCTCGCACGAATCGAAACAGTAGGTATACTTCGCATAATCTCCCTTCCCATTCATGTCCATTTACATATGCAATTCCGTACTGACTCCCTAACCCTATAATATTCTATGTGTTCACAAGTGCCTGTTAAATAGCACTAAATCATGTTGCCAGACAGAGTTAATACATAAAGTGGAAGCCGAACCTCACTTCACACGGTCATCAGGAATGCGCACGGATTGTTTGATTATCACGATTAATAAATCGAACGTAATGTCGCATGGACCGCCCCCATATTAGGACTTTATACAGCTCTAAAGCACGCGAGCGTCCCTTCCCTTCTGGTGCAAGTATTTCGTGGCAGGCAGCGTGATACCGAACGGCAGTGGTTATCAAAGTATGGTCAGCGGCCACGTAGTGCTGCGCCAGGCCTAGCCAGGGGTGACGATACGGATTATGATGGTTCAAAAACAACTGGAGAATGTGAAATATTTGAACTATTTGGGTAGCATGATAACAGACGATGCAAGATGTGCACGTGAAATTAAATCCAGGATTGCCATGACAAAAGAAGCGCTGGGCAGGAAGACTCTTTTCACCAGCAAATTGGAGTTAAATTTAAGGAAGAAACTAGTAAAGTGTTACACTTGGAGCATAGCTTTGTTAGGTGCTGAAACGTGGACACTTCGGAAAGTAGATCAGAAATGCCTGGAAAGTTTTGAAATGTGGTGCTGGAGAAAGATGGAGAAGATCAGTTGGACTGATCGTGTGAGAAATGAAGTATTACACAGAGAAAAGAAGGAGAGGAATATCCTACATATAATAAAAAGAAGAAAGGCTAACTGGATTGTTCATATCTTGCGTAGGAACTGCCTTCCAAAACATGTTGTTGAAGGAAAGATAGAAAGAAGGATAAAAGTGACGGGAAGACGAGGAATAAGATGTAAGCAGCTACTGGATGACTTTAAGGAAATCGAGGATACAGGAAACTGAAAGAGGAAGCACTAAATGGCACTTTGTGGAGAACTGGATTTGGAAGAAGCAATGGACCTATCGTATGACATACTACAGAATGTATGAATGATTGAATGAATGAATGTAACACAGTGTTTATCAACCGGGTGTCTACAAGTTGTGTTTAAGTGGTCCTCGATTCGAGTATATTCTGCTAGGTTGAGCAAAAATTATTTTCCTTTACGTTTTTTCTTACCTCCGTTTTAGTGTCGTTACTGCCAGGAAAAATCATAAATTCTGGAGTTAATTTTTACAATGATGCAATTCAGGGTTTTAGATTTGGAGTATATTTTTTTTCAATCTTTCGAACTTCAAATGTTACTTCAAGGTCAGTCTTAGGTGTCTCTGAATTGAGACAATTTTGTGTAGCGTATTCCGCAAAGTCAAGGAGACTTTACAAGGGGTCCGAGATACTAGAAATTTTGAGAACCAATAACATACCGGGAGCAGAGAGCAGGAAGTTTTTACATACTGCCTTCCAGAGTTCGGGAACGTTTTAAACTTTTAAAGAGTAGTGGTAGCTATATATAGCACTAATTTATAAATAAAAAATTCCTTACATATTGCTCATAGAGGATATGTGTATGGCTTGAATGATTGTCAAGAAAAACTTAAACATTCCTCTAAACAGCATTATCCGACTAATCCTTCTCACGGGGACAATGTGCGCTCTCTAGGCCGTAGAAAATGGCATTTTAAATAATATGTTATTTTTAAGAAATTCGGACTTAAAACTGTCACACTTACAACAGCCGATGCCAATATTTCTTGTTAGACTTTTTCCTTTGATCTTCAAATTTGGAACTGAACAGATTCTTTGTAACAAAAATAATTAATTTTCTTGTAGTTTTACTTTCGTGTGAAAGAAGGTCCCTTTCTTTAACGGAAAATGTAAGTGTTTGAAATCAAAATGCAAGGAGCCATAACCCTAAGACCTATAAGATCATATAACTTGGGGTGGAGCGACTAGGTAACAGAATTTTGGCGGTGCAGTCTCTTAGAAATTGCCACTTAGGAGATGAAGAAGAAACTTGTGGGATAACATCCAAACGAACCTCAGGAATTTAAGTTACGTGGGTGTAAGGCTCTGTAATCCGAGACGCATACCTGTTTCCCTGTTTTACCGCCATTTCAATTTATCGATATAAACAAAATATTTAATCTCTTGTTCTTCACTGGCTAAACGCAGCGATCTTCTCTGGCTTGCTCTGAATCATTTGAACTCACATTTGAGTACATCCCGTCTCTCTGTCCGTCCTTACATCAGCTACGTCATTTTAAGGCACATTCGGATGAACGTACAGAATAAAACTCAGTACACATAATTATATACGGCCACCTGTTACTGTCCATAAAACATCCCGGGGACAGTTCTTTGGACAGTGTTGTATATTCCTTACCTCCTAAAAGATTAATCTGACACATAAGTGTTAGCTTTTGTTAGCGTAAGATTTTTTTCACGTCTCAACAGTCCTAGTGGGCCGAGGCCTCCTCATTGTTGAGGTTTAGAGATCAAACTCAGACACATCACACTCTGTAGGTCTCCTCTGGACGAGTGATCGGTAAGCCGCAGAGACCAGTACCTGACAACACTCAACATTCACAAGATACAGACATCCATGCCCCTGGCGGGATTCGAACCCGCAATCCCAGCAAGCGAGCGGCCGCAGACCCACGTCTTAGACTGCGCGGCCACTGAGATCGGCTAGTGTAAAGGTAAAGCAATCCCATTACAGGCCTTGGCAGGCCCTTAGGGCTCCAGGAAGTTGAGGCTCCCAGATTTGTTAGACAATCGGCACATGAAGGTGGTAAGGTTGTCAGCCCTTCGCACCGGCCGCCTTTACCCCCCAGGAAAGTTTCCTGGTACTCATTTCTGTTAGAGGCTGAGAAGACCCCAGGGCCATAGTGCGACCGAAACGATTATGTCACTGAAAAATTCCAGTGACACCATCGGGAATCGAACCCGCGACGTTCCGGTTTGTAGCGCAATGCCTCAACCAATTGCGCCACCGCGTGGGATCGGCTAGTGTAGGACGTAGAAAGTCGTTCATTTCCATGCTCTTAATAAGTTAAAATGAACATTCACTCTTCGGCCACTGAGGTCGACACAGATACATGATACCATTAAGCTATCTTTAATTATAAAGTAAGGCATAAAGGCTACTTTCAACACAGTAATATTAAGTATTTATCCTAAGGTTGGTAACTATACGGGTTTTGTGATAATTTAAATTAGCTCTATTAATACGAAACGTGGATCCTAAATGATAAATCTAACCCTTTAAGCCCTTGATGCCTCTTCCTCTCCTAAACTTAATGCACTTACAAAACCCTAATAGAACGCCTCTCTGCAAAGCGGTTTAGGTCGGTTTCATTATGTACGAACTGCGTGTCCGTAGACACTGCGCTCTCCGCCAAGCAGAAATTAAAATTACGACGTTCTCATAATGTCCCAAATTAGCCACTTACAACTCAGAGCTTCCCTTTAAATGGCTAAACAATTTAAAAGTATATTCACTAAAATTCAAGTCCCAAGTGCAGCTCATTGGATTTATTTTCATGGGTGCAAAAAGGTCTCTGACAAGCTTTGCGCTGCTTCCATCTCAATACAGGAGGGTTTGAAAATAATAATAATAATAATAATAATAATAATAATATATTGAAAGGGCTATTACAGACCTAACATTTTAACTTTATATTCGGAAGACACCTAGTTCGAACATCGATCAGAACATTGGTTTCAGTGCCTGTAGTAGTTCATTGCTTTCCTCAGTTTCTCCAGGCAAACGCCCGTTAGGTCACACCCGGTTCCTTCATCACTCATCAATAAAATTGCCATCCGAAGCAATGGAAACCTCCATCTTATACAAGTAGCGTTTTATACTTTGAACTGAAATAATTCATGGACAGACATCTTTTTTGGAAAATTTCAAATCCAATACAGGGCTTCAAAATACTCTCTCTGTTATTCTTGAAGGACAAACCGAGAAGGCAGAGTGTTACATTCTGATCTTTCAGGTAAGTTTCCCATCTCTGTCAATTTATCGGCTATTTTGAGTAAATGATTTCCGTGTTTTATCTGTCCCTCAAAGCTAATGCTGGTAGAAGTTTTAAAGTAGCCCGCAACTGTTTGCTTCCTGATCCTTACCAACATAGCCAACGACGTGGTCGAGACGTTAGCACTTGATTTTCCTATTTTAGAAGTACGATTTTAGTTATTCGTTCTTGATTGAACCTCCTCAGTACTTCAACTTAAAAATACGCTGAAATCATACTGTACCTAACAACATCCCACTATTCATTCCTTCCCAACCCCTCTCAATTTACATTTTGTAATCATCGCCCAATATGACGCTACATTTATTTTTCTTAGATAATAACCTAAGGGGGAAAGTTTAAAACATCATTTGACAATCTGTATTTTTAGCAGTGGGAATACGCTCATTAAATAATATATGCATTGATCAACATCCCTTAGCTCAAATTTATATCTTAGTAAATACGACAAAACATTTAAGCTTTCAGTTTTAAAGAACTGCTGCATAAACATACATTTCTTTCCCCGCAACGTTTGAAAGAATTAAGGAAAAGATGGGCCGAAGACTGTAAAAGCCTACTTGCACATCGGGAAATTTATTCTGCATTCTAACCCCACGAATAGATCCAATTATCCTTACAGCTTTGAAGGATAATACACGTAAGGGTGGGGATGTAACAGGATCATGCGTGGGGTAGGTCGCAGACTCTTCCGAGCCCCTGTCAAACGATGACGAAATTTCCTTAATACCCCAATGTTCTTCTCATTCATGAAAATGTTGCAGTCAATTGCGTGACAACAGATTTGTACAGTCTCTTTAACCTACTGCAAACCTCAAAGGAAGATACTGTGCTCACTGCAGTTTGAGAGTAGTGATGTTGTTTCCTTGACTTTGCGAAAATTTAACCTGTGTCGGCCTCAAAATATCTTCCTAGCGTGTTTAATTAGCATCTTTGTCGTCGTCAAATAAACTTAAAATTTCAAGTTAATTTTTACCACTTGTCTTCAATTATTCTTCCTACATTGTTTTTACACCTGCTACACTCAGTACTTCACTCCTATTATCTGCATTATTTATCTTCCTTTTTTCATGAAAGTAATGCCTACAGTATATTAATACAATCGCAGAAGTATTACTTCACCTATTGCTTGTCTACCTACGCGGTGACAGCCACTTGTCATACCCCAACAATTAAGCAGTTATGGCCATCACACCAAAAGATTAAAATAAGTGCCACACTGCAGCGTTCTACTTCATCATCTACAAGAAATAACTGAATTCTAAAAGGTTTTGACGATGGTACATAACATTGTGAACCGCTTGTTTGTTGGACTTTGTCCATCGTCTTAAATGTGAATAAAATATAAAATATAAAATGTAAAATATAAAAAATATATAAAAGTCTAAAATTCACTACGTTTCCGAAGATGGCTTTTCTTCCGTCTTCAGGCCTACTCAGGTGGGGCCGGTTGAGTAAGCTAGTCTCAATCACTGGACCAGTGATTGAGACTAGCGTAATCAACAGGACCCACCTGAGTAGGCCTGAAGGAGGTAAAAGAGCCATCTTCCGAAACGTAGTGAATTTTAGAATTTTTATATTTTTATATTTTATATTTTATTCACAATAAAGACGATGGACAAAGTCCAACAAACAAGCGGTTCACAAAGAAATAACTGGTCTACCAAATCTGGCATCCACTCACTTGAAAGGAAATACCGGAAGCCCCACCATATTGCGCCTGTGTGTACGCCATGCATATGCGGATGTAAGGTTCGTACACGAGGGGAAAACGCAGGGTGAATCATGATTTGAGTTCAAGACCCCATTAGCCTCATTGAGGGTTAGAAATTTCACATGAATGTAATTTGCTAATATGCATGTGTTAGCAGGCTGAAAAAGTGTATAAAGGGAGGAAAAATAGTTCTGACAAGAAATTCAAATATTAGGCCTAGTCATAGTGTGTGGCATCCCTTTGTGTTTTATAATATAAAGGCTAGAATATGCTTTTGACTCAGTAGACACAACGTTGTTGGTGAACAAATTCCTTTTGTTTAAAACAAATAGCAGAATACTTTTTTAATTCATTCGTTTACCAATAAAGATTTGTCGATGCCCTTTATTGGTAAATAAATTCCGTTTGTTTACAACAAACAACAAAATATATTTTGATTTAGTCTTTTGCCAATAAATTTGAGTCGACTGAGCCACAAGAAGTATTCTTGGTCTCATATTAGGCCTACTGTTTGATACCGATTTCACAGATCTTGAAGTTTCAGGCTCCACGTGTCTGGGCCGTGTTCCGGAATACTGTGTAGTTCTGATTTATATGTTGTCATGTGACGACAGAGGCATCACGATGGACTGAGCCCTCAGTACGGTAAATGTGAATATATTCTGTAAGACTAGTAAGATTACTTGAGGTCAAGGCTCGAATCTGGCTGATAAACCAATGAAGACGAGTTTAGAACGTCGCTATGAATCAATGACAAGTCTAAACTGCTTCTAAGACAGTATATTTGTCTGAAGGCTTGGTATTTATATTATACGTATACAATGATAGCAAAACACTCTAAAGCAGAAGACCACAATAAGAATTTTAGTAGGACTCGAAAAGGATTTATATTCCCTAAGAATCCTAACAAAATGTTTTAGGAGACACTTATGTTTCGGACTTTTCATGAGAATATTCATCCCATATTTTGAAGGCATAAAAATTAAAAAAAAAATAACTCAAAATAGCGAGTCATTTCTGTCCATATTATTCAGCAGGTCCATTAAATTATCTAAAGTACCATCAAGGTAGAGCACTCTATGTTTGTAATTACTTTATTAATATATCAAAACTTTCATATAGGATGTGTACGTGCGTGTTTGCTCTGACGTCTGAAAAGCTTCCACATCCTGATTTAAATAATTTATTACTTACAGCCTCAAACTAAAATGTAAATAGACTTCGGGCCGCCATCATATTATTTTACGTTATATAAACCATTACCTTAAAATTCTACTAAACTTTCAAGGGTTCTGACGCCGTAAAGATATACTTATCCAAAATTTCAGTTATGACTACAAACATTGTTTGCTTTAATAGAAGGCCTACTATCACAAACCATTTAAGTGACCTGGCGGTGATATGATTTCTAGTGCAAAATGCTATTTCAAATTTTTATCAAATTCCGTCGAAGAGTGGAAAATTATATTTTCTCTCCATTATAACAGGAGTAAAATAATTTAAAAGTGAAGTTACAAGTAGTAGTTTTAAACATCCACAAATTTTAGAGTAAGTTTTGTTTTAAGTCATATGCTCCGATATATAAATTATGCACCAAACAATACATTAAGATAGTTAAACTTAATACATATTTTCGATCCTCAGACAGATGATTACTTTAATAAGTGCACGGAGTATTTCCGAAGGATGAACATTCAGGGCTTAGAAATTCCCTACGGTATCTCCTCTTGCAAGTGAGCATCAAATTTCCTAAGATACTCAGAGGGGAGATCATAACAGATCCTACTAATATTATCTGACTTTGTCAGGGCCCGTAGGGGATGTAGAAAATACATAAAATAATTAATTCCTGGATCTTTTATAGCAACCCTTGTGCAACTTTAGGGGCGGCAGTAAACATTAGAGGTGAATTGGTGAAACAGTATACCGCAGGGACCCGACTTCACAGTCTCTCACCAAACAATCAGAAATGATAATATGAAAACTAATATTTAGCTGTCCGGAGTGGAGTGTTTCTCCTCCGGAGAGCCATTAGTCATACCTTGACGGAGAGGGACATCATTAACTCAGACTGCCGGTCCATGTTACAAATACACACTTTATGTCAATGTATCGGCACTGACGTAACGTTTACATGTATTTATCTTTCACTGACAATTTCTAGGACCGAACAAATTAGGACAAATGATAAAGCCGCTACATGTATTCAGGATAGTTTCTCTGTTCGCGTCTAGAGGGAACATAATCTATGATTACTCCAAGCTGCCTTCTTCAAGAGGATTTTCCATCAAAATTCTCTATGCACTCCTTGTTTTCTCCATTCTCACCGCTCTCTCTAGTCTGTGACGGAATTTCTGAATTCACCTTCAGAATAATACTAAGTGAGATGCATGAATAACAAAATGCCTTGCAATGTATTATCCTAAACTGCCAAATCTTGATCTTCCTTAAATCGAAACCCTTTCCTGGACATCTCATTTTAAAACCACTATTTACTTCTACCAATAAATGTATTAATTCAGCTGAAAATAACTTTTTCACCGACAGGCCTTACTAAGAAATGTAACCCTATATATTGTGACAGAATACTCCTCCAAATTTTTATATTTATCTACAACATTATACGGCTTCAAAACCTAAAAGATTGCAAAATAATTGCACTATATCAAAACGTGACACGTTATTACATACCATCCGATATCGAAATTCTATCCCACAGACAGAATATCGCTGATTTTTTCTAAAGTCTTAATTACAGAAACAATTCGATAGCGTACCGTTTACTGGTAATTACTGAATTATCAAAGACATTCCATAACTCGTGGATTAACGTAGACAAATATTCGACAAGGACACTAACACTAGTAATATCGAATTATTGACACGCAATACCAAAACACACGGGCGACTAATATTTGACAACGTACATCGCAAAAGCAGACTAAAATATCGTGAATGAACGGTTAACAATCTTGCTTCGTATCACAGAGGTCGAGTTTTCGAATCACAGACGCAGATGTACTGTCCAGGCTGATGACGTCTTTCTTAATATCTTCAGTATTCAATGATACCAGTTAATACAACAGAAATCGGCTAAGAGCTCTTCCTTGAATATCCTGTTCTGTTCAACATTCGACGTGACAAAAGTCTAAATTCCGCAGCTGAAGAGCGCAGTTAAATAATTCATGAATCAATCACAACTGCACCAATTGGAGGCACCTTGTCAATCGGTGACATCAAAAGTTCATGAACATTTTTAAACACTGCCAGAAATAAAGGCAATTTCGTCACTTAACACTTAATCTGACAGGTGGCCAAAGCTTGAAGACCACCAATCACTTCCATTTCGTGCGGAGCTCAAGATTCCGTGGAGCTATACTTCCACTTTTCCCATACGCCTTGAGGACGCGGTGTTTAATTAAACACAGAGACAGCTTTACTTTTACATGCGTTTTATTTAAAATTTCACTTCCTACTTTTAAAATATTCTTCCTTTTATCACTAATATTTATAAGCATTTTTGTCCATTGTCACAATGCAACACAACGTTTCGGAAAATATCTATTTCCTTCTTTAGGTAAATTAAAGCTATCCACAAAGCAAACAGCCATCCATGTATGGCTATTGGATGGGTGTTTGATTTGTGGATAGTTTTAATTCACCTGAAGTAGGAAACAATTTCCGAAACGTTGTGTAATGGTGTGTTGAGAAAATGGAAAAAGTCTGATAAATATTAGCGATAAAACTTATGTTAAACCACTGTCAAGACTGTGTATGATGCAACATTCCTCCTTCCTTAGCGAAACACGAGCGTCATTACGCTGTTCACGAGATCCCGTCTCATATCTTGAAGATGAGTCCAGTTCACACTTCCGCAGGCTGCTTTTTTAAGATGGCTTTAATGTTACAGTCTGGTATATGATGCGGTGTGGATGGTAAATGCTTACCAGCGTATCGGTGGAAAATACTGCCTCCATCTTCGGTGTATAATTAGTTCTGAGGATGGTGACAGTATGGTCTTCAGAACTCTGGTTTCGTCTACCAAACTGCAGAGCCTAACCTTCCAGAGGCCTGCTGTCTTATTATTCACCGCCTTGAGAATATCAAATCTCTTCCTCCAGGGTTTCTTACGGAAAAGGTAGGTAAGACTTATTTAAAACTGCCGACTGAATCCATGGCTTCAGTTTTAGGCTACTTATACCCACCAGGCAGGCGAGTTATAGCTTTTGCGCTGTATTCTGGTTGCGGTAGGTACAAAATGTTCCACCATAGTTAAGCTGGGGCTTCGATGTTGCCGTAATCATATACTGCAACTTATGAAAGCTGAGAACAGGCAATAGGTCTGCTCTAACATTACACAGGCCTATCACGTCAGAATGCGAGGATTGGTAGCAGGAGGTTGCTTGCTCTGGCCATCACTCGCTGGCGAGATTCGTCAGTTCCCTCAGTTCGGTAATCGACATTTCGAAAGTCTTTCCGCTGCTCTTGTAAAAATAAGTACAACACTGAACACTAATATATGGACAGAACTTACTAGAAAATAAGGTTTATTTTCTGCCGGGCGTTTAACCATTTACATCACTTTTACTAAGTGAAAAATGTTCCGTGATATCAAGAAAATAAGCATTTGTCCACACCATGTAGTTACATACTATGCATAATCTCACAAAATTATGGATTATTTCCCTTTCAGCATTCACCGATTTGTCTTTATACGTACACAAGAATACGTATGAACTAATTTGCTTTTTTACTCATCCAAAGGAACAAGGAAAAACTTCGTGAAACACATCTGTAAGTTTCTTAAAAATAAAGCAACAGCACATGTAGGGACTGGCTTTAGGTTTCGTGAATTTGAACCCCGGACTACTGGCAGAAATTCAGTAGGCATTCTGGAGGTCCTGCTATCGGCGAAACCGATCAAGGATTTCCGTGCTTTTCCTCAGTCTTGGAGCAAATACTGAGTTAGTATCCAAAATCCAATTTTTACTGCATGCTTTTCATGCAGCCCTCCTTAATACTAACTTCAAAATTTCTACCAAAACTCAGCCCTTCCAACGCGATGCAAATACCCTCATAACGCTGCCCTCCAAACCTGAAACTCAGCCCAAATGCTCAACTTTTCTTTTTTCTGCTACCTACTCCCAACAATCCACTCCCAGCATTTCTCAAAGCTTTACCTCCTTGCCAGTCTCACCTTACCAGAAGGACGAATGGGCACTGCCTGGGGAACTTCAGATTAGTGACCTTTCTCTGTTTCCCTCGTAATAATAATAATAATAATAATAATAATAATAAATGTAATATCTCTTAACAATCCTATTATTAGAGGCACAATAAGCTTGTAATTCAAAGGGCACAGAATATTTTATTTGGTAACCTGCAGTTGTGATGACCTATAGAGATACTAATCTACAATGAACTACTTTTGTCCTATCGAAATATACTGACAACTGTAATGCAATTTATCTGCGCTATTTAACTGACCACAGTGCGACCTTCTTCTTAAAGAGAGTTTGTGTTTACTAACTACTAGAGAACACTGGGACAGGTTTTTCTCCGAGTACTTCGGTTTTCCCCTGACAATTTCATTCCACCGGTGCTCCATTACAAGGAAAAATGAAAAAGCCGATGACCTTTCTCTTCATCTTCATCACAAGTGTTGCACAATAAGCCTTAAGGCTGCGGTGCGTCAGTAGCATCTGCTGCGGGGCCCTTCTCCACAACAAAAGACAATAATACTCGAGAAATTCACAGCGTTTTTATAACTGAAGATTCATTACCTTGATCACGAGAGGGCTCCAGTGGTTCCAATCGTGACGCACTTGAGCAGGATCCTGAACTTCACACGATCTTTATAAAATTTGTAAAGTTGATATCTCAGCTATCTGAAAAAGTATCACTTTAGTGGGCTGTATTTAATTATATTTCTTTATGTATCTTTAATTGCCTGATGATGCCATTTCACTAAAGCCGAAACGTATAGCAAGTAACAAAACTGATATAATTCAGTTTGGTTGACGGTCTTTAGTTCCTTTTTACTGTACACACGATAACTAAGATATATTACAACATTATTCTTCTTTTATAAATAAATCTCGACGTGGTTCCTTCATTTCAGTTATTGCGACTTAAAATTTGTATTTATTTCTTAACTTTTCCGTGTGTGTCACATGCCCCACATACCTTTCATCGTGCGTATTTAAGTACGGCTTCATCCTGTAAAACAAAACATCCTTCCATGCAGTATATTTCAGTGCCCAGACCTATCGTCAAAGAAGCTTGCGCGAGCTGCGACTTCCGATTTCTTTTCTGAAGTTTAAATCTCTGCCGCTAGATGCCATATGAAGTCTTAAGTGTATATTAGGATATGTCGTATAGTAAGCAAAACTGTAAGAGGTTCGAAGTCTATAGCACGGCAGCAATAAACTAATTCATTTAAAGAAGACTGATATTTCCTGAACTGTGACGTCGTGTAGTGTGTTAGAAATTTATCGACGGTCCACCGATGTATCCGTACACGTTCACCAGACTACACGAAATGACATCTCAGAAGACAGTATTCTACATAGCCACAAAGACAGATCTTTAAAAAATACTTTGATATGAAGAAGCTAGAATTGCTTATCCTCCCTCAAACTGTTCATTATTATTCAACACAAATATATAATTTCACGTGAAGTTCTTTCTCTAAAGAAACAGAGCTAGTAGGTTTTAATGTTGTTGATAGATGTGCTTATGGTACATGACCCCATCAGTTTATCAAGTCACGTTGCTATGATTCAGATATAATTCTAATAAACTGTCTCGTCTCACAGAGTAAAAACGTTGGATCTGCTTTACGTTTCTTCAGTGTTAAGGTTTCCGTATAATGCACCTCCATGGAGCATAGTCTTGCCGACAAGCTAATAATTCCTTAACTACTCAAGGAATTCGCTACATTTTGTAGAAACCAAAGGTTCGTTACCGTGTTCACAAATACCAATTTCTTTTCCCTAACCTGAACCGGATAATTCTGCTCACAAAAGAAACGCATTTCTTTAAGATAGAGGTAAAGGTAAAGTTCATCCTAGAACGGGCCATGAAGGCCCAGAGGGGGAGTAGTGGTATAGCTCTACTCTTTCTTTAACCCTGGCACTAGATGAGGGTGCGTGGTCAACTTCGCGCCCCGGTCGCTTAACCCCCGGGAAAGAGACCCGGTATCCATTGTATACGAGGCTGGGTAGGCCCCAGGGCTGGTGTGGATGGGTGCGGAAAATCTCGCACTCACTGGGATTCGATCCCCGGACCGCCCAACTCGTAGTTAGTCGCTATACCGACTACTCTATCCCGGCCCACATTTAAGATAGATTTGAATATTATTTTCTATTTAAGTTTAAGTCTTCCAAACGGTCTCTGTTTTCGTGTTTTCCCACAACATTTCTGTACGAATTTCACATCCCCTACTACGCATGCTGTAAGATCCTTCAACCTTATCATCCCTGATTTTATCACCCCAAGATTTCAAATACGTCATGCGTTTTATATATATAAATACGCCAATACGCTACTTCTGACACCACGTCAGACTTGTGGACAAAGTGGCATTAGGACAGTTTTCTCTCCGCGTGTTTTTGTCTTCTTCCCTCAGTATCATTCCACCAGTTCTCCATATTTATTTATCTACCACCGACGCACCTCTGGTTCTAACAGTGATTTCAACTTTACTACATTGACATGTGGTACTTATTAAAAATCAGGTTAATAATTTATTGAATGTCTGAAGCAAAATGAATGAACAGATCGACCCGCACCAGACACAGAAATTAGGGTTCTGTGGAAGGTAATGGTGAGAGATTTAGGGTTCTTGCAGATCGTCTGTAGATTTCAACTAAATACACAGCTTCACTGCCCAGAAGACGTTGATATTGAAGGCAGTATACACACTGACCTTAGATTTCAGTCATTAAACAACATTAAGAAAGATAAACATGCAAAATTAAGTTCAAATTTTTAAGATATTCTTGGTAGGTAACTGTCGTTACCATTACAAAGAGGCTTCTCTCAACGTTTCCGTTCGCCTTCATTTTTATAAAATTACACTTAAACTAAAAACTGTGCATAACTGTCAAATTTGTTTTATCTGACTGCGTATGTATGTTATGTTAATATTGGAACACATAGTTCTCATGTTCATATACAGATGGCAGCTCTGTGTTCAAAACGATGCTACTTAAAGGATAAAGATATAACTTTAATCTATATTGTCATCCTCAATATGGGCTTTTGGAACTGTTGTGAGCTTGAGAATGACTTGTCCTAGGTCAAAACATATCTCTCTTTTAGACACATAAACTCTGCTTCTAAATAAAGTTGTTTTTTTTTTGAGTGATACAAATTCTGTATATTAATCTATGGTTTTAAAGCAACACAGTTAAGGGTTATGAGGTGAAAGTAAAAGGAGTCCAGTAGAAATGGGGGAAGGAGATGAAGGTAAGAAAAAGTAAAAGTAACACGATACTAAACAGATTATTCCAGTCTAAATTTTAAAAGTATTTTCCTCCAGTATTTCAGTACTGCACACAATAGCTCCACACGTCTGAGGGTTAATGAATAACAGGTCGGAATGAAATCTGCTTTGAACATAACAGCGAACTCAGTTGCCAGTTACGACATTATTTGTGAAGATAGTCTGGACAAGCGATCTGAAACTTTGGGCAGATTAATGGGCTGCTTAAACAGCTGTTAGACTGACTGCCGTTCTGTCTGGCTGATTGACGACATGTGTGACAAAGCATAAGTAATGAACCTGTAGACGACTGGAGCTTCGCGGTTTGTAGTCATCACCAAATATTATTAGCATGATCAAGTTTTAGACGACATCCTCGGGTCATGTCACAATGTACACATCGAAGTTGAGAACAGAAATATTGAAATGCAGTGAATACTGGGAATATTTGGCGTAGATGGAAAGATAATACGACATATCTCTAAACACAATTTTTCATATCTGGCCCCACTCATTCATTAGCGCAACAAATTTTATTGTTGAAATATTTGAAATCCGTGAGTCTTAAAAAAAAGTTTATTGGGCATAAAGGGCCCTTAAAATTATTTATACATATTTTAAGGCCTCTAACTACATATTATGACACGCACAAAAGTATGCACATATGCCTGTGACAACAGCGGGCAGCAAAACACGGAATTCTAGGCTTCGACAAGTGCGAAATTGTAAAGCGTAAGGCCACGGGTTGTCTGTGATCGGCGCTATGTCACGTATGGGGTTGAAGAAGCGTCGTTAATACAAAAAGAATCAGCCGTAAAATATGCATTTCAGTTCTTATAAAAAAGGAAATAGATTTAACGTAAAGAGGTTGGTGTACATGTACACAAATATTGTAAAACACGAAATATATTTTTACAGAAACATAAGAAATCTAAAAACATTCGTACTGAACAATTAACACTTGTCAAGAAGAATTCAAATACAGATTCTCATGGCGCACACTCAACAAAGAAAAAATCTCAATTTACTGACCAAACATTAGCAACTTCATACATCCTTATGCTTACTTTTTCTTCTTTGAAGGAAAGGCAAACAAAAAGCACTATACGCTCAAGTGCGAGGAGGGAAAATGAGTTCTTTTCTTTTCTCCTTGTAAGCACTCTCCTCTCCCTTTATGCACTCCAGATCGTCAACAAATACTCTTAAAAAGCATTTGGCACGGTTATGCAATGCAGATAAAAAAGAAACAAAAAGACACTTAAGATTATCTTCGAAGTCGATATCTGCAAACTGGTGATGCCGGAAGAGAGCCCTGAACCCTCTTTCTTTCCACCTTCTCTGAAGTGTGTCCTAGCAGAAACCTACGTTGTCTTTTTGTGACGCATGTTTGAGTAAACAATTTAAGGGTAAAGATTCCATTAGCGAAAGATAATAGTATCTATTCTTTTCAGTTTTATTGGGTGGTCACATGGCGATAAGACGAAATTTCTTGGCTCTACTAATGGATAGCCTACCTACAAATCATTTTATATACTACATTTCCAAACTTCCTTTTTCTTTACCAGACAAAAACACGTGCCATAAACTTATTTCGTTTCAGTTCGCTGCCAGTTAGAAAAACGCTGCATTTGAGAGGCATGTAATTGGGGAGTAACTGAAACAAAAATAGTCCAGGACTTTAAGACTACGGTCTTCTTAGGTGTGACGTCGTGTATTCTGCTAGACAAGTACCAAATTTAAAACGCATCTCCTGCCTCCATACATAGGTTATGCGATTTCTTCACGTGGATCCGCAAATTCATTATATTTCTTTGCCTGTGACATAGCTTCATTGCATCACGGCAATGTAAGCTACATACATTTATCACGTATACCGTCAGATGAAGGTTAGACTGTTCTGGGATGTGACGACACGTAACGTGACAGATAATTATCAACGTTTCGAAGATACCTGTTGCCTCCGTCTTCTATCCTCAAGATGGATGCAACAGTTTCTGCGAACAATTAGTACTTTCCTACCAGAATACACGGTGTCACATCCAAGAAGGCTGCAATCAATATTGACTGCCGTGACAGTGTCAAAACTTCATCGCAAATATCTTTAGTTCTGACGAGTGGAGTAAGGATAGCTGTCAGTGTACTAAGACATGGCGACAGAATTTTTTTATCCGTTGCAGCCAAAACCGAAGACCTTCGAGCATCTTATCCAGTGCATGTCTGGAGTGCTTTCGTAGGTGTTAAAGAGCGCGAAGCGCACCGCACACATACTCATACAATTCTAGTGCAAAAGTGAATAAAACATGGACTCGTGTTTCATGCCCTCCCCCAATGAATCTTCATGGCGTAGAGCTTTAATAAACACAACCACAGTTTCACCTTTAATTTATATTTTGTTACTGTGTGCACTAAACACTGGGGTTAAAAAGACACTAAAACAGCTCTGAGGAAGTAATGTATATCTTCTGAGTCTTTATGACAAAGCAGGCTGATGGTCCATATTCCACCAGCTGCCGATGGACAAGAGTCCAAGTTGAGAGATAAATAACAGGCATTCATGAACATTGCTCCCGCCTTCAGACAGCTATACCTTACTCTAGTATGTTGGCCCTTTCAGTGAAAAGTCGTAACTTTCTCCAACATGTCCCTTATGGGTGGCGGGCGACCAACTGGACACAAAGCTCCACAACATCCCTAATGGCCATAACAGGGAGGGTCCTGCCAAAAATATCTATTGTTGTTCCTCAAACTGTCTTCAATTTGTTTTCCTCACACCTTGATAAACTGGCCATTAGCACGTGCCTTACAAGTTTTGTTACCCCCAACAAAGATTTTGACCTACTGGTGTGGTTCAAAATAAATTACTTTTCAAATTTAGGGGAAGCAAGTCAATAGGATGAAGGCACGTTATATATTGGTGTCACAATAAATGGGGAGTGACCACACCACAATGTTCTGCGGTGTATTCCTCCGTCGGACATCCTTTTTCACAGTTCTACGTCACAACGGTTTTGGTGCACACGAAGAATAGTACTGCGAGTGCTTTTTTAGTCTATCGCAGCGGTGCAGGTTTATCTCCTTTCTCCTCGGATGTGTAACCGATTCAGTGGGTGAATATTGACCGAAATTTTGAGACATGGTCGTGGTCGAAATATTCACTCTTCATAGAATTTTTTACACCTGAAGATGAGATCACCCTGTCTTGGAAGGTAGGGAACATATGACGCCGTAACCAGGCGCCACATCCAAAATAACTGAGACCTCAGTCGTATCGCGGATATGAAATTCGCTGCGGCTGTATGGGTGTTTCGGTATTGTGCCGTCTTCGTATGGTCCATTCAATTCCAGTCTTCCCAGTTTTCTTGGAAATTCCTAATGACGTATTCTGATGTAAAGTTGGAAAGAAATTATGATAAACTATCGGTTCCATCTTGAAGATTGGACGGAGAGGTTGTCCCAAAACGTCGGTACAGAACTACCACTGAGCGCTGTGTAACATCCCAGAAGAGCACAGATCTCAAAGTAATATCTGATCACACTTCATGTTTTTCCACCTTATACAGTGCTCTCAACATCGCATCTCAGGTAAAAAATTACCCTTGTGTTTACTATTTTTCTTGAAATTTTGAAATATAACCGTCCTATCCTGTACAGCTCTTATGTGAGCCGGCATAGTATAGTCGGTATGGTGATTACTGATTAGGCTAAGGGTTGGATGATTCCGGGTTCGAATCTTGTCAGGGATACAAGATCCCGCTCATACAGCCTGCGAGGCCCACACAGCCTCTCATTCGATGGATACCGTGGTCCTTTCCCTGGTGTAAAGCGGCCGGGACGTGAAGTTGATGGCTCGCCTCTATCTTCTGCCGAGGTTAAGAATAAGTGGAGAGATATCCTACTTCTCTTCCCTCTGTATGCCTTCATGGCGCAGACAGGGACAAATTTACCTGTTAACTTTGCAGTTCCTGTGTGTCACGCCAGCAGCAGAAGTAGACCTGTTTCATTACCTTAGACGGTCTAAATTAGCTGTTCACATAAAGAGCGGGAAGATAAATTTAACGTTTCAAAATTAGTCCAAGGAGCTGAGTCCTTCTTGAGTAGTTTATAGTAGTTAATAATTCCCAGAATTTTATGCAACCCCCGGAGGTTTATTATCTTGTTCACAAAAGCCCGCCAGGTGCCTCTATCGTGAACTAGATTAATCCACCCACGCCTCCCTATTCCTGTTTCTCTAATAACAAGATTATTTTTAATATTATCTTCCTCTTTACGCCTTCCTTCACGCTTTCCAAACAAAACCTCTTCCTCCCCATGCGTGCCACAAGTCCCACCCAACTCCTCCTACTTAATTTCATCACCCTAGTAGTATTTGGCCAGAGCACACTCATGATTACAAGTTCCGAAATGAATCTAAAAGACAGCAATCACGGACTGTCACCTTCTAAATGTAAGATCTATAACATCGGAAACCACATAATGTACTGGACCAAACATATACAGTATAATATTTTTCTCCATTTAACTTCCTACATCAGCCGACGAACACAAATAGTGCTTGGTGTGTAAATTAACGCTGGATGTAATTAATGGAAAACAGTTCCCACGACACTTAATTGTGTAACAATTATTGTCCCAGTCACGTTCCTCTCATTTACACTTCATGAAGGAAGAAAAAATATTAATTTATTGACAAATGTTCATCGTTACTGTTGCAAACGTGTTTTGTTAGCTCCGAGAATGGAAACATATTCAATGCAAGCGTGTCCACTAGCCGCATGCTGTAATTTTAGATTTCGAAAGCGATGTATTGGTTTGCAAAGCTTGATTTACGTACTGTTTTCTGATTGACTTTGCTCAATTCAGTTTAAGCATATCACTTCCTGAGCAATATCAGCAGCATTTACAAGAACTCTTTTCGTAGTCATAAAAATACCCAACAAAATACACTACGTTTCGGAAGGAAATTGCTCCCTTCTTCAGGTGAAACCACCAATACACAAACAAAATTGACCATAAATATAACACACACATCAACACAACTCACACGCGAGAAACAAAAGTCAAAAACATCTAAAAACATAAATTTTTCGCGTGTAAATTATGTTGATGTGTGTGGTATATGTTTGGTCAATTTTGTTTTTGGGTTAGTGGTTTCAACTGAAGAAGAAAGCAGCTTGCTTCCGGAATGTAGTTTATTGTGTTGAGAATTTTTATGAATATGGAAAGAGCTTTTGTAAATGCTGCTGATATTACTCATGTACAACCACTATAAAAAATCTGTAGGTTACAGTATCACTTCCTACTTGCACTAAATGACCTTCTAATCTGAGCTGGCGTGTATAAGATATTCAAAATTCGGAAATATTTGTGACAACATATGCGATAAAAGGCTAATCACAGTGTCCGCGCAATCTTTCGTCATGCGCAGACAGGCACAGAGATTTGATTGTCAAAGGGAAAGAAAAATAGGGCACACAATCCGGGGAAGAAATACATGGTTCAAGTCATTTGTCTTAAGCATTTACAAAATTATTTCTACTACGAAAGTAATTCCTACTAAAGTATCAACCAACTCCCTTCGAATTTCCGACAGGAAAGCCGAATATGAATAACTGAAGAATATTGAATATAAAAAGTAAAATTCACCCTACAACCTACTATGAAAGCTTAAGAGGGGAAGTAGAAACATAGCTCTACTATTTCTGTAAACTCGGCGCTAGATGGTGGTAGGTGGTTAACGCCATACCCCGGCCGCTTTACCCCCGAGAATGACCCATTGTGTAGGAGGATGAGTGGCCCCAGGGCCGGTGTGGACGCTTGCGGAAAATCTCGCCCCTCACCGGGATTCGTTCCCCGGACCGTCCAGGCCGTAGCGAGTCACTATACCGACTGTGCTACCCCGACCCGCGAATGTTAAATGTAGACTTCAGTAATATCGTAATGAAGACTTAACGAACTATGACATTGTGTGATGACGACGCTCTCTCGACGGAGTTACAGAGCATACACGGTGTTAGTATGACAGTAAATTTACTTAGAATGACCCTGGTTCACACAGTAACGTTTCTGCCTTGCATTTGGGAGGTCCAATTCCAATTTTTATGGGGGACACCGCGTACCTTGACTGAGGTCTCTTGTACCTTTACTCGTGCTTCCAGGCAAATACAGCTACAGCACTTTAAATCAGGCTACAGTCGCTTAATTTTACCTTCCATCCAAATTTTTATTCACTATCAGCTAAACATTGAACGTCGTAGCCTGAGCTACAAACAAATAAGATGAACGATGAAGAAGAGATAAATAGACCTACAGAAAGTTGAGAAGGAGGAGAGAAACAGAAACAAATAAATAAAAATAATGCGCTTATGATTCTTGGAGTTTGCGATAAGAAAAAATAAACAATTTAACAGGCGTACCAGAAGGACATAAAATTCATTTTGACCGAATGACATTTCCGACAGGTGGTGGCTGTCTGGCATATCTAGAAAGTCTGCATTCCCCTCCTCTACCTCCCATGCGCGTTCAACTACCGGTGTTGTGAAAATACTCATTGTTCGCTACCTACAGAAAGGCCAGGGGTAGAAATGAGAGTTCAGAATGAATGGTAGTCTAATCAATTGGGATTTCATGCGTTGGTCAGCCTCACCCTATTCAAACCTCGAGATACATTATATTCCTAATGGAGGCTTCCACATTGGCCGCCTGTTATGCTGTGCTATCCCCCCATTACCACTAACCTCCTCACGCGTGCGGAATGCGGTAGCTTCTGCTTATTATCAGCTTGACCCTCATACAAATGAACACGTCTCACAAACGAAAATGCAAATCTGTGCATTTCAGTACTATTTTGTTCCTGTCACCAAAATATTATTTGATGCAGAAAGAGAAATATTGTTACTGAAAGAACACGCAGATTTATACTGAGAAACTACATGAAGATAGCCTACTTTATGAAGGCCTACATAAGTCCCATAAAGAATTAAACTCTCCGAGGAATAATGATAATAATAATGGTAATAATGGTACTATACTACTACTACTACTACTACTACTACTACTACTTCTACTACTACTGATTATGATGATGATGAGTACTCCTCATATTAATTTAAACTTCGTTATAGTTCTATACATGCTGAGTGGTCTATCTATAATTTATAAAGCGGTGTCAATAGTACGCCTATAAAACTAAATATTTTGACTTTGTGACAAGCCTAATGCA
Organism: Reticulitermes speratus; assembly: GCA_021186555.1. Lineage (NCBI taxonomy): Eukaryota > Metazoa > Arthropoda > Insecta > Blattodea > Rhinotermitidae > Reticulitermes > Reticulitermes speratus. The sequence continues at coordinate 8,375,511 of JAJKFL010000039.1, read as the reverse complement.
GGGTCAGAGTGCTGAAGCCTCCAATCTGAAGACCGGGCACGCGCTGTGTTCTTCCTAATGAGTGCCATCCCGCACCAGATTGGGCGGTGACAGTTGGATACGGAGCAATGGTAGAATAATGATAAACTGGGAAAACCGAAGAAACGCCGAAGAAATCCTGCTCCAGTGCCACTCCTTTCGCGAACAATCTCAAATGACGTCATTGGGGACTTAACACGAGAATCCGCAAAGAGGATACAACACGTCACAATACGTCTACATCTACAGAACATACGCTATGAGAGAAACTAAACTTAACTCTGTTATAAAATAATACACACATATTTTGGAATCGTCTGTATTAATTTAGACATTCTCCTAAGTCAGGACGTTCCGGTGCTGGCAACTATGCACCACATTATATAATTTTACGCACGGTAATGCTGCTAATTGGCTCACATTTAGCTTTCACCCGTCCCCCGCTGTTAAGCATGTGTCGTGCTCTGAATGTGGGCTCCTGTTCTCATAGCACGGGACATTGCATACAGTCAGGATGTGGGTGCCAGTTGTTTTGCTCTTCCTGTAGCACTGAAACACGTTTCTGATAAAGCAGACTTAATATTTCCACATCCTAAACATGATATACGGGATTATTCTGTTACACAGACTGGTAACTACAAGCTGACATATAATTATACCTATATGGAACACAATTACATGCAGCAACTCATGCAAGATTCACTGCGTTACATGACGTCACTTGGTTCACAGCACAAATCACTATACAAGGTAAATATACACTTCACATGACATACCTTATATCGTGATACGACTAAATGTGCCATAAAAGTATGTGTGTTCCACAGCCAGGTTTAAAACACTTCGCCGTAAGTGACTCTATTGTGGAGTTTCATACAATTTACACGCCTAGTTTTACCATTTATATATAGATGGTTTTTTAATAACAGAACCATATACGGAGAAGTATTAAATATAACCAAGTAACTCCGTGCAGCCAAGTACTTTTTGAAAATCCACGAGTTCCTAAGTAGTCAAAAAATTCTCCGTACTTAAAGGGACTGGAAAATTCATTACCGTGTACACAACAGCCCACTAATTCCCCCTATCCTGAGACAAACGAATCCAGGCTAAACCATTCCGTCCTATTTAAGACCCAGGTGAATTAAAAACAACTAGGCCTACAGACGAATTTAAAGCTTCTTATAAATACTGTTTTACACCACCCAAATGCACTATTTATGTAAGAATAATACAATATTCTATAAAATATATAAAATATATATTTTATAGAATAGTTTATTATTCTTACATAAATAGTGCATTTGGTTGGTGTAAAACAGTGTTTATATTTAAAAATGCACGGTGAAATTAGAATAAAGTTTAAAGCTTCTTATCACGAAATGATGCAGGGTTTTCCCATAAGTAAATAAACCTTGATATATGTCTTTATTTTGTATTGTAACACAACGCGATTACGTAATACCTACGTACCTTAATACTTCGGCTGTACGATATTATTGCTGTCCAGTGTATGATCGTGCCGATCCCAGTGGCCGCGCGGTCTAAGGCGTGGGTCTGCGGTCGCTCGCTTGATGCGGGGCATGGATGTCTGCCTCTTGTGAGTGTTGTGTGTTGTCAGGTAGAGGTCTCTGCGACGGGCTGATCACTCGACCAGAGGAGTCCTACCGAGTGTGGCGTGTCTGAGTGTGATCGCAAAGTATCGACAATGAGGAGGCCCTGGCCCACTAGGGCTGTCAAGCCATTGGGGAAAAAAAAGAGTGTATGATCGTACTCCTACCAAGGGGTCCCAGAAGAATACAAATATTTTAATATCTTCTCCACACGAACAAATGGAACACAAGTGGATGTTTTATTTCATACCAACAAATGCACATAAACGTATAGTGTCATAAGACCGACGCATCCATTTGGCTTATTAAAATATGTAAAACAGAACAGCTCGTACCGAAGTACATCCGTATCACCGTCAACGGCAACACACAACGCAGCCAAAATACAAGGAAAGCGGCCACAACACACCGTCTCAACCAGGAAAAAAGTTCTTATATAAGAAAAAATGTACATTAAACAAACAACTCTATATAGCTCATCTCCAATGTGCAAATTACTGGCAGAATTCTTGGTCTTGTGTACAAACAATGATACAACAGAAAATTGATACAATAAACGAAACACTCTATAATAAATTAAGTAAAAGACTGGACACTTTACACCACGTGACACTATACGTTTATGTGCATTTGTTGGTATGAAATAAAACATCCACTTAAGTTAAAATGCACGGTAAATACAATATTAAAAATGGAACACACTATCTCAACGTTCTGCTTTTTGTACTGAAAATGAAGACAATGACAAAAGGTAATTGATTTCCATTGAAAAACTTGTCTTTCAAATCCGACTCAGTACTAAAGAGTTTCCTTTTATAACAAATAACAATACCTTTGTTTTAAATTGATTTTCTGAAGACAGGATACATTTTCAGATAAAAGCAATATTAAATACGCACCTGTTATGAACAGGTTTTACCATATAGGCTAATGTATAAGACTATGCGTATGTTGACAAGTCTTTCAACTGACTAACACACCGATCCAGCGACCAAAAACCAAGGCCTAAATTTAGTTTTAACACCGTTAGTACGGAAGCTGACAGCTGAGAAAGATGTTGAGTCACATCTAACTTATATTCTCAGAGATTAATTACCATCGTGCTTATTATGAGAGCAGTCTTGTGACTCTTGCCTAACCAGTCGACAGACCTTCCTCGCACCTTCATATCAAGAACACTAGACGACACACAATTAAGGCTTAATAACATAAATTTCCGGGGCCTATTCGAACTGCTTTCTAAATCATCATCACTCTCACGTAACCTGTCTTACGACAAGTCCATAGCCTGTTGCAAAGCGAGTTCTCCAGAGAGTGCGATCTAGTGCTTCCTCTTTCAACGTATTCAAGAACAGCTTGCTCCAAGTGTACTGTGACGCAAGTGTGGACGTAAGTAGTGGTCGACTATGTGTAAGACGGAATAAAGGAGTTGAAACAAGAGGAGCAGATCTTCAGGACAAACCGCTGATTGGTGGCACTTACACTGTAGCAATGCCTGACAGCATCTGCCGGTTTGATGAAATGACACACGACCATCGTCCAGTAACAAATAAGCTTCCTCATACCATCGGTAAATGCAGTGTGATGACAGTGTTTGAAGACCATGTCAATTCCAAAGTTTATGCTCTCTGACTGTCACTAATGCTGACATGTCCACACAAAGATGAGAGGAAAGCAACTGCTAGTCATTTCTGCGCCGACACTATGCGGAAGGCAAGAATTTGTCTCCGCCATGTTGAAAGTGAATCAAAGCAACAATCGTAGGAACGGCACCATACTACATTTTCAAAGACAGAATTCAAGAGTGCGCCATCAGCAGGACAAACCATGGCTACAATCTTTCCGGTTAGGAAAGGTGATATTCCGGTTATGTTCTTGCCTATAGGGGCAACAAGGGACTCCGTTATATTCAAACACTACGAAGTCCGAATTCCTGCCGTCGTCAATTTTGTCTCTCAATAAAAATATCAGAAATGTTGCTCTTCCATCACAACGTCCGGCCAACACAGTTTTGCGCAAATCTGAGGCCATCTTACAATATTTGACACTTTTCCGCATACAACCTACAGTTATGACCTCTCACACCATCAATCTGTAACCTGTTTGGCCCTTGAAAGAGAGCCTGCGAAGATGTCCTTATGGAGATGAGGGGCACTGAACACAGAACTGTGCGTACAGGAGGCTGAAGAGAAAGGAGACAGACATGTACCGTGCTGGAATACATGCCGTTTTTGAAAGGTGGAAGAACACTGTCAACAAACACGAAGAATATGTTTTAAAAAATGTATGTTTTCAGCAAAGCTGTAGTGAACAGTTGTGAAATTTTCACAAGTACAAATTGTAAGTAGCATAAAAAATGTGGCATTACTTTCTGACAGATTTTCGTATATGACAAAGAAATAACGTAAGATAATAAAGATATGAAAGATGTCGTAAATTTATTCTGATGGACCGGCAATGTTAATTGCTTTAATAAGGATTATAGAGCAGCAAAACATACGAGACATTTGGAAGAAATAGATAATAAAAAATATTCAATAAATCGTTTATTGTTACAACTGCGGACGTAGCTGCAGTCGCATATCGCCTAGTATGACGTCTTGTGGCCTCATTCTCCAAATATATTTTTAATGAAGATAATTCTGTTGCAGAGTACAATAAATCTTCAGGCTGGCTACACTTACAGCGCAGATAGTTGAACGCGCGTGCTAGCTGCTAAACTGTTTATTCTCATCTCCTTAAAGCACCACTTCTTTCCGCAATACAATAGTTCTACCTTTTTGCCCTTTATCCCTGTCTTTATTTTCTCCCCTCTCTCTGTAAAGAAACAAGTGTTACAATGACGTCACACACAATTTCCACCTAACTTTGTTCCTCTAAACTTCAGCTCTGAAGACAAAACTCCTAAGATGTTCCAGCTGAGCTGAGTACTCCATACATTATTTAAGTCTTCTTGAAGCACTCCCACAGAAGTATTCACAGATAACTGTTGTGACTTCAATTAACGTTGCTTATATACAAAATCCTAACGAGATGCAACACGCATGTGTGTTTTCTTACACAGCCATTCTCCTGTAACGGAGCGTAACTTAAAAGTAATCCTTAATGAAATGTATTAATATTAAAGGGAGACTTTTCTGAGACACAAGGAAACAATTGTAGCCTTAAGATTATTAGGCTACAAGGACCCTTCAAACATTACTGGGACAAACTTGTAGGAAACTTCGGACGAGACTGTTGCATAGTTAAAGTAATGGAACTTGGTTCCCTTCACACATCTCGTAATCCACATGAAAAGGCTTCAGAAATTTCAAAACTTGTTTAGAGTTCCTTCTCATTAAACCTGGGCTCAGTGACAACGCTCCGGCAAGGATAAACCTTTTTTCTCTGACACAAGAATTGAATTTGTATCTGTTATTTAGATAAACTTCGGCTTCATACAATTAACTATTTAAAGTCCAGTGGTTACAACACCTACCACCTCACTTAACATCAAGGGATTCTACACTTTACCCTCACAGTGTATTTAAGCCTCTTTTTTTTTGTTATAATTCTATCTAAAAATACCGATTATCTTTCTAAAACTATTCAACAAATGGGCTTTATAATGGACACGGGAAGCGTTCTCTAAAATATGAACTGTAGTTTTATATGTAGTTTTGATGAATGCTAGTCGTCAGTGTTCACAGTTTCGTCTTTGTGATAGTCCATACCTGGGTTAAATTCTCAAGTGAGCCATTTCAATGTGGAGGAAAATAACCTGGAGAGTTAGAATAAATATTGCCGAGGGCATGTATGTCTGTCTCTTGTGAGTGTTGTCAGGTAGAGGTCTCTGTGATGGGCCGATCCCTCGTCCAGAGGAGTTCTACCGAGCGCGTGTGTGTCATTGAGTATGATCACGTGCAAAAATAACCTCTACACCTACAGTGAGTACGTAGACAGGGGTCAGACTAAGAAACAAAGAGTTCTGACAGTAATCCGGTTTTTTTTGTGCTGAAGGGCCCCGCAGCAGATGCTACGGACGCATCGCAGCCTTGAGGCTTATTGTGCAACCCTGTGATGACGATGATTGATTTTTTCGTTTTTCCGAGTAATGGAGCACCGGTGGAATGAAATGGACAGGGAAAAACCGAAGTACTCGGAGAAAAACCTGTCCCAGTGCCACTTTGACCACCACAAATCCCAAATGGACTAAGCCTTGATCGAACAGGGCCTCCGCGGTGAGAGGCCGGCGACTAACCGCCTGAGCCATGGACGGTCTCAATCGGTTTATGTAGACAAAAGAAGGATGAGGTGCAGTTAAGTATTTACTGATTAGGACGCACCTTTGTTAACAAGAAATTAAGAAATGACTGAATTAATAAATTTTCGGATCAAGGTCTGTAAATGCAGCAGTGGGATTTTCGTAGCTTTTAGGCTCCAGACTCTTGCTGAATATCAGCGGATAATTTATGTATAGACAAGAATTTCTTATTATGTTCACAGAACTCCTGAGTTGAACAAATGTCGAATGGTCCCTTTACGTCACACACAGCGAATTAAATTAACAGAGGTTGGTTCTTGCGGAAAAAAAGTCACGAGGTAGCTTTTCTCTGGGCCAACCAGAATTCCTGCTTTATGTGAAAATCGTAAAAAAACCCCGGAAAACATATTTACTAGGAATGCTTTCCCAGCTGCACAAATTTGTCTTTTGGCTGGCGAGAGGAAACTTGCAGTTTTGAGGCATATCTCCATTCTAGACGCAATATAATTTCGACCAGAAAATTAGAAATTTATTAAACACAATCATAAGTGTCGCGGGAATTACTTGCGTCTAAACAAATGAGGAATCACAAAATCCGCCCTTTATATCGAAGTGTTACAATTTAGATACAACAAAGACATCCGCTTTAATTACGCGTTGTGTAATTAATTACTGACAAACATCAAAAGTTCCAGATAAAACGCCGACGTAATCTGGAAGATTTATCCAGCACATTTTTTGAAATTAATTTCATCTTTACCAGGAGCTTACAATTCCAGAAGCCACTCCTTAATTTAAAATATCATCCCACAAAGTCCAAAATTAGAAGGAAAGTACCTCGACCCCAACTAACGTAACTCCACTGTCATCGGTGGTGGAATGGCGACGGTGACTGTAGGTAGACAAGTATGTATCGTTATCTTCCTGTGTTGTGGTAATTAAACGATCAATAGATATTCAAAATAATCATACCAGGATCGTAATGTTACTTCCCATAATCTTCATATTTATCTCGGCAACCAGTCTTTGCCCATTCCCTCGACATGACTGCTGAATCTCTTCCTAAGTCCACGTGTTATTTATTCCACTACGCCTTGAGTAACCATGCAGTGCAAATATGAGCCTTAAATTCTTTCATTTACACTACTTTCATGGTTCACTTTCATCTATCATATGTTTACCACATTTTCAGTTAATAAATTACAATGTAATTACTAGTATGCAGTACATCTGAAGTAACTGCAAGTATTCTACTTGCATTTACGGTAAAGAAATAAACTGAAAATTGAATTCTATCAGCCTATGAAACAAGAAATTAGGCAAATTACGGCTTGTTCTATAGAACTACATAAGGTCAAACATAAGAGTGTCCGCTCTTACACGTATGTTGTTACTGGACAGTTAAGAGCTGTGATACAGCAGAAAATGGGAGACACTGGAGGTATTTGCATTTGGAAGCAACCGGTCTCTCTTTGCGAAGAAGTAACGCACGTTTTTACGTTAGGAATAAAGTGTTGGGAAAAATGCTTTGACTTAACAAACTTGAAGTAAAAACTATATGGAAGAAGAAATATATATAATCAAATTCTGAAGAATTTCTTTCTACTCTTTACCAAAATTTAGCATAGTGATTAAAGAAAGGAAGCTGAGGCGGACGCAGCATAGGGCAGATATGGAGATACTAATTAGGCGCCTAATTTTCGGTCTGAAAATATGAGGAAAAGAGAACATATGTGAGCCCTACATGTAAATAGGAAGACAATATTAAAACGGACATTAAGATGAAGAGGGTGTCACAGCGTAGACTGGAATTACATGGTTCTTGATAGGTCCTAATAAGGTAAAGTTCACCCTAGAACAGGCCATGAATGCCCAGAGGGGGAGTAGACGTATAGCTCTACTCTTTTTTTAACCTCGGCGCTAGATGGGGGTGGGTGGTCAACGCCACGCCCTGGCCGCTTTATCCCCGCGAATAACCAAGTACCTATTGTACAGGAGGCTGGGTAGGTCCCAGAGCCGATCTAGACGGGTGCTGAAAATCTCGCCTCTACCGGGATTCTATCCCCGGACCGTGATAGGTCCTAATAGCTGAGTTTTATGAAAATGTTAATGGAGCCATTCAATGTCTTCATGGCGGTGACTATAAACATTTACCACTCTTGTGAGGCACGTGACGTCGGTTTTGGATATATGTCTTGACCACATCTTCAAGTGTCTTAAAGATCAAGGGAGCAGGTTCGATCAGTGTGCGAAATTACACGGTGTCACGTCCTAGACGAGGATGATAGTCACGTTAAATAACTTCATGTTCCTTAAGACTAAATAATTACTTGACCAGCTGAGAAACTACAGCCCTTCAAGAATTACTGTAGGTACGGAGTCAGATAAGAGTTGATACTGGTTCCCAGTCGTGTGGCCCACCATGCTGTAGTGCTGTTACAGTGCCTCACGCAAGGGAATTTCAACACGAGATCTTTAGACTTTAATGTACTGAGGCCAACACCATACACGGACCTTAATTAGCTTGCGGCAACCCTCTTAGTTATGTAATCTTAGCTGCATAAAGTTCTCAAGAGTAGACAAACAGCATCTTCCCCACCACCGTCGCCGACATAGCTGTAGTTTTAAGCGGGTTAAAGGAGCAGAGCGAGGTGGTAAAGACAAGCAGTAAATGTGAAATGTAAAGTATAGGCCTACGTCAACCAAATACATAACAAAAGACAATGCATGTGTATCTCTGCATGAATTGCTGGCAGTATACTTGATACAGTGGGTGAAGCCTGACGTGTGATGAACTATATCAAAGGGAGACATTGTGAAGCAAGTTGTCGTAGAGAAAAACGATACATGCATTTAAGCTTTGTAACTTGGAAATACACCCATCCCAATGGACGCGCATTCTGAGGCGTGGGTCTGCGGCCGCTCGCTTGCAGGGATTGCGGGTTCGAATCCCGCCGGGAGCATGGATGTCTGTCTCTTGTGAATGTTGTGTGTTGCCAGGTAGAGGCCTCTGCGTCGGGATGATCACTTGTCCAGATGAGTCCTACCGAGTGTGGTGTGTCTGAATGTGATCGTGAATACTCGACAACAAGGAGGCCCTGGCCTACTATGGGCTGTTGCGCCATGGGACGGGGGGAACTGGGAAATACCTTCTACAGCAGTCATGCAATTTGAATGCGTTACTCCCAGGATATTCCTCTATTCGCCAGTCGCGTTAGGGTGGCATCATGATTTAATTATGCACTTCAAGTCCAGCTGTTGTGTTATTCCTGCTCACTGCATAAGCCAGTCGCTTGTGTATGCAGCCAAAAATGTGAATGTTCAGAGATAAGGCTCCAGGACGGATTACTCACTACACAGACACAAAGTTAATGTTTGTAAACACAAGCACACTACCCATAACTAAGTTAAAACCACCAGATAACATTCAACAATCTCCACTACTATAACACTTCACTGGCTGCTGTGCCGACATAGTGTCGACACTGACGTTCACCGCAGTTCCCTGCCCTCTGTTGACGCAACATTCAACTCCAGGCTCATGGCTTCTTCGTTGGTTTACATTGGAAAGCGTTGCATTTCAGTTGATTTCTCAAAATTATCTTATTTTCCTTTTGCAGATCGATGAAATACTTTTTCTCCAAAAGAACTAGAGTGCACTTTTGGCAAAGCTGCAAAATACTGGAGCGGAAAGGGCCAACCCATTCCCTGCCACGCTGATTATATGTCCCTCAGCAACACCAGTCTTTTCAGCATGATTTTGCCAGTGGAGAATACGAATGAAAGCAACTTGGTCCGCAAATTGAATTCCGCTTAAAATAAACTATTCCTGGGTTTTCAGCAGTACCTACATGTTATAATAGTGCTTTAATAAGGAAACGTACAGAGCAGGGGTGCACAATTTTTCGAAGAATTTAGGAGCCCCTTCAAAATTCAAGGCACCAAAAGGGTGACTTGAAGCAAGTTCCATGCTGAGGACCCAGAGATCTTAGGGCGCCAGCGCACAAAATTTAGTTGCCACGGCGACCTGGCACACGGTATTTGTGCACCCCTGGTATAGAGAAAATTAACTCCATGAAGCAGGACCAGGACACATTTTGAGAAGCTGATAGTTGCAGAGGCATTCAAGAAAATTTTAATATTTCACGAAAACCGAAAATTTGTTGCTGTTTTCACAAAAATCCACGTGATAATTAAAGTCTACTATATTTTCTACTTTAGCTTTTTACTGATTAACGTAATGCCCACAAACACCAAACATTTTTTCTGCATTTACTTGTACATCCTATTTTACTCCTAGACTGCAGACTTATAAGCCAAATTCTTGCCACCTTTGTTCACCTGTACCCATCGACGCGATGTAACCTACGTAATGTATCTTTCTTTCATCTTTCATTTTTCATTTGGCCAGGCTACCAATAGGTTAGACTATACAATGCCAAAGGATAGGGTAACCACAGAATAATGACTTGAGAAGGATAGAGAAGGAAGGTTTTGTGGCATAAATTGAGGTACTAAAGTGTTTACCTGGAGGGTCTGGAGAAAACCACGAGAAACCTTTATAAAAATAACCGGTATTCCGGTCGAGATTCAAAACAGCACCTCCCGAACACAAGTAATAAATGCCACAGCTTGAGCCAAATTTATCACTGATGTAGGTCGCCTACCAGAAAAGTCAGTTCCCTAAGTTTGTCACGCAATTCGGTTCTATTTTACGTAACTCTAATCGCTTATATCCAGCAAAGTAACAAAGTTATCATGCCGTTCTCTTTGCTAACGCCCCATGTCCGTGTATCATTACAGTTTTGTGCAATATTTTAACAAACATTTTTACAACAAAAATATTGGCTAAAGTGGTAAAACCCTGTAGTGAGACAAGGTCGTGGGTAGCCTACAGGGACTAGGATACGAACTGGAATACCGGGAGTACATATTTCGTTCCCCGGTAAAGGCAAGAGACTCTTTCTTCAAACAAGTTCTATCGGAGTCTTGGGCCCACAAAACCTCCTATTCAGTGTGTTCCAGGGGCTTTTATCCGGTTGTAAAGCGGTAAGGCATAAAACTGATCACCAATCTCCATCTAGTGACGTTGTTCAGAATGAGTAGAGCTATACTAATTCCCCACACGCTTTCCCAGCTTGCACAGAGAAAAACATTGCTTTCTTTTCACTACATTTTTGGTCAAAATGTGTTTCTAAATGTAGACAACTGTGGAATATTATGAGAAATTGTTAAGATAAAAAAGAGAGCAATGGATTTATGTCACAGACCTATTTGTTGATATCTGAATGTTCTAGAAAATTAACTTCTTTTCACGTTTCCCATACTTAGTGAGAAGAAGATTTCTGACTATAAATCTTTCTTTAGATTAGGCCTACACAGTGAAATACACGCTCATACCTAACAAGCCAACAGGTACGATAAGCTGGGGAATAATAATTTCTCGGAAATGTAAAAGAAACATGCTTGCTTTTGTAAGTCAGGATATGAATAGGTTTCACAGTAAAATGAAAAGTCCTTTGTCCCTCGGAAAGTACTTGTAAAGCAAGCACTTAAGTTATCTGTTTGTGCAGCGACTTCAGATCCCATGAGTTTGGCCTGTCGATGTCTTCATACGGCAGAAGAGCCTCCGACACTATTTCCGTTAATCCAGTTATACCTTTCCAACAACGTAAGTTAATTGACGGGCTTATAATTTCTTCTCCACACATTATCTTAGCCTGGGAAGATCTGAGGAGCTTGTGTGATACAATAAGGCTACTGGAAGTTTCACACCTCGCAGAATTACTTAATTCTTTACTTGTAATTTTCAACAAAACTCTAATGCTGTTCTTAAGACAAAAACAAACATCTCTGCTACGTACACTCTGCGCTATTTCGCATTCCTCATTTCTTTTTATGTTCACTTGTTATACACGAATTTACCGTTACAACAGTATGCATTCTGCAGATACCACAGTGCAAACTGAAAATATTATTCAATGTACTGTTAAGTTTTTAACGTGTTGGAAGATGAGGAAGAAGATGTAAGCTGCTACCGGATGACCTTGGAGAACACGCTTTGTAAAAGGCTATGGACATGTAGTAAGACAGACTACGTGATGATGTTAAAGAATTAGTAGAAGCAGAAATCATTAACGACATTTAAGTCTCATATATACTAAATTTTCAATAATAAATCTTTCCTTTATAAGTTCTATAGTTTGCTTGATTTTCATGTAGCATCAGAAGACCAACGGATGAACTAGATTAATAAGAATCAAAATTAAATTAGTTGGAGACGATTTTGTCTAACTGTAGCGCCAAATTTAATTGAAGGCTGCTTAAGAATATTAGAGATATGACCTGTGGAGAGAAATTCAGGCCAATCTTTTTACCATTCAGTCCCATATCTCAAAACGTACAGATAAAACACACATAAATGCAATTATGACCTTCTTCGTTATGACGCCGTTTGGTTTGGTATGTGAAGACCAAAGTTTCTGAGAAAGCTGCTGCCTTTATCTGTAGGGCAGAAGAAGCATATTGCAAGCTGTCTACAAACAAAATAGGCTAACGAAGAAGGAATTTGGACGTAGAAGGCACAAAGTTACAGAAGGAGGGAGAAACTCCATAAAGAGGCCGTGCCATGGCTCAGGCGGTTAGTCGCCGGCCTCTCATCGCGGAGGCCCGCGTTCGATCCCGGGTCGGTCTATGTGGGATTTGCGGTGGACAAAGTGGCATTGGGACAGGTTTCTCTCCAAGTATTTCGGTTTCCCCTGTCAATTTCATACCACCGTGCTCCATTAAGACGGAAAAGTAGAAAAACCTCATCATCTTCATCACAGGGTTACACAATAAGCCTCAAGGCTTCTGCTGCAGGGCCCTTCAATAAATTAAGAAAACTACATAATGAGGAGTTCTATGGCGTTTAGCGTTACTCTATTATAGTTATAATCATTAAACAAAGGACAAAGTGGACAGGACACACAGCCGTCATTTGGAAAAATGGAAACACATACTAAAATAAAAATAAAAATTACTCTATACAGAAATAGAGTGAAAACCGCTCGTCTAAAACGGGCTTTCATGCATGTGGTCATGAGTACTCGAACACCACATAATGTGGTAAAGTTGATCACATGAAAGGCTAAAGTTTTCAGTGCTATCCTGTAGAGGCTATATGAATGTTGTTGTTATAGTCTGTTGTCTCTATGGCAGTCAGGATCTGTTGCAAGTGTCTGTCTCCAAGTCAATAATGATCCTCACATATGCCTGCTCTTCTACAACTGTTCGCGCTAGTCAGCAGCTCAAAGATTATGCCTTTTGTAGCTCTACGTACGAACTGTGGTGTTTATTTATTGCTTCTAAAGTATTATGTAATTAGGATGGCATAAGTCACGTGGTTCACAAGCCAGGCGCTGTATATATAACGTAACATTGAGGCTCGTTCGCGTAACCATTGTTGCCGTGGAATAGTAATTATTATTACATATTTTAGTGTGTGTTTGTAGCCTTGGTTATCCAGCATGCAAAGCGCATGCATCGTATTATATTGTCATCTGTGGCTTATTCCGGATCTACCATATTTTTCCTAATTATCTCATAAACGGCAGATTTTCGGAAAAAGTTATTGAATGTAAAATTTGTGTTCTGATTTTCCCTACAACTTTTGTCTAAAAATTTCTCATCTAAAAATAATTCAGCAAGATTCTATCATAAGTGTACATACGTCTTCATGTAACGTACACGTCAATCTTGTACGATTTTAATGAAACTCGAATTTTCTCAACAGATTTTCGAAAAATTTTCAATCATAAAATTTCATAAAAATCCGTCCAATGGGAGCCAGCTGTTCTATGCGGACAGACAGAGAGACATGATGAAGCTAATAGTCGCTTATCGCAATTTGCAATCGCGCATAAAATGTGGTCTATATTTTATGCAATGCTTAATGTGTAGGCACATGTAATAATAATAATTTACGCGTAGGTTTGTATTTGCTGTTTTCACCATATTGCAGGAATTCGTTGCTTTGATGATGCAATACTTTTATATCCAATTATGTTGTGTATTTCATTTTATTTTATGAGTTTTGATGATTGCGTTTATCCAACGATGCGTGAATATATGGCTATTGGCTAACCCAGTATGACAGACACTAGTGGCAAACCATGTGTGATGGATGCTACATAAGTTCTACACGTGCGTCAAATGAACCGTGACGTCATATAGAGTGCGGTCTTTCAGCAAAAAAAAAGCTACACTGTGTACAGCGGCTCTTTCAGTCTTTGCTGTCATTCAATTAACATGACGCGTATACAGGCAATCAAAAGCGAGTCAAAATCTATTAGGAAATTTGATTAATAAGCAACAGTTAATATATAATACTAGGGTTATCCAGAAAGTAAAGATTCAAAGGCAATAAAATTTTTTAAAAATAGTTATTAACAAAATTGAGTGAAAAAACTCTTAACACATACCTTTAGCTATTTTTCAACATAATCACCACCTTTGTCACGGCATTTGTTTAGCCTGGGTACGAGGTTTTGTATTCCGATGTCATAGAGCTCCGCCGTCAGTGCACGCAACCATGCAGTGACTTCGGTTTTCACCTCTTTTTTTTTGTTTTTCACGAAAGGGGGTTCTTCTGGTTGATTTTATGCCTCACGGGACCACCATAAACTCTGCGGCATATTGTGAAACACTCAAAAGGCTTAGACGTGCAATTCAGAACAGAAGACGAGGGATGCTGACACGCGGCGTCACCTTACTGCACGACAACGCAAGGCCGCACACCGCTAGAACAATGTCAGCATCCCTCGTCTTCTGTTCTGAATTGCACGTCTAAGCCTTTTGAGTGTTTCACAATATGCCGCAGAGTTTATGGTGGTCCCGTGAGGCATAAAATCAACCAGAAGAACCCCTTTCGTGAAAAACAAAAAAAAAAGAAGTGAAAAACGAAGTCACTGCATGGTTGCGTGCACTGGCGGCGGAGCTCTATGACATCGGAATACAAAACCTCGTACCCAGGCTAAACAAATGCCGTGACAAAGGTGGTGATTATGTTGAAAAATAGCTAAAGATATGTGTTAAGAGTTTTTTCACTCAATTTTGTTAATAACTATTTTTAAAAAATTTTATTGCGTTTGTATCTTTACTTTCTGAAGTCAGATCTGCTTATGCCCTGCCGAAGGATTAGTCCAAGTCAGATCTGCTTATGCCCTGCCAAAGGATTATTCCAAGTCAGATCTGCTTATGCCCTGCCAAAGGATTAGTCCAAGTCAGATCTGCTTATGTCCTGCCAAATGATTAGTCCAAGTCAGATCTGCTTATGTCCTGCCAAATGATTAGTCCAAGTCAGATCTGCTTATGCCCTGCCAAAGGATTAGTCCAAGTCATATCTGCTTATGCCCTGCCAAAGGATTAGTCCAAGTCAGATCTGCTTATGCCCTGCCAAAGGATTAGTCCAAGTCAGATCTGCTTATGCCCTGCCAAAGGATTAGTCCAAGTCAGATCTGCTTAGGCCCTGCCAAAGGACTAGTCCAAGTCCGAGACCTTGTGAAATGTTTCAAAACATGATAAGTTTTTAAGGTGAGGATTTGTTAGCATCTCGCCCAACACCCACGTTGGGGGGACCACCGCTTGTCGGCTCTCTGCAATTGCTTATTCAATACAGTCGCAGCTATCCTGCATATCTGGAGGCCGTTCCTCCATCCGCAACCTGAGGACGCGCCATGCCGTGGTGACAGGGACCGACTAATCACGGATTACAACTTTCAGAAGTAATAAAGTGACTGTACAGATATGCAGTCACAAGTCCGACTGTGAAGTGAAAGCACAAAGCTCAAATATGCAACTACGCACAGATCCATAATATTTTAATGCCCTTATTATTGGGGTAGGATTTCAGCAAGAATACTCGTCCATGCCCACTGCATGCAAAGACGAAGAATTCGTAATGTCGACAAAATGTAGACAGACACACTTCACCATACTAAGATATGTAGTGTGGTAAAAAAGTTAATTAATTCTAAGTACAGACGAAATGTATCGGGGTTAAAGAGCAACTCACAAGAACATTGTTAGAAAATAGAATGAAATAAAAAGACACTGTTGTTGCTCTTTCCAAAACACTTGCCATTAGAAAAAAAACACACTGAATATTGATGATTTCTGGGGTTTGACACCGTGTAATCTGGTAAGTACACTTCTGTCGGAGTACAGTGCATCACATCGCACAAGATGGGCTCTCAATAGCCTTCACTTTGAGGACAATAAGTCTTACAAAACATAGGCTACATTTTGAGAACATATTTCTGAAGAGAAGATTGGTATGTACTTAAGAGAAAAGGCGTGACAAGAGGATGGGAAGAATTAAATGGTAATTAGTGCATACTCGTCACGAGATATTGAGTGGATCATGTGGCCGAAACACGTAGCGCTCATTGAAAGGGAATGAAAAACGGCAGAATCTTCTGCGGGTGGTAATGGTATTTTCAAATTCGCTAAAAGAGAGGGGACTATCTAATTGCAAGATTTGACGTTGCCACAACTGTGTTGTTGGATGTTACGTCACGACGCTGGGGTTAAAGCCCCCGCCTTCCTCTTCAGGATCAAGCAATTCAGCACTTTCATTTTATCAGACCTTTTCTCTGAGGATGAGGGAGCTAAGAAGCTCCGAAATGTCGGCAGCTATAACCGCAACGACACGGTCTAACATCCCAGGAGACTGCCGACTGTCAGCTTCTCAAGGACCATGGAGTTAATAATTTCCTAGGAATGGAACACCTTGCGGCTCTGGTTTATGGGACATTATGATAAAGTGAAAGCATTCTACATCATGCACTGTGTAATGCATATTGACAAAGAATTTAAAACAATCTCATCACAGTAAAGACATTGAAATATCTGAGTCACTGGGTTCACATAACTGGGTCTACGTGTGGTTTTACTATTGGCATAAATACAAATTTATGAGTTCACATAACTGGGTCTACGTGTGGTTTTACTAATGGCATAAACAGAAATTTATGGGTTCATATAACTGGTTCTACGTGTGGTTTTACTAATGGCATAAACAGAAATTTATGGGTTCATATAACTGGGTCTACGTGTGGTTTTACTATTGGCATAAATACAAATTTATGGGTTCACATAACTGGGTCTACGTGTGGTTTTACTATTGGCATAAATACAAATTTATGAGTTCACATAACTGGGTCTACGTGTGGTTTTACTAATGGCATAAACATAAATTTATGGGTTCATATAACTGGGTCTACGTGTGGTTTTACTAATGGCATAAATACAAATTTATGGGTTCACATAACTGGGTCTACGTGTGGTTTTACTATTGGCATAAATACAAATTTATGGGTTCACATAACTGGGTCTACGTGTGGTTTTACTATTGGCATAAATACAAATTTATGAGTTCACATAACTGGGTCTACGTGTGGTTTTACTAATGGCATAAACAGAAATTTATGGGTTCATATAACTGGGTCTACGTGTGGTTTTACTAATGGCATAAATACAAATTTATGGGTTCACATAACTGGGTCTACGTGTGGTTTTACTAATGGCATAAATACAAATTTAACCATCAAAATATTGAACGGAGTACCTTATGGTGGACAAAGCAGCTATGGCCAAAAATCATAGATAGGTAAAGAAACTGACAGATGTCCAGAAGCGTAGGCAATGATTAGATGGACGGATGCACATACCGGTTACCGAGGAAGCTGGCTCAATCAGTAAGGCTGTTGCCATATTCGGGAGAAGAATCTCGGCCAGAAACACCGACTATTCTCACTGAAGGTTTTTGAGGTTTCTTCAGACCCTCCTGGCAAATGCCAAAATTGCACCTTAAATAAGACCACAACCGATCTTGCTATGCTTACTCGCGCCCATCCAATCACTCGGCGCTATATAATAATCTGTATCACTGACAGCGTCTTTTAATAAGTACAAACTACATAGGTCAGAGCACCAGAGTCTTAAAATTTTAAAAATCTGGAAAACGCCCCTAGAAATTGATTTTATATATTTATGCAAAAAGGATGTTTACTACATTTTTGAGACACGCTGCATTATCAGTCCCACAGCCTTATACTTTTAAAGACCTGCGTTCGCATATGCGAAAGCACGTAGGAAAACGCTCCCTAGAAATTGATTTTATATATTTAGGCATTAATACACTTTTTAGACACGCTGCATTATCTCTGTTTTATTTTCCACAAAATGTAATTTATTTCATAATGTTTTTTTTTTGTTCAAGTAATACTAACTTTTTTGTATTTATCATGCTCTAAAATTTAAATACTCACGCCAGTAGGGTCCGCAGGAACATGAGGTCCTGCTGCTTACTGTAGAGTAACTTGCCTCTACCACATATTATTTTTAGCCTCACACTCCAGACGTCGTAAAAACAAGCTCTCCAAACCCAGATATCTGATGTCGTCTTATTTGTTCTGTTCAGTCTTTCAGATTCTCTTCAAATACCTCGCACAGAAGAGCAGCAGTTGTGATATCACTTTCAATTTGCTGGCGGTCTATAGGACAGCTAGTGCTTTGTATGAAATAAAAACTTTTGTTACAGACTGAAAGGAAACTAGTAGTCCACTTGGAGGCCCCATACCAGTAGTATTTTCGAATCCAGGTATTTTCATAATCCCCTCTTCAAACAGAGCCATGTCCCTCGTTTGGCTTCCTTGCCTTCAGATTTTCTCTCGAAAAAGACAGTCACCTAACTCAAGAGACCCATATCTCGCATCCTTTCATAACAGAAATAAAGGAGAAGAAAGGAAGCTTTTACGTAGCACAAGAAAAAGAAAGAATAATATAACATCCTTCTTTTATAATTTATTTGAAATGAATAAGAGAACATCAAACGAGCCCTGCTACTGAGAGAGAAAATGGTTCCATAACCTTCGAACTGCGATTTCCTTTTCATTTTAAAGAAAGACGTCGAGGAAGCACCAACATCTTATCTCAACATCTCATCTCTCTCTGTGCTTGTCCCCTGCTCTGTAGACAAACCGTGAGGTGGGCACAAGAGCTAACAAAGCGGCAGAATCCAGTCCGACCAGTGCTGTAATCTGCCGGAAAAGAAATAACTAAAATACTAGCAAGAAAGTCGTACACCTTGTCTCAGCCGCTGGCTGCACGTAATCTTGTGCAACAATTTGCAAAGTAAGAGGAGCATACGTGATGACAGCAGACAACTATGCACTGGAAAACACTCCAGCTTCCTACGTAGAACGCTAAGGGAACGGGTTCGATTCTCGTCCCTGAGACCTGCTCTGTCAGGTGATGGAAATATATATAGCGTAGGATGATTAACAGGTAGGGAAGGAAGGAGGGAAGAAGGGAAGGAAGGAAGGAGGGAAGGAAGTAAGGAAGGAGAGAAGAAAAGAAAGAGGGAAGGAAGAAAGGAGGAAAGGAAGGAAGGAAGAAAAGAAGGAAGGAAGGAGGGAGGGAAGGAAGTAAGGAAGGAGGGAAGAAGGGAAGGAAGGAAGGAGGGAAGGAAGTAAGGAAGGAGGGAAGGAAAGAAAGAGGGAAGGAAGGAAGGAGGGAAGGAAGGAAGGAAAGAAGGAAGGAAAGAAGGAAGGAAGAAAAGAAGGAAGGAAGGAGGGAGGGAAGGAGGGAAGGAAGTAAGGAAAGAGGGAAGGAAGGAAGGAGGGAAGGAAGGAAGGAAGAAAAGAAGGAAGCAACCATGGCCTAATCTGTCGCATGAAAATTAATCTCCTGTAGACTAGAAGATAAGTACCGATGTTTCATAAATACCCTCTGCCTCCATTATCAGGACAGGTGGCTTTATTTACCCTGCTCATGAATTCAGCACATTCCTCTGAAATGTCAAATAATACCTATCAGACTATACGGCGTTACATCCCTGAAGACAGTAATCTTCATAGTCAGAGCCATGAGAATCTGGTTCAGTAGCTGTTCTAATATATTTAGCGAAATATTGGTAAATACAGAGCATTGATCTACAGGTATTATTGATGATTTGTATCGTCAAGGCAGATCTGCATGCATCTCTACAAGTACGCCACACGTTATTAACTCTAATATCTGCCGGCAGAGTGCAGCACAATGTGGTGAACACGGAGGATTTTTTAAAATTTAACAGTTGTAACGTTATCGCCCTACAAACATACAGCTATTACCATAGAAGAGGTTACTTGAGTAGGAAAACCAAGATCAGAATTAAAGAAGCATTATGTTAAATAAGAAGAAGAAAAAGGTCACTTGAGTCTAGAGTTTTAAATAAATACAAAAAATCTTACTCCAATATTTCTGATCAAATTCATGAGCTATACATATTCTACCGTAAAAAAGGAACTAAATTTTATGTGAATATGTTGACCTACAAAAATTTAATTATGAATATCTAGAGTGTCCAACGCCTAAGATTTGACACAGATCTCTATTCATTAAACCTTTATCAACGATACTCCTCTAAGTTTCTCTACGTTACAAGTTCCTTCTTTAATTCCTGCTACAACAATTCAAAAAAGAAATGGGTAATACCAAATAAAAAATGAATGGTTTTGGATTTCCAATAAATGAACATCAAGTATGTACAAGATAGCAACTCAGTATTAATGGTGTACATCTTTCCACTCTATTGCTTATTGTTGTCTAACAAAAATGGGACAGCAGAGCAAATAGAATTTAGACTTCCTGTTGGGCACGCCACTGGTTCCAGTCGACGCAGGTCGGTTTCAGAAAGAAGAAATACAAAACTCTTCAATTGCATTCTGGAATAAGAATTACTATAAAACCTTACAGTAACCTTTCGAAAGAAAGGCAGTTCATTGCTTGATGAGAAGAAAGATGAGAGTTAGAATAGAAAAAGGTAGTCAACCCTAGAGGGGCTTTGGAAGGACGACAGGGAGACACAGGAATCCTAATATCTACTCTCAAGAAACTGAGAGGGAATTCGTTTAACGACAAAAGGCTACAGATGAAAAATCCAACGAAAGAAAAGTTCTTTGCCCCTTCCGTGCTTGTGATACACAGTGTTCTGCCTCTTTTGTGCCCCCCTCCCTGCAGCGGATGAATTACTTTTGTTCTTTTTAAGCGCCGAACTGTAGATTGCAAAGTTCTGTTCGCAAGAATTGTCATTTAATCTAACGTACAATTCGTCTGATAGAAATAACAGATGCGGTAATAACATGAAGAGACTTTTCACTTCCATCAGAACACGGAGCATTAATTATTGCTGTCACTGTAAGAGTAATTATGACAGCTAAACTAACTAGTTTCTGCTCCAAATGTCTTATCCACTTATGTTATTTGAACTGACTGCAAGAAATAACACTTTGAGGATATATACATTGTGCATGTCAATCAGCAAATTACTGAAATGTTTATTATGCAGTTTCATAACCACATTTCTCAACAGCTTTAACATAAATTTGGTTTGCACAGGTAAATTTTAATCTATTTGTTTCATGAAACTAAAATACAAACTCCTCAAATTTGTTAAAAATACAGCTTAATAAAAACATAAATACACGATAGGCAACCAAAATGTGATTATTATCTATAAGTTCTAACTGAAACGCTTTTCTATTTGGTACAGACAAAATATAATGGAGAAATTACAAAACTTTGCGCCGTAAGGGGTGTTTCAGGGGGAATCTGCCACATTTCGGGAGAACGTTCCTCAGGTTAAATTACATCGATATAACAAAAATATGTCTATCCGAATTTGAACGGTTACGGAAATAATGGCGAGAGAAGATTTAAAGAATGACAGCGGCTATACACTTACTGATTACCAAGTACATATTAAAACTAGAAGAAATGTGCAATTCCTGTAATGTTAATAAACATACTTAACATCTAATTAACATCTGAGTTACATAAAGATGTTAGGTAAAGTTAAAGTAATCCCATTACAGGCCTGGACAGGCCCTGAGGGTTCCAGCAGGGTGAGGTGCCCAGATTTCATGACAATCGGCACATGAAGGTGGTAACGTTGTCAGCCCTACGCACCGGCCGCCTTTACCTCCTCAGGAAATATTCCTGGTACTCATTTCTGTTAGAGGCTGAGTCGACCCCAGGGCCGTAGTGCGGCCGGAAGGATTATGTCAATGCAAAATTCCAATAAAAATGGTCCCCAGGTTTCCAAATATTTTACACAGCACACGCGCCGCCGCATGACTTGGCTTCGGTATCGGCTCAAGGATGGACCTGTGCACTGTATGGATAATGCATTACGTAAACAGGCACAGTAAGTAACACCGCAAGAAGTCGCATTTTTCTCGCGTCAATATCTCCGTCAGCGTTCGACTTCGGATATAGGTATATTTGGTTAGGTCGGTCTAATTTAACCTAAGAAACTTTGTCACGAAATATGGCAGATTCCCCCTGAAACAGCTCGTACACACCAATATTCTTATAAGCTTGTAAAATTTAGCTCTCTTTGCTGCAAGCTGAGTGCAGCAAGGACCAAGCAGACAAATTATGTCAATGATCTTATATCATTTCGTAATGAGAAAAATAGCATCCACTCTCGTCCTCCACGCGAAAAAATGCAGCCCTCATATTCTTTATATTAAGAGTCTGAAATCCGAGTATTTAATTAACATCAAGACGAAAGCACTGTACCTGATCACAGGTTGCTGAGCAACCTACACGTCAATGTCAGGATGTTAGGTTCGATTAGTCCTCATTTCTGCACAAGAGTGCAGCACACGATGGAAAGCACAAAAAGACTTAAATCGCTTTCACATCTCTCTGTCATAAAACCACCCTTTTTCAAAGGCCTGTGTTGTACCATTAATACACTCTATTCTTAGGTATCAAAGCTTCTTCTTTGAGGTTTCCAGAGCAAATTACTTTATAAATTACCTTGATACTTTGGCTTCTTCCTCTACATAAAAATCTGTACTTTTATTGCAGAAAATCTTGGTTCGAATCTAGGATGTGGCATCCGTAATTCTGACGTAGTAATTTCGCGGTTTTCCTCAGTCATTCCAGGAAAATTTCAGGATAGTAACATGATTAAAGAAAGGCAGATTGTTTTCATATTCTTTTATAGTTTTAAAGTCATCAGTCATCAATAAGCCAATCTTTCGACGCTGTATAATTTCAAACACTGACAGTGTAGTTAAATGAGCAATATATATCTATACGAATTTTTAATAAAAATGCTTGTGGCAGTTATGAGTTCGCTTACAATTGAAATCTTAGCCTCAATAAATCTGGTTTTATTCCGACAGACAAATGTGGCTAATTTTTAAGTTCTGATTTAGAAACGTGACATATTCAAAGAGTCAAGAAAGAAGAAATAAGAAACGAAGGATGGGTGGGAGGAGAATTGAAAACTGAACATCGCAGTACCGATATAGTTTTCGCTTGTGAATTAGAGAAACGTGAATCCTACACACCACTTCTTAAACAGACACAAAAAAAGAGAGGCAGACTGTGGGATGTTTCGACAATTTGAAAGACAGCTATTCTGGTTTCCCCTCTTTCATTTCCCAGCAGTACGACAAAATGTAGCCTACACTCTGCAGCATCTCAACCTTTCGTTTATCTCGAGTTCTATTCTAATTCAATCCTTGCATTTTATCTGATAGGTAATGGTATAAAGGTAGGAAATGAGAAGACACAAATACTCCTTTTAGAGGAAATACAGAGTCCTTTACAGATAAAAAAAAATACTTCTGTGGGAGACAAATGCTTCAAAGATTTTGAAACTGTAGGAAAGAAAATAATCTCATGACAGTCTGAATTATAAAATGGAAGCTGAGGAAAAGAAACCGTTACGCACTTTGTGGTTTGCAAGGAAAAGTGTGCAAAACTTTATCAAAAGGAGTACATATATTTTAAAATTTGCCTTGAAGTGTGTTTATTACTGAGAAATCTACAGTTTATCACAGTACTTATTTTTGCTAGCCAGTTGAAATTCTTGAAGCTTAAATCAAATGAAGTAGCTAGAGAAAGTATATTAAACTTAATATCTGGAGAGAGATAAAATTAAAAACTAATGATAAGAAGGCTGATGTATTAATGCAGGTTGTATATAAATATTCAATTCATACCTCATAGAGAACAGAGCCTGTCTCCATTAGAATAACAAGCTGGTTAAGGTAGTTTAGAGAAATAGTCGGTGACTATCGTAGGATTAATAAAGTCACACAAATGAGGGCAGAAAGAGAATCTTTAAGTCCCATAAACGAAAAGGAAATTCCGAGTGTTAAAGATTCCAACAGCGGTGACTGATGAAAACCTTTTTACGGAATGTGATACCGTGCAGTATGATTATACGATTTACAACTTTCCGAAGAACCTACTGCCTCCATCATCAAAGTTGAAAATATTAATAATTGCCCATTATTGAGTAGCAGTTTTTCAATATGGATAGGAGCAGTGGCGGATAGTGGGACTACCTTATAATAGGACTGGGGCTAGGATTGTTATATAATAAATGAGAAGGCCTAATACAGCGTTTCTCTCATCACAGCCACTCAACCACTTATGTTTAACGTATATAGCAGGGTTCAATTTCTATTCTGCTCGATGATGACTGGAAAATACCTAAATCACTTGTTGCACGATCTAAATTCCTAATCTCACTCTTCTCGGCGAGATTTAATTGCGAAGAATTGACAACCTGTAAACACTTCACACAGTCCTTCTTGATGTTTATCTTAAAAATGCAAGTAGTAAAAGTAAAATATTTACAAATATGATTTCAAAAACAGCTAGGTGAAAACGGTTATCAAAGTTCCAGAATTTAAAACGTTAGGAAATATAAACGGATACGCTAACTTCTTCAAATCTTTTCTGGGCTGCAGTGCCTGTAGACCGACCCGAAACATAGTTGCCACTCTCTTCCCAACACTCGGCATGTTTGCGCTGACTAAACGCGCAACGTCTGGGTAGGGCACAGCCGGCTTGCTTTCCGCAGGGCTTAAGAGTCCGTTGCGAGTATGTGAATTTAAAATGACTTCATTCACATTCTTTTAAAGGATGTACTTATATCCTAACGAAAAGCTTTATTCAGTTATTACTTGAAATTTCCCAAAATTTCTGGGTGGGCTGCAGCCCAGCAGCTCTTATGGAAGAGCTGTCCCTGGTAGTAGCCTGTACAGATTCAGGTTGTTTCAGTAGCAGATTCTGAAAAAATTATTGGACTTTAAGGGGAAAACATTAGAAGAATGTAAAGAATACATAATGAACTGCCTAATAATTTTTCAATTTTCACCAAGGATCAAACCCTGGCCTGCCCAACCTTCCATATAGTCAGTAACAACTTATTATTAACATAAAACCCGTTTTGATAAGAGATAATAAAAGGTTACAAAGTTATGTTGGAAAACTTGAAGTAACAAATTTTACATTATTTGTAAATAATAGTTGTAAATATAGTTGAAGTAACAAGTTTGGTAACATACACATAAAAGTTAGAATAATACTAAGATATGTCTCAGATTCATACAGCTCATGAGTGAGATCTGCGGCGATTCCTGTTAATATAGTAACAAAAGTTTTTAGTTCCATAAAATAAGGACATTTATTGACCACACGAGTGAATATATGTCCTCAAGGAGGACTCATTCCATGGAGTCAAGAGATAGGAATGCGAGTAATTAATTCACTAAATATCTACATCACGAAAGTGTTATATAACGTATTTTCTTGATTAAACTAGGCCGTGCTGGTCACTTGCGAGAATTTTCACATTATTCGTTGTTAACTTTAATCTAACGAAGCCGGAAAAGGCAAGAATAAATAGAAAATTATCAGCTAAACAAGAGAAACCAAACTTTATTTTCGCCTAAAGTATTAGCATTTCAGACGTAAAAGATCTACAGTTACAAAGTGTTCTTACTCAAAATATGCTGTACCAGTTAACTTCACAAAGTGGCTGAAATTTCACCTGCCTGTTTTGATTTTATATGGTGACATTCAATAAATGTCCCTGTATATTATAAGGTTGTTTCACATAAATTTAGGCAGAATGCTATTTAATGATGTACTGAAGTTATCTAAAGCTCCTTTCATGAAACCTATTTTACAATTGACGTTTATATAAAGGTAGGTGACCGATTTTGGGGACGAAATCATTCAGGACCAGCTATAAATACAACCATTCCCTTTTGGCGGCAGTATAACGATATAAATTAGACTCCATTGTGTCCCAATACATGCGATTCCCGATAAACGTGAGTGATTGGCAAATGTTGGTAGGAAGGGGGTTCAATATGTGAGGGATGCGGGTCCAGATAACGGACTGACTCACTCACGCCCCCTCCGCATTAAACTGGGGCTGGCAAGATATGAGAGCAGCAACCGTACACATCGCTTGGCGGGCAAGCAGCCAAGGGTTGGAAGAGGAGGGTGTGTATTGTGTAGGGTTGACAGTGACGTGGGTGGTAGGTCACCAGCGAGGTACAAGTGTCACATCAGGAGATCCTGAGGTCATCGATCATCGTTAGCCGACGTTACCCAAATGGGGATAATTTCTTTTCAGAAATCCTTTTTTCCTGGTGTAGTTAATAGGCAAAATATAGACTACCATTAGTAATAATGAAGTTGGCTTGGGACACATTTTTGTAAGGGTTTTACATTGGCTGAAACGAAATACGTGCATTTATAGAGTATCTGCTAATAGATGTCGCCCTCATTCCTGATTAGATTTGTGATCAGCTGTCTTCACTGCAGGCCCATTGAACCTGAAGGCTGTGTATTCATACAAATGTGGAGGCCAGCAGCACCATATATTACTCAAAATTAGAGTGGATCCAGGGGCGCACCTAAGGGGTAGTGGCTGCCGAGGTGCAGCCCCGCCAAATCGAAATAAAAAAAAAGAAAAAAAAAACGCAATTTTGTAGACATGATTATATCAAACGTTTTACGTGATTTACCCTTCAGACAAAATCGGCCACTGAAATCGGATGATGACTAGTGTATTAAAATTTTGCAAAATATGATAAAAAAGCTTAGGAGGTGTTAGATGAAATTCGAAGAAGCAAGAAGACTAAATATTGTGATTTAAATTAGGTGATCGAGTCACGGAATATGTAGTTATATTTGTATTATATAAATGCAGTTGCAAACAGTGTTATGTTACAGTTATACTCATAACAAGATTTTTATAACATAATTTTTATAATCAAACATAAATTACATATAGCCTCAGAGTCAGCATCCCCCCCACCCCAAAGAAAACTTCTTGGTGGTCACATGGGTTCTGACTTGCCGCACAAAACACTAACATAGATCCTTACTTAGGTTTCATGATGTCAGCAATCGCAGGCTTTTGAAAGATGTGTAGGCCCATATAATTCAGAATTAAAACCAAAATAAATATTCATATTCATATACACATGGGTTTCAGTTAACATATTTCAACACACACTATTTTACTTTCATTGCATTTATCCACAGAGTGAAGCTTTGTGGGAAAATAATTAATTTCCCTTAATTAATTTCATTCGTGCAGAATTTCCATGAATTTAGTGTTATTTTAAACACAACTTGATAAGCTTCAAGGTAAAAACAAAAATTTTATATGTGTGGAGGTAACACTTTATTGCTATGTGAAAATAAAGAGTTTTTATCTGTTAAACGCGACATCCTACTGGGACATATTACGATGTTTAGCGGGAGAAGACAGAGCATTTTGTGTCTAATTAATTTTAACTCAAACACTACAGAACTAAGTCTCTGGAAATTTCTGCAGCGACAATTTATTGCTGATTTGCTCACAGATCAGTGTAAACTTATCAGCTGTCAGTTGTAACTGAAAGAAATTAAAATTCCCTGAATTAATGCTGAGAGTCAAGCTAGCTTTATGCAGGCGGACGAGTAAAAAACAGTGTCAAATTTGTCATCAACCTTTCCTGAGTTATTTAACGAGGTTGAATGACGTCACGCAGAACAGTGCGAAATCTAACAAAGCAGCTCTGGCATTCTCGACGATTCTCCAGTGTCCGTATGATGTTTTCTTTCGTCGGAGGCTTTCCTTTCAGGGCCTGACGCCTCTCCTGGAAGTTCCTAATACACATTTTGATGGTATGAGCTGGTGACCAGCGTCAGGATACAGCGTGTGTCAACCACTGCATATGTTATGGAAGGGGTAGCTGCAGATGGGAGCACAAGATGGCGCAGTTGGTTGAGGACTGCGCTACAAGCCGGAAGGTCGCGGTTTCGATTCCCTATGGTGTCATTGGAATTCTTCATTGACATAATCCTGCCGGCCGCACTATGGCCCTAGTGTCGACTCAGCTTCTAACAGAAGTGAGTACCAAGAATATTTCCTGGGGAGGTAAAGGCGGTGGATGCGTAAGGCTGATAAGGTTACTACGTTCATGTGCCGATTGTCTACAAATTCTGGGAGCCTCAACCTCCTGGAGAGCTAGAGGCCTGTACGGGAATAGCTTTACCTTACCTTTAGCTGCAGATTACATAATTTAAATATGTAAATGAAATAAGTTAATTATAATATATGATAGAGTAATACCAATATTAACGAGTACATTCTAAGACAGGGAGAAAATCTGAATATATTGTAACAAGAAGGAGATACGTGAGAGGAGAAAATTACGAACACCTAAAATATGCGGTTGAAAAAGGTCGTTAAACAAACAATGAACACACAAATCGTGCCCGGTGACTCACTTCTACTATATCTCGATATTTCTGTTTAAATCTGCTCGGTTTCAAAAAGGTGATCTGTGTTCTGTTTTGTGTAGCGTTCAGCTTCTGTTCAGACCATAGGGTGCATCCGCATTACAGATGGGCAACTGCACTGCTAGACAGGACTCACACGTTGGAACGACTGTGCCGTGAAACGAAATCTTACTGAAATCAGTTCGTCAATGTCTGCTTCTTTTCTGCAATAATCGAAGGTTTGAAGGTTTGAAAATGTTTCCAGGAACATGTAAATACTTAACGCGGCTGTGTGCCGAATACACGGAATAGTATTATTCACTTCTGCTTCAAATTGACTTACAATGTCCTTTCACACATTAATGAATCAAAATGTCGAGAAGCTGACAGATTCAAACTCAAATCGTTTCGGATGATTGGCTTTCCCACGAAATCCGCAACGTGAACACTGCTAGGTATTAAACACGTAAAAGTTTTCATTTCCTAATTTTCTTTAAAAAGACAATGTTTCGGAAGCTCCTCTGTTTCCGTCATCAGGTAAAAATTACGATAATACTCTTTTGGGTCCATTTCGTGGAGCTAATTTGTGCTAAAACCAATACATGCAGCGAAATGTTAGAATGACCTTAGCTGCTTTTACAAAACTCCTGTTATCTCAAACGTGAAATAACGGTTAGAAATTCATTTAAATCCTTAAGCAAATTACGGTTTTCACGAAACTTACAATCACTCAGTAAATATTCAAGGACATCTCCTGTACAGATTCAGTTCCAAATCGTATAAAAATGTAGAAAATAGGAAAGAACTTTCTTTACCCTTCTGAGTACAGCATGACTGCTGCTGCATCGATTTTCACGAAACTGATGCTCAGTCAATGGCATTAGGCGTAGATCTCCTTTACCAAATTTGAACCAAATCGGTCAAAAAATGTTGAGCATACGGGCAGAAATTTAATTAGTCCTTTAAGTATAGTACGTCTGTCACTAGGCCGAATTTCACGAAACTCAAAAATGCTCAACATCTTTTGATACAGAACTCTTATACCGGTTGAGCTTCTGGTACTATCCCACAGACAGACGGATGGACGAGCGAGGTCTCCACATAAGGCTTTCTTTCTTTTACTTCGTACAGAATTCCTCATAGAACATTCGACGAGAAGATTCGTGCAGTTAATATAATAAATAAGCAATTTCATTATTTCTGTAGAGTTTAAGGAATACACTATCGAAGCAGGAAGAAGTTACGAAATTGTTCTAAACATAAACTATGTTCTAAACATTTCTTAAATGCATAAGTAAATAAACCAAAACACAAGGCGTCTAATACCAAATTTTCAAATTTGAACCACTTACACTAAAGCAGGTGGGCCGGGACAGCGTAGTCGTTATAGCGACTCGCTACGGGCAGGACGATCCGGGGATCGAATCCCGGTGGGGGCGAGATTTTCCTCACCCTTCTAGACCGGCCCTGGGGCCCACCCAGCCTTCTATAAAATGGACACCGGGTCATTCCCGGGACAAAGCGGCCGAGGCGTGGCGTTAATCGCCCAACCCCATCTAGCGCTGAAGTTAAAGAAAGAGTAGAGCTATACCTCTACTCCCCCTGTGTGCTTTCATGGCCTGTTACAGAGTGAAGTTTTACTTTCACGCTAAAGCAGTGTTATGAATTTTACTCGCCAGCCGAATGAAGCTATTTGGGCCTTAGTCGAAAGTAAGCGAGAGAGAGTCTGTATTGTAACAGCCTTAAATAGGTATGGGAGGACATTATTAGCGTTGATTGAACATGTTTTCTGTAGACATTACTTATTACACCCATACATGCCTTGTGAATGCACATAACTTCATTAAATCTACAGTCCTATTGATAAAAATATTCTTTCCAACTCCCTTAATTTAAGGAAATTCAGTAAATCACTGTAGATTTTGACTTCCACCATCTAGCACATTTTAGATTACAGACAAGACAACAGTTACTACAAAACTGGGCACGAATGAACACAGTATTATTGAAGTAACGACAAGTTAAGTTATTGGCACATCTGCCAAAGTTGTGCTTAACTGCGGGAAAGGAGACAACTACGAAGTGTAACATAACGTGACTAATGCCTTATTTTGAATTTGATATATTTGTCAGCTTGAAGATTTGTGGCATGTGTGTAAACGTTTTCCCTGACAAATGCCATGAAGGGGGTGGGGGGGGGCAGAAGTACAGCTCCGCTCCTTCTTAAACTCGGCAATAGACGGAGCTCAGTGGCCACACCCAGTCTCCGGCCGCTTTACCCCATGGAAAAACTCTCCGGTTTTCATCGAATAGGAGGCTGGGTGGGCCCCAGACAGAGCCTTAACATTTTGGACGGGAGACAATCTCTGTAAACTGCCGGAATTCAGACTCTGGATCTTCCAGCCCGTAGCCTAATTACTATACGACTACGTCATACCCTCAATTTTATAAATCGATTATATTTAGTCGGTATATCTTGCAGTCTACGCTCTTGTAATCCGAATGTTGTCAACAGGGACAGATATTACGGCAACTCACGACGTTCAGATTCCAGTAACTCACAACTTGCTGAGTTCCCATGCGGCAACCGTTACCCGCCTTACACCCTGCACGACGAAACAAAACTTCCGCTCAATATTAAAAACCACTTACCAACGTATTGCTAATATTGTTGACTCGATTTGGAACAAGAATTCCCAAAATTGTTTGAGGATTTTATATTGCTTTCACCGTGCATTTTCACTTAGTATTCACTAACCAACAAATGCACAAACATAAACTACTTTATAGTTTTTATTAATATCGATGTATCGATATTAATAAATACTATAAAGTAGTTTATGTTTGTGCATTTGTTAGTTACTGAATACTTGTTTGAGGATATTTCTTGAGAAAAGGAAAATTATAAGATAAAGAGACCATAACACAAAACTCATCCCATACCATGCCATGAAGGCACAGAGGGGGAGTACAGGTATAGCTGTACTCTTTCTTTAACTTCGGCGCTAAAGGGTGTTGGTGGTTAAGGCCTTGCTGCGGCCGCTTTACCTCCGGGAAAGAGACCCGGTACCCATTTTATAGGAGGATGGGTGGGCCTCAGGGCCGATCTGGACGGGTGCGGAAAATCTCGCCCCTACCGCTAGGACCATAACATATACTTTGGAAATTAAGCCTTGAGGACTGGTTACGGATTTGTTACAAATTCGGGCTTTGTTATTAACGAGACTGAAATATCTGTTATTGTGGTGTGTCTAAAGTGTG
Source organism: Reticulitermes speratus (assembly GCA_021186555.1). Classification (NCBI taxonomy): domain Eukaryota; kingdom Metazoa; phylum Arthropoda; class Insecta; order Blattodea; family Rhinotermitidae; genus Reticulitermes; species Reticulitermes speratus. The sequence continues at coordinate 8,343,753 of JAJKFL010000039.1, read as the reverse complement.
ATCGTAAAGCCTCGAAAAATGAGGCGGCCTAGGCCCCCAAGGGGCTGTCGAGCCATTGAAAATAATGTCTGGTTTAGCTACCAAAATATTAGTTGGAGAGTTAATTAGTTAGTTAGTTAGTTGCAGCTTGTAAACTGTTAACTACTACTCACAACGTGACCAGATATGGGGACATTTCTGCCATTCATTTTACGCTAAATAACCACAGTAATAAAGCTGAATAACCAACCAACTTCTTGTTTTAAGTAGGTCTGCATTTAATTCATTAACGAGAGGCGGTCTGTGTCACGCAAAGCAGCAGTAATAACGCGAAAAGCCCCATTCCATTCCCCATTCTCAGCGACTGTATCGATTATTCTGTCCTACCGTTGCATTAAAAATAAAGTAATGTTTGATATTTGGTGTGTCGTCCTCACAGGGGGTGGCGATGGTCCTACCCGCCGCCCCCCAACAAGGGGATGGGGTGCAGCAGATTTATTATGGAGGTCAGACCGTTGGCAGCTGTTCGTTCCACGATGTCGCATGAAGGATTGACAGCAGAGGAAGTAAGCCTATAGCAGCTATGTTGTAAGGGGGTGGGGCTCGATATGATACGGGGACTGCTGCATTATGCAGTACAGTCCCAACAGAATTTAACAAGGCTATTATCTCGTATCGTATCGTGCCGATCCCAGTGGCCGTGCGGTCTAAGGCGTGGGTCTTCGGCCGCTCGCTTACTAGGATCGTGGGTTCGAATCTCACCGGGGGCATGGATGTCTGTCTCTTGTGAGTGTTGTGTGTTGTCAGGTAGAGGTCTCTGCGACGAGCTGGTCCCTCGTCCAGAGGAGTCCTACCGACTGTGGTGTGTCTCAAATGTGTGTGACCATGAAACCTCGACGAAACGAGGAGGCCCAGGCCCATATAGGGCTGTCGAGCCATAGGAAAAAAAAAAAATATCTCGTATCGTGTCCTTTATCGTGCTAATTCTTTCCTCGGCCGTGTCACCGGCTGTCCTGACCCTGGTACTTCGTGGTATTCCGCAGTCACTCAAGAAAAAGGCTGGGACAGTACTGCGATTAGATTTAATTCCAATTCCTTTCCAACGCAAAGGCGTGAGTAATAATACAGGTCCACAATCCCTTATCCGAAACTCTTGTGGCTAGATGTATTTCGGAATTCAGAGTTTTTCGGATTTTAGAAAGTTAACAAGGTGCATATGCCGATCCCAGTGGCCGTGCGGTCTAAGGCGTGGGTCTGCGGCCGCTCGCTTACTAGGATTGTGGGTTCGAATACCGCCGGGGCATGGATATCTGTCTCTTGTGAGTGTTGTGTGTTGTCAGGTAGAGGTCTCTGCGACGAGCTGGTCCCTCGTCCAGAGGAGTCCTACCGAATGTGGTGTGTCTAAAAAGTGTGATCGTGAAGCCTCGAAAAATGAGTCGGCCTAGGCCCCCAAGGGGCTGTTGAGCCATTGGAAAAAAAAACAAGGTGCATACACCGTATATTACGCACCATCCCCAGCGCGGTCTGGGGCAGCGAAACGTATGAATATTCACATTGATTGGGGAACATACAGACTATAAATAGTATTACAGTTTATTTACTGCAGTAATACACTGGTAAATGAAATAGTGTTACCCATTAGGGTATGATTAAATTTTTTGACATTTTTACAGTGCAATTAAAACGAAAGTCACAAAATTACAAAGAAAAAAAGAAAAAGAAAAAAAGCGAACAGCAGAGGCGCGCATGACCAGAGCGTTCAGATACAACTGACGCTTCACACGTGCATCATGAGTGGCGTCGGTCACAACTTTTGGTTTTCAGAGCTTTTGGGGTTTCGGAATTGCGGATAAGGGATTTTGGACCTGTAGTTCATGCTTCTGATCAAGAATGGCGGCAAATGACATAGAGTTGCTTATTGCTCCTTGACCCCGACAGTACGTGTTGATGGTAAATGTGTGCTATGTCACTGTTAGAATTATAAAATGGCTGCCTGAGCCTCATAATGTAGTAACAGTTCTGCAAGGAACACTTTAATAGAATTTATCCCGTTGTGTCTCTGAAATAATCATCATACCATCAATGTAACACAAGTATAAAATTCTCAGAAAACGCTACATGTTTCGGATTAAATAATCCATCATCAGACTAAATACAGACTTAAATTGCCGGTAGAACGCATCTCATATTACTAAATTATGAGGTAGTAATGTAGTAATATGAGTTGCATTCTACCTGCAATTTAAGTCTGTATTTAGTCTGATGACGGATTATTTAATCCGAAACATGTAGCGTTTTCTGAGAATTTATAGTTGCGTTAGCTGATGACATCATGTTTTTTGATTACTGCAAGGAAAAGCTTGAAACACAGTGATTTAAGTAATGATTGGGAGAGTGATTTTGAAGAAACTGAGGAAGAATATGTGCCAAACTAATCTGGTACCGAAAATTACAAAAGGAATTTGAGTCAGGTACAAAATTTTAATTTTGTTATAATTTATGACAACATTCTTAAGCTACAAGTAAAGGTTTGTCTATTTTTTACACATGGTATGAGCCACTTAAGGGGGCGCGCGGTGGCGTAGTTGGTTGAGGCACTGCGCTACAAACCGGAACGTCGCCGGTTCGATTCCCGATGGTGTCATTGGAATTAATTCCTTGACATAATCGTTTCGGTCGCACTATGGCCCTGGGGTCGTCTCAGCCTTTAACAGAAATGAGTACCAGGAATATTTCCTGGGGGTAAAGGCGGCCGGTGCGTAGGGCTGACAACCTTACCACCTTCATGTGCCGATTGTCTACAAATCTGGGAGCCTCAACCTCCTGGACCCCTCAGGTCCTGTCTAGGCCTGTAATGGGGTTGCTTAAAAAAAATGAGCCACTTAATGACCTGCGTATAAGAATATTCTTGTCATACCTTTTAATTACTTTGCTGTGTAAAGCATTCAATTATGAAGTGATATGTAGTAGATAAATTCCAAAACACGCAAATAGGCAGTCACAGAATTAGCTTTACAGTACGGGTTTAGGCCAATATTTGTGAAAATTATTTACCGTTTTATGTGGGAGTTTGCACTTCACTGACGCTTTCCATAGTCCTCGCAGCTGAAGTATTGTTATTTTCTCCAACAAACATGGACACGTGTAATGAGACTCAAATGATAATAGGTACTTAGAACATATGGCATATGACTTCCACATTTACAAACACTAAGCTTCAGCCAAGGTCACTCTTTATATTTTAAACATAATCGGCTATTATCCATTTTAATTCTATCAATTATCATACTGCCATAAAATTTTTCAAACATTAAGTGCTCCTTACCCACCTCCATGAAACAGGCTGTTCCTACAAATGAGATCGCACGACCAGTCATATTAACACGACAGAAAAATGAAACTAAGTGAAAGAGATCACATCTGAAGAGAATAAAGAGGGTGAAAAGTGAGCTAAAGAGAAATACAGAATTCCAATAAATAAGTGACAAAACTGGAAATCAAACACCTGCTCGAATTTGAAGCAAAATGTACTTGCGAGAATAAGACGTGGAATTTAGTTGAATGTAAGGAAGCACATATTTTAAATTTTTTCTGGAATTTGGATAACGTTTGTGTCCCATAGTTCATACTCATTCGCATGCACCCACTCTGTTCCAGTAAACAGTTATTACGTAACAAACACAGACGTCCACAGATGGTGTCTCTCAACACGGAACCTAACAGGGGATGTCCCGAAAATGCAGGCTTTCTAAGTTATATGATAAAAGGGACACACTCTAAAAAATATTACGATAAATCAAGAGGGGTGTTATTGAAGTGTTGCTGTCTCAGTGTGTATAGCACAGATGAATGGAAGGTCATCCAACAGAGTAACAAGTAACCTTTTTTGACACGTATCAAGATGATATCTTAGCACGGACGGGTTGCGTTACACAAACCAGTAAGGAAAATTTAAGAGTTTACACTGGGATTACAACAGATTTAACATCAGTAATAGTGATGACAAAGTTGGTAATTAAGTAGAATGATTTAAATTTTTTTCCGTCAACATAACACAAATTTGAAAACCGACGAATAGAATATAAAACAGAAGGCCTCTTTAAGAATAGAGATCATAAGCTCAGAAGCAACCGAACGCTAAACCACAGTCTTTGTGTCAGGCTTAAATTCAAATTCAAATCCAATTTCTTTTCTCTCCACAATATAGAGATTACAGTCACAGTGTTTGCTATAATGTCACATAAATTATTGGGAACCAAATATATGAATGCAAAATAAACAAGCTATTCCAATAAATTACGGAATTTCTGAAGTATCAAAATCTTTATCTCAGAAGTAGCAAAATGCGGCAAAGTAATTTCTCGCCCCGAGTCCTTCGTTTCTGACGTTATGCATTATACTTAACATTCCTACATTGGAGTTGCGATATGCAACAGTAGACATGAATTCATAATAACACAACAATATTAGGCTACAAATAACTCAGAAAAACCTGTCAGGATTGTAAGTGATGTGTTCCCTTACAGTTATACAATTTTTCCCGTTTTCAGCCCGTTGACATTTAGAAAAATACTCTTTCTGTTGGATTGTAATTATGACACGGAAATATTTGTTGATGGCTGCACATAAGGCCTCGCTGTAGCTTCTTTAGAAAGGAGTTCACCCAAGTGCATCGCTGCAATTATCACAAAAGTGTAAGAGCAAACTGCCCAAAATCTTCCTGGGGACAGTAGAGATGATTCCGGGAAGTGCTTACGCTCTGAGAGCCTCCCTCGACTCGCGTTCTCTCTGGCAATGTGGTTAATTTCTGAGTGACAATTTATTAGACATGACTTCAGAGCTTGCATCCCCCTATTATGTCCAAGTGATAAGATGAGGGAGGGTGACATCAGCGAGATGCATCGTGGGTATTTCGTTGTCACAGCAATGTTGAATTACCTCACCCATCCCATTTTTCTGTTCTTTCCCTTACTATCATGCACAATAAGGAAATTACCCGGAGTGGCTTCTATACAACCCAGCTATCCTATCGCCTAAATTGCTTCGGACCTACCCCATAGTTCTGACATGTCGGAGAATGCTTGCGTCTAGCCCTACATATGAGATTCGGTTGAATGCAGAATTTAACACATGCTTCGCTGCACTGGAATAGCAATGTTGCTATATATACTGGCCGTATGACATGTAATGTGTCAATATGTAAGCCCAACTTGAAGTGATATTAGTTACGGTTTGGCTTACTCATGTACAGCTCAGACTCATAAAAATGAGGAGAGGAAACTTTTAAGGAGACTGTTACTTCAAAACATAAATCAAATAAGTGTATTTTAAATAAATAATAAAAATCCTTTAAAATATTGCTGTAATTTTGGTTACACAGTTCATTCAAACGTGCTTTTAACTAGCTGAACAACTACTGGCTTCTCACTTAGGATTCTGCTCCATGAAGCAAAATTTAATTATTTTCAGAGTTAGTTTGCATTTTGTACTGGCCGTCATGTTTACTTATACCATACAGTAATTTAGGGATGTAAAATTTCTTTATGAATTTAATTATACAGAGAAAAGGGGAAGACAAGGAATAAGACGTATGCAGCTACTAGATGTCCTTTATAAAATGACATGATGCTGGAAATTGAAAGAGGAAGCAAAAATCGCAATTTCTAGAAAACTTGATTTAGAAGATGATATGGACCTGACGTAAGACAGACTGCGTGATGATGATGATGATGATGATGATAGTGATGATGATGACTCGTAATTTGCGTAGACACGCTGTCAGTATATAGCGTCGAGTGGTTGGTTGGAAGTTGATTAGTGAACGCTATGTGAAAGCAAGGCTTTGCGTTCTACCACCAGGTCATATTCTGGAAGCACTGAAAAGTCAGCCATTCTTTCTTAGGTGCTTCCGTCTTAACAGCCTATTACAATAGATTTCCGTCCTTCTGTGCAATTCGAGAATGACTTACAGAAATCATATAAAATTCATTACGACGGAATTTTAGACAAAAAAGAATTTCGACGACCTTCGATTTTGTCTAATACCGAAAACAAATAAACGATACTGCGCATGAAGACGTGTAGGCACTTCTGAGTGGTTCTCTACTGTAGCTGGCTACAAGCTCGTGTTTATCAAAGAAAAATTATTCCAAACAAAGTTGTAAAGAAGAATGAAATATGTGTATTGTGCCCGGTACACTGTTCGTATACTTTAAGATTTTCCGAATAATTACAGAAAATTTTGCATTTATGGGACTGTAAATGGAATATTTCAAAATGGATCGCAGTATATGCCTACTGATTCTTCCACGTGAGAAACCGTAGTTTTGAGGAAATATAAACTGCTTTGAAAGAGGCGTCATGCTGTAGTACAACACAACGTAAAAGCATGTAATATATAATGTGTATACGGCACTTATATAACATTCTTTTCACTGTGCAATAACAGGGAAGACTAAAGCTTTAATATTCATTATTTATTCATTTAGTGTGCAGATTAGCTGTGAGGTTTCGTCAAACTGAATCAATATACACTAATAGTTCTATATGGGTTCATAATGCTTGTTTGCAGTAAAGGAAGAGTTCATCACATTCTTATTTGTTTACTTTCAGTACACACGTTTTCAGCCCTGAGTATTTGATGTGTAACAAGCCATGTGATATACGTAAAAAGTAATATTGAGGCGCGTTCGCGTTATCATTTTTGCAGTGGAAAAGCAATAAGTATTAAATTTGAGTGTGTTTTTAGCCTTAGGTATCCAGAATACAAATTGCATCTTTTCTGCGTTGTATTATATTCTCGTCTGCGGTCTGCCTCGCTCTACCATATTTTTCCACACTATCTCATAAATGGCGCGATTTTCGGAACAAAATTTATTGAACTTAAAATGTGTTTTGATTTTCTCTTACAACTTTTGTCCGAGGCATTTATCATTGTAAGAAGAAGTCAGCGAGATATCATAAATGTATATAGGTCTTCATGAAAAGTACCCGTTGCTCTTTCCAGATTTCTTTCAAAATTGAGTTTTCTCGACAGACTTTAGAACAATCCTCAAATACCAAATTATATGAAAATCTTTCCAGTGGGAGCCGCGTATTCAATGCGGACAGACAGAAAGACGAATGGGCGAGCGGACGGACGGACACGACAAAGCTCATAGTCGCTTTCTGCAATTTTGTGAACGCGCCTAAAATAGAGAGAGGTAAGAGATAATTTTCACTTTTCACGCCTGGAAGCCATATGGAGGAGTGAAGGTATAGCTCCCCTTACTCTTAGCCTCGGTACCAGATGGAAGAAAGTGGTCAGCTTTACGCTTCGACCGTTTTACCCCCGTCCAGAAACGTGCCACCAGTACCCTTTTAAAGAGGCTCGGTTGGTACAAAGTGTGTTTGTACACTAAGGAGATAAGAAATATTGGTTGTCCTCGCAGGGAATCCAAACACTATTACTCAGTTTTCCAGACCGTAGCCATGTTGCTATAACAACTACGTCATCTCGGCGCTTAAAAAGTAGAAAGAAGTTTAAAATATATGGAAACCTACCCATAACGAAACCGCAAGCGACCGAAATTTTTCCCTTTGGAGGCAGGTTCCGTTTCATACGTGGACTTGAAGTTTGGATTATCGGGACTCCAAATCCAAGACTGTAAAAGTCTTCTGCTAAAGGCAAGTTCCGTTATGCCCAGATTTCTTTTAAGACAGGCTTCACTCTACTTGCATTCATGACTGTGGTGTTTGAAATCGTCAGAATTTCGATACGTATATATATATGACTGAGCAACAGAAATTAAATATCAAAGATTGTAAATCTAGAGATTATAAAACAGTGAAGAGGCCAGAAATGTCAAGACTATAAACACATTTTCAACTTGTTTGTAAAGTCGGTTAAGTAAGACAAGTAAGACGTATAACAATTTTGATGATCATGAATTAATCTCAAAAATGCTTCGATCTGTACTGATCAAATGTCTGCGGGGAGATCGAAACATGATATTAAATGATATTCAACACTGATATATGTACCGTGACGGCCTTACTTTATACGTAAGGTAACAAATCAATCCCTATAGGGGCCAGGGCAGGCCCTGAAGGCTCCAGGAGTTTGAGTCTCCTAGGATTTCTAAAAAATCGGCACATGAAGATGGCAAGGTTGTCAGCCGTACGCACTGGCCGCCCTTACCCCTGGGAGATATCCCTGGTATTTATTTGCGTTAGAGGTCGAGTCGACCCTAGGGCCATAGTGCGGCCGGAAGTCAGTGGCCCCATCGGGAATCGAACCCGCAACCTTCCGGCTGGTAGCGCAGTACTTCAACCAACTGCGCCACCCCGTTTATATGTAAGGTAAGTAGGTTAATGGTCGCCCTCGGTGGACTAGTGGTTAGCGTGCTCGCCACTGGACCCAAGGTTCGCGAGTTCGATCCCGAGGGCGATGGATTTTTAAGGGTGATAAAAATCCGGAGCACCACTTCCTTCGGAGGGGAAGTAAAGCCGTCGGTCCCATGTCGTAGATTTACGGCATGTAAAAGAACCTTCGGGCATGGATAGAACCAGTAATGTCCGTAAGCAAAATTCAAGAGGCTGTTTCTCACCCAAGTCTCCTGACTACCTGCCAGATAGCTCTGGCAGTCTCATCAGGATTGAGCCAAAACTTGTGCGGTCAGTGAACCGGTCACTCACTACAGAATGCACATTTACCGACTAGGAAAACCTTCGGGATGGAATCCCAAAAAGAAGGTGGCTTTGGCCCACCTCGGGCTGTAACGCCATGGAAGAAGTAGGTTAATGAGTGAAGCGAGCTAAGGCATGAAAGTGGTCCACGGATTGAAATTCTTATACAGGAAAATTTTAAACCGGTGTAATGCATTACAGCTCTTTTAAGGACGGGAACCTAACACACAGAGAACTGATATCCACCCAATCCTCATATTGATTATAAATGAATACATTCGACGCGGAAATTTCAAACACGTTGTCACAAAGAATGCTACCTAGAGAGCGAAGCAGGAAGCTACGGGGCATTGTAACTCACAAGCTGAAAGGGCACTCGCTGTCAGCTATGACTGACAACTTTATTTGCCAGATCAGTGAACATTCTACGTACTCCAAATAACCTCAGGTTTAGAAATTTGTTGACATTATCGATGAAATGCAGATATATGAATAGACGTTTATTATTGCATAAAGATTGAGTAGCATGAATGTGCTATCCTTTGAAAAGGGACACTGAGTTTGTTCGTACATCTCAGCAACATGGTCACGGAGATAAAAACTAAAGTATTCATAGGAGAATGGGCAGAAATCCAGGTGTCTTCTGTGACATATAGCTAGGCTTCTACAAGGCTGGAAATTCACATGCGTTTTGTATTGTACAGCAGAGTGGAGGGAAGAATGTGATACGGATTGCCGCTCTGAATGTTACTTATATTCGTAAAAAGTAACAAGTTAGGAAATATCACCACATCAGCACAGTGTAACACTTCTGAAACTCTCGCTCCCTAATCTCCCTAGACTTGAAATTCATGAATGCTTTCCAGGAAAAGAAACAGAATTTCAGCACGCAGTATAAGAGTTCTCCGTATCTCAGCAACATCTTGATAATTTACCATCCTCGAAATATCGTAAGCGATGAGATTTACAATCGATACCACTTTATAGTCGATAATCTGTATTCAGCTCGGTCATAGATCATCAACTCTTTCTTTGGTCTCAGCTCGTACCCCACAGAGAACACATTCTGCTTTCGTTATATTAAGACCAATACATAAACTACATAGGTCTTCACGTAAAGTCCCCGTTACTCTTGTCCTATATTAAAAATGCTTGAAATTGGTAGACAGATTTTAGTCAAATTCCCCCTACAGAATTTCACGAAAATCCTTACAGTGAGAGCCGAGCTGTTCCATAGGGAAGGTAAGACAGACAGGTCGAAGTTAACAGTCGCTTTTCGCAATTGTTTTGTAAAAGTGCTTAAAAAGAAAGGTTTGTTTCATCTTGCTCTCTGCGTTTTCACAAACTAAATTCTTACAATATTTAACCACCTTTTGCGATACTTCTTACAGGGTTTGTGCCTATACAGCACACCGAAACGTAGCATCATATAATATAGTACAGCCAGTAGTAACAACATGACGGACGCGCGAAACTTTGAGGTGGAAGGGACACTCAAATTTAGGTCCCTGAAACAATGTATGATGGAAGGTCTGGAATAAATGCGCAACATTTGCTACTGAAACATACATGTAGAATTTAACAAGAAAATATGACTGCGGAGCAAATATTTTCCTTGACCTACGCCTTGATGGCTTTACCTAGGAAAATGTTGGAGACAGGCATGTGAAATTTTGTACGAAGATAGCTCCAAAATACTTATACCGAATAAGAATATGCGAAATACTGTAATGATTTTTGAATAAATATTCCACTAGAATAGTCAGATACAAATTCACATCAGTGTTAGACAGGAATAGAATATAAATAGGCCTATATACCCCTAAATTAAGCATAATTTCATGTCATTGTTACGCGTATTATAAATATATGCCTAAAATTTCTTCAATCATAAACCGACTAGCAATAAGTTTTTCAAAAATTGGAATACATACGTCAGTTACGGGCTTACGAGCATGAATAGATATGTTTCGTAAGCAAAATTGTGGTCATTTCTCACCCAAGTCTCCTGACTGCCTGCCAGATGGCTCTGGCGGTCACATCAGGATCGATAGAACAGCAGCGCGGCCAGTTGGCCAGTCACCAACTGCCACGAATGCGCACGACCCAGTAACCTCGGAAAGAGGAGGCCTGAGCCCATATAGGGCTGTTGAACCATGGTTATTATTATATATTACGTCAGTTACGGGAGTATTTTAAATGACTTCAAAACTGTCACCGTAACAGATTTAGGTCTAAATGTACTGCAACATGTGAGTAGTTACAGTATCTCCGCCTCTCTTTTTTTATGGCTCGACAGCACAAGCGAGCCTAAGTCTCCTCATTGTTGAGGTTTCGAGATCACACTCAGACACACTACACTCGGTAGGAATCTTCCGGACGAGTTATCAGCCTGACGCAGAGACCTCTACCTGACAACACACAACACTCACAAGAGACAGATATCCACGCCCCGGCGGGATTCGAACCCGCAATCCTAGCAAGCGAACGACGACCGCGCGGCCACTGGGATCGGCTCTCTGCCTCTCTACGATGTACAAACTCACTGACCCGGAGGTCTCTGATCGGCCTGCAGGCATTAGAGCAAAGAGATGCCTTTGCATTTCCAGGAATCGAGCCAGGTTCGTCCAGTCCGTAGCCAATCTGCTGACTGAACTCTCCCTCATTACGAGTTTAATGAGCATTATATATGTAAAATATAGTAGTTTGAGGTTCCAGCACTTTTAGCAATTTAGAATTTTACAGAAGGTTTCACAGTACAAAGTAACAGAGTAGTAGGCAGTTGATACAATTACAGACTAGAAGAGAGAAAAGGGCGATCCTGTGGATCCGAGTACTTCATCTGTGTGCAATGCATTTCACGGACAGCTGGACTTGACCACAGCCCCTACTGGAGGTGTCCTCACCCCTGCTATCCGCCCCATTCAATAAGTAAGGAAGCAACTTTCACGGCCGGATCGACACGGTCACTTCTCATCTCAAGATTAATGAATGAGCCGCCGCGACCACCATGAAGGACGCCCGAAAGTCATCAAGCACATGAGAACCAATAAAAGGGTCCCTATTCCAAATAGCCTGTAACTAGGGACATACACTCTGATTCCAGTCACAGGAGACCACATGCTCTATCTCGCGGAAACCGATTGACTAAACTTGTTCAGAGATTATACATGGTAGGGCCTAAAGATGGATAATATTAAAATGGATCTTCAAGAAGTGGGACGGGGGGGGGGGCATGGACTGGATTGATACGGCTCAGGATAGGGACAGGTGGCGGGCTCTTGTGAGTGCGGTAATGAACCTTCGGGTTTCATAAAACGCGGGGAATTTCTTGTCTAGCTGAGGACTTGTTAGCTTCTCAAGAAGGACTCTGCTCCATGGAGTTAGTTAGTTAGGGTCTAAAGATATTACTTTGCTTCAAGGGCGCTCCACTAAGAAATGTGTGTCTTGAATGAAGATAAGGCTAAAGCTATCCCATTACAGGCCTGGACAGACCCTTAGGTCTCCAGGAGTTTGAGGCTCCCAGAATTTCTATACAATCGGCACATCAAGGTGGTAACGTCACCTCTAGGCACCGGCCGCCTTTACCCCCCAGGAGATATCCCCGGTACTCATTTCTGATAGAGGCTGAGTCGACCTCAGGCCATAGTGCGGCCGGAAGGATTAAGTCAATGAGAAATTCCAATGACCCCATCGGGAATCGAAACTGCAACCTTCCGTCTTGTAGCGCAGTGCCTCAACCAACTGCGCCACCGCGTACCCCGATGAGTAAAAATATTTTCCAAAAGAATCCTAAAATTATGTCCCACATTCAAGTAACCCTATATTTTATTAATGAAATATAATTCTTAAATATTGTAAATTGTTAACCTTTTGCTTCATTCAAACATTTTAACTTTATTTTAGTCTGTGTTAAATTTAAAAATTTTTAGACTTTTATAAAGTTCTTCAAGTTCAGACACGTTCAAGATGTTTACTCTACGAGATCTGTCTCACAGCAGTGTTTATGAAGACTCCAGTCATGTCCAGGAAGACTGTAATCTGCACAGCATTTATTCTTGAAATTTTTTATTTTCACTAACTCTTCTAGTTTTGCATATCATATATTTCAATATCTGCTTTAAAAATCATCCAAATTCTTATTTCTTACGACAGTTTTGCAGTCACCTTTATGATCTCTATGTACTTCAAAACATTTGAACGGTTCTTCTTCTTTCTTAATGTTTTGTTCTTTAACATTTTCAGTTTTCTCAAACTTTGACATATATGCTTATTTTACTTCTACTCCATTTTATCGAAACCTTTCTAATTTTGAAAACATTATAGAAAATCGACGACTGCTTTCGAAAATTATCAGGTTTACGGAAGCTTTTTATCGACGTCCCAAATATGTTTTCATGATTTTTGCAATATTCCAAGTTTTCAGAACGTCTGCCTCTCTCATTTATTTCCGTAAATCATTATGACAGTGCTGGGTAGTTTGGAATTATTTACGTTGCCTTGAAATTCTAGAATTATTTCACATTTTATAGTTTCACCTCTTTCAAACTTTCATCTTCATTTAAAGGCCTTTAAACTTTCAGGTATTGCGTCTGTCGATGCATCAAATTTTGGAATTCTGGGCCTACAAGTTCTCGAGTTCGTTAAGTTTCTTTTGAAAATTTCAAATGATTTAACCTTCTTTCTTCCTTCGACTTTGCGATTTTAAAATTACTTGAAGTTTGGAAATCCTATGTCGCATGAGTATTTTCGGCTTTTACTATTTCGTAAGTTTCAATTTATTTTTCATTTTCTTAACATTATTAAGGCATTTCAAAATACTTCAACTTTTTAAGATATGTTTTGCGCTTACTTAATTGCTCATAATTTTTCGAAATTCTCTATAAAACATTGTGAGCTGGATTCAAATGGCTCAGGAAGAGGTCCTGTGGCGAAAATTTTTAAAAATAAGTATACGATCTTGAATTTAATATACGGAAGTAACTTCTTTGCAAGACACGCAAGTATCAACTTTTGAAGGTACACCGTGCATTATAAAGAGAGTAAGAACCGATGAAATTAAGGTCTAGTGCGACGCTGAACAAAGCAGCCCAATTCCTCCCCTCAGATGCAGCCTACATGTCGTGATTGCGTTGAGTTATGTGGAGAAGAGCGTACCAAAGCAAACACTTTGCTACTTGAGTTCTTCCCTTCTAGTGATCGGCAGGATTTATGTACAGTTCCCTTCTCAGTGGACACTACAGGAGTCAGTTATAGCCCTATAGCACTGTCCTTATCTGCAGCTACAGGAGTGTTTGGGCCAGAGTGTTTTCTGTTCTCTCTAAAAATATATCAATATCCTACAATTTTTTCTTACTACTGGTTTAATCAGTCTGTTCCAATACACCTGAATATTACTTCACCAAAGCGTGCAAGGTTTAGAGTTTCTGTTCTTAACCTATAGTCGCCCAGAGTGTCTCGAAATTACCTGAACCTTATAAATCCCAAAGTTCATTACCGTAAATTGCTGACTCAGAGGGATGAAGCTCCCAAATTAAGATGGAAAAAGTGACAATGTGCCGCATGATCAGTGCTATTGCACAATGATATATGTAGGGAACGATGGTGGAATGTGATTAACTGGGAAAACTGAAAACATTAGGGGAAAACATATGCCGGTGTCACTTCGCACAACAAAAATCCCACTTGATGCCACCAAGGTTTAAAATTAAGGCTCTTCAGGTGAGAGGAGAGAGTTTAACTGCCTGAGTTATGGCATGTCGTTACCCACGAAACCAGCCTCAAAATATTCTTTACATACATGTAGTAATACTTAGTTCTCATTATCAAAAATCACCCTTAATGGGTTTACTAATCATTTAATTAGACACAGTAACAGTGACATTACGGTTAATTTCCAAATTGAAGTCATAAAAGAAACATTCAGAAAAAATGTACAACGACCTTCTTATGTTTTAAAATATAAAATATAAATTATTGTACTAAACCAGTAGAATAATCTTGTGCGAAAGGAAGAAATAAAAAGAAGAAAACCATTTGGATTTGCACTTCTTGCTTGTCAGCTTTCTCGCCCCAGCACTGTGACGGAAGATGACAAATTCTATAGAAAATAGTTTAGGGAATTCTTTTCACGGAAGTTTCGATTGTCCTCAGAAATTGGAACGAGACAAGTGCTGTCTGGCGTGTCTGACAGAATCGACAGCTTCTGTCATTTCTTATTTGAACAGGAGTATCAAATAAGATAATGAATTAGTTTTAAAAATTCAACAAAAGTACTTAGAGAACTTGGGTTTAATAAGCATTCGACAAGTAAATCTTTTTTCAATTGTATCAAATGAGTTGGGGCTGTCAGCAGCTTAGAACAAAGGCCTGTACCTTTGAATGGTAAAATGGTTAGTGAACAATGAATTGAAAAGAAAGTGCAAGCAAGATGTCGTGGCCTATTTTCGGCTTCTATCCTGGCACTGGCGTGGAGGAACCGAGGAAACCAAGAAGCACCCCAATCAGAATATCGTGTCTCCTGGCCAAGCTGTAAAATTGAGACGTCCCAAATACAAACAAAGAATTCTAGCTGCTGGAAAGTAACGTTTGCTTAAAGGAAGATTAATTTGGGAACTGTTTTAATAATTAGCGTATACCAATATATGCACATAAGAGAATTAAAATTCATACATAAGCTTGCATCATCCTACATGTTTCGGCCATTAAATCGCCATCTTCAGGGAGATCTAAGTACAAAGGAATACCTAATACCAATACACGTGTCTCTTTTGTACAACATTAAAATGTTAAGTTTGTAAAATCTATAAAACTGCAGCCATAAAATACAACGACGTGGACACTATGGTTATTGCAACGTAGATACGTCCCTAGCTAACCATAGTGTCCATGTCATTGTATTTTATGGCCGCTGTTTTATCCATTTTACAATTTTAACATTTTAATATTGTACATAAGAGACACGTGTATTGGTATTACGTATTCCTTTGTACTTAGATCTCCCTGCAGATGGTGATTTAATTGCCGAAACATGTAGGAGAATAAAAGCTTATTTACGACTTTTAATTTATGTTATGTGCATGTGCTGATATATGTGAATGATTATAGATGCAACGCATGGAATGAATAATATTAAATTAGGAACTGTTTGTTACTAATAGGATAAAGAAATTAATATTTGGTCAATAATGTAAAAAAAAAGAAGCAGACCTAAATATATACTTACAGAGCGCTCATTACACCAAGACGTGTTTCTTGGGGATGTTAAACACGGTCTCTTAATGCGATGGACAAACATAAAAAACAATAGTTTGAAAATAGATGTTTATAAATATTTAGTAGGATTCCTTTGGCGAGAAAGCGTTCCGTCTCAAGGGCTGTAAACGCGACACAACACAAAAACAGAACAAAGGTAGACATCCTTACGTGGAGTGGGATTTGAACCCACGTTTACCATGTCGGAGCGATAGAGGGCAATGCACCCTGTACACACGTGCAGACAATCTAACCGACAAGAGATGTTATAGCTGATATTATTACAGGGGAAATATTACTCCTGCAAAGAGCTCTCTTGTAATCTGTTTTAGATTTGACATCAAGCCTGGAATCCTCTTTTCACAGGAGAAAGTCTATGACGTTAAACCTGGACACCGTTCGTCATGTGACCAATGACAGCCCCAGACGTGTCTCGTCCCCAAGAGAGAAACCGCGACATTTAGAAGCTCCCAATTTACTGAAGTCCCAGAGGATCCATTTAACAGTCTTCCCAATTAGCAATAGTCTAGGCCGTAACCTCAACGGCCGTGTTCCGCTCTCTGAGGTCACGGACGACACACGGGAGGATGTGGCGTGCCTGTTACTCGAGGAAACTTCTCTGTTGCCAACTTTTGAGAAATTGACCACAAATAGGAGGGTGTAACTTCCTGCCATGAATATGCAGCGTATCGTTTTCGAAGCTGGAGCAATGTTATAGGCTTGGGCTTAAACAACGTACTGTAGAATGAAGATGGGCCGTACATATGGCACGTATGGGGGAGAAAAGTAATGTATATAGCGTCTTGCTGGGGAAATCTGAAGGAACTAGACAACTTGGAAGATATAGGCCTAGATAGAAGGATAATATTAAACTGAATCTTGAAGAAATGAGAGAACTTGTAGTGGATTAATCCGGCCCAGGACACAGACAATTATTGGGCTGTGGTGGATACTGGAATAAAGTTCTGATGTCCACAAAATACGGAAAATTTATTGACTAGCTGAAGATCTCTTAGCATCCGAAGAACTCTGATCCACGGAGTTAGTTAGCATACAATAAATGTGAAAGAAGTGATTAACGACTAAAAAGAGCCTAAAAACCTAACCGTCCAATTAAATGCCTAACAAAAAAACTGACGGATCTTATCTTCTTTTGACTAAAACCGTAAAAATATTACGAGAAATTGCGGAATTTATAGCTCCAATAATTTTCTGAATTACACTCTTACTTGCTGTTATTAATTTATTTATGACTTATTTACAGACACAGTCTTTCGTTCACTCTATATATCTATAGGCCTATAGACCCAAGTTTTAATAATATGATTAGGGAATAAGGAATTGGTGAAGGAATTTGGAAAGGAGCACACGTGACCTAACTTAACCCTTACTTTTTCTGGAGAGATTGAGAACGACTCACTTAAAATTTATTATGAACAGCCTAATTATTGGCCAAGATTTGAGTTCAGCATATGCCGAATAAGAAACAGAAGTGCCAAATACTAGCCAGCGGCATTCGGCATTTCTTATGTCTTACGTCAAATTTTTTCTCTCAGCACTTTCTTCTCAAACACAATCTGTGTTCTTGACTCCGTGCAGACAGTTTATACCCATATAAAGCAACAGTTTGCAACATGTTTTAATCTTTAGGTTTAGATACAACATTCGAAAATAAATGATTCGGAAGTGAACAATAAAATAATTTTTATTTTTAGGTTGTCCAATCTGTGCATTTCTTAGATCAATGTATTCAATTCATTATACCAACTAAATGCACATTATTAGTTACGTTTGATTGTTAAACACGTAGCTCCGACATGTTTCGGTACAAGTGTATCGTCTTTAGGCAGAGCAATGTGCCAGGTTTTAAACCAATTGCCAGTGATAAGCTATCATTGGCAATTGGTTTAAAACCTGACATATTGCGCTCCCTGAAGATGGTACACTTGTACCGAAACATGTCGGAGCTACGTGTTTAACAATCAAACGTAACTAATAATGTGCATTTAGTTGGTATAATAAATTGAAAAGACGAGGGAGAAGACGTAAGCAGCTACTGGATGACCTTAAGGAAAAGAGAAGATATTGGAAATTGAAAGACGAAGCACTAGATCGCACCCTGTGGAGAATTCGCTTTGGAAGAGGCTACAGACCTGTCGTAAGACAGACTGCAGAATGAATGAATTAATAAAGTAATTCCCTGACTGTAATCTTAGGCTCACATATCCTGCAAACTTTCAACTTTGCATGGATTCCTGATCACTTATACAATTTAAATCAAAATGTCGGTTACAAGTCGTTCACGAAAACAATGACTATTACATAACTTTTACTTAAAGATTCATTTGAAGTTGTATATACCGTGCATGATTAAGATATTATTTTCTTACATACCAACAATGTTGCACAAACACACGAAACTACGAGCCTTCTTGTTTGAAATTTAACCAACATGGACCGAAGAAAACTTCACAGGACTGCAGAATATACTTCCCACACAGGACCACACTTCATCTGCTCCGACACCGACCACCAACATCTCGCCACAACGTTATAACAAACAACAGACCGAACCTTAAAATTCATCAGTGTGTATAGTGCGACAATGTCTAGATCCACGGTTGCAAAGAAACCCAGATACTTGTTCTAACCAACATTGTGAGTGTGAAAATAGTGGACGCTTTAGAATAGTAACCCCTGAAGATGGCTCAGGCAGAGCCGAAACATATGTAGGGTTGACAATTTTAACTAATATTGTTTGTGCAACATTGTTGGTATGTAAGAAAATAATATCTTAAAGATTCATATTACAAACGAAGCACCAAAGTTCCTTGCATGCAGTTTAGCTTATGAAGTGTAGGTTTACAGTACGCTCGCCATTGACCCTCATGTTTTAGAACTTGCTCAATATATCATTTGTCCACCTCAACAAAATGGCGTATACACAAAATAAAATTTTGTACTGTCTGCCTTATAACATCGGCAGAAATATTTTCGGTGTTTCAGCATATTTCGCTTTATGAATATCTAATACTTTGAGTACGACTGCTACAGATATGATCCTTAAAGACTGCCACACGAATGTAATAACAAGGAACAAAGACAAACCTAATTCAAAAGGATAGAGGTAACAATTCGAACTCCAAACTATTGGATGATGGAAATGAGTGGCTAAAGTATACAGAATAATATGAACACTTTGTAGCCCGGCTGCCCTTTTTATTAAAACGTTTCCTTGGGATCAAAACCAATTCTTTACGAAATGGGAATACATTTTTTCAGATTATCTAACACAGGACCAGTGCCTTTAAACACCCTCACCAGTCCCATCTGCACAAATAGTAGTTTCTGAATATCATAAACCGTCTTATCTCATTAACAGTAAGCGTATACAAATATAAACACTTATATTTGCCCGTTTCCTCAGTACATGGCGTTTTTCCAATGCGTAAATCGTGATACATACTTCGTATATATCTGCATTACGATATTCTGCAGTACAGATAATTTCCCCTGGGTATAGGACTGGATTGCTCAGGTTACGAGAACCCCGCTCCTGGCGGCGAACAGACGACTAGACGAACAGCCAGTCGTGCCTCATGAGGCAGTTCTGCGCATGTGCGTCGGTCTCCATTACACATCCAATGTATTCAGTTACCTTCCTAATGATTACTGATTGATACCGAATAAATAAAGCAGGTATTGTGAGATACATATTACAGGAGCCATCCATTACCAATTAATCAAACAGATGGTAGATGCAGCATATCATTTCAGGTTTAACTCTGACTGCAATCACCTGCATCTTCTAGCTTATTCAAAGTCGTATAACTATTCTAAAACTCTAACCGCAAATTTCAAAGTCTATTCGAACCACTGAACACCAATCACAAGCAATTTACAGGCAGACGTCATTAGATAACTACGAAGGTATTGTAGTATTGTAATTATGTAAAATTTAAGTTATTTCATTTGAAACAGCTGCAAATTACGTTATGTGGTTGGAAAACAATACATTAAGACGCCAAATGGGACAAAAAGAGTAGGAAAGACAAGACAAGACAAGACTTGTTTCGGACCACTATGCAGATAGCAGAAGCGAGCTCCTCCAAAACGTAATACTTATATATGCCAATCCACACGGCATCATACACCCAAAACGGGAAGTTACGTCTGACCCGTTGTACAAATTTCAAATCTCGCATCAAAATAAAAATTAGAGGAATAGTACTTGTACTGGATTCAAGTGGCTCAGGAGAGAATTCAAATACAGCTTCATGGTGATGGTTAAGATGTCTTAAATTGTTTGAATATCTTGGTCAGGCAATTATCAGTGCTCAGACAATGTCCTGTAGCATGGACCTGTGTACAAGATCTGTCGGCAAACCGGTGGTTCAGTCGGTTTGTCACTTCATTAGATAATAATCAGCCTACTGGTAGCTCAGTCGGTCAGTAGACAGCACTTTCCTTAAGGCTGGTAAGATCACGTCCTCCCATCTCGTTATGCTGAGAGCTGCATACACTTCACAGACACATAATGACTGCTATACGAATATCAGTAATGGCGTGCTCTTGTGTTCTTTGCATCATAATGCAAAGGTAATTTTATGTCTATATATGCCATGAAGATGTATAAGGGGAGTAGACGTTCACCTCCACTTATTCATAACCCCGGCTGCTATACCCTCATGGAAGACCGTAGTACCCATTGAACAGGAAGATGGGTGAACCCCCAGAGCCGGACTGGACCTTAGGAGAACACAAGAAAAACCTGCCCTGTCGGGAATCGAAGCCCGGAATTTCCAGCTTATGGCCTGCTCACTATACCGACTGAGCTATCTGAGCTTCGATTTTATAAGATAATACGATAAGTAATTTGGTCTCATAAGTAATCTGGTCTCATTTGCAACAGCATATTTCAAGAAAATTTATTTTATTTCGTGTTTCGTTTAGTTGTAAAATTTTATGTTGCGTATTTCTTTGTGTTTGTAACGTGACAGTTGAACACTGAGTGGCGAACGAGTATTTTGCGACAACGGGCGCGGAAATTGTCGGCTGAAGGAACGTTTATAGAACCCCCAACATTGCCGACTAACAGATGCTGGCTTATCTCGGCTTGAATGAGCAGCATACACAATTGTATGTTGACTCATATAGAAGCCAGGTGGCTCTCGCGTTGTAAACTTCTCGTAGTTACGTCTGTTTGCGCTTAAAGACGAAGACTTTGTTCTTTTACCCCCATCTTGTCTTCCACAAACCAAGCTACGTGAACATTCTCTCTGGCTTCAGACTTTGGATTATTTGACAAACACTTTCTGAAGAATATGTTATGTAAATTCGTATCTTCACTGCAGTTCTTAACATGCAAAACTGAATTGAACCTTTCATAAAGGAGATGAGGTTTTGAAAGTTTTGGGGAGTTATCAAACTGAATCATTCGACAATCTTTACAATTTCCCAATGGAAAATTAATTTTAATTGGATGAGAGTATTAAAGCTGCAACAAATGGACACATGAGAGGGATTTTCACAACATTCAGAGAAAAATTTACAGTTGTCAGAAAACAATAACAGGATGCACAATACTTTCGATGACACTTGCAAAACACATTGCATCCCGAGGAGGAAGAGCAATTAGTAGAACTCTTTACCGAATACGAATTGAGAAACAGTTAAGTTTTGCACTATACAGAATTTGGCCAGGCTTAAGGAAAGAGTTCCCAATGCTGGCGAGGAAGTGTGTTATGGACTGATTGTCATTTTCATCTAGAAACTTAAAAGAGAAAGCACTTCGATCATACGATTATCTTAAAACCAAGAAGACTCAACACGGAATATAACTTGACAGCAAGCCTTGCTTCAGTAGCAATGACTTAAGTGGCCTGTGCCTGTCACAATAAGCAGAGCAAACACAACAAATTTCTACTGCGTCCAATAAACAACAATTTCTCTCCTGTCGCCATCCCCCTTAAGAAGGGTCCATTTTAAAAATCGGACGATTTAGGATATGTAAATAATTCGGGGCTGAAATTCGTTCAATTCACGTTGCATTCAATACCAGTTTCAACCGTTTTAAGTGATTCAAGTGATAATTTAAACAGCGCCACTTGTTTTCCGCTGTAAGTACATAAAACATTCAATATGGTTTGTGAAATGCAAAAGAGAAAACCCCACGCCAGGGCCGTGCCATGGCTCAAGCGGTTAGTCGCCGGCCTCCCACCGCGGAGGCCCGGGTTCTATCCCGGGTCACTCCATGTGGGATTTGTGGTGGACAAAGTGGCACTGGGACAGGTTTTTCCCCGAGTACTTCGGTTTTCCTCTGTCAATTTCATTCCACCGGTGCTCCATTACTTGTAAAAATGAAAAAAAGACTGATCATCTTTCATCTTCATTACAGGGTTGCACAATAAGCCTTAAGGCTGCGGTGCGTCCGTAGCATCTGCAGCGGGACCTTTCTCCACAAAAAAAAAAAACCACGCTAGCGAGTGATATTTTAGCACAGAAGGCCAGCAAGCATCTCCTGACAAATGCGGCTCGCGTGGTGACACAAATAAAAATTTACCCCACACTGTTACATTTTTCAAAGAAAACCTAAGAGTCTTGAGTCATATCCTTCAAGAACTAAAAATATCTTTACTGGAATATGTAAACCCTTGACAGCACTTCCTAAATCAGAGCACGCCAACGTGAAACAATGACTCCAAAATATTCTTATAAGGATATTCTCAACATAACACTGCATTACTTAAAAGTTTGGAACAGGTTGTTCAAGAGCGAAGCTGAAAATGTTCAAATTCCTATCCTCTTACCATTCATGATCCACTCCTCAAATCATTCGACGCTCTGCAAATTCTGTTACAGAAAGTAATTCCACCCTGCAGGACATTTATTAAAAACTAGATAGTGACGTAGACGGTCAAGAAATTCTAGCTTTTATGGCGCGGTACCATTATATCTGATCACTGAACCCTATTAGCCAATAGCATATCCTTAAAATCCAATTTTAATAATATATCCTCTCCGTTGCAACCCAACATACTGAGCATGATGGCTCAAGTGAAGAAGTGTCCGACATCCATTCTGAAGGAATCCGTTTTGCCACTTTTACGATAGACTGTATGATACTATAATTGCACACTCAGTTATTGAAAACGTTTTATTGTCAGATGGGTCATTTAAAAGCTTGTTTTTTTTTTGTGATCTCAACACCTTCAAGCACCTTCCGGTATATAGACTTTTAATTAAGCACAGTCTCCTTCCATCCACTTTCCGTTCAACTCAGTAGTCAGTTACTAACCCTGTACAATCTGTGCTACTGACAGAATACATAAATTAGGTTCAAACTAATATAACCCATCTCTCATATGACCCCTTTTTTAGGTTATAAATTAAAAATATTTATTGCTTTTAATTTTTCCACGCCTTCTATAATCCTTTTCCATCCAATATTCTGTAACTTTATGGCTAAAAGTACAAATTATTAAGCTCTTCATGGCGCAGTTCCCTTCTGTTTGTTCCGCCTTCTTCACGCCACTGCATATTGTTCTAAGTGCTTCCTTCTTAAACTCAATCTCTACCTCGCAGCTGAAGCAGCATTGATTCTGATTTTCGACCCAGTCGAAGGCAGTCCATCTGTTCTCTACCCTTGTACAGTAATGCACTTATTGGATGAACCAAGTAGCAATGTTCGCCCACTACAGCGATGACTCTGTCTCATGAATCATCCTCTGAATTAATTATTAGTTTTATCCCTGAGGAAGACATAACTCAACTTTCGGATGCTGTGATCTATCCTACGATGCCTTCCCCATCTCTCATCATCTAAAGCAGACATCATCTTCAATTCCCTCTCCCCTGTCTTTTGTAGGATTCTCCAACCCCAAATTTCTTCCTTCTTTCTCTACATGTCGTGTACCAATGTCCAGCCTCTAACATGTCCCAAGGGGAAAGCTCTGCCTTCTAGCCTTCTTTATTAGAAATACAAGCAACAGTCGACAGTAAGTCGCCAGCCTACTCAAAGAAATAATGCGGTAGCCTATGAGGAGGCTTCATCATGTCCTGTCGTCTCGAACAAAAGTGCCTGTTCACGTGGAAAAACAATAGAACCTTCCCCAGACACAAAGTTTAGCTCAAGCTGCAGATGTTAAGAGGATATATGTGGGTATGTTGTAATATTGCACCACTTGTGTTCTCTTAGGAAGGCAAAAACAATAGAATGGACAGAACAATTTGGCTCATGCGGTAATGCTTCCGAATTGAGTGTGAGAGAGGCAGCCCGCTTCGAATCTCCTGCAGGGACACCGATTATTTTTATGAGGTTTTTCTAGGTTTTTCCCTTTTCCCTAAGGAAATTTTCGGGGTGTAGCTTAAATCAGGTCTAACCTTTTCTTCTACATTCATGCATCTTTCACTGATCATCCAATTATTTGTCGCTGTATAGTCTTCAGGTCCTGAGGCCGTCGTTACGCAGACTGCAAATAAATAAATAGTGGAAGGCTGGACTTTGGGGGGAGTGAAAAAACGGCCTTCCGAACTCGCCTTTGTGACGCATTCCTCGGTGTTGTTAAAATTCACGTATTAGATTATATATATATACACCTTTTGATGTAAAAAAACCCGAACTACAGATAGTCAGTTCTAAGGGCTTCTGATAATGGTAGTATATGACATTGTTAATTAGCCGGTTTCCGGAACATGCCTTTCGTGTATTTTTCTTACACTTTTCTGGCGCGACACTGTACTGAGTGACGACGGACGGTCTGATTATCACCAATACAATGTCGACGCCAGCCGGCCTGATTAATTTCGATGGCCGTATATTGCCCATTCCCATTTTCCCACTGTATATCAAGGCGACTTCTTCTCCATCACATTTATAGGATACAGCGGTTATGGATAATATGCCATTTCATGTTAGTTAAAATACTTACCGGTATGCTACTTGTTGCAAGTTTTCAAACAGAACCTCTCTCCATTGAAGAGCTGAAATAGGCAATAGCCGATGTTATCAGGTTAATTCTAATTTAAATAACAGGCATAAATCTATGTGTTAGTAGATAAAAAATTGGTGCATTTTAATGTATCACTGAATACAGATATAATACAACAGAAATTTTACTTATGACTCCTTGCACCCCTCTCCCCCATTTTTGAACTTTCGTGATGGGATGACTTTATAGCTCTGGAAAAGCGGCCCCTACTGGGCCCACTGTCCATCTCCGGGTAATAGACGAATATGGGGCACAGGTGGAAAGATGAGTGTCAGGGTAAGACCTAAATACTCAGAGAACAATCTGTCCCAGTGCCACGTTATCCAGCCCAGTCGCATATGAACTACATTGCGACTGTAAGAAGCATAAGATGTCACAGCCTTAAATTTCCAGAACTACAGTAAGTTAAAATTAAGTAATTTAATGCAAACAATGATAAACACTCGAAATTAAATAGATTATTTTGAACATTATGGTAGCCTCTCTTAGGCCTATACTGAAATAATATCGCACTTATAAACACATTATAAGTGTCCTGTCTATGAAAGGGTCGCACGTTGATCATAAGCTAGTCGCAGATGTAACTTCCTTGTGCAGAAAAAAAAGGATATTCAATTAAAGCTCTTCGTCCAATGCATGAAAACAAAACACGACACACACATATATATATTAAGCTGGGATTATTACGGTTTGCTACATCGCAGTTGATTTATGTATGAGTTCTACGCAAAAGAAGTATCACTGTTATCTTCACAAGCCTGTCTGTTCCCAGGGGGATCTGATAGTGAATAAAATTATAAGTGAAACGTTAACAGTCAGGGGGGGTATTTTAAACTCGGTCTACAAATTTGCGAACTGTAGAGAAGCATTTTTGGATATTTAAATTATACAATAACAAAGAAAATCGAGTAAACGAACAAAAGATTGAATGATGTGTTCTGGCTGAATCTTTCGGTTTCTTGAGTTTTGCAATTTTCTAGAAATATTTCGGTAACTTAGGGTCTACGAAAAATTCAACGTATTATCATATTTTGTAAGAGATCTGACGTTGACGGTGACTATTAAGGTTACCGTCATCTGGGATGTGACGCCGTGTAGTTTTGTACACCAGTAACAATGTTTCCGAGCAGCCTACTGCCTTTATTTATTCTGAGGTCGGAGACAGGAAGATCATAAGAAATGTTAATACCTGTCTACCAAAATACACGGTGTCACATCAGGAAGCGAGAAAAGTGAAAAATATGCAAGTTGTCTGTCGTTGTGAAATATTCGAGATATATTTCATGGCAAAATACGCGAGATATCTGTCATGGTGAAACATGCCAAATATCTGTCGTGGTGAGATATGCAAGATATCTGTCGTGGTGAAATATGCAAGATATCCGTCATGGTTAAATACGTGAGATATCTCTAACGCTGAAATACGCGAGATATCTGTCGTGCTGAAATATGCAAGATATGTCTTGTTGAAATATTCAAGATATCTGTAGTGATGAAATACGCGAGATATCTGTCATGATGAAACACGCCAATATCTGTCGTGGTGAAATATGCAAGATATCTGTCGTGTTGAAATATGCAAGATATCTGTTATGGTTAAATACGCGAGATATCTCTAATGCTGAAATACGCGAGGTATCTGTCGTGGTGAAATAAGCAAAATATCTGCCATTGTGAAATATGTAAGATATCTGTCATGGTAAAACACGCCAAATATCTGTCGTGCTGAAATATGCAAGATATCTGTCGTGGTGAGATAAGCATGATATCTTTCATGGTGAAATATGCAAGATATGTGTCGGGGTGAAATAACGAAAACATTATGATTTGTTTACTGCAAGAATATGGAAAGTTCTTCTCACGAACTTGTAAAGTTATGATAAAAGAGTTGGATGAATGTAGATTAAAGAGATCGTGCAGAGGTATAACGATTATTACAGTTCGTGAGTTCGAAGAATATGTAGATGTAGTGAAAGGGTGAACATGTTACGACTTATGTTATGGAAGGATTAGGAAGAAAGCGGTACTGGCAAAGTGGCGGCACTGTAAAAAGGAGAAGAATAACCTATTTCTTCCACATCCTTCTCAATTCGTCATCCACAGTCGTTATATACTTCGACGCTTTATACAGATTTTAGCTCATAACTAACTCCGTCGGGAAGAGCCCGCCTTGAAAAGATAACAATTTGTCAGCTAGTCACAAATTTCACCACCTTTTTATGTAACATCAATATTATTGATCCTGAACTCAAGAGCTCGCCAGTTACACCTAAGTCTTTCAAGTGGTCACTTCCCGTACCCTAAATCTTTTATACGTAGGCCAAAAAAAGAACGGAAAATATTAGTTCGTAGTTTACTCTACATCGTAAACTATATTCAAGTTGTTTACCAAGGCGGATGCACGAAACGGAGCTTGAAACTGCTGTTATTACGCGTGACGTGGCATGCAATGGGATTACTGAAATTTCAAGGCAGACACATCTTGGTCTTTTATGCTATTGATGTATTTTAAAACCAATGATGCGTGCGTTAAAACGGCTGTGGATTGCGCTATTTTCTTGCCATATCTCACTTTCCTCTAGCCTTTAATGGCTGTATCAAAATTTAACGGCAGAAAAGCGGAGATTAGGAATGGAAAAAATATTTAAATAACCTTGAGGTTCATTGTCATACGCATAAAGCCATAAGAATCAGGCCTGAATACGAATTTTTTACAGTTCATGAAACTGAATTTATACTTTTATTTGCAGAAGTTCCTCGTTTTACTTTAAGACAAGGGTTGACAACCGTATCCCCGAGGACACCTTGGCGCTCAAGGAAGGTTTTACAGGAGCGCGAGAGAATTGCAAGATGTTCAGAGATAAGTTCCCAAATGTTCGCTTATAATCGTAAAGTGCACTGCGATTTCCGCCCTATGAACAGAAGTTTTGTCAAGTATGTCCAAACCTTTACACTGAGTTCCGTTGTCACAATACTTGAAGGTTAGAGTATAAATAATGACAAGCTTTCTTAAGAAAATTATTTATTACGGTGTTATTTGGGTGTTTTAATGAGACAGTGGCCCAGACGTTGAGATTAACACGACGTGTCTTTCCCAGCTGAGTAGGTACCCTCAGACATTTTTACCGTACGACGGAAACAGATCCAGTTACCGAAACACAGACTTCATTTTGTGTTGAAAAGCATTTTATTTTACCAACTTAATGCACAACATCTTACAATACTATCAATTTACCCCTATACGTATTTCGGCTTGTTAACAGCCATCCTCAGAGGGTCAAAGTATTAAAGCACAGACTATACATCTATTGTATAAGTTGTTACATCCATATGAGTAAAACGTTAAAATATCTATCTATTGTTTTCGAGCTCTATTTTGAGCCCTTAAATCGTATGTGTATTAAAAGATTAAAATGTCATTAAAATTGTTACACATTTTGAGGTTTTTTTGAAATTAATGGCAGATTGGTCTTGTATCACTTCGTTAATGCAGAGGTGTAGTTGTTTTCTGTATTATGTTGCTGCCCGTTACGCCTTCTCAGTTTCGTCAGGTGGTTGTGTGGTGTGTGGCTGTTAACAAGCGTATAGGGGTGAATTGATACTATTGTAAGATATTGTGCATAAGTTGGTAAAGTAAAATACATTTCAACTGTAATAAGATGCACGGTCAATACAACGTAAAGTTCATTTTGTGTATTTTTGAACCACTCAGTTATATAGAAAGTCTAAAAGCTTATAATCCAAGATAAGAACTTCCTCTTCTTCTATAGAAAACAAAAACTTATTACTTTTAAAACAAAACCGCTTTTGGCACCTAATCTGAGCCAGTTTAATTCAGTCAGCTCTCTAACACCTTATTTACCTAATGCTCATTTTGATTTTATCTTCGCTTATATGAACGGAAGAAGACAAGTGTAGTGCATTAGAGTACGCTGTTGGTGTTGGAGTAAGTTACAGGAGGTTGAGAAATAACAGGCCTAATAATAATAATAATAATAATAATAATGGTCATAATCAGTTGGCATGCTGTAACAAATTATTAGTAATGTGAAAACATGAAAGGGAATGAGAATTACAAGACACAGACTAAGAGTATGAGATGAAAAAGTCATGAATATTGTCGTTAGAAAACCCGAAGGAAAGAAAACACTAGGGAGGCGTAGGCGTAGAAGCGAGGGTGACATTGAAATTGAATTTAAAAGAAGAGGATATCAGAGGATAGACTGATTCAGCTGACTCACGGTGGGGAATCAGCGACGAGCAAATGCAGACACAGTAATAAACCTTTGGTTTGCAAAACAGGCTGAGAATTCCTTGATCAGCTAAGTAACTATTAGCTTCTCAAGGACAATGTTCAATTGAGTTAATTTAATATTATCCTCCCACCTACGCCTATTTCTTCCAAGTAACTTGTGTCTCCTGCCGATCCCAGTGGCAGCGCGGTCTAAGGCGTGGGTCTGCGGCCGCTCGTTTGCTGGGATTGTGGGTTCGAATCCCACCGGAAGCATGGATGTCTGTCTGTTGTGATTGTTGTGTGTTGTCAGGTAGAGGTCTCTGCGACGGGCTGATCACTCGTCCAGAGAAGTCCTATCAAATGTGGTGTGTCTGAGTGTGATCGTAAAGCCTCGATAATGAGGAGGCCCTGGCCCACAAGGGGCTGTTGCGCCATGGAAAAAAATTTCTCCTGTAGTGACAGTTTCATTTTTAGACGGAACTTCAAGCGTCACAGTAAAATTCGGAGTTGCAAGCATACAAATTTTGCCACGTTCTTAAGTCCACAATATACATATTGTCGAAACGTTACATGGAACACTCTGCCTTAGAGACGACTCAACGACTCCACTTGCAGTTCCGAAAGACGTAAGTTTTGGAAGTTAGAACCGGAAGTTCGTAAATATTCGCATCTGTTTTGTCTTGGCATCAGGTTCAGTAATCATTGACTGCGTGTAATCACCCTACTAGCGGCTTGGGTTCCCATTTTAATCACTGTAAAGAAGAGAAACTAACGGAAGTGCGTGTTACGATGATCTGAAAAAGTCATTTCTTTAGCGTGTGAAATATGGTCGTAAACACAACCACTTGGGGGGACGCAAACCGACACTAAGATTCCAGAAACAGAAGCCGGTATAGCAAGCCAGAAGAACGCTGGCGCAGCTGAGGCCATGGTGATAGATCGCTGACAAATGGTTTCCTTGTTTCAAACCCAAGAAACATCAACAGCGCCGACTGCCAAGATGTGTAACGCAACCAAAGAAGAAAAACAGCCCCCTGTGACTTGACTCTCAGACTTGCTCCGTAGTAACGTGCAGAGCGTCAGCACGGCTATACTTATAACACCAACGGCGTCTCCAGTTACGTGCTGGCAAATTGGAGGGACAAAGGAAGAAAAAGAAACGCCACACGCGTTTATTTCCCTCTCGGCTTTAGTTGCTCCTATTTTAACAGACTCATCTCCACAGTTATTGCCTTGCCACGACCACAGCAGTCTACAGACGAAAACAAAAAGTAAAGAGGCGGTAGGGTAAGAAAGAAGCCCCTTCTCCTCTGGTCTACTCTCCTACACAGAGTGTCATGCCAGTGTGCAAAATCGAGCGAATTAAAGCGCAAACCACACGGCCTGAATTTACATTCTTTGTAATGGTTCATGGTTTACTGTGTTTGTGATGACAGTAGAAGAATTTTGATATTAAGAACATGATATATTGTCAGCTGGACCGGGATAGCGTAGTCGGTGTAGTGACTTGCTACGAGCTGCACGGTCCGGGGATCGAATCCCGGCGGGGGCGAGATTTTCAGCACCCGTCCAGACCGGCCCTGGGGCCCACCCAGCCTCCTATACAATGGGTACCGGGTCTGTTTCCCGAGGGTAAAGCGGCAGAGGCGTGGCGTTGACCACCCACCCCCATCTAGCGCCGAGGTTAAAGAAAGAGTAGATCTATACCTATAATCCCCCACTGGGCCTTCATGGCCTTTTCTAGGGTGAAATTTACTCTTATAATGTCAGCTATAAAGGAGGCTACTTATCTTGTTGAAAGTAAGTTGAAATACCTAAGAAAATTAGATATTTAAAGAGCGTATCAAGTAATTTAAGTTCTGCATCAAACACTTTGCCTCTTAATTTAAATAAGTCCTTCATTTTTACATCACTTGTCACGAGTTTTGTGACTGTTTCAGTCCTCAAATTCAGATTCGATGGAAAAAGCGCAGAAATTAACAAAAAATTACACCTTAATCCGAGAAGAGCAAACTGAAAATAATATTTTCTTAAGGACGAGACAGTGACAAGAAGACGGTGACCACTGCGTAACGACGAAACCACTAATTTGTACGCTTTACCAGATATCTTGACGGCAATTGGATTAGAATAGAAGCGACATATATTAGCACGCTCAAGTTTATGACATATGCATGGAAAATTGCTGTGAACCTCTAAAAGAATATACCATTTAAAATACCTAGTATTGGTTGAAACGGTTAGTCTAATATTAAAGTGGACATTGACAGGAAGTATGATGGCGTGAATTGGATTAAGCTGACTCAGGATAGTGTCCAGTGGTGTTTGTTTAACATGGTAATTAAGCCATGGGCTCCGTAAAAGTCGCGTTTATATCTAGATCGATTGGGAAGTACTACCTTCTCTAAAAGGACGTTGCTCCACTGAGTTCATTTGTTGTTTATTATTTTTGGGATAGTTTTATTTATTACATTGACTTTTAACGAAAAATTTAATTACGTGTAAAAAAAAAGCAAAATCCATTTAGCACGCTGTCATCAAATTGAAATCAACGTAGGCTATTTTATTTTGGCGATGAGTAATTAATATCCGCCCGAACACATTCCACGTAAAGGACGTACTGATATCTAAATATTATGAATGTAAGGGAATATAGCCTTGATTAGGCATTTTTATTTTATAATGGTGATGTATGTGTTATATTATAAATGAGACATTTAATTACAGCAGAACACTGTGTATGAAAGACTGATCCGTACAAATAAGATATACAAACCTTTCAAAATTATAGTATTTTAATTACTTTAATGAATAACTTTTAGCCGTAAAACAAATTATTGCAAACGTTTGAAACCTGAGATTCACCGAAATACTTAAGAACCCACTATGCACCTAACACAGAACACACAATTCCGTATAAAAATTTAACAAACAATTAACATTCTTCACGAAAATAACGGGGTTTTATTGTTGTCATCAGACAAACATATACAAAAACGCAAAATATGAGTAAAATTCAGAGTTGTTGTTGTTTAAACCGGTGGTACGTTTAATAACCACTGTACTTTAAAGGGCTAACTGAGCCGGTCATAGTGAAACAAGGCGATACAAAGAACGACGGGGTTTCAAATTCCTGGTAGCAGCAGGACGTGTACTTAGGCTCCTGTGTCCAGACCTACAGGCCTATCTATCGGAGACTATTTCCCCGGAAGCAAAGAAAAAAGAATTGAGATGCTGTATTTTCAGTAGCCCATGTCCATGGCGGTTGAATGATACAGACAGAAGTAGAAGAAAGAAAATCATATAACAAGGGGGCTCGCAAATAAGTGTCTTATTTTACTGAAACTGGAAGCTAAGGGATACAGTAGGTCGATAGATAGCAATACAGGTGCCTGAAACAAAATTCTTAATAAATTTTGCTGGTTACAGTCAAGATGGCCAAAAATGAAGACAGGCCTAATATAGGAATTACCAGCCCATATCACAAGTAAATACATGTGACAGAAACGTATAATTTAAGAAGAGTCATAAATTCTATGGTTCATGTTTGTAAGCCATGTAACCCAGCCTTTTTATGTGTTTATTATGCAGCAGCCCTAAGCATAATGTTCCACACATCTAGTTCTTTTATTGCGGAGTCTGACTTGCTACAGGTCCATAGTTTATCTCAAAGCGAGTTCTCCACATAGGGCAATCTAGTGCTTCTTTAAAATTCCACTATCTTTTTCTTAAGGTCATCCAGTAACTGCTTACGTCTTCTTCTTCCTATTCTCTTCCCTTCCATCTTTCCTTCAATCACAAAGTTTATAAGCTTGTTCCTACGTAAGATATGAACAATGCATTAAGACTTCCTTCCTTTTATCGTACGTAGGGCTGTTACATTCCTCCTTGACTCTTTTTAATACTTTTTCATTCTTCAGACGATCAGTCTAAACGATCTTCTCCATCCTTATCCAGCACCACATTTTAAAACTTTTAAGTTATTTCTGATCTATTTTCCTAAGCCTGCAGTTTTGAGCGCCACAGAAATGTGTGTTCCAAATGTAGCATTTTACTACTTTACACATTTCTAGTATATCCTAGTATATTACAACTGTAAGCGCAACAAATTTTGTCTTAAATGAAATAACATTTCAATTTTTCCACTCCTCACCTTACATGCTCTACTACACCGAATAACATTTCTCAAAGCCGCTTAATGTCTCAGATTTAGTGCCATCCAGCAAGTCAACGCCGTTACAATCGTTGAGTCTCTTTATTGGCTTAGATGTTTTTGTGTGTGCGTGACACTAATTATGAATGGCATGACAGTCGCTCTGAAATATTTAGGTACAGATTGCTGCCGACAGCCTCTCAGCTGCTCATCTCGACACCAGGCAGCTGCTCGGAAATGTCACTGGCGAGTGACGTTAACTAGAGACGGCAAGACAAATTAAGGGTCGTTATTTAGAACTGCTTTCTTATGCTCTCTTTTTCTGTTTCTTCCTACAGATGTTAAGCAAGTATCATTCTCTCTGAGCACAATATCACGGCGTGCAATGGCTGCAGAATAAGGCTTATTCTAAGACTGATGACGAAGGCAGCATATTTCTCTAAAACGTGGGTAAATTGATACCAGACTACACGGAGTCATGTCACATAGAAGGTAATATTTTGTCTAACACATGTTTACGACTAATTTAATAGCAAAATCTCGAGATGAACGCTGTGGACATGGCAGGAATATGGTTCATATTATTTTGGCATGGCCTGTCTGCCGTCTGGGTAAAAGTAAGCTTGCATGCATCGTTGCCTTTTCTTCTTAAGCAAAATGACAAAATAACGACTGAGGAGACTGAGGCATAGTTTTACGAATTTTTAACCTCGACTACAGATAAAGGTGAACTGTCACCTTTACCTTCCAGCCGCTTTAACCTCTTGAGAACTTGCAAAACCCACTGAATGGGAGTCTTGGTTGGCTTCACAGTCTGCGTGAACTATTTAAAGGAGAGAAAAAGCCCTTTATGTTGCCAGAAATCGCAAGCTGGTTCTTTGATCTTTCAGTAACATAGATAACTATAATGTTATGTATGTCGATCGGAAATCTGTGTATCAGGCAGATAGCATGAGGTTGGACAACCCAAACGACAGCCCACGCTTGACATTATTATTATTATTATTACGTTAAATTTGTCGAAAGAGACAAATGTTGCATATGATAAAACGAATATGAAATGCACATATTATAACATTTATTTAAGACAAGTATTGTCTTATGAAAATATTTAACATGCCACGTCCAAGTGTATCTAGACACTTACGTGAAGACGACTTCAAATTAAATCACAGTGGATGTAACACACCAATGGTAAAAATTAAAACAAAGCGGAAGCTCTTCAGTAAACAATACAACTTCTTTTTTGAAGAATTTTTAAACATAAACTTAATATTATTTATTCACTTTTTATCATCTTAACCAGAGTATAACTTGATTGTAAAATTCACACAAACAAATTAATGCATTATTTAGTTTTTACCATTTTAACCAGTGTATAATTGAACCATTGATGTAAAAAATATGTGTAATTTAAAATACCGAGGTCCCTGAAAATGAACCAGGATAAGGTTCGAAACATGTAGGACTGTGTTTTACAAATTAATAGTGAATAAAAGTGTACATTCGTCGGACAAAAACATAAATTTTTAGAGTTTATTTCCATGAAACAATTTAAAAGTCTGATACGTCGGTTGTCTCAGTTACACTGATGGATTAGTTCTGAATCACAGTACACATTACAGTCGATGGTCTCCCAGAACTTTTGTAACTAGCAGTGCCTTTCGCATTTCTTCGAATCTTTCCACCTATTCTTAAAATTCCCTCTGGCTCAATCAGTTATCATTCTACGATCTGTCTTCATTCCTTACATTTTACTATACACGATCATAAATCCTTTCATTTTAGTGTATTCTGCCAATGAAGCAAACATGTTCAACACCCATTCAAGGGTGAAAGAAGACTGTACTGCATATGAAGATCCAGTTCGCACATCACAGAGAATAGAGTATGTTTTCACTAGAAAGAGAGATAGGTGAATGCTGTATAGGGATATAATGTTTGTTAATTGTTACAATTATAATCATCATTCTGTAGTCTGTTTTACGACAGGTCCAAGCCTCTTCCAAAGCGAGTTCTCCATAGAGTGCGATCTAGTGCTTCATCCTCTTTTCCTTAAGGTCATCCAGTAGCTGCTTAAGTCTTCTTCCTCGTCTTCTCGTCATTTCAATCCTTCCCTCTAACTTTCCTTCCATCACGTATTTTAGAAGGCAGTTCCTATGCAAGATTTGACCAATCCAGCTAGCCTTCCTTCTTTTTGTTGTATGTAAGATACTCTTCTATTCATTGACTCTTTGTAATACTTCTTTATTTCTCACACGATCGGTCCAACTGACCTTCTCCATTCTTCTCCAGCACCACATTTCAGAACTCTCCAGGCATTTCTGATATACGTTCCGAAGTTTATACAATTATACTGGACACAAAAAGTGCCGACAAAATGAAGAGTTTTTAGTGTTAAAACTAGCCTATATGTAGTAACAACTAGGCTCCAAAGGTTAAATGCAACCTACATTAATGCAACGCAAAAAACAAAGACAAATATAGTTACAAAACTTTGCTTAGGGTTACTTGTGATTTTGTGGCCTTAAAGAGACCAGCTGCCTTACAGTCTCACAAACATTACACTGAAAACAAGAACAGTGTACAAAAACAACCAACTTTGGTACTTAATAATAAGCTACTGTATCGTACTTGCCAAATGAGCCTGTGTTTTGATCTTCTTCAAACCCATCACTCTGCAACTTCAACATTTCACAGGATCACAGTGCAGCACATTAGGTCTCTATAAATTACGTGCCTGACGAAATGTAATGCCAAACACCACCATAACAATTTTCCGGTTGAGCGAATTACGTCAGCTACCTTGCCACTCACTACCGCCCAGGATGGATTCCATTAACGCATAGGTATTTTCTGCCTGGTTGATAGGCTGGAAAGTGAAAATTCAGGTATTCTGGAATATGACGCTATGCCGACTGGTAACGACCGAATTACCGTCCTCCAGCAGCTTGCAAGAGTTCTATGGCCATAAACGTAAAACCAACCAACAAATGCACCAGATATATATATATATATATCGACA
Source organism: Reticulitermes speratus (assembly GCA_021186555.1). NCBI lineage: Eukaryota > Metazoa > Arthropoda > Insecta > Blattodea > Rhinotermitidae > Reticulitermes > Reticulitermes speratus. The sequence continues at coordinate 8,307,451 of JAJKFL010000039.1, read as the reverse complement.
AACAGGTTGTCATCTTCAGGAGGTTTATAGCAAAGGAACACAAGAATTACACAACCATATGTAGTTAGTTAGTTAGTCCCCTTGTCGCTCCAATCGCGGAGCATAGGGGCATCCTTTCGGAGGTTTCTATGGTCATGTGCGTTGATGTGGCGGGTGACCAGCCCACTGACTGCACAAGTTTTACTCAATCCTGATGTGACTGCCAGAGCCATCTGGCAAGCAATCAGGAGACTTGGGTGAGAAATGACCGTTCAATTTTGCCGACGGGCACTACTAGTTCGATTCATGCCCGTAGGGTTCTTTTACATGCCGTAAATCTACGACATGTGACCGACGGCTTTACTTCCTCTCCGAAGGAAGTGGTGCTCCGGATTTTTATCACCCTTAAAAGTCTATCGACCTCGTTCGGGATCGAACCCGCGAGTGACGAGCACGCTAACCACTAGTCCACCGAGGCGACCAACCACATTTACATACGTACATTTATGTATGTAATTAAAAATGGCTGTGTAATTCTTGTGTTCCTGTGCTATAAAATCCCTGAAGATGACAACCTGTTTGTCGAAACATATGTAGGGGCTCTAATGTACTTTATACATGTATTTTATCTGGTGCATTTATTGGCTGGTATTAGGTTTATGACAAGATGCACGGTGTATGTAATATAAAATTATATGGCTAGTTCAAATGTATAAAAAACGCTAAAGGTCTTATTGGCTTTTAATTTCATTTGCACCACGCTTATAAGATAATATTTAATACAGATTCAAGTACACTGGTAAATAGTTAACTACTATTTAGGAGGAACTTGCTGCTTCGGTCTTCAAGGTCTAATTAGTTCTCGTTTTTATGGCATTCAATTCCTTATTAATTGACAATCTATAATAAAATATCAAACAAATACACACTATTGCAATATATTTACACTTAAAACATTAAAACTTCAGCATGTTTCGATTCGTTAAATTCATCTTCAGGGAGAAAAAGCATCAATCAAATATGTATAAAATATGACTTATAATTAAGTTAGATTAAAATAATATATTATATATCTTGATGTTCTGAAGCCCACAGCAGAAGCAGAAATTTGACGAAATATTCTACATGAAGAGGATGTAATACGTAGTAGTATGGGACTACAACTGTTGTGGAAAATTAATATTGAAATAATAGAAATGAGTATAAATACAATTAATATACACATAAGATATAAATCGATTATTGTATTACGTACCAACATCGTGGAAGCATGTTGTAAGATGAGGGTAAGCACTTTACTGAAGGATGTGAAAGTAAAAATGATCGGCGTACTACGGTGTGGGTCACGTTTTTAGCACGCTGTAGTTGGAGGTCATAGACAAATTCGAATAATTGATCAAGATCTCCGGAAGACAGCTCGGATATGAATTTGTTATATAACTGAACATAAGACTGTTCAGGGGAATTCGTATGTGAACCTTCATTTACGCGATGCAGAAGAGTCATGGTGTTGCAGTTTTAATGTTTTAATTATAAATTATTTATTGCAATATTGTTCATTTGTTTGATATTTTGTTACAAATAATTCTCTCTCCTTAAAACTACATGTATCCTGAACAAAAGGAAACACACTTTTTATGTCATTGATACCGTGCATGTTCTTATAATTAATACATTAACCAAATTATGCACTTAATAAAATACATTCATGAATGTATTTTATTAAGTGCATCAGTTGGTTGCTGTAATAATTAAGAGGCAGCACCTTCATCCTGAATATCTGTAACTACGCATCAATCGACATAGCGTAATATTCCAGAAGACTTAAACACCTTATTAGTACCGCGATCAGAACTTCAAATCTTACAAATTAAATGTCGCTAAATTTGTTTAAGATGGTGGTAAGCGCTCATTTTGTTTCACCAGTCTAGACAAAGGATTTAGTTTTTTTTTTAACGTAACGTATTCCTCTTCATAGGCGCTTTCACTTTCCTGCGGAGGTGTCTGACAAAATATGTTAAATTCTTCTTTTGTTTGCAGTAAATGAATACATAAATCTGGTTTTGTGAAGCATGAAATTTGACAGAGGCTTAGAACTACAAAAAGAAATTTGTGTTAAATGTGTTCATATACATAAAGATTACAACATTCTGAGAGAAGTATACATGCGATTGTGAGAGAATTGAAGTTGTAAGAAGTTCGGGGTATTCAGTTTGTTGGGAACGGATAATACCTCTGCAATAAATTGTGCAAGTAAATTTCGCATTTAAGCTTCTTCCTTAACAGCCAATGTACCACTTACGACTGACTATATAGCCGCTACAAGACATGGCTGCCGTGGGGCGGGGATAAACAGTAATAAACCTTCTGTTCTGTAAAGCTCGGAGAATTTCTTCACTGTGATATTATTGTACTGCATCTCATTGTTTAATGCATGGATATAGGTATTGTCTTTATCCAAGCGTTAAACACAATTGGATGTATCATATTAAAGATACACTTAATATTCAAGCCTGTAACGTCTACCAGTATCGTTTGTATCTATTTCTTACCTAGCAGAAAAACTATTAGTTTCTGAAGAACTCCGGAATATCGTAATATAAGCACATGAAATTTCATAAAGTTCTCTTTTCACCAGCAGCATAAAAATAGTCTCTCGAAAAAAATGTTGCAAAGTTTCTAGACAACATATATTCATGTTTAATAAAGCGAAGGCATAATGCACAGTTTACGTGGTCAAGTAATAAATTTCCGGGACTGATGCTATAAAAACAGATATATATGGAATAGGACGTAAATTTTTTAATTATGTCTGAGAGCACTCCGCCTTGACTGCAACACATTTTTACGTCATACCTGCATACCAGGAACCATTAAACTACAAACGCCTACATTTTAACTGGTTGACTTTTTTACATCTTTTTATTGTGTGCATGAATTGCTAGTTCGGCTTTGTGAAGTGTTACTTTAATGTGATTCTCTAGGCCGTGCCATGGCTCAGGCGGTTAGTCGTTAGCCTCTCAATACGGTGGCGCGGGTTCGATCCCGAGTCGGTCCATGTGGGATTTGTGGTGGACAAAGTGGCACTGGGACAGGTTTTTATCCGAATACTTCGGTTTTCCCCTATCACTTTCATTCCACTTGTGCTTCACTAAATGGAAAAAACATACAAAAAGTCATCTTCATCATAGGGTTGCACAATAAACCTTTATTTCTCTACCTGCTTCCCCGAGTTTAAAGCAAAATTTGACTTTCGCTAGCGCTGCTCTATGGCCAAAAAGAAAACGACTTTCGCGCTGCACTGCTACGGATCAACTGATTGAGCTAGAAGTTTTTCTTCCCTCATCCCTGACGGTCATAAAATGAACTAACATAAACCGGCTACAAAAGTTCAACGCCCGACCGTTATTGGGCGATAGCATCAAGGTTTACACTAACGAGAATTGAGAAACATTTGAGACATTTTCTCGAGACAAATACTACTATGTTACAAATTGAAAGCTTTGATCTCCCAATTATAAACCTCTAACTTTAGCCGAGGAAGGTCCTTCAGCTTACTTATACATACATATATGTTTAACACAATTCCATTGTGACTGCCTAAATTATACAGACATAAGACCGATTATGTTGAGCTTGCTGGTAAAGCAATAAAGCGCGGAATTATTCAAGATATCGTGAAGGAAAGAAATATGCCTAGAAGTGCAATTAAGTTAAAATGAAACAGCAATATGTATTTAGTGGAAGATGAAAATTCCAACAAAAAATTTGCTGGTGGAAGTGAGAAAAATGAAAAGATTTTTTAATAAGAAAACAGACTGTTTGTGAGACGTGCGCTCTTCTGGATTATTACGCGGCGCCGTGTGGTAATTGTTCACCGACGTTTCGGGACAACGTATTGGTCCCATCTTCAAGGGTCAAAAGGTCCTTTTCTTCTTAGACTTGTTACCCTTGAAGATGGGACCGATATGTTGTCCCGAAACGTCTGTAAACAATTACCACACGGCTCCGCGTAATATCCCAAAAGGGCGCAGATCTCCTCAACATAGCGGCGGAAGCCTGTAATAACAGACTATTTATATATTTTGAAGTTTTCGCGGCGACAATATTATATAAAATCCTCTCGGGCCGACAGCCGCTACAGGCAATTCTCATGTAAGAACTGTTGAAATTATTGATTCGTTTTTTAGTTTCGTGGGCAGTAAAAATTATGTCTGTTATTGCAAAATGCCAGGTTCCGTACTGGTATCAGTTCAGAGCTCCGAAACATATTTATGCACAGCCACACAATTAGACAGCGACAGCAGTATTACCGCACAAGTATTAAACAAGGCTTTCCATATACACTCAGTTTCGTAGCTGCCAACGTCACGCGGCGTATCTTTGATATAGGCGGGTTTAGGCCGTATTGATCAGCGCCATGTTCAATCAGAACGTAAATCCAATCTCATTGATCAAATATAACCACACAGGACTACAAAGAGGGAGAAAAATATAAACAAATATGTAAGCCTATATTACGTCGTGTCATGAATGAATCCACACTGAATACCATATACATACAAAAGAGACCATAAAAAAGTACGCTGTACGTTTCTCTTGTAGGATATGTTATTTGAACAAGCTCCATCATTCTATTTCCTTTGAGCTGAATGGGCTACAGTTTTATGGTGGAGTCCCTAAATAACGTTATCTGTGTGCCTTCCAACATTAGCTGCACGAACAAGTGGCAGCTTAACATTTTAAGTTAGCAAGACGCAAGAGAGATGTCAGAAAGAATTGTAGCAGAGTACATGAAAAAAGAGAGTCATGAGAGAAGTGACAGACCCTTTATTTAAGGAGGAGAAATAGATAACTATGTTAGAGTGTTTCCAGTTTTCACCCGCTTGTCCTTCTGATAAAAGTGGTATAAAACTGGAAATATTAAATAAAAAAAAAAATCCGTGGTTTGAGAAAAGGGAAGATTAGAATTTTGATTTTATGTTAAGGTTAAATGACCAATTTGGAAAGAAAGTGTAGATTATATATGAAGCTCTTTATTTTTGACGAATTTACATTTGGAAGCGTGCATTAGAAGCACGTAGTGCGACTTAGAAATCGGGAACCCCTGATAATGTTTTAGGCAGAAGAAAACCGAGAAAACCTTTAAACTATAATATACGTAATATCAAACAAAATGCACAGTGTTTTAGTACATTGGTTTTTACATTTGAAGCATTGTATCTCCAACATGTTTCCATCCATTATGGATCATTTTCAGGGAGAATCTTACTATACTAGTACACTATACTATACTACACTATGCTATACTATACTATTCAGTCTACTTCATATGGAATATTCTTCACATATCCGCATCTAATGTATAGAGTTCCAGGTACCACGTTTCATCATAGAATCAGTTTTAATTTAATTTTAAGCTTATTTTAATCTTACTTCATATTTTATAAACATTACTGGATGTGATTCTTTCAAGATGATCAATAAAGAATCGAAATGTGTCGGAGATATAATGTTTTAAATGTAAAACATATGTGCTAAAATATTGTGATTTTGTTGGGTATCATATTAGAGTTTTTTCAATTAATGCACTGTACATTTACTATTAAAAATTTAAGAAAATGTTGTTGAGATGGCTGGTATCAGGAACTTCCGGACACATACTGACTTCCGGCCTACAGTCTATTAGTGATAAAAATATAGAAATCCTCAAATGTTTCTGTAATACGTTTGTTGTTGCAATATTGATAATTTAATCTACATACGAGGCATAACAAAACACTTGTTACTGATAATTGGCGTTACATGTTCGCAAAATACAATAGGAAAATTTATATGATAATATACGAGTATATTCAAATGTTTGTTCCAATCTCCGTCAATTGCCACAGCAGTTGTGGCAATTCGATGTATTGGAGGAACGTAACACCTCCGTCTTTAGTGTAGAAGATATGGGCAGTAGCTACTCGTACGTTCCGCCGAAACGCCTCTAAACTCCTACCAAACTACACGGCGTCATGAAGGTAATCTTAAAAGTAAAATGGACCAAAGAGTATCGTATACATAGCTACGCTAAATTTTGTTCTTGACATCGTGATCTAGGGAACTACCTAAATTATCTTTACAAGATACACATTTTTAGAAAGCTTACTAGTCGGCATTGATGGCAGTCTCCTTTGTGTTCATGAATTCCTTCTAAACACTGTTTTTATAAAAAAGTTAACGTTAAAAATTAATAGTGCTACTGGAAGCCATGGGAATTACATAAAACATGATAGCCATGTTTGGCCTCCGGTGGTGGCAGCACATAATCGTAAGAGGCTTGCACAAGCACTGCATAGCAGCGGAAGTTATTGGCTCTAGAAAATATGTCCTTATACCCAGGATTCAGTTATGTCCATCAGATAATACCATTCCCTTCAAATTGTGCAGATGACGATTTCCGATCAAAATCGCGTTGGCCATGACAGTGAATAATGCTCAAACAGAAGCTCAAACGTGGTGGAATATATCCACCATCGCCTGGTTTTTCCCATGGCCAGCTGTATGTGTACTTTTCTCTATCCTCTCCATTTGACAATGTCGCTATTGCAATTATTGAAGGTCGACAACACATAAAAATTATAGATTGATAACAGCACTCTATATCGAGAAGTGCTTTAAAATTTCAAATACATAAATAGATATTTGTTGATTAAATATTTTAGTGTTTCTACGTGAGAATTATTCGCACGGGTGCAACTTTTTTCATGTAGATTCCCTATTCCTATTAATTAAATTTCATTGAAGTATCATAGACGATGTACAAAAGAAACACAGCTGCAGGGAAAAGAAAAGACACTGTCTGCCAGTTACGTCTTGCGTAATTCACTAAGCGCAATGGAAGAATAAAAGGAGATAATAAATAGTTCTTCTCTCCGATATGCAAACAACTTCAAGTAACAGAAAAAGAGGGTAATCAGGCAAGCTTAAGTCTGCACAGAACAGTCTAATTCTCCTACTTAAAGTGCATCTGCTGATTCATCAATTCTTCGAAAGAAGACCTAATTGTTTCAATTCTTCTAATAATGTTAACTCAGATCTTACACAAAGAACCTCCTATATAAATGGATAAAGGATCTGAATCATTACAGGCTACAGAAAATAGAATTGTCCTGCATCATCAAATCTTGATGAAACCCCTTACACACTTCCTACCGTCAAAACTTGTAAGTCAGTTTACTAAGAGCAAACAGATTCTTCTACTCTCTCCCACCAAAGTTACTGGATTGCACCTTCAAATCATGCATTACTACCTAACATTATTCCATTACGCTGAAATTTTGTATACATTAATTTTTTTTCTGCCAGCATATTTCCAATATATCACATAATCCCCTAGTGTTGAACTTTTTTTACTGATTTTCCAAGCATCAAACAAATCGGACTTAGAAGGGAGAGGAGGCCCCTAATTTGTCTTGCCTCTACAGAGATGTAAGGTAAATCCCGCAGCAAAATCATATTTCGCGTTATCCTACTGCTGATTTTTATAGTCCTTCACGTAATAACTTCCTGTATTTATTTGGCCCACTAGGCACTGATAGTAAAAGTTTGTCTGCATTTCATTTAGCCGCACGTTAATTATTGTTTTGGTATATCTTGCCAAAGTAGCGCAGCCGTATTTGTTTCATTCAGCCTCATCTGAGCAGCACGCTAGATCTGATACCCTCAGTCCCTATATGATGGACTGTGCCAGATTTGATACCCTCTGACCTTATGTGATGGACCGTGCCAGATTTGATACCCTCTGACCTTATGTGATGGACCGTGCCAGATTTGATACCCTCTGACCTTATGTGATGGACCGTGCCAGATTTGATACCCTCTGACCTTATGTGATGGACCGTGCCAGATTTGATACCCTCAGTCCCTATATGATTGACTGTGACAGATTTTGTACCCTCTGTCCCTATATGATGGAATGTTGTGCCAGATTTTATACCATCCGTCCCTATATGATGGAATGTTGTACCAGATTTTATATCATCCGTCACTATATTATGGAATGTTGTGCCAGATTTGATACCATCCGTCCCTATATGATGGAATGTTGTGCCAGATTTTATACCATCCGTCCCTATATGATGGAATGTTGTGCCAGATTTTATACCATCCGTCCCTATATTATGGAATGTTGTGCCAGATTTGATACCATCCGTCCCTATGATGGAATGTTGTGCCAGATTTGATACCATCCGTTCCTATATGATGGAATGTTGTGCCAGATTTGATACCGTCCGTCCCTATATGATGGAATGTTGTGCCAGATTTGATACCGTCCGTCCCTATATGATGGAATGTTGTGCCGGATTTGATACCATCCGTCCCTATATGATGGAATGTTGTGCCAGATTTGATACCATCCTTCCCTATACGATGGAATCTTGTGCCAGATTTGATACCGTCCGTCCCTATATGATGGAATATTGTGCCAGATTTGATACCATCCATCCCTATATGATGGAATGTTGTGCCAGATTTGATACCATCCGTCCCTATATGATGGAATATTGTGCCAGATTTGATACCATCCGTCCCTATATGATGGAATGTTGTGCCAGATTTGGTACCATCCGTCCCTATATGATGGATTAAGGTAGATTTGATACCCTTTGTCCCTATATGATGGAATGTGCTAGATCTAATATTCTCCGTCCATGCATGGTATAATGTCTCGCTAGATCCGATACTTTCTCTCCCACAATGATAAAATGTTATGCTACATTTCAGGTTGCTCCTAAAATTTTCCTAATGTTGAAATAACAGAATATGTCAGGCACGTAACATCACTATATTCGCCGGAATGCTATCGAAGTCAGTGGCGATTCGTCTAGAATTCAGGCCAAGCGAAAATGAAGCTGTATTAGGCCTACAGGTAATAATGGTATAGTACAGATAGTCTTCTATTTACGTTAGCAACAGAAAACCCTTTCTTCCTTATAAGTCCTTTACTGTCTGATACAACGCTGCACTGAAAGACTCACTTTGAAATGCCCTGTATGTATGCCGTCTTCATCTCACTGAACATTGAGTCAGCAAGTTCCCCCAAAATGGTGATAAATTCCTACTAGGCCACACGGCTTAGCAGTCTATAAGGCAGTATTCTTACCAGTCATTGCCGTAAGAACCTCAAATGTCACAAAGTATACCAATGGGTTTACTTAGTTCCGAAACTGCATTACGAAAGGCATATGGGCAGTTCTCCCACCCGTTTCCAGTACGGGAATATAAATTTCCCTCTACTGCGGTCGAGATATTCTGCGCCGAAGCAGACTGGCCTACCCTGAACTAGCAATATTCCCTCTCCCATCCCAAAGAACTGTGCTAATTGGTTCAGTCATGCATCGTCATGCGGGATTGGAATGAGAAAATGGGGAGATACGTTTCGTGGGCTTTATAAATACACCGTCCTTATTCTAGCGGAAAAAATTTAGTGGCAGCGGATATAGTCAATTTGCATTGTTTAGACTCGGAAGGAATGACTGCAGGCGACAGTAATTCAATTTTCAATCCATTCCCTGAAGCTCAGCACAAATGTCAATTCAAAGGAACCACACCAGCACGAAAACATCTGTACTGTGTATGTTGCTATGTAGCTATAAAATGCAACCGTTATTTATTACAAATGAAAATATAGAGCGCCTGCCGTAGGCAGCTGGCTACAAAGTGAAATTGTGTAAAAATTAGTCTTTCAGAGTACAGACGGGTCTGTAAAAAATACAGCAAACAAATTGTAACGCGGATGAAAACATTGAAAAAAACAAACTTCTAAACGACTCCGTTGTTATTTGGCGTGTACGCGAAATAGCGAAAAGCGATTACTAGATTCGTCTTCTCTGTCTGTCTGTCTGCCTGCCTGCCTGTCTGTCTGTCCGTTCACATGGAACAACTCGGCTCTCACTTGACGGATTTTCATGAAATTTGATATTTGATTATACTTCGAAAATCGGTCGAGAAAATTCAAGCTTCATTAAAATCCGATAAAAACAACGGGTATTTTACCTTAAGTCCTCTGTACATTTACGGTAGAGTATGTCGCCCAGTTCTTCATAGAATGAGAAATATTTCAGACAAAAGTTGTAGAGAAAATCAAAACACACATTTTATGTTCAATTTTTTTTTTTTCGAAAATCGTGCCCTTTGTGAGATAATGTGGCAAAATATAGTAGAGCCAAGCAGGCCACAGAAGACAATATAATACGGCGCATGCGCTTTGCATGCCGGATAACTAAGGCTACAGACACACACTCATAATATGTAATACTTATTGCTTTTCCATGGCAACAATGGTTAGGCGAAAGAGCCTCAATGTTACGTTATACGTACATTGCTTGTCTTGTTATTTATCATGCCGTTTTAAAAACTTTCGGGTTTCTTAAGAAATAATTTCGTATGAAATTAATAAAAGATTAAATAATAACTTTAAGTAGAGCGAAAGAACTATTTTGCTCATATGATAAATGATACTGTTACTGGGGCTTCCTCTTTTAAATGTGTTTAGAGGGAGTCAGTGTTAATAGGAGACAAACTACAGTTTTGTAACGTGTTAAGGATGTAGACTCTTTTGAAAGGACCACTTTCTTTTTCAGCCATTTTGATGATGGAATCACCCCATAGTAATGAATACGCGTATAATATGTCTTGTACTATCTGATATGGAGGCGCGCGGTGGCGTAGTTGGTTGAGGCACTACGCTACAAACCGGAACGTCGCGGGTTCGATTCCCGACATAATCGTTTCGGTCGCACTATGGCCCTGGGGTCGACTCAGCCTCTAACAGAAATGAGTACCAGGAATATTTCCTGGGGGGTAAAGGCGGCCGGTGCGTAGGGCTGACAACCTTACCACCTTCATGTGCCGACTGTCTACAAATCTGGGAGCCTCAACCTCCTGGACCCCTCAGGGCCTGTCTAGGCCTGTAATGGTGTTGCTTTACCTTTTTACTATCTGATATTGAAATCACTATTTTGCGACAATTCATCAATCTTGATATCTTCGAAAGCAGTCAGCACCTGATGCTGCTTTAATATTGGCCTAACCCTAACGAATTTCATAGCCACCACAATTACCGCCATTCGAAGTTTGGGAGGCACTGTACAAATCAGGAGTACCGCGATGAATTGTCTAATTAGGAACTGACGAGTTTTGGCAAAGTAAAAAGAGGGTGGGGGTTGAAAGCATATGTAATACACGTGTAAAACTGAAACTTTTATTACAATTTTCTATATAATTTAATTATCTATATGTAAGAAAGTATATTTGCTTCTGTGCACGCCATGAAGGCATATGGGAGAGTGGGCGTATAGCTCCACTCATTCTTAAACTCGGCTTTACACAGAAGTGACAGGCCAAGTTTAAGTTCTAACTGTTTTAACCCGCGAGAAGGAGCATTTGTTACCAATTGAATAGGTGGCTGTGTGGGCCCGGGAGAGGGCCTGGACCCTTTGGAGAAGAAAATTTGTTGCCTCTGAGGGAAAACAAAACATGATATGTATTTTTTCGTCAAAAAAAGTGCAATTATTTGGAATTATATATAATAAATAAATATCAAATATGTCTACATTTCTTTGTGCTGCTTTTATCCAAATGCAGGATAAACATATTTAAGTACTCTTGGTGATAACAGAACACAAAATTTTTGGTACTCTTTTACAAAATCAGAACCCTAATTTTTGTAGGTATGTAAAATCAAAAACTGCAAGACCGTCATAAACAAGATAAATGGATGGAAGAGAGTTGTATTTAAATTTTAACATGCAAGTATTGTTTGCTTAGGTATACGCTACCAGACGTCGACGTAGGGCTGTCCATGTGAAATAAAAAGAAAATACGACAACGTCAACGTAAATGCGGCAGGGCTGTTATTGTATCATTTGCCGCGAAGCGTGTAATAACAATAGTTTTATATTTATAAAGGCACAAAATAATAAAAAGTATCAGTATCCCACATTGGAAGAGTGTTTGGTATTCATTTAAAAAAATTCAGAAGTTTGCAACGTTGTAACAGAAAAAAGGAAGAAATATGAACACTGTGGAAGTGCACATATTAAACTTATAAAGACTTGTTGTTCAATAGCTCATAATTGAGACAAGTACGTATCAAAGTTGATAATCTCGTATCACATAAGAACGCAGAGCAATTTAACAATTTTTGTAAACCTGGAAGTAAAAGATATTAAAAGAAAACTTATTTTTCTGCATAGAAACAATCATTATTTCGTTGAGCATGAAATTCATTTACACTGAATTAAAATTCCAGTTTCTACCTCAAAGAAAACACGTTGATTCTACTTTACGGATATCAATCTTTTAATGCAATTTTTTTTAAAAATATTCTATGTTTATTCTAAAAATCATATAGAAAACATCCATCAATTCCATGGGCAAAATTCAGGATTTAAAAGTTAAACTGGGGAGTACACGTAATAGGCAAACGTTACATCACGAAAGGTAAGAGCAAAATTAGTCTGGGATTGCAAGAAAGTTCTAAATTACATGGGTAACCGATCAAGTAAAATAAGTTAAAAGAACCTTTTCATTACATACGTGTTTTATATATTAGGTTGCAGAAGTTATATAAAATATGATTTGAAACTTGCACATTCAAACCACAGTTTCGGAACGGCTGTGTTGCAGACCAAAGGGGCAGGATCTTGATCTTACACAGCTAAGGTGCACATGAACATGCGTAAAACCCTTGCACAATTGTAGGTTAGTAAGTTTTTAACGCAAAATGTATCTGATCTCGAGAACATAGAGCGAAAACCTAGAATAAAATTGCCTATAATAAACAGAAACCTTTAAGACGAAATTATAAATGCAATGTGAATGCAAATTGGTCCTTATGTTCATTCAAGCACCCTACTATGAAGTCTTACGAAAAGATGGATTTAAGAGCATTACAAGTACTTAACATCGGCACTAGGTGTAGGTGACGTCACTGCCCGGCCACTTATTCCTCGGGAAAGAAACCCACTAACCAGCGGATAACCTGCGACGTGAATCGAGCGCCGATTCCTCAGTTTTACATTCTGTAGCATACCCATTATACCGACAGAGACATGACGATTTCCAACAGAAATGTAAAACACCAATTTAACGGGAAATTTCTTATTTTTTTTTACCTACACTTAGTGGTTTTCAAAAACAGATTAACGGGAAAGGGTTTGATTGAATAGTCACGTTAGTTTTGTTATGTACTGGCTTTTCCAGGAATTGATCAAAGGACATTCCTGTCTACATGGGACAGAACTGAGCCTGATACCCGTAATATTGTTACTGAAAATTCTACAAAAATAAAATATTCTTCTTCGCTGGCTCTACAACCCTTGGTGGGTTATGGCCTCATTGACAACTGCCCTCCAGACTTCTCTATCGGCTGCTTTTATCCTCCATCCTCTGATTCCCATTGTCGCCAGGTCCGTCATCACATCTTCTATCCACCTCATCCTAGGACGTACCCTTCTTCTTCTGTTATCGAGTCTTCCTTTCAGCATTCTTTTTGGCATCTGCGTTTCTGGCATTCGTTCTACGTGGCCCAGCTACCTTACTACAAAAAACATTATCTTAACGAAATTTGCATATTTTTCCAGCATATAGTACCACACATCCCTTCCCAACCCCAGAGTAATTTTCAATAGTGTCACTTCAGCCTGAAAGGACGCATATCGGCCATGGTGTTATTACTCAGTGTAGAAAATTAAAAAGTGCCAGGTTGAAGTGCCCTTTATTGACTTAAATTTCGTAACATATTTCCTGGAAATTGGCCATTATTTTCCAAAGTTGCAATTGGAGACTCTCAGGTGCAATCGAAAAGTTGGATAAAGCGAATATTAGTTTCGTCATATCTGTCTGTCCATCAATCTACACGGATTTTCGTAACACTTTAAGTTTGGGACTTATATTAAAATATGTCCACAAAATTAAAGTTTGGTTAAAATTTGGGGGGTGGGAAATATTAGGCCCCTTAAGTGAAAACCTAATTACGTTTATGCTAATACCTCGCAGAATTTTTCTCGAAAGGAGAAAAGTTTCTGATAATATTTGTGACGAAAATCCAGACATGTTTACGGTCAAATACACGTTTCCTAAAATCTTGTCCTTTAGGACATAATTGCGAAAAATACGGCAAAGCCGGACAGCTCATAGATCATTAAACACAATATGGCGGAAAGAAGCTTGGATTCGCATGCCGGTTGAGATAAAAATATGAGTGTCTAATATTTCTTACTCAGTGCTATCAACCGGATAAAACTTTCAGGTTACGATGCATCTTGGACGAAGGATAATTAAGGAAAAAGTAGTCATAATATTTAATATTGTTGTATACTTGATGAGTACATAATAATATGGCGCCGTATAATACAGAGTGCAAATTGTTGTGACGTGATGCAATAATTACTGATGCGGTGACATCTCGTTCCAATGCAGTTACTGATATTTTATTATCATTTCCATTGATGCATAATTGAAGAAATATATAACTGCGTGAACATAATATTTAAATATTTATTGCTTATATTTAGGAATATAAAATTTTGGTATTTCGACAGAACATGAATATATCTATGAATTGCGCACGTAGTGTTACACGTAAGAAATTACAGAAATACATTGTGAGGCCATAAATTTAAATTTACATATGACAGAAAAATTTAACAAAAATATATGTAGATATAAAAACTTTTTAAAAATAAATATAACAAAATACACTAGTAATAGTAAAAACCTGCTATAATATGTGTACAAAGTCTAAAGAACAACAAAGAAATGTGCGACTCCAGTGGATTTAAATGTGTGATCATGTAAGAAGTATCGAGGAGGCAAAGATTCGAACGCGCCTCAAAGTTACTTTATACGTACATTTCCTATCTTGTTTCTTTTGAGAAAGATGAACTGGCTAAAAACAGAGCAGCGGGGAAAATTATTATGATATTATACTAGGAGGTTACCACGCTAGAGGGAAACGACAAAACCCTTGATTATAGGAAGTCAGGACTAAGAAATGAGCTAATTCTCTCACACATTAAAAGATGTGTAAATAAAGGAAGAGGCCATAAAAATCGAAAAAAGAAATCATGAAAATTCCATGCGGACTGTTCATTTGAGGATGAAGACGATGGCAGAAAGAGAGGGATGGATCGGATCTTCGTCATGGAGTGTCGGAACTGCTGAAATGCTTGCACATGCGGAAAGGGAAGCGAGAAGTGGATTAAGGCCGTAAATGAATGCAAATGTTGACTCATCAAATGGAACGCGCCGTCGTTATAGGAGGAGCAGACAATACAAACGGTAGCTGGTAATTTAGTCGCGGTTGGCAAGATTCAAACTTTATTAATTTAAATTGAAGAAATACAAGATAAAATAATATAAAGAGACAGAGTGGAGTATTGTTACACCGTTACAACGATCACCCAAATGTAATCGTGTTGCTTCCCCAGAACTTCGCAGCAGTTCATTCATTTGTTCCTCAATGAAGGCGGTGGAGCGATTCCTTTCGGTTTTGTGGACAGCGACTGCTGTGAATTGGTTTTTGTACTTAAACTAGTGTATGAATATGCAGATACCAAGAAAAGCCTGTTTGACTAAAATAACAAGGTAAGAATGTAATTACGAGATATCGTTCATAAGATAGTGCTCTACAGGGTTCTGATGGATTACAATTAATAATTTTAACATCGCCGATCCAAGTGGCCGTGCGGTCTAAGGCGTGGGTCTGCGGCCGCTCGCTTACTGGGATAGTGGGTTCGAATCCCACCGGGGGATGGATGTTTGTGTTGTGTTGTGTTGTAAAAAGACGGTTGTGGACCGTAAGTGACATGAAAGGACGAAAAAGGATTAATACAGAACAAAAATGGATCAAAGGGGAAAACCCAGGAATTAGTAAAAAAAAAAAAAATCCCACCGGGGGCATGGATGTTTGTCTCTTGTGAGTGTTGTGTGTTGTTGTCAGGTAGAGGCCTCTGCGTCGAGCCGATCCCTCGTCCAGTGGAGTCCTACCGACTGTGGTGTGTCTCTCAGTGTGATCAAAAGAAATTACAAACCTCGACACTGAAACGGGAAAACCAGAGTAGGTAGAAGAAGACGACTAAAAAAAAATTAACATCAGGCCCTTATCATTACTACAATAGTACGAGTATAAAGTCGAAAATTAGTACTTCAAGTTACTTATAAATCATCGCTGTGCCAGCACTTTACACTGCCGATCACGGTGGTCATGCCATCTAAGGCGTAGGTCTGCTGCCACTCTATTGCTGGGATCGCCGTTACGAATCCCGATGTGGGCATGAAAGTTTCGTCTCTTGTGTTTGTTGTGTGTTGTATAGGTAGCGGCCTCTGCGACGAGCTGATCACTCGTCCAGAGGAGTCCTACGGGGTGTTTGTGTCTAACTGTATGTGATCTATAAGCCTCAATAATGGGGTGGCCTAGGCCCAATTTGGGCTGTTGAGCAACAGAAAAAAAATTACTTTACACTTCCAGACAGAATACCTCATGAAATTTGAACATTCTCCAAATGTAAAACCCCCAGCCGTTAATTATATTGTGCTGCTTTTGGCTGGAGGTGGTCAAAGCCCAAAGTACTCTGATCTTTACAAAAATACAACTCTCCTTATTGCCAATAGATTTGCAGAATTTAAATAGAACTTCCTTCTATATTTTGAAAGGTAATAATTTTCACTCTTCTGTACATATTTTCTGAAAATATAACATTCCGTAAAACTTGAATATTTTTATCATAGCTTAAATATTACCTACATTAGACACATATTTCAAGTTTCTCCGTAAAATGGATTTGCAGTTTATCACATTCAATATGCCTTCAGTCAAATTCAAGCATCATAATTGTACATGTCTAAATAACACAGCAGAATACAGGATCGAGAAACAGAGCAATAAAATCCTCTGAGGCAAACAGTCTTTTTGTTAAGTGTATTTAAAGACCCCATCAGTTACTAAGATCACACAGCGGTTGTCACAGGCAGGGTAGAGCAGAAGCATTTTGGAGGAAAAAAACTGTGCCAGTACCACTTTACCCACTACTAATCTCATATGAACTGACGTGGGATTAAACCCGGGCCGCAGAGGCGAGACACCAGCAACCATGGCACAGTGTAGCAGCCAGTCTCATCGCGGACATCAATGCCTGAAGGTAACAGTAATAGAGTGACAGTATCCGTAATAATGGGATAACATTCCATCACGATACGGCTGACGCCAGGGTTTCACTTGTATTTACTCGCTCCGAAAGAGACAAATCTTGCAGCCGAGAAACACTGTTCGATTATCAGTATGCGAAATTTGAGGTTCTCACGGCGGTGACCGTGAAGATTTGAGTGTTCTGCGGTGTGACGTCATGTATTCTGGTAAAACTGACTGAAGTATCGGAGAAATCACTGCATACATCTTTCAAGTCAAAGAAACTTATATTTCCGCCAGAAGAAACTACTTTATTATATTTAATAATGTATGCTACATGTTTCGGTCATATTTTGACCATCTTCAGGCATTAATATGCAAAATTCATGAAACCTCACAAATTAAAAAAAAATATTTTAACGCGTATCCACCTTGGTTTTAGATAATACACATTAATGCCTGAAGACGGTCAAAATATGACCGAAACATGTAGCATACGTTATTAAGAAGTTTATAATTTATTGTCAGTTAACAACGGGATGAATTCCATCAAAATAAAACACACTTTCCTACCTTGAAGATGGAGGCAGCACGCTTCTTAGAAAAGTCATTAAATTTCTATTAGACTATGTGGCGTCACGTTGCAGAAGACGGCCATCTTGACTGTCCAGCTGTCCTGCCCTACCTGTACTATCACTAACACAGCACCATAAATTTTCAAACATGTCCTAGAACATGTAAGAGATGATCCGGTTATGACTAAACCCGGTACGATGATTATAGAAAAGACACGCAGACAGAGACAAGAAACGTTTGTCAGTTGTGCAGACACGTAAATATTTGATTGAGGCTTGTATGTTTCTACTAGCACCTTTATCTTCTATTTGTGTTTGTATGCAATATATGAACGCACACATCACTTATTAACAGATCGGAAATTGTGGAGTTATTTAAATGAGAATAAACCTCAATCAAAGTCACACGGTAATATCAGATTATTACATGATACACTGCCTCAGTCCTTTAGTTTTGCCATACGCAATAAGCGATGACTGTTTTTAAACACAGTCCTATGTATATGCGGAGTCTCTACAGTTTCCTGTTTCCAAAACTTCTTCTGATACAAAAATTCGATTTCAGGTTTGGAACTCAGAATTACTTCCAAAAAGTTTACTTTTTCCTTCATATTACCGCGATGTTGTTGACCTATACTATTACATGACAACGCGTCTATTTGTAATGGCATATTTGTGGTTTAGTTTACAACTCAGGAAATGCTTGATAATTCGGTGCAGAATATTTTGCTTTCCGATTTTTTTTTTAGTCGTCCTCTTCTACCTACTCCGGTTTCCCGTTTCAGTGTCGAGGTTGTAATTCCTTTTGATCACACTGAGAGACACGCCACAGTCGGTAGGACTCCTCTGGACGAGGGATCGGCTCGATGCAGAGGCCTCTACCTGACAACAACACACAAAACTCACAAGAGACAAACATCCATGCCCCCGGTGGGATTCGAACCCACGATCCTAGCAAGCAAGCGGCCGAAGACCCACGCCTTAGACCGCACGGCCACTGGGATCGGCGCCTTCCGATTTACTATCCAAAAATATAAACATTAAAACATACAGAAGTATAACTTTGCATGTTGTTTCATATGGGTGTGAAAATTGGTCTGTCACATTGAGGGAGAAACACAGGCTGAGGGTTTTCGAGAATATGGTGCAGAGGAAGCTATTTGGACGTAAGAGAGGCGCGATAACAGGGGAGTAGAGAAGACTATATGATGTGGAGCTTTATGATCTGTACTGCCCACGAAATATTATTCGGGAGAACAAATCAAGAAAAATGAGGTCGGCGGAGCATGTACAACGTATGGGAGAGAGGAGAGATGCATACAGGGTTTCGGTGGGAAAACCTGAGGTAAAGAGCCACTTGAAAGACCTAGGCGTAGAAGGGAGAATAATATTAAAATTAATCTTTAATAAATGGGATGGTGGGGCATGGACTCGATTGATCTGGCTCAGGATAGGGACAGGTGGCCGCCTCTTGTGAATGCTGTAATGAACCTCCGGGTTCGATAAAATGCGAGAAATTTCTTGACTAGCCAACGACCTGTTAGCTTGGTAAGGACTCTACTGCATGGAGTTGCTCGGTTAGTTAGTTACGTAGTTATTTTATTTTAGTTTACTGGTGAATCAGACTTGAAAGAGTTTTAAAATCGGCCGCTGTCACTTCAACCCCCAAATTTTGTGACGTGTTCCCCAAGAATGGCGAGAGATTGTAGTACTTGAATTTAGAATGCATATTTCTACTTCTGTTTCCCTGACAATAAGCAAGTAGCAGTGAATTTTAAGGACGAAACATTGATAGGCTCTGGCAAAGAACACCTACGTAGACTGAAAATTCCTTGTTCAAATGTAACCTACCTCAGAGTTCGTGATTTGAGGCTTCCGCCGCGATGTTGATGGGATCTGCGCTCTTCTGGGATATTACGTAGCGTCGAGTGGTAATCCTTTACCGACGTTTCGGGACAACGTATCGGTCCCATCTTCAAGGGTCAAGAAGTCCAAAAACACAAGCCGCTTTTCTTCTAGGACTTCTTGACCCTTGAAGATGAGACCAATACGTTGTCCCGAAACGTCGGTAAAGGATTACCACTCGACGCTGCCTAAAATCCCAGAAGAGCGCAGATCTCATCTACTTCAGAGTTCATACGATCAAGTTTCCTTGGAGTAAGCTGTGTTGACTGTAGATGTACACAGACACACACATATGCGTGTATATACAGTTACGTATATATTGTCTATGTACATTTTACAGTCTAGCTGTGCTGTCAGGATACGTCGGACGCGAAGATCCGATGACGTGCACAGAATGCAAATTCAGGACATGAAAGAGATGCCGGCGCGAGTACTAATTATTTCCGAATTGCGAACCCGATCATGCATACAAACACATGTGACGGACGGAAACTTGCTGCAGTCCCTCCGGTGTTCATTGGACCACAGGAGTACAGGATTACAAGTGGGTGACGTCAGCCCCGTTCATTAGGCTGCCTCGGCGTTTTAAATGAAAGAACCCCCACCACTCTTGTCAGTGTGCCCCCCCCCCCACCTCGTGTGGTGAAAGCCCGTCATTCCTCGGTTTTCGGCGGTTCATGAAAGAGAGATCGTTCGATAAGAGAAGTCGTTCTGTCTTACTTCAAGCACACTGGCATAACCCAATCGGTGAAGTGAATCGCCATGGGAGGGACGGCTAGGCTTCGAGTCCTGGTAGATGAAGAGTTTCTCTTTGCTGCCAGACTCACAATATTTATGGGTAGCACAAAGTATCTTTTCTACTAAGCATCGTCAGCTATTATCTCTAAATGCTTTCGAAATTAAGAATTAGTGAAGATCCACCATATTTTCCCCTAAATTACAAGCGTCTTAAGGCGGACCGTGTTTGTGGAATTTGTTCGGGATGAGTATTGCTGTCACATACATAGGCCAATAGCTACTGAGGTCCATCCTAACATTCGGAATTAACACCTACATCGGCTGGGAGAAGAGAACCTCATTTAGTAAGATAAAATCGGTTTTGGACATTTAGGGATCTGGAGACACAAATATGGCAAGAGAGACATACGCAAGACAGCATTACTGTGAACATAAAATAGTTAACTAATTGCACGGACCAGAATCCTTCTTGAGAAGCTAATAGTTCCTCAGCTAGTCAAGACAGTCCCTGCATTATATGAAACATAAAAGGTTCATTACCTTGATCACAAGAGCTCGCCAATAGTCCAGTTCGCATTCGACCATCCTATTCCATCAAGATCTATTTTAATATTATCCTCCAATCTACGCCTACGTAAAGATCGGTCTATCTTTCCTTATTAGCCTACGTTTATTCTTTAAAAAGAAAAATATATCCTTACGAGATTACCATGCTGTGTTCCTCTCCCCAATTTCAAATTTTGAATAATTTCACATATTTTCATGAAATTTGTTACAAAGTTCATGCCACTTTAGAGCACCTCGCAGCTGCTTGCTTCCAAATTATTTGCAGCTCACTGTTTAGTTACTACTCTGTAGGCCTCGCAGTCTCAGCCACAAACAACAAGAAAACCCGAAAAGAAGAAATTTGGGTGTACAAACCCGTGTAAGGGAGAAGTAACGCTTATGGACTATGGTATATTCGGTGGGGATAAATTGTAGCAGGAAATTTCCGCCCATAATCCCCTTTTCGTTAATGTAATATCAATCAACTTCCGATATTATGGGTTTGTCCTGCATTCCGGTGACCAGATATGTACGATCTGCGTATTAGGTACACACGGCAATACACCTGTACAACGGAGAAGGAGGATGGTAATGTTATCACTTCCAGATACGGTCCTTTGAGCTAGCTTTGCTGCCGGGGTCTCTCATTTCAAAGCAGAATCCATTTCTGGCAATATCACTTCCCACTGCTACATGAGATCAGCTTACGTCATCCAGACAAGAGTTAATGACGAGCTTAACCCTTTACGGCAGAATTGGTTACTGCGAACCACTTACATCCACACTGAAAAAGGGCTCTGAATTTTTACACACTTTGTGTTTCATAACGAAGGACACAATAAATAGCGATAACTGACTCCATTGAGCATAGTCCTCTAGAAGCTAACACCCCTTCAACTAGTCACGAATTTCCCCTCAATTTATGAAAACCGAAGGTTCATTGCCGTGTTCACAAAAGCCCGACATGTCTCCATCCTAACCAAATGAATAAAGTCCACGTCTTCCCATTATAATTGTTTAAGATTCGTTTTAATATTATACTTCCATCTACGCCTAGACCTTGTAAGTCGTCTCTTTCCTTCAGGTCTCCCCACCAAAACTTCTACGCATTTCTCCTCTCCCCCATTGCAGACACACGCCCCTTTCATCCTATCCTACTTGATTTGATCACTCTAATTATATCTGGTGAGGGGTGCAAACCATGAATCTCATTATTATACACTGTTTCTATCGTCTGGTTACTTCCACCCTCTCAGGCCCAAATATCTTCCTCAGCACCGTATTCTCGAGCACATTCAGTCTTACGTTCCTCCGTTATGATGACAAAGTTTCACACCCACGTAAAAAAAACAGGAAATATTGTAGTTTTGTGCTCTTTATATATTCTTACACAGCAAATGGGAAGGCAAAATATTCTGGAACGACCAGTACCAGACATTCCCTGAACTGCCTCTGTTCTCAATTTCTTTACGCATCCTATTTTGATTTATTAGTGTCGTACCCAATAATCTGAACTTTGCCACATTTTAAAGCACTTATTAGCAACCTTTATGTTGTAATTTGTTCTGCAGCCAGTTCACGGTACAAGAACGTAAGCTTAGCCTTCTCAGCATTTGTTTCTAGACCAAACTCCTTACTAGCGACTAACACAGCTTCTGTATTTTTCTTTATAACAGGAGTGCACTGTTTTAGCCCAATATATTATTATCGGCATAGACCAGAAGTTGATGTGTTCCATTTGATTTCAATCCCCCTTAGTTTACCTGGACTTTCTTACTCGTATTAACACATTCTAAAGCACAAATAAAAAGCAATGGCCGTAACGCGTCTCCTTGGTTCAGGCCATTCGGAATAGGAAATGTAACATAAATATTTGTCTATCGGCTTTGTAGTGCACGTTTTATTTAAACACATTTTAATTAATCTAACCAGTTTCATGAACGTACCAAATCAATGAAAACATTAAAAACCCTCCCTCCTACCCGGATCACAGGTTAGTAAACAGAAATTAATTTTTCTAAACATCATTAATCTATTGCACTTTACAATGCAGAGTTGGGGCTGGAACTAAAGTTTCATATATACTTTAGATAAATTTCACGCTTCACCAACAGACAGACCTTCAGCACTAATACAGTAAATGTTCAACTTCTTTCTCAACCGTGGGAGTGGAAACAATACAGACCTATGTCCGAAGAATAGCCGACAGTTTTTACGATAAATATTCCTTACATCCAAACCCGTTGGTAGGAGCAATCGGAAAATACACACTTAATGAGCTAAAAAGACAGTACAAAAGATATAAACACAAGCGGACCAAACACTGCTTGGTGTGAGAAGCGAAGGTATTAGGTAGTGTTTTTTGGGTGCTAACAGGTAATTTTCACTACTCCACTGAATGACGACAGTCACAACACTAAATGACCAGGGGAAAGAGTCCCCACATATGCCGAGAAGTATGAAGCTGGTAAAGGGTACGGTGGAAACAAAGATTATGTAACAAATTTTGTATATACAATACGATAATAAAGCTTTCTATCTTAAAAAAAAAACTTCTTTCTTTCTTTCTTTCTCTACCTAACCAAAGCATTTCTCTTCCCAGAATTTTAAGTTCTACACTTACCAATGTTTTAGCCCCGTCTCCAACATTACCTTTGCAGGAAGGTAGAGCGGACATTCATTAGAACCTTCAGAACAAAATCTTTTAGAAGTCTTCTCGTAATACATGTAATGCCTCTCAGTGACCCTACTCCCGCCGCTTCCTTCTCCCTCTCTGTCGTTTCATGCTTTAAAATTTAAGCTATTAATTCTGCCTGACAGAAGTTTTCTAAAATAACATACAAGACAAGTAGTTTAAAGAAATTTTTAAACTAAATTATTTTCAACCCAGCATGTTTTCTGCTACAAATCATTAACTAGACTATACTTTTTCTTTAAGGTTCTAATTTCAAGTGGAATCATAAGTGTTTGATTAATTTTGACAACATATCATTTTTCAATTAAAATGTCTACAAATTTTTGCCACAAAATCTGTAGTGACAACAACACAATATTTGGCTCCTGCCTTAACTAAAACAGCACTGTAGAATTCAGTAATTATTACCCACGTCGTCCCAAAACGAAATGTATGATTACTTGCTTGTCACCAATATTCCAGAAGTTCCGTTATGGTAAGTCTGGTCTGAAAGACAAAAAAAAATACATCTTAGATGACGCCGACAAAAGTTTTTTCTATCAAATTATTCATTCTTCAAATGCGCCGTCAAATGCTATTTACTTACTGTTATCTTGCCAGGCCTTTGATAAGCCTGTTGCTTCCGGCCAATAGCAGTTGCTTCACATATCGCCCCTACAGGCATGTCTGTACGTGTATTTGCTCTCTTCGCTAATCACAACTATTATTTTGTAAGTAAACGGGTACATTGTGGTTTAATGCTGCCCAACTTACCAATTAGCTACGTTTTTGTGCTTACCCTTTGAACTTTCCACCCTACCCTCGCTAATATTATTACTTTGTAGGAAATCCCTTAATATTAATTTCTCCCCTTTCTGTGAAAGATGGAATCGCCTTTGGCGATAGGGGTTTGTGGTGGTCCTTTCTCTCACTCATTTAACAAACAAAAGCACAGAAAGCAAGGGGTGGAAATGTTGGTGAATAGAACGAATGTGGTGTGATGGCGCCTGAATGAAGGCGGGGGACTGTCGACTTTGAAAACACTAGCATAATCTGCGGAAAAGGAAACAGCGGTTCTGTTGAAACGATGTAAAAAAATTACACCTTTGTTTTGGTTTATTTTGCGATTTTGTCATTACGTAAACTACAATGCGTCTCTGTTAGACAGCAACCAGCCAGAACACTGCCCTTTAGTATCAAAGGAAACGATTAGTGTTTAAGGAGGTTTTATTACTTTTTACGTACACGCATAATGCGAAATCTGGGGGAAGCTTACACGCCCTGTTTTAGCAGTGACAATTTTATCACATTTATATGTGCTGTTCTAAGCAATGATAAGAGTTTTAATTATGAAATTCGGCAAACAAGTTGTTGAAGATTCTCCTTTTCTCCAGTTTTTAGTTGTAGTTTGTTGTAGAAAAGAATATTGAAACCCTCTTCCTTGACTCTTTAATCCTGATGAAGGAGGCACTACTCCGCTCCGAAACACCGGTTAAAATTTACTATACGACACGTCGAAACATCTAATAAGACTCGAATCTTCATCAACATAACTGTGAGAATCTCAAATATCGTATCAAAAGACGTACTGAAATTGTAAAAATGAGTCAGCAGATAAAAACCCTCGGTACAGATACACTAAATTTAAGAACGTCTGAACTTATCGTTACTTACATTAAAAAATGCATCTAAATTTGATAAAAGTAACTCTACAAATATGGGGTTGTCAACCTCGCCTTAAGGGTTGTCTACAGTAATTTACCTATTACATTCAACTGGGCGGTAAAAGGGGAAACAAATTCTGAAACACATTCTAGTGCCTACCCTTTTCCAAATATATATATTTGCACTCAGGATACCGACATTACCATGCTCCAACTCCTAAACTCCAGCGTTAATAAATCTACCCTCTATTTAACCACGTAAATCCATCCATCCCTGCTCACAAACGAACAGCATACAGCAAAGCTTCGTTTAATTACAACGCTGCAATATTAGGTCCACATTAATTTCGGTTCAAGAAATTAGCATATCTAATTTTACTACGTTTCCTTCATATTGCGTCTTAAGCCCATGTCCACGCCGACGTTTCGCATAGTCCATTGTTGGTTACTATTATGTAACAGCGCATTGCATTACGTGTGAGTAGATTCGGTAACAAACTTTTGATTAGAAGCAACTATTTGTATAAAATTTAATCCTTTCACGGACCGTAGCTCATATATATATATTTATAATATTTATCAACAGTTCATTCCTTCTAGAAAACATACCGCGTCTCAAACCGCAAAGACAGGGCGGTTAATATTTTTAGCGACGTAATCTTTGTCTGTTTGTAACACTCATACGAAACATATAAATGCACCGCGTGAGCAAAGTATACCTTCTGTCGTATGACAGGGACAGCAGATGGTGGATATTTTAAAGATTTAATTTCAGGGTTTAAAATTGGGGCAATTTGTGAGGGCTATTGTGTAACTTTGTAAAGTGGGCATACTGGAATTTACGCATCCAGAGAAGGATGCGGGTCAGAGACCGTTGTATTGGAAAATAAAGAAATACCTATAGTCGAAAATTTGAGTTCTTTTCTTTTTTTTCAGTGGTATAGCTGAGAATTCCCTTCTTCGTTTGACACTGCGTCACTAGGTAATCGGATCCTGTTACTCAGAGACGCTGCGTCACTAGATAATCGGATCCTGTTAACCAGAGACGCAGCGCCACTAGGTCATCGGATCCTGTTACCCAGAGAAGCTGCGTCACTAGGTAATCGGATCCTGTTACCCAGAAAAGAAGCGTCACTAGGCAATCGGATCCTGTTACCCAGAGACGCAGCGTCACTAGGTAATCGGATCCTGTTACCCAGAGACGCAGCGTCAAACACAGAAGAACGGGGTCCTTAGCTATCTATTGTGACAGAAACTTCAAAATCAAACATGAAAAACGTAAATTTTAGGAAACTGAAGCTCCCTAGAGATGTGCATAATAATAGTACAGTAGTCCTAAGCTGTTCTAGGTGGAACACCTCACACTTGTAAACTAGCGCTCTAGACAAATTCTCTAGTGAATATTTATTGTCGGTTTTTAAATCAATTTGCCTCTAAAAGTTATTTACTGGCTGCTAATTCGTTCGGAAATACACGAGGTATAACACATTCCAGATTGTTAGTTTTGTAAGTGGCTTCCGTTCTCAGAATTTCTGAACGTCGATTCAAGAATTCCCCTTTTCCCCATCACTTGTACGGCAAAGTAATTGAAACTTTCTCATGTCGAGTGCTTTTAAACCTCCAATCTGATCAGGACTGCTTTAAAATTAATATGAATTTCGTATCTATAATTTAAAACTTCAAAAACTTTTCGTACTTGAGTCTTATGTTCAAGAAGGCCATATGCTACCAAGTCACTGCAAGTTACATAAGTTCTTCAATTATTTCAAAACAAACTTACTTTCCGTGTAAAGTATTTATTTCTTCTTCAACTTTGCCAATCGATTGTCATCTGCGTAGTTGTAACTGAACTATGTATGGCCTCCTGTTACATCATTCAGGCTCACACGAAAGACATAAATACATAATGTACGTGGTAAGTGAATAATGCATTACTAAGTGTATACAAAGTAATGCAATGTTTTGGAAAAGCACGTAACTGGAAAATGAAGAATTTACATGTCGTAATTAGTTGCTTCATAACAATTATAAAGCTACTAATTACTTTTTATACTGGATATCGCTTTGTGTTTTATAAATTACAGAATAGTTATGAATTATCAACAAAAAACTAATTATATTATATAGATATGCGGCTACATGTTTCAACTAGTTGCGTGGTCATCCTCAGGTCGTATAAACACATAAAACAGAAAAACCAAAATTATAATTACAACATGGTTACGGGGGTCAGAATTTCTAACACATTAAACAGATCTCAATCTGACACCATAACTGATGTAGCAAGTATAATTCTGTTTTTTTATTTTATATGCATTTAAAAGTTCTGAGGAAGACCACAACGTAGTTTGCTGATGCATGTAGCCGAATATCTGATTAATACAACAAAATTAGAATTAGTGATGTTGATTGTAATTAATAACTATGCTAGTAATTATTAGTAATCTTCACCAAGGAGTTACTAAGGCGATGAAAGCAAGGAATGTGATAAAGGAGATAAGAAGATCCTACCGAATTTAAGCCTGATAACCACAAACGAAGAGAGTACGTGGAGCGCAACCGAGGGATAATATTAAGATGGATTTCGGAGAAGTAGGGTTTGATGGGGTGAAATAAATAAAACTGATACAGGGTAGATTCCACGGCAGAGCTTTTACGAATACTGTATTAAATATTCGGATCGCGTACAAGGGAGCAATTTCTTGACCATCTCGGTACAGTTCCTGTCAAGAAATATTGCATATCACGTATAGCACATTGTTACAAAAGATGAATCGATAGAAGGGTGAGTTGTTAGCTTGATGACTGGATGAGTCACTTTGTGACGAGATGCGTGCAAGGATAAAAATATGTCGATTCTATTTAATAAAAAGGAACAAAGTTGTGGTTATCAAAATGACTTCAAAAGACACAGGGATCCGTTGGATAAGCTACAATATTGAAAGCAGGACAGGCGATGACCGTTTGTAAAGAAATATTACAAATCACCAATTAACAATTACCATACTTCTTGAATAAGCCCGTAATTTGAAAACTTCCTAAATGAAATAAAGTTACCTTGGAGCAGGGGGGCGCAAATAACTGGCATCAGAGAGCCATGGCGATTACATTTTGTAGGGTGGCGCCTAATGTTTGTGGGTCTTCGGTAGGGAACTTGCGTCATGCCACTTTTCTGGCACCTAGAATTTTTTTTGTTTGCTTCTAGATTTTTGGAAAATTTATGCACCTCAGCTCTTGAAGTTTATTGCAGTTTTCTTTTCAAACCGAAACTCTCTTAGCCTACTGATCGGAATAAAGACAGACCTAAAATCACCAAGAAGGTCTCGCTTTCTACAGTGCATAAAAGGCAAGAAACTTACTTTCTTCTTATGTTTTAAAAGGATGCATGTCTAGAAATGCGGGAAAAATTTGTTAAAAGTCTGTTAATACGTGTTTATTACGAAACCATCATTACAAAAATCGATTAGGCAGAAGTACCTCGTCAGTAACTACAACTTCTGCTTAGTATTTTGGAGGTGCCAGTTTCGACTCTCCACTCAGAGACTGTTTAAGTCGACCGAAATATTTCGCCATCTTACTTGGTCCCTCCAAATAACTGCATTTAACTACTTCAAAAGAAGCCAAGACCGCTCATTTACAGTCATTCAAATTCACGCCACACCTCGATATTATAAACCTTGTGCAGCTGATCGTTTTATAAATCACGTGACTAACTGTCAGCTTCATACGGCGGTAGCTCTACCTCTGTCCCAGGATGATAACAGTGAATACCGTCGGTTATGAAGAAATGAGTATGGAATGATAGTGATGCGAAAAGCGAACTATTCGTACAAAAGTCTATCCCAGTGCCACTTTATGCACCATAAATCCAGTAGAGATTGGGCCGGGATTGAACCCGGGTTCCCACGGTTCAAGGCCGTCAACTAACCGCCTGAGCCATGACACGACCGAGATCCAGTTTCACTTTCTCATTTCATTATTATTAACATAGGCCTCTTTCCCCTGTCAATTTCATTCCACCTGTGCTCCATTACTCGGAAAAACGAAAAAGAAACTAATCATCTTCATCACAGTGTTGTACAATAAGCCTCAAGGCTGCGGCGCGTCCGTAGCATCTGCTGCGGGGCCCTTAAAAAAAGCCTAAAGCTTGTAAATAAAATTCTCCTTTAATGAATAATGTAGTAATAAAGTGATTAGGAAATTTTTATCATTAAGCTTTACAAGATAACGTAGGGCTTAGCAAAATTCAACGATTTTCTCTAAAGTCACTTAAGGTTGACACAAAACAAATTTGTTTAAACCCTGCGAAGTTTGTTTGAACCTCTCTGCACGGTATGTGTAAGCAAATAGGAGGTGACGCAAATGCAAATTTGTCTCTGTATTGAAATGAGCACCAAGACATGAAGACCTGTGGGACAACAAAGGTATGGCTCCATTCATTTAACATTGGCCCTAGATGCAGCTCATTTGTCGGTTTCGCTACCAGGCTGCTTAAGCCATGGGCGAAGAGCCTACAGCAACCCTTAACTAGGAGGCTGCGTGAGTCTCCAAACCCTTCTGCGTATTGCGAAGAGAAAATTCTGACACATAGATGATATAAAAACAATAATTTCAATTTTTTATCATCTCCATCTTCGTGTTCTTCTATCTATTTTCTTCAACTCCCCTTTTGGTCTTTATCATATCGTTTTTAACTTAAATTTCTTCCTCTTTGCCAAGCTTTGTTTTTTTGTTCTTGCTGTTTTCCAATACTATACTTACAATTTTTTCTTACTACATACTCCACATCTTCGTGCTTCATCTATCTATGTTTACTTACAACTCCGTCCCTTTGGCTCATTTATCACTATCGATTCATACATTAATCTAATAATTACTTCCTCTTTACCAAGACTTATTTTTCTGTTCTTGCTACTCTTTCCTTACTACTACTACTACCTTACTATAGTACTGGCCGAACAGTTGTGCTTTCAGTTAATGAAATGGTTGTAGGCACAACTCCGTCGTGGCAGTTGACTTTGGATTACAGATATATCATTAACAGTAATTATCCTTTAAGACATTTCGTCTGCACGCTTCCTTCTCTGTTCCGTCAATTGCACCGTCACGCTCAAAAGTAGCAAAGACGGTGGCGCTTGCAGCGAGCTTCTACGAACTCGGTGAAGACTCAGGTGAGTGGAACACCTGAAGTTCAGTTCGTGAACCACTCAGAGCGCTGCAGTTACCATATTGTACTTTGTGGCAGGGGGATGTGTCATCATTGATCCTTAAAAGTTTGGTATTATATTTCCTAATCTTGTTTGTCAGCACCACCATCGACACAACAATATGCCCGCATTATTATTTCCTTTAACATTTTCCTTCAATAAAGTAGACAGATCCTTACGGCAATCAATTTCAGTTCACACGTAAACAAATCCAATTACCCAATTCGTTTACTTACTTTTTAGCTAACCTACTGCAGCGTGGTTAGCGTGTCCCTTGTGCAATAAGTAACGTAAGTTCTTAGCAATCCCTTTTATGCAGTTACTAAGAAATGTAGATATGCAGTAATTTTTATTGTGGAATAGAAAGCGTAGGCTTGTTTTATTAAACTCCTTTGTTGGCAACAATACTGCTATTGCAGTTGGAAGAACTTCAAGACCACAAGCATGTTATACACTTCTATAATTCGGCAAGGTAAAGGCAAAAACGATAATAATTCCATTAATTCGGCACGTAATAAGTATACGAATGAGTGTTCCGCTGTGAGAAGTCTATACCTGCAGAACCTAAAAAGTGCAAATCGTTATTGGCTTACTCTTCCGTTGAAGCTAAGAAGTAAAAACGCATTTTAATTTCTCTTACCATATTTACACATGCAATGCATTCATTTCAAAACTAGCTTGCAGAAAGTTACTGTTTAAGTCATTCAAGTCACTCACACGACCTTATGCACCTAATCATAAAATTAAGACTTGACATTTATATCTATAAATGGTGTTGATATTCTCAAAGGTTATTTTGTATAAAAACATGAGACAGCAGAGTACAATTATTACCGCATTATTTCAAATTAAAGACGCACCTTTTCTTCGAATTTTTCCGAATTGAAAATTAGGGTGCTTCTTAAATTCGAGGTACTATTCTTCACTCTCCGAAGGCCTCGAAAACCTCATTTTCCTCGAAGAACAAGTTTCCTCGGTAAAAGAGTAGTAAATTTTACGGACAGTGAAATGTATTGCTTGCAAAAAATGTTCCTGAAAATCCCCTTTTAAATCAGAGGGCGTCTTAAATTCGAATATGGTATTAACAATTTGAAGCCTGAAATTCTTTCAACTAATGTTTAATCAACCAGTCCATACCTCACAGAAGGCACAATGCCTCTCCATTATAAGGCCCAAACTTTCAATAGTCGTTAGTAAAATTAACGTTACATACAAAACAAATTATAAAATTACTTAACTTATTAAAGATTACGATCTTAATCTACCCCACCCTTATCTAGTGCCAAGGTTACAAACAAGTGGCGTTATACTTTTGCTCCACCATATGCCTTCATGGTGTGCACAGGGAGAACTTCGCCTTCACTTTACATTATTACTGTCAATTGAAACTGATAAATCTTTATTCCCGTTTCAGTGTTCTTTATTTTGTAGATGGATTTCTACGACGTTGCTCGCAAGCTACAGAATGAAAATATAATGCTTATAGGCTTTTCTGTAGAAGGCTTAAACATAGACTCACCTCATGCTAAGCATAATTGGACATCATTTTCAAGCATGTTTGACGATGCTGTCTATTGCTCAGATTTTATAGCATCAGTGACAAATGAAAGATTGTGTGAATATGAATCACTGGTAGAATTATGTTGACAGAGGAAAGCCTTTGTACTCGACAGGAAATGTTTAACGGTGCCTCTTTGCCCAAAACATATCCCTTTATTACTAGTCTGGAACAAGAATGAGTAGAAGCATTCTGAAGAAGTTACATTGCCAGAAGTTAGATGATTATCCTTTTACTCTACCTGAGGAGTGAAAAAAAAACATTTTAATCGCGAATGAAAATATCAGACATTGTCACAGTATTTATGACGCAAGAAGTGTATTGTAATGGTGAAAGAATTTCAAAATATTCCTGTCATGACCTTAAAAATCGAAGCGGATTCGAGGGAAATGACAAACAGCCAGTTTCATCGTCAATAAATATTATAAACCCACAGATAAACAAAATAAAGAACCGTGGTCGGCAGCACTAAATACAAAAGAAAAACGGTGGATACAAGTAATCTGCTGTTGGTGAGAGACTATTGCTCGTAAAGAGAAGGTGATACCTAAAATAGGCTCCAGCATGAACAGTGTTAACCATTCAATGATGCTAGTCTAATTTCTAACTACTGCCCAGGACGGGGTGGTTTAAATTTGTAGTAGCCTCAAATACATTTACGACCGCACCGAAGCCGGCAGGATGTAAGGAATTACAGGATCCGTACAGGGAACCGAACACGGCATTGAAGGGTTAAGAACAAAATGCACATCTCACATTAAGCGCTGTAAAATTCCTGTAAGTTTACTGATTAACTTTACGATTTAAGACCTGCATACAATCTTACTTGTACTCCATTGAGCGTGTTTTATTCACATATTTGAATATGGCATTAATTACGGCGGAAAAATGAATTATACTAGCATTACGGATTTAGCTTACAAGTTGCGTGTTTGAGTATCTCAGTATTAATGTGAAGTGTTTCTTACTTTCTGACGCATTATTCTTTTTCTCATAAAAATAAGTTAACGTCTCAGAACAAACGAAAGTAAAACCAAGAAACAGCATTATCAAAGCCAACGTTTTTCCCAGTCTTATACTGGTCACACATTCAGCATTGGATTTTATCAGAGTACAGGTCCAGGACAAATGTCACAATTTAGTGTAAACGGACTGCAAACTGTCAGCTTCTGGTGACACGTTCGCTACACAAGACACGCACGGAGCAAAGGCAGTACAGTGAACTGTAACACAGAGCAATGCTTTACTTTGCTTCCTTTTGGTAGAAACTATATGTCTCCGTTATTAAAGCGTTATCTGCGAGAAACGTATAAAGCAAGGCAGCACAATAACATTGTAGGTGTCTGATATAAGCGAAATAATGGTGTAGAAGAAATGTCACTAAACCTTAGTGAGTGTACCCACGTACAAAACAGGCCGTTTTAACTACTGAATTTTGCACTCTTTCCATCTAGTGTGTTATGTCTGAAAATATTATGAGAAGTTACCATATGAATTTCCTTTCAATACTGTTACTATACTGTCCTGAATTTCTTCATGTGTATCGAAATAAGGCAATCTAAATTAAGTTTCATTTTCGGAGACAAGAAAAGTTCAAACGGCCATTGCAAATGTGTGATTTTTCTTAATTTCTCTGACAAAAATAATTCTACTGATAACAATGTACGAAAGGGTGCATTATTAATTTTCAGAAACCACAATGGCGTCTTTATGACTTATTTTCAAAATATGAAGGTAGGATTTTTCATTTCACTTTTGCTTTTGAGAAACATACCTGGTGGGTTCAAACAGTTTCTGGAATGACGGCAAAATGACACTACCGTTGCCAACACCAACTTCCACCGCTAGAAGTAGATGGAGTTTATGGAGTCATTTTCTGCTTGGAATAAGATGGAAGGAAAGATAGAAGGGACGGAAAGACGATAAAGAAAATGTAAGCAGCTACTGGAGACCTTAAGGAAAAGAGGAGATACTGGAAATTGAAAGAGGAGGCACTATATCGCACTCTGTGGAGAACTCGCTTTGAAAGAGGCTATAAACCTGTCGCAAGAGAGACTACGTAATGAATGAATGAATGAATGGAATAAGGCTGTAGCACGTGACGGTTGAGTAATGTCTTCTTAAATATAAGTGCGTGTTGTTCCATTTGCGATGATGCCATACCAACAAAATGGCAGACTTTACAGAACAGGGTTTTTGCATTAAATTTTGCATTAGACGAGAAGGAATGCTATGGAAAATTACTTAATATAGCAAGTAGATTTTAAAGAGCAAAGAGTGGGAAGAACACAACTTTCTGAGTTGTTCAAGTTCCTCAGCTGTGTGACGTGTGTCTGTTGAAGACGCCTGAAGTTCAGGAAGTGCATCGACGAGCAAAACGGATACAAATACGGATTCAGTAAAGAAACTTTTCATTGAAATCAGTACAATCAATATTCGTGAACTTACTAACATGTTGGGTCAGTTCGAGCTAAATACCTGAAAAATGGAATTTGGGGTGACAGGTTTTTCCATCACGGGAACGCACCTGCTCACTCTTCATTGCCTGTGCTTGAATTTCTGCCTAAAAATGCTGTAGTTTTACACCCTCACGGCTCACCAGGTCTTAGCGCCATGTGACTTCTTTCTTTCCCCTAATTTCCAACTAACCTTCACGACTGGAGCACAACTGCAAGCTGCAGTTCCGCAATTTCAAACAATACACTTGTCGAAATGCTTCGAACGCTGACACGATCGCTGCCTCAACTCCCAAAGAGACTACTTTGAGAAGGTCAACACTGAGTAGAAGTTAAGTGATTTACGAAGAAATAAGTTTAGTGCGGAATATATTTGATCGCTTCACGTATTCGTAATGAATACATTTTTTAAATATTCGTATGAGATGAGCAGAAAGAAACATGAATATCATCTTTGTTTTGACATCTCGATATTTTATTCTTCGGAGACTGTGGGCTTCTCAGTGAAGACTTCTGACATTCCAACTGAAGTCTGATCGCAAGCCAGAGTCTCACTTCCCAGTAAGAGTTTTTATCTTTTTTTAAAGAATCTGGCTGAACCGTCTGAATAAAGTGAATATTTAGTCTTTACGCTTGGCAAAAAACAAAGCAAAGGGTTAAGTCTAAAGATAATGCAATAACAAAATACACTGAACCCCAAGTACTGTTTCAGACAAAACTGCTGACAATGTAGCGTCACGTGGTCCAACTCCCGCAAATTCGGCCCTGTTATCTATGTCACACAAAATGTAAGTCCGAACATTTCATTCCAGACCAGCCTGTAAATATCACATCTTAGCATTCTCTAATGACTTATTGTCTCTCAAGCCATTTATCGACATGTTTTAAAGTACTGAGGTTAAGTACAATGTGTTACCTTCCAAATTTACTCTTAATTGTCTCTGAAATGACTTCACATTTCTAAAAGATCACCTTAATTATGCTTCGTTCTGCTATTTACGTGAGGATAACAGGTGCTTGCATTTTTATTCATTATATGCTGTACCATTAATGCTAAAGAGCTTTGTATGTGACATTCAATCAAATAATCATTTAAATTTCATAATCGATCTGAAATATTTGAGCTAATAGACACAAATGTGATATGACATGCATTTTGTAACATTTTCTGAATGGCTTTTACTCTGACAAGAGTGATTATTCAGCTGTCAATTTCTTGTTAACCATCATGCAATGTGTTGCTACTTGAAAAGAGTACGAAGGTGGTTTGTATAAGCTTCGCTTTAAGCTGGTGCCGGGATAAATTAAAGGTGGCAGTTTGGGTTGTTATGGCCCCAGGTTGATTATTCTACAGGTGAGAACCCCGGGTCAATGACGTCAAGGCAAAACCAAAAGAAACATCAGTATCTAGTGTTACGACTGATCACATGCGTAGCAAGTTTGGAAAATTTACAGCACGTCAGGGGGACAATTGAAGACATTTCACAAAGAATGTACTTCTCTGATATTATGCATCCCGTTGTTATATCTCTATTAACAAACAGTATTATTACACCGTCAAGAACAACTCTTTATTTGTAGGTAAATCTTACATTGTATCCAGCAACATTTTTCGAATTTTAAAAGTCATCATCAGGGTAATTTTATTAAGATAATAAATTTTAAATTTCAAGGTTAGTATAAAATAAAATATATCATGCCAATAGCGAATTTAGATATCATTCCTCACATAAATATTTATAGGCTAAATATTTTGGTCTTGATCATTGTAATTAGTTGCAGAGAGAATTATATTTAAAATATTATCGGTTAAAATGGCGTATTTATTATAATACAGTAATTTTCTTATTATTTTTTTCGATATAGCACGTAGGATTATTCGATCGAGTATGCAACTAATTACAATATTTATGTGAGGCAAGGGATCTCAGTCCACTATTGGCATGATATAGTGCATTTTATATAATGTTTGAAGTTTACATTTTTATATATTTAACAACGTTACTCTAATAATGACTATTAAAAGTCGAAATATGTTACTGGAAGTAATGTAAGGTTTACTTAGACATGAAGAGCTTGTGTAGAAGTACTGTTTTTTATGCACTTCACATTCCAATGTAACTCTTCAGAACATAGCTAACCAAACGACTAACAAATTACGTAGGCAAGTGTGTATCTACTCACCTATTCCTCAACTGACTTTCAATGTGCTTAAATAACTAAGTTAAATTTTGACGCCGTATATACCTAACAATTTCATAACAGAATATACTTCAACTAGTATAGTAGGTACAAGATGTGCCACATAGGTACCTACCTAACTGCACACCCAAATACATAAGCAGTTAATACGTAGCTACTTTACTTCCTGGTAGCAGAACACGAACATTCATTTTTTTTCTTTCAATGGCTGGACAGCCCCTTGGGGGCCTAGGCCGCCTCATTTTTCGAGGCTTCACAATCACACTCAGACACACCACAGTCGGTAGGACTCCTCTGGACGAGGGACCAGCTCGTCGCAGAGACCTCTACCTGACAACACACAACACTCACAAGAGACAGACATCCATGCCCTAGGCGGGATTGGAACCCACAATCCCAGTAAGCGAGCGGCCGTAGACCCACGCCTTAGACCGCGCGGCCACTGGGATCGGCACGAACATTCATACAGATGACAATAAAGCCAGTCGCAGTAAATAACCTCATATCAATAAATTCACGCTTCACAATTTATTTCTCTGTCCTCCCTTTATAACACTACTGACCAACCACGCTGCTATAACGGTACAGGTCTGGCTTTGTATTCAGGATATATTTGGTTTAAATTTCTCTTCCAAACCGCCAATTTGGAATGAGGTTTTTAAGGTGATTTACCTTATTCTCTTCAGGCAAATACCAGGAAATTATCTTCAAATTGGCCACAGGCACGTTGTGACCCACACTTCCCAATTTATCACTAACTAGTCACCATATTCCTACCAGTGAGGTAGTGTATTCGAGAGGCAGGTAGCTTAGCAAAAATTCCACATACATTCATGAAAGTATAAGAACTATGCGCGTTGCATATTTAGATTTAGGTAAAACGTCCACCACAAATGTTAATCTATCTTAGGTCCAGACACTTTAAGCAGCACGTTGTTTTAGAGTATTTGCTATTTCTGATCCTTTCTCAGAGGCAAAAACCACGTTTTCTGTCTTACAAGGTATTTTGTACACTATATACAGGTAACATATATTAATATGCTCGTGTAGTGCTGTTGATAACTGTTATTGAACTGGATTAAGACAGCAAATTAATACAGAATTATTTGTCTTTAATACCTTGAGAACAAGGCACAAATTAGTGTAATTTTCAAAGAAACTTGCCTCAACGGTTTACACTGCGGGAAAAGTACGACATTTCAAAGAATATTAAAATACATTTACCTTTTTTACAAATGATGATACACCTAGGAGACTCTACAATGTAGACGGGCCGTCGTGAAAATCTCAGTAATCCTCCTAAATTGGTCATGAAGCTTATGGCACAGAAGCATCCAATTTTGGTACTTTAATTAGACAGCAACATATCACATTATCACGCGAGTTTTTAGGCGCCTTTGCAAAATTGCGAAAAGCGAATATTAGCTTCTTCATGTCTGTCTGTCCGTCCGCATGAAACAACTCGACTTCCACTGGACGGATTTTCATGAAATTTGATGTCTGTTTCGAAAATATGTTGAGAAATTTCTAGTTTGATTAAAATCTGACAAAGACTGACGGATACTTTACATGAAGACCCATGGAAATTAACGATATCTCACTGAATTCTTCTTAGAATGAGAAATGTTTTAAACAAATTTGTAGAGAATCAAAACGCACATTTTCTGTTCCATAACGTTTTTCCGGAAATCGTGCCGTTTATGAGATAGTATGAAAAATATAGTAGACACTGACAGGCCAATATGACAATATAACAAGGCGCATGCGCTTTACATGCTGGATAACTAAGGCAAGAAAACAGACACACATTTATAATATGTAATACTTATTGCTTTTCCACGGCAACAATGGTTACGCGAATGCGCCACAATGTTACGTTAATGTTCATTGCCTGTCTTGTTAGGCTTTCACAACAGTACAGATGAAGTCTTTTTTGTGTGGCATTACGCCGCATCAGTTGGTGATTAGTGCCCGAAATTCAAGGTTCGAAAAGACCAACGAAAAAAAGTATCACGTCGAAAAGTACAGAACT
The DNA here is from genome assembly GCA_021186555.1 of Reticulitermes speratus. NCBI lineage: Eukaryota > Metazoa > Arthropoda > Insecta > Blattodea > Rhinotermitidae > Reticulitermes > Reticulitermes speratus. The sequence goes on along the minus strand of JAJKFL010000039.1, from coordinate 8,268,739 downwards.
GGTAATTACTCAGTTCTTATTGTCGTGATGAAAGGATGGTTTCTTGTATAACGCAAATGAGTCTCGGGCTGTGAACCTACAATGATAATGGCTGAAAATATGGATATTTTAAATTTAACAAACGCTGAGATTTCCTTTCTTCTTCCAATAACAGAAAAAACCTCTGCCTCTGAAATATAATAAGGCATCATTAGCCGATGTACTCGTACTATGCCGAACAGATTCCTTGTTTGACTTGTTATCATTATGTTTGACTTGTTATCATTATCAAACTAAAAATAACATACCGTTAATAAAAGCCTTTTTTTTAAATTTCATTTGCCTTCAGTTGCACAAAAACATGTTACATAAAACGTACTTGTATAATATTTATAAGATATATTTGGTTGTTCTTTTAATATACGAACCCGATAAATTCTATTATCTACAAATACAGGGCATGAGAACTTATTATCAAGCGGTAAGCAGCAAATTTACCTTTTGTTACGAATTTTTTCCAAAATTAAATGCGACACAATTTGTATGGATATGTTAGTGTGTATATATGTTTATATACAAACATTATGCCATTAAATAAATGTACGGTTTTTCCATTTTTTATTCTTACAAGAGGTTAGGAGAGCCAGGATACCGTAGTAGTGTCTAGACTACAGACTGGACGATGAAATTTTGGATGTCAGACAGGAGAAAGATATTTTTTTCTTCTCGAAAATATCCAGACTGGCTCTGGGGTCCATGCAGCCTCATATTCAATTATTACCAAGGTTCTTTCCCCGGGGGTAAAGCGGTCGTGGCGTAAATTTGACCACTCATTTCCAAATAATGCGGAGATTAAGAATGAGTGGATCTAAACAGCTACTCTCCCTGCATGACTTAATGGCTTATACAGGGGCAACTTTCCTTTACCTTTATAGCAGGTTACGATTAGGTGTGGAGAAATTTAAAGGCACAAAACTTGCCACAATGTCTGCATACTCGTGTTTAATAAGCAGTTCTGTGCTTAAATCAATAAGCCTACTTTTCTGTTGCCTAGATTTCTAGTCCAAAAAATCTTTGCTACACCTATGTTATTAATATCTTTTATTTCCGTTACGGAATTATAACTTAAGTACAGACTTTCTACAGGTTAAATTTGCCTGACAGAAATCAGTGTTTACCACCATCGTTATATTGGTATAAACATATTTATAAACAATAAATCTTGACTTATATTTTGGTATGATTATGAATCCCCTGTACTAAATTTCACCTGTCTGCATACAATACGTCACGAGTTATTACCATGAAACTGAAAGTGAAATATAAAAAATATTCAGTAGAGGCTATTAAAGTAAATAGCAAGTGGCATTAGAATTGTAAAGGCAGGATAGTTAATGAAGACATATTTTGTAAAATTCATTTTAAATATTTCACATACCTAAACTACTGACTAAGTTTTCCTCCATACAAATACTGTGACATTATGTTAAAATTGCACGCAGTTTCTTCCTGCCACATTTTTCCCAAGGCAACTTTCAGATTTGCTATAACATACTTCGTGTTACTGAATCTTTGCGGTTGATTAAGCGTCATAACGTTAAGTGAAAGGCAAAATGCTTGAAGAAAATAATAATTCGTAATCACCTGTAAAGATATCTAGGCGTATTATTTTCATTATATAAAACTAAAACATTCATCAATTTACTCCTTAATTTTAAACCAGTAAAACTTCATTATGTAGATCCGCCACTGGCACATTTCCTCCTCCACTTGACACTCTGTAACTTAAAATTGCAGAAAGACCATTATTTAAATCCACCACTGTGACCTTTCCACCTTCATAAAACCGTTCCTTAAACTGTAGTTAGTAAAACTCCAATGCATAAATCCGCCACTGAGATATTTCCTTCTTCATCACTGTCACTACTTAAATTGTAATTAGTGAGAAGCTATGGATTATGTCCGCCACTGAGACATCTTTATCCCAGTCTCTCCTTACCCCCTTCACCCCTGACCTTTTCCTACTAAAACTTGAGCAAACAGAAGATGTGGGATCAGAGGGTAGGATCTTTAGAAGTCAAGGAAAAGAATCGCTCCCGTAGCTTCGCCTCTTGTCCGCCAGTTTCTCGATCCCACACACATCTCATCTTCCTTTCTAAGTTTCTGCCTTGTCCATAACGCAGAAATACACTGGACTGAAGAAAAAATTTAGCAACGTCTTGCATAAATTACTATATAAGAGCACGCCACTATGATACAGGATTTGTGCGGTATGTTCTGACGTGCTCTAGGCTTCCTTTACAAGAAATTTTATGATTACAATTGCAAGTTCCCTCTAAAAAAGCAACCAGTTAAAAATGAATGTTTTTCAGTGCACAGACTTATTAAAAGCCTTCTTCAAAGAAAGGCATGACTTGAGAGACGTAGGCCTAAATGGAGGATAATATTAAAATGAATTTTAAAATACTATAGTGTTACAGCGTGGGCCACGGTCATCTGAATTACAGGAGATTTAGTTGTAGGGTTTTTGAGAAAACCGCATAAACATTCAGGTATTATAAGAGTCCGAAATTTTCTTGGCTAGCGGAGCAACTACCAACTACTCAAAAAGGCTCTGCTATATAGTTAAAGGTAATACATTGCATATTTTTTAATTTACACCATTATTTACATCAGTACAGGTACTGAGGCCGGGGATGGCGTAGTCTGTATAGCGATTCGCTACGGACTGGACGCTTCGGGGTTCGAACTCGAATGGGGAGCGAAATTTTGTGCACGTGTCCAGACCGGCCCCGACGTCCACCCAGCGTCCTCTATAATGAATATAGGCGCCCATACAAGGGAGTAAAGCAGCCGGAGCATGGCCTTGACCAACCACTCCCATCTAGGGAGGAGGCTAAGAAAAGGGTAGAGATATAATTCTGCCCCCAGTCTGTGTCTTCATAGCATAATATAGGGTAACATTTACCTTTACCCTTACCTTAATTTTCCTTAAATATATAGTGAAAGAAAACTCATTGACGCAGAAGAAGATATGGGCTTACTTCTAAAGTTTAAAAACATTATATTTGGCATTCATGTAGTCATAAAAAGTCAATTATATTGGACAACATATATGTACACATACAAGGCATTATCATTTTTTATGGCTCGACAGCCCTAGTGGGCCTAGGCCTCCTCTGCGAAGTTTCGCGATCACATTCATTTAGACACACCACACTCCGTAGGACTCCTCTGAACGAGTGATCGGCCGGTCGCAGAGACCTCTACCTGACAACACACAAACAGTCACAAGAGACAGACATCCACGGCCCGGCTGGATTCAGACTCACAATACCAGCAAGCAAGCGGCCACACACCTAGGCCTTACACCGCTCGGCCACTGGGATCGACCATTATAATTTACTGTTGATAAAAATATATAGGTGACAATGTTAATTAAGGATAAATGTATACATGATTTTGCTTTTGTACTTGTTTAATTATGCAGACGAGAACAAATTAAAATGAACACACGTTCAGTGACCACTGGTATTATAAATTAGAGATGGCATTGAGCTCTGACTAAAATTCACGTTTCTTTCGTAAAACACGCCATACGCTCGACCCTTAAACCTACAGCAGAAAAGAGAGCTAATAATCGATACCTCAACGAACACACAGATTAAATGTAAAGAAAATCTGTCTCTGTCCTTAATTAATTACTACGCTATAAAGACATATGGGAGAATGGAGGTAATTCACCTCGCACTTTTAACCTCAGTCAACATGGCGGGTCGTCGCCTTACGCTTTAGAACCGAATAAATAACCGCCGGTACTCATTAAATAGGAAGCTCAGTGGACAACAGAATCTGTCTGGATGCTGTCGTAAGGTGAAATGCGTACAGAATAGGCCTAATTTGGCGATGTTATTGGTGTATATACACAGAGAGATAAAGTGAAGAACACGGCAGTCGAAACAATTAATTACGTGGATACCAATCTGGATAATGTTCCCATGGAATGCAGAAACACAGAAGTTGAAAAAAGTGATAAAGTGATGGAAAGAAAGAATATGGAGGGAGGTGACTAAATTTACTGACAGTGACAGTTACTTCGATTACAGTTTCTAATGTTTGAATGATGTGCCTATTAAATAATGATTTGGAAGGGATGTGGAAGGAAGCGGTCGTGGCCTAATTTAAGGAACTCTGTCTACGTTTACCTGGACAGAGTGAGAACCACGCAATCCTCACTCAGGATTGTAGTATCAGCGGAAAGGAAGACCAAGATCGAAGAATCAACTTCACGGACATTAATTGCATGTTACCTGAACCCAGAAATGGAATTGATGAAACCAAGGAAAGAAAGAGGTGAAGTGACCGACAGTTATGAAGTAAAGGAATTAGCAACATAAAGCAGGCAAAGCAATCCCTGGACAGGCCTGGACAGGCCCCGAGGTTTCCAGGGGGTTGAGGCTCCCAGACTTCCAGACAATCGGCACATGAAGGTGGTAGGGTTATTAGCCTTAACCACTGGCCGCCTTTACCCCCTCCCCCCCAGGAAATATTCCTGGTACTCATTTATGAATCGACCCCAGGGCTACACTCCGGCCGGAAAGATTAAGTCAAAGAAAAATTCCAATGATACCATCGGGAATCGAACCCGCGATCTTCCTGCTTGTAGCGCAGTATGAGCAACATAAGCCTGTGACATGGTTAAATCAACTTCCAGATGGAACACACTCCCTGGTGGTCCAGCTGCAATAAGGCTTCGGACTCCAACAAGCTGGATTTCTGCCGGAAACCTGGAGACTGTCATCAGTAACTAAACCTTTCACGTAGCAGAAAACGCCAGAAACTAACAACTGCTCAGCTAATCGAGATATACCCCACACATTATACAGCCCAACATTTATTACCTTGTTCATAAGAGCACGCTGCTGGTCCCAATTGTGAGCCAAGTGAATGATGTCTACACATTGTCATTAATCTCCGTTTTGATATTATCCTTATACGCGTACTTAGGTGTTTAAGTGATCTCATTCCTTTAGGTTTTCTGACCAAAACTACTTATGAATTTCTTTCCACTTCCATGCGTGCTAGATGTCCTCCTTTTTTATGCTCACTTATTTGAAACCCCCAATGAATTTTCACTACACACTCCTTTATTCACAACTACTCTCATAGGCAGTTTCACCTAAGGTTATTACTAGTTTTATACCATCAGAGTCATTTATCGTCACCCACAACAGCTTTTCCTACAATCAATCTTCATCATTCAGCAGCTATATGAACAGCCAGTGTCAGACGAAGCAGCTAATCATGTTCCAATACGAATAAAATTTACACAGGAATGACTATATAAAATCAGGTTGTCAGAATTGTAAAGAACTTTATGAAGGCTTCCAAAGAGTTGCTTTAACGGTATATCATTGTTCGTAACTTCGGAGTTTGATGTTTAATCGTCTTGCGTGTTCAAGTTTTTTTCCTCCAACGTTTCGTAGAAAGTCACAGTCGCAGTCTTTAGGGTAAACAAGTTAGAAGGATGAAACGGCCCCATGTATATTTCGAACACTACAATAGTTCGAGGGAGCGTGGTACTACTATCCAGTGTGCAGGGACCGCTGCAGCTGCAAATGTACATGTAAATTTACATGTTGTGTAAGATACAGTTAAAAGAAAGGAGGAGAATGCCCTGCTGTGAAGACGAGAAGGAAATGAAGAATACAAAGGAACTGTGGTAATAAAATACATGTTACCGAATTGATTACTTTAACGGAAGGGAATTACTTTGATATATGGGCTCACTTACTCGGACTTCTGCTTATCGCCAATCGTCCACAGCATATATTCAACGTCATTAACATAAGCTTACGTTGCTCCTAAAATTAAACAAAAGATATGCGCATGATTTTACTTTACGCTGTTGCTGGTATCTAACCGAGTGAACGAACCATTCTGGGCTCAAACACAGGAACTCTTTCTTCATGCACGTGTGGAAGCAATGTTTTGGTCCAACGATTTGGGACGCTCTGTTTAGCAGAGCTGCATTAACGCAGTACGGAGACAGTTCGCAATTCAGAGGTGTTTGTGCATACAAAGAGCAGTATGGACCTAACAGGCAAATTAAACCCTTAAACCCCTCTGTCCTAAATCCCCCGTAGTGCAGTCATACAGAGTCGGTTATGGTGAAGGGTAAAGGTAAAGGTAAAGGCAAAGTCACTCCAGTCTCTAATTATCATGCTGTTAAATTGTAAGCAACACTACACGCTTTCTTAATCCCGACACTACATCGATGTAAGCTGTTAGTTTCACACTGCGCCACCTTTACCCCACAAAACAGTCCCGTGTACCTCTTGGGGGGACCTCAATCTTTGGGCATAATGGCGAAGGACAGAATCCCTGCTTCAACTGGAAACCGGAACTAAATGACGAGCCCTTTGTAATCACACTATGCGAATATACTAGTACGTCATTCTATTCGAGCCAAATCTGATTCACTGCGAAACTACAGCTACACACTACTTTGTTGTCAGAGAGTTCCTAGGTACCTCTGCCACATTGCGTAGGTCGAGTCGAGATAAGAGACAGAAGCTGAGGTGGAGTGGGGAAAGCTCGGCCGTCGTCAGCCCCAAGCATCAATGGGACTTTTCGTTAATGAATGAGTACTGTTACATGTACAGAACCGGGCACGTGGGTATGAACACAACCATCATATGCTTTGTTTTCATTCTTTGTAACTCATACAGCTTTTCTGTGGAATTTTTTATCTCGATGTTTGTTTAGGGAGATGGAAATAACAGACCCATTAGGCAATACGACCTACAGATGATATGCGATATATTAATAGGTGAAATTGACTGTAGGGGTAGAGCCGAGGGCACACACCAGGCGATGTATACTTCGGGAAGTTTGCCAGTGGTCAACAGAGCGTACAGCACAGTTGTGCGGTTGGACTAATAGTGGTCGGAGCAGCCAGGAAGGGTATTACAGTGCCGCCGTCATTTCATCTTTCCTGGTATTAGCACTCGCCGCTCTCCGCCTCGAAATAGCGTTAGTTAACACTCACGTGCTTGCCAAGCGCTCTTACACGTGCATGTTTTACCTGCAAGTGCATGACAATAATTCCCACATCTATAACATCCTTCAGGAAATTAGATATTTCAAGGTGACAACAAAATTTTACATCTTTGAGAGCTCAAACGTCTTTTTGGACCTTATGCTTGAATCGTCTAACACGTTTATTTGAACCAAGACAGACATACATTTTACTACTGAAATTCTCAGACCTTTAATACAACTGTAGCTTTACAATGAAATCAACATGGCTCTTTATACTTTTGTAAGTTAAAAATCTTTCCCTTCATCTCGAATTATTATTATTTACCACGTGGTTACAACACGTACTAATACGAATTTACGTTGTATAGTCTCTTACACATACAGGATGAGTCAGGAGGAAAGGTCAATATTTTGGGAGGTGATGGTATCGGTCATTGTGAGAAAGAATAAGTTCATATGAACATCTGTCTAATTCTGTGTGGTTACCTAGATAGACCTGTTTGAATGTACAAATACAAAAGAACTGTGTATGGTAAAAAAGAAAACTAATTCTTGTTAATTTTATTTTAATTTTAATTTAATGTTTAAATGACAAATTTGTTACACTTCGCGATAAACTTTCGAAAATCCCACCGTAAACCTCAACGCACTTTGCGACTCGTGTGCGAAGATCGTGTGTTGTTCGTCTGAGTTGATCTTCAAGTTTCTTTCTGCGGGCAGCAGCATCCAATATGCGAGCGAGCAATTCGTCTCGTACATCCACCTTTCTTTTGTAAACTTCGCTCTTCATCTAACCCCATAAACAAAAATCTAACGGATTTAGGTCTGGAGATTCAAACGGCTCTCTCTCGGTAACTATTCAGAATTAGACACAATTTCTTACAATGACCGATACTATCATCTCCTAAAATACTGGCCTTTCCTCCTGAATGACACTATATATTTGGAATATGTAAATTTAAGAAACCGTGACACGGTTCAAGCAGTTACTCGCCAGCCCTCATCGTGAAGACCTGGGTTCGATTCCAGACTAATCAATGTGGGATTCGTAGTGGACAAACCGGCCCTGGGACAAGCTTCCCGCAAGTGCTTCGGGTGTTCCCTGTCGGTATCAATCCACCAATGCACTGTACTCATTCATTCGTCTATCACCGGCGCTGTGTCGTCTTCATAAGTGAGGTAGTCCTTACATAAAACAATTATAAAGTTTAACCCAAGGATGTCATTTTTCCTAAAGCCGCATCTCAGTCAGTTAGTCAACTGCAGTGTATTTTTGGTGTCCTGGAGCGTTATTTCATTCCGCGGCGAGTTGCATATCGTTTTACATTGCGTTACGACCAATAATCACTTTCTTACTCCTTACACATTTAATGCAATTCAGGACATTGTGTTCATTAATGCCAGACAAGGATGTGCAACTAATATATCATCATCGAAAAAGCGCCGTATGACACTCTCGTCGGCCTCCTCTATAAGGGGTACCGGGTCCATTTCTCGGGGGTAAAGCGGCCGGGGCGTGGCGTTAACCACCCACCTCCAACTAACGCCGAGGCTAAATAAAGAAAAGCACTATACCTCTACTGTTATGTACGGCTCAGAATCATGGGTAATGACCGTGAGAGAAGAGAATGGCTGTTAAGATGGGAAAGAAAAATCTTAAGAAAGATATTTGCAGCAACGAACGATAAAGATGGTTGGAGAATGAGGACAAATATAGAGGTACAAGAATTGTTCAAACAACCAGATATAGTTGTGACAATTAAGAAGGGGAGAATAAGGTGGGCAGGACATGTCCAGAGAATGCCGGAAACAAGGAGTGTTAAGAAAGTTTTTTAGGAAAACCTGATGGGAGAAGGAGATGAAAAGGAAAAAAGGAGAGAAGGAAAAGATGGCTAGATGACTTAGAGGAGGACCTCAGAAAGCTAGGAGTCAAAGGATGGAGAAGGAAGGCTGAGGATCGAGAGGAATGGAGGCATGTGGTCAAGAAGGCCGAGGCACTACATGGGCTGTAGCGCCGACCAGAAGAAGAAGAACTATACCTCTACTCCCCCTCTGGGTCTTCCTGGCCTTTATACGGTGAAATCTACCTTTTTTCTTTACGTTTATGTCGCTGTCTTACCAGACAACGAGATATGAGAACCTCACAACAGTGAGTATAAAGTTACGACTTTCTGGATATGACGCTCTGTAGTTTGGTAGGTGTCTAACACTGTCTTTGAAACCTGTTACCTCCATCTTATGAGCAGAAAATGTAGGCAGGAGTTTTCTCCGGACGTTTTGTAGATATCTTGAATATACCACATGACAGAAGGTGGTACTGTAGATAGCAAACAGTTAACTTTCTGATTAAAAATTTGAAATTTTCTTTGCACAATCTTTACTCTGTGTTTATGTTTTAGCCTACACCACACGCTTCCACTCTTATTCTACTATTTTTGGGCATTTTGTAATCGCAAATATTCAAAATTAAAAAAAATATCTTTGGAAAATGATACACACTCGAAATAGTCAAATACTCCAGATATTCCAGGAGCAACTTCTTTCCCAGCATCTTCACTCTGTATCCTTACCATGACGTTGGAGACCAAGTTTCACATCTGCACAAAGTAGGTAACATTATACTGGAACGTGGTATGTTCTATTTTGAACTAACCTTTGAAACTATGAATTCCATTATATATTTGGCAGATCTCCATGGTCGAAAAATAGGCCCATAGCAAGGTCTCTACCTACTCGGATTGAAAGAGCACATAAAAGCAAGGACACACCTCCCTGCCCCGAGCTGATTCGAATGCGCTACCCCAAGTGCGTGCATGAGTGTTTCAAGATCGTAGGCGCCATACGTTATATCGCCATTGGGATGGACTCACTCTTCCTTCAGTGATGTGGGTTTGCCCGTCCATCTGACTATTCGCTGCATGTCCACAAACACTGGGATATTACCTGCTGGGTAATATTATTAAGTTAATAATGTGTGTTGTAATGAAGATATAAAGATGTGAGGATAGTAGCCGTCAGTCACAAATAAATCTGTTTATAAGTTGTATGGTTTAACTGCAACATGTTTCGGCTCATATACAAGGAGTCATTATCAGGCTGACAAGGCAAGCCTCTTTTACAGAAAATGTTTACTACATTCCACACGGAAAAAGGAGAGAACAAGTTAAATCACGACAATATTTGCGTATTTAGGCTCTGGTGCTTCAAAAAGCTACCCTGGAGGTCTTGTGTTTGAGTGACATCTGCAGGAGAAAAATAATATTTAGCAGTGAATAATGGTCGTCATATTAAAGACCTGGCAGTGAATACGTCAGAGATATCAAAATACAGGCCTAAACATTATTTTTCCAGTTTAGTGAAAGTTCGGATAGTGTCCTGGAAATTTGGTGTTAAGTTTTCAAATTTAATAAGAGGTGAAAAATTTCTTGTTTACCTGCTCCAATATAGGTCAATATAGTTAAGTCATAACCACATAGGTTTCAATTTGGTGCCTTTCTATCTGATTTTTTAACACTAATTTTTGCACTTACTACATGATATGTCAATCTCAATCACTAACTGAGGAGCAAGTGATAAATTTCCTTGTGTAGTTTTATCGAGTTTCTTAGTAGAGGCGAATGTTTTATTCAATCCGACACTGTCTGACGTTCTTAGTACAGCACAGGGGGCCATGTATAACAGTTTTAAAGTGCGATTACTCTGGACATATGAACCGTCACAACAAATTTAAAAATGGCATTCACCATATTAAGTTGAGATAGTTACAAAATATTAACTGTACAATAAAGTGCTCTCAAGTTTACAGGATTGAAGAGACTTGGAGTTTTGCAGCCAAAAAATAAGAAATACAAAATATAGGCAGAATAATGATCGATATAAATGGAGACCGAAAACCAGAAGAGGAAAAAGCTGAATAAAGATAAAGCGAAAATGAGGTTACAATGTATGCACGCTTGTTATATGGGGCATGATAGATGCACTTGTCAGTCTTTTTCGTGACAGGCCATGTATCCCACCTGCACGCACACTAACCAGCACGACACTTTTTGTAAGGTAGTTTACCTCGTTATATCAAATAAATTTCAATTCACACGATTTATAGAGACTGTCCTTCGTAAAGGAATCGTCCTGAACAAAGAGAAACATGTAAGATGTAATGTTTCCATGGCTACCAAAATTTAGCAAGCCTTCCCAGGCGATCGACCGTGACAATTTGAAAAAGTCCAAAGTTTTGAAGACTTTCTGTGTTCCTATTGTCAAGGAATTAGCATTTTTCATGATTATGTGGAAAAATAACTTTTCAAAAAAACGGAAATTTACATTATTCCCTGACAATTTACATACAGGAAGCCTCCGAAGAGCTGGGCCTCTGCATTTCTCCACTGTAAGGGAAATAAAGGAGGTCTCTAAAACCTTGCACTTCTACACTGTTTTCTGACGTGGGGGACACAGTAAGTGTGCGAAGGTTTGGACTACTACATTATTCCCTAATGTGGCAGATAAAACAAGCCTCCTAATTGTTGGACGTATGCATTATTGCCTGATAATGAAACTGCAACAATTCTCCGAAAAGTTTGGACATGTCTTCCGGCTTTAAGCAGCTTATTGTTCGAGTATACTTTAACACAAGATAAGCAAAAAGGAACTTACTGTCAATGCAAGCAGCAATGGGGAATTTCTTTTGCCAGTACAGCATTGTTAGCGTAAGAAACAAGAGACATTTTGACGACTTCAATAGGAATTTGCTGCATCACAAAATTTTCGATAAGCACACAACCGAAGAATTTCCCACGACATAAGAGCTACTTTCAAAAACAAAAGAAGCTCCAGGATTTGAGGTACCCCTGATGCTTTGCTACAACCTTTGAAGGTACGATGTTAGAAAGTTTCTGTTGGAAATGAGCGACAGCAGAGAGCAGTGTTCTTGAGAAAACATTCGTGGAATTATATATAATGATAAAGCAAGCGTTTATTATTTGAACGAAACTTGAGAAAACCGGAACCACATCAAGACAGTATACTAGCAGATCAGGGATGTTTCGGGCGGCTTTCGGGATCCCGTCGGCAGATGCAGTCGACATATTTTAAGTCACGCTGATTTAGCGGTCAACGGATTTATTCCCCAGAGCAAATTGATTTTTTGTCCTAAATCGAATTATAATGAGAAAAATTCATTGTTTTAATAAGTGTTTTATCAGTCTGTACCATATCTAGCTGCCGGCCTAGTCCGTCAACGTAACGCGAAACGCCAACATCCACTTTGTTTTGATGGGAGAGTTGCAAAGTGAAAACTCGATAAAAGCAGCCATTATGGCAGAGTTACCTAGAAAACAGATTCCTCACGAGGCTGCAAAAGGAGCGGAGTTATTGCAATTGGTTAAGGTGAAGAAGTCGCGTAATTGCCGACAACATTACTACGTAACGCGGTCACAAATTGGGACGGCTGCTGATAAAAAAAGGCAGTAGACAAAATATAGACCTCGACGTGGAATGACTCCGTGCAAGAAGCGGAAGAATTGCAAGTGTAGAATCTGGAAAGAGAAATTTCCAAGATTTACCGCTGAAACATAACATCGTAAATCTCAAGGAATCAGAAACAGACGAATAAGAGATCGAATATGAAGATGATGACGACATTTATATTGTGTTTATAATAAACGCAGACTAATAATTGAAAATATTAAACATTTGTAACGCAGTACATTTTTAATATGATTTTAGCCTAGCAAACTGTGTACTGGCTGCACCGTTCTTAGAGCACAACTCTTGCAAAGTTGCAATAGTATCTCTTCCTCCTGCTGCGCCATACGCTTTGCAAATCCGCTTTCATTTCTGCGCTTTACTGTAATTTGAAGTTGGACTTCTTGACCCTTGAATATGAGACCGATAAGTTGTCCGGAAACGTCGGTAAATGTTTACCACTCGACGCTGTATAATATTCCAGAAGAACGCAGATCTCATCAACACTGCGGCGGAAGCCTGAAGCTCACGGTTAATTTGAAGTTGATTTTCATGAAAATAGAATTTTCTATCAGGGCCTCTAATATCAAATTTTATCAAAATGCACCTAGTGGTTCTCGACGTAAAACACGAAAACAAATAGACAGAAGTAAAGACAGACAAAGAGAAATAGCCTGCCCTAAATGTACCGTGTAAGAAAATATAATAAGGGACAACGAAGCCTTAAGCGGGAGTGATACATACCGGCGTAACAATAATCTAACAACTGTTGCATATATTTACATTCTTTTATATTCTACTTCTTCATGGGTTCATTTTTATTTCTCTCTCCTTACTTAATTCATATATTTCGTTCTTTCTTTCTTTTCTCTAACTAATCTGTATACTTGTGGTTTTAAGGCGCCTAAAAATTAAGTAAAATCAAATGTTTAACGCACATGAATGCACTTAAACACACACATATACAATAAAATAAATTTAGTGTATAAAACTACGCAGCTGAAACAACGTCGTTAAAATATTCCCAAGCAATTCACCATTAATTATAACTGCTACATTTCTCCCACCTCGAAAGCTTAAGTGCCAAGTCGTAAATCCCGGAAAGAAGAAAATATCAAGTATTCATCGGATTTTCCTTCAACGGCGTGCCCCACATATGAAGATGGATTCTCGGGTCAGAAGTAGTAGAAGTACACACGTGCGGGCAGCAAAGAAGCTCTCGTAAGCTTACCTAACTTAGAATTGCTAAAGTTGGCTAACAATCAAACTTTTCCTGCAACGGGTAGGCCTATCAAAATATTCTTCGCTTCTCACCCAAGGATTCTAAAGAAATGTGTTGTGAAGTGGACTGATATGTCTCAAGATACGATGCAATGACGTACTTTTGTGATGGAGATAAAGAAATTTCAAGTTCCATTAAAAAAAGTAATACATAGAGTAGATAAGGTTGAAAATCTATAAGGCAGGTTCTGCCCTCCAAGAGAAAAATTAACTGCCAAATTTGAGACCTTCACAAGAATATAATTTTGGGGGGTGACGGCATTTGATTAGTAAGGTGGAAAACATTTTAGGAGAAATATACAGCATCTATTTTCTAAATAACCAGAAGATGGAGGTAACACGTCACTTCGAAACATGGAATTCATTCACGAAACTACATGGCCTTACATCCAACAAGACCATATATTTTAAAGAATTAACTTACTATAATAAATCATTTAAAAACCTTGTGTTACTGTGCACAATAATTGAAAATTTTCTTTGCCAAAGTATATTAGAAATAATGTATTAACGTGTGAAAAGGAATTTTAATGTCGGAATATGAAGGTCTTTCAAGGACATATTTCTTTTACATAAATATAGATCAAAAGCAATTGGAGAATGTGGAATATTTAAATTATTAGGATAGCATGGTAACAAAGATAACAAATGATGCAAGGTGTACACGTGAAATTAAATCCAGCATTGCCATGGCAAAAGCAGCATTCAACAAGAAGAAGACTCTTTTCACCAGCAAAGTGGACTTAAATTTAAGGAAGAAACTGGTAAAGTGCTGCATTTGGAGCATAGCTTTGTATGGTGCTAGAACGTGGATACTTCGGAAAGTAGATCAGAAGTATCTGGAAAGTTTTGAAATGTGGTGCTGGAGAAGAATGGAGATCAGTTTGATCGATCGTTGAGAAATGAAGAAGTATTACACAGAGCCAAAGAGGAGAGAAATATCTTACTTACAATAAAAAGAAGAAAGTCTAACTGGATTGGTCACATCTTGCGTAGAAACTGCCTTCTGAAATACGTGATTGAAGGAAAGTTAGCAGCAAGAATAGAAGTGACGGGAAGACGAGGAAGAAAGCGTAAGCACTAGATCGCGCCCTGTGGAGAACTCGCTTTGGAAGAGGCTACAGACCTGTCGTAAGACAGACTACAGAATTAATGAAATATAGTTCAGTTGGCAAAATTTTTATATTTGTTACTGTTACTTTTAGTTACATGTTTCAGCTTCATGAGCCATCACTAGGCCAGCAGTTTTCTATTTAAAATGTAATAAACAAAGAATGTCAGTTGCTACTGTAAACAAGGAATCCAAAGTTTTTACAAGATTGATTTACATAAAATAACGTCTTTAGGATACACAATGTAAAATGAAAAAGTCCTAATACGTTAGGTTACTCTTTTTAATGTACGAAGTATTAGTTCATTAATTTACAAATACTGCACATTATTTCATGGTATTTTGTACAGTGACTGAAAATGTAAAGCAAAATACATCAACTGTTTTAGGCCTTTGAAGACAAAACATGTGGTTCTTTGTGTTATTGAAATATGTTTTGAATTGTTAAATTTACAGAGCATGAGTGACAAACAAATGAATGGGTATGGATCATTGGTAGAATAATAGTGGGAGGATAAACCTGAAGTACTGCAAGAAAACCTGTCTAAATGCCACTCTGTCCAAACCCACATGGACAGGGCTAAGACTGAACTAGAGCCTCAGCGGTACAGGCATTTTCATTTCACGGCCGAAACGTGACGTTCGTATTCATTTAAATACAGCCCAACTAAATACATAAATTAAACACCTTTTTTCTAATTTGAAAAAGTAACATTCTAAAAACGAAATTCGTTTCGTTTTTATAAAATAAAACCATATATTAATTCAAATTTAAATGACAAATTGTGTCAGAAACAACTATCAGGCGGTGTTCTTGATTAAGGAAAATATAAATCGGGTCATACGTTAATTATTTTGGTAGTTAAGTTACATAGCTGTGAAACACAATAGCTTAAAAGAAATCGCACAACTGTTTGGATTAATAGTGGCGAAGGAAATATCCCTGTTGAGATACAAAGTAATGTATTAGACCCAAATAGCTAACGTAGCTAAGCTAAATAGCTAAGGGTATAACATAGGAAATATGAGAGTTAGTTTTATAATTCCTTCTTTTTCAGTCATAAGAGATACCTGACGAAAAAGGTCTACCTCATGAAGTCAGAATATAAATGGTGTAAGTGGAGGTGGAAAGGGGGGGGGTGGACTGCCGGGAGGGGGGGACAAGCAATAGGTGTAGAATTGAGGAAGGAAACTGGCTACTTGCAAGTCCAAGAAGGAAAGGAGGTAACGTTAGCATTAATAATGCACAGAAATTTGTGGATGACGTGCAATCAAGCGCATGCGCTCAAGACAACTCCTAGTTAGGAATTTCGTTGCTAATCATAATGCTGAAATGTTTTTTTTTCGCGATTTTTAAAAGAATCTCAAATACGCACACGAATAAAGTTCGAGTCATCCCAGAGCTTAATTAAGCACACACCCTGAAGATCTATTGGGTTGTGGAAATATACCTACACGCATTATTACACTCGGCACTAGATAGATGGCAGTGAGCAGTTTGGCGCCCAGGTCGTTTTACCACGAGATAATAACCCATTTTATCCACTAGATAGGAGGCTGGTTGGTCATCAGGCCTGGTATGTACGATCTGGAGAATAGAAAAGTGCTTCCCCTGCCGGTAAACGAACCCCGGCTTTCCGGTTGTCCGGTCACTACCGAAGTCACCATACTGGCTGAGCTCTCTTGGCTAATACGTAAGTGAATTTAAGACGCAACAGCTTCGAATTCTCTATCTACAGTTGTGGTCTGCATGAACTTTGGAGATATGTAACGGAAAGTGCTTGATTACTTTTCAACGTATAGCTTATAAAAAAATAAAGTATTTATGGATTTCGCCCAGGATAATCGCTTCTCATTGGGCGGTCAAAGAGACGAGCTGCAAATCGATTCGACCACGTGGCTGCCTGTTGGGACTTGCGAGTGTAATCCACGGAATATCGGCTTTAAAATAACGTACATCGGAATGACAGAATGACAGCTATTCTGTCCTTAGGTTATTACTCAAGACTGATCATTTAACAAATAAAGCACAAACACCAATATAATGAGCAATATTCAAGGCTTATTTTTTATACGAATAAATGACAGCAAGGGTGTAGCATTCTATAGATCTTCCTTAAGAACATCTGTCTAGAAACAAATACGTGCTTCTTTCGTCAGAGTATTTCGGGCAGGATCATGAGATTTGTTATTAAACATGACATACTTGCAAATATTTAGAAACGACCACAGCACATAATTTTGTGTCATCATAACATTAAGATTAGATTTTATTTCCAAAGGCGCCAACAGCCCCCAGTGGGCCAGGGCCTCCTCATCGAGGCTTCACGATCACACTCAGACACATCACACTCGGTAGGACTCCTCTGGACGAGTGATCAGCCCGACGCAGAGACCTCTACCTGACACACACAATACTCACAAGAGACATACATCCATGCCTCCGGTGGGATTCAAACCCACAATCCTAGTAAGCGAGCAGCCACAGACCCACGCCTTAGACCGCGCGGTTGCTGGAATCGGCAAGATTAGCTTAAATTAGGGAAATGTTTGCTAGAATTCAATTTTTTTTTTGTTCTGTATCCTCTCTAGCGATTCAAAGATTAATACATGCACAATTATGCTCTGCATAAGGTGAAACTTGGTTCCTTATTCTGACATGAACACATGCTGATGGCCTTTTCTACTGGCTTCCTGTCGCCTTCGCCGTTACGGGGCAAGTAAATGCATGTACCTCGCTGTAAATACATGTACCTCGCTGTAAATACATGTACCTCGCTGTAAATACATGTACCTCGCTGTCAATACATGTACCTCGCTGTAAATACATGTACCTCGCTGTCAATACATGTACCTCGCTGTAAATACATGTACCTCGCTGAAAATATATATGTACCTCGCCGTAAATCCTGCATTGAGGATCCTTAAACGTCCTCTCACTGTAAAAGTTCTTTAATCCACCCATTCTATATGCATGGATTTTTCAGTTGCTTCCTGTAGGGCATGCAAAAATGTCGAACTTTAGTTTGCACTACGAGTATATATTAACAATTCCTTCTCTTCGTCATATATAATTATGTAGCTTTTAACTTTCTCATCTCTGCTACTTTCTTTCCCTGTCGCCCCATTACTATCGATTTTACAGTACTTTAACGAACACCTTTTATGATATCAAACGCCATTTTACTCCCGGATATTATGTTACGAACGCTGGAAATTATTTACAATTATAGATAAACGAGTTCTGTAACTTTTACTCTGTACACACTATTGTCAAGACCATTAAATAAAAAAAAATTGGTCTAGCCAGCATGCGTGTAGCATGTAAGCTGGAGGTAAGAAATACACACAAAATTTAATTAAAAATTTTCAAGGGACGGAATCTCCTATATGTCTTAAGCTTATACTGGAGAATACTGTCACAATGGATATTAGACAAACAGGAAGTGAGAATATGAAATGGATCCACGTGGCTCAGAAGAGAACACAACGAGTGCTTTTGTGAACACGCCAGTGCAGCTATAGTTTCCATAACGTCAGGAAACTGTCTGGCTGACAGAATGACAGTCTTACATCCTGAGAGGCATGTTGTGTACGTCATCGTCCAGTTTAGTTTAACACTGTGACTCAGAGCAAGGTGTCCGGTAGGCTTTGTGTGTGTGGCACATGCTCGGACGGTGCAGCTTTAATTCAAGGAGTGTCAGGACAAGTACAAAGTAGAATTCTTAGTGACTTCGCGGGGCTACACGCTATAGTGTGTGTCTGCATGTTATTATAGGGGCCTTAATGTGTGGCAACAGTCTTACGTTTCTTTATACGATAAGGTACTCTAGAAATAATTTATGACACCTATTGTAGCTCAATTGTCTTAACATGCTGATATTATTAAATTATCGCTATATAAAGTATTAATTACACATAACAATTTGGCTGTTCATTACTGTCCGTTACTGGTATATTAAATCAATGACATTCATCGCCGCCAAATTTTTAATTGTTGGGTCTAAAATTTATAAAAAAATTTTTTTCCCGCATATTTTGTAATTTATTACGTACATTCTTACTAAATATCAATTCTACAAGTCCAGTAACGCATTACTGACATCCACAAAAGCGAAAACTACATAACAATTTTGTATGGAAGCCATTACTTTTTGCAAATTTTGCCCAGAATTCTGTATTTCAGTGTATCAGTGTCAATTCACAACTGAGAGGAGAATTGTGAGCAAAACGTTACGAAATTTACACTCGTCTCTCTTTGTGCAAATACAGGTCGTCAACCACAACAACCACTCTTCTAGGGCAAACTCTCACAGTCAGAGGTTTCGTTCTCTCGAGCCTTGGGATCCGCATACTGTAGTCCCAGAGGCACCGAGTTAATCAAGTCTTTAACAGATTTCACGCCGCAGTTCCTTCACAGACGCGTCTTGTGAATTGTGGTTTTAATTTATGTAGAGTTTTTGTAATTAATTTAAATATATTTTGTACCTTCTTTCTGTTTTCTCTTCCTCTGTCAAGTAATTACTGCAGTATGTGTGTTTATGTATTCTTGTTTTCAAGTGTCCATGTAGCAACTGGCCCTGCACAGTCAAGCCTGCATGTCAATAATTTCAACTGACAGGAACGGTACTGTTAATGTATTCATCGGCAAATGATCTCTCTTAAAAATTTTTATTTTAACAATTATAATGTATTAATGCTTCTTTTAGACGTTATCTTACTATATCTTTTCTATGGGTTTTCCTTTGTTGTTTGCTATTTGTGTATTTTTCTTACGTTCGTTCCTGTGCTGTCTTTGTAATTGGCCTTATGTCTGCTGTGTCAGCACATTAATGGTAACTGAAATGAATTGAATTATTATTATTATTAATACAATCATCATTATTATTGGTGGTGATAGTAGTAGCAGCAGTGGTGGTGGTTTGGTGGTAGTAGTAGTAGTAATAGTAGCAGCAGCAGTAGTAGTAATAGTAACAGCAGCAATAGTAATAGTAGTGAGTAGTAGTAGTAGCAGAAACAGTAGTAGTAGTAGTAGTAGTAGTAGTAGTAGTAGCAGTAGTCAGAGTAATGATATCTCTGTATTACTTAGCAGCGTTCTCAGTATATCGGAATACGTTGTGTCGAAAAAGATGTAAAAGGAACTGGTCATGGCGTGACCGAAATTTTCTTGGAGTGACTCGGGAAAACCGCAAAAGCCTTCAGTTAGGATGTTTGGCAATCCGACTGAGAGTCGAAACAAGAACTTTAGAAAGCAAGCCAAAAGCCTGACCATCTGAACCCGGTTTCTTATTAGAAGAGCATATAGGGGAAAATAAGAACAAGAACACGAAGAATAGGAAAGAAGAGTAGCCGTAGGAAAGGGGCGAAGAGGAAACAAACTTCTTGTCTTTGTGGCACATTCATAAAGTATTGTTCACAAGACTATCAGCAGACGAAATCTCATTTCTTCCGTATGACGCGGCTCTGAACGGACAGCGCTAGTAGCCATGCTAGTTTTATTCTGTGAAATTGCAATTCGCGTCAAAAGTCTGAAAGGCTGAATGCATGAAGAACACGGGTGTAATAATATTTGAAAGGCAAATAGAATGAAAACAACTTTAGACATCAAATTAAATAGAATTAAGGTGGAACGAATAGTGTGGCAAAAAAATGCAAGCAGCATAACAACAGAGATACAGATCAATGTAAAAGAGTCAGTCATTAGGAGCACAAAGCGACGCACAGCAAGCGAAACCTGTTGGGAAGTATTATCGATTCAGTTAAATCTTTTTTGCCAAGGTGACTGGAGTGACATCACAAGTCTTCAAAATGCAGTGAAGCGTGAGATCCTCGGCAAATCATATGGGCAAGAATAAAGCATGAGATCAGAGGAATGGATATTTCAGTCGTAAATTTATAACCACGAAGATACATAATGGTTGGCTGAGGAATGCTGCTGCTTGCCCTTGGAGGAAGGGCGGGGTAAATACACGAAATTAAAATGAAAAGTTCCCGATTCATGCCAACACAAGGCTTGGGAAATTATGAACACCCGTTTAAATGTTAGAATTTAAATTCCGAAAAAAAAAAAAAATCCAGATGATTTGTTTTAGTGTCCATGTCCGCGCCCCTGTTTTAAAAGTAGATGAGGATAATCGTCCCTGTAGATGGAGGCAGCGGTTTCTTCCGAAATTTTGGATCTACGCACGACCTACATTGCGTTGTATTATAAAATACACCAATTTCCATAGTCACATTTAAAAATCTCTTAATTATGACAAGTCATCAATATCATCATCCATCATCATCCCTGTCGTCGTCATTATCATTATAATCATCATCATCATCATCATTCTCTTCATATTCTTCTTCTTCTTCTTTTCTTCTTCATTTAACCTTTCCTCCCCATCGATCTCCACCTTATTTTCCTTCGTATCTTTCCGTCCTCTTGACACATTCTCTCACCTCTGTCCTCCCTCCCTCAATTCCTTAATTTCCTCACTTGTCGTCTACTTGAAGCTGCTGGTTTCCATACTCTCACCCCCACAATTTACATTTCGTCTGGGAATGTCACGATGGCCTACTGTTACTGCATTCGCCCGTACGAGCCGAGCTATGAGCAACTGGCGGTCCATCTGTCGAGATTACAATCAAGAACCTCCGAGATAAATATAACACTAAATATACAGTTCGTGAATATTAAATTTAATATACGGAAGTTGCCATTTATAATCACTGTTACACATTACATTCTTTGATTTCTGAAGAAAGTGTAAGAATATTAATACACAAAACTTAAATCTCCACCTCACACTAAGCACTCACAGGCTCCACTACAAAGACCAAACGATTAATATTGTACAGGGTAATAATCGCTGTTTATTCTGAGACCCATAAGAAATATATAAATACACTGTACACAAAAAGCATAGTAACCACTGAGCCTTAAAATTTCAACAACTTTGGTTTCAGGGGGTGATGCTCAGGTGCGCACACCATCCTGAACACGTCCTATTTCCCCTCTACAAACCTTTTCCTCCCCTAGTTTTCACGACCATTACACGTGCTTCTCCAGACCAAATATCACACACCCCTCCTGCCCAACAATATCACGGTCTCCACGTTCTATGTACTCGCTCATGGTCCAGCCCACGTCCTCTCTTGCCAGCGTCCTGCATTGTTAATTGCCACGCGGTTTGTCTTCTACCCTGAAGATGGTGGCTGCTGGTTGCTCCGAAACTTTGGTAACTATGTACCAGACTGCAAGATGTTACATCCAAAAATATAGTTCCAACATAACGTTAAAAATAACTGGATCTGGTTCTACTGAGTTATTTGCTAAGATATCAAATGGCGAGTACTAATTGTCTTAATATTACATAAGATTGTAACGAAGTGTCCTTCATCACAGCTTTAAATGTAATGTCCGTTGGGTTTCAGACATACAACACTTTGCGAGCCTGAAGTAAGTCCTCCTTGCTGACCACAAAGTAATGTAGAAGTCACAGACGTAGGTGAGCACCCAGAATTTTTCCTTGGAGGGGGGGGGGGGGGGGCTGACCCTGAAGCTATATACAATTTGTTTGGAATTAAAAATTATGTTATAAAAATCATGTTGTAAGTACAGCATAACACTGTCTGCAACTGCATTTATATACGAATATAATTACATGTTCCATGACTCAATCACAGCGTCCTATCTTTTTGTGTGTGTTTTTTATTTTATTAATTCATTTTTCAAAATTCTAATATACCAGTCATCAACCGATTTCTGTGGCTGATTTCGGTTGAAGGAGAAATCACGTAAAACTTTTGATATCATAATATCTACAAAATTTGTTCTTTAAATTTTGGTTTTGGGGGTTTGGGTCGGGGCTGCAGCCGCAGCCCCCATCCCCCTTGGGTGCGCCCCTGAACAGACGCCCTCACACAGAGGTAGTTATTAATTTCGGCCTTCATCTATGAAGATAATTAAGTTCAGATCGTCAACTGAGTCGAGAGCAACTTGTTCTTCAAAAAAGGACAAAACTCTATTAGAGACAACAAGCAAGCACCCAAATCGCTACACACACAGTTAGTTCATTATCGGAATCAGTGTCATTAAAACACAGATACGGAGATTAATTATTCAGAAGCGCTCACGTGAGCTTCCACCCACACACACTTGCAGCCAGTTCCTTACAGGCAACTCAGGCCTGTCTGATCAGTCACAGTGCAAACTCTATCGCGTTGAAATTATTGCATTTTCTAACGTACCTGTCCCTCCAACAGATGACGATATACAAATCCGTCAAACAATCTCAGAGACGAAGCGTGTTTTGGACCGAAAAACAAGCAGAAGGATGGAGATTGCTCCTCATAATGCGTTCATTTTAGGCACTTTATGCAACTGACTCCATAGAACACAGACCTGCTTCAGAAGGTAAAAGCCCCTAGGTACTGAATAAACTCTCTTCATTTCACTGAACCCGAAATTTCATTACCTCTTTGACCAAAGCTTACCACAGGCCAGTTTCCTAAACCAGACGCACTAAGTCCAGTTTTTATTATCATATTTTCACCCACATGTACTTCTTCCAATAACTCTAATTCTTAGACGCTTTCTTACCAGAACGTTCTATAAATCTCTCTTTTCTCTCATGCCCCGCCCATCTCATCGTCCTTGCTTTAATTTAGTCACTCTAATATTTGTCCAGGGATATAAATTATGAAGCTCCTCATTATGCAGTTTTCTCCAGCCTCCTTATACATCCTCTCTCTTAGACACAAGTGTCTTTCTGGAAAATGCGCGTAACTCACTACAGACGTGTTTATTCCATAAAATTATAACACTGATAATATGTCCTTTATCTGATAATTAGTGACCAACGCCCATGCGAGGTTCTGAAAATAAACTGACAATGAATTTTGCGTAAATATTGTGGACATTTTAAAAATTCATTAAGTACATGAAGCAAATTTCATCGTTCAAACAACAACAGTTTTAAATTTTAAAAAAGGGAAATCAAATTAAGCTTTAAATTGCGCAAAAATGCAAAAATATCCCTACATCCAATACAAAGAGGAGCTATGGAACTGGGTCACATAAAGTTATGGAACTGGGTCACATAAAGTCATCTGTTGATTAATAGTCACAGGCATTCTGTTATCCATTGCGGACTGCTATGCTGTGGTACTGAGGAAGGTGAACTCCATGCATTCTTCAGCTCCCAGTATTTTGTTTTATGACTAGCGTAAATTACGTAACTTACTAGTCGATATGACACAGAGATTAGCTACAAAACAACACATGCCCTCTACTTATAACCCTGTCAGCAGTGATCAATACACAGAGCTCTTTTACATAGTGGAAAAGGCAAATCACAACACAATTTGTGACAGCTAGAAAGATAAGATTTATGTCGACATAGTGTTTTGCAATCTAGTACAACTTTTAAATAATTTTCCGTAAACCACTTTGAATTTTCGATTATAATTTTATTAGTCTTTGACTGGGATTTCATATGACGTCATAGGAGATGATTATGACCTACTAATGACGTTTCTATGGAAACATTTAGTTTACATGTATATACACACGTGGCAGTCTTATATAGAAACTACGACACCTGAACAATCAGGATGTAACTTAATTTACTGTTGTAACAGAAAAAATAAGAGAGGAAACGACACTAAAGGATAAAGACAAAGAAAAGAAGGGCTGAGTGGTAAGGGTATCATATAAGTGATTACTAGACGAAATTAAAAGGGAATTTCCACCAATAAAGTACAATACAAAATAACGAAATTATAATATTCCGACACCCGCTAAAGTATGCTAATAACTTATATTCTTATTAACCCTTTAAAGATAAAGCGTAAACTGTTTCATTTAAAGACCCAGTTCGTACCGCGCAGTAAACACTTTTCATCTCGGTTAAAAATACAAATCAATTTATGTTATATAAGGCAAAAGTCTGTGTTTGTTGTAATATAAATACAATACACATAAATACAGTGTGGGCAGAATGTAGAATTTTTGAGTGTTAAATCTGTTGATGCATCAAGTAACCATTAGGTTTTAAAAGGTTAATATTATACTTTCAGTGAACCTTATATAAGAAACTAGTGGTTCAGAAAGAAAAGAATTCTTCTTCCGAAACCGCATTAATTCTTCGATTCTAAAAGAAATATCTAATATTGTTGCACTCATAAATTCACACTATACTAACAGAACCAACAGTTTCAATTCTGGCAATATCGTAGCCCACTAGGGACATGATTGTGGGTGGTTTCCATCCATATAAGAAATTTAAGTTCAGTTTTCCTAAGTAAGTTACGTTTTGATGTTATCTTTCCATTTCCTTTTTAATATATGCTTTCCAAGAAGCATCTCTACAAAAAATCTTCAAGCACTGTCTTCCCTACCCAAAACACATGACCACGGCACTGCAGAATTCTACATTATCCCATCCGAACAATACCACACAGGCTGTACAAATCACTATGTTCTTACATCTATTATCCACAACTGCCACAGGTTCACACACATTTTCCAGAACATTTTGTTTTTGCGAAAGCAGGGGACGGAGCTGAGGCGCCTAGTCGCCGGTCTCTCACCGCGCAGACTCGAATCCTATCCTAGGTCAGTCCATGTGGGACTTCTGGTGGGCACAGTGGCAGTATGACTGGCCTTCCTCCCATCAGTTCCGCTTCCTCCGTCAATGTAACTCTACCAGCTCCCCACAGTCATACTGCCTTCATTTACAACTGTCGCTGTGTAATCTTAGTAACTGACACTGTGGTTCAGTACGTGCAAAATATTCCTCTTGCTCTTCTCTGACATGAAGAGACCGTGTTTCACACCCATACAAAACAAGCAAGATGTTCTTCACCTTCTGATCCACAGAGTTCAGGACGTAGAGTGACAAACACTACTTCATTATATGTATGGTACTGCAATCTACATTTTTAAACGCCTCAGAAAATTAGTCATTAGACCCGTAGAAAAGAATATTCAGCTCCGAAATTTATCTATGATTCTCAAAAGAAGTATTCCTAAAATCAGAACTAATGCAGTTTAACAGTCAAAATCTAGTTATATTCCATTATACAGTAACACAAAGCCTGCCAAAATTTCAACGGGAATTCTTATGAACAAAGCTCGTCCGCAAATACCCAACATATATAGGTTGTACATTTCTTGAAAGGCAGTTATGTTTACACAGCCATAGGAGCTTAACAGGATACAGTGCACGAGGCGTTGCTGCTACCTAGACCTTTAGTTCGGTAAATGTGTGCACTACAATACCGACCCAATCATACATTACATTGCTGATATCTTCTGCTCCTATTCCTAAATAACGTTTTTTTAAAAAAGGCTACGGATAGGAATCAGCACTTTCAGAATTTTTATTTCCTAACTGCGTGCGACTAAGTGTCTTGCCACTTTGAACGTATTTCTCAATATCTTAATATTCATATGGTGTATATTGAAGGGTGTAAGACGTATTCACATTTAGATTACGTTGCAATATTTAACGGCTGGTAAATGCTACCAGATCAAGTTCGAAATTGTGACTGTACACATAATAAAGAAATAGACCACAGAATTTCTTTGATTATTTTGGAACATTTCATTTTGAAATCCTTTACATATTTATTGTTCAATTTTATAAAGGCACTTTGAGTGGCAAAGGTAAGGTTCAATTTCCATATTTATTTATTTGTGTATTTATATATTCAGCTATGACTTCCTATCAAACTATAAAACATTCCAATATTTTTTACTGGTACTCTTTGAATTTCAAAGACTTCAAATATTTTTAAATGATCCCTCAAAAGTACCACAGTCACAGGAATGTTGAGGAATCTCTGTTTTGAATTGGTTAAAAGGCTGCGTTGAATACATCCTAGGTCAGTGTAAATATTTGTGTATTTAACCATCAATGACAACTGCATATAATTCATTTTGAAAACCTTCCTTCTTTGAATATGAACTACTGCACAAGTAAAGTCATGTCTTGTTAGGAATGATTAAAAGACCAGTTGAAAGGATAGAGACAGCACATATTTACAATTCACATATCATGACGTAGATGCATATTCTGGCCCACGAATTGCTCTGAATTTTATTTATTAAACATACGACAGATGGGAGGAGAACATCCACTTGTCTAGAGCACACGGATCAGTAGGAGACATCAAACGATATAAAAGCATCAGAAACATAAGGATTCGTCAGAAAATAAGTTTACATAGCGTACTCGTACATTTTATTCTCTTTAACTCCAATAAGAAAAGTTCAGAGACAAGGAGGAGAGGAATATCCCATATAAAGTAATAGAAGGAAGGCTAACTGGATTGGTCACATCTTGCGTATGAAGCGCCTTCTGAAACAGGTTATTGAAGGAAAGATAGAGGGAAGGATAGAAGGAAAGACGAGGAAGAAGACGTAAGCTGCTACTGGAAGACCTTGAGGAAAAGACATGATCCTGGTAATTCAAAGAGGAAGCACTAGATTGTATTCTGTGAAGAACTCGCCTTGGAAGTGGCTATGGACCTGTCGTAAGACAGACTACAGAATGAATGAATGAATGAATGAATGAATGAAGAACGAATTAAGAATGAATAAATGAATGAAGAAAAAATTTATATTTAATCGTATTGCTATTCAGTACTGTTGTATATAACCCCCCCAACAACTGAAGCATTTAGCATACAGCGGGGCGAGCTTTTCTGTTGACAGATATCCGCGTCCTATATTAGGAGCCACCGTGCCACAATTGCTTCCACCTTGCCATCATCTTTAGATTTGTGACCTGTGAGGTCGTGCTTCAGAGCTACAAACAAACAATCCCTCGACGTCAGATTATAGCTTTACTGGTGTAAGTTCTAAGGTTCTTTAGTTACGAAGTCTAACTTACTTTCGGAGCAGCCCTCGTACAGTATTCTCATCATATCTTGTCGTTTTTCAGAATGTCAAACTGACGACGTTTAAAACACAGCCACCATAGTCGCTGAACTTTCCGGATTGACCACTTGTCAGCCGTCGTTTCACCAAGTCGTGTAGCTTGTCACCAACTGAAAACTGACCGTGCCACCAAAGTCGTTGCTGACACAATTGTGGGAATTTTAATTAATATAATTTAATGATAATTGTGGTTGTGCAAACACTGTGGTGTGGTCACAGTGGTTCCCTGCATCTGTTGCAAACACAAACAGCTACATTTATATTCCTTTGTTCTTTCATCGATCTTGCGGTATAAATTATCAATAAAATTTGTAACAATTTTTACTTGTGGAGGCCATGAAGGCATACGGGAGGGTGGAGGTGTAGCTCCATTCATCTTAAACTCGGCGACAGATATACGTGACAGGCCAGCTTTACGCAGCGCCACTTTACCCGGGAAGGAAAAGGCCCCAGTACCGACTGAATAGGAGGCTGGCTGTGCCCCATACCCTTTGGGAACCCATTGGAGAAAAGAAAAATTTCTTGCTTCTGCCGGGATTCGAACCACGACTTGTAAGTTGTCCAGCCGGTAGCCTAATCGCTAAACCACCTCCAAAATTCCAGCTCCTAAAACCTCTAACAATCACTTTCAAATTTTTAACACAGACAGCAGTTTCCAAGACGTGACCGTGACTTGGTGATGACACTCCGACTGTAGGGTTATATGCCTGGGAGGCTGAGGACACCCATGTAAATATTAGTTGGAATTGCCGGTGGCTCGCCTGAGATTCGAATAGGTTACTACCCGAATACACATTTACAGCTTTAGCGCTACACCAAATGACTGGTAAAGCAATACATTTTGGTAAATATGCATAAAAATACTTTGGAAGAAACTGAAGATAAGGATAATAGATTCGTCCGAAATATTCGTACATATTTATCGGACTTCTCCGCGTCACATCCTAGAAAACAGCAATCACAGTCGCCGCATTGTAAATCGCAGCAAATTCTCTTTACGACTGTAGAGAATCAAATCACTTGTACAGAGTGACCTCTTATAACAGGTCAAAAACAGAGTGCGGGGCGCTAACAGAGCACGTTTAACAGCGAAGCCGAACCATCTATCACAAATGATATACTCCAGAACCTGAATATAAAATGTATGAGGCGGACGTAGAAGAAACCTGTGCTTCATAAACGGGGATATAGGCTAAAAGACGCTAAGCTTATTTTAGAACCTAATAAAAGCTTCTTTACGATGTGAGGAGGAGAAAGTGGCAGGAATTGGGAAAAAATGCTTAATGGGGACTTTGGTAATTCGTAATTTTCACCACGCATTATGATCTTGATAAAATCGAAAAGAATTGATGGGCGGGACAGGTAGCACACATCACAGACACTACAACAGAGTACAGAATTTTCTCCAAAAATTTGAAGGGAAGAGATTTGTTGAAATCCTAGATGCAGATGTGGGAACGGTATTAAAGTGAATCGTAAACAAACGTGATGGCAGGATACGGAATCTAATTAAATTGTGTCGCTCAGGGCAGGTTCCATCAACACAGGCTGCCCATCTGAACACCGACCTTCTTTTTCACCTTGAAATTATTTAAAAACTGTACTTTTTGCGGAAGACACACTTGCGGTTTCTGTTTTGTAGCACAGAACTGTACACACATGATGTCACGTGATGTTTTGAGTGTTCTTTTCCCCGTAAAGATTACAAACGACTAGGATTTGTTCTTCCCTCTGTAGGTTTCGTCAATTATTAATGTTGGCTAGAATTGCTGTATTTGTCAAAGGGAGGGTCGCGTGTCCGTGAAATCTGCTTCAGTACAGTACAATATACATGAGAGAGAGGCAATATCAGTGTAATATCTGAGCTGAGAGAGGCTTTGTACAGTGACAGATTCTAATCAGAGTGGACAACGCATAGGAAGCGAGAGGACCGGAATGAACTTTATTGCGCCCTTCTTCGCCGGTGGTCTGACAACCGGACTGTAGGTGTTATCAAATAATTGATAGCGGTCAGGACGCTATCTCAAAATCAAATAAAATTGTACACCAGGAGCATAAAGCCTGTTTTGGTCCATTGTGCTGTCATGAGAACCGACGAAATTATGCTCTACACGTAGGTGAATGGGAACAATACAGACAATGTGCGCGTAACCAAACGTTGTGGCTCTATCGCGTAAACACTGTTGTCACGGAAACGCAACAGTGCGTTTTGTGTGTATTGTTGAGCTGTACGTCGCCGTCAAAATATAAAAATATTGAGTGCTACAAAAAAATGCTTTTGTGGCTAATTCATGTCACCGGCAACAATAAAACGCACTTAGAACTTCATGTAAATGCCCGATATTTCTGTCCGTTTTTAACTAATCTTGGAGTTTCGCAACAGATTTTAATAAAGATCCACAACACCAAATTTCATTGAAATATGTCTCGTGGAAGCCGCTCTGATCCATTCGGACAGACGGACAGACGCACATGACACAGCTTATAGGAGCCTTTAGCGACTACTCAAAAGCGCCTAAAAATTTGTTGTGTAAAGTACGTAACAACTACTTAGGGAATTCTTGAGTGATTTAAAAGGAAGATCAAGCATTCTAAATGGTGAAAAGTGGGAAGCTTCATGTTCCGGCCGCTTTATCCCCCAGGGAACGAGCTTCCTGCAAGCACTGAGAAGTTAAGTACGTTGAGTAAACCTCAAAGAGCTGCTTTTGATATCAGAAGACAAATTGTTATACGAAACGTTTATATGTATACATCACCACACTGCACTGCTGCAGAAGGCAACGATTCCCCTGTTGATGAGTTGACAGTCGCTCAGCAGGTCAATAAATTGCCCCCCAGGTCTCCCTAATACTCTCCTCCTTTCAGGTTCGCCAACAAGTCTGCATACATTCTGATCTCTCTCTTGTCCCTAGTATCTCATCCCCTTCAAGTGATGGCCCTAATCGTATTTGGTTAAGTAAATATGTATTTATTTATTTATTGTTTATTTAGCAACGTTTTCCAATTTCTTAGATTACGTGGCGTCGGATGATGGAGTGTGTAGTAAATTGAAAATAGTGGGGGAAGAAGCGTTGACGGCATTATTTATCGTTGCATTTCTCTATAGACATTTAGAAAACCCAGGAAACCCTGTCAGAATAAGCGTCTTCAGACCCAGATTTTAACCTAGGGCTCTCTGAATAAGAAACAGGATTGCTAAGCGCTCTACCACCAGATTTTTTGTTCTCTAAAGAATAAAATTCTTTGACTGTACAATTCTCTCACTAGCATCCCTGTCATAACCCATTATTCTCCTCTGCAGTCTTTCTCAAACACTTTAAGTATGTGTTCTTTCCTCAAACAAGAAACCAAGTTTCACAGTCATTTAAAGCAACAGTTACATTAGAGTTTTATATAGGCAATCTAATCTCGAAATAAGTAGACAGGGAAGTGGAAGGAAAATACTCTGAATTAAATAATAGCAAACACTCCTCAAACTTAATTTATCCTTTATCTTTTCGTGAACACATTTTGATGTGTCACTATCAGTCCCAAATACTTAACTACTTCGCATTTCCGAAAAAAAGGTCATTCATTTTTCCATAACGTCATTTTCTATCTATATTTTAGTGACAAGATATGAAATTTTTAGTTCTCTCTATATTAAATTTGATACGAAATTTTAATTCCAGTAAGCTACTGACAGCAGTTATACGGTCTTAAAAAGAGTAAATCATTCTCGTTATTTTTAAAATCTATTTGTGCAGTACATTCGCTGGTTCAAATGCACTGAATCATACACTATTTTCAATGTGATTTATTTATAACGACGTTGTGTGTTTTGTCGATTGTTTCAGAACGTCATGAAAAATGCACAATCACCCCCACACAGGTTCCCTGAGCGGTCGTAAAACACATCAGTATCGCTGAGCTTTACGTAGTTTTCCAATTTATTAGCAAAGTGCTTTTTAAAACTATGTTTTTGGTTTCAAATTCCCGTCATATGCTCTCGTGTGATTATAAAACAAACATAAACTGAGCAGCAATTTAACACAGTAAAAGGAGGACAGATTAAAAAGAGCGAATTTTATTAACAAAAATTTCCATTCTAATTAATAAATATTAAAGCAAATCATGTGACGTTCACATGTCGGATCACTGTATAAAATTGCAGAGTTTCATTACATTGTTTCCAATTAGTTCATTTTTTTGTAAGTTAAGCATTTGACTAGTGGTTAGCGTGCTCGCCACTGGACCCAATGTTCGCGGGTTCGATTCCGACCGAGGGCGATGGATTTTTAAGGGTGATAATAATCCAGAGCACCACTTCCTTCCCCTCCGAAGCCGTCGGTCCCATGACGTAGATTTACGGCATGAATAGAACTAGTAATGCCCGTCGGCAAAATTCAGCGGCCATTTCTCACCCAAGTCTCCTGACTGCCTGCCAGATGGCTCTGACAGTCACATCAGGATTGAGTGGAACTTGTGCGGTCAGTCAGTGGGCTGGTCACCCGCTACATCAACGCACATGACCATAGAAAGCTCCGAAAGGAGGCCCCCAATGCTCCGCGATTGGAGCGACAAGGGGACTAACTAACTAACTAACTAAGCATTTGATTGCGTGATGCGAAACGCGTTCAGGTAAAGGGAACAGGTGTCTCACCACTCAAGTAAGTTACTTTGAATATCATGCATTACAGAGCTTTTAATTTACGTAAAATAAATTGCCTTATAAGCACTATTTCTTATTTGTGATGGCATTAGCACTAATCAGCGTCCTTCTCCCACGTAAGCATAAGTCTTCCTAGACAGCTAAAATGTCCTTGCACTTTTTATATCTTGAAACTGTGACATCAGTTCTCTTACAATTATTACATCAACCAACTCATGCACTGAATAAAATACATTCGTAAGCTATTATAAAAATCCCCTACATGTTTCAGCACCAAGGTGCCATCATCAGGGGTAGTTCAATACAAAGGAATATAGAAGCAACACACCATTCTAGTTAATTTGACATTGTATATACCGTGCACCATTATGATAATATTGTACTTATATAACCAAACAACAGGACTCTAGTTCGACTTCATCCACGGTCAACCGCCCTGCAGCTTTTTACTCCCTACAATTCGACAACCTACCACAACATCAATAAATAAGTGTAGTGCATAGTTTTTCAGTGTTCTAACCATGGTACCAGCAAAAACTCACATCACATGTCTTAACAATACCAAAGGAAGTGCACAAGTGAAAGCTTGAAAACTAGCAACCCCTGATGATGGCCCATTTGGACCGAAACATATGTAGGGTTATGTGATAAGTTTATTTAGTTATACTTTTGTGCAATAAACGTTGGTTATATAAGTACAATAACACCATTCTAGTTATTATGTTGCCTTTACAGAAGTGACTAAAATATTAAACATTAGAACTCTAAAATTTTAGATTTTAGAATTATATATTAAAAGATGGCACCTTGGTGCTGAAACATGTAGGTTTTTTTTTGTAATAACTTACGAATGTATTTTATTCAGTGCATGAGTTGGTTGATGTAATAATTGTAAGAAGATCCACGGTATGATTAACATAAAATACTTCTCACATGTTCTGTAACATAGTGCGACTCTACCTGTGTTCCATCATATGCACTCATGGCCAGAGTGGCACAGACTGCCTTTTCGTACCTTCTGAAACATACATGCAGCTACGAGTATATCTCCGCTCCCTGACAGGCATTCTTGGAGCAAATTGGAACAACATTATACGAGGGCTGTCCAAAAAGTATCCGACTATATTTTTTCCCGCGGTAAGTAATGGCGAAAGGGTGGGGAAACTGAGCGTAGTGGTAGAAGGGACTTTCATGCGCATGCGTGATTTTTTGCTGCCTCGCAACACCGCCGGATACGTCTGTCGCTGCCAGATAGCGAAGTGGTGTAACACGTGTTCGTCGCATTCTCGTTTCGCTCAAGATGACAGAATGTTTGGAGCAGCGATACTGCATCAAGTTTTGTCAGAAACTTGGGGATACCCAAGCGGAAACAATCTGCAAAATTCAGCAGGCTTTCGGTGATGATGCAATGGGGGTCACTCTAATTAAAGAGTGGTTCAACCGCTTTAAAGATGACCGCATGTCGGCGGACAGTGACCAGCGTTCCGGGAGACCGTCAACGAGCCGAAATGCTGATGTCATTGACAAAGTGCGGACATTGATCATGGAGGACCGTCGTTTGACCGTCCGGGAAATTGTTGATGAGGTTGGGATCAGCAGAGGTTCCGCAAACACGATTTTAACTGAGGATGTGGGCATGCGAAGAGTGGCGGCAAAATTTGTGCCCAAGCTGCTTTCGCCGGAGCAGCAACAACTCCGTCTTGAGGTCGCGCAGGACATGCTGGAGTGCGCCAACAGGGATCCTGAGTTCCTGAAGACTGTGATCACTGGTGACGAGTCGTGGGTGTACGGATATGACCCGGAAACCAAGGTCCAGTCGTCACAATGGAAGCATCCAACATCCCCGAGGCCCAAAAAAGCACGACACGTTCGGAGTAATGTGAAGGTGATACTGACTGTTTTCTTCGATTACCGGGGTGTTGTGCATCATGAGTACGCACCACTAGGCCAAACTGTTAATAAGGAGTAGGGGAGAGGGGGGATAGTTGGCACACTTTTCACTTTATAATTTTTCACATTTTCTCTGTACTTGTTAAAGTTGAATATAACGGCACGTATGGCTAGCAACATCTTGGGCTACAATCTGACCTACACAAATTTGAAGCTATTCATAAGGAATAGGAGGGAGAGGATTTTGCCCTAACCTCTGCACGTGTGCCAACCTGCCCCACGCACGGGGTAAGTTGGCATATGGTAAAATACGTGGAAAATCAAGATGCCAACTTTTCAAGGCCAAGACATAACAGACAGTGATTAATATAATGTTTTATGGAACAAACGTGTCAGATAGGGGAGCACCAAAGGGGGGCTACCAGGCTGTAGCCCCCCAAACACCCCAAAACTGAAATTTAAAAAACACAGATTTTGTGAATACGATGATATCAAGGGTTTTACGTGATTTATCCTGCAGCCAAATTCAGCCACTGAAATCAGCTGATGACTAGTACATTAGAATTTTGAATAATAAATTAATAAAATTAAAAAACAATAAGATATGACACTGTGATTGAGTCATGGAACATGTAGTTATATTTGTATGTATATAAATGCAGTTGCTGACAGTGTTATGTTATAATGATGACAAGATTTTCATAACACAATTTTTGAAATCAAACACAAATTATATTCAGCCTCAGGGTCAGCCTCCCCCCCCCCCCCCAATGAAAAATTCTGGTTGCGCACCTGGTGTCAGATACAGGTTGTGCGCAACAACGAGGTGTTACTATGGTAATAAAACAGTTGAGAAACAATAGAATTTCGGCCCAAAATTCAATACATTTACTTAAATTGAAAAAGAAAATCAAAAGGAAAGGTAACTCAGTATGGCACTAGCCTACCACCAGCAACACACGTTTTCATTCTAAATAAAGTATCCCAATCCCATGAGACTGGTAATTTAAGCAAACACAATTGGGAGAGCCATACTTGCATTATTCATGTGACCGCAACTTGCATTCTGTGCACTGAATCCACATTTCTCTGGATGCGCCAAGACAGTAGAGGTAGGAAGTATCCTCGGAGTCGTCTTCGTCTGTCTCGCCTGCATTTTTGGATTTTTTTCGTATTTTTTTCATTCTGCTCTTGTAAATCTCTATTAGATAAGTGACATGCTCCTCTTTCTAATATTTTAGGCCCAGTTCTTCGCTCATTTGCTCCGAGCCTTCTGTTGTACTGGGTGTCGAAGCATTTTTGACAGAGGTATCAACGAAAATGATAGTTATTCTTTTGTTCTTGTTTACATTCTTGAGCTTTTTGGTACAATTTAGGAAGGTTTCGAATGTCCTCTGGAATAGCAAGATGTGTTGCAAATTTTGAAGCAGACAATGATCGTTTGGGAGAATCATCAAAATCGCAGGAAGTTCACTGTTGCTAATGTAAGCTGCTGCCTCCATAGGAGGGGCAGCTATATCTGCAATGTAATCTTCCATAAATTCCTCATTTTGAAAGATATCGCCGCTGAACAGGTAAATTCCAGAAAACTGGAAACCTGCTTTGATATTTGCAGTAAAAAGAAGTCAGGTGCGAAGGTGTGTTGACGGCACAAGAATTTTAATATATTGTCACTTGTGCCTGTAATGTTAGTTATGCAGACATCATAAGCTCGGTTCACATACGTCGTAAGCGATCAGTTGACAGACCTGTCAAGAGGCTGGAGTTACGGCTGCAGTGTGGAGGGAAGTTGAGGACAGTCACGCCATTCTGCTTGCAGTAGTCTATTGCCCGTATGGTCAAATGCGAATCATAGTTGTCTAGCAACAGAACTACTGATCTCTCTTTAGAAGGCTTAGCATGTGCCACGAAATGTTTTACATATCTTACAAAATGCTCCTTCGTCATCTATCCAGAGGGATGGACGGTTTGCTCAATGACAGTGTTGGTGAGGTGGTTTTACCTCACCCTCCCTTACCCTTTTGCAGTATCTTGCCTAAATACGGAAAGAAATCTGAAAATCCTTCGCCGCTTTGCTTGTTGACCTTCCACGTTTTCGCAGAGCTCTCAGCTTGTAGCAGTGCTCCAGACGTATGTTGCCCCTATACGACCTCTTCTTGCATGTACGCATTGTTTAGCTTCTTAAACCGGACAGAAAATATCACACTGGAAAATAATTAACCAACAAGTTTCTAATCGAAAGCGGGGCAAGTTGACACAGTGAGCCAACATGCCCCACGTTAAGTGTGCCGACCTGCCCCGTCGCCACCTTCTTATGTTTTGGACTGTATCATCCTCAAACAAAATGGAAGTCTATAATTCTCTCTAGCTCCAATGTTAGCCAAAAGGAGGTAACATTCATGGGTGGCACAATGTCACATGTAGCTGTAACCAAACTTCAAACGCAAAACATTATATACAGCGATAAAAAATTTCTTCCTGCGGTGTACAAAATAAAACACCACACCACGCTTCAGTCATAGCTCACAAAGCTCTGATACTTGCTGACCGCTCTCAGGAGAAGTTATTGAACAGTACAAATTGCCAGTTGTTGCTATCCTGCGCCATCTTTGGGAGTTATGGCCATTTTGCCAACTTACCCCTGTAGCCAACTAGCCCCCCTCTCCCCTACTACTAAGAAGTCCTCCGTCATCTTCGTGATGCAGTTCGGCGCAAGAGACCGGAGCTGTGGGACGCACGCAACTGGCAACTGCATCATGACAATGCCCCAGCTCATTCATCACACCTGATCCAGGGTTTCCTGGCTAAGCACGGCATTCCGCAGGTTCGCCAGGCTCCCTACTCTCCTGACATGGCTCCTTGTGATTTCTGGCTGTTCCCGAGATTGAAGACACCGCTAAAAGGCTCCCGTTTTGACAGCCGCGAGGACATCATACAGAACGCGACAGCGCAGCTGCACACCATTCCAAAACAAGCCTTCCAGAATTGCTTCCAGCGATGGAAGGACCGCTGGGCTAAGTGTGTGGAGTCACAAGGGGCCTACTTTGAAGGGGATTAGGTATTGTAACCACCCAGATACAGAACTTTTTTTTCCCGGCCCAAGGTCGGATACTTTTTGGACAGACCTCGTTCTGCAACATGTTTTCCTGAATGTCTCACATTCACTGTTTCATAGTTCTGCTTTCAGTGTTAGCTATTTTGTCATTACAGTGGTCACTCAATGAAGGCTGCGTAACGACTTTTGAAGGTGTTTCACAAAGCAGTCTGAGATTTATCGAAATGTGAAGAAACACGCTGCCTCCGTATTAAAAGCAGGAGAAACGAGTGTTCAGTTCCGTCAATCTACATACTCGTGTGGTCACAACGCTGAAATTATGTCACTCAGTCTTACACACAGCACGTTATTCGTAGAGCTACTGATACGCAATGTTACGCAATGCGGCGGTGATTACCGCACACAATCTGTTATTACAACACAACTGACGGGTACCTATGTTTGGTTGGTATTGCAGTCTCAACCTTTGACGATGAAAATTTGCCTGCAGTTTGTACCGTTGTTTATTCCATCATGCTGCCTCTCGGGAATTTTTAAAGCTGGTGGCTTGCGTATTAGGTGGAACTGTGATTTCTGGGTATCCTTCAGTGGCGCCAACATTTAGAAATGGATCGGTGAAAGGGTCATGTGTGGAAATCGTAGCTAGAGATGGATATGCGCAGTTAACATCGTGCATATTAAATTAAACCGTAGTTTAATGTGTATTAGAGGACCAATAGAGGGGATTCTGTAAACATCGTAGACAAAGATTGGGACAGTTTATTTCGAATGCTTCATATACTGCTGGAGGATGAACATTTTTTTTCAATGGCTCAAAAGCCCCTCGGGAGCCTACGCCGCCTCATTTTTCGAGGCTTCACGATCACACAAGTTTTAGACACACCACATTCGGTAGGACTCCTCTGGACGAGGGACCAGCCCATCGCAGAGACCTCTACCTGACAACACACAACACTCACAAGAGACAAACATCCATGCCCTAGGCGGGATTCGAACCCACAATCCCAGTAAGCGAGCGGCCGTAGACTCACGCCTTAGACCGCGCGGCCACTGGGATCGGCAGGATGAACATTAGTTTAGTGAATTAAGAGAAAAAGTTCTACAGGAGGTTTCAGGCGCTGTGTTCTTTTGATACCTTATGTAGCGGCTATTCTCCATAGTAACTGGAAACAGAGGAGATGATGGGAAGAGTAAAGTGCAGTGTGAGTGTGTCATGCTTCTGTCTGTATCACACTCTCGATCTTTGCCGATGAAGGCTACACACCGCACATATTCAGTGAAATCCTATTTTAAGGTGTCCCTCAAGGTCAAAGGAAGGTTTACCTGTGGAAACTGCAGCTAGATGTCGGAACTCTCACGTTTTCTGTCTGAAACTTTAAAGGGCTATATACTATTAAAAAATAATTTTTTTACCATACGTTTTGCACACCTAGTCTCATTAACTGCTTGAAGCGTGATATACATCTACATAATATTAAATAAATCGGCATCCACCTCTCAGGAAGAGCACTACTTCTCCAAAGGTGCAAATAGCAGACATTTCATGCTGTTTAGTTAAATAAGTGTACTATATTTTCATTATGATTATCTTAAATAAACACAAAGACCTAGTTTCACTCTGAAGAATATATGTGATTTTCTCAACTTTGAAGTAAATGTTAGCCTACATACGATAACCACTGTGCTTGTACTCGTATTTATGAAGAAAAATAAAACAAGACTATTTAATTTCGTATGTTTTGTAGTACATGAAGTAATACAGCAGGATTCACCGAAATGTTACAATCCTTTAAACCATAGAGGCCTGAAGCTTCACATAATACTGGTACCAAGACAGGTGAGCATAAAAATAAATAAATTAAAATTTAGTAGCAGGCAGCAGCCCTGTCCAGATTGTCTTGTAATGACAGAAGCTACAAACCAAGCCTGAGAATATTTCCTCCTCTCCCTCTGTCCTATTCCTTTCAAACTTTCGCCCAGATTTCTTGCTGCTAATACCATTAGCTACTGTGCGTGCCCCAACAAAGAGAACCAGCGCACCTACACAATATCTAATCATGCCACATTAGCATATCTCCGTAACATAAATTTGAAATCCACAGTTATCCTAGTTCAAATGTAATGGAGAGTGGCTATGTTGGTTTCAAGAATGGAACTAGGAACCTGATCGAATACAGATAAGAAAGAACGTACAATACAAACAAAGGAACAAACATACAAACAAATAAACAATCAAAGCAAAGAAGAGAAATGAAGTAAATAAAAAAACAAGACAAATAAAGAAAAAGAAAAAACAAAAAAGAAAGAAGAAAAAAGAAAATATAGAAGAGAAAAAAAGGAAGAGACAAATGAACAATAACAAAAAGAAAAAATGATACGAAGAAGATACATAAGACACAAGCAAAGAAAGAAGCAGAAAATTATTTATGTACGATTTGGAGTATAAATGTATGGATTATGTACTGTGTTAATTTTATTATCCGATAGGTACACGCGTAAAGCTGAGAGGGTTTCAGGTCTCTCGGGATTCCGCTATAAGCAGGTTTACTGTACTATTTGTTTTTAAAGTACAGTTTCCCCCACATGTCATGGTATAAACAAAATCATTCGTATGCGGTGAATAGGAAGTGTTGCAGGATTTTACTGAATATTTTACAAATCCATTGGAATTATCAGGGACAGAGTTGACACTGGTTTGTTCGACACGCTGACAGCAACTGGGTAGCCGGTTTATTTAATTCAGGGCACTGAAGGTAAAACGGATGAGATGCGAGAAACTACAGAAAGAAACTTTATCTCAGATGGTCACTGAATAATGTGGAAGGGGGGAGCGCTGAAACAGGGTGTTACAGAGATTTTGTAAAGACAGGAATGGAAGGGGTATAGAATAACACAGAGAAAAAAGAGCTCACGAAGGTCTAACGAAGGAGAATCAACTAAATAGTTTTTTGACGTAAAACGTCTTACATTTCGGTACACATAGGTGGGTCACCTCGGCGCTCGCGGTGTCAGACTTTCGCGTTACCTACGTTTCTTCACAGTGCTACTTCGACTAGAGCAGCGAAAGATACATAGTTTGAAAGGTAAGGAATATGCCTACACGCTAAAAAAAAGAATCATAGAAAAATCTTGAAATCTGCCAAAATGGCGGCCATGTCAAAATCACCTACGATTTTCACACTCTCACCATCTAACGTCTTACATTTCGGTATACATAGGTGGGTCACCTCGGCGCTCTTTTTTACAGGTTCACGATGCCGAGACTAACTAATGCACAAAAGCAAGAAAACTACCGAAAACGGAAGAGGGAGGCAGAGGAGGGTTCACAGAGGCCGAAAAAATTCGAAATTCTGAAAAAATACAAACTCCAATACAGTCAACTTCTTTCTTTCTTTCTTTCGCCTTCCCTCACTCAAGCAGCTAAAACATTTTAACACCCGCAAAAAAAGATCGCCAACATTCAACTTGTCGGCGTGAGGTTTT
This sequence comes from Reticulitermes speratus, assembly GCA_021186555.1. Lineage (NCBI taxonomy): Eukaryota > Metazoa > Arthropoda > Insecta > Blattodea > Rhinotermitidae > Reticulitermes > Reticulitermes speratus. The sequence continues at coordinate 8,227,854 of JAJKFL010000039.1, read as the reverse complement.
ACGTACAATTTGCGGTTCAGTCGTAGCTTGAAACACCGAAGATTTTTATAACTTTACCAGTAAAGCGTACAATTTCTGAAAAAAATGTTTTCTAGAGAATCTCGGAAAGATAACGTGCATCATAAACACTTTACTATTGTAACATGAAATACTTATTATATGCAAGTAACTACCTGCCTGGAGGGATGGACGAAGGCCAAGAAATATACATCGGTTCGGCCGGGATTCAAACAGGGCATATACCAAGCAAAGAACAACTCCATTATCGACTAACGAAACTTTCTTAGTTAAACACCTACACATAGCAGTCTATTATACAAGTATGGGCTGCAATCATTTCATTTAAAGTAAAGGCATGATGCAAATACTCTTAGGTTTATACACTGACGTTTCGAGATATATTTTTATTTTTAGACGTTTTAGACATTATTTGAATTCTCAAATTTGTTTTTCAACTTCAAACTAGAATACGCCATTAGAACATGCAAGAACGTCGAGGAAAATGGCATTTGAATGGGGCACATCATCATCTCGTCCATGCTGGTGAAGTTAAATTGGGCAACAGCTAAAGTTTCGTAATAAGAGTGGTACAATCTCTCTTAGAATATAAGAAGTGTTTGGCTTGGATGTAAATGTAGGGAATATAATAATATGTATATGAGTCTTTGAATCTTCACCAAAGGCGGGAAAAATTCATAGTATAAATACAACTAATAAATCAAAAGTAAAATAACTAAGTGTGACAACAGAATAAGAAATGAAAACCGGGTCCATGACGGGAAGTAAAATCTAGTACAATGCACGGAATACTAGTCACCAATCACTTCAGAATATTTTGTCTTCTTGAAGACTTCGGTCTTCTGGGATGTTACGCGGCGTAAGTTGTAGTTTTTTACGTTTCGGGAAAAAATATCGATCCCACATTCAAGGGTCAAGCAGTCAAAGCACTGCTAGGCCCTTGAAGATAGACCAAAATGTTATTTTGAAAAGTCTGTGACCAACTGCCAACTTACGACGCGCAATATCCCAGAACAGCGAAGGTCTTAATCACACTGCGGCGAATACCTGAAATCTCACATTTTGTCTTTTTGTCTACTACCTAAAACTTATAAAACTAATTACAAAAGTCTGTAACTATATCTGTTGCTTTGAGGAAACCTCAGCTAAATCCGGATCAGAAACAGAACCCTGGACTATCTAATTTAAAAAAGAATGACTACACACTGAACGGAATAGTTACGTGATAATAATGCTAATGACAAAAATAAAAAGTGTAATGGTAATATGTATTCCAATGTATATGAAATTATATTTATAAATTTGTAGCGTGTTTAAGCGATGGAGACTGACATGGAAAAAAAAGTCACACACACATAAGCATGTAGAGTATATAAACATATACACAATTACTGGACATGATATTTTGTCTACACTACATATTTTGGAATTTACGGATCATGAAGAAGGAGGCAGGCAACATGTTTCTCCGAAACGTCCGTACCTTTATTCCAACCTACAAAACGTCATAACCCACAGTACTTAAATCCTTATAAGTACCTCTGAGAATTTAGAATTTCGTAACGGTGACATATTTGAAGTGCGTGGCCCTTATGGCAGTCATCTGGACAACCCTGGTGTTTGGTTCATAAATACTACAAAGCGAGGTTTATTTATTTATTTACTTATTTATTTATGGCATACTTAACGACGGACTCAATAGCTTAAGATTACAAAGCGTCGAATGATGGGAAGCTTAGTGAATTGGTAAGGATGTGGAAAGCAACCGTCGTGGCCTACTTAAGGAAAAATCTCGGAATTTGCAGATACTGTGTAGGTCTGACGAAAATCACAAAAACTACGCGCTCAGAATTGTCGCTGCCCGACAGAGATTCGAAGGCGGGAACTCCCAGATACAAGTCAGGATTGTTAAACCTTGGGCAAGCTTGCTCTGTTCAAAACATAGCAACACCCCAAATCGCAACTAACAGCAGCATCTTACCTTCCACTGTCAGCTCCTTTATCAAGGCGTCCTGCTTTAAGAGGCTACGTGGTTAATAACACCGCACCAACTTCTAGTCCAGCAAAAACACCGTGTTCTGTTCATAACACTGTGTGAGTTAGAAGTTCCCCACAACACACACATACACTCAACTGCACACAGACTTACCACAGGTACAGGATTCGTCTAAAATAAACCACATTTGATAGTATTTCACAATGATCGAAGAACCCAGTCTTACTGCAGACTAGCAGCAGAGCGACAGACAGAAAATGTCTTCTGTACTTGAAAGATGGGTAATCGAAAGGAGTTTGACTGCTTTATTTGTCATACCACCACACTGATACTGCTAGTGTTCTGTCTGATTTTTAATACAACCGCAATGACAGAGCTAGCGTCAGGTGACATTACCACCCCTCTCTTGCAGGGGAAGTGAAATAAAGTTACTGAAAGTGGGAATGGCCTTCAGATAAAACGGTTACTTAAACTTTACGTTGTATTGACCGTGCATTCTATTACAATTGTAAGTTATTTGTTTATCAAACCAACTCATGCACAATGCTTTTAATGCTTTTAACACTGTGACCCCCTGAGAATGGCATTCTGAATGCCGAAATACGTATAGGGGTGAAGTAATAATATTGTAAAATTGTGCATGAGTTGGTTTGAAAAATAAATAACTTCCAAAACGGTTACTTGTTTGTCTCGAGTTTTGTGCAAGTCAATTAATTGTCCAATTTGTAATTATGAATGATATTTTTTAGCGTCAACACAATTTTTTTAGGGGGAGTAGTTGTTAGCACCTCGCCCAACTCCAAAGCTGGAGGGCCACCCCTTGTCGGCTGTCCGCGACTGCTTATTCAATGTATTCACAGCTACCCTCCATATCCGGAGGCCGTTCCTCCATCCGCAACACGAGGACGCGCCATGCCGTGGTGACAGGGACCCACTTATCATGGCAAAACAACTTTATTAGTGATATTAATTTATCATATATTATGGTAACATGTTTCGACCAAATACAGTCATTTTTACTTCAACCGAATTATAAAAATACAAATATATTATAAACCCATAAAAGTACGTATCGGACGGGTTGACAACTTTTACGTATTTATAATATGTCTACATGTTTATAATTTGGTTGGCCTGAGGATTACCATGTTTGGTCGAAACATGTTGCCATAATAATATGATAAATTAACATCAATAATAAATTCATGTTGAGAGTGAGAGGTATTAGTCATTATTATAAATAACAAAACGGAATGTCTAAAATGAATATTGTCCAATTTGTTTTGATAGTACATAGGCCTACCAACACAATTAGACTAATTCAGTACATAATGTGTAGTGACACGAGTGTGAGGGCACTATTGTGATATATCATCAGTTCATTGTCCCATAAATTACGTTGTGAAAGAGTTAATGCGGTGAAGTTTCAGTGACATTTTGCACTAATTCCTCTCATTGTAGAATTTCCACTTAATGATTAATTTGTTCCTCATTATTCTTGAAAACAAAAGAAGAATTTGTGTCGTTGTCTTCGTGTCTGGAGAGGGTGTGTTGATAGCACAGCGGGATCTGGTCTTTTAATGATAACAAACCTCGTTCTTTGGTAACAATGAATAAGATTCCAGTACAAATACACACACTCCTTGATCTTTAAGAAAATTTATTACAACTTTCTTGCCACTACGGCTATTCATACGCAAAGTTCTTTAGGTTTCCTCCAAATGTCACTTATCGTTTAACCGTACTAAAGGATTAGCCTTTTCTAAAGGCTAAGTTTGGAAAAATACCCGGCTTTTGTTAGTAAATTCTAGTAAATAACAAGACAGGCAATGTACAAATAAACGTAACATTTAGGCGCTTTCGCTTAACCATTGTTGTCGTGGAAAAGCAATAACTATTACATATTCTGAGTGTGTCTGTAGCCTTACTTATCCAGCACGTCTTCTGTGGCCTGTCTGGCTCACCACATTTTTCCAAATTATCTCAAAACGGCACGAATTTCGAAAAAAAATTACTGAACATAAAATGTGTTTTGATTTTCTCTACAACTTTTGTCTGAACCATTTCCTATTCTAAGAAGAACTGAGCGAGATACTGTCGTAAATGTACATAGATCTTCATGTAAAGTACCCGTTATTCATATCGGATTTTAATGAAATTTTAATTTTCTCGACACGTTTTCGAAAAATACTTAAATATAAAATTTCATTAAAATCCGTCCAGTGGAGCCGAGATGTTCCATGCGGACGGACAGACACACAGACGGATAGACAGACAGAAAGAGAGACATGACAAAGCTAACAGTCGCTTTTCGCAATTTTGCGAACGCGCCTAAAAACGTAGATACGTCTCATTTTCGTAATTATTTGCAGCAAGAGCAAGCTATTGTAGGTAATTAATTAGCCATTATTTCAAATTCCCTTTTTCAAAGATTCTAAAATTAAAAATTCTTTAACAATTTTTTGAATTCTTAACCTTGTAACTGAGATAGCTCTATATTCTCAGAAACATCGTTCTCGTCTGATATGAAATACTCTTAAATATGACGGTGACAGTAAAATCCTTCTTGTGAAAACGTTTGATAATTTCGACTGGCAGTTGTCATTTTATGCTTACGAAGGAAATATAAGACCGTAAAAAGCAATCCCATTACAGACGTGGACAGGCCCTTAGGGTTCCAGGAGGTTGAAGTCCCAGATTTCTAGACAGTCGGCACATAAAGGTGGTAAGGTTGTCAGCCCTACGCAGAGGCCGCCTATACCCCCAGGATATACTTCTGGTACTCATTTCTGTTAGAGGCTGAGTAGACCCCAGGGACATAGTGCGACCGAAAGGATTTAGTCAATGAAAAATTAAAATTACATCATTGGGAATCGAACCCGCGACCTTTCGGCTTGTAGCGCAGTGCCTCAACCAACTGCGCTACCGCCCCCAACTATAAGGCTGTCGGACATTATTTCTGACAAATCAGAATGGAAATGTTGAAGAGAGCTGAGTTTCTCTTGGTCATAAATATCAGACCCTAGTTTTGTGAAATTTGATGCCGTGCCTTCGGGTAATTTATTACTTACATATCGAAGGGACATGCAGCTTTCATATTCTTCAACAGAGATGGAGGCAGCAGGTGTCTGCGAGGTGTTTGTGATCGTCTACCAAACTAACGATGAGGCTACTATCATCAGGTTAGAAGAAGGAGGTGGCAGATTCCTCAGATATTTTGATACTATCTACCAGGTTACCCGGCGTAACATTGCAAGAAACCATAACCTTAAGGAGTAAGAGATATGCAATAGCCAAAGCACGGCGACTTGAACAGTTTCTAGCTAAGTAAGTTAATAGTCTTACAGATTTGAGATTAGGCAGCGCTCACCACGATGAAGGCTCCACCAACATTAAGAAGGAAAATAAGGAATAAGAAAGAACAGTTGAAGACAAAGACGCAGGATTATTGCTCCTGACAGTAGGTAGCAGTTTTATTAATATGCCTCTGTTTTGCCCTTTCAGCCTTTTTGCATCCTTTAAGCATTTTTTTCGACTGTACTCTTTCTGTTGTCCTTTTGTAACGTCTTGAGTAAAAATACCAAACAAACGGCAAAGTATTTCAGTTGAAATACAACCATCAAATACCGTATAAAGAAAGAAATATGAATAGAAAAGAGAGGAACACCATTGATAGAGGTTTGCATTCTTTTTGATATTGGTGTTTACATGTTACAGATGTAGACTCTACACACACACAGATGTAAATGTATACAGGGCATACACAAAAGAATGGTGCGGTTTCAAAAGTGAATAAAATATGTATTTCTCACCTTACACAGGCACAACATACACCGTCAGCGGCGGCAACTGTCCAAGTTTCTCATTTGGTAATTACAATCCTTCAATGTGTGCACCCTGGGTCACACGACACACATCCACACGGTAATCAAACTCATCCCAGACCCGGTGTAGCATGTCCGCTGTAATGGCCTGCAGTGCATGCGTTATCCGATCACGAATTTCATGGATGGACGTGGGCAATGGTGGTACATAAACGCTGTCTTTAACGAACCCCCTTAGAAAGAAATCGCACGGTGTAAGATCTGGCGAACGGGGTGGCCAAGGGAGAAGGTTCTTGTCTCCATTTGCAGCAGCACGTCCGATCCAGCGCTGTGGAAGAACACGATTGAGAAGCATTCGTACATTCCTGTGAAAAATGGGGGGGGGGGGAGAAGCGAACTGCTGGTAGCGCATGAGAAACTTGGACAGTTGCCGCCGCTGACGGTGTATGTTGTGCCCGTGTAATGTGAGACATAAATTTTTTATTCACTTTTGAAACCGCACCATTCTTTTGTGTATGCCCTGTATATGTATGTTTATTACTCCACGAGACTGAGTCGCATTATTCCTCTCACAGGCCTGCTTCATTGAACTACAATAAATGTCTCTTGAAAATCACATGAGAATTTCTAACAAATCCCAGCCTTAGCTGCGATTGAAAATGGTCATGATCCATAACCTCTACAGTTGAAACAGAATAGTTATAATCTACGTATCAACTAACGATAAACAGTTTCATGTAAGATTCAAGTTCTCACAACGGTGAATATGTGATACACGCACATTTTATTACGGCACGTGACGCCGAAAAGCTTGTTAGATAGATACCAGAGCTTCTGAGGAAACTTTTGCCTCCAGCTTCAGGGCACAAGAGTGCCTTCTGTTCTAAAGATGGGGACAACATATTCCTACAGATCGTTGGTATCAATTTACCAAACTGCAAGACGTCACATGAAAAAACACAGTATCTTAGGTAACCATTTTTACATTAATGCATTTGTAAGTGTATATATATACATATATATGTGTGTGTGTGTGTGTGTGTGCAGATAAGGTTCAGATAAAGAATTTTAAGTTAAGCTTCCTAGACCGTCTTTGGTAGATGTTTTACCTAGCAGCTGTCAGATAAGGTTTCACTGTCATATTTTAAACACTGTGAGGTTCCAAAGGTCAGCTCCTGGTATTAATATTCTAAGTATACATGAAGATATTTGGTGGATACTTTTTATTCTAATGGAAAAATTCTGACCTTTCAACTGACAAACTTCCAGCCTGTCGCTACAACTCGAACATTTAAAAGACGCAGCAATGCGCTAGTAACTGTTTTAGTTGGCATGGCGTACATATGTATGTATTCCGCGGGTATAGAAAGCGTTATCAGTAGCTAAATAAATTAACTAACTAAATGGCTAACCGATTCCTTGCAGGAGGGTCCTTGTTGAAAAACTAAAAGTGCCTCAGATACTTAGTAAAAGAATTCAGCACGTTTTCTGTAACCCGAAAATTCAATACCGTCCTCACAAAAGACCACAAACTGCCTTTATTCTGAAATCTGTGGTCTTCTGGGTTATTACACGGCGTCGTGTGGTAATTATTTACTGACGTTTCGGGACAACGTATCGGTCCCATCTTCACGGGTCAAGATTCCGAATAGGAAAACCACAGATTCATCAACATCGCGGCGGAAGCCTGAAATCAATGCCTTTATTCTGAGCTATATGAATATCACCTACGCCCTACGTTTCTATCTAGTTAACATCCGTTTTAATATCATTATTCTAGCTGCGTCTAAATCTTCCAAGTGGTTTTCCCATGAAACGACGTCGACGTCTCTCTTCTCCCCCATTTGTGCCACATGGTCCTACTATCTCAGCTTTCTTTAATCACCCCAAGAAAATTTTTAATGAGACAAATATTAAAGCTCTTCAATACGCAATTTTCTACAGTCTTTTGTTACGTTTTCCCTCTTAGACCCAAATATCTTCCTAGGCAACCTATTACCGCCGTCCGTTAAGGGTCTAGTTGACACCCCCAACGTGCGTGATAGATTACCCTGAATTGCGGATGAGTTCACAGTTTTATTGATAATCACCACTAGATACATTCACAAGTAGAGGTTATAAGCACGGAGTGACAGATTTTCGCTAAAAATTGCCTAAACATCTGTCGCCGTTAATGGCGGGTCTTCTTCTGTTCCTTTACGGCCACTTTTCCTTTGCCTACCCCCTTGTCTCCATTTAATTCCCTCTGTCCCTCTACCCATATCGTAGAGCGAAACGAGAAGATCGGAGGGTCAGGGGCCCTTCCTCAGGCTAGGGCTGGACACATAAAAAAACAAATCTTGATTTGAGGCTTCCGCCGCAATGTTGATAATATCTGCGCTCTTCTGGAATATTACCCGGCGTCGTGTGGTAATTGTTTACCGACGTTTGGGAAAACGTATCAGGACTTTTGATCCTTGAAGATGGGACCGATACGTTGTCCGAAGCGTCGGTAAACAATTACCACACCACGCTGCGTAATATCCCAGAAGAGCGCAGATCTTAAAAAAAAAAAGAAATGTTTCCCTTTTACACGCTGGGGTGGTGGCTGGGACTCGAACTCGATGTTCAGCTACACTATTCTCTAACACGCTCAGCCTGTGTTCTTCTCTTAATGTGATGGGTTAAAGTTTCACATCCACATAAAGCAACAGGCAAAACTGTAGCTCTGTACAGATGTATATTACTTAACTTTTAATTTCTTAGATAGCAAACGAGACGACAAAATAATCAGGGGGGGAACTGTGGCAGGCATTCCTTGAATTGAATATGCCCTTAATTTCTTCACGTATTTACCTTTTATTTCTTAGTGTCGTCTCCAAATATTTGAAATCTGACACATTTTGAAGGATTTATTATGTCGCTGCGTTGTGAATTTATCCTACATTCTGTTGGATGGTACATGAACACGTACTTAATTTCCTTAGCAGTCACTACTGGGACAGCCTTCTTCCTACACACTGACAAAGCTTTTATGCTCTCCTAAAGACAATTGCTGGTATTGTAGAGCGGAACCAAAGAAAATATGATTATCTTGGATGGGTTCCCAGATGTGAATGCACCTACGACCTTCGTCACAATTAAGGTAAAAGGCTGAATAAGCATCGAATTCTGTTATTTGTGACGCCAGCAATGTGATCTTAGTTCTTATTTCCAAGAAGTTATTTATATTACACTCGAGTGACGGTTTCTATGATGTTGACATATGCAGAAATGAGATATCGAAAGTATACGTTCCATTTCATCAACTTATCTGAAGACAACTTATTTGCTACTATATATATATTCTTTCTTTTAGACTTTTACGTGTGAAAGCAAATGAATGGCGTCAGAACAGGATATGAAAGACGTGCAAATTTGATAGGAAAAATGTGGGTTCCTCGAACAATTCTTCTTGAAGGTCAGGCTAACAAAAGAAAAGACAAGAGAAAACAGAATTAGTAAAATCTCATGGAGTGAAAATACGTTTTGAAATCACAAGAGACAACACGGAAATAGATGGGGAGCAAAGGGAAACAAAAGAAAAGAAAAGAAAATGGAATGAATATTCTTTTCGCTGCCTTTGTGAGTTGAAATGGTAGGATAGGGTGAAGCTTGCGTTGTGGTCCCTAGAGGGTTTCAAGCAACCAAGCAACAAGGAGATGAAACGTAGGGTGGGTAAACACAGAATAAAGAAATAAAAGAGAGAAATGAAATAAAAACATAAAATAGAAGAGAGATACCGGAAAATAAACAAAGCAGAATATGATTTGATCGCTAGGCGACATCTTGCACCACTTCTTCTAAAATGGCCATCCTCCTTAGAGGCACCTCAAATGACAGGCTCAAAGTCTTGTAGGATGTTACGCCCTGTCGACTGGTAAATAGTCACCGATGTTTCGGAGGAGTGTAGTGCCACCATCTTCAGTGTGTAGCCACAGCGATCTCTCTAAACGCCAGCAAAGCTTTACCAGTTGATACAGCATAACTTCCTAGAAAACTTAATATTCAGCATCACCGCTGCGAGAACCTCAAAACTCAAACCTCAAACGAATGTCTACTTTTAAATTCCCAATGCAAGTTGCCAGCACTTTAGACCTCAAAGCAAGTATACAGCGTAACCTTTAACGCTGACCTGAGTATCGCCGCCCTCACGAGATATCGCAGTGCTAGGGCTGTTGCATTTGGGTGAGCTATGGTTGATACGCTCTGTGGGTTTCTTTATTGGCTCGACAGCCCCTTGAGGGCCTAGGCCGCCTCATTGTTCGAGGCTTCACAATCACACTTGAGACAACCCACACTCGGCAGGACTCCTCTGGACGAGGGACCAGCCCGTCGCAGAGACCTCTACCTGACAGCACACAACACTTACAAGAGACAGACATCCATGCCTCGGCGGGATTCGAACCCATGATCCTAGTAAGTGAGCGGCCGAAGACCCACGCCTTAGACCGCACGGCCACTGGGATCGGCACGCTCTGTGGTTAGCCTTCTAAAATCAACTGTATGCTAATTAGGCGCTTTCGCAAAATTGCGAAAAACGACTATTAGCTTCATCAGTCTGTCTCTGTCTGTCTGTCCGTCCTGTCAGCATGGAACAACTCGGCTCCCACTGAAAGATTTATCATAAAATTTGATATTTGAAGAGTTTTCGAAAATCACAACCGGTATGGACGCTCAAGCTGTGGATAACACAGAAGACTCTGCCTCTACCAACAATCAAACCTCTATTCTCTGGTCGTCCAACCCTAGCCTAGTTCCTGTACTGACTAGGCTTTCCCTCTTCTCAAAAAAATTTACAATTAAACCATTCTCTATATTTCCGGGGCATATCGGAAAATATTACGCTTAATAGTTAAACTTATTACTATAAGAATGCATTTATGAAGGTGTACACATTCTAGGATATGACGTCTGTGTTCTGATAAGTGTACCTACCTCTCAGGAGAACCAGGCACTTCTGTTATCAGAGTAGATACGGCAGTCTTATTAGCCACTGCCTTGAGAATCTCAACGAAAAAAAGCATTTTCTCAATCTTTCTGAAGTAAAGAAATTTTATAAATTTCTCACACTGAACGTATCAGATGTGCAAACTGCCTAAGCAGATACCTTAAGTAATCAATACAAGTCTTCCATCTCTCAGCTTTTCCCTTCCCTGACATTAATGGTTAAAATGCCATAAAAATGCCAAGTTGTCGCATCGTCATCACGTGTCGACTGGTAATTAGTGTATTTCTGATAACACTGGCAAGAGATGACATTCTATATTCATCATCAGTTCCATATAATAATGCTTAGTCGTTCGCTTTATGTTGAAAGCTTATCAAAAGAAGTTGCTGACTAGAGTGATGGCTGGTTACGTTATTGAATTTCTATGTAATGCGAAGGTATAGATTTGTGTCCGTACACAAAAAGCTAAGTCTCCATGCCTCGTCGGATGTTAGGGACGGTGGTTCATTACCAGGGTCTTGGCTCAATACGTATATCAAGCAGTTCAATAACGAAGCACTGCTTTCATTCTGCAAAAAAGTGGAAAGGAGAAGATAGAAGGCGCGACTGGAAACTGCCAGTTCCTGTATTTTCCGCTTGATTAGTGGTTACCGTAATATTCAACCTATTAATCAACAAGACAGGCAATGTATGTATAATGTAAAATTGGGGCGCGTTCGCGTAACCATTGTTGCCGTGGAAAGGCAATAAGTATTACATATTCTGAGCGTGTGCCTGTAGCCTTATTTATCCAGCATGCAAAGCGCATGCGCCGTATTATGTTGTCATCTGTGGCCTTTAGGGCTCAACCATATTTTTTCCACATTTTCTCAAAAACGGCACGTTTTCCGGAAAAGAAAGTTACTTAACATAAAACGTGTTTTGATTTTCTCTACAATTTTGTCTGAAATATTTCTCATTCTAAGAAGAATTCAGCAAGATATTATCACAAATGTACATAGGTCTTCATGTAAAGCACCTGTTATTCTTGTCAGATTTTAATCAAACGTGAATATTTTCGATATAGTTTCGAGAAATTCTCAAGTATCAAATTTCATGAAAATCCGTTCAGTGGGAGCCGAGTTGTTCCATGCGGACAGAGAGACAGACAGACGACAGATAGGCGTTACGAATTTAATAGTCGCTTTTCGAAATTTTGCGAACGCGCCTAAAAATTATTGGTGCTGTGTTCGGCCCTAAATGTCTCCAATGATAATAATAATAATAATAATAATAATAATTTATAGTTATTAGTTAGTGCGCATACCACCAGCTATGACTTTCAAGAACTCTACATTCTGTCCACATACTGTGTTCACACGTTCCGTTTGACTCTCACAATAATCGCCGATTCTTTCTGTATACAGCATTAACAAGCTGATCTTCATAATACCGTAGAAAGACAATGTGTTTACTGCGCGGTACGAAGTGGATTTTTAGCAAATTTCAGGTTAATTTGGTCTTCAAAGGGTCAAACTAAATAACAGCAATAGAACTTATTTCAGTATAATATTACCCATTCATCCAAAGACAACTTGAGTCAAGACTCGAAAATTAGTGTAGGCTAACATTTATCAAATGGACACCAGTTTATAAAAATGCCCAAAACAGTGTTCGTAAAATGAGGGTGGACTAGACTGATTAATCAGGAAATAGCTCACCCCTATAAACACGGCCAGTGAGAAAAGAATTTGTTGAACTACTTAGAAATTGTTGAACAACTAAGCAGCTATCATTGATTTCAGGCTTCCGCCGTTATGTTGATAAAATCTGTGGTCTTCTGGGTAATTACACGGCGTCGTGTGGTAATTATTTACCGACGTTTCGGGACAACGTGTCGGTAAATAATTACCACACGACGCCGTGTAATTACCCAGAAGACCACAGATTTCAAGCAGCTGTCACCTTCCAAAGAAAAACTTTGCTCCTAGAAATTAGGCAGATGGTTGTGAGCTCCCTTTATACTTCTTCAAGGTCCATTTTAATAAGTCCCCAAATACATACACTTACCCCTAGTGGTCTCTTTACTACATAATTCACATTAATACTTTTTTACGCATTCCTTCTTGTAACAACTTATTTGCTAAATTAAAAGAAATTTATTGCTACCTGAAGGAGAATTCTTGACTTGCTTCTTGCTTAAGCTTCAACCAGAATCACTTCCCAAAGTTTCTGTTCAGCAAACAAGCACCACTGAATAGACTAAGCCATGCAATTTGTAGAGTTACCACATGCAACAGTTTGCTGTTAAATTTCTCGATGCCTTGTGTTGTAAGCCTCAAACTGCAAAGAGAAAATTTTGTTACACAGGTTCTTGCAAACTTTACCACCATATAACGCCATACTTCCGTAACTCTCTGTCTCTCCCTTCGTTCTCATCCCTCACCACTATTCCGAGACAAAAAGGAACTAAACTTGATCAAACTAGAAGCATGTTTCACGCAGGCCATGTTTTCTTGAAATTCAAATCAGAACAATTCAAAAGGATTTTTATTAATTCTGCAACCATTGAGAGCTTAGTAAAGTTAATGCTTACAAGGGTTCCATTTGTCTTGGTAAATGAGGAAAATGGAATATGGGAAGAGGAATATTTGGGTCCCTACGTTATTCAATTCTGAGAAGAGTTCACAGAAGTACTATAATTGAGTAGCAAGAATTTGTAAAACCTATACTTGCAATTATTGTTAAGTCACCAACTGAATGCACTATTTATTTTAAAAAACACTATATGGTTCCTTAAAATATTTTGGTAAACACCCTACATATGTTTCGGCTTCTTCATGAACCATCCTCAGGGGTGTCAGAAAACTTGCTTGTTATAAAAACACGTCTATACATTGGTCATTGTATAAATGCTAAATCACTACCTTCACTGTGTTTAGTCTGCGTTTTTATACGTGTTTTTATACAAGCAAGTTTTCTGACACCCCTGAGGATGGCTTCATGAAGAAGCCGAAACATATGTAGGGTGTTTACCAAATATTTTAAGGAACCATATAGTGTTTTTTAAAATAAAAAGTGAATTCAGTTGGTGACTTAACAATAATTGTGAAAAATGCACGGTGATTATAGAATAAAGTACTATTCTTGCAAATTTCTTCCTTTCTCAATAAACATTAAATTACTTCATTTTATTGCGAATAAGACTTAGCAAAATCATCTGAATACAACATATTTAAGGTTCTTAATTAAAACTACTCATACAGTGTGACAGTACGAAGAATATGGAAATGTCTGTACTGATGGATCAGCAAGGATCCAGAACAAATCTGCGTAATGTATTATTCCAATATTTGTGTGCAGGGACTGATTCAAACCATAAAGTTTCTGTAAAGATAGCCGTTATCCATGCCGAAATTTGGACTTCATACCTCGACACGACGAAAAATTGACTGACGTGGTAGCGACTCATAAGTTTATTAGGAAGGTTTATGGTTCAAATCTCGGTCTAACACACAATATTCTCATGATTTTCGTGGCTCCAAGCGATCAACGGGGTAGTAGCATGGAACAGGACACGATCTCTTCCTCTATATTATTTTCAAATGACAAAATGCTATGTGGCCATCGCATCATTCGTGTAAAACCACTTGATTACATAAATTGCCTTTAAATAATCTACAAGCCAACCGCTATTCCGAATATAAAACAAGAATGCTAACCAGTATACCTATATTGTGACCAGTAAAAGCAGCTCCATGGATGATGAGGATGATGCCATTCGAGGCTTTTCTCTTGGTGCTTACTCTTGTATCCCTCGCCAACCTTGCCAACTTGTCGCTAGAGGTCATATCTAGACAGCTGGAGGAGAATGCAGACAAGTAGGCTGCAGTGGTGAACGTGGCTGCTGGAAGGTCATGACATAGGACTTCATTCCGTAACGTCAGTACAGATCAGTGTTTCTCGAACTTGCTGGTATCGCGGAACCTTTACAAAGTCTCACTAATTTTGCGGACCCCCCCCCCCCCCCAGTATTATTTAAGCTTTCGGAGCCCTGAGGCACTACTCGTTGACCCCTGTTTGAGAAAAAATGCTTAACGTCATTATTCCAGATAAGTAGATTTTGTAAATATTAAAAATATTAAATACATTATTTTTGTTAATTTAACACAGGAAAACAAAACTAATTTAGCGGACAAATGACAAGGTCTAGCGGAACCTTAGGGTTTCGCGGGCTACACTTTGATAACCACTGGTATATACTGCAATATAAGAGTTATCCCTGTGCTTAATTAAGCACTACGCCATGCAGACAACTGTGGGGTGTAGGCAGAACTCCATGAATTCTTATCCTCGGAACTAGTTGAGAAGTGGGTGGTAAGATTCACGAACCGCCCCCTTTATCCCAAAGAAGAGACCTCAGTACCCATTGGATAGGTAGATTGGTGGACCCCAGAACCTGTCAGCACTATGGAAAAGATAAAATCTCTGCTCCTGTCGGGAATTGAACTACGACTATTTAGCTCGTTCTGGCTCCATAGGCGGCAACATTCTATAATATAAGGTATATTCAGTTACGGTCTATGCTAATGTCTCCTTAAAAGGCCAGTGGACAGTGTGTCCATTCTCTCTGTCGCCCTACCTACCCCGCCTGCAGCCAGATCTGTTAAATCTCTGACCCGAAATGGTGTTACATTCTGCTGTGTTAGTTTATCCGCACCTTGATCTTACATTCAGGCGTGTAACTGTGTTATCAGGCTTGCCCTCCCAATTAGGATAGGAGGAATCGTTGTTCAGACTTTGAAAAGGACGAGACAGAACAGAGACACAACAAATTTTGTGACTGCACAAATAAAAATAAATACATAGATAAATAATGTTTGTTTGTTAATATCTGGGAATAGCAGTAACAAATAGAAGTGACATCCATATTGACAGCAGGAAATATGTTATAGAAATACTGTACTTGCTATTCAGAGCAGAAGTAACTCAGCAAATATAGCGAATAGGCTACAGGATTTTCGCCCAAGAATCGGGGTAGGGTTCCCGGCTGGGAATTGAAATTTTCCTCTCAGTCAGCGCTTTCAGGCTGAAGAGGGGCGAAACCGGCCTCCTTTTCTAATAGGCTTTCTTCTCGGGAAAGACGAGCTGTCGTGAACCTCAACTTTTACCTCCATGCAAAGTTTAAAATGGGTGTAGCAGCAAGTACACTGCCTTATACTCTGGTGACAAACACCGGGACAACTTGCCCTTTCTTGTTACTAAGTTCGAAAAATGTTTTCATCCCCTCTACTTTCCTGAAAAAATTAAGATCAAGATATAGAAAACAATAATTTTGTTGCTTATTTTTTATGGGTATAAAAGATGGTCCTTAGATTAAAGAATTATTTAAATTAGAAACGTCTGAGAAAAATTACCCAGCAAATGAAGAGGAAACGGGTGATTAATTTAAGAACAATGAAGTAAGTTCATTGATTAATTCTGATTCTATACAACGGGTATTCTAATGATGACGTAGCAAATGCGGCAGGATCATTTATGAATGATGAATTTGAAACCATTCGAAAGGAACAGCTCGTGAAATACTTGAAGACTTTTTTTCCCAATGGCGCAACAGCCCCTAGTGGGCCAGGGCCTCCTCATTATCGAGGCTTCACGATCACACTTAGCTGGACACACCACACTCGGTAGGACTCCTCTGGACGAGTGATCAGCCTGACAAACAGACCTCTACCTGACAACACACAACACTCACAAGAGACAGACATCCATACCCCCGGCGGGATTCGAACCCACAATCCCAGTAAGCGAGCGGCGGCAGACCCACGCCTTAGGCCGCGCAGCCACTGGGAACCGCACTTGAAGACGTTGTCCTGATAACTTCCTCGACAGACTGAGGAAAACAAGAATATGCGGCATACCTTCTGAATGAGACAGGCAGACATGTAGCACGCATGATGATGATAAAACATATTAGCCGGGGAACCTTGATGGTACAAGCCACTTGAGAAACCTTGATGAAGATGGTAAAGTGATGTTGGGAGTTTAGATTGACATCAGATGTTAACATGGCGTCCTACACTGCAGAAGAGAGGATGCTTATTTTGAAAGAGTAGCCTACTTGTGGAAACTACTGTTATGTAAAACATTCCGTAAAGCAGTCAGTCCTGTGGTGATGACTGTTCTGCTTCGTGTAAATGAACTACAGTAGTCCCTCGGCAATCCGGACTATATGTGGCGAGGGATGGTCCGGATTACCCGGGAATCCGGATTACCGAGGGAAGATCCGTGATAAAATCATCACTCAAAGCTAAAGCAAACCTCTTTGAAGCCTAAATACTGCGTTTAACGGTACATAAAAAAATAATAATAGTGATAAATAATGGAATATTTAGTTGCTATAATTTCACTCTAATAGCGAAATAGGCAGAAAGAGAGCTACGACACTGAGAGAGATCACGTCCTTACTGCTGAGGAGTCAAAGACTGGCTGGCTCTGCCCGCGTCACCCACACCGCCAGCCTCAGAGTACGGATTGTCTCTTGATTTTTCCCCGGTGATTCCGGACAATGACCGGATCACCGGGGTGAAAGAGAGGGCTACAGTTGGCCCAAAATTGTCGGATTACCGGGGTCCAGACTACTGTACTGTACCGTACTCTTCTCGAAGGATAGGGGACTATAAGAAGGAGCAGGGAATTTACGGTGAGATGCTCTGGAGACGTTAAAGTTTCTAGAAACTTTTATGTCCTTTTCGAGACTCATTCTCGTGCACTGTGATATTATCCTCGTCGAGTACTTAAACTGAATCGTGCCATCGCTCTGGAATCTCGTGATTTGTCCTGAACCAAAAGTGAAAGTTTACTGTTTTACAGGCGTGGTTGTTCCGTGCTATATAATAGCTTTTGTCCTTATTTTAAGAGAAAGGAAGTTGAGTTGACTTTCGTTTGATACAAGCTAACTGAAAAACCTGACCACATCATAAAATAAATCACTCGATTTCAAAGTCGCTTTCTATTTTTGAGCGCCTTCTTGTTGTACGAAGGCGAGTTAAGTTATCTGAAACAGTTTCGTGCAATGGAAATGTTTCATTGAGCTCTTAAGATTTGGCCGAATGTTAAAAGCAACAAAAACTGCGAAGTTTCTAATCTGTCGTCTTTTTTTCCTCAGCTGCGTTTGTTCCCAAATTCTGCCCTCGGAACCCAGGATGTCTACAGGGTATCTGTTGATACCTTTTCTTCTCTTTTTTTTTTGGGCGAAGGGCCCCGCAGCAGATGCTACGGACGCACCGCAGCCTTAAGGCTTCTTGTGCAACCCTGTGATGAAGATGAAAAATGATGTTTATTTTTATTTTTACAAGTAATGGAGCACCGGTGGAATTAAATTGACAGGGGAAAACCGAAGTACTCGGGGAAAAACCTGTCCCAGTGCCACTTTGTCCACCACAAATCCCATATGGACTGACCCGGGATCGAACCCGGGCCTCCGCGACTAACCGCCTGAGCCATGGCACGGCCTAATGACGAATTACAATTTTCTGAATTTCTGCATAAGTAAATTAGGCCACGACCGCTTGCTTTCGCATGCTCTTAATTTCATTACTCATTATCATCCACTTACGCAGCCTCAGCTACTGACGCCGTGTGGCTGGCTTGTAGACTAGTAGCCCAAGTGACGAAAGTTCCCGCTGCGCGCATGCGCGTCCTTGCTATTCGCCCGATCTGGGTGGTCTATCGCTCTATCTCTTGCGGAGATCCGGGATTCAGGTTTCAAGGCCAACCGGGCTGATGCGCACAACAAAATTGTGTCACGCGGTGAGCCTTCTTTAGAAACGCGGTTCGAATCTCCTCCACCGGAATATCGGCTATTGTGCGTTTGCTCCCCGCAAACACATTCACGGGCAGTGCCTTGGAAAAAGCCTTTAAAAAAACTGCAGCAAGCTTCTTCCGTTCCCTGCTTATTATTATCTTTTGCAAATCGACTCAATACATGTATACTTTTAAGGTGTTTGTCACATCCGGATGACAGCATTCTGTACAGCTACCGTCACGAAAACTGCAACTTCACACACAGCAAACCTTATAGGCCCTCACATACATCACAATCAACTCGACGTTTCAAGACACTAATATGTATTATTGCGCAGTAATGCTTGAGCACATTAGCGACGTGTTGAGCGGTGAAGTCCGATCAATATTTGAAAACAATATTGGACCTGCCAGTCATGATTTAAAGCAGCTGTTCTTAACCTGAGGTCCACGTTTGGGTTCCGGGGATAGATTTCATTGGAAGGGAAAAAAAATTACAACTTTATTTTCACTAACCTCTAACTGAAATTTAGCCTTTCATTCAATAATGGATGTAGGCAACAAAGTAATTTATGGCCTCTAGACTCCAAAAATGTTTGTTAACTTCAATAAATCTCACTATCTAAAATTATTGTACCCTAGGAAATGGAAAGCAGAATACATTTGCCTTCGCATTGAAATGTCTTTTTTTTAATTAAATTCAATTTCAACTTGCGTATCATTTATATTTATTTACTGTCTTGTTATTTATTTATTTAATGGATTAATAAAGAAGCACGTGTATTACCATATTACATATTTATTTTTTTAATATTTTGAAAACTGTATGAGTGTAATTGGTTTCCTTTTTAATACAATCTACCACTTAGATTGTAACACATTTTACATATATGTATTTTATGTATTTAAATACATTTTTCTGAGAAGGGGTCCGTAGGTTTCACCAGACTCTCAAATGGGTCCATGGCACAAAAAACACAAAAACCCCCGATGTAAAGCAAATAAATCTTGTTGAATGTACAAGTCGTGATGGCAGGCAAATTAAATCCATAATGCCTTCAGTGCCTGTATTTTACTTTTACTTCCACGAAGCCCTGAATATCTTAAACTCAATTCTCCACCACCAACTGCAGTTTTGACCAGAAATCCGTTTTGCTTGTTACAAGCCAGAGCGTCTCGCTACAGCCTATAGTGATATCACAAGAGCATCCAAATTCCCATAATTCTTGGGACTACTTTCGCTCTCGCTGCTTGTCCACTCGCCTCACCCAAGGTAACCCACATTCTATATTCATCAGTGATCTCACGCTCCAGTTCAATTGCATGAAGGGCTACTCAACTCACAACACCGCCTTACACGATGTTTCTCTAAGGCCTGCCTGAGATTTTTATAAAACAAATATTCATCTAATTATCTAACACACAAGCACTAGTAGGCCGGGGTAATTCAGTGCGTTATTAAACAGCAATACGCGCAATGGCTTGAACAGCGAATAGCATTAGGCTTGTCATTGTGTGCTTTCTGTAAGAATAGATCTTATTAAACTGTTTGTGAGTATGGTGTGCTATTATTAATAAAAATCCATATCCTTCCATAGCTAACAGTTTATACCTCATTTAATACCTCCATATCACCAACACACTGCCGTAATATACTGTGTAACAGACCACCACGCAAATAATTACCAGCAGATCTAGACATGCAACTGACCACGTATTTTTATGTAACTGTTTTGTGCAATACCGACAGATGTTTTTCCTGATGATGGGCCGATAGGGCCCGAAACATGTAGGAGTAGATTGTTTTTAAATATATTACTATGAACCTGTGATATTAAGTGCATTTGTTGGATAATAATAATAAAGTTTATACTTCTTTGTTTTTATCAACAAAAAATCATGTGATCGGCATACATACGGATTTATGGCCATGCGGCTTATTATCGAAGAAATGTTGACACCCTTCTCCAGGACACCCTCAGTCCCCTCCAGGTGGCAGGATGTCTGAGCATCCGAGCAGCTGCGATAGGCCAATTTTTTTTTCCCCCATTGGCGCAACAGCCCGTAGTGGGCCAGGGCTTCACGATCACACTCAGACACACCACACTCGGTAGGACTCCTCCGGACGAGTGATCAGCCCGACGCAGAGACCTTTACCTGACAACACACAACACGCACAAGAGACAGACAGACATCCATGCCCCCGACGGGATTCGAAACCGCAATCCCAGCAAGCGAGCGACCGCAGACCCACGCCTTAGACCGCGCGGCCACTGGGATCAGCGTAGGACAAGTCACGCACCATTTCTACGTTGTAGCCTATATGTTTGTATAAACTATGCATACAGGTGTCGTGCAGATCAAGGTAAAGGTCTCCCTTTAACATGTTATGAAGACACAGAGGAGGTGTTTAGGTATAGCTCTACTAATTCTTAAACTCGACGCTAGATGGGGTGGGTGATCAACGTTACGTGGCCCTGTAGACTACAGTTACACAATGCTGAGGTATGAAAACACTTCACATCCCGCAATAAGTTACAGCAGTGTTGGACACTTTTAAGTGACACTTTGGCTAAGGAGAGCTGTTAAAACTATCTGCTGGACACTGTCAGCATGTTTACTACGCTGTCTTTCAGCAGTCGAACATTCTATGCCAATGGCAGAGGTTTGGAATTTGAAGGGAAAGGTCATGGGTTCGGACCGCCTTCAATACTAGTGGAGCAGAAACAGAGCACACGTGATGACAAACACGTGAAGGCAGGAGTGGAAATAACTTATGAAACGTCGTATTTTGAAATAACTCAGTAACAGAAAATAACTAGAAGACAAGCAACTTACGTATAACGGGACACTGAGGCGCGTTCTTCTAACCATTGTTGTCGTGGAAAAACAGTAAGTATTACATATTGTGACTGTGTGTGCCTGTAGCCTTAGTTATCCAGGATGCAAAGCGCATGCGCCGTATTATATTGGCATATGTGGCCTGTCTGGCTGTACCTTATTTTCTCACATTATCTCCTAAACTGCACGGTTTTCGGAAAAACAATTATTCAACATAAGATGCGTGACTCGATTTTCTCCACAAATTTGTCATTTCTCATTCTAAGAAGAATTCAGCGAGATATTATCATAAATGTACATAGGTCTTCATGTAAAGTACACGCTATTATTGTCACAGTTTAATGAAACTTTAAATTTTCTCGACAGATTTTCGAAAAATCCCCAAATATGAAATTTTATGAAAATCCGTCCAGTGGGAGCAGAGTTGTTGCATACGGAGGGATGGACGGACAGACATGACGATGCTAACAGTCGCTTTTGCAATTTTGCGAAAGCGCATAAAAATCAAATATGATTAGGCTATATTTTTGTGCTTTCCGTACTTACACATTTCGGATTTTTTCGGGTTGCTTTCTGCACTTACTGAGGTCTGTCCTGGTTTACCTCCGTTCTCCGACATAATGACGTGGCAAACCTTCAAATATGCCACGGCCGCATCTTTCCGAATATTTGTCGCATTCTAGTTCATGAACATAAAGAAAATTTGTGTAATTTCACACCGTTAAACATTGACAGCTGAAATAGGATTGTAAAATAAACCTACATTTACATACTCATGTAATAGTGATAATCAAATTTCAGTAAATTAATACGAAGGCCAGCAACATTGTGCATTGTTACGGAGCAGGTTATTGCAGCAGTAACACTTATGGCTTCTACTTTCGTGAAAAACAGCCGGGTTACTAGTTAAAATATGACTGACTTTTTTCAATAGCACTTATGTGTACATCAATTCCCGATCGTCAACTTCATAAACAATGAAACCTTCCTTTCAAGTACTTATCTATCTTTTGTACATCATTAGACATTTTTTTCCAATGGCGCAACAGCCCCTCGTGGGCCAGGACCTCCTCATTATCGAGGCTTCACTATCACACTCAGACACACCACACTCTGTAGGACTCCTCTGGACGAGGAACCAGCCTGATACAGAGACCTCTACCTGACAACACACAACACTAACAAGAGACAGACATCCATACCTCCGGTGGGATTCGAACCCACAATCCCAGCAAGCGAGCGGCCGCAGACCACGCCTTAGACAGCGCTGCCCCTGGATCAGCACTTTCGTTAGACATTACAGCCTGTAATTGTTGCTATGTAGTTAAATAACTTAATAAATGATCAACTAGTGCGCTGTAAATTAATTTCTTTATTAAGATAACTGTCTTCTGGGATGAGATCTGCGCTCTTTTGGGATAGTCTGGTAGGTCTGTGCCAACGATTGGGACGAACCCGCTACCTACTTCATCTGTGTAGATGAACTATGTTCACTGTCGTGAAGACGTCAAACTGCATATTTCTCTGATCGACCTTTTATTTTATATATACCGTGCATTTCAGTAATTAATTAATTAACTAATTATTTCATTCCAACTAATGCACTACACTGTTTTAGTGTTTTCTGTCCCTACATATGTTTCGGCACTACCTGTGCCATCCTCAGGGGTGTCGTCAAGTGTTCACAATCCTCAATGCATCCAGTTCACTTTCACAACATATAATTTTTTGTAAGTCACTATCACTGAATATCACTTATCTTCTTGTTTTAATGGTTAGTTTATCTTCTTTGATGTTATTAAAATGAATCATTAAGATTTTGATTTGAAGACAGTCGTAGTATAAAACACTAAAAGTTATTAAAACTGTTTTCGACAGCTCGCTATGTATTTAGTTGTGCGATCGTATTTGATGCCTGTCCTTATGTTGTGTTCTTGACCGTCCTGTGGTTATTGTGTATTGAGTGCACAATACACCTGATGATGGCACAGGTAGTGCCGAAACATATGTAGGGACAGAAAATACTAAAACAGTGTAGTGCATTTGTTGGAATGAAATAATTAATAAATACCTTTTATTGTTTCATAACAGCACAAACACAGAAGCAAACAAATGACAGGACAGAATGGCACGCGTATTGAACTGACAATCAGACCTCAGTTTAATGTGTGACTATAGTTTGCTTTGTCTATGTCCCCACGTTTTACCTGAAACTCGTGTGATAAGCCATTACTTCCTCTACCACGCGTAAACATTTACAGACTTAAAATGTATGCATTTAAATCGTATTTTGACTTGCCTTTCCTTATATAATGTACGTAACATTTCATATGACAAGCGTTACGCCGTCCAGCCCAACAGTGTTCTATGGAGTAACGTCCAAACGAGAAACCCAAGGTATTAACCGTAGTTCCTGCCATTGTTACACTTTATGTACGCTACACCGATAAGAATACACTATTGTCTGTTAGAACAAGTGTGTATCAGTGTTGAGGCTTACTCGTACTGCAGAAATGGTAAATGCAGAATAATTGCAATGTTTTACGAAAATGTAAATAAAACACATTAAGATAAACTGCGTGAAGAAAGTGTGAAAACTCGTCAACTAATTCAAGTTCAGTGGTAAATACATGTACATCAAGGCTTAACGTTAAAAAGGTCTGCACTTTACCCACAAAATGTAAGGGTTTTCCCACACAGCGTTAACTTTTGTAAGTTTATAACAGAAACAAACACTTTATCTGTGACGTCGGAGCTGAAACCCTTCATAAGTTATAATTCAGTTATAATTCAGATTCATTTTTGTCTTCAATTAATTTCACGCTTTCTATACAGGTCTAATAACTCAAGAAATTAAGAAATATTTCGACCTTTATGGAAGCCGATATTGCATTACCATATGTATTTAGTAAACTGTTATGTAGAGAGAATGTACGAAGGTATGATCCACAACATAGCGTAAGCATAAGCTAGCAGAGGAAGATGAGATACATGAATAATAGAAATAGATAGAAATACCAGTTCACCTGAGAGCGACCAATTTTGTGGAAGAAGGAGATATATTAAAATACGTCGCTTGATAAGTTTCGAAACAGGAAATTTTGCTGTTTAAATTGGCGCTGGTACATATAAGCAGACTTTGAACCTTAATTAAATGACGTTTATGAACGTGATAATAGTGTCTTTGGTATAAGAGGATTATAAACAAAATCTCCATGCCTTATTCAAAAGAGCAGCTACAGCTTTTGTGCAGGACAGCATCTAATGTTGCAGTAACAACTGCAGCAATCCTTATTCATATTCGAGAGGTCCCGGGTGCTAATACTGATCCAGAGAGAAGTTATTCTAACTGAGACCTTTCGTTGTTATTGCTGCTAAGTTTAATTATCGAGATGTTTTATCAGAATCACACAGAACACATACATCCACTTGTGGAGGAAATTCATAGATTTTAATGTTAAACTTGTACATTTAGCAAAACTGTGCTTTAAGGCTTTATTATTTTCAGTGTGACGCACAACGCCATATTTACTGCCACTGCAGCAATCCCATCAGCCTCGTCTTGTAACATTTCCTGGACGGCGCAGCTCAAATTTACGTAAATAGGAGACAATAGGGAGCGTGGTATAACGGTGGGTCTCTCTCCAATCAGGTGATCGTAAAATATACCATAGGCATGAAAGAACTTCTCGTAATCATTACCATGAATTTCATGGCACTGTTGTAAGTTATAATCGAAATTAAAGGAGATGAATTGTGACGTCACCTCTCCGTCATTTAGATCTAATTTAACATCATGCATGACATTACATAGCGCTTCTCAAGTGCAACTATCAACTATTTTCATGACTAATAAGAAAGTCCTTTGTTCAAAAGATTGCTAGAGCCTTGAGAGCAATTGGTTCATATCTTACATAAATTTGTCTACTATTTTACGCCGGTGTTGTGGACCTCTGCTACAAGGCTGCGACACTGTCGCACAATTTCAAAGCTCCAGGGGTGGTTGCGACTGGTTTGACAGACATCAAAAATGTGTCGGTGAAGGGTCTGTTCATTTTCAACTGGAGCTGAATATGCGAGGGTTTTTAAATATCCCCACACACAAAAATCTAAAGGATTTAGGACGGCCGAACGTGGGCTGTACTTCAAAAACGAAGTGTTTGTGGACATATATTGATTTAACTCTTCACTGTTTTGTGTGGGGAGATCACTCATCAAATTTCTTCAAGCAATTTAGATACACTCCGTACTTATGAACAACAAAGGAATGGGCGACCCACTTGGATAAAATTTTATGACCATCTAAGAAGAATTCAGTAGGCAAAGAGCCGAATGCTCCTCAATATTACTTTCGTGTAGATTTTCTGCCTTGTCTGGTACATAACGCCTGAGAGAAACACGTAAAAATGAAAATACAGCCTTTCGGCCTTAAATAATTTTCACATTATTCAGAGGTAACGGAATGTTATCTCTATATTTATAGTCCGACGAATGTACAATTTAATCACATTAATTGTGTAAACTGTCCTACATGTTTCGAACCCTTAATTCGGGTTCATCCTCAGGGACTCATCATCTCAAATTACAAACTTTTACATTAATTGGTACAATTGTTTACATAGTAAAACATGAATTCTTTACAATGTATATACTGGTTAAAATAAATAAAAGGTGAAAAATGTAGTTGTTGGTTGTTTCAGGTCTTACATTGGTTAAAATGTTAAAAGTTGAATAAAAGTTTAATAATCTGTGTTGATTTGATATCCTGTTTATCGAAGTTGGTTGCCTATTAGGTGGTGAGAACAGTACTGTTCTCGACACAGGTTATTCAACTTTTATTCAACTTTTAAAATTTTAACCAATGTAAGACTTGAAACAACCAACAACTACATTTTTCACCTTTTATTTATTTTAACCACTATATACATTGTAAAGAATTCATGTTTTACTATGTAAACAACTGTACCAATTAATGTAAAAGTGTGTAATTTGAGATGATGAGTCCCTGAGGTTGAACCCAAATTAAGGGTTCGAAACATGTATGACAGTGTTACACAGTTAATGTGATTAAATTGTACATTTGTCGGACTATAGATATAGAGATAAAATGTACGGAATGAATAATATTAAGGAATGTAATCTGTTGCCCATCTATGGAAGGATTCTACAAAGAGGCATAATTGTCATGAAAACGTGAGACCTGAAGTGGTGATGATGGCGGGTTAAGGGTCACAGACTTACAGAATGTGAGGCTATGTAGTTTGGTTGATAGGAAGGTGACAAAGTTGTGTTAGGTCAGATTGTCTGCAGTTATGTTAGTCACAGTATGCATTGTTGTGAGGTGACAAGTGTGTTAGATCAGATGTGCAGTTATGTTAGTAAGTATGGCAGTTTGGTGATAGGAAGGTGACAAAGTTGTGTTAGGATCAGATTTGTCTGCAGTTATGTTAGTCACAGTATGGCAGTTTGGTTGATAGGAAGGTGACAAAGTTGTGTTAGGATCAGATTTGTCTGCAGTTTTGTTAGTCACAATATGGCAGAAATGCTGTCCCAGCGAACTGCCCACATAAATGTTGTAACAGCCGTGAACACGCTGTACTGCACGCGCCCGTAAAGGCAGTCCATAAACGACGTGTTATTCAGAGTGCAATCTGCTAAACTGGCAGCTGGGCCAGAGAGGAAAATTAACGTCATATGCAGTGTAAATCCTTGCATAAACATTCACTTGCAGAGGCTAGTCTCATACGGGAAATCGTGTTAGAATGAATATGTCTGTGTCAGCTTATTTGCTGGCGCGTCGGAAGGAGCGACGTTATCTGCCCAAAGCATGCCGGCACGATCCGTCAAGGTTTTGGTGGACATGCAAGAAACACTGAGAATGCAATTTGTGTCTACCAGGGAAGATTTACTTCGAGAGTAAATGGCGTTACAATTAACGAAACTTATGTATGGCAAATAATTCTTAAATAAAACAATACAATTTAAATCATCAGTTTAAAATAAGCTATAATTTTAATTCGGAGTATGTGAGTGGCGTAGTGAGAGCAGCAGTAGTCTATAAAAAGTTTTATTTTCAAGGCATAACAACATTAATGTAAAGTAACAGAGATATTCAAATTGTTTTGCAAAATTAACGAAATCTTGTTGGAAGAGCAGTTTTAGACGATTTTAAGCAAAAAATAAGAAGCCTCAAGATTACACAATTTACAGTGAGGCATGTTGAGTAAGACAGCGGGTTAGCCTGGTGACTAGGCTGCGGGCTGGACGACCCGGGGCTCGAATCCTGGCGTAGGCAAGTTATTTTTCTTTATCCAAAACGTCTAGTACCGCGGGTCTGGGCCGCAAACAGCCTTCCATTAAATGAGAACCGGGGTTCTTTCCTGGGATTAAAGCGGCTAGGTCGTGAACTTAATCACTTACCTTCATCTAGTACCGCGGTTAAGAATGAGTGGAGCTATACCTCTATTCCCCTCCCCTGTATGTGTTCATGGCGTAAAGAGGGAAAACTATTTTTTTATTTTACGTGTTACGTAAGCCTACAATCGTATAATAAACGTTTTCCATTTCGACCAAAACTTAAATCTAGAAACTTTAAAGATGCATTAAACAGATGCCCGATGTAGATTGTGGTACCTGTTTGCAGCTGTGCTCTAGGCCTACAATGTGTCTAATGTCCTTACGAAGTTATACTTACAGAAAATTTGGTTGATTATTTGGCCTGTTCTGTGACGCATCTTAGAAGACAACCCTCTATGTTCAACAACAGCTTCGTCTGCTTCAGTCCACAAAGTCCATAAACGTCCTCGTCTTGCCAACCGCAGTGTTTTATAAGAATGTAACCCCCAGCATGTAAATGATATTCCTGTAAATTAGAGAATTATCACTACGCAACCTGACAGTAGTTGAGGCGCATCATGTAACACATAATACGTTTTGTTTGTAACATTCTTGCATCTCATATTGGTAAATGTATTGCCATACGGGTACGTGTATACGTCATCACAGTGGTGTGTGTACCTATTGTCATAGTAGTGCATGTGTGGTATGTATTATCGTGCTTGCAAGCGGAGACATGCATGTGCAAGACAATTCAAGATCACCCACCGTCTTGTGCTGTTAACAATTCACTCACTCAGGCACGTCACTGACAATTATGGTGGTATTAACCATTTGAGTATAAATATTCATCTAAATTGTGCACATAGCTTCAGTTGCTACGTCCCTGAGAACACAGCCCGTGTGCAGATCAACCGATTGACGGTCTTAAGGGACATAAGCTCTCTTTATTTTGAGAACCACAACAACAAGACAGGCAGTGTGAGTATAAACGTAGCATTGAATCAGGTTCGCGTAGACACTGTTGGCTAGCTAAAGTAAGAATTATTACATATTCTGAGAGTGTATCTGTAGCCTTAGTTATCCAGCATGGAAAGCGAATACGCCGTATTATGTTGTCATCAGTGCCCTGTCTGGCTCTACCATATTGTTCCACATTATCTCATAAAGGGCACGATTTTCGGAAAAATGTTACTAAACATAAAATGTGTGTTTTGATTTTCTGTACAAAGTTTTTCTGAAACATTTCTCATTCTAAGAAGAATTAAGTGAGATATTATCATAAATGTACATAGGTCTTCCTGTAATATACCCGTTATTCTTGTCGGATTTTAATGAAACTTGAATTTTCTCGACATATTTTCGAAATATACACAAATATCAAATTTCATAAAAATCCGTCTAGTGGGAGCCCAGTCGTTCCATGCGGACGGATAGACACATAGACAGACAGACGGACAGACATGACGAAGCTAATAGTCGCTTTTCGCAATTTTGCGAAGGCGGCTAAAAATAAGCATAGAGTGACAAAGTGCAACTTTACTTCAAAGCACAGCGCGTGATACGCAGCTAAAGTTAGCAATGGGCTTTATATGGATAACGGTGGACGTCCATTAAACTGCGTCCACTGTTTGCTACAGCTGTTGATACGGCATCGTTTCCGAAAGTTAAGATCTGTTGAGCACAAACTACTTCCTAGAAGCTATATAATACGGGAAGTGTAGGACATTTCCCATCAAAGGCCAGGTTTCATGGTAGCAGCCTTCAAAGTGTCTCCCTCTAGTGCAAGAAACTACCCGTAGCAATAAACTGAGGGGAAGCCCTTTCAGTCCTGGTGTAATACAGTTGATGGATCATAATCCGCTGTTTGTAGGTGGACCACGTTACCTCACAAAGTCAATGTTAAAGAAATTCGGGGTTTGTGAGGATTCGTGATAAAAGGACAAGAAAGTGGTGACACACTTTATAATGATGAATAAATAATGCAGAAAGTTCTAACGTCGCTCTAAGTAAAGCTGATAAATGTAGCCAAAGTCCTAAGTCTCAAGAACTATGCAGAATTTGATAAACAATTGTTTGGCCAAATTCTCCAAACTCTGGAATATTACAACATTATTAGAAGCGTGAGCAAGATAGCTCAGTCAATTTAGAGAATAGGTTACAGTTTGGACTACCTGATAATCTGTGATGCAATGTGATCTGAGATGTGACGCAATGGAGGCATGAAGAAAATCACAGACATTTCGTAGAAACACTGTCTCCATCATCAAGGTAATGAAGACACTATGTCACATTCGATAATCGTCAATATTCATAGACACGGCACTGATAACCTCAAAATTGGCAGGTTTAATTCTTGTTTTGTAATTCAAACAATTTTAACCGTAGTTTTCAAATTCTGAAAAACTGACAAAATTATCCTACCCGACACTAACATGATTCACACCGACACGTAGAGTGGTTTAAGCGAGTAGTCTTGTAATTAGCATAGAGAAAATTAAATCAAATTGTGATATATATTAAAGACATGAATAAATAAAAGCACAGTAAATGTTAAAGAGTACATTACGCTAAATATTCTTACACCTAATGTAAATTTTTGCGGAAAAAACATTTTGGTCGGCACGGTGAGGAGAGCTTCCGCTTCTTACTCGGGACGTACCGCCCTGGAGAACTACTGTCCAGGCGTCTTGGGGAATTTCCCTCTCCCCAAACAAATGCCGCAGAAAGAACTCAACTGCTTCTTTCAGCATGAAGTCCAATTCATTACGCAATAATAATCAAATGATTTACTCTATATCTTTAGTATTAAAAGTCTTGCATATTGCCCCACAGTATATTTATATATTTCATATGATTCTTAAAATAATCTTTATTTCTGTACGCAGGATTCGCCGATTTGTCTTTCTAATGGAAGCACTCTTTGTCTTCTGTGAATTACGAACCGAATCTTTTTATAAAATACAGATTAATTTTAGTCCTCAAAGGGTTAAATATGTAATAAGTAAACACATAAAAAAAACCTTCCCAAAAAAATAAAGAAACAAAAAACAAACAAAAAATCTCAGTCTGGAATTTCGCTCTTCTGTTGCCTAGCTGGGTGAAAATTTACAAACCTACTGATTTTCAGCTGCCTCGTTCAAATCGGTATCCCGCACACATAATTAATAATCTTTGAATAAATGAATCATACACACTGGCACAATGCGGAGGTGATAATAGGCGTGACAGCAGCATTGATGCAAAGGCGACTGCTAGCGAAGAGCCACTCTGTTCACCAGAAATCTCACACGGAATTCCCTGAAACTAACACTGGCCTTCGAACTGAGAAATAAAATTAAATAATAAAGCCAAACATTGGCCAATACTCAGAGCCATTTTCATACTTATCCATCCAACAATCTAATTCCCGATTATTCAATTTAATATTATCCTCTCAGTATACCTCTAGGCTTTCCAAGTTGCCATTTCCCCAGGTATTTCCTAATCAAAATTCTACTCGCTTTTATTGTCTCTATCATCCAAGCATCAGGCCCAGTCCCGTTTTCAGTATTTTAAAAATACTAGGTCAACTGTGTAGACACAACACATAAAACAAGAACGTACACGAAACAGTGTTATAAAGTTTTTGTTACGTCAGCGAAAGTAATCTGTGTCTGGCTGTAGTTCAAGCCGATTTGTTCACTTTAACCATTTAGCCTTCACTTTCTCGCCTTCAGCATCCAAATGACTGCTCCAGAGATGGAGTACCCAGTAAGCCAACCTGCTCTATTGTTATGAATTAATTTATTTGTGGAGCCGGTTCATTACGTCATTACTTCATCCTTGGTAACAACTCATTAACTTCCCAATACCAAGACTGAAATAAATGTGTCTCCTGTAGATGAAATCTCTGCTATTCTGGGATGTTACGCAGCGTATATTGGTAGTAAGTTACCGACGTTTCGGGACAACCTTTCCGTCCCATTTTGACCCTTGAAAACTGGACCAATATGTTGTCCCGAAACGTTGGCAACTCCCAATCTACGCCGTGTAACATTCCAGAAGGGCGAAGATCTCATTTACACCAGCGGCGGAAGCCTGAAATGATGTACGGTTATGTCTCCTCTGTTTTGTTGTGGTATAAAATATTTAGTGCCGATCCCAGTGGCCGCGCGGTCTAAGGCGTGGGTCTACGGCCGCTAGCTTACTGGGATCGTGGGTTCGAATACCGCCTAGGGCATGGATGTCTGTCTCTTGTGAGTGTTGTGTGTTGTCAGGTAGAGGTCTCTGCGACGGGCTGGTCCCTCGTCCAGTGGAGTCCTACCGACTGTGGTGTGTTTAAAGTGTGTGATCGTGAAGTCTCAACAAATGAGGCGGCCTAGGCCCCAAAGGGGCTGTCGAGCCATTAAAAAAAAAAGATATTTAATTTCTTCTTGTCCACCTGACAAGTTGTGCTCAGCTGGAAACACGTTACAAGTAACTGTAGAATTTTCGATTTTACCCTGTTATTTCATTTAGAAGTACAACATACATAAAATTTGAATTACTAGTAATGTGCTGATAAAACAGTAACAAAGCCAATTAAAGAGAGAGCATAGGAGCATATACAAAATACATCCGATAGCAAACTACAAACAGTAACACGTAAAAAAGAGGGGGTGATGAGAAATTAAATCAGCTAACAAACAGCTTGACTAATATTAGGATTGTTACAGTCAAAATTTTAAGTGTGATAATTTAACTTTTCTACTTTAACAATTATAATATTATAATTAACGCCCATAATAGTAGTAAAAATAATAGACCTTAACAACATTGAAGCAGAACACTTTATTCACCATTTGGTTACTTTTATTAACACCTCAAATGTTTCGACCTACCTTAGTCATCTTCAGTAGGCACTTTCCAAACATATATGCAGCCACCAAATTTCACTAGGTAAAAGAGCAACAGAAGTCCTTTACTTGTAATTCCAATTTTATAATTAAACTTGTTAATTAATTACATCTTTTAATGCCCTCAGGCAATCAGCAGAAGAAAGGTAACCTGAAAGGTAAAATTCTTGTAGAATTGCAAACTCAAAATTTATTCACGCATGTCAACAATTTGTTGTATGAATAAAATTGCGTCAGAATGAAGCGCCTTTGTATTTGATCCTTAGATATTTAACACAAAAGAATACCTCATACCAGGATTGATCTTTGTACCGTTATATTAAAAACGTTACACTATATTAAAACCACTGTGATAATTAAACTGCACCAATAAACTAGTCTGATTAGTGCTGAAACTTTGGCTGACATTACTAAAAACTTTCTTAGAAATCTCACTGAATTTACTCACATTATGTTCCAATACGACTCACAATGGTGTGTTTGACAGGAGCAGGTAAGAGCTCAGGGAAATACTAGAGCGACAGCATGAACTCTGTGACACTGTGGATAAATATTGTGTTACAACTATACTTCATATTATTTACAATTACTGTAAATTACTTTTCAGAAAAATAACAAAATCTTGTTTGTGCTTCATGTAAATTTGGGCGATATTTGACTGCTACAGACCCACCGCCAGCACTGTTTAGTGTAAATACGCAATATAAATGTTCAGTCAATAACTTAGTTAGATTCGAAAGTGAAATTTGTTGAAGGACTGTACGTTATCCTATATATGCGTTTATGTGTTTCACGTATCTTGTGTAATGAACAAATAAAAATAAATCCCACTTCCGTTGGGGCTTTTTATCCCCCGAAACAAAAGACCTTCCATTACACCATGCCTAAAGTGCAAGAGTTATCATATTTCACTTAAAATCAATCACACTACAACGTGTCGAAATCCTTTGCAAGTAGAAGCTCTAAAATTGCCTTTCTCACGAATAAGAATTTGCATTTCATATTCAAGCACATAAAGTCCATTTTATTAGACATTCTCATGTGTATAAATCTGTTTTATGTCTTTTAAAGTTACAATTTACATGAACAAATTTAGCAGTAGCATAACGCTTACGTATGGAGGTCCATGTTACAGACAGGATTTCTCCGGGGGGGGGGGGGGTCTTAAATGTCAGAGAGCACTAAATATGCAAGGAAAACCCAATTAGTAAGGGATGCATCCATAGGAATGACCCATGTCCAGCTTTAATTAGATTTAGTTCATAACAGAGTTTAATATACAAAGGCTGTTGGTGTAACATGTGGCTCCCTCCTAGGCAAGCGATATTAGAACAATACTTTATGTGAATCTGAAATTTGTGGCACTGGGAGGAAGTGCAGACTGTACGAGGGGACAAACTTACTGGGAGAGGGTAAGGCGTGGGAGTCGTATTTTATAATTACGACGCTGCCTTACTGGCTATTGCGCCATGAACGACGCAATAATTACGGTTATTGCTCAACGAGCTCGCAAGATTAATCAGTGCATGTTAATAACAGGAACGCATAAAAACCAATTTTTAAGTCACGGTGAGCACATAACTTTTAATGCAGTCCTGCTCTCCGCACAAATCCTCCCACCTCCCCTCTGTCTCTGTGTTTTAACGCTTCATCCTATTTGCTGGAAGGGTATGATGCCATGTAAGTCTAGCCAGTATTAGGCTCTGTGTAAAATCTTTTACATGTGACTGTGCAGTGTAATAACTGAATAAAGCAATGCAGAACAAACCTTTGGGTGTCACATCTGCGCATGCTTAGGCCAACAGTGACGGATGAACTATCCAAAGCCCTGTGATAAATGCAGAGAGAGAGAGAGATGACAGAGACGAGTACGTGTACATGACGTGAGTAGTTGTACTTCGTGGCAACTAATTAATTTTTCACTCCAAAAACTAATTTATTAATTCAACGTAAAATGCTGTATTCTGAGTTATGACACGGTCTAGTTTTGTGCCACTTTACCTGAATATTGAGGCAACCTATTTATCTTAAACGCCTTCACCAACATATTAAAATACAAGGCGTCATAATTGGTTTACTATTTAACAATTTTTTATCAAGTAACTATGGAATAAATGGGGAAGAAAGCAATATCTAAGGGCGATTGTAGGTCAATTCGCTCCACTCCAAACCCCCCCCCCCAAAAAAAATCAGGGAAGTTGAAGTTTTACATTTTTTAATTTCTTTAACTCATTAGGTATCTGCAGAAATCAATTTTCCCGAAGTTAGACGTCTCTAGGTCGATTATGTTTCGAGATATCAATATTCAAATTTTTCATAATAAGGCCAAATTCGTCCTGCGCCCATCTATTTCAAACACAATAGCTCCGAAAGTGTTTAAAGAAGATTGCTCAATGAGAACTCATTTTGAAACCCATACTACGCCATTTACACCAGCATACAAAGCATTGTAACTATTTCATACTGATCAGCAGTGACATTTACAGTTAATATTTGACTTTAATTTTCACCCTTCATCCCAAATCCGACATAAAAGGAAAAAACACCACGAGATTGTTTTTCGCCCTACAATGCGCGCTTTAGCATAGTGTGGAGCTGACGCTGTGTGCGGTTCAACGCGACATGTCATTGTTCCGGGAAAACTCCATACCAGCTAGTACTATCGGCTGCATTAGTATAATTTGATGAGATGTCTGAGGATGAAGAATTCCAAACACGAGAAACGGCACTGACAGAAACAATTTGGAACGTGTTCAGCAGGAAACGCTAGTAAGATAAACAATTATAACACATTACATTTTTTAAATACTATTTACTTCTCTTAGATGAGTGCATCAGAATTCTCCGAAGGAAAAGGAAATACTTTGGTTGAATTGATTTTGTACTTTTTTATTATTAAACCAACAAATACACGTACAATGTGTACAATCGTACACTTTTTATAAATCTCCCGACATGTTTCGGTGATATACCACCATTTTTAGGCATTTAATATATCAAGTCCTCTAAAAACCAGTTAAAATATACAAATTACATTCGTAATAATTGTATGTATATCTTGCCTCAACTTAAGATCTGTATGCAAGGGTAATAATTTATAGGATCAATAATACATCGAAATGGTTGGTATATATCACGTTATCGTCGTCCAATATAGTGTAATGTATACCAATGTACTAATTTTTAGAGGACTTGGTATATTAACTCATGAGGATGTTGCTATAGCACAGAAACATGTCGAGAGGTTTATCAAAACTATACGATTGTATATGTTGTGTTTGTATTTGTTGGCTTAATAGTAAAATATAAAATTATATTAAAATGCAGGGAATAAACAATTTCAAAATACTTAGGTTGATGTTTCCTCCTTTATGCAGGAATTAAATTCTGTACAGACAGTTTGACAGCTGAGCGCGCACTACTGAATCGACTTTCTGTTGAACGTAATTTGATTCCTTGTATGAGTGTATGTCGTTTTGTAGCTAAATAAAACTTCATTTAAATATCGTTTTACCCTATGATAAAAGAGTGGGCTGGGATAGCGTAGTTGGTATAACCACTTGCTACGGGCTGGACGGTCCGGGGGTGGTGTAGCCGAACATTGAGTTCGAGCCCCTGTCAAGCCTCCCCACCCCTCTAAGTTTGGAAAGGGAAACATTGTGTGCGTGTGTGTGTGTGTGCGTGCAGCCCTAGCCTGAGGAAGGACCCTCTAAACCTCCGACCTTCAAGTTTCGCTCTATATTATGGGTGGAGGGACAGAGGGAAATAAGGAAAGGGAGTGAGGTTGGGACAAGGGGGGGGGGGGAGTAGAAAGAAGGGCAGAAGACCCGGCGACCGCAACAGTCGGTTTTTAGAAAAAGAAGTCTGCGGAACCACGTTGTAGCCGGCTCTGATATATGTATTGATAAAGGTCTGAACCCCAATCGAAATTAATTTATCTCGCCGTTGAGGGTACTAGTGAGACCAGCAACGGACGGACGACAATGGAATCCCGGTGGGGGCGAGGTTCTCCGCACCCGTCCAGACCGGCGCTGGGGCCCACTCAGCCTCCTGCACAATGAGTACCGGGTCTCTTTCCCTGGGGTAAAGTGGCAGTGGTGTGGCGTTGACACCCACCCCCATCTAGCGTCGAAGTTAAAGAAAGCGTATAGCTATACTTCTACTCCGCCTCTGTGCCTTCATGGCCTGTTCTAGGGTGAACTTTACCTTTACCTTTACCTTTACCTCTGATACAAGCACGTAGGTGTCGGTAGCTATTCCTACGTAGCGCGCTGCAGTCTGGCTCTTGCTGTTAGTTTTAAATACTCCTCCGATGCTATCGCATGGTCCTCTCCCAAGTGATATCGCTACGAAGGCCAATCTGTTTTAATACTGGAGTCCCATTTTTTAAAGCCCTGATTTATATAATTGTACCTATTTTCGTATTGCGCAGATGCTCCATTGCTGAACTAATATATCTTCAGTACTGTGCCCGATTGCTGCCGAAGACATGCAATAGATGTTCTTGTAACAGGCAGACGGAGACTGTGTCATTCAGGGACGTCCGCTATTAAAACAAAAGGTTTTCAGTTCACTGTATTACTTTGGCTGTAAAGGCCGAAAGGTTTAGGCCTACTTGTATTTTGCCCAATAGTTTTACTGATGGTAGCTGCAGCCTTCATCAACAACGAGGAAAGCACTGCTGCTTGCAGTGTCACTGACAAGTAGAGACTCATCTTGTTTAATGTTCCTTTCATTTGATGAAGTGTTGTGCGGCTTCAAAGCAGATAACTGTTCAGTAAAAACTTATAAACTTCTCAATATTTTCAGAAGCATGGAAACCCGTAGCTTCTAATTGTTCTTGAATTTCAGATGTCCCAGGACCAATAACACGAAACAAGACGAATCTGCACGATTTTAGATAGCAACGCCATTCTAGTAAATTTTTATCAGTAATCCTTCAATCTCTTTCTTTGGTATTCTTGCCTTTTTATGACCCTGAGAGGAGTATTTTTTGAATAGCACAAATCCGGACGCCGATTCTGTGAAAATTTCATATAGCTCCGTCATTTTTAGCAATCGCAATTTATTTTACATGTGTTTTATTGACATTTCTGGTACTGTCACAAAACTCTGCTTTCGAACATAGTGCGGCTAACTTCGACTTACACTCTAGACGCGTGTAAAAGATTGCAGTCGCTAGGACTTTCTTCTTTCCCAGTTTGGCATATCTAATATGAAGCACCTGTCTACTGAACATATAGAAACGCAGACTATGTCCGTTGTGGCACTTAATTTTCCTGAAAGACATCAACGTTTCATTTAAATGCCGCAACATTATTTCTTTCACAATTTCCACACCACTTCCATTACCAAGGCCAGTGCAGATAGATTCATCTGCTTCTGACTTAAGACGTGCTCAATCCTGCTTGATGTAATTTTAATATTGTTATGTTATGTATTGTTATTGTTATGTACATGCAAAAGTATATTCCACTCTTATCAACAGTACAGTCACAACCAACACACACACCTTCAACTCGTAATCAGGTTACCAGTTTTAGCTTCAAGGAGCCATCATCAGGCCTATGACAGAAACTGTGAAAAACAGGCTCCATGCATTTTGTAAAAGGGGGAAAAAAGAAATAATGGGGAGTTTTCCTCTTACAAAATGCATGGAGATTGTTTTTCATAGTTTTTGTCATAGGCATGATGATGGCTCCTTGAAGCTGAAACCGGTAGCCTGATTACATGTTGAAGGTGTATGTGTTGGGTGTGACTGTACTATTGATAAGAGTGAAATATACTTTTGCTTGATAGAGTTCCAGTGCCTGTAACTAATTTCCTTCTGCATGCCACAAATTTTAAAATATATGATTAGAGTTACGAAAAGAGTTTATTATGTTATTATAATTGTTTATATTTCTGTTTTTCCTGCTTAACACCTTTCACTCTTTTCCCCTGTCTGCCCTTTTCACACTTAGCACTTCTCTAGCACCACACTCACAACAATACAATTTTACAACCGATACTACCACTTTATATGGAGTTTTCCCTAAACACTGACTGATGTAGCGTAGAATTTCGCTTTTTCCTGAAATATTCTTTGTCGGTTCAACTGTTTTTTTAAAAGATATTGTAGTTTATAAAACAAGGACTCTTGTAATTTTTTTCCTCCCGACTTCAGATTGAGAGAGAAGGTAAAATTTAGTCACAAACGTAATTGCAAATGTCTCTAGTTATGAACTTGTATGAATGCAAATAACATGCAATTTGTACTGTACAATGCGAGTAATGTTCGCTTTAAAATGATTTCTCGTGGAGCTGTCTAACTTAAACCCAACCGGAGATAACGTCTTCGAAAGAGAGGCACGCGGGATGCTTTTCACAAAACTGTGAAAACTTTATTTGCGATGTCACGAAAACTAGTAGCCTTAGAGGGTTCGAAATTTAAGAGAGTTAATTTTTCCAGATTCGCAACGTTTGCAAAGACTTTTAAAAAATGGTAAACGGCTTTTGCCGCGCAACTTACCGTGAACCTAATTGATCCCTAGACGGTGTTGGTGGGGAAACCTTTAGGAAGTACACCACTTGGAAATCCTATGCATAGGTGGTATTATAATATTACAACTGTCCTTAAAGAAGTAAGACAGGAGGCACAGACTGGACTCATTTGGCTGAAAGTAGGGACAAGTGGCGGGCTCTTGTCAATGCAGTAAAAAGCAATCGGTTTCCATAAAAACCCTAGAATTTCTTGACTGGTTTAGGAATGATGAGCTTCTTAAAAAGGATTCTGCTCCATGCAATAAACGTAACTAGCCTTTGCGTTTAGGGGAATGCTTACGGCCACTTAAAGCAGTAATTCAGAAATTTCTGTGGAAACTGAGGAAGTGTAGATTACACTTCAGTAACGATAGGACTGAAAGGAGACTTTAAACTTAAACGTCCATAATTCGAAGCATAAATGCTAATACTGCAACGACGACTTTCTGATTTCAGATATCACATTTCTTCTAAATCTTCCCGAAAAGTTTCTGGAATTCAAACTGGCGGAGGACATACCATCTAATTACGCATTTATTTTATAAACTTTGTTCAAAGACAGCACAAACATATGAACGTAAAAGACTGTAGATTTAATCAGCTTTACCTGCTTCGAGTATTGGTTTGAGACCTGTTACTTCCTACGTACTTAACGACTTTTAGACGCACTCCCGTATTCAGTTGTTTCAAATCCATAAATCAGAGCCTCAAGTACAAGGGTCGACTTAAATTAAGACATATTTGCAGCATTTAGAAAACTTATGCACTGAATATCATTTAACAAGGAACTTAAATGCATGTAACCTCTCCTTACCATCCAAAGTGCTAGAGCGCCTTGATGTCTTAACGTTTGTCTTCATTGTAACTTCCGTGCTTGCCTGCTCTTCTTTACAATAAAGATGTACGATATATCCCTCAGAAAGTAAACCAAGTTTCGGGGGAGGAAGGCGTTACGTGCAGCCTGGGAGCTACAGTGCATGTAGCATTAAGAACAGACTGTGTTGTCTTACGGGACTTTACTTTCAACCTTGCTACACTTAAGAAGTTAAATTGTTAATTTTCCTTTCACCATACAGGGAACGAAAGTCGCAGTTTAGTGGTTGGTACTTCCGCTTCATATTCTATAGGTTCCGGGTTCAAATCTGAGTCCTGACATTCGACATTCTGACAGGCATTTTTTGTTTGCTTTCTGCCCTGCAAGGTAAATGCTGTAAAGGTAAAGCAATCCCATTACAGGCCTTGACAGGCCCTTAGGGCTCCAGGAGGTCGAGGCTCCCAGGTTTTTAGACAATTGGCACATGAAGGTGGTAAGGTTGTCAGCCCTACGCACCGGCCGCCTTTACCCCCCAGGAAAGATTCCTGGTACCCATTTCTGTTAGAGGCTGAGTCGACCCCAGGGCCATAGTGCGACCGAAACGATTATGTCAGTGAAAAATTCCAGTGACACCATCGGGAATCGAACCTGCGACGTTCCGGTTTGTAGCTCAGTGGCTCAACCAACTGCGCCACCGCGTGCCCTTAAGGTAAATGCTGTGCACTACCTCAAGTCAGACAACGAGCACATGCTTCCATTTGAGGTCATACAGCAAATACACTGAAAATATTTATTTAAAAATTATAATAAATAAATAAATAAAGAAAAAATGGGTATGTGGACATAAGTTTGTCAGTACTTTTCTTTCATAAAAAATAGTGAAAGAAATTCATAATTCACTCTTTCAGAAAAAGCACATAATAATAATAATAATAATAATATTCGTGGCTTACTTTATGAAAGTGTCAGAATCTCGTATTATAGAGAGTTGATGGTATGACTGGTGAATGAAAAATCCAGAAGAATTTGGAATGAAGAGACCGTGGCCTGATCTAAATGTTACACCGACCTTTGCCTGGAAAATCTGAATAAAACTACGAAAAACACAACGACGACCATCGATAGTCCCGACGGCATTCGAACTGGGCACCTTCCGAATACAAATACGGAAGGTTACTGCCACACTAAAGTAATAACAGTAAAGATAATGCTGTCCCTATAAAGGCCTGGACAGGCCCTCAGATTTCCAGGAAGTTGAGGATCCCAGAATTTTAGACAATCGGCACATGAATGTGGCAAGGTTATCAACCTTACGTACCGGCCGCCTTTACCCCCCAGAAAATATTCCTGGTGCTCATTTCTGTGTGAGCCTGAGTTGACTCCAGGGCCATAGTGCGGCCGGAAGGATTATGTCAATAAAAAATTCCAATGACACCACCTGCAATCGGACCCGCGACCTTCGCCTTGTAGCGCAGTGTTTCATCCAACTGCGCCACCGCGTGCCCTAAATTAAGAGTAATAATAATAATAATAATCCGTTATGTACGTCATACAGTCCCGATTGTCAACTGCGGTTTACTTTCCCGATTCTGGCCTGGTATTTTTCTCTGATACAGTCATTTCAGTGTGATTCAGAAGCTTGCAAACAGTTGTATTTTACGGTGCCTATCTGTGGGGAACAGAATGAAATCACCGTTTTTTTCTCTTCTGATGGTTCCAGTTGATTTTCATTAGGGTAAACCTACGCACCTTCTTGACGTAGGGCGTAAACCAGTTCGTGTTAGAACACACCAAATTATGCAACGTGTTTTACAGTTAGTTTTAGAATTATCAACAGACTGACTTACTATGAGGCCATGTACTGCAGGGGTGCACATATTTTCCAAAAATCTAGGAACAAACTCAGAACTCTAGGTGCCAGGAGGAGACATGAAGCAAGTTTCGTACTCAGAATCCAAGGATATTAATGCCACAGTAAGAGCAGTATTTGCAACGGTGACATGGCCATCGCATCGCGATTTTGACACCCATTATGTATTTCAAGGACACTTTGTACAAATAATAAGGCAAGTTACACACAATTCTGAAGCTAAATTATTGTGGTACCAAGAAATAACCTAGGCCATGAAACTGTGTAAGTTTACCGTAGATAGTATATACTTATAAATAAATACATAGATAAATAAATATTTGTGTAGTAGGTCTTCTTATTTCGGATTATCCCGGCAGTATACGTGACAATATTGGTTATTATCTTCGCGTACATGAAGCAATGCATTCTACATTTCGAAAGAATCTGCTGCCTTCAACTTCTTCCTGAAGACGGAGGAAGCAGATTACTCCGAAACATCGGTACATGTCTACCAGACCACAAGGCGACACATCATGCAAGGCTGTAATTTCTGTTGCAGGCTGTTTTGTTGTTATGATGCTTTCCTGCCATTTTAGCTGTTTTTCTGAATGATTTTATTTACACCCACTAAATATTCCGGCAAAGTAAATTTTGAAAACTTTCATACAATTTTCTACGCTACATATGCACTTACTATGATGATTATTAATTACACAATGTATACATATTGTACATTATATATTATATTATATTTTATTTATTTGAAATAATAAACACTTAATTCAGGCCATACTGACTTTAAGTGTTTTCTTTGTTAAGTGAGGGAAACTACAAACCTCTAGTCAAATTAGACAAGAAGCAGACTTTGGGTCCAAAGTTACTCTCAGTGCTTAATAAATCTAGATTATCCAACTCTGTGAAAACAAGCCTTTCTCTAGTAAGACACTAATGTAAAGGATATTAATGTTTTCATAGGAGCCCTGCGTCTTCCGTTCTTTGCCCCCAGTGTTCTCTTGGGCGAATTATGCTTCTAAGAAATGCTTAGGGATAGTTACGTGTGATTATTGCTCCAAGCACAAGTTAATAATAACCATGTGTAATTTAAAAGAAAGCTCGTTTTCGGAGCTGATTTCTGTTACAATTTAAATAATTTACCTGAAACAAATTTCCTGAATTAACAGCATATTCCCACTACATAATTTCGTGGTACTTTCAAAATATTATCACCAACTTCAAGGATTTAGTCCTTTGACCAGTTTCGTCTTCAAAGGAAATCTTCAGTCACAATGTAATACCGCCTACGCTTACTGTGCCCGTAGGTCAATATTACACGCGAAAGAGGGAGTGTGGAATTTAAACGTAACCTCCTCAAAAAGTGGTAAGATATAATTTCACAATTTACATGTACATTGTGAATGGTTCAAATGGCCATTAGCACTTTCCTATGCGTGTTACAGGTCCATCCTATATCATATTTTTAAATCTGTGTAACATTTCATAACATACAAACACATTGTAAGACTACAAAATTTTGTAAATGAGACTTAGTCACACAAATATGCAGAAGCACAGTCTGCCCTTATTTGGACTGCGTTTCGTTAGTCAAGTGCCATAATCGTTTAAGACCGGCGCACTGAAGCGGAATTATGTGATCTGACAATGACGCGAACACGATCGTCATACTAATATGACCTTGAAGCAATGTGACAATCTCACATCGCCCATCAGGACCTCAAAATTTACATGTCTTGAAGCTTTCGCGGCGACAAAATTGTGTCTTCAAAATTCGAGACTACGTGATTGACCGAAGCACTAGTACTGTCTGACTGCTTCACAAATACCGATTGTCATGCACTATCGTTAGAAGCCCCACATAATAACACTACCACTTGGCGTAGGTTTCCATACGTATAAGAATGACTTGTTAAAGGGAGACATAACGAAGAGAGAATTCCAGGCCTTAAAACCTTACATAACAAGCAACATTTTTCAGTGTGACACTTCCAGCTGAAACTTCGTTGCGGCTGCCCTGCAGTGCATTTACCTCAGTATTTTTATTGCTATCCTCAGCAGAATTAAAATCGATGAGACCCCTATTGCTCAGCAAGTGCCGTTACACTCGTACTCAAAGGGCTGGATGTAGCACAATACAGCATAGAAGATACAACTGTTTCCAGTTCCTCTTTACG
The DNA here is from genome assembly GCA_021186555.1 of Reticulitermes speratus. Taxonomy (NCBI): domain Eukaryota; kingdom Metazoa; phylum Arthropoda; class Insecta; order Blattodea; family Rhinotermitidae; genus Reticulitermes; species Reticulitermes speratus. The sequence continues at coordinate 8,183,831 of JAJKFL010000039.1, read as the reverse complement.
CTGCTATTTTATTCACTTTGTACAAAAAGCACATAAAACTATATCAAGGACTGCCGTTGGAGAGATTATTAGATAACTAATGGCTGAACAGGTCAAAAAACGGAGCATATACTGAAGAGTTTAGTGACGATATGATCCTGATGAAATCTACCAAAGGACTGACTGTCGTGAAATCTGTGTTACTGAGTATAGTTCCTGGGAAATATAATAGTTCTTTTCCTTCTGGTTCAATTATTATAAGCAGTGTCCAGCGAGCTTTCTATCTCCCCACAGAATTCCTCCTCCCTCAAAGCAGTGCTGGATAAAGCAGCCACTGAAAAAGTCTATCTGGATGGAGCATCGAATTATTTAGCACTCGAAGTCACTTGTTTTGTATTGCCGCTTTTACTCGATACATAGATGGTGTATTCTGAAACATTAACTATTTAAAATCTAGTGGTTATCAGGAGGGTTTAACACTAAATAAAAATCTGGATTTTCCCTCACATTCTGTGCATAGCTACGTTTCTTTCAACAAACAACCATTAGCCTATTTCCCTACACAACACTTGCCAATTGTTTTTCTAATGGAAGTACTCTATACTCTATGAGGTACAAACAAAAAACAATAATTTTAATGTAAGACATCCTCGTTGGCGTATCGATCATAAGTATATGTTTTATTTAATTCTACAATCGGACCCGACAAGTCGTTTAACACGCGTTTGATTGGCAACTGGTTTCGGCCCATAAACGAGCCATCATCAGGCCATAACAAAAAATGTACGTTGGGAAACCCGATATGTTGCAGGTAGGCGATCTCCCTCTTTACATCAGCGAAAAAATACATAGTGTAGATTATTTTAGTCTACTTCCCATCACAATTGGAGATAGCAATGACAGTTATGAGTAAATAAGGCCAATGTTTTTTTCTCTTTTAGGTACGAATATTGTACCCAGCACTACTAAGAACATATGCGTATTAGTCTATCAAAGAGACGTGTGTACCTAGAATCGTTACGCCTTAAACATGAGCGCACGCACGCACGCACTCACACACACACATACTAATATTTTCGTAAGTTACAAGAAAATCCCCTTCCAGTTCATATTTGGGAAAACAAATATATCTTCAAAGCTTACAAAAAAAGAGTATTAGCTTCCTACTTACACAATCTCTTGAATGTGATTCTGCATAACAAAAATATAAAAAACAGAAGTAATGTCTAAGAAGCTTGGAGTAAACGTTGGTTTATGCATCCCGTCGTGAATTCGTAAAATGAGAGAAAATAATATATAGATCGTCTTTCACATTTTGATATTTATATTTAATCGTCACTTAGTACAACATGTTTAGGCCCTAATAACGGCCATCATCAGTTACTATCACTTAAAACACATTGAAGAAAAACTCTATTGTACAAACATCAGGTCAAGAAAACAAGGAGTTCTCATTTCTTACAAATAATTAATTGCCATTACTGAGTTTTACCTTGTGAGGAAGGGATTTAAACTACGTTAACAATCTGTCCACATATACATAACAGTGGTCTTTGGCAGCATGAGAGACCCCGTTGATCTCTTGTGCCGTGTTAAAAGCACCGTGTGCCTGCATTGTGATATCGACGTGGAGGGAACAAGGTAAAAGGTCAAAAGAGGAACCGTTAACGATGGAACAAAAGATGACGATGGTAATTAGAGCGGTACAGAATCCGTGTACCTATTATATCATGGCTCGATCACACAAGAGAAGGTTAGGGGAAGGGAAGGGACTGGAGTCGGGGTTGAGGCAGCGGCGACTTCATTGCTCTCACAAACTGTAATGATGTGGAGGGAGGACAGCCCTTAACAACTACCTCTATATGAAAATACAACTACCTGAAAATAGGTTTCAACTGCAGAACAATAGAGTCGCTTTCATGCATAAACGTGCAGATATGAATATTCGGCAGTGGCAATGATGATAATGATGATGACGATGATAATGATGACAATAATAATAAGCAGAGCAACACACAACGAACTGAAGTGGAAAATCTGTGGGGAAAAATGGGTATTTCATATCCTCTCTTTCAGTATTCTTCCCACTTCAGTGGTTGATTCAACTGGTACGTTCAGGTGCTTGCGCGGACTTCAAATGTTGTGGTTTTAATCCTTGCAGACAGAAGAGGCTACCAGGGATATTTTGAGTGAATCTGTGTTTGGAACTCATTGAATGTTCTTTTCATGGTAACTCGCAGCACAGATGCTCATACTTCTCATAGGCCTCGTAGAATTTATAGGGCCTGACATCTCAACTGCGCGTCTGTGCTAGTTTGAGGAAGACAGTTGTGTGCGTACAATGAGAGGTCGAGGAAGATGAGTGGAGTGGATGGTTAATTTGGAATGATAGAAGTTCTACATACGTATATAACAAGTAGGTCCCTTACAAGCATTAGTCACTGAAACGGCCTTCTTTATCATTCCAATTATTTTTTTTTGAATGGTTCAACAGCCCCTTGGGGGCCTAGGCCGCCTCATTTTTCGAGGCTTCACGATCACACTTTTTAGACACACCACACTCGGTAGGACTCCTCTGGACGAGTGATCAGCCCGACGCAGAGACCTCTAACTGACAACAGACAACACTCACAAGAGACAGACATCCATGCCCCAGGTGGGATTCAAACCCACGATCCTAGTAAGCGAGCGGCCGTAGACCCACGCCTTAGACCGCACGGCCACTGGGATCGGCATTCCAATGATACTGATTAATATTAATTGAAAAATGTTGAGACATTAAGAGAAATGGCCACTTGGAAGACCAAGGCATAGAGGAAAGGTTAATATTATAACTTAAGGTACTATCTATGCTATGATCTGGAGGGACTAATAAAGACCACGACAAACACAGTTCGGATAACCAGTGACACGCAAGAGATTTGAATAAGACACTTCCAACATACAAGGCAGTTTCATTACCGCTTGAGCCAACTATCTCGAATGATTTTCTTCTGAAAAGGAGTTTTTCCCCATGATGTTGGTTTAAATGGGTTTATAACGCTTTACCACATATGTGGGTCATATAGCTTTTCCTATTAGTAATTACCTGTTTTTGAGGGAACTGTTATAAATTTCGATCTGAGCTCCGTGTAAAGGAATTAAGGACTGAACAAATACGGACCAAATAAAACCAAGCAGACAGCTGCTGGCGTTGACCTCCCAATAACACATGCCTTTGAAACACATTCAATGGTTTCCGAGGTGGAACATGCGAACAGATATTCACGTTATGCATTAGATTAGGGCCTATGCGCCGTATAAAAGAGGCACAAAAAGGGAAGGCAAAATGATGAAAAATGATCGACCTGAACTTTATAAAACAAACTAAATTGTGAGAGCCCAGAGAAATATGTGGACAGCGATAGCTGAGGCAGGGAGCCATTCAGTGCTTTAAACTCTCGGCTATATACATACAGTTTAAGCCCTCTAAAGCACAATAATTTCAATACTGCACCATCTGAATTAACATAAAAGGACTCTGCATTTGTACATGAAATTTACTTTTAGGTTGTGTGTGATGATCACAAATTACAGTAATTACTTCCCTAAAATTATCAGGTTTGCATTTATAATGGAGAGTGATTATGTTTACTGTGAGTAAGAGTCGAATCTTTAAAGATAATTCAGATGAACTTCATGCTACATTCATCCAAAGGACAGACAGAAACAACCTTTCTTAAAATAAACATGTACTTTTTAAAAAGAAACAATGGCCAAACAGACACTACAGTTAGCTTTAGAGCACTCGTAAGGTGGACTATTGGCTAGAAGTCAGTATGCGTTTTTATCGTCCTAAACTGTATGGTCTGGGCTACTTAATTCAGCAATAAATGTACCCTTCACCATATACATACCAACAAAAGCCCTATAATTAGATACAATGATATAAAAAGATGTGACAAATCTCCTACATGTTTCGGCCTTTTTCGGCCATCTTCAGGGAGATATTCAACAAAGAAAAATACTGTAATGACTGTTATATCATAGACGTGTAATAATAGATTTAAAGTACAAATATTAAATTTTTAAAAATTTTAAATTTTTTAACCACTTTGTGTTTGTATTTTAACTGTATTATTACACATCTATGATATAGCTAGCCATTATTTTGTTTCTTTGTTGAATACCTCCCTGAAGATGGCCGAAGAAGGCCGAAACATGTAGGAGGTTTACCACATCTTTGTGTACTATTGTACCTAATTATAGGGCAGTTGTTGGTATATATATATATATATATATATATATATATATATATATGGTGACTTGTCTCACTGCACAGAACATAGATAATTTTAAATGTACCCTTATTTCAAAATCCGCCCAGCCCTTCACTCTTAAACAAATTGTCAACGGACATGTGCAGGTAACAGAGCGCTGTTAAATAAACCAAAATATAAATTGATATAGCATCCGGAAGCTGAAAATAAAACCAAAAGAAAGAAAACAAACCGTCATTCAGACAAGCAATTTCAGTTCAATATTCGCAGTTTTTATGGAAGGAGTTTATACAGCAGCAGTGCTTTTGTACGTCTGTATTAGCATCTCGTTGTGTCTCACGAATGCACTTCCTGATATAACCCTATTCAATTAAGAAAGTTGTGATTTTCCTCAGCTTCTACATGCATATGGCCATGTTATTTCAAATACCCTTTATCTCAGTGTTCTTATTTACTTCCCACTGCATCCAACAGTCGTATCAGAGTCGTTAAATAATCTGAAACTCGAGAGATTTGAGATTCTCACAGCGGTGCTGATGAAAGACTAGTCTTTTTGGGATGTTACCCTGAAGACTGGAAATAACTACCGACGTTTCGGATAAGCGTATTACCTTCATCTTGAAGGTCAAACAGCCTAAGAGTATTTGTAACTCTGAAGATGAAAGCAGTATCCTTCTCCAAACCCTCGAACTCTTTACTAGTCGACAAGTGGTAACTTCCAATGACACTTTAATTGTCAGTTATCACATTAATTAAGCGAATTACTTAACTGGGATATAGATTTAACTGTAAGAACACACTGAAGACTTGTGCTGACAGTTTGTGTTTCTAATTGTCAGGCTTCTCCACCACACCCACCTATGTGTTATCTCGTGCAGCTTGCTCCGCCAATCGTATCTCACTCTTGGCCATCAGACGACACAATCTCACAGATTTTTATGGCTTTCTAGCCAATGGTATATACCGACTGGGAATAACGTAAAGAGAGGCTGGTGGAAACATCTTTATGGTAAAAGCACATGTAAAGCGCCGTCCTGTAAACATACAGTTATTCAATTATGAATGTCATCAAGTAACTTTTATTATAATCTTTACAAATTATAGTGGTGTAAATAGCGTGTCGTTAATTCCATAACCAAAATAATATACAGGACTGTGTCGTTTACAACAAGACAACGGCTACCAAATTTAGTTGTAATGTAAATTATTTACGCACGAATTCTTTAATAGAGTCCACATGTTGTAGAAGATATCTGGAACCAAACTTGAAATACTTCAATTGAAATTAATGTTACATTCTTAACACGAAATCTTGTTAACATGTCTGACGTGATGGCTGGATTTGCAGACTTTTTGAATTTTTAGCCGCGTTCGCAAAATTGTGAAAAGCGACTATTAGCTTCGTCATGTCTCTTGTCTGTCTGTCTGTCCTTTCGTCCGTCCGTCCGTCCGCGTGCAACAACTCGGCTCCCACTGGACGAGTTTTCATGGCATTTTTTATTTGAGTATTTTTCGAAAATCTGTCGAGAAAATTCAAGTTTCATTAAAATCCGACAAGAATGACGGTTACTTTACATGAAAACCAATGTACATTTATGATCATATCTCGCTCAATTCTTCTCAGAATGAGAAATGTTTCAGACAGTTTTAGGGAAAATCAAAACACGCATCCCATATTCAATAACATTTTTCGAAAATCATACCGTTTATGAGATATGTGGAAAAATATTGTAGACCCGGACAGGCCACAGATGACATTATGCCGCATGCGCATTGAATGCTGGATAACTAAGGTTATAGACACACACTCAGAATGTGTAATACTCCTTGTTTTTCCACATCAGCAATGGTTACGCGAACGCACCTCATTATTAAGTTTATACTTGCATTCCCTGTCTTGTTGTAGTTTACATTCAAAAGTTGGGTGAACAGCACTCCCATTCGCATTCGGTATTCTCTGCTTCAGATTTTTCTCAGCTCTAAGTGACTGCTTTTTGTGCGGCTGGGCCCAAGAGGAAGTCTACTGATCAAGACCAAAGGACATTTGATAAACTAGAACAAAATATTCGAGACAACTTTACCACTGTTTTTTTTAAATCCTTAGGGAAAGGTGCTGAATAATTTTCTTCCAGCTTGCGGAAATGTGTGAAAATCCATAAGTCTATGTTAAAATCTACACAAAATAATAGTTCATGGGTTTTAAGATAGTACAAGTAATGTATAAATACGCCATTATATTTAAGGCATACAGACATTTAACTTCATGTATTTAGTTTCCAAGCACTATGTGCATAATAATGTCCGACCTTCGGATTCACTTTTTTTTTTTGCTGGCACATATAGTAATAATTTAAATTTGTTTTTTGATAGCCTTGTATATTTATGGTGGGCCATTTAAATTATAGCACCTCCCTGTTCTGTTATTTTAAATTAACTCAATGTGTTGCGTTATTCAATAAAATTCTATTAATTAGCTTCCTGGATAAGGACACAATTATTTCACAGGCTTAAGTTCAACGTGACGGTCATCATTTTAAACATCGGTGATTTTTTCGACCTGTAAGAAGAGATCTCCCTTTCGTGACAATCCCATAAGTAGTGATGGTGATTTTATTATGGGGTTTCTTATGCAACATGGAAAAAGAGATGCCTTATTTGAAGAGAGGCACTCCAAAATCACTGCCCAGATTTTGCAAAAGGACTCCCCGAGCTGCACAGCAGGCTCCTTCCGTGCCGGTTGCTACAAGAACGCAAGGAGGAAGTTGAAAGTTTTGCATTATAGACACAGGTTTATGACATCAGTTTTCTATACATGCTTTTTGTGTGCTTCACTTTTTTTGCCGTTTTCTTGAACCAGCCATCTTGCTGGTAACAATTAACTGACAGGTAAAACTGGGCACTTACAATTTTACCCGATCCCATACTGGATGTCATATTTACGGCAAAAGTACTTATGTTCTTAAATTTTGCTAATCTTTTATACGCCAGCTAAAATACGGGCACAACATTTCAGATCACCAGTATCAAGTTTCTCTTATGACATTACTGAGCAGACTGAATGCAATTTGCATCAACTGAATCTGCACTGAATGGGTTTTAGAAGACTGGGCTATCTCCCCTTTATCTTAATGTGCTTCCTGATGGGATGTATCAGCCAGCAAAGAAAGGAAAATCCTCAGCAAGGCAAACTTAATCCCAAACTGTTACATGTCCACCACAAAGTGCAACTCTATCATTATCTCCAGAAAATTGTGTCTTATGGCTACATAGCAAAGTGTATATAACACGTGTGTGTTTCAACCTGTGCCACGTGATCCACTGAACTATCTGTAGTATAGGTTCGTATAACTCACATACTGAGGCTATGATTAACACACGATAGACGCACGCTATGGGCATTGCACCATGTAGAAAGTACGAAACTCAACTTAAATACCTGCACATTAATAGAGGAGAAGAGGAAGTCAAAATGTGAGGAGCTGTCTCGTTAGTTAAATTGCATGATTGCGGTGTTCCTAGGTCTAGTAACCACGCGCTTTTATATCGCTTTGTATAGATCGATATATCGAACAATACGGAGCTCACAACAAAGAAGCTTCGATGGATGCAAGACCTATTATCATATGAATGGCCTTGTTGCAAATCAAGCGCTCAGAATAAGACAGCACTAAATACATAACTCAGACTTATTACTCGAGCTTCATAATTCGTACCGCTCGCTAAATATCATTACGACGAAAACACAGGGTGGAGCATGGGAGAGAATAGAAATGAGGTGTAGATGACAGGACAGTATTAAACGAATCATAAAGAAATAATTTGTTAGGATATTGATTGGATTTCATTTGGCTTAGGACAGGGAACACTAACGAACTCTTGCAAACACAGTAATGATCTTTCGGGTTGTGCAAAACGCGACGAATTTCTTGACTGGCCAAGTATGAGTTACATTTTCAAAAAGAACTTTCTTTCACAAATTAGTTAGTTATGTACTTACGAAAGTAAAATGCTAACTCGTGACTTATTTGATAAAGTATGGAGACCGTACAGTGGAATGTTTACAGAACAATCTCCTCCGTGAGATTTAAAGTCCCAGGTAAATGTGAGAAACTTACGCAACCTAGTTACTTCCTACTTCTACTGACACAATAAAGCCAGCAACAACTACAAACTAACAAGCAATCTGTAAAATCTAGTGACACATATTTGTGCGTGTGTGTATTTTCCACGGATAATATCAAAGTTTCACACAATCGCCATATTTCTACTTTTATGTATAAAGCAATATTTCACACAGAATACGTACGTACATTTACAATTTATGACCACACAAAATTCCGCACGTCTAGTTACGCTTCATTCGTTACGGCTACAGTACAGAGAGCTATGTATCTAATTTATACACATGTTAGTTACATACATATGTACGTATATACCTACATAAGAATATAATCCGTGATGACAATCCTGTTGCTCTGCTTTCCCTAAAATATAACCTCAACAAACTACCAATATTATGTTAATACTGGACCTACTTTCTCCGAAGTATGTTTGGCTTCACACGACTCGTCGTCTGTTGGATATCCTCTCTTCTTCAGATGTTATTAACACGTTATTACAATGACTAAATTATTGTCACCAACACTAATAAAATATTATTAACTAAAGATCGCTTATTATACAAAATTTCCTGAGTCTGAATTAAATACAGCTACGGACACACATATCCAGAATTCGCACATACGGTAAATTGTTACTGGTATTGTTACTAGTACTACTACTACTACTATTCGTACTAGTACTACTACCACTATCAACAATGCCACAGCTACCATTATCACCACAACAACCATCACCACTACCTCCACCAGCATTATCACTACCACTATCACCACGACCGCTACTATTACTATTACTAACACTGCTACTACTACTACTACTACTACTACTACTACTACTACTACTACTACTACTACTACTACTACTTTACTACCACCACCACTAACACCACAATCATTACCACTACCACCATCACACCACCACCACCCACATCATCACTCCCACCACCACCACCACCATCACAACCACAATTACTTTAAATATCATATTCTTCCAGGTAAGTCTTTTCTTCAAAATGTAAATTTTTCGTGGGACTTTTGACCAATCACCGCACACTACTTCGTTCTTCAGCATTAGAAGCTTTAAAATGGAACTTTTATAAAACTAAGTTAATTAACAATCTGCCCAAACATTCATGTCTGGAATATTTCTGGTGTACAAGTCTCTCATTTAGAATTGTTCTACATTCTACTTAACGTTACACAGAAGGCCAAATATAACTGCTCAGTAGCCCACAACGGAAGCTAGACATCGATGACACCGCCGAACTCACAGAACTGTTCCTATAGACCACTTTATTTGGCCATAATCGGACTCAGATTTTGCACATTATTATAGCGAGTTAGACATTATCAAAATATACAGCTACAAGCAAGTATTAATTCGTAGCAAGATCCGATTACTGCATAAACCCGGGACTATAGACCTTTACACACACAGCTCCATTACTAAAACCACTTTCGTTTTTCCTTTGGCTGCCTTTCATACGATAGCGTGAATAAATCCTTTTAGTACTGTGAATTTGTTAATTGATTAGCTCAACATCCGTTCATGTGCTGTTGCATGGTAGGACTGAATGTGGTTATGGATCATTATGGACATTATTGAGAGACATCCACGTACTAAGCGGAATTCGAACCCACAACCACAGCACAGAAGGCCCCCCAGGACTTGTGTTAACGTTAATGGCTGACGAGGTCAGAATACTGGAAATGCAACATGAAACTCTGGTAATGGAACTAGACAGACTCAAAATGGGCTCCAGGGGCTGTGGTATGTTATATAGGTTACAATGCAGCATTATGGGAGTAACACATTTATAAAAAGAAATTAAAAGCGAAGAGCAGTATTTTCGGGCGTTATTTGTGCGAACCGTAAAAAAGCGGACGGAAGGAGCCTCTCCATTCGGCTACGGACGTTATCGCTTTACAAATCCCCCCATGAACTTTGATGAAGGTATGGTAAATTTGTCGTTCTAATTTATTCTTTGCTTGGGCCTAGAGATTATAAAATACGAGTATTTTCTGCATGCCACATCTGGGATTCTCACAGCAGTGTTTTAGAGGAAAAATGTCATGTGGAATGTGACGCCGTGAAGCTGTGTTACTAGTTCCCGACGTTTCGAAGTAACACAGTGCTTTCATCTTGAGTAGTCAAGGAGTCCACAAAGAATAAATTTATTCATAAGTTATTTAAAGACTTTAAGAAACTTGAATGTCGAAAGACAGGACAACAGTGATTATCGATCGGGAAATTATGTGAACGAAAGCGTACATGCCCTAATTTAAGTTCTGTCCTGAAAGATGTCTGGATGGACTGCCGAAATCTAAAAATTATTCAGTTCGGTTAATGTCCCGGAGGAAATTTCGAATGGAGACCTCCATAAGTCAGTTGTTTTACAGCTGGAGCAAACTTGTATGGCACTACTACACATGAGATTCCAAAATAAATCAATAAATTTCGGAGAATGCTTTTCTTTGTAAAAGAAAACTCGCAAAGGATAAAAATACAAACTTCCTTTCGCATCAGTATTCAATGCCCTTCTCTCTAAAAAAAAAAAAGATAAGATATTCTACTGATTTAATGAATCGCATCTGTTCATTTGCAATTTGTTGCTGTTGACACATGGCTTGCTCTTCTGTCGTCATATATGTTTGGTGTGTTTGTTGGCAAGTAGTTTTGGATAGACACAGAAGATGGCAGAAATAGAATATGTGATTGAGTAAACAGTCAAGTGTCCGTCTTTTTTAAAAATATTTCCTAAATACCAACACACTTCAGTGGAACTAAGCGATCTTGGGCTAATTTGAGGTACTAAATGGACATTTGCCTGGAAAGACTGAGGAAAAGAGGAACTGAAGCCAGGATATGCTTTATCCGAGCCGAAGTTAACGGCTTACCAACTCCTATTGAATATGTATTCGTCTGTCTATAAATCCTGAAGTTATTGACAACTATTTTGGGGGAAAATTTCTTAGTTAACCGTGCTATTTGCGTTAATAACAACATAGAGATATAGGCCCATCTTTCTCAAAACACGACAATCGGGTCACATGTGTATCCCCTAGTTTACAGGCGAGGCTCTTTACTTCAATGACGTTTTCACTATGAATCAGATACGATAGAATCACGTGGGAACAACATGTGCTTTGATTCCAGGAGCAGATTAAGCTATTTGCAGAACAGTCTCCGTACGTAAAGTCTGCTAATATCAAAAAGGTGTCAGACCGTAACATCGAGGAAGAAATGCTAACATATTACATACCTCACTCACACATTTACATGCAAAGACATGAAGTAATATTGCAACACACGCTGGATTGTTAAATGGAGATTACTGTTGTCACAGTAAGTAACAATGAGGCTTAATGCACAAAAGGCTTCTCGGAATCGTTCGTAACAGAGATTTCTAAGCAGAACTCAATTTTCTATTGCAATAATTATTAGTATCATTGCTATCATTACAGTTTGGCCGATCCCAGTGGCCGCGCGGTCTAAGGCGTGGGTCTGCGGCAGGTTGCTTGCTGGGATTGCGGGCTCGAATCCCGCCGGGGGCATTGATGTCTGTCTTTTGTGAGTGTTTTGTGTTGTCAGGTAGAGGTCTCTGAGTCGGGGTAATCACTCGTCCAGAGGAGTCCTACCGAGTATGGCGTGTCTAACTGAATGTGATCGTGAAGCCTCGATAATGAGGAAGCCCTGGCCCAATAAGGGCTGTTGCGCCTGATATAAATTCAAAGGTTTTCGTCGTCTACATGTTCGCAGTTGTTGTCCTATAAGTAATACTTAATGCACAATATGAGGTTTGTCTCTCGTCTCTCCACCAGTCAATTTCATACGCCTAATTCTAAAAGATGTTATAGTAATCGCCATGAAACTGAGCGCTGAAGGACAATTTTACACTACTGCCATGTTATAATTCACAACTGTAGTAATATAAAAATTAAGACATAAAATTCTTAAAAAATTTCGTGAAAATCAGTCACATGTTTCAAAAGATCAAATGGGGGAACTAAGGCACACAGAGGTGCCGTTGTAAACACGTAAGCTTATTTCTCAAAGATAACACAATAATTTCGACACCAATGAAATTCTCCATTTGAGAAAATTCAAACTAATTGTAAAAGAGTCCGCTTTTTTTGTATCTGCAATTGTTTTGCATTAAACTGTATGCATGACAAATGATACATTTAGAGCTATCAAATGGAATTCTCAGTAAGTGAAATGTCGAAATACTTATCACAGTAATGCTAAAATTACCCCGATATTTTTCGACTAGCAGAATTTAACTTAGTCCAAAAAAAGAACACTCTCAGGAGAGCTAATGTATGTTGTATACAGGCCTATATATCCGGTTTATATTTAAAAATCACACGAATCACAGATTTATCTATTTCTCTCTTTGTTCTATTTAAGAAATACTGTATTTTGTTTTAGGGGTTATAAAACAGTAAAAGGTTAGTTTACAAATAATTTCAAAGTATTATAGTTTATCCTTGTCTTTTCTCATACTAACTTCACATGTACTGACAGTGTTCGAGAGCAGAGTGCTGAGGCAAATAGTTGAACCTAGAAGACAGTAAGAAATAGCGGGCTGCTAAGAATGCATAATGCCGATAATGCAATCTTTATTCCTCTCCCAAAACACAAGAAACATAAAATCAAAGAAGCATGGGCTAGCATGGGAGAGAAGGGAAATACATATAGGGTTGGTGGGAAAACCTAGGGGCAGGATACCCTTTACAAGACCCAGGCGTAGATGAAAAATAAAATTAAAATGGATCTTAAAGGAACAGCATGGGAGGGTGTGGATTGGAGTCATAATGCCCAGGACAGGGACCAGTTAAATGCTTTTATGAATACAGTAGTGAACCTTCGTGACCGATAAAATGCTAGAAATTTATTGAATAGTTGAAAAACTATTAGTTTCGCAAAAAGGACTTAGCTTCATGGAGTTGGTTAGTTGTTGCATTTTAGGTTTTTATAAAGTATAAGAAGAATGCCTTGCGTGAAGACCATGTTCGTCCGTTCATCCCTCTGTCTTTGACGTAATATCAATGAGTAAATCATTTGTCGGATTTACACGACATTCGCTAAAGGAATTTCTTTTTTCAAAAAGTTGTCGATAAGGGGGGCGTTTCGTGTAAATCGACGCAGTGACAGTGATATTTCACGCATAGACGTAAATAAATTTTTGCCCCTGCTTTGCATACTTCTTGGCCAATTTAGGTAAAATTCGTACTTCAGATATACATGTAATAACGTCGAGTAAATTTGAGTTCTTTAAAGTGGGTGTAAGGAAAGCCACTCTTTACTTAAGGGCGTCAAAAAAATTTTTTCCGTGTTTTCTGTATTTTTTGCCCGATTTGGATAAAATTCGGTGTAGGAGACGTCCACAAAATGTATTGGATGAGAGTGAGTTTCGTGAAATTCGAGGCAGCGAAAGCCACACTTTACACAGGAGAGTAAATGAATTGACACCTCTTCTTTTCATACTTGTTGTAAGGTCTGGGTGACATTCTATACAAGAAATCTGCACATAATCTGTTAAGCATCGATGACTTCTGGAAAAGCGGCACTTGTAAGGCCGTACTTTTCTTGTGAACGCCAATAAAATTACATTTATATGTGTACCATTACAACCGCATGAAATTTTGTAAGAAAAAATTAAATAAATAGACCAACTAATGCACTATTTGACTACTTAATGTAGTGTCTTTCTTATACACCCTACACGTGTTTCGATATATACTGTATATACTGAGACCCTCTGAAGATGGACCTAGGTCCGAAACACGTGTAGGGTGATATAAGAAAGACACTACATTAAAGTAGTCAAATAGTGCATTAGTTGGTCTATTTATTTAATTTGATTCATAGAAATGCACGGTGATAATAGTGTGAAAATTTGTAAGAAAATTTCGCCTTGGCATAGTGTGCACTCCATCACGGAGTAAACAGCTTGCAGTCTTGATCTTGTAGTGTATTGGTTTAATTTAACCTTTCCAGATTTTGTCTATCACCGTGCTTACTCTGCACTGTGATGTTTAAATTTAAATTGCAGGGCTTTAAGCAACAGCATGACAATCAATACTGAACTGCAAAGGATGTGGATGAAAGCTGTCGTAGACTAACTGGAGATACTATTTTGAGATTAGCCTGGACAAAGTTGGGCAAAACAACAATCACATTGCAATAATAATAATAGTAATAATAATAATAGATGTATTTACTTTGACATTTATGAACCTGGAACCTACCGAATAAAAAGTAGGAATACTTTCCGCTTGACTGCATCGTTCTTTATAGTTACTTAAGTGAAACTGATATAGCCTATTAGTCAGTCATACACTGAAATGTGAACGTTTAATGAAACATAAATATTTTTTGATACTAACGAATACAATATTTTATTTGAAATTCTGTTACGTTTTCTGTTCTGTTACATGAATCGTAAACGCTCGGGATGGTTCTGCCGTCACAGTGACTACTCTACGTACGGGTGGGTGTTAGGCTTCAGGCGCAGGAAAGAGATCGCCACTCTGTCCACAGTGGCTCTGGGGCCCAACCAGACTGCTCTCCTATTCGTACCAGGTCCTTTTCCCGGGGGTACAGCGGTCAGACCGTGAAACCAACCACTTAACTTCAAATACTGCAGAGGTTAAAGAATGCCTGCATATTTATTTGTTTGTTTGTTTGCTTGTCTTTCTTTCTTTCTGTCTGTCTGTCTGACTGTCTGTCTATCTGACTGTCTGTCTGTCGTTGACTATGATGTCAGTATCTCAGACCATACAGCTCCGAGGTAGAGTCATTAGCGAATAATATAGATCGTAGAATAAATCGCTCATGGCGTAACCCCAGTAATTACAGCAGACTAACTAACTAACTAACTCCATGGAGCAGAGTCCTTCTTGAAAAGCTAGCAGGTCGTCAGCTAGTCAAGAAATTCCCCCCGTTTTGTGGAATCCGAAGGTTCATTACCGCACTCACAAGAGCCCGCCACCTGTCCCTATCCTGAGCAGACTACCTCTTTCGAAAACAGAACTTTCCGTGTACCGAGAATTTCGGTAAGAATACGTGGAACTATATTCACTTCCCCATACGTCTTCCTGGCGCGATACTTAACTGAGCAGGGGGAAATATTTCGTTCACATTCACCTTGAAGATTGAATTAAATTTTTAATGTTTTAAATGAAGATAAATGAATAAGTTTTCTTGAATCTGGTATATACTAGGCATATCTCAAAGTAGAGCGACAGATGTTCGGGTCCATCAGAGCGGCAGAGTATGTATGCATGCCTGTGCTTCGTACATGACATATTCCTTTGTGAAACTGGAATTTGCATTATCCCATTTATGTACTATGTGTGTTAGCTTTCAAGTGAGATTATCCGTACGTGATGTTGAAGGCATTTCACAGATGAACCTGTATACAGCATTCTTCACATGTATGTGTTATTGATCCATGCATTCTGGATAATGTATACAGACAGCAAAGTATTTCATGCAGGGAGTCGAGATATGTAGGACATTTTCATTAAAAAGGAGGAAAATTTTAAAAGTTTACACAGGAAAACTTCTCTCGCGTAATTTAGCCCTATGGGTAAAGAAAAATATTTATACAGTGATACCTTCCACAAAGAGATACATTTACGAAAATGTTGATATCTAGAGCGAAATGTATGTCTACACATTAAAAAAATAATTTTCTCTGTGTACTGAATTAATCACCAAGATATGAAGATCCAAAGGGTGTGTAGAGCTCCACGCCTTTTTACATTTGGCACTAACTGGAGATCAGGTTTGTTCTAGGCGTTGGTTTGTCCCAGATACCTTTTGGTCATGAGGCTGGGAGGGCCCCAGATGACGAAGTTGCGTGCCTCTGTCGGGAATCTAACCCCGTAACCAATTACTTTCCTGACTGAGCTAGTCTTATTGTAAAACCTAGTCAGTGACAGATGTTTCCTCTTGTTCAGTTATTTTCTACGCGAACTGAAGCAGTTCCACACATTTATTAGGCCAGCTCAGATAAAGTCTGTTGGCAGGCTATTATTATAGGACGCTTCCTCTTCTCCCTAGTATAAAACACCCTCCTTTTATAACCCATCCCCATTCCTCACATCTCCCAATTCATGGCAAAACTCTAGTCAGCTTATGTTTACACACGCTCCATCACCCACAATATCAGGGGTCGCAAACTCTTTTCAGTACCAAGCAGGGCTACCTATATGTGCTATGAAACCAAACTATGGATCCAAACAATGCACTCATTGAAACACATTACATTACAGATCAAATATCTCCCATGTAGAGTGATTGATATTTAAGGCTGTCATGGCCGTGAAAATGGAGATTAGGTCCTTCTTGGTTATGTCGCCGTGTAGTTGGGTATATAGATATGCCTACGAATATTTATGAAGAAGATGCTCTCTCCATCTTCTGCGTAGACGAGTGATAGCCCTGAAAATGGAGCCAGAAATTTTCTTCAGACCCTTAGTACGTATTTACCAAACTACACGGCGTCATGTCCCACAATACCGTAAACCCCTCTCCCATGTTAAATCTTCAGATACTTAGCTAGCTGACAAATCCTCTTTTCGTTTAACTCAACGTTTTACTACACGGTTAAAATTATTTCGCTCTTAAATTCAATCCTAAGGCAGAACAACAGTGTCCAAATGTACACCTGATTCTTCTACGATAACTTTTTACAATATCATTCCAGCTCTGCCTGCTTCTGCCTGCCTCACAAGTTGGCCTACGTGCTCTAGGTCTCTGCCTGCTTCTGCCTGCCTCACCAGTTGGCCTACGTGCTCTAGGTCTCTGCCTGCTTCTGCCTGCCTCACCAGTTGGCCTACGTGCTCTAGGTCTCTGCCTGGTTCTGCCTGCCTCACCAGTTGGCCTACGTGCTCTAGGTCTCTGCCTCGTCTGTCTCATTCCGCTCAATGAAGTTTGCAAATGACTAGATATTGTAGTACTTGGTTGACAAATCACCGAACTTTTCATTAAGTTGACGTCTTTATCCTCCAACTACATGGTAACTGTCTGATCGACAAGCATCAAATTCATTGTGTATTTGGCGCTCTATTCCTGGGGTTAAAGTGGCCGAATTGTAAAGCTAACTTACCTTCTTCCACCTATTAACAAGGTTAAAAATGCTCTGAGCTATACCTCGACTCCCTCACATGCTTCTATAAATTGCACAGCAATGAATTTACCTTTACAAGACGTTCTGGGAAAAATTTAATGATATCAGTAAGTTTACATATAGCGAGATTAGTAGCCTAACATGTGTGAACTAATATTTTGTAACTTGAAGATAGAGGCAATATATTTCTCGGAACCATCAGTTAACGGCGTCACGTTACACAAGAAGGCGATCTTAATTTACATCTTCAGCATCCAGGTCCGGTTTAAAGCTATCGCAATGTATGCGGCCGCATGGGCGTCACACTGGGGGGGAGAGAAAATTTTGGTTGTATTTCAGACGTTTTGTCAAACTCGTTCTGCATGTATGCTCCATATGTACTGTCAATTTAAGATTACACGTCAGTAGGGCCCCCAGATGAATTTTTGCAATTGGCCCAGAGATGTCTTATACCGGGCCCTGTGAGAAACACACAGAATGATATAATTTAGAAATTCATTTCTGTTCACAACTGCCACTACAGATTCCGACTACGCTATGTTCGCCAGGCGTAAGATCAGAGTTTCATAGTGTATTTTTAGCCGTTATCACAGCCTTTTATTCACGCGTAATTAACAGATGCAGTTAGTAGCAGACAGTTTCATATGCCTAATTCCAATATTCCTTTCGTACGAAATTAAACCGAAAGCGATATATAAATTTCCCAAAGCCGTAATGCTTCTCTCTTACACTAAAATGTACAATGGAAGGTCAGAAAGTAAAGCCACTTTTTTTTATCTCCGTGTATTCTCCTGTTATGGGCATAACCACTACATCATGAAGTCCGTGATTATTCTCGATAACATTCGATTAGTCGCAACTTTGTCGCTCGACAGATGGCAGTAGTAGAAATTTTGCTGATAAGTCAGAACTTGACGTGTGGCTGAAACAATGTGCAGTAAGAGATATTTTGGATATTTGGAAACCGACTTGCATCCACGAACGTTTTATCACTTAATATTTCTCAGAGTGATGTTGCAGCTGCTACAGACGTATTCTTCGACGATGGGTGCGATGGAACAGGACGAAAAGCACTTAATGATAAACCGCGGAGTGGCTGCAGATGCGAATTTTTACATTGAAACATGAAGAAGACTGAATGCTCGCCTTCGTCCAGTTCGTCCCACAAGAAACATGTCTAAGGTTTTGCTCCACAGTGACGACAAGGCTAGGCCTTCACAAGTCTGCACATCACAAAGGCTACAGCAAATTTTGGATGGAGAGTGTTATCGCATCCAACCTATAATCCTGACATTGTAACTTCCTTTGGGTCCTTGAAAAAGTGCCTGTGAGGAGAACGTTACGCCAAAGTCGAGGCATTGCAGAGGGAGAACAACTTTTACCGGGCGGGAGGACGTGCTCTTGTTCAAAAGTGGAAGAACACTTCCGACAAAAATTGAGGCTAAATTAACAAATAACTATGCCTTCAGCAATATCTCAGTGAAGTTCTGTGAAACTTTCACATGCCCAACTTATAAACAGCATGATATAAAAAAACAGGAGGCTTTAAGTTTTGACTTCCACTTGTTCCTTAAAAACTTTGCACACTTTCGATAGAGTTATTGCCCAGATATAATTTAAGGCCCTACATTATACGACGAGAGTGTCGTTCCCAATTCCGAAGCTTGTACCATCTCAACGTTAGTAGACCTACTGGTAAACTAACTCAAGGGAACACAACCTTGCTTGAGAAAGAATTATTTTCTGCAGTAGTCAAGAAGTGACCGGCATTTTATGGACAGTGAAAGTTCATTTAACACCTTCAAAAGAGCTGGTGGCTGTTCTGGAAGAATTACACCCAGAACACATACACCCACCAAGTTCCTGTAAGATTTATTTGTCAGTAACTTTGGAAATACAAATTACACAAGTTGTGTTATTTCTAGTAGCAAAGTATTGATGTCGTGTCAGTAATGGCATAACATTAATGTTGTCTGAGTTATAGTAGTATAATACGTCTTGTGACTTCTGGTAGTTGTGTGAGTTGTAGTACTAAAATCACGTTGCGTGAGCTCTAATAGCGCAATATTCTTGTAGCGTGAGCTCTAGTAGCAGAATATTCATGTCGTGTGAGCTCTAGTAGCAGAATGAATATTCATGTCGTGTGAGCTCTAGTAGCAGTTTATTCATGTCGTGTGAGCTCTAGTAGCAGTTTATTTACGTCGTGTGAGCTCTAGTAGCAGAATATTCATGTCGTGTAAGCTCTAGTAACAGAATATGCATGTCGTGTGAGCGCTAGTAGCAGAATATTCATGTCGTGTGAGCTCTACTAGCAGAATATTCATATCGTGTGAGCTCTAGTAGCAGAATAAATATTCATGTCGTGTGAGCTCCAGTAGCAGAATATTCATGTCGTGTGAGCTCTAGTAGCAGAATATTCATGTCGTGTGAGCTCTAGTAGCAGAATATTTACGTCGTGTGTGCTCTAGTAGCAGAATATTCATGTCGTGTGAGCTCTAGTAGTAGAATATTCATATCGTGTGAGCTCTAGTAGCAGAATGAATATTTATGTCGTGTGAGTTCTTGTAGCAGAATATTCATGTCGTGTGAATTCTAGTAGCAGAATATTTACGTCGTGTGAGCTCTAGTAGCAGAATATTTACGTCGGTGTGCTCTAGTAGCAGAATATTCATGTCGTGTGAGCTCTAGTAGTAGAATATTCATATCGTATGAGCTCTAGTAGCAGAATGAATATTAAGTCGTGTGAGCTCTAGTAGCAGAATATGTATGTCGTGTGAGCTCTAGTAACAGAATATTTACGTCGTGTATGCTCTAGTAGCAGAATATTCATGTCGTGTGAGCTCTAGTAGTAGAATATTCATATCGTGTGAGCTCTAGTAGCAGAATTAATATTTATGTCGTGTGAGCTCTAGTAGCAGAATATTTATGTCGTGTGAGCTCTAGTAGCAGAATATTTACGTCGTGTGTGCTCTAGTAGCAGAATATTCATGTCGTGTGAGCTCTAGTAGCGGAATATTCATATCTTGTGAGCTCTAGTTACAAAATATTCATGTCGTGTGAGCTCTAGCAGCAGAATATTCATGTCGTGTGAACTATAGTAACTTAGCATTCGTGCCATATTTCTAGGTGTGTCCGAAGCTCTATGTGGGGACCGACACACATTCATGCCTACTCTACTGATGACATAAAAGTCGAAATGCTTTTAGAAAATAAAGATAGTACTAAATCGTCGTAAAGTGGGTAGCATTCCTGGTTTATCAGCGGGACGTCCCGGGTCCAAATATCGGCCCCTACAGATCCTATCCTTCATGGGGTGTGTCCGTTGCTTCCCTTAGTCCGTCCAGTCAATGCAGCGATTTTACCTAAACTTTGACGAAGACCAGTTATTTATACATATTTCTGTTGGTAACTTTCTAATCATCCTATATTTGGAAGTTATATAAACTTAGTCGTTGGCAGGGTTGTTAAGAATACATATTAAATAAATAAGTAAATTAATGACAGCCTTTTTAAGAATACACATGGAATAAATAAATACACAATGATAAATTTTGACTAGAAATATGAAGCAGGAATAATCGTATCAGTATATTGAGAATTATATTGTGTACAACAGAGGTTGTATTCCATTTGCAATGAAAATCGCATCTGCATTCATGTTATCGAACTGAAACTATCATGTTATATCCAGAACAACAAGCTTGATGTTCTCGTATTTGTATATCCTAGAGGCAAGTTTTGAGTGTACTAAAACACAACAATACCATTAAAATATTTCAAACCATCCCACTCCCACGTTAAACAAATTACATATTCTGTATCAAACACACTCGTACTAAAGCACACAAAAAATATAAACCCAAACGTTTGTTGTAACACATGACGGAAAAACGACCCTTTATGTATTAATTTCAGCTATGTTTATTCCATTCACCCGCAATGTTATATGCGTTAACGCAGTTCCTGTGAAGCAGGTTTAAATTGCTAAATGTCACTATACTTTTCTGTTTTCCTGTTGCAGTTAGAGACATGTGTAAATGATACAGCAATTTTTCAGGCTGCTTCCGATTTGCCGAAAACCTTTCCTGTTTTGTTAGCTGGTCAATCAATTCGCAGTTATTATCTACAATTAAAGTTAATTACAGCCTTGAGAGAAGTTAGCCATTGGAAACTAAGCTCAGCCAGTTAAATTTAATTCAAAATGTAAGAATGTGTTTCTATAAGATCTATTTCATTATTAATCTCCCAACCACACAAAAGAACACAATTTCTCGCTTATTTCATGCGTGCTACATACCACAGCCCCCTAATTCCCATTATTCAGTTTCTCTAACAATGTTACGTAGACTACAATTTTAACGATCCCACTTTTGTAATTTCTAAATTTTTCTCTTGCCAGGGTCAAATTAGCATCTTATTAATAATTTTAACCAAATTGACATTTGTAATTTCGCGCATACACAACATTAAGTATCAAGCATTAACTCTGCTTATAGGCAGTTCAGTAGTCTAATAATCTCAGATATGTTGGAACAGCAACTCCATTACTACGACTGGCCTCCAGTTTTCCATAAATGCACTGTGGAGCTGAAACCACAAATCCACTCGGTTTTCGGCATTTGTGTGTGGGTACAAAATATTTTACGTACAGCACGGGAATTATACGTAGGACTCAACTGGAATCCACATTCCCACTATGGCTGTTTCTGAGTTTCAGTTTCGATAGACCAAAGCTAGGGCGCAAAAATCATTTGCTTCACATCCGGTCTTTCTCTCTCTCTTACCGAATACCCAGTCATAACCATCCCATCATCTTCTTCTATTCAGCTACAGTAATCTAAAACAGCAACAAATAACCTCTAGCCTCGGATTTCATTGCACTCCTGAGCCCAGGAGAAATCCCGTGCATTACAGAGGAGTGTACACTTTTCGAAATGCGTTCTATGCTATTTTTCATAAATTATTGGCCATTTTAGGCGCCTATATATCCCTATGGACTACATATTACAATCGCTTTGTATGACCGTCTTGCTGTGAACATGAAACTCTAGCACCGGTAAAAGGATTTTAACGAAAAATGGTATTGCAGAATTCAGCTAAAGTTGTGTAACCTTTATAATTTTGATTAAAAATCGGATATATTTATTGTATACATTTTACGCACTTCTATCCTTATCTCGAACTTAGCTTATGACTAACTAGCTAATTCTTCATCACAGCTAAACATTTTTAAATTAGAATCTATAGCGAAAAAGTATCACATGTTTCCCGTCCAATATCCATGTTCCGCAGGTCTTACGGTTGTTTGGGTAATTAAATAATGCAGACCGAACGCATCAGAACTCTCACACGTTGCGTGCACTTCCTAATTAATTGTTAACTTACTTCACATATAAATGTTACTCTACCCAACATCAGAATAGATGTTTCCTTGCAGTTGTTTTCATTAAACGTTCGCTGTCACACACGTAAAGTTGTTCTAAATGAATACTATAAATCTTAATACATACTGCCGTCTTCTGCGATAAGAGTCCGTTTATGAAATCTTGGCTCTTCCGGGATTTTACGCAGCGTAGATTGGTAGTATTTTACTGAAGTTTCGAGACAACCTATCGGTCCCATCTTCAAGGGCCAAGCAGTCCGAATTGCTTGATCCTTAAATAGGAAGGACAGAAACCACTACTTTTACTCACGTTATCAAATTAATGTTTTTGTCGAAATTTTATCATGTTTCTGCTGTAAAACTGTTTTGTTTTACACAATAAATAACATTCTTTAAAAATGGGTCTACTGTCTGACTAACTAGCTAATTAACTAACTCCATGGAACAGAATCCTTATTGAGAAACCAGTAGTTTCTCAGCTATTCAAGAAATTCTCCAAATTTTTTGGAACCCAAAGGCTCAGTACAGTGTTCATAAATTCCCAACACTTGCCCTTTTCCTGAGCTCACCTAGCCTATTACTCTGCAAACAATTTTAATAATATCATCCCACCTACTCCTAGGTTTTCCAAATGGTCTCTTTTTTCAGGTTTCCGTACCAACCCCTAAGTATTCGTTTTCCTTTCCACTATTCTTAACACATGCGTCACCCATTTCATCAACACTGAAGAAAACATCTGTATTATAGCAAGTTTTAAGGCTTTCGCAGCGGTGCAGCTCAGGTCTCCGTTCTTCTGGAATGTGGCGACGCGTTGCTGGATGATTGATGACCTTAACTGACAGCTTGGTGGTCTCATGTTCAATTGCTGAAAATTTCATCTTTCTTCATATACTTTTATACCCTTGAATATAAGAGCACAATGCTGTTTCGAAACGTCGGACACAAATCACCAATTGATGCGGAGCAAGATCCTGAAGGATGGAGACCTCAGGTGTATTATTATTATAAATTTTATTTCTCTGTACAAATTCTGGTGTGTGGCGAAATGGGGAAAGGCAGATAGAGATATTCCAAGAGTGCCGCGAGCACTGAAAAGGTCCAGAAGCACTGTGCTAGGTATTAATTACGTCTGTACCCCATTTATATACATAGCAAAGAACTTGAAGTAGACGACCCGTTCCATTTTGGCCACGACGCCAATATTATAGGTGTGTTTTATGACGCCAAATTTTGTGACGTTTGTGAGTAATATACTGGAGAGAACGTGAAAAGAATGGGGTCGTGGCCTATTTTATTATTCACTCTGAGAGAATGAGAAAATTCATGAGAACCTCAGTCTGTATAGTCGAAATCCGCACTGAAAGTCTAAACCGTAATTCCGAAATATTAATTAAGAGGGAATGAAAAATACTCATCAGCTACAACCAAGTGTCTGTTTACATGATAGGATCCATGTTATGTTTTTCAGTTCCCTCTAGCATAGCTGTTTGTACTATTTCCGTTCTGTATAAAGGAGACTTTAAAATTACAAATCGTACAGTCATTTCAAATTAAAGTAAAATGTACGACTCATACAATTGGCTGACAATTGTTTCACATACAATTTATTGTTTATATTTATTAGGACTTTGCCAACAGAGGGGTTTGGTGTCAAAGGTTTTCTACTGTATTTATATATTCGGATATTACAACGATTCTATAATTTTGTTACAGTGATTCGTGGCCCTCATTTTAATTATTTTCTTTGGAATTATTTTTACATTTATGAAATTGTTTATGTGAATTTTACTATTTTATGGACTATATTATGTGTTACAACAATAATTATGATATATAAACAACAATTGAAGTATGTGGAATGTTTCAATTATTTGGGTAGCGTGGTAAGAAATGATGTACACGTGAAATTAAATCCAGAACTGCCATGGCAAAAGCAGCATTCAACAACAAGAAGAATCTTTTCACCAGCAAACTGGACTTAAAATTAAGGAAGAAACTAGTAAAGTGCTACATTTGGAGCATAGCTTTGTATGGTGCTGAAACGTGGACACTTCGGAAAGTGGATTAGAAGTATCTGGAAAGTTTTGAAATGTGGTGCTGGAGAAGAATGGAGAAGATCAGTTGGACCGATCGTGTGAGAAATGAAGAAGTATTACACAGAGTCAAGGAGGAGAGGAATATCGTACATACAATAAAAAGAAGAAAGGCTAACTGGATTGGTCACATCTTGCGTAGAAACTGCCTTCTAAAACACGTGATTTAAGGAAAGTTAGAAGGAATGATATAAATGACGGGAAGACGAGGAAGAAGGAGTAAGCAGATACTGGATGACCTTAAAAAAAAGAGAGGATGCTGGAAATTGAAAGAGGAAGCACTAGATCGCACCCTGTGGAGAACCCGCTTTGGAAGATGATACGGACCTGTCGTAAGACAGACTACAGAAAGATGATTATGTGTTATTTCTCATGAATGGCAACTGGCGATGTATTTGTTTTATGGTGGTTAATTTGGCTTAATTTGGCTTGAGGTTAGTTATAATTCACCCGAAGAACGTTGTGTTGTGTTGTTTCTTGTGACAATGGAAAAAGTCCTAATCAATGTAAGTGATAAAACCTGAAATATACATGTTGCTTTTAACTCAAGTGCACAAGTAATTACGAGGATTCACCCACTAGTCTGGGCTCCTCTCTGAAATTGTCCTACTAACTAACAGCTTACACTCCAGCGGCTTCCAAGCACGCGTTATTTTTATAATATTCCACGTAGAAATATCTTCCTACTAATTGTCTAAACTTTTCACGTGGTCTGTTTCAGATTTCTTAACAAGATTTTGCACATCTCCCACGTTAAACCCCTGCGCACTATATGTCAGTTTCACAAGATACTTCTTTCAACAGCCTGTCTTTTAACAACAGCGATATGTACAAATTACAAACTTATTCTTTAGGCATTTAGCTCCAAGCTTCTACAAAGCCCACTTCTTTGGGTACAAAACTCTCCTCAGCACTTTAATATATCCACCCCGGTATAACTAGCAATGAGGTATTACTTGCGTCAGAGATTCACATTTTTATCTGTTTACCAGCGTCCATATGTTGTGAGACCTGGACCTCCTATAGAATGGCTACTGGCGCCAAAACAGCCGGAATTTAAGAATGATGTTTTGTCTTCATCAAGTACCGAAGTCAAGAATGTGTTGAACTAAACATCCTACACGTTTTCATGGCGTGGCGCCTAATTAATCACAGAGATATTTCTACCTCTTCTTCCCTTAGTATGCGAAAGAAGCTGGTTAGTCTTCCTCCTGTCGCTCCTTGCGGAGCATAGGGTCTCCTTTCAGAGGTTTCTTCTGTAGTGAGTGACCAGTCCACTGACTGCACAAGTTTTACTCATCCTGATATGACTGCCAGAGCCATCTAGCAGTCAATCAAGAGACTTGGGTGAGAAGTGGCCGCTGAATTTTGCTTACGAAACATCTCGATTCATGACCGTAAGGTTCTTTTACATGCCGTAAATCTACGACATGGGACCGCCGGCTTTACTTCCCCTCCGAAGAAAGTTGTGTTACGGATTTTTAACACCCTTAAAAATTCATCGACCTCGGCCGGGATTGAACCTGCGAAACTTGGGTCCAGTGGCGAGCACGCTAACCACTAGTCCACCGAGGGCGACTGAAAGAAACTGGTGGCACCCTTAAAAACCTCCAGGTAAAATATGAGACATTAAGGAAATATTAAATAGTAATGTAATGACATGAGTATTTAGATTAATTCTTCTCGGATTTCTAGCTCGGTCTTTGTGAGCGTATAATCTGGTCTATTGAGATCTGCATAATGGTTGTACAGAGATGAGCGTGTAAGGTATGTTAATGAACTACATTTTTTGTAGTGATCATCCCTTTAATCAGCACGTGTGGATTTTATATACAAAGAGGGAGAGAAAAAGAGAAATGACAAGGGTTGGAGAGAAGCGGAGGGGGTGGAAGTGAGAGAGAGAGAGATGAGAGAGAGAATTTATCGAATGAGAGCCAAGCCGATTCTACAGCCAGTGTGTTCGCAGTGGCAGAACCGAGCTGAACCCCGTCTGATAAAGTACAAAAACCACTGGGAGAATTTTGTACTGATTTTCGAATGAACTGGATGCTTCGATCGGAAGGCCTTTTAATGAAATTGCGAACGGCGGTTTACTTCTTCGTTAAATTGTTACCCACGTATTGGTTCTTGCATTCTGAATGACTCGTTCTTCGGTATCATCTGAAATCAAAACGCGCAATTTAAACAGTCTGCCCCTCCTTCCAACTTTAAATATTAATATAATTAATGCTAATATTTTAGACAACACCATTACTGTTGTGTATTTCATTTATAACTTAAACTTTATAACATTTTCTGATAGAATTATGCTTTTAAAATTAGTTTAATTAAAAAGTCATTATCACCCTTCACGTTTCAGTTGCATTCTGCAATCTTCGGCCGTGTCTACCTGAATATAAAAGTTACGTAAATTTTAAATCTGTGAAATAAAATACAATTTTTATATTTATTAGAGTAATTTACTGCAGCTAAGAATAAACGTATTATCTAAGATTTTAATATTCAAATAATTACCACCCAAAAAACTCAAAAACCTTTTAATTAGACGGACATGTTTGAGCCTAGGGGATCATTTTGAAGAGCTGTATATTTGTCGCAGATACTGATGTTTGAAAATCAAAATTAGGATTTCAAATTCTCATCTTATACTTGGCATGGCTTAAAACTTTCAATGCAAACTAGAAAGAGCCCCTGCCAGAACACTACAGTTCTTACTTTCTACAAGGACGTACCCGATTCACATTGCTGCGGATCCGGCAAACTTCACTGACCATGTCTTGGTTTCCTACAGTGTCTCTTCTAGACAGTAATATGAGAAAAACCCTAGATCCATTTCTCCTCACAATTATGCTGCATTAGCCCGTCCTTTGACACAGCATCGTAAAATAACCCAATACTTTATCCCTGGATGCGGAACATCAACTACTCATATAAATTGGAAGACCAAAGTACATATAGGTGTTATATAAAAATCTTATCCATACCTCACAGCGAACAGACTGCGTCACCATTACAGAGGCCAACCGGTTACTGCTGCTTACGGAGGTAATGGTTGTTTATTTTGAGAATCATGTAAAACACACAAATGCACGTTGTGGATCCAATGAGGAGTTTGAGCCTTACAGGAAGCAGTATATATGGTTACCAATGGGCTTTGTACGGTTACAGAAACACAACTAATTATAATTCGTAACTTTCAAACTTCTTACCAGCTTCCATGCACCATGTTTACAAGCTGCCTGCATAACTTAGACAAATGCAATCTACTGAGTTCAGCACGGAATATGGAGGCAGGACATCCCTCCTAAACGATATCATCCTGCGGAAAAGTACACAGCGTCACAACCCTGAAGACCAAAGAGTCACCACCCTGAAGACCATTGAGTCACAACCCTAAACACCACAGGATCACAACCCTGAACACCACAGCGTCGCAACCCTGGAGACCACAGCGTCGCAACCCTGAAGACCACAGCGTTGCAACCCTGAAAACTAAGGCGTTACAACCCTGAAGACCACAGCGTCACAAGCCTGAAGACCACAGCGTCGCGACCCTGAAAATCACAGCGTCGCAACTTTGAAGAACACAACTTCGCAACCCTTAAGTTTACAGCGTTACAACCCTGATGACCACAGCGTTACAACCCTGAAGACCAAAGCGTCCAATCCTGAAAACCACAGCGTCGAAACTCTGAAAATCACAGCGTCACAACCATGAAGACCACAACTGAATTTGCTGTTTCCTGCCTCAGAAGAAGGATAAGAATTCAGAACTACGAGGTATGTACGAGTATTTGATGAAAATCCACTAAAGACGCCATATTATGCATCAGAAATTACGTCACAAAGGAATTAAACTGAAATGGAAAGCAATAGGCACGATAGGTGAAAGGAAGAAGGTATGCCTAGTGGACCGACGTTTCCCATATACAGCATGTACACAAAACATTTTCCCTGTTTCAATACCTTGTACTCATATTTTCGGAACCACGACACATAACTGAACAAATATGGAGTAAAGTAACTGCGAACACGGAGAATTCTCTTTAGTAAAGTTTGATATATATTCTAAAGCGACAGACATCGGGACGATGGCATTCTGTCTGCATCCAGACCCCTTCCTTTCCTTTTACTCTGATTCTGTCACAACAGGGTACATTTACTTTGACATGCCAAAAAATGTTGTCTCTATGCAACTGGAATAAGAGGAAGTTAAAGTTTTTTCAACAAGCTGTTTCACCTTTTCCTCTTAGTAACATTGTTCGGGCCGTCCAAAAGGACTTTTTTAGTTGCAGGAGGTAGCCCTCTTCATGATTTCTTAGGTTCCCGGATTACAAACCCCTAACCGTTGTTATACGGAGTACATAGAAAGTATAGTATATGGAATGGGTACAGTTCTCAAATACTCAAACACTGGACTAAGGTAATATTGAAATTGTACTTAACAGGAAAAATGGGATTCCTGTATTCGTGAAAAATAAACAGTTATTGATTGATAAAAACACCGCCAAACACAACTGTAATTTATTGTGAAAATGTCTTCTTTACAATACGCTACATGTTTCGGCCCAAAATGACCACCGTCAGACTTTATATAAAAGTAAACAGATATCGTCTAATAAGAACACCGCCAAACACAACTGTAAATTATCGTAAAATAAAGTATTCTTCAAAACACGCTGCATTTTCAGGCAGAAAAAGCCACCATCATGCTTTATATCAAACATAAAAAGGAAGGTGAATGGTTCTTTTTACATATTTTATAAATTACACCAAATAACAGCTGTGTTTGACAGTGATCTTACTCGTCAGACACATACCTATAACACACAAAGGGATATCATTCATCAAAAAATTAAACATAATTCATTTCCTGTAACATTAAGTGTACAGTATAAGTAATTGAAGTTCAGATTGTTTTCTATAAGGTTAGAACTGAATTTTGAAGTATTGTTTAGAAGAATTTCTTGCTCCAAAGGCGTAACATGACTCAGGCAGGTAATCATCGAGCTTTCAAGGGGAGACCCAGATTCGATACCAAGCCAGTCCATGTGAGATTTGTGGGAGAGAAAGAGACACTGGGACGGACATTTTCACAAGTACTTTGGCTTTCCCTGTCTGTATCACTACACAAATGCTCTACACCAATGGTGCACACATATACCAAAAACCTAGAGCCAACTCAAAGTTCTTGACTCTAGAAGGGTGACATTCTGAGCATCCACAAATATTAGGCAACACCGTAAAAAAATAGTTTCCACGGCGATGTGGCGCCCGGGATTTGTGTGTTGCTTTATACTTATCTTCATCTAGAAGATGCTCTTACCAGGAAAAGTGAAGGAAGCCTGGGAACTTTCGGAAATCGGGTAAGACTGGAAAGAAATGTACTTTCAGTTTGCAGGCTTCGAAAGTTAAACAGAAGTTAAATTCCAATTTGAAACTGAAGTTCCACAATTTCATAACACTCAACAATTTGCAAACACGCAGCAGCATACGTATTAAATAAACCTGGGGGCAACTTCTGAGGCTGTAACACACGTCTTTAGAATTCGATTACTATAACCCTAACCACTTCAAGATTATGGGAAATTAGTAGGACTAATTAGTTTATAGCCCCGCGTTTGCACAAACATTACTCTCCACTCCATGTACTGTACAGAGAAGTACAGACCCAATGCAAATTTAAAGTTACAAGCCATGTTCTGTGAACAACTCAGTTCATCAGCACATCAGTTGTACACTTCAGGCTTCAGAAAGTATTCGTAAATTTTATGCCAATCCACAATCTGGTGACAAGGGTGAAATTTATACAAGCATTTGTGTGTCACTTCCTCCAGCGGGGTTGAAATATTTATAAAGCCATGTCTCCGTTAACCGGGACTTGTTTGTCAACAGAACCTACTAACCCGTGAAGGTAATTTGTCATTAAAGTAGTAGAGGTTTTATGTTGAATGCAGTATAAGTTACATAACACGTTTCTAAAAGGTTAAAGTTCAAAGTTTTCCTACAGGGAAACTAATACAAGCACCCTTTCCTTCTCTGAGTCTTTCTTAAAATAAACTGTACTGAAATCATGAAATTGCTTACATGCGTCTATTATAACATGATTATGATTTACTCGCAAAAGTTTTAGCATTTTGGCTGGTTTATTCTTAACCTAAAAAACGTTTCTTACAGTTATCTTGTAAAATACCATAAAATCAACCAAAACGTCCAGTGACTCTAAAACCGGGATTAGACGGCGCGTGGCTCGGCTCGTTTTACGTCATAACTGACGTCATTGACAAAGAATCGTATTCAAACGCGCCGTGTAACCGGCCTGGCGCGGCGCGGCTTGTGACTGGTGGAGCTAGGCTCGTTGGATCCCCTCGGAAGCGGTTTTTTCACGATCCTCAAAGGGACTCGGCGCGGGCAGCTTTTGCGACTACACGGCGCTTGCAGTGTACGCGCCAAGCCAGTCTCGTCCAAGCCTGTATACACTTATGTCTGGTCTTTGTTTTCTGCTGTCGGGGTGCGCGAAGAGTGACACTTTCTGTCCCACAATTGGTATTGGCTAGAATGGAGTGGTCAAACGAGGACATTTTTAAGTTCATAGAACAATACGACTTATTCCACAAGCCAGCCGAACCTACCCGAGCAAGGCCGCTGGTCCGCCAGTTGCCGAGCTGCGCCGCGTCATGTAGCCAGATTGTCTTTTCTGTTCTGAACTGTTGGCCGAGCAAGTGACGTCACGTCACTCGACGAGCCGCGCGCCATCTAATCCCGGCTTAAGCAAGATACCTAACAACCGGCATCTAAAATGTAAAGAATAAACAGGCTTATATTTCTTTTGTCTAGCAAATGAAAATTACGGGCATGACAAGAATGGTTTTCTGGTATAAGAGGCCGTGTTGTTTAGCTGAGAGACACCAGCGTTTCCGAGGAAACTGCTTCATTCATCTTCAAGGTACAAAAATGCATAAGATAGCCCCTCGCACATGATCGTGTTGTATGATAAGAAATGCGGCTTTGATTATCAGAATTACGTGCTTCTGGGACGTAACGCTGTTATGTTTTTGTTGATTTCTTTCCTATTCTGCTCATCAGTTGACCTGTTACGTCGAATAGGTAACTGGAAGTACCTCTAGTAAGTAATATAAATCAACACTACACGAAAAAAATAAAGACAGTTTGATGGTTGTCATTCGGTGGTTTTTAAATATCTATATAGGTAGACACACATACTTTCCTTCTAACACAACTGTTCACAGCTACATATTTCTGTCCACTAGAGAACAGTCATCTGGCTGTGAATTCAACCTTTGCCATACAACCTTACAATAAAAATTAGAAGCCGGAAGAAAGAAAAACTATACCTCAACATAGAGAAAATTTGAATATAATTTTAAATTTCAGATAAGTATTACAGTACCAAATGTAAAATGTTATACATATGTGGACAGTATGTGGACTCGGAGTGTGAGACTGGAGGCACGAGTGAAGAAGTTAGTGAATAGATAAATTTGTGCATTTTAAATTTTAATTTCGTGTGGATTTTTATTTGTTACTGGAAATATTGACAATGCCTACTGTATTATTTCTACCATTTTCCTGAAAACTTATTAATAAATCAAAAGCGTGTCTTACAATCAATAGCCTTCTTCCTGAAGCCTATTGTTAAATCAAGGGTGCATCTTAAAATGATGGCCTCTTAAACTCAAGGAAATAGGGTAATCCAGGGAAAATTAAAATTTTTGTAACAATAAGATCCTATACTCCGCCATCTCGTAAAAATAATGAAGTTTACACTTAAGTACAAATAATATTCAGGTACAAGGAGAAGACGCTCAGAAAGACAACTTAACCTGGGACAGCAAATATTTAAGTACTTACACGTCTTTTCAGACAGGTCCTAATATCGAAATTTCAAGTGTAGAATTAAATGCTGTTCTTAAGCAGAATTGTTTTCGTTGATTTGTTCATAAGATACGTCTTTTAAACTCATGATCTTCGAATCTAAGACCACAAACCTAATGGTCCAAAGGCTCGAGGAACGTGACGCAAAAACAGGTCTCTAGACCTGAGTATATTCGGGATTGGCAAGGAAATGGAAGAATGAAAAATCGATGATTACAACACTAATATCGTAGGTCCAAAACATGTATACAGGATTCTTAGTCATCCTTAATTTAGTCTGTCTTACGAGTGGCCCATTGCTTCTTCCAAAGTGAGTACTCTACAGACTGCGAGCTAGTGCTGCCTCTTTCAAGGTCCAATATCTTCTGCTTTCCTTGAAGTCATTCAATAGCTGTTTACGTGACTTTCCTCGTTTTCTCGTCCCTTCTATTTTTCCTTCAATTACGTGTTTTCGAAGGCAGTTCCTTTGCAAGATGTGACCAACCCAGTTAACCTTCCTTCGTTTCACTGTACTCCTTGATTCTATTTAGTACTTCATTTTTTACACCACAAACTGATCTCCATCCTTCTCCAGCACCACATTTCAAAACTTCCATTACTTTAGGTTGTCGAATCTATGCATTTTTTAGATTAATGTATTAAATTTATTATACCAACTAAATGCACATTATTAGTTACGTTTGGTTGTTAAACACGTAGCTCCGACATGTTTCGGTACAAGTGTACCATCTTCAGGGAGCGCAATATGTCAGGTTTTAAACCAATTGACAGTGATAAGCTATTATCAATGTATTTCCGATCTAATTTTCGAAGTGTCCAAGTTTCAGAAACTCACATTAAAGATATACAACAAAGTTATTTTATTGCATAAAAAATTTCTTATTTATTTATCCAAACACGATGATTATTTCTGGAATCACGATATGTAACGAAAAAATATCGTGGTTCCAATTTGAGGGACATTATTAAATCAAGATCAACAGAAAGTGGGCATATAATTACATAATATTTGTGATTTAAATTTAATTTTATATTAGCCATTTCAAACTGCACTGGACTAAAAATGTGAGCGATAATTATCCGTAAATTGAGAGCTTATTCAGTCCGAAATATAAAGCTGATTGCAATCGCGTTCCCGAGGGAAGTCGCCAAACCTATGAACATGATACACAAAAAAAGACACAGGTGAATGATATGGCATCAGTTTGACCGCTAAACTATATCTGATGGCATTGATTTCCTCCGCGATAGTACAAAGGCATCACGTTTTAAGCTCCTTTATGCCACGTGTAATATCCTTAACCCTAACGTTTTTGTATTCTCATCGGAATTCCGGAATACTCGTACATAGGACTTGCATACACACAGAGATGCATCTAGTTACACGAGGCAACCAGACTGTTCTATTCAATACAACCAGAGTGGCTGCTCGGTAGGAGTAGGAACTAACGTTCGAAATGTCTATGCTGCAATTGGAAATCTGAGGATCAAATATCTAGACACGTGATCATAACAGATGACGAACCGAGAGGATGTCCGAATAATGAACTACCTGTCAACTATACACTCTACAACCGACATGCATCAATAATTGATTTACTAGCAGAAACTCTCTACGTTTTCGGACGATGGAGATGGAATTAGTTCGTGTAGGATAAAGCTTGGGTTCTTGTTTCGAATTTGGCTATTCGGATTGAAGATTTTTGTGACGTAGGCTACCTCAGCCAATGTAGATTACGTCTTGTATAGTACCAAGAATTGTCCACTGCTGCTGCCTCATAATTCTTTCCAGTTCACCACGTGTCTATCATCGCAACGTTCGATGGTGTAGAGTAGCAGATACTGACCGTCTCGCACAAGACACACAGCCACAGGCCTAGAAGGCAGTGGGTGTGCTGTCTAATGTTTCAATAGCAATCCAGCCATCCGTTGCTGTCGATAATATTGGCGATAATAATGAATTATGAACCGAATGGCAAAATGAGCGGAAAATAAAACATAAGGAATCCTGTCCTAAAGCAGCTTCAGTCAACATAGAAGTCATAGGAACTCATTAATACTTAACTGAGAGCAGAGCACGAGAGTGCCTGAGTGAGCAGACTGTTATATATTTCAGCGCTTCACATGTTTACATATGCTCTGACGTAAAACCTTACTCTGAGGCTGACAGGAAGAACAGTGTCCTGAGGACAATATTCGAATCCAGAAGGGACAAAGTTAACTGGAGGAAGGGCAATATTTTGTATTTTTTAGCTTCAAAATCCGTAACTTTCACAAAATATCAAGAAATCAAATCAAATGAAATCAAGAAAGATGAGACTTTTAAGGCATATAGCTTGCATGGAAAAGATGAGAAATATGAAAGAACTGTGGTCCGATAATCTGGAAGAAGAAGCTTATTAGGAAAAGCTGAAGAAATAAAGTAGGATAATAATGAAACTGGTCGTGTAGAATAGGATGAGAGAGTGTAGATCGAATTTATCTGGGTCACGATAAACAGCAGTGGAGTCTCTTGTTAACACGGCAATGCACCTTCACATAAAACCCTCTAGTCTATGGAGTTAAAAGGCTTTAACTCTTTAACGCCCAGTAGTTATTTTATACGTCAACACGTTCAACATTAAAAATTCATACATTCTGCTCACGGAATATATTTTTACGATTATTATGGACCTCAAACCAAAACAGCGACCGATTCCCTGTCAGCATTAACTTACTGGGTTATATGACTGACACAGCAAGAAGCTGTCTGTCTGAGACCTTTTGCGGATTGTTTGAGGACGCTGTCAATTATTCCTTATGTAATATAGCATTACACGTTAATTCGTGAATTAAGAGTTGAAAATAATTATAAAGGCACAGGTCGTACCTTACCGCGGTAATATCCAAAATATTTGCCCGGAGAATTTTGCTTTGCCACTTCCCTTCATATCTCTGCTAGTCGCTGACATTCTACAGATCCCAACACCAATCAGGTCGGCGGCCGATAAACGTAAACTAAATGATAATAAATACGTCACTATAATAACAACAAATTATGTGAAGCAGGTGGTAGTGACAAGACTCATAGATTCGCGCATGTGCAGTAGACCTGTACTCCTAAACCAGACATTGGACAGCGCGCATGTGCAGTAGACCTGTACTCCTAAATCAGGCATTGGACAGCGCCCATGTGCAGTAGACCTGTATTCCTAAATCAGACATTGGACAGCGCGCATGTGCATTAGACCTGTACTCCTAAATCAGGCATTGGACAGCGCCCTTGTGCAGTAGACCTGTATTCCTAAATCAGATATTGGACAGCGCGCATGTGCAGTAGACCTGTACTCCTAAACCAGACATTGGACAGCGCCCATGTGCAGTAGACCTGTATTCCTAAATCAGATATTGGACAGCGCGCATGTGCAGTAGACCTGTACTCCTAAACCAGACATTGGACAGCGCGCATGTGCAGTAGACCTGTACTCCTAAATCAGGCATTGGACAGCGCCCATGTGCAGTAGACCTGTATTCCTAAATCAGACATTGGACAGCGCGCATGTGCATTAGACCTGTACTCCTAAATCAGGCATTGGACAGCGCCCTTGTGCAGTAGACCTGTATTCCTAAATCAGACATTGGACAGCGCGCATGTGCAGTAGACCTGTACTCCTAAATCAGACATTGGACAGTGTGCAATTAGCACTCGTTTGCTAATCGTTCAGAACGGCTCGGAGCCCAAGTATACTCCTACTCAATTGATACAGGAGTCTCTGTCGTTGGGGTAAAGGCAGTCGGGGGGTGAGTTAACCATTTATCTCTATCTAGTACCACGGTTAAGACAGTGTGGATCTATAACTCTACTCCACCATATAACTGCATTGCATAATGCTTAATTAAGCAAAAGAAAAACTTTAATTTACTGTAACTTAATTCAACCACTGCCACAGATCTTTAGAGAATCGCAACAGTTACAAAACATCACATTATCAGTCCAACACAACTACATTTTCTTAGGAAAACACTACACGTTTCTGATTAAATAGTCCATTATCAATTTCAATACACACTTAACTTGCAGGTAAAATGCAACTCATTATACCTGCAGTTTAAGACTATATTTAGTCTGATGATGGATTATTTAAACCGAAACACGTGGCGTTCTTCTAAGAATACACAGTTGTGTTGGACTGATAATGTGATGTTGTTTTGATTGTTTCGAAGACAAAACGGGGTGAATTCTATTAAATTATCACAACAAATCTTATAAATATATCTTGTTCTAAAGCTCTGAATTTACGGATTTTTGTTTAAAAAATATCATGTCTGCAGATTCAAGCGCACAAAGACATGGATATGAGAATCTATGTTTTCAGTTCATACAACAATCAGTTCTAATACTCGTTTGAGAACTAGGAATTCCTTTTTGTAATACAAGACGGATAAAAGCTTTGGCATGTCTACAGTGTTAGTTTGCAACTGGATTGAAGTAAATTAAAATTAGAAATGTTAATCGGCTTCAAAAGACATGTAAAACAGTTACCGGGGACGCTAAGTGACTTAGCTCGACCTTTACATCCTCCGTCAGTGTAATTAGTTTAATGTGAAACTGTGTTTACAAGGGCCTATAAAATTAACATTGCTTTAAGCAGTCAGTTTGCAACGCTTTCACAGGCCAGGCACTGCTTAGGGGCTTTAATAAAAGGCCATTAAAATAACAGAGTTCATATGACTGCAGATCAATGTTAATGTGAGTGCTAATGGAATTCATAGGCTGAAGCCGTACAAGGCACCAGGCGCAGTAGAAATATACTTACAGCAAGTAATTATTTTTACATAAATCCAATTTATTTAAAGTGCCCTTTATATTATAGTTAATTAATCTGAAATGAATATATTTTCTGGTATATATGTATATAATTTTTTTCCCTATGGCTCGACAGCCCCTAGGGGGCCTAGGCCTCCTCATTTTTCGAGGTTTCACGATCACACACATTAGACACACCACATTCGGTAGGACTCCTCTGGACAAGTGATCAGCCCGACGCAGAGACCTCTACCTGACAATACACAACACTCACAAGAGACAGACATCCATGCCCACGGTGGGATTCGAACCCACAATCCCAGTAAGCGAGAGGCCGTAGACCCACGCCTTAGACCGCACGGCCACTGGGATCGGCTGGTATTTATATTCATTCATTCTGTAGTCTGTCTTATGACAGGTCCGTAGCCTCTTCCAAAGCGAGTTCTCCACAGGGTGCGATCTAGTGCTTCCTCTTTCAATTTCCAGTATCTTTTCTTTTCCTTAAGGTCATCCAGTAGCTGCTTACGTCTTCTCCCTCGTCGTCCCGTCATTTCTATCCTTCCTTCTAACTTTCCTTCAATCACCTGTTTCAGAAGGCAGTTTCTACGCAAGATGTGACCAATCCAGTTAGCCTTTCTTCTTTTTATTGTATATAGGATATTCCTCTCCTCCTTGACTCTGTGTAATACTTCTTCATTTCTCACACGATCGGTCCAACTGATCTTCTCCATTCTTCTCCAGCACCACATTTCAAAACTTTCCAGATACTTCTGATCTACTTTCCGAAGTGTCCACGTTTCAGCACCATACAAAGCTATGCTCCAAATGTAGCACTTTACTAGTTTCTTCCTTAAATTTAATTCCAGTTTGCTGGTGAAAAGATTTTTCTTCTTGTTGAATGCTGTTTTTGCCATGGCAATTCTGGATTTAATTTCACGTGTACACCTTGCATCACTTGTCATCATGCTACCCAAATAATTGAAATATTCCACATTCTCCAATTGTTTTTGATCTATCATAATTTTCATTGGGGATGGTTGCCTTGAGATTTTCATTACTTTAGTTTTTCCCACATTCATTTCCCTTCCATAGCGTCTTCCAATTTCAATTAGTCTATCAATCATGCCCTGTAGCACGTTTTTTTCCCTAACCAGTAGCACAAGGTCATCTGCATATTTCACAGTGCGAATTACTTGTCCTCCTATTTTGAAGTCTCCAAACCCTTCAAGAGCTTCCTTGGTAAGGTACTCGCTGTATAAGTTGAACAGAATCGGTGACAAGCAGCAACCTTGTCTAACTCCTCTTCCAATCTTCACACTTCTCGTCTCCCCTTGGTCCAGTCGTAATTTGACACTCTGTTCCATGTACAATTTGCTGATCAATCTTCTTTCGCGCCAGTCTATCCCAATTCCTTTTAGGATTTGCATTAATTTGGTCCAGTTGACACGGTCAAATGCCTTCTGCCAGTCTATGAAGCAAGCACACAATTCCTCATCTATGACCAAGGTTCGTTCTGATATTATTCTCAGCATCCCAATTGCATCCCTAGTTCCTTTTCCTCTTCTAAATCCAAACTGATCTTCTCCAAGTGCATCTTCAATTTTCCTCTCAATCCTTCTTCTAAGTATCCTCGCTACTATCTTTGCTGCATGAGCGATGATGCTGATTGTGCGATGGTCGCTGCATTTTGTAGCTTTGGGCTTCTTCTTTAAGGCAATCATTGTAACTTCAATAAAATCTCTGGGCCATTCTCCAGTTACATACATGCTGTTGATCATCTGTGTCATTAGCCTTAGACCACCTTCTCCCAACAATTTGAGTACATCCCCAGGTACATCATCATCTCCTGTAGCCTTCTTATCCCTCATCTCCTTGATAGCTTTTTCCACTTCACTTTGCAAAATATAAGGGCCTTTCTCGTCTTCATCTACTTCATCTTCAGGTTCGACGTCTAGATGTTCTGGTCGATTAGCTCGATCGTAGAGCTCTGTGATATAATTCTCCCAAATTTGCAATACTCGTCTCTGATTTATTATTATATTGCCTTGAGAGTCTTCGATGCCAATGTTTTGAATCCCATGGTTTTCTTTCCAACCTAGTTCCTTTGTCTTCATGTACATTAAATCATAATGTCCTATTCTTTGAAATTCTATGATCTCGTCGCATAT
This sequence comes from Reticulitermes speratus, assembly GCA_021186555.1. Classification (NCBI taxonomy): domain Eukaryota; kingdom Metazoa; phylum Arthropoda; class Insecta; order Blattodea; family Rhinotermitidae; genus Reticulitermes; species Reticulitermes speratus. The sequence goes on along the minus strand of JAJKFL010000039.1, from coordinate 8,144,003 downwards.
GCTCTCCAGATATTCCTTCTTGGCGTTGTCCATGGCTCTTTTCAATTCGTTCCTCAGTCTTCTGTAGTTCTTCCTTCCTTCTTCATTGTTGACATTCTTCAATTTTCTTCGTTCATCCTTTTTACTGATCATCTCCTGTGTAATCCATGGCTTTCTTGCTTTCCTCTCGACTTTTCCAACCAAACCACTCATAGTATCTAACACACATTTCTTGATATTGTTCCACTGCACTTCCACATTCCCACTTTCACATTTGATTGCACCAAGCTGTTCTTCTAGTCTATTGTGTACTACCTGTCGTTGAGCATATAGCTTCTCCAAATCCCATCTTGGGTTTTTCTTGTTGAACCTCATGATCTTTTTCAATCTGGTGCAGATCTTTGCAACCAGTAAATTGTGGTCAGAGTCAATATCTGCTCCAGGCAGTGTCTGCACATCCTTCACACTGTTCCTGAATCGCTGTTTCACTAGTACATAGTCCAGCTGATATCGATTCCTATCTCCTGGTAATTTCCACGTGTACAATCTTCTTTTAGGTTTTTTGAACCATGTGTTTGTTATAACAAGTCCATTTCTTTCACAGAAGTCAATAAGCATTTGACCTCTGTGATTCCTCCTTCCCAGTCCATATGGTCCAACAGTGTTGTGATGTGCTTTATCTCCAACCACACTGTTCCAATCTCCCATTATAATCATGTTTGTCACACCCTTTCCATCCTCTTCAAGAATTTCTTCAATTATATCATACAACTCTTCCACTTTGTCATCTTCATAGTCCGATGTTGGCATGTACACTTGCACTATCAAGATACTTACCGGTTCTGCGGTGTTTATATAGTAGCACACAAAATGTAATGAGGATTAGGCCTACTACATATATATATATATATACACATACATAAACATGTATTAGTTGGATAAGCGAAATAGAATCAATATGGTCTTACCGAAATAACTAACGTATCCACCAAATAACTAACTGGAAGTGTGCGAAGAACTGGATTCATTCTCTTTGCATTCCATGTAGGATCTGAGGTGGACAAAGTGTTACTGAGACAGGTTGATGTCCGAAGAACTGCGGTTGTCCCCTGTCAACATTCACTCCAACAGTGCTCCACAATAATTCCTCTATCATCCACAGCATAGAATATGGGCCAATTAGAGACCGCAGTTCGGCAGAAGCACAGCCCCACCATACCCACCAACTCACTAACTACATCAAACATTGTATTTATTTTGAAGTTACATTTACTTAAGAAGTATCAGATTATCATTCATTCCAGAGTAGATTCATTAACCTCTTCGTAATATCTGAGCATTTGATCCATATATAGAGCCAGTTTAATTCACTCCCCATATTCACATCCTATATATCAAAGACCTAATTGAAACTTGATCTTCATATCCAAGCCAAGTGGCCCAAACTGTTCCACATTATTCAGGTTCGTATTTTCAAACGTGCTGCGTGTCTCATCCACCTCACCTTTGTTGCATTAATCAGACTAACACTATTGCATGAAGAAAGGTAATTATAAAGTCCCTCTAGGACTGTATAATTATGTCAATTCCACTTCTAATTCCTATTTCTACGAACCAAATATTATTCACTTATATTTATTCCCAAAAATTTCAATCCATGTTCCTCACCTAGAGTAAGAGACCAAGAACAAAAGTTAAGTTGTAAAGGCAAAAAAGGCAGTCCCGCTACACGCCAAGCAGGCAGGTAGATGTATAGCTGTGCCCATAATTGACCCCTGCGCTAGAAGGAGGGGAATGGTCAGAGCCACAATCCGGCCGCTTTGCCCCCGGGAAAGAGACCGGGCACCCATTGTGCAGGAGAATATTTTGGCCCCGGGGCCGGTCTAGATGGGTCCGGAAATTCCCGCCCGTAGCGCTCAGCGAGACTCTATACTGACTACGCTATCCCGGCCGGCCGTTAAATTGTAGTCTTTACATTTTAATATTTAAGGTCTTGGATACGGATGTAAAATGCTTATGGCTGTAAATGTTAACATTACTGTATGCTGGTTTGTGACGTCATGCAGCATGTTAATCCCGATGCGGAGGAATGTTTGTACCTGATGTTCTGATTGGAATTCCTTACGTTCTGTACTTTATTTCTCCACATATGTATACATATACAGTATAGATGTATATACACACTTGCCACTTCTCTAATTGGTCAACTTCAGCCAACAAGGTGGAAGAAATATTTTTCTCCAAAAAGTTGGAATCTACGTATAGGATAAAATAACAAACTTCAGCCTTTTATTCACTTATAACTTTTATATGACATATGCATTTCGGCTCCAGTTAGTGTATTCTTAGTATCACTAACAAAGCTTAAGAAACCCTGTAAAAATTACTTCATTAAAATTTTTAAAATCCTTGTATTAACGAAATAATATAGGAAAGGTTTCATAAACTTTATTGATGACCAAAAATGGCCTAATTCAGGTCAAGAAGTCTATGTCATATACAAGTCCTATGATAAGAAAATAAAAGACTTATATTCGTTAGTGTATCCTTTATATGTTAAGTGAAGATAAAGGTAAAGTTCTACCTAGAACAGGCCATGAAGGCCCAGAGGGGGAGTAGAGATATAGCACTACTCTTTCTTTAACCCTGGCACTAGATGAGGGTGGGTGGTCAATTCCACGCCCCGGCCGCTTTACCCCCAAGAAAGAGACCCGTTACCTATTGTATAGGAGGCTGAGTGGACCCCAGAGCCGGTCTGGACGGCTGCGGAAAATCTCACCCCCACCGGGATTCGATCCCCGGACCGACCAGCCCGTAGCGAGTCGCTATACCGACTACGCTATCCCGGCCCACCTTTTCATGTTAAGTAGCCACGGGAAATTCAGAAATCTAAAGTTGGTACCTGTCTTCTATACCAAAATACACGGCGCCACATCTTAACATTTTGAAGGGAATTGTGGCGGTCATTTTAGAAATGCAGTCTGCCGTTAATTTCGTTCTGAAATACCGACATGTTTATTGAGACAGAACTATGTCAAATAGTGAAGTTAAACAGGTGCAAGTGATGCTGCCGTAAATTGAAGCTTTCTTATACATGTCTGTGTCCTTATGAATGGATGCGGCCCGCCACACAGCACGACTTAATTAATTTTACAGTTGCTTTGTCGCTGAGAGATGACGAAGGTAACTTTATTACATTACAGTTAATTGAAAACTGATTTCATAGACGACTTTCTACTGTCATTAAAATATGGCGACTGAAATATAAATTAGAGTTTGTGGAGAATAATTTGGTAGGATAGGTACAACTGTCAGAAGTTATAATTCAATACCTCGTGTTGTGTTCTCTGCTAAATAGAAAAGTTTACTAAAATGCCTCAAGCGAAGCTGCTATACGGTGTAATCTTCAGTGAGTGATATCGAGGGTATTGTTAGTAGACACGAAGGTAAGTGCAATAGCATTTTGCACACTGCAGTGTTAGAATACAAACCCTCAATATGGCTGGAAATAATATGCTGCAGCGTACATGTGTGGTAGGCCTGGTAGGTATGGACAGCCAAGGTATAGTATACGAGCAATCCGTTTATGAGCTTCCGCTTATAAGAAATGCACTACTTAGTAGCTTTTTTCAATTTAGGAGCAAATTTTTCCTCTCGCAAAACAATCGTTGTTGCCGGTGCCACATTTCGACTGGCGTCGGTTCTAGAAAATTATGGAAAGCCCAGGAAGTCACTATATCCCTATGAGGTCTGCATAACTGCAGTATTATCGCAGCGTTGTTCTCGAAGTTCTTTTGTGATTTTAGCTCTTCTCTGAGTTAGTATTTTTTTATCGATTAAATCTTAAGAAAGTTTTTTTTGTAACTGTAGCATATTTATAATATGGATCGTACCTATATGTTATCCTTTTTCATAAAAGTTTAGTGAAGTTACTACAGATTAATGGCTTCGAAATTTATTCAAATACATACTAGTAATTGACATTACTCTCACCTTTTCGTACCCGGATTTCTTTCTGTTTTATATTAAGGCAAAATTAATAATTATGAGGAAAAAATTTGACTTTTGGAGCCAATTAAAATTTATAACGTGGAAAGTAGAGGAAAATTAATTTCTGTTTTAAGAGTTTTGGTCTGACAAGCAGTTAGCTTGGAACGAATTAAGTTCCTAAAGCGAGGGATTAGAGTTCTCTGCCACTTCAATCACTAATTCTAATATCTTACTTTCCTTCGTTCCTTTCATGCAATTTCTGAAAAAGGACGTTGCCAATCTAATTTCCTGCTGTATTTCTTGTAATGTCACTATTCATATCCGATGCCTGACTGCTCAGTCGGTAGAGTGAGTATGTACAGGATGGATGATCGATTAATCGGGGCATGATTTCGGCCAGTAGCAAGAGTTTTCCCCTTGCCAAAGCGGTTTTGAGGCCCGCCTAACTTAATATTAAATGGGTACCAAACATTTACCATTCGTCTCCACCTACTGCCAAGATTCAAAATGAGTTTATCTATACCTCCATTGCCCCGTACGCCTTCATGGTGTGGTGCTTATTTAAGCATAGAGATAACTTTACGTTTTACATCGATGTTCCTATGCCTGAATTTCCTATTCCGTCAGGAATATTTTAGGTTAGAAGGGCAGGCCATATCCCAGTGCAGGAAACCCACCCGCCGCTGCTACAGATCGCTTTGAAACGAGGTGCTGTAAGTTGTTCTTGCACACCGCCCAGTAGTGCACGTAATGGCGAGCTACGTATAGGAAAGCGGTGGCAATTCTGCGTTATTGGTGCCATAAACAAGACTCACATGCAGACTAGTTCGCCTGAGAGCCTAGACCAGAATCACTCTGCAGCTAGTTCTCTCACAGTTTTGTGAACTTGTTACATGTTCTGTCGCAGTCTTTTCCCTGCGGGTGTGATAAGGTGAGAGGGTTAACGGAAGGGAAGAACTACATGACAGTCATAAATATCTGGAGGAAACTACGGAATGAATACAGTATAGGGAGGAAACTTTGGTTGGTGTCTCGACAAGTGGAAGAGGAGCCACACCATTAGACTATGAAAGAAGAAAAATATGTTTCATTTAAGTGTTTGGCGTTTAATTTATGTACGCTTAGTTTATATGACCTGAACAAACTTTACCGAAAACATTGTCTTTCAATGAACTCGGTTTAGAAATATATCAGATAAGTTATTCGGGAGAAGTACCTAACTGTTTTATTTCCTAGATTATGGATTCTTAACGTCACAACGTCAAATATTTTTTTTTTGTGGTGAGGTGGCCCCGCAGCTGATGCTACGGACGCACCGCAGCCTTAAGGCTTATTGTGCAACCCCTGTGATGAAGATGAGCAGTTTTTTACCAAGTTTTACAAGTAATGGAGCACCAGTGGAATGAAATTGACAGGGGAAAACCGACAACTCGGAGAAAAACCTGTCCCATTGCCACTTTGTCCACCACAAATCTCACATGGACTTGACCTGGGATCGAACCCGGGCCTCCGTGGTGACGTCAAATATGGATTCTTGGTTCAGTTGCGAATTTTAAAATGCAGATCTATCGATATTTAATACACCTTATGTTATAGACATATTCGTTACCTTACACCTATTATTTATTTGGACATAGCACACTTGAAGGTAGTATATACATACTTACAACTTCATTCTGTGAAATTTGAGGCTATCACATCGGTATTAAATTACCGCAACAGTATTCTGTCATGAACACCGTGCAGTTTGTTAGTAATGTAAGCTACCAATGTTTCGGAGAAATCTACTGCTTCAGTCTTCATCACTGACGATGCTTGCAGCATAGTCCTCTGAGGCGGTCATAACCCAGAAGGCCATTGTGTTAATTTTCGTCTGCTTTCTTCTATATTCAGAGCCTTATGTAGATACATGTCTTTCACTCACTCAATCGGAAATATTCATCCTACTGAAAAACATGCAGCAAGACCATACAATTGAGGGCGTCATTAGACTTAGGTAACTCGATACTATTTTTTCCTTTCTTTCTTAGTCTGACGTCTTCTACCTACTCACTTTAGGTGTAAAGGGTTATTGTTTCACCTGATCACACTCTATGACACACACACACATATGGTAGGTCTTCTTTGGACGAGGGATCGGCCCGTCGCAGATACCTCTACCTGACAACAAACACCATTCCCGGCGGGATTCGAACCCGCAATCCCAGAAAGCGAACTGTCGCAGACCCACGCCTTAGACCGCGCGGCCACAGCTACCGGCTAACTCCACAATCAGATGACGTAAACTTGTCATAATTAAGCATGAGAATTTGAAATGCTATAAAAATTAAAAATTACACAAGAAGATCTGGACAGCAATTATATAATCACTTTCCTTCAAATTCTTGAATAAATTATAAGGTTAGCAGGAAGGATAAATTAATAAATATATGTATTTTTTTTCAATTTTTGGCAGCAATCGTCGCTACGCTACATTTGTCAGTTACAACCTGAAGTCTCGCACTGTTCTAAGCCTGTAAATTAACACCACGTATAGAAATAACTCATGCTGACCCTCTACCAACATTTGTGGTATATCTGCATACAAATTTCTTATTGCAGAGTAGGTGAACTGCTTAAGAAGAACTTTGCTTTCTGCACTTTAGTTGGTTAGATTATTAATGTTGCTCTCACGATAGAATTTCGCACTGTCGCCATATTTATATTACTTATTGTGAGGAACTGAATGTGTAGAGGATGTGATGCAATCGCCTGTTTTGTAAGGAATTAGAAGTCAAGGTGCTCTTGGGAACACGTATTATTTTTAATGTTTCTACTGAATTTCCTTTTATATGTCTAGCCTAAGTAGCTTAAGCCTCCTCTCTTAGACCAGATTTCCTTAATATATGCTCTCCTGACACAAAAAAATTTCTTATTTCTTATTAGAGTTCTTTGAGTGTTTTTACCAAATATGAAAGACACGAAAAATGAAGTGTAAATGTAATACCAGTCTAAGTAACTAGCTAACCAGCTAGCTAACTACTTCCATGCAGAAAAGCCCTTCTCGATAGGCTAATAAGTCCTCAGCTACTCAAGCAATTTCCCTTCGTTTTATGTAAGAGGTAGGTTTATGGCCGTGTTCACAAGAGCCCGCCATAAGCCATCACATTTCTTTAACACCCATTTCAATATCATTCTCCGATTTATGCCTAGACATCACTGTTACGTAGAACACTTTTTAAGACTTCATTAGGCCTATATTTTTATGCTTCTCAAGAATATATCGGCTTCAAAGAGTTAGTTTGTGTCGCACCCACCACATAAATTGACATGGCCTCTATGTTGTTATTACTGATGATAAGAAATCCAATTCTTATTACATACGGTAATTATTTTACATGACCAGTATATTTTGTCGCTTCCTGTCGGCTCTCTTTTCGTATGAAACATAGCCGCTCAGTGGCCTGCCATCACGCAAGTTTAAATAGGGGTGGAAGTGGCAAAGGATATATTTTTTTTATGGTTCGACAGCCCTATATGGGCCTGAGCCTCCTCGTTTCGTCGAGGTTTCATGATCACACATTTTGAGACACACCACAGTCGGTAGGACTCCTCTGGACGAGGGACCAGCTCGTCGCAGAGACCTATACCTGACAACACACAACACTCACAAGAGACAGATATCCATGTCCCCGGTGGAATTCGAACCCACGATCCTAGTAAGCGAGCGGCCGAAGACCCACGCCTTAGACCGCACGGCCACTGGGATCGGCGGCAAAGGATATTGGTGAAATAAAATACTGGAAGTGCATAGACATATGTCCCGAATCTGCCGCAAAGGACTTCAGCGAATATGCTGTGTGAAAATATCTGTATACTTCTTGCCCGTAACATGAATGTCCTGGAAATGTTACCCAAGATTTCTAAAATCACATATTTTAAAGTTTCTTTTACGTAATATGCGTACTGTACAAAACGGGAAACCTATCTTAAAACTCTGTTGTTTCCGCAGGATCAAAACAGTTGCTTTTATTCCCTCAATACCTTGTAACAGCACATATGTGGTTTAGGGTAGCTAATAACACTGAAGTAGCTTTTGTGATACTATACCATTAATGTCGTCCTAAATCTCTTTACACAAAACACACAGTGGATTCTGACGCATTTAATCTGCTTAATCTTCTGAATGTTCAATTCCATACATTTTCAACAGCATTCATCACACATCTGCAAACAAGCTGCTGAAGAGTAGTGTATTTTCTGGTTCCAACATACGAAATCAGCACGAACTTTGAAGTGGAATTATATACGTACTGCGTTTCAGGGTGAGCAGCCTTTAAAAGAAAGAAAAATAGCCTATGTACAGATTGTAAAGACTAATTTATGATGCTCCTTTGCCTTCAACTTTTCCGTTTTCAGGTTGAGAATGGTACCATCTCTACACAATGTACATGTATGTTTTACTGACTTAATCTTCTTTTCTTGGACTCTGTCCATCGTTTAATTTGTAATAAAGCAAGACGTTTCAGAAGACAGTTCTGCTTTCGTTTTCAGGTAAGAAAGCACCTAAACTGACGGACCCCTCAGATAGAGCTATTCTGAGTCACTAGTCCAGTGACCATTGTAGGTGCTTTCCTTACCTGAAAAAGAAAGAAGACCTCGCTTGCGAAATGTCGTGCTTCATTACAAATTAGACGATGGACAAAGTACAAAAAAGGAGAATAGGTCAGCAAATCACATAACATCGTCCGGGCCCTGTAGAGTTGAATGTATTTTTTTACCTTTGCGTTTCCTCTCTTCGAACAGGAAAATTAACACAAAAAAGAACATGATTTTACCCCTTGTTTTGCACGGATACGAATCTTGGTTTCTCGCCCGGGCTGAAAAACACATATCTAGATTGGGAGTCATATCTAAGGTTCTCACAGCGGTGGCTACGAAAAACTAAATCATGAATATTATACAACAAAAACATAACCTTTGGACTATCTCGTTGAAACTCCCTGGTCTCATGAGGCTATTCTGATCCCCAAATCCTGATATTGTGCCTCTTCGTGTCTGTTTTAGTGATGAGGCAGCCTTTCATGTCTCAGGATAACTGAATACCGTCTTGATGTGCTTCGTGCGACGAATGGTGCCCATGTGGAAGTTTTCTAAATTATGTGAAAAAAACTTTTGTAATGTTTCTTTATTATGCAACAAAGTTCACAGAGTTATCTCTTCATTTATATTTTTAATAACTTTTTTAAAATGTTCGAAGACCTTGTGGACACCCGTATAATGCCTATTAAAGACCCCTACACTACACACAATGCATAGTACACGCTGTAACAGGCCGAGACCCATATTTGATCGACGAACATGCTTGTGTGCACAGTCCACATGGCCTTAAAAATCTATAAACACCAGGAGTGACTGTTTTAGCACTTTTGAAATTTAAACATCGCAGCACTGTAAACTATGAGTGTGGAATTTGTATGTCTTGGGTTTTTACTATTTTATCTTCAAACCGTATAAATTGATGTGATGATCTATTATTCCTCTGTGATGAACCCCCTGAGGATGACAGCTTGTTTTCGAAACACATGTAGGGGTCTTTCATATACATTATATGTGTATTTCATCTATTGCATTTGTTGGCTGTTATGAAGAATGTGGCAAGATGCACGATGTGTATAATATAAAGTTATGAAAACACTTTTATAAGCGAAAACTTTCTGCATAGTTTGATTTCGTTTAAGAAAGAAATACTCCTAAGCGATAGGAATGACGTATTAGGACAGAAATCTTGTACCAGGAAAGACATTCTATGTGCAGGTTAATTTTTTTATATATGGTTGCAGTTTCGAAATATAAGAGATGCGTAAATGTGGTTTTTGATTTCGAAATATGTTGCAAATGATGTGAAGATACTCTACCAATAACAGGCAATAAATTATTTGTGTGTGTAGATGGCCAACTGTTATTGACATCAGACCTTGCAGGTCTGATGTCAATGTCGCTTTCAACAAAGGGCATTGTGGAACACGACAGAAGTTAATTTCTCTATCACAACCCATTAATAACGAATCTTTTGAAATTTTAATATTAAATTTCTTTTTAACTACAATAAAGCTGCAGTCATGATTATTAACAGCATTTACAAAAAAACATCACGTTAAAGTTCATTTTTATCTCCATGACAAAACATGTAAAGTGCTTCACAGATTTCAACACATTTTTATCCCTGATTTTCAGTTCTTACTTGAGCACCTCATACGGTACAATCCCAATTTAAAGAATATTCAGTGCCACAATATTCCTTTGATTCCTGGTCCCCCACATTTAGAAACCTTAAGAAGTAGTGCAATAGCTATAGAAAATGTTCTTCTATCTTATTAAGTTTTACATATGCATGTTTATCAAAGAGGTAAAAATACATGCGAAAATAAAAATAAGTAATTAATTGTGACAATTAATAAGACAGCTATTGCACAAATAAATTATCCAGGCTGTATAAAACAACATTCTGAAAACTGTCGATTACTTTTAAATTTTCTAAAATATATTTATTAGGTACACATAAAATACTTGCCTATATGTGATATTAGTTAATATTTGGGACATATTAATATAATTTGTAAGGCATTGCAGACAGTAATTAAATACGTGCAGAAAGCAACATACATAATCACATAAAAGTTTCATGAGAGATGAAATATTTATCTCTGATAGTACTTTGATTTGTGTCGGGTTTACAGGACTGTGTTTGCAAAGCCTTGATTAAATTTGCATTCTGCTGATTGATTGGGACTGTTCTCTGTGTTAGTCTACTTCATGTTATGAACTGATTTTACAGAGAGCACAGTAAAAGGAATCAATTTACTGTTTAAATAAAGATATATTCTTGTGACATTCTGTGGACTGCAAATGTTGCCATATGTTACATAAGTGTTTTATTCAGCCCAGGAAACCATGGGTCTGTATGTATAATGTATAAAGTATAGTGTATAATGAGTGTTACACTTACCACCATTTTCATCCTTAAATTTGTCATCTGATTATATTTGCGGAGGAGAACAATTTATGAGTCTCCCTGTTATTCTGGGAGAGCTCAGTAAGCACAGTGACTAAACTAAGTTCTTGACGATCGACGAATCGTGGTTTCATTCCCGGCAGGGGCAAGAGAAAAGTTTCGACCAGCCATGGGGCGCACCGAGGCTTTTTCTCAGTGTGTACAGGAGGGATTTTCTCAGTTGATAAAGCAAGCAAGACGTGAAAATAAACACCGCTATCTAGTGCCGACCTTAAGAAAGAACGATCCTACACCTATACTCCTACATGTGTCTTCATTGCAGGGAAAACTTTACCTCTTATCTTAACCAGCAATACAATTTTACACAACCTCCTGTTACTTCCTTATTTTAAATCCACACAATTCTCAACAAGCCCATCTCGAACGCATTCAATACAAGAAATGTATTCAATGTGAGGGACAAAGTTTCACACGTAAGTAAAATGACAGGTGACATTAAATTTCTTTGGGTTCTTAGATAGGCGACAGGAAAAATAATGGATCCTGAAGCGTACGTTAGTAAGCACTTCCAATGGGAGAAAAACAAAAACAAACAATAAATGCTATTTTTAAACGTCAACTGTGATTCCAAGATGCGTGGTTGGCATTTGTACAGCCCGATGTAAGCCGGATTGTTTCAGCTTACATTTATGCGTTTGGTAAACCTGCAGTTCGTTCACGGCCTAGTGGTAACTACCCAATCCAGTCCTTCACCAATTTATTGCGTTATGCATTAAGATGTCACGGCAAGAAAATTGGAGTCAGTCGAAAGTAGTATAAAAAGTATATTTACATGCCACACTAAGAAATAATCTGTATTGTACTCCTATTTCGGTGTTATAAGAATGAGGTAATAAATAAAATAACGAGAAACACCATAAATTATAGGCTACCATCCGCTGTCAACCTTTATTGCATTACAGCTGCAGAGAATATTATGCCCATAAGACCGCAATATGTAACTTACAAAAAGGCCTCTTGAGACTATAGATGCTTACAGAAATATATAAGGCAACACACAAATCAATTAAGTGACCAACAGTAGTAAAAATATATTTAATATTTTGCATGTTTCGTTTTAGGTATAATATCATATACTAATACACATGGCCGATCCCAGTGGCCGTGTGGTCTAAGGCGTGAATCTGCAGTCACTCGCTTGCTGGGATTTCGGGTTTGAATCCCGCCGGGGGCATGGATGTCTGTCTCTTGTGAGTGGTGTGTGTTGTCAGGTAGAGGTCTCTGCGATGGACTAGTCACTCGTCCAGAGGAGTCCTACCGACTGTGGTGTGTCTAAGTTAGTGTGATATCGAAACCTCAACAACGAGGAGGCCTAGGACCACTAGGAGCCGTCGAGCCATGAGAAAGAAAGAAATACTAACACAAATTTCGAAGCATGTCTACTAGATTATAAGTCCCTAAGATATGTACCGAAGGAAAATTATATTAACATTTTAAAGAATAAAATTAATCTAATTTTTCCATCGGAAAAGCTCATAAATCTTGACCGATTTTGGTGAAAGTTGGTATAATATAATTTGACATCATTCAAAAGCCCAGGGTTTCGTATAAATCGGTGCAGTGGGAACCATACTTTATTTAAGGGCGCAAATGAGTTTGTACCCCAATTTGCACATTTCTTCAACGATTGTGGTAAAATGCAGCATAAAAGATCTCCCCTGAATGCCAGTGAGAAATGTGAATTTTGTAAAAACCAGGACAGTGGAAGCCATACCTTACTTAAGGGTGTAAATTTATTTATAATTGTGACTTCAATATTTAATGACCGATTTTGGTGAAATTAGGTGTAAGAGGTCTCCACCTAATATCACAGGTGACTCTCAATTTTGTGAAGATCAGTGCTGTGGAAAACATATTTTACTTAGGGGCGTAAATGCATTTCTACCCGTAGTTTCCACATTTCTGCACTGATTTGTGTGGCATTCGGTATTAAAAATGTACATACAATACTACTATGCAAGTGTAAGATTGCTGAAGAAATGGAAACCATATTTATGGATAAATATTAATTTCGTATGTTTTGTTTCCATTAGACAGATAGATCAGTGAATGATATAGATCAAAATAGACCTTACGGATGTTTATTGCGAGAAACAGACAGAACACGTAAACTCTGTGTGTACAACACAGAATTTGAGCCTAAATACTGGCGGCTCATGTTTATTATTCGGCTTTAAAAGGTTATTGGTTAATGTTATTGCTTGTGTAGTCAACTGCTCTTAGGCTGCTATGTACATAAAATTAGATTATTCTTTTCTCCTCCAAATATCGAAGATTATCCATAGAATCTGATGCTCTAATTGCGCAAGTAACCAAACAATTCACTAATAAATTAACTTCGTAATTAAGAGAATAACGAAGAAAGAAACTGTGTTGTGATTCAGAATTAAGTTATGAAAATACAGGTATAGTCGTTTTAAAAACTTGGTAGAGCTCCTTGGACGTGGAATCAGCCCATCGTCAGGCCTCTGGGTACACAAGATAACACAATCGACATATCACCTGTAACACAGGATAATGAAGTAGACCCATCACAAGGCCTCGGTGTATAGAGGATAACAAAATCGGCCCACGTCAAGGCCTGTGGCTACACAGGATAACATAAACACAGGAAAATCAAGGACTATAACCATTACCGGAGATGAATTCGAACGCGTGACCCTTGTGTTCAAAGGGTCGAAAACAGTATGCTCATTTATATATTATATATATATATTATATATTAGTGGCCTAAATATTAAACCAAATAAATGGAATATACATAAAGAACTATCTAACTATCTAACTAACTAACTAACTAACGAACTAACCAGTAATAAGCACAGGCTGTAACACGTCGCAAGGTACAGCGTAATACCAAACCCGTTACTGGCCAACATTCTGGCAACCCACTTTCCTCAAGATCCACTTTATTGCCATCCTCCTAGTTTCTCGGTCTTCAATCATCGTAAAGTTCCTTAATGTAGAATGTTTCGAAGGTGAAGTGTTGTTAGCCTGAAGCCCCACCTCACACCGCAGGACCAAACGTTCTTCCTCAGCACGGCTGGGGTTGCGAGGCTGCTTTACTCACTTATTAAATCAGACTGGGCAGGTGTGGTTCAGTTTGGAATCAACAGATACACACTGCAGTCTCCTGGTCGTAACATCACGTTCAGTGTCAGGTAAGTACCGACGTTTCGGTGGAACATAATGTCTCCAATATCGAGGCAGAAGTGAGCCACGTTGGAAAGCGTCGAGCTACATAAACGTAGGTGCGACAGTTGAGATTATACAACCTAGGCAAGCTTACTTTATTTCCTTGCCCCTTTCCAATCATTGTGGAGCCAAAATGAGCCGTCCCTCGAGGGGTGCGGGGCCCAGGAGAGACCATCTTGCTCGCCCCTCTCTAGAGATGCCACCGGCGCCAAACCATTACTACTTGTGACAAAATTTATGTAACTGATATACTCGTATGTAGGACTTGTATATACTGTGCAGCATGCATGAAATTAAATCAGGAACAGGCGAACTGTATATTCACATTATTATTTCATATTATTTTTCTAATTATTATCACCTCTTTTGAATTTTCTGAAGTGAGCATTTACACGCTTTTGCAGAATAATGCATATAAATCAAAACAGTGTATCACATGTCATATTAGACACTGTACGTTCAGTAATAACCGACGACAAGTTTTCCGACTACACTCCTACACTTATGGTCCGCATAAGCCTAAGGCATTACCCTACAGAGGTTTTCCTATAACATTTATGGTTTTAAGTCTACATCTGTTTTATTATTGTAATATGACATGATTCTGCGAGCTTGGGTCTTATATTGTTTGACTTACAAAGGGCCGAACAGATGTAATGGTACACAAATGAATCGACTTTTCTTAAAAAGACACACGTTACTCTGTGGATAAAACTGAGTTAACACATGTATTGCCATGTCTTAAGGTTGGTCTAACGACTTACATAACTCCATTCCTTTATGAATAATAATATTTGGTAAACATCAATTGCTGGAGAATTTATTATTCAACAAAATACACAAACGTGGTGATAAATTCTAGTCAAACATGGAAAATCACTGTGAAAATAGTCAAGTCTGCAGGCATTATAGATTTCAAGGTCTGGTGGCCTGAGTTTTTCGACAGAATTTGATCGTCAGTTGAATAAAGTGCGCAATGAAATAAAAAACAGGTATTCATATTTCTCATCTGTCTCATTACCAATGCTGTAACAAGATTTACACCGAATACATCTCACGATTGAGACCTCAGTGATGGCTGCGTAATGCTCACTTTTAGACTTGGAACCAAGCAATCAATTGAAACAAATCTCCCAATGAAACCTGCTTATTCTGAAGGAAAAGTGCCCATAAACTGCCAACATATTCATGACATTCAGGCATTATGCATTAGAGTACCGGACAGCATAGCTATTTTTATGGGGACCAGAAAGACTGACAGACTTTCTCAGAGATTAAACTGAGGCTTGAATTATAAAATGCTTATTAAGTACATGTTTTGTCTGCGTGTATGTGAGATTTTGGGAAGAGCAGAATGGTTTGAGGCAATCTATGTATCATGATGTGTCGCCTTGATTTCAGGCTTCCGCCGCTATGTTGATGAAATCTGTGGTCTTCTGGGTTATTACACGGCGTCGTGTGGTAGGTAAATAATTACCACACGACGCCGTGTAATAACCCAGTAGACCACAGATTTCATGATGTGTCGCATTTGGACTCAGTTATTATGACAAGTTGCAATCAGATAATGGGACTCTTCCCTTCTGTTTGCATTAACTTGTGCAATAAGCTTAAAATTTAGGGAACATAATATAAACATAAACATTGGTACCAATTAAAAGGGAAATTCGCGATTTCAGGTGTCCGCCGCGGTGTAAATGTGATCTTCGCCCTTGTAGGGTGATTGATAGTTACTGATGTTTCGGGACAGCCTATCGGTTCCATCTTCAAGGATCAAGCAGTCCATCCCAGAACAGCGAAGAATATAACGAGCCAATTATTATTTGTTGTGAAACATCACATATCTGTAGCATACAAATAAATATAAATTAGTGAAGCCTTGAAGGTGAATATTTGTGGACAGAACGCATACGTGTTGGTATTTTCTTAGTGGCTGAAAAACTCTGTAGCTAAACTTTGACTCGACAGTTAACCCTCCCTTTGGAGCCAAGCAACGACTGTAGTCGTCACGCAGCGGAATGCTTAGAAAACCGAAAGACCACTATAGACGTCGGGCAATACACATGCAAAGTAATGGGCGGGAAATCTAAATTCCTTCTTTTTTTTTTTTTAGAGCGCAATGGACACTGAATTCCGGCGCCAAAGAGTTAATCAGAAGACTTCTATCTTTCTCAAAACTTGGGTTTCTTGACGCATTGTTTTAGAAAAACGATCCATATATGCGTGAGACAACCTGTTAAATCTTAAACGTCTGCAGTCGACATATACCACACCACGTGACCCGACACACGTCACACACTCTAGCAGCACGGCATCTCTTCAGATCACAATAAACCGAGACTGATGTTTGTATGCATGCTTCATAAAGAGTGTAAACTTCCACCTACAACATTTCACTTTCAACTAATTTTAAATTTAAACATTTTAATTTCATGTTTATTAACTTCGTATATTTTAGAATTTTAATATTTTAATAATTTTTATGAATGCGACACAATAATTAGTTAAGTGTGCTGGCCTTATACTCCTTTGTCAGAATAACTCCCTGATGATGGCACCTCGGTGCCGAAACATGTAGTTTTATAGGAGTTTTATAATTCTGAATGTCTTTTATTAAGTGCATAAGTTGGTTAATGTGTTAATTATAAGAATATGCACGGTAAAAATAACATAAAAATTCGACATATACATTCACTTCTTATCTCACAGAGAACACATCCACCTCCATTACAAAACCACTGACATAAACCTGTTTACGCAAATATGCAATCCATGTTAATTGTATAAGGCCTTCAAATTATAAATAAAACTGCGTGGGAAAAACAGAGTTTATGAGTGATACAGAAGCTGGCACCTATAGTAAACACTGTGCGTCAATGGATTTAAGAATCGTGGCCCCATTACAATCTTTGAAATAGGGCATCTTTGCGTTCCTCATCGCAGGCAGATAAAGCTCACATGAACGGTGTTCTCGGCTGGCGGTAGCACAGCGTATAAAAACTTATATGGAATCAGATACAATTTTCTAAATGTCTTCAGATTCCGAACACTTCGCCCAGTTACAAGATCTGTGACTAGAACTGGAAACTTATGCAGTGGACCCGTTCCAAACATGGATTAAGGAGTGAAATGAAACCGTCGTGACAAGTTTCGAAAGATGGGTTTTTTTCCTTTATTCCGCTGTAATGCACACCGGAGCGCCCTATTTCGAGAACTGACACGGCTCAAAGTATTTGGCGAGTTTTTTTCCTTGCCAATATACAATATTAATTACATGTGCTTTGTTATTCGCCAAGGAGAACAATTTGTTTAAAATAAGTAAAAGGCTGCTCAGTTAGTTGCGGGTCTCACCGAGACGGTCTGGGTTGGATTTCATTGCAGACCATGAGAGATTTTCGGTGGATAACTGGACAGATTCTTCTCCGAGATTTCAATATTCAACTGCCAATTACCCCTCCACCATATCCCATATAGGCCACTCATCTGTAGTCTGTTGCTGGTAAACTAGGCCCATTAGTGGCGGCTGTACCGACGGAGTTAGACTCACCCGCCAAAAAAAAAAAAAAAAAAAAAAAAAAAAAAAAAAAAAAAAAAAAAAAAAAAAAAAAAAAGAGAGAGAGAGAGAAGAAAGAAGAAGAAGAAGAAGCAAGAAATAAAAATGTATGCTATAATTTATTTCGTAAATGGGATTCTGGAGGCCTCGGTGGCTGGCGCTTTTAAATGCGGTAATGAACATTCTGTTTCCATAAAATGCGGGGAATTTCTTGACTAGCTGAGGAGCTATTAGCTTCTCAAGAAGGATTCTGCTCCATGGAGTTAGTTACTTATGGGTTTCTGCAGCAGTCTAAAAGAGGGTCCCACAAATTTTCCATAAATATGGAAGACGCTTCCAAATTATATTTGCCAGTAAGGAGATATGAAGCAAGTACCACAATGTGGACCAACAATTCTGGAGTGACCTGTGTACCTTACTCTTCTCTGCCTAATTCTGTTCGGTGTAGGCAAATTTAAGCAAAGTTTTGTATGTAAGGAAAAACTTCGGTTATTACACCGAAAATATTAGGCGCCACCGTACAAAATTTAGTTGCCCGGGCGACCAGACGCCAGGAACTTGTGAACTCTTAATCTATACTATTTCATTGTATTAAATTTGTACATTTTTTGTACTTATTTCTGTTTTAGAATCCTTAACAAAGTGTTACTGGGTATCCAGTTCTCCCCCCCCCCCCCCCCTCAAAATTTTACTGACAAAATATGACCAGTTGAAGGTTTCAGGGTGGGCTGCTGGTTGATAACACTCTTAGCTCAAGCTGTAATGAGTGTGACTAGTATTTGGGAGGTAAAGTTTCAAATTTCCACCAAGATACCGACGATATTATCGCTTTTCGGAGGTTCTTCTTACTAACTCCAGGCAAACGACAGGACATTACCTTAAATTAGTCTAAAACGGCTTTCACTATCGCCCCCTTTTTGTTGACTCCACGACTTTCCAACAGCTTTTTTCGCTTCCATCATCAAGGATAATTCTAGAAAATGAAACCTGCTATCTTAGTTCCATTGGATAGCAGAGCCACCTTCAGAATAGTTGTTTTTTAAACAAAAACGAGATTATAGAAAATATCAAATAAATGCCGAACCTCAGAACACAACACTTTGTCTCTCCTTGATGTGATATTAAATTAAGAAGTAGAAGGCAATAATTAACAGTAGGAATTAATTACATCCTTAGACTGTTAAAGGGAATTAATTTTGAGGAGGTGTAATAAAGTGATAAGGTAATGATAAAAATCTCTCTCTTTCTCGCGGTAAACCAGAGGAAATCATGCTTGTTAGCCACAAGCCCGCGGGCTTCCAGCATCCTGAAACACTTGGCTGCAGAAGACACTGGTTCCACAGTATAGTGATCTTGCAAAGGACCGTAAAACCATTCGAAGTTTGGTTTTCCGTAGGGCGAGGGCGCACATACGTGATTTAAGACTCCAATGGCTGTGCATTCAGAATATAAATGGTTCATTAAATAAAGAAGTGACATTTTTTGCCAGAATTGTTTGCAGATAATATAATCATATGCCGAAAGTTTCCTCTGTGAAGGCAGCACTCCTTCTTCGTATCGGAAGTTCCAGGTTGAAATCCCGGAAAGGAGTCTGAATATTTTGACTATGGTCATTCTTGATCTTTTTCACACTCTCGAGGAAAATACCAGGACATTACATAAAATTAAGGCACCCACTTCCTTTCACTGTTTCAAATTCCTTGTTTATGAATCATTCTATCATTCCACGTTCTATACTCTGAACTACGGAGAGCAACATCAAATAAAACGTAAATACAAAAATTATGCTAAAAATTAAATAAATTGGATCGTAAGTTATATGGTTAAAAAGCATGCGCTAGATTCAACCGATTCACCATAGTCTCCAGGTGTGAAAGCTTGTGCACACTGTAAGAATCCTCGGATTCCATGACAGGAGGGGGTATTAATAAGCTGAAAGTATCTCTTCTCAGTTTCTCAAATAGACTTTGCTCCATATAATTAGTTAATTACTGATAGGTCTTCTTGGTTTATATGGAATGGATAGACAAGGATAATGGAGGATGCCATGGTTTCTATGTGCCAATTACGTAGTCACCAAATGGCTTATTCGAAGGTGGTGTAGGAGCAAAATCTTAAGATCTTATGTAGCCTAGTAAATTGAGAGAGAATATTTTACATTTGCTGTTTTCAAACATGAATTCCACAGGTAACCCTTCAAGTGATCCATACTTATACACTACAAAGATTGCAGGATACTGTGAAATCAAAAGTTTACGGAATATGAAGTCATAAAACTTGAATGCTAAAGGACAGCTTCATAGAATACAGCGCGCATGTCTCTAGAAATAATATATATCTGCAAAAATCAAGGCTCATTTCTGACCGAAGCGTAGATACGTGTACCTCGAAACTCCTTTAGAACGACAGGGTGTTTCCAACATTCACTGCCATCTGGTGTTCATACCCGTAACTGTCAGAATTTTCCTACAAAGGGATAGAATAAGAAGTTATTTCATATCGTAGGCTTCTATATAAATTCGTAGAATTAAGGTACGGGACTGAAATATCGACAAATAAACGTGAATACTCGTAGGAAACAAACAAAACTGGTACAGCGTCAAGACAAAGAACGGGAAACATACGAAACTGGAAAAACTTCAAGAAAAATAAGAGTATATATATATAAGAAACTGGGAAAAACTTAAGATAAAGAATAGGACATTACGAAACTGAGAAAGACTCAAGAAAAGAATAAGTTATATTTAAAACTGGGAAAAGCTCAAGAGAAAGAACAGGAAATATATGAAACTGGAAAAACTTAAAGAAAAATAATAGTGTATATATGAAAGTAGGAAAAACTTAAGATAAAGAATAGGACATTACGAAACTGAGAAAAACTCAAGAAAAGAATAAGAACTATATAAAACTGGGGAAAGCTAAAGAGAAAGAACAGGAAATATATGAAACTGGAAAAACTTAAAGAAAAATAATAGTATATACATGAAACTGGGAAAAACGTAAGATAAAGAATAGGACATTATGAAACTGTGAAAAACTCAAGATAAGGAATAGAACATAAACGAAACTGAGAAAAACTAAAGAAAAGAATAAGAACTATATGAAACTAGGAAAAGCTCAAGAGAAATAACAGCAAATATATGAAACCGGGAAAACCTGAAGACAAAGAATAAGAAATACACAAAATTGTAAAAAACTCAAGAAAAGAACAGAAACTATATATGAAACTGGAAGAAATGCAGACAAAGAATAGTATATATATATATATATATATATATTATATATATATATATTAAACTGGAATAAACGCAAGAAAAGAATAGGACATACATGAAAATGGGAAAAACTCACGACAAAGAATAGGAAACACATAAAACTGGGAAAAGCTCAAGAGAAAGAATAAGAGATATATAAAACTTGTAAAAACTCAAGAAAGAACAGAAAATATACGAAACTGGAAAAACCCCAAGAAAAGGAATAAAAGGAGAGGAAAGAATGGTCAATAATACTCCAACGCATTTCGAAATTTGACGTATTGTGGCTTACTAGATAGGCATAATCTTTAAGAAGTAACCTGTTGTTTCTTCTTGTGTTACTACCCTGCGTGTTCTTTATAAATTTTGAAACTAGCTACCAAACTACAGTACGACACTTTTCAGAAAGATCGTAATCTTCATCGCCAAGAGAACCTCAAGTGACATTCAGACCTGCACAACACCAGAGAAACCTTTACAAAACATGTTTTCATTAGCCAGGTTTCGGTGCCTCAAGAAACAATTTATTTAAATTAGGTATGTAGTCTGAAGGAGAAACACGAATCAAATTTCCTGCATGTCAGAAATTATATTTACTGTATATGATACTGTCAACCCAACAATAATTTAGTTGAGTTGAGAATTATTAAGCTACTTTCCATATGCAACACGCAAAGAATTTGTAGATTTAACTAGGGACTTTCAACTATATTTCATGATTTTTTGCGCGCCGAAGAAGTATTTTGTTAGCGTAAGGAGGCGATAATTTTCCAGAAATTTCCTACAAATTCTTCCTGTATAATTGAACACCATAACATTTTATGAAAGTTGTAAGGTTTCAAACACATACCAACCACATATATCAGCAGTACTAAAGAGTAAAAGTAGGTTCTAATATCTGAGTCGTACATCCAATAAATAGTTAAAAGACATAAATGGTTTTTTAGCCAAGATTTATGGGTAATGTTAGAAACGTGTTATGGTTATGACCGAGCTCAAGGAAATATTCTTTGAGTCAATAATCTTGAACGAGGAGTAGAAACGTATAGAAGGAAGTTTTCTAAAAGGAAAATGGATTAAATGAAAACCTCTCCATATCATAAAATTTTACTTGCAAGCAAGAAAGACGCTTGTATTCGACAGAGGCTAGACCGTATAACTGTTTGAGCAAGAATGAAGCACAAATGCTTTCTGTTGTTGGGTTACAAATTTGCGTTATTTAAACACAGAATTTTACTACAAGATTTGATGGACTGGAAGATTATGCAGTTGTAAAGTGTGCTCCATGGGGTTTACCAGGAACGTGCAGTTATTTTTTAAAGTATGATCCTATGTACTGTAGTGTGTGGTCAAAAATACATGTTTTCATTAATTTATTTATTTACCTTCTTGTTATTACTAATATTAGTTCTAATACTGGTATTGTTATTAATATTTTTAATATCATTAATTATCGCACATACTAGTAACATTCTTGTAACGTCGGACATGGAACCTAAGAAAATGAGCTCCAGATATTGGCATATAAACATAACTACCTTCCGGAAACCGACACATTGTACTGTGGTAAAGTAGCAAATATATCAACACTTTAGCGTAACCAGGGTAACCCATGCGCGGCAGGTGGCAGGTTCACCTCTAATGCCTGCACATAACTACCAGACTATATGGTGTCACATCCCAGAACAAAATTAGGCTATTTGAAAGTCACCGTCATGGAAACCTCAAATCCCATTCACGTGTGCAAGGCAAAGCACTAGGTCTAGAACGTATGGGAATACGAGAGCCATGTGATAGGCAACTAGAACAACCGCCTTTAAATCTGTAATTCTATCGTGATATAAATTTCCATTTTATTCAATTGTGTTTACAACAGCGGTTTTTCTGACAGCTGCAATCTGTCTGTCTCACACTGTACAGGACAAGCAATACTGCATTACCTTACGAATCAAATTATTACTGCCTTGTCTAAAGATATTCGTTTTACCTCCGTTTTTGTGGCGCTACAGCCCAAATCGGGCCTAGGCCGCCTCACTGTTGAGGTTTATAGATCACATACAATTACACACACACACACACACATGCACGGTAGGAATCATCTGACCCAATAATCAGCTAGTCGCAAAGGCTGCTACCTACACAACACATAATGAACACAAGAGAAAAAACATCCATGCCCTCAGGGGATTCGAACCCGTTTTCCCACGCCTCAGACCGCTAGGCCACCGGGATCAGCCCTAAAAATGTTCATTGCAGTGAAATGTTTAAATCTTGTTGAACTACTGAAAGTGAACAGACGTCGCAATCACCCAAAAATAGATATAAGCATCTAAGATTTATACACGACATTCTATGAAATACGAGTAGATTGTGAGTCATATTCATCTTTAAAGGAGACTGTCTGGGGATTACAAGGTGGTCTCGCCTTTTCTTTCCTGACGGATGCAGTGATCAGCCCCAGAATGTCGTTTACACTGCTGTATCATTTGGTCAGTGACACTTTTAAAAATTTGAAATCTTAAATTATTCTAAAGTTTGCTGATTCATTTCCTACCTCACAGCGAAAACCTGTCTCTCCATTACTAAGTCCAATTAGTTAATGGGGGAGCCACTCTTTCCTTATAAATTCTGTGAATATAATGTGGGCAAATTACGCAGCAATGTAATATTAAAGCAAGTGGTACAAACAGAAATCACCGTGTTCTAAGCAGTTAAAAAAGGAAAATGGTATTGAGAGGTAAATTTTTAGTAGAAATATTTAGACTCTAAATTTCATGGCACAAAGTCCTTCGTCAATAGCTAAGGTAACTCAGGTCGTAAGAAAGTATACATTTCATTGGACACGTGACTTCAGTGTCCATCCTCAAAAAGAAGTACTTATTGAAGATAAACTTTACTAGTTTCAAAACGTCAAATATCACAACTGTGACAAAACAGGTGGACCAACATAAGCTTAACAAACAAACAAACAAACAGTCTGTCTGTCTGTTTGCCAGTCTGTGTCTCCATCCATCCATTCATTCATCCATCCATCTAATCATCTAATTCCGTGAAACATATTCCTCCTTGAGACACGTTATTTGCTCAGGTAATTAGGAAATTCCCCGTAATTTATGAAACCCAAAAGTTCACGACCGCGTTAAAAAGAGTGTGTCACTGTGTTGGTCCCTATCCTGAACCAGACAAATCCAGTTTTCCGCGTGAGATGTTTCCTTGATATTTTCCTACCAAGATGTATGCTGTTCTGTTCTTTCCATTGCTTGCCAACTCATCATCTTGATATAATCACCCTAATATTTTTCAGTGACAAACATACTGAAGAGAATGCAGTTGACCTACACTGCTTGTTGAAGTGTGGGCTACTGGTCACAAACAAGGGATGGTCGTCTTTCCACAGCGCAGACCACTGTCAAGGTCAGCTGCAAACTCCACAGTCAGTAACTGTACAAATCACGAAGCTCTTCATTACGAAGTTTTTCCAACCTCTTGTTACTCCTTCCTTCTGAATTCCAGCCAATGTCTTTAGCATCCTGTTCTCCAACACAATCCGTCTAACGGTTTACCCAAAGACGCACAGCCATACGAAACATAGCTACCTTCAGTCCTATTATGATATATTTTGAATACATTACTAACCTAGTGCAAGGTATAGCCACAATAAACAGCTGTAAATCCCCAGTCTATGTTCTTCCTAACATTAGCTGCAATTCGCATATAGGAACAGATCGAGATATCGACTACTGGTTAAGGAACATTGGTAAACATTTGGTCCATGAGGCTAAAAGTCACGTGATCTGTCACCGGTATACAGCTGTCTTTTCGGGCCAGTGTTGTAACAACTGATAAAGCGGAGTCTGTGTTTAATAACGTGTCCTTTCTTTCTAAATCAATGGACGTGATTAATCTAGCAGAGTGGCTCCCCAAACTGAAGGGTGGCGGTTTGAAAGAGGGTGGGGACTGGGGCGAGCTGTACCCCAGGCGTCCAGGAGCTTTCACACGTCACCAACAGCCGACACATGTTACACACACGTCCAAATTTTAAAATGAACTCAGTTTCTAACAGAATTTCAGAAGGTAAACAAATGGAGTAAAACTTGCTTATGGAGGATAAGGGAAGAGAACACATTTCATTTCAGATGTTTCTGTTTAAAAAAGTTTTTAGTTTTAGACAGAAAACACATAGCACAGTATAATGTAGCCGGGATATCCCAGTAGGTTTAGCGACTATGCAACGGGCTGGACGTTCCAGGAATCGAAGTTCGATTCCCGAAAGCGACAAGATTTTGTCTTTTCCAAAGAGGCGAGACCAAAACTAGGACACAACCAATTTCCCATGCATTGGGTATCGGGGGATCATTCCCTGGATGTGAAGAGTCATGTATCTGAAGCTGACCTCTCACATTATCTAGAATGGGTGGAACCACACCTCCGTTTTCCCATAAGCCTTCAGGGCGTGCATGCTCAGTACTTCGCTACTTCACAATGTTAAAAACCCATTCGTATGGACACAGCCTAGGTACATAATTAGTAATCGCAGTGGTTACTAATGTATATAAAAACGATATGACCTCTGTCAAGTCTAGAGAAATATTTAAGGTTACGTTTAAGTGGCAAAATAGAGAACGCATGACCAAAAGTTTAAGTTAACAGAGAAAAATGGATAAATGCAAGCTAGTTAAAGTAAATGCAGAATAAGATAAATTAAAATTGTAAAGAGTAAGCTTGTATGCAGTTGTGTAATTAGTTAAAGACAGAACATCGCAAAAACCTGGTGTTATATATTATGGAGCTACTTAACTAAAACTTAAATAACTTACCGACATTGGACAATTACACCACCTAAAAGAAATATACACATTCTCAACTTTCTCACTGTATTACAGCCAATGTTTTGGTAGGCACCCCTAAAGAAAAGAGACGACTTAAAAAGCTAGGCATACATCGGAGGATAATATTAAAATTATATTACAGAAATAGAATGAGAGGTTTTGGATTAGATTCGTCTGACGCAGAATGGGGAAAATGTCGGGAATTCCTTGAGTGGCTGAGGAAATGTTAGCTTCTGAAAGGGAGGACTCCCGTCCATGAAGATAGACACTCAGTGTCCTTATTAAAGTAAGCCTACTTCATTAACGTTTTGTGCGTGTACCATACTTTATCGACAGTCTGTCATAACAGAAACTTTGCTGCCCACAGCACACTTCCGAATTTAAAACAAGAAATGTTTGAGCAGAATGTGTCTGTAAGTTTCGGTCTTACTTGCGCCTTCACGCTATGCGCAACTTTTTTTTTTGTGGTGAAGGGCCCCGCAGCAGATACTACGGACGCACCGCAGCCTGTGATGAAAACGATTAGTTTTTTCATTTTTCCGTGTAATGGAGCACCTGTGGAATGAAATTGACATGGGAAATCCGAAGTACTCGGGGAAAAACCTGTCCCAGTACCACTTCGTCCACCACAAAACCCACATGGACTAAACCGGGATCGAACCCGGGCCTCCGCGGTGAGAGGCCGGCGACTAACCGCCTGAGCCATGGCACGGCCGGTCTGAGCAACTTGCTTCAGACGGTGATATTGCTGCCTTTGTAGTCGTGAAATGAAGGAGCCGGGAGAACCCAGTTGCTCAACCTTTTATGTGTTGAGGACAACTTCGAAAAAATTTGACCTTCATGCTGGCAACGTTAAATTCAACACTCATAAAGTAGATTAGATAAGTATAATTGTGTGTTTAGTTTTACCTGTGTATTTGTCTATAAATTATGTGCAATAAACATATACTAACAATAATAAGAAAAGTTTATAAAATATGCAATTTACAAAATTTGGTAGGGTGCCGCTATTTTAGATTTTTTTTAAAATGAATAAGTATTGCGATGTACGTTTTCTTGAACAAACAGCTCGTAAGTTTTTAAAACAGCTTCGGAGTTTAATCTCGGCTTTGTCAGGTAAAGGGGTGAAAGACGTTTTCTCCTTTCGAATGTCTCCGAGAGCAAAATAACACTGCGTCTCGAGCAACATTTTGCCTGCGAACTACGGGTTGAGCGACCCTAGGAATAGGCTATGAGTTGGACAACTGAAATATTGTGTTTCGCTTCTCGGCTTTCATGGCGTTGACAAAACACTTCCTTGTAAAGCGACCGTTGGAATTCAGGGCCGGAAACCGGCTGTACTGAATGAGTTCCTTCGTGGTGGTCATTAGTACGTATAAGCAACCGTCAGTATCGTATCTCATACTAGGTCACGACTGATCCCTTCGAAATAGCTTCCGATTCATTATGCATTAATAGTATTACCATTCAAAGTTCTAGTATAATAAGCACTGCTGGTATTATGGTTAAGTAAACTATACATGGCCGATCCCAGTGCCGTGCGGTCTAAGGCGTGGGTCTGCGGCCGCCGCTTACTAGGATTGTAGGTTCGAATCCCACCGGAGGCATGGATGTCTGTCTCTTGTGAGTGTTGAGTGTTTGTCAGGTAGAGGTCTCTGCGACGAGCTGGTTCCTCGTCCAGAGGAGTCCTACTGAATGTGGTCTGTCTAAAACGTGTGATCGTGAAGAATCGAAAAATGAGACGGCCTAGGCCCCCAAGGGGCTGTCGAGCCATTGGGGGGAAAAAAACTATACATAAATGAAGAAATAAAACGTACTGCTTCCAATTATACAGAAAGTTTGGTTTTCATTTCTTTATATTAGCACTAGATACAAATTCCTACACAAACGTTTCCGTTAAGTCCATATTCATTTTTGGCGGGTTTGAAATGAAAGGTTTAGAAACATGCGCTTCTTAGTTTGGCAATGTCCCCCTGCCCTGTGTCTGTCCAGCTGTTTTTTAAAGTGCAATAAATGAGGACCTGTTATACAGATTTTCAGGAAATTTAACATTGAGGATCCCTGCTATAATTTGTCGATTTATCTGCATCTAAGTGCTAGGTATTAAGAATGAATTTCGTTCTCGTAAAGGCTCTAATTTTAAGAAGTATTTATGTCAGCGTGTATTCCTTTAAATAATTACTATTAATTGTTTAATTAAAGACGTCAGTAACTCAGGTTATGTAGCTTCAAGTGATATGATTAGTGATAATATTGATTTGGGAAGAACGCGGATGGAAGCATTCATGGTCTAACTTGAGATACTGAAAATCTGAATCAGGAGCCTAGTCTCCGGGCCGAGATTTGAGTCCTTGATATCTCAATTACAAAGCATATGTGCTGACGATTCGACTGCGACTTTCGTCTTAGAAGAGTATTAGTGTCACAGACAGATCTTCTGCCAGCTGAGAGATTTAGCAGATATAAATAAACAAAAATAAATAAATAAATAAATAAAAATAAAAAGGGCCTTGATCTCATATAGACGATATACCACCTTCGTGCTCTGACTCCGTGCCTCTGACCATAAAGTTCCATATTGGCAGTGTAGTCTTTTCGGTAACATTTGTGGCCATGTGTAAACGGCCCCTCTCCAGTCCCATTTACCATAAAACACAAGGATAAAAACCGCCTATCACTGTTCCACTTGACCCTTTATGGTGTGAATAAACAAAGAAGACCTATAGCTAAGGTTTAGAGGCAGGGAATGTTTCTCCTTTATAAGACCTCTAAAACAATGTATATTTCACTTTTACGCTTCTAGAAAAAGAAATTGAAGTGCCGGTTTTACAACCCGACATCTCTGGGTCACACATGTAATGCTATAAAACCAAAGCCCTAAATCAAATGTGCACGGTGTACAGCAGAAGTTGCGCCATGTGAATATGCCAGAACACGAAAATTGAACACACCCCACTCCTCCACTTGTGCCACCCCCGCATCACAACAGTTGCTACATATAAATTCTAAAAGGTTCTAACGATGGTATGTAACATTGAGAACTAATTGGTTTTTGGACTGTGTCCATCGTCCGGAAATCTAAAATCACGACGTTTCGGAAGCTGGATCTGCTTCCGTCCTCAGGTGAAGGGGGAGGGAGACACCTACTTAGTTGGGTCCCTTAGACCGAGCTAACCTCAATCACTGGATGAGGAAAAATTCCAGAAAACAATTAGTTCTCAAGGTTGCTACATAGTTCGTTCTTCTCCACGATGCAGTTCGCATTATATAGCAATGCACATGCCTGGAAGGTATAATTACGATGAACTTCACTTCATGGAACAGAGTCCTTATTGAGAAGGTAACAGTTCATCACATCGTCAAGAAATTATCCACATTTTGTGAAATACAAAAGCTTATTACCGCATTCACAACAGCCCGTCACCTGCCCCTATCCTAGGCCAGATCAATGCAATCCATGCCCCCCCCCCTCTATTCTATTTCTTAAAGATCAATTTTAATATTATTCTCCCAGCTACGCCTAGGTCTCCCAAGTAGTCTCTTTCCGTCAGATTTCCCCACCAAAACCTCTCCTCTCCTCCATACGTGCCGCATGTCCCGCCCATGTCAGTATTCTTGACTTGATCAACCAAATATATTTGGTGAAGAGTTCAGATCATTAAGTTCCTCATTATGTAGTCTTCTCCACTCCCCTGTTAACTCGTCCCTCTTAGGCCCAAATATCCTCCTCAGCACCCTACTCTCAAACACCCTCAGCCTATGTTCCTCCCTCAGCACTTCCATGAATTCCATGGTATCTGGTCAGCGAGCCTTTGATGATGTAACAAAGGTCAAGTGCTCGAAGTTATGTGCTTCTGCTCCAGGTTACGGACCTGCTATAATCGAGTGACTGATGCAGTATGAGATGAATTTAGGTTACACTGCACTGAATCAAAAGAGCTGTTGATCCATGCTACTGATCATTTTTTCGCAGGCAATCTGTACGTGTATGTGTAGTATTTGTATTTGCAGTGAAGGTGCAAAATGACAGGGACTCTATGGATGTAATCTTATTCTTTCTATTCAGAAGTGGCAGCATTGTTCTGTAAAACAGCACCGTGCCAGTTACAACATACACTGCTCCATCGCAACCTCCAAAGAACTCTGAAGAACCTAGATTTGGCATGTAATATGTTTAAGTGGTTTTGCTAGTACGGAGATCAGAGTCACGCTAAGTACGTGACAGATAGTGGCTATGTCTCTTCTCTTTGCAAACAGCAATGTTCCTTTCTAGAATACAAACTTTTCTAAATGCACTTGGCTTTCGATCCCGGTTTAGTCCATGTGGGATTTGTGGTGGACAGAGTGGCACTGGGACAGGTTTTTCCCCGAGTACTTCGGTTTTCCCCTGTAAATTTCATTCCACCAGTGCTCCATTACAAGGAAAAATGAAAAAAATTAATCATCTTCATCACAGGGTTGCACAAGAAGCCTGAAGGCTGCAGTGCGTCCGTAGCATCTGCTGCGGGGCCCTTCACCACACACACACACACAAAATGCTCTTGGCTATGGCACTGGCACATGTGAATATTGGTCATATTATTATGGTTTTACGATTATTAGTAGCTACTTTTACTTCACTGCACTCTGACTCTTAACCTGAAAACTGTGTCACGCATATCATGACAAATTTATCTGGCTCGGCCTCTAACCAGCAGTCTGTTTTCCTGTCTGGCTGGCTGATTCCATTCCTGGCGTTCAGCTGCATAACTGCCAATCATGTTTTAGGCTAAATGCAAAGTAAATAGTTCGGCACTATGTTCAGAACAACAAAACCGCCAATAAAACTGTAGTTTTGTGGCCATTTGTGTGGCGTGTGGTCGCACAGCACACTGTAACAAGATAATGGTGGCCACTGAGTTGATTTGTGGGCTTGTTCTTTTGTTGCAACGTCATTCATTATCCCCCATCCCCCCATTACAACCCTCATCCATACCACTACGTTCTGCTTTAACTGACGCTTTTATGATAAAGGATTTTGGTTCTTCTTTGGGAAATTGTTTTGCAATAAAGATATGGCACATTCGTTCATCAAATTTGTGGTTTCTTCTTACTGTAATACTGATTTAAACTTTATATGGTCTGCGAAATATCTCTTCTTGCTAGGCAGTCGGAAATGCATCTCACGTAATATATTAAATGCTTCCATGGTTATACGTGTAAAAGTAACAACGCCTAATATTTTATTTCAGAACGATATGAGAACACTGGATAGCTCAGTCAGTACAGTTACCTGGTTAGGGACGGGACGATCAAGAAATAAGGGTTGCTTTCGCTGCAGGGTTAAAAGGGTTTTCTCTCCTCCACGTCATTCTGACCAAGTCCACACAGCCTTTATCCAACAGGTAACAGACGGCTATTTCTCCGGGAGGTACAGGGGTCTAGGCGTGAAGCTAACCAAGATTTTTTAAAAAAAAATTGAAGATCAGCTTGTCTCGCCAATATCGAATGCAATCATTGCTCTCTTCAAGTACAGACCAAGCCTTTTTCAAAACTCTGAATCTCTTAGATCTATCTAACAAACAAACAAACCAACTAACTATAGCTAACTAACACCATGGAACAGAGTCCTTCCTGAGAAGCAAACCGGTCCTCAACTTGTCAAGAATTTTATTTCATTTTATGGAACCCGAAGGATCATCACCGAATTCGCAACAGTCCGCCACCTGTCCCTATTCTGAGCCAGAAGAATCCAGTCCATGCTTCTCCATCCCACTTCTTTAAGATCCATTTTAATATTATCTTCCCATCTTCTGTTAAATCTACAAACTCAAAATATATTTGCTTCAAATTTTTTAGTATCGTCCTCCCATATAAGCATGGGAGTCCCAAGTAGTCCCTTACCTTCATGTCTTTGGGCTAAAGTGTTTTGAACAAACTTCATTTCCATCGTGCTTCGCCCGTATCATCCTCTTCGACATAACGCCCGCAATTGTGCTCGCATTCGCTGTCAATCACAATAACCACGCAGTTTCACACGTGTATGGCGTACACTTCGAACACGGGGGCTATGAGGTCGAAACCTACTAGGGGTACGTGTGTACATGTTGTGCACGTGTTTATGTGTGTGTATGTATGTATGTATGTATGTATGCATGTATGTATGTATGTATGTATGTATGTATGTATGTATGTATGTATGTATGCATGCATGCATGTATGTATATGTATGTATGTATGTATGCATGTATGTATGTATGAATGTATGTATGTGTGTATGTATGTATTTATGTATGTATGTATGTATGTATGTATGATGCATGCATGTATGTATGTATATGTATGTATGTATGCATGTATGAATGTATGTATGTATGTGTGTATGTATGTATGCATGTATGTATGTATACGAGTATGTACGTGTGTGCTTGCGTGCGTGTGCGCGTGTATGTGTGTGTATGTGTGTGTGTGTGTGGCGAAGTTTCGACAAGCTAATTCCCTTTCCAAGACGCCCTAGTCAGGTTCGGACACACAGCAAATCTTAAGCCTTCAGAAGAACTGAATAAATGTGAAGATCACAAATTATGCATTTTCTGATTACCACGCTACTGTCTTTATCCCATTATTTGTTTTATTATATTTTGTAGGTAATGATGTTTTCCTCAGCACCGCTCTCATGTAGGCCAATAATGCAACTGACAATTGTCCGTAATACCGCTCTCAGTTTCTTTAGCTTTAGTTTGCCCAGTTGGCCAATATCTAAGACGCAGCACAGAAGACAAGCCAGCTTACAGCATTATAAATTATTTCGAAGGGTTAATCAATTCCTCAAAAAGAGCTGTTTTAAGTAAAAGTATACCTTGAACTAAATAGCAGGTCTATGTAATTCTTTAGCAGCGGTGAACAGTTCTTTAGACTGGTCAGCCATATCAACACTTGAGACAGTTTCAGCCTTACGGATCATATATCTTTATCAGTATAAAATGTAAATTTTCAATTAGTGCCTTCCTTTTGTGCATACACAACACTAACGTTACATATTTGTAATAGGAATTAAATATGTTAAAATTCGACAAAACCAAATATATGCCTAAACACAATTCAGAAATGTTCTTCTTGCTAGCTGTATCTCATCCTGCAATTACTTAAATGATATTATAATGAAAGGCTAGGATGTTATATTTTGACAGTAACGTATTTGTGCAGGTTTAGGCAGGTCTGCTAAATGAACTCATGACACGTTTTACGAATAGAAGGTAGATAATATGAAATTTGAATTTGGTTAAAGAATTTAAAAAAGGGGTTAGACCGAGTCTTTTATGATTTTTTGGTACAAGTCTCACCAGAGATATGAACAGGCAATATTGACCTGATTAAAATGGTAGGCAATGTTGTTAAAAACAGAAAGGCCTAGTGAGCATAAGGGCTAACATTACATCAATGTTGTGAAAATAAAGTTGGGTGAGAAAGGAGTGGATTAGCGTAAGTGGGAACAGCGATTTTTAATTTGAGACTGCTACGGCTTGGCGAAAATTTAAGGGAAGATTATTTTTTTTCCTATGCTGTGAGAAGTCTGCAATTACCATATGTCTGAATTGTGCGGAGATGAAGAGGTGGAAGGAGCTATTTCTGAACATTAAGTACCAAACAGAGAATGAGGAGGTAGCATGTGTATGGTGTATTAAGGAGAAACGTACGAATATTTTTGTATAATATAAGGTGTAGGTAGGCCTAAATCCTAAAATATGGGACAGAGACCTAGACAGTGACCTCAGAAGAAATGAATACTCTTTGAGCACTCGAAGGGAAATTGTAAGAAAAAATGTGTGATTCCATAAAGCAGAAGAAACCTGGAGAATAAGAACAAATGAGATACAGGATATATTACAAGGGCAGAAGTTGCAAAATTTATAAAATCGCTTAGATTTATATATGGATATATTAAAAGGATAAATAACGAAAGAACACCAAAAATAATGAGAGCCAGAATGGAAGAAACAAGGAAAAGAGGAAGACCACGAGAAAGATGAACTGATGAGCTTGAAGAGTATCTGATGATAATAGGCATAAGAAATTAGCATAGAATGGCCACAGACCAGAAGGAATGGAGGAGAATTTTATTGGAAGCCAAGGTCCACAACAGACAGAAGGGCTAGAGAAGAAGATGTAAGTAGAAGAACGAATGGAGAAGAACATAATTGGGAGTGGAGATGGAGAATGCAGTGCTATTGTAAATATTGGCAAGATGAATAATGAGAGTAAGTAATTGAGCGTAATGTGTATTGTTAAATAATTGTAAAGTACTGGGCACTGTAAGAAACTAGTTAGCTTCCTCAGCCCTCTCTATTTCTGACTCAACTAACAATGAAAATGATACAAAAGGTGAAGTTCAACCTAGAACAAGCCATGAAGACCCAGAGGGAGTGTAGAGGTATAGATCTACTCTTTCTTTAACCTCGGCGCTAGACGGAGGTGGGTGGTCAACGCCACGCCCCGGCCGCTTTACCCCCGGGAATGACACGGTACCCATTGTACAGGAGGCTGGGTAGGCCCCAGGGCCGGTCTGGACGGGTGCTGAAAATCTCGCTCCCACCGGGATTCGATCCCCGGACCGTCCAGCCTGCAGCGAGTTGCTATACCGACTGAGCTATCGGTAACGAAACTGCTAGTTACTGAATATGAAGCTGAGTGCTGTGAAAGTCGTGGCAGTAACAAACTTCCCTAGATTGTGCGCGGGATAACTCCGTCGAATGATCCGTATTTAATAACTAGAATTTCTCCAGCTAGAACCTTAATATAAAGGAGAGTAATTTTAAACACAGAGAGTCGAAGGCGGTATACGTCCGTGTTAACAGTTAGAGCCTGTATTCCTTAGCCTGTATTAAGGGTATAAAGAAGGATATATTCATACGATCATCTCAGTGATTCTCTCACGAGTAATTATGTATCAAACAACAGACGGACATTATGAAAATACATTATAAACAGCATGGCAATGGACGTCATCCTAGCTAGTCCCACCACCAATAATACAGCCGTTTGTCTAACTACGGAGTTCGAAGTGATACTAGTGAAGTGATACGTACCGTAATGTCTAAGGCCGTGAAATTTCGTACGTAAAATGCTGAAAAAACATAAGAATCCTTCTAAAGAAAAAAGATAAAATACACAATAAACCCACAGCGGCCGCACGGAATACACAAACATATTTAACTTTGGTTTGATAGCGATTAACAACATTAATGAGGACTTGAAGAATGTCGTATAAAAGAGATAATAGGATAAATGTAAGCTTAACTGTAACTATTTATAAACTATATTTGTTACATTACAAATTTCAGAAAATGTCAAAAGTACCCTCTTGCCTTTTTAAGTCAGTTTGCAATGCAGGTCCCCTTTCAATAGTGATAGTTTTAGCTGATTTTCTCATCCGTGATATTTAGTGTGTATTTCCAGCTCTCTATCACACTGTTCAACGTGTGTCACGTGAAAACACAGTCAGAGATAGTTCGCACTATGCGACCCTCACAGTGTAACCATAATAACTCCCAAACACGGATACTGTGTTGCTTTTAGAGAGAGTGTGTTTGTGTGTGTTACATGTGGACAATTTATTGCTGCTTGATAGGCTATTTCCTGCAATCAGAAACCCATAACACAATAGCAGCGCGTGGAAGGGATTATGACAATAGCTTTTAGTGTGTACAGAACGTACAGTAACGCCCAAATATAAATAGCAACATTGTGCGGACCCTTCCTTGAATATTAAGCTAGATCATTCATAATCGGTCAAAGCTTTCCTTGGTGTAGTAAGCGAAGTTCCATTATAGTGCGAAAATTGGGATCTTCATGGCGGTGATATCGTAGTTTTTAGAACGTGTCACCGTGCAGACTGGTAAAAAATTACCGACGTTTCTCTGACACTTCGATTAATTTTTACAAAACTATAAGGCGTCACATCGAATGAGACGGGAGTCGTCCTTGTCCACTGCCGAGTTAACAAAAGTCAACTTGTAAGGAACCATAAACCCATAACACAACACAATCAGTAATATAAATATGTAAAGAGCCAGTTCAATCCGGCCCAGTTCTTCACACTGTAATCCTACAGCTCATTGGTCACTACGGCATGACGCATCCTCTGCTA
Organism: Reticulitermes speratus; assembly: GCA_021186555.1. Taxonomy (NCBI): domain Eukaryota; kingdom Metazoa; phylum Arthropoda; class Insecta; order Blattodea; family Rhinotermitidae; genus Reticulitermes; species Reticulitermes speratus. The sequence continues at coordinate 8,108,023 of JAJKFL010000039.1, read as the reverse complement.
GTGGATGGAGGGAACGGCGTCCTGTCTTGAAGAATCAGATGTCGCTTCGGTCGACAAGGGGTAGTTCTCCACACCTTGGAGATTGATCACGGCGGCCAACAACGCATGAGAGTAGCATTAATCGTACAAGAAAATGTAACAATATTCGAACTCAATAGATTGTCATTAATATTTGTAAGACTTTCATTCTTGTTTTGATATGTAATACCAATATTGTAATTATGTCAATGAATTTTATTCCTCCTTGTCCAAGGGGGCCAGGAGGCTAAACACATCTCTTTTATTGGGAGTTTGGATTTCAGTCCCAAACCAGTCCAGGTGGTATCTGTGAACAATATGACACCGGTGTTTCTCTTTCTCCACGTAGTTCCGTTTTCCCATAACAAACACTTTTCCATCTGTAACGAGTAGCGTGCGGCTTGTTGATGGTGTTACAAATCGGCCGGGTGGGTAAAGAAGAGCTGAAGGAAAAGGTAAGAGGGGTTGGGGTATTGGCTATGCACCGAATATAAGGAAACTGGGTACAAGATAAATATTCTTAGAAACCTTCGAAAACCTTTAAATATTTTACTACTGGTAGATCGCGAGTTGCCTCATACACGCGGTTCATTCATTCCCCGAAATCAAAGGCAGTTTCTATAAATTATTCCAATTTCCTCACTTCCACCATTTAATATTTCAAAGGCAAGTTGTAACTATACGTACCGCATGATATGACATGGAAGAAAATCTGCATTTTACCCACTGAATGTATTTACGGTCCCAATGACTTTCACCATAATCACGAATTATTTCCATACTAGTAAGCCTATTGAATGATGTGTCTTTATAACAGAGACGAACTATGCTTTGTGAGAAAGTGAAATGAAATTTTAAAGTACTTTTGGATGAATTTTATTCCTGAAAGCGTTAAGACCCATATATTCAAACCCTTTTAATTTAAGTACTACAAAATTTAAACCACTTTATTTTAAGCCCATTAGCAAATCTTCAGAAATATTTTTGAAGCTAATTTTATCTACTTTGTAACACATAAGCAAAGAGACCAGGAAAGCCCTATGGTTTCTTCCTTGATATACCACAAAAAAGTGGAATAAAACAGCCAAAAATTTGAAGATAAACATAATTTAGTTTAATAATTTAAGGTTTAGTGTGTACGTGCAAGTAAGATTTGAAATGAAGATTAGAGTGGCCTTTGGAACTCAGACAGAATATAGATATCGCTTTAACGCACGTTACAAGATTATGACGTAAACTGCCTATCTCTGAGTTTCTCTATTCGTGCGAGACAAAAGAAAGTTCTCGCAGTGTTGTTGCTGAAGATTCAAGGCTTCTGGTTTGCTAACAGTATACATTTAAGGGTTTTTATGGTGATTCATTGTTGGTGTTGATCCTGTTTCTGGGTGCTGACACCTTTTGGCAGTGGTTTGTGTTGTTGAAGTTTCAGAGATCGCCTGCTAATATACGGATGTACAAATGTCCAAAAACCAAGCAGCCATCTCAAAATTCCCCAAAAATTGACGTGAAGTTCCATATTGAGGATCCACAAATATTAGGGACCAATATACAAGATTTGCCGATCCCAGTGGCCGCGCGGTCTAAGGCGTCGGTCTTCGGCCGTTCGCATAAATGGGATCGTGGGTTCGAATCTCGCCGGGGCATGGATGTCTTTCTCTTGTGAGTGTTGTGTTTTGTCAGGCAGAGGTCTCTGCGTCGGGCTGATCATCTGTCCATAGGAGTCCTACCGAGTGTGGCGTGTCTGAGTGTGATCGTGAAGCCTGTACAATGAGGAGGCCCTGGCCCACTACAGGCTCTCGCGCCATTGAAAATAAATGTAAAAATTTAGTATTCCCGGATGACCTGGCTCCTAGGATTAATGCACTCTGTGCTGTCACATCCTTAATCCGACCACCTACTCAAACTACTTACTTCGACGCTGCAGAGAAGGGCAGCATGTTCATTTTGGGATTTGATCTGACGGGTTGTAATTACTGGGATCATAAGCACTAATTAGGCCTATCGTCGGAACATGTAACTGAGTTACTTCATTACAAAGTCACAAGTCTAATTCGTATTCAGCTTGACATAAGACAACTTGAGGCTTAGACACAATTAATACTTAATTGATGAAGCATTATAAGATGTTATGTTAGGCTCGATGAATACATGGGATATGAAGTCAAGAAATGCATATAAAATACTCGACGACAAAAATTTTGAAAGGAAAAACTTCAAACATTTAGTAAGAGCGAGAAATATGTTTTATTGAATGACGTTTCAATTGTTACGACTATACAGTAGGCCCTCGACTTAACGGACCCCGATTTAACGGAAAAAAATTTCTGCCCTAAAGGAAAAATTTAGAACCTTTTTTTTATTCGCGAATAGAGCACGTCTTAAATTTATTTTTATATTTTTAACAGATGTTTTAGTGGCGTGTAAAAATTACTCAATGTACATTATAATAACATTTTTTTCATACATAACATTATAATAATTAATAACATTTTAATATATCCCGTACATTGTAAGTTCGTTATTAATATATGTTTTTAAAATACATTCGATGTAACGGGCTTTCGGCAATAGCGGACACCCCTTCCCCCCAATTAGTCCGTTAAATCGAGGGCCTACTCTATAGCTTCGGAGATACTTAACTAAAGTAATAATATGGAGCATTGGTGAAATGATGCTGGCAGGGGAAAACCGAAGTACTTGGAGAGAAACCTGTCCCAGTTCCAGTTTCTCCACCACAAATCCGACATGGACTTGCCTGAGATTGAACCAGGCCTCCAGGTTGGTGACTAACCACCTGAGCCAAGGCACAATCTTCAAGGATTAAGAAGAGACGAGAATTGTATTAAGACAGCTCTAAGGAGTAGTGTTAGGAAGGATATTAGCTGGTTGAGTATGGTGTCTATTAGTAGACTTCGTTACTAATAACGTTTAAGAGATTAAATTATGTAGTTAGTTAGTTCTTCCTGTCGCTCCTTGCGGAGCATAGGGCCTCCTTTCAGAGGTTTCTTGGTCTGGAAGTGTGCATTCTGTAGTGGGTGACCAGTCCACTGACTGCACAATTTCTATTCATTCTGATACGACTGCCAGAGCCATCTAGCAGTCAATCAGGAGACTTGGGTGAGAAATGGCCGCTGAATTTTGCTTACGAAACATCTGAATTCATGCCCGTAAGGTTCTTTTACATGCCGTAAATCTACGACATGGGACCGACGGTTTTACTTCCCCTCCGAAGGAAGTTGTGCTACGGATTTTTATCGCCCTTAAAAATCCATCGACCTCGGCCGGGATTGAACCCGCGAACCTTGGGTCCAGTGGCGAGCACGCTAACCACTAGTCCACCGAGGGCGAAATTATGTAGTGCTACTCTTTAATCAGCCACACAGTGAAGACGTATAAGGAAGTGTAGGTAAAGCTACGGTCTTTCTTAATCTCAGCACTGGATAAAGTTAAAATGCCCACGGCACTGAGTGGACAGGGAAGTGAAGCGGCTCGTCGGCGGTCTGGACGTAACAAATTTGTCCTTCTATAAGCCATAAAGGCATATGGGGAAGTGGAGATATAGCTCCACTCAATATTAAGTTCGGCAGAAGACTGGGGGGGGGGGTTACAGAGCCACTGTCAATGCTTTGGAGAAGAGAAAAATCTCTTCCCCTGCCGGAATTGATTTAAGATTTCATAGTGGTCAGGGCTGTAGGCTAGTTACTATATCGAGTGTGCTATCGTGGCTCTCAAGTCTAGATGTGGTGGCGAAAATTAAATTTCCTGCCCGTGGCAGGAATGCTATAATTTGTTTATATCCAGAATTATTTAAATGAACATAGGAAAGCTCTTACCATGACATGTTGCCTATATTATATGTGAAATAATCCAATATACGTTGAATGGTATTGTACTGTGGTGCAATATAGACTGTCTTGGTGCTGCAATATAAACACTCAGTATTTATTGTTATTGGCAAAACAGTCTCTTCTGCTACGTCTTGAAGAAGGTTCAATATGGTTACTTATTGCACTAGAGGGGCGAAAAGAAACAGGGGGAGTTAATGAACCTCTTATGTTTACGAGGGGGAGATAGAACGCAGCTACAATACTGAGGTGTTTTCAGACCTGGGTACTTCACATATTTTCTGTTACATCGTAGTCAATGTTACATGATAAAGTTGTTTATTTATTTATTTATTTACTGTTCTATCAGGATAGTTTAGTCGGTATTGTAACTAGACTAGGGGATGGAGGGTCTAATCGGGATTCGATACCCGGCAGGGGAAAGAAATTTTCTCTTTATTCGAAACCTCCAGCCTTTAAGGTATAACCAGCCTCTCATCCAATGGGCACCTTCGCTGTATCCCCGGAGGCAAGGAGCCGCGGTGTGGAGCTGACGGCTCTCCATAATTCGTTGTCAAGGTCAAAATGCTATTCAGCCATAATCTTCATGGCGTGATGCTTAATTAAACAGAGAAATTATTTCACCGTCTCATGTCATGTCCATATTGTTTAATACCTATCACATTTATACTAGGCTCTACAGTAATGATCATTACAGATTACAAGTATTGCACCTTCACAGTCCTGTCATCTAATACCGTAAGATTCTTTCACATTCATCGCTATGCAGTCTTACACGCTATCCACGGAAGGAATAAGTGAAATTAAGACAGACGCAACTAGTTCAGTCACAAATCAGCACATGCAGCTAGTTCAGTCACATATCAGCACACAGCTAGTTGTCACATATCAGCACACATGCTAGTTGAGTCATATATACAGCACAGCAGCTAGTTCAGTCACAATTCAGCACATGCAGCTAGTTCAGTCACAAATCACACATGCAGTTAGTTCAGTCACATATCAGCACCAAAGATAGTTCAGTCACATATCAGCACACACAGCTAGTTGAGTCACATATCAGCACACGCAGCTAGTTCAGTCACAATTCAGCACATGCAGCTAGTTCAGTCACAAATCAGCACATGCAGTTAGTTCAGTCACATATCAGCACACGCAGCTATATCTGTTAAAATCAGCACACGCAGCTAGTTCAGTCACAAATCACCAGGCGCAGATAGTTCAGACACATATCAGCATACTCAGCTGGTTCAGTCACAAATCACCAGACGCAGGTAGTTCAGTCACATATCCGCACACGCAGATAGTTCATTCACAAATCAGCACACGCAGTTAGTTCAGTCACTTATGAGCAAAAGCAGCTAGTTCAGTCACAAATCAGCACGCGCAGCTAGTTCAGTCACAAATAAACACACACAGTTATTTCAGTCACAAATCAGCACACGCAGCTAGTTCAGTCACTTATGAGCAAACGCAGCTAGTTCAGTCACACACGGCTAGTTCAGTTACAAATCAACACGCGCAGCTAGTTCAGTCACAAATAAGCACGCGCTGTTATTTCAGTCACAAATCAGCACACGCAGTTAGTTCAGTCACTTATGAGCAAACGCAGAGTGTTCAGTCACATATCAGCGCACGCAGCTAGTTCAGTCACATAATGATCTAATTCGTCGTCATTGTCACAACATATCGCTCAGTAACATTGCACTTTTTTTTCACCTTTGCCTAGAAGTGCCATATTAAGATTTGCATTTTTTCCAAGGAGTCATTAATGTACTTGACCTACCGTCGCTCCTACCACACCCCTTCACACTACTGTCACGTTCGTATTGAAAAAGTTAATTAAATGTTATTAAGACGGAGTTGCCTCCAATGATATGCTGTTCCTACCAAGTTTGAAGTCAAGCTGATCTGTAATTGTCTCTAAATTGATGAAGTACCTTGTTAATATGCAAGAGAATTTAGCTTCAGAAACTTAATAGACGGTGCTGGATGCAGTGCGAACAAGACAGCTGTCTGTCTTAGCTGCAGCTTCACATTGTCCTTGTTATAACACTTCCAGTACGCATCTGGCAAGACATTTCTCACACAATTCTTGCTTTCGCCAGTAAGATTAAAAGTTACTTTGTGTTATGTTATTTTTATATGGAAAAACGTGAAGTAGAGTATTGTAGTTTATTATAAATATGTCTGATATCAAGGATGATTAAGTGAATAAAACACGTAAATTATATGGGAAACATGAAAAATTCATGTAACATTGCAGCGGAAAGCCTCAATTGACGAGACAGCTTTAGATATGGAGGCGCTGATCGAAGGATAGTAAGAGACTCTTGGTAACAAGGTAATGAACCTTCATGTTAAATGCAAGAGAGAAATTTCTTCAGCGATTGTAATAGCTAATAATTATCTGCTTCTGAGATGGGATCCTGTTACATGCTATAAGCTCACTTCATCCCGCTTTAAATTTTCTCCGTCATCTCGTCAGAGATAATCATATTGGTATTATGTTTCCATTTTAATTAAGATATTGCCTAATATTACTTTTAATATCTTACGGAAGCTTAAAAAGACTATTTAAACTTTAAAGACGAAAATCAACCTCAATTGCATTAAAGATCCAGGTCATACCTTGCAGTAAACACGCTTCCTCTCGGTTACAAAAACAACTCATTTAATGCTGTATAGAGATAAAAGGCGTTGCTTGGTCTGAGATCCATAGAATCACAGTACCACGCTATGTGGGTAGAACGTAGACATTTTTACATATAAACCTGGTGGTTTGTAAAGTAACCACTGGGCCTTATAGGGTTAACTAATGTAAACACACAACCAAACTTGCTACTACAGTACTCTTTCAAATTACATGTTTGGCATTTCCCGACTCAACATTTTTTTTTATACAATCTTTGAGACACGTGATAAAACATTCTAGATAGACGATCAATCAACCACAAGGTTTCTTCATCAGCAGCACAAAGCTATAAGCGCATTTAGGCCCCTAAGCCTACATAAGGATTTAAGGGTAACGGACCCCACGGTCTCAACCTGTGGACCGTTTATTTTCGACGTGGTAGACTCGGAAATTCATTTATGTTTACTTCCAAATTAATTCTGATTTTACTTCTACATTCAGTGCATAAAATAACAAACCTGCTGTAATGTTTCTACTCTTAGATGCTTTCGCTGCCTCGTACCGTTTACCACCCAAAGTGGCTGCGTATTATCTTAATAGGATAAGAACAAATTGAAAACACTTTAGTTTCTGGCGATCTTTACGAGTTGATTTGTTTTCTGTGTACGTAAAACGTGAAGTGGTTATTGCACTGCTCTGTAACTCCACTGTGTGTCTTATCTTTATGGCCCAGATGTGGTACTACACACGATTCTAACATTTGTAAGAAATCCCGCCATTAAAACTGAACCATCACAACCATCATATCGCAATAAACGTTTGGAACATTTGACGAAGGAAAAACCAAACACACCAGAACCATAGTATCACAGCCTCAGTCCAAATACAAGGTTCGAAATAACATTCCCTTAGATCGTGATTCAGGTTAAGTAGCTTCCGTTGCTCTGAAACCTTTTCAAGCAAGTTAACTTAAGCGGTAATTCCCCTGACTGTTATGGGGATGTGCCCACAATATAGAAAATTTCACTGAGGTCCTTCGTGGACTTTCTCAGTCTCTCCGGGTAAATGATAGGCTAATACCTTAAAATGAGCCACGACGTCTTCAGGGTAGATGGAGGCAGAAAGTTCGTCAGGAACATCACTAAATTTCTACGACCATACACGGCATGTAATATGTGAAGACAGGGGTCTTTATAAGTCAAGGTTGTTTTCTTCCACATCCATTGAAACTCATCATAGATATGCACGCTGCCATCCTAACCTTTGAGAAGATGCCTTTAAACTGAGAAGCAACAAATGCTGTACGTAATTCGAAGTGGCAGCTATATCGTCCAGTAAGAAGAAGAGTCCTCATGCCTCACTGCAACTTAACAGAGCTTTCTCCATGCATATGTCTTTGCTTCTGCAAGTCTAAACTAAGTAAGACTCTCAACCCCACAGAAACTTCCTAATTAGAAACTCAATTACTTTGTTCTCCCACGAGACAAAAGAAGATTGTGTAGCGTTAACAACTGCAACAGCATCAACATAAAGCAGAGCGCAGCTCCATCTCGGATATCAGCAACTCGTACGAGACGCGTACTCTAAATAAAAGTACTTCACCTACACCCGCCTACACCGGCGACATCATCCCATTCCACCAGGCAGCTGCTGAGTGCAGACTGCTTCAACATGTAACTAATATTGGTGCTGTAATATGATAATATTATGTACAGCAAAACATGTCTAAAATGTAATATGGATTAATAGGAAACTTGTCTTTACACAAAGTGTCTCCGCTCTCGTGAATGAAATTAGCTCTGAAGATTAAAGTCTTATGATATGTTAAAGTACATTGCTTCACATCCCAGAAGTAATATTCACCTTTGAACGACCGGGATGGGTATTTACATTTTAGGGCATGGTTTATGAGGAACGTATTATCTGGACAGAAAAAGATAAAATTATAAACTAAACGGTATTTTGAGGAAAATAAAACAGAGATTAAGCAGCATGTCTTAAAAACACAGTAAAGTTTCTTGTTGCCTAAATATATAAAATTAATTTCTAAGAGCGCACTACGTGCTTTCGCGTATGCGCACGCAGGTTTTTGAAAGTTTCATAGACACCGCCTTGCAAATATTTATCATCCACCTTTTCTCCTAAAATCCCATTTTAGAATTGAGGTGTGTCCTAAATTAGAAGACGTCTTAAATTCGAAGTACTATGGTAGTACTTTAAGTTCACAAATGTACCAATATGGTGTCATATTGGCACTGAAATGTAGAGAGGTTTTCATGGAAAGCTTTCGTTAAAACTGCCCGATCTAAAGGAATACAAACTCTTTCAAAATTCTTATGAAACTTTCCCTGTAAAATTTCACGATTATCTTTTGAACAATTTCAATTTTTTATATGCATAAGGAAGGACAGAGCGATTATATTAGGCATTTTAGCAGATACATTAACTCCCTTAAACTACCGAGTTAAAATCACGGAATTTTACTAAAAAACAATGTGACAGTTTTCGATTTATTGGGCAAATATTATCTGGCGCGGCCCTTATGATTAACCAAGGCTTACTAGCCCAGGATTCAAAAGGGTTCGGGTACGAACTAAGCATTTAACAATAATTTTAAGACAAAAATTTTATTAATTTAATTTGTCAATGGTTCAATCGGCTTCGTTACGGAGCGAAACACGTGAATACCCTTCAGAACATGGCCCCTTAGGGTGGCAAGCCACACATCTGCTCCTCTGGATTTTTTAAAAAATTAAAGGCAAAGGAATATTAGTTGTCCCTGTGCCTAATTAAGTAGTACGCCATAAATACACACAGAAGAATAGAGTCATAACTATCGGCATAACGCCTCCACTAGATGGAGGTCGTGGTCAAAGTCTCGTTCCGGATGTTTTAACCCCGGGCAAGGGCCCGAGCTAGTCATCGAATAGGAAGAAGACAAAACCCACAGCCCAGCTGGTCGCTTTGAAGAAGGTAAAAATATTTTTCCTTCCCTGAGTATCGAACCATGATCCCTCGGTTGCCCTGCTTATAGCCCAGTAACCATAACGACCACACTTAAAGAAGGAAATATTAACATTATAATTAAATTATAATTATTAAAACCACCATATTCTACCGCCAAAAAAAATCGTTTAACAGCTTCCGTAATAGAATCCACAAAATATACTGCTCAACAGCCTGAACGAGGATTTATAAGCATTACTTCTATTTCCCGCTCGACCTCTTTGGCGGCGCATATGATGTTATTTTCATAACGATGCGTCTCGCAGACCGTCTCCTTGTTAGAAGAGAACTTGCTATGGCTGCCTAAACACATTAATCACTAACATTTCCAGGCATCTTCTTGTGATCCTTATGCTGTTAACTCATAATGCCGGTACCAAAGTCTATTACGTCCTAATTTAAAGTGACCTTGACTTTCACCCTGACAGTTATAAAGTTCCGAGATTAATATTGTGGTCGAAAGTCTATACCTATCTGCTTTCCACATGGGAGTGACCGCTCCGAAATTAAAAATGTTAATTCCGATTTAAGGACCCCCGTCAGGAAAAAAGGTTACTACATCAGAGGTCATGTCCCATGTTGAAATTTCTCGCCGGTCAGTGTTTACTCCAACTCATTTGGCCTATTATCCTGCGAGGTCTTCACCTGAGTCACCACAACCCTTTCAGACAAACACCACCATAGACTGCGGTGTAGCAGATGAGCTGCTCTCAAACGTTTTCGCTGGCCTACCACTAAATGAAATTTAAAAATATCAATGTACTGCCAATATATTGGAAAGGCCAATTGACAGTGGGAATAAGTTATATGACAAAGCTGATAGTCGCTTTTCGCAATTTTTGGAATGCCCCTAAAAAGCATTCTTATGATGTCAATTATACCACAACCTAAAATTATAATCAGGAGAGTACAGTGACACCGACTTACAGGCACGACCACCTGGTTACAGTTTGCAAGTTCAAGTGTAGATAATGAACCCCACAAGACCTAGCAACACCTGCAAAAAGAAAACATATAAGAAGCTGTTGATACTGATGATGCATCGACACGCTTTTGTAGCGATAATCTTGTGAAAAGTATTTGTGAGAAAGTTTGCTGGTATTTAATAAACGTGTTGTCATACACATGGGTTTGTCACTATAAAATAACCACGGAACCAAACGATGAAAATTGACACAAGCTTTATATTCAGGGCACATCACAACTGTACTTTTAAATCAGTACAAGCGTCATGTTGCTGCAGGCCACATCACAACTGTACTTTTAAATCAGTACAAGCGTCATGTTGCTGCAGGCCACATCACAACTGTACTTTTAAATCAGTACAAGCGTCATGTTGCTGCAGGCCACATCACAACTGTACTTTTAAATCAGTACAGGCGTCATGTTGCTGCAGGCCACATCACAACTGTACTTTTAAATCAGTACAAGCGTCATGTTGCTGCAGGTCACATCACAACTGTACTTTTAAATCAGTACAGGCGTCATGTTGCTGCAGGCCACATCACAACTGTACTTTTAAATCAGTACAAGCGTCATGTTGCTGCAGGCCACATCATAACTGTATTTTTAAATCAGTACAAGCGTCATGTTGCTGCAGGTCACATCACAACTGTACTTTTAAATCAGTACAGGCGTCATGTTGCTGCAGGCCACATCACAACTGTACTTTTAAATCAGTACAAGCGTCATGTTGCTGCAGGTCACATCATAACTGTATTTTTAAATCAGTACAAGGGTCATGTTGCTGCAGGCCACATCACAACTGTATTTTTAAATAAGTACAAGCGTCATGTTGCTGCAGGCCACATCACAACTGTATTTTTAACTTAGTACAAGCGTCATGTTGCTGCAGGCCACATCACAACTGTATTTTTAAATCATTACAAGCGGGATGATGAATCAGGCCACATCACAACTCTATTTTAAAATCAGTACAAGCGTCATGTTGCTGCAGGCCACATCACAACTGTATTTTTAAATCGGTTCAAGCGTCATGCTTCTGCAGGCCACATCACAACTGTATTTTTAAATCAGTACAAGCGTCATGTTTCTGCAGGCCACATCAGAACTGTATTTTTAAATCAGTACAAGCGTCATGTTGCTGCAGGCCACATCAGAACTGTATTTTTAAATCAGTCAAGCGTCATGTTGCTGCAGGCCACATCAGAACTGTATTTTTAAATCAGTACAAGCGTCATGTTGCGCGCAGGCCACATCATAACTGTATTTTTAAATCAGTACAAGCGTCATGTTTTTGTAGGCCACATCACAACTGTATTTTTAAATCAGTACAAGCGTCATGTTGCTGCAGACCACATCACAACTGTATTTTTAACTCAGTACAAGCGTCATGTTGCTGCAGGCCACATCATAACTGTACTTCTAAATTTCCTAATAGTATTCGTGATTATCTTCCCATCGTCTTCTTTTCGGTTTATTTGACGACAATGTCGTTTAGCTGTTCCCGAATGGTAGGACAGCTGATGAATTGGAAAGCATTTGTAAGGAAGCGATAGTGGCCTAGTCGAGAAACTCTCTCAGCAACTGATTGGATGAACTTAGTCAAATCACCTCAAACGTCTGTCTGGATAGTCATTTACGTGAACTAAATTCAAACCTGGAGTCTTCCGACAAAAAATATAGCAGCGTCGCCAGTGTGCTAAGTCTTAGGTATTTCCAAATTATTTGAACCTGTATGTTTATAACTTCTTCAAATGCATCAGCATAATTAAACCTGCCATGTTACCTTTGGAATCAGAATATTTACGAAAGTATTTGTTTCCGCGTTGCAATTTACTGGCGTACTACTATGCATTTCAGATAATGAAGATGCCTATGTACTTAACAGCAGGTACATCTTCATGGCAAAGGGGTGTTGGTGGCAGTGATGAGTAGGGGAGGGGAAAGCATCGTAGAAGGATTCTCATCACTTGGGCACACTGACGTAATAATTCACACCAGTAGCAAACGAGAAGCAATTTATTGCTATTCTCAATTTAAATCCAGTCACAGGAAGTAGACCGAAATTATAGAGCAGGAAGACTGGATTTACAGCAGAATGTCTTCGTTAAACGAAGCAAGCGAGATGCCAAGAGCATTGTTCAGGTCTAAGAAGCAAATAAAAGATTCTCATTCTACAATATCCTCCATGCACCTCATAGACGGATATTCCACAAAGCCTAAGGCGTATTGGATAGAAGCTTCTCTTGAACGAAACAAATCCATGTGCCGAATCAAATAAAGAAGTAACTGTTCAATGATGACTTCAAGAATTAGTTCGTGATTTAAAAAAACAATAGAATTTTGGCACCACAGTGCACGTTTGTGCTTCCGTATTCATCGTGTGTTTCACTCCATAAACTTCCAATCTCTTAACCCCTTCTATGCCATATTTTCTTTTAACGTAAATTTGCTTGCTCTGTATTCCATAGCAGCTAGTAATACTCAAACACAAGGTTAATATTCATAAATATCATTCGACAGAATTTAATTTGCATTTTCTTCACAAACTATTCTAAAAGGTCAGAAATCGAATAAAACTCAGCACGTTTCTTTTACAATACCAAATTTGTATAAAATTGTCTATCAACCGAAAAGTTTTCGCTTTCATTTAATGTTGAATAGTGTCTTTCTTTTCACTAAGCACACAATATAGGTTTAATGAAACATGGCACAATTATGTTTACTATGATTCCATGCTTTTAATACATGTCCATTTGAGGACGAGGTATTTCGTAAGGAAACCGACTTTGCTTTCCTGCATATCTTTCACGTACTGTCTTGACACGTGACGCTATTACAAGAAATATGGAAAATGGATTGATAATTAGGCCTGAGTATATCGTCAGCAACACTCAATAAAATAGGGATCACTTACAAAATTAGTGACATGGAGGGGGGGGGGAAGTCAGATTAACGCGCCGGCGGTTTTACCAGCGAGGAAATGGGCTCTAGTAAAATTCGGCTAGATGTTTGGACAAACTGCAAACTTCCGGTGGTCGTGTATGTTTATTATTACGTTTCATGAAATTCGCACATTGGGTCAAAATTATGCGGAGGGCAGTCTAATAAACAGATATGGAAGAAATAAGGAACGTGACACAATAAGCCCTTCTTGCTTTATAGAATAACAAAAGTAGATTAAGCTAGCAGAATATGGAGCGCACTTCACAGAAATATTTTGTATAAAACATTTAGTAAAATTTTTAAAAATTGTAACTCTTTAAATGCTATGAATTAATACTTCGTATAAAAGCACCGATCCAGTTTGTCCTGAAAGCCTTTCGGTATGGACAAAGTCTGTGAAAGGACTAGTAGCCAGATAACTCAGCGGTACACGGAGTATGCTTTGGACTTGATGACCGAAAAACATTACTTCGATTCTCGGAAGGGCAAGGGATTTTTCTGTTCTCCAAAACGTCCACACCACACTGGGGATAAAGTGGCTTGGACCTGAAGCTGATCGCTTACCTCCATGTACTGCCGAGATCCCTGTGTACGTCATAATGGCATATGGAGGGAATAAATGTAGAGCTCTATTCCTTGTTAATGTCGGTACTAGATGGAAGTGAGTAGTCAGGTTCACACCCCGGTCGCTCTACCACGGGGGAATAAGCCATTAATATCCATTAAACAGGTGGCGTAATGGGCCCCAGAGTGGGTGTGAGCACTTTGGAGAATAGAAAATGTCTTGCCTCTCACAGAAATCTAACCTCGATTCCTGTTTCGTACAGTCCTTAGCCTAGTCACTGTATCGACTGAAGTATTCCAGCTTCATAATGTAACACGTAGGAAAAACGTTTCTACTGAAAATGGGGAACTGAAGGCTCATGTGTGGTTAAGGCGTAGTGCAGCTGAAGGGTTTAAGAAAATTTAATTTCAAATGTTTCGTAATACAGTACAATAACATTGTATTTATACTTAAACCTTAATTATCAGCATAATAATGCTTCCTAGGCAATCGCGTGGTTACGGTACGCTATAATTACAAATATAGCGATGCTGAAAGTATTTTACTTTATACAAGAATAAACTGACCTTGCAAAAATTTATTTCCTCATAAGTAACCAGTGCTAGTTGCATCAGGAACGGAGGAAGGCATCTAGGTTTTTCTGAGAACCTCATACATTGAATACTGAGGGAGCGAAAAACAATGAGTTTCTTCGTCTCGATAATGTAAATTGTATTTCAGCTTCTTCGAAAAGTTGCGGTTGTACACATGGAGATCATTAATGGTACACGGATATTTGATGAAAAATAACAGCTGCTCTATCCAAACAAAACACTTCAGTCAGTACATAAAATCTATACTAAGAAAAAAAACAGTGTACTTTCCAGAGTTTTTACATTTTTTGACTCGCTTTTTTCACTGGTTTAAACCTTCATTTTTAGTCGATATTTATCTACTAAAACGAGACAGGAGGAATAAAGCTGTGCCAAGCCATTCATGTCCAACAGATAGAGTCTCGCCTCTATCAGCCCCTGCAATATAGGACAGACTCTCTAAAAAATATGTTAGTTTACGTTTTTATTTTCCAGTGAATCTGGAGAAAATCCTATCGCTACATCGCAGCCATTTTAAATAATAAAAGTATAAAAAATTAGAAAAAAGTGTCCCATATTCGGCTTATAGGCTGCCTTACAACATGCCGTTTCATTACGCGCTGTATGTGATGTTTTATTACATGGCAGCGTCTGCCTATTTTATATAAACAAGTCCATCGTTACAAGAGATTGGATTCCGAGAGGCGTTCTTTATAGCGCTTAAAATTTCGGCCATGGAAATTAACTCCCAAAATGTGAGGTCCTCACAGTTGCGTTGAAGTTGAATTACAGTTTCTGGGATATGATGCTGTTGACTGGTGAATAGTTACCGAAGTTTCGGAGAGGCTTGCTGCCTCAAACAACAGTGCGTAAGTAGTGCACTAATCCCTGAAAATGGAAACAGAATGCTTATTCTAAACTCTGGTGACCACCTATTAACACAAAGTCATATCGCAGAAGACTTTAATCTTGAAAAGTTAACCCAATGGACCTTTCTTCCAAATTTGACAATTGATCAATTGGTGATTAGGACTTTCCAACTTTTATTATACATGCACGTTCATCACCGTTCTCACAACAGCCTGACATTCCATTTAATTCTCAACTACTTAAACACATTCATCTCTCTCACAACATTTTATTTTCAGATCTTTCTTATTATTGCGATCTCATTTAAATCCAAGTCTCTCAAGCAGTCTACTCCTTTGACATTCCAGATTTAAATGTGGTATATGTTTCTCATTTGTACGGTATGTGCCATGTATCAGTAGCAAAGAATGCTGTGGCTGATAATGTGAGATTCGAAAGTTCCATATCGAGGGAAGGAAGAATTTTCACATAAGCAACCAATGTAAATTAAAACCCCAAAGACTGAATCTTTATAAACGAAATTTTATAACATGGCCGTAATGTTAATAGAGACAGCAGTGTCTAAGACCTCTAGACTTACGATTTTGGACCGTTGAGACACCACGATCGTGTGACCGAAATCCGATCGCAGCACTGATATGTCCGCATGCTTCTGTCTAAGCACAAATAATAATTAGTTGTTTCTTAAGTTGGCCATGAATCGGAACACACCAGCAATCCTAATCATTACGACGATGAAAAGAAGAAGGATCAATATTTGCATCGTAATCACAGAACACAGAACTGGAAACTTTCTAAATTATTTAGAATATATGGAAGAATGTAATAATAGTCTACGGAAGAATTTTGTATCACTGGACAAACAATGCTGAAGTACGACAGCAAATGGCCAATACTTTGACAGAGTTAAATAATCAAAATTCGAGCTAAGGATTTTTCAAACACAAAACAAACTGGACAACTGTGAATAGATGCTTGGTCATTGTTTTAACAAAGCTTCATTCTCCATTAAACAGGAACAATAACTCCGTACGAACCGAAACCAAACAAAGCGTCCAATTTACACGGAATAACAACCACTCATTCAACATATAATTCATTTAAATTTATCTTTCACAATTCCAATCACACATGAAATTAACATAGACATGTCAATTTATCTTTTAATTGTATATCGTTTCATTTACAAATCAAACATCATTTTGACCATTAATTAAGTAATACTGTTCAGACTGTTCACGCGTTGAGTAGAAAAAAAATAATTTTGCTAACGATGGGAATAAAAGATTTTGTATGGGTGTCAGTGCTTCTATTATAGTGGTGACCAAGATTCTACTCACATTTCGTCGATACGTAGAGAAGGCGAGCTGCATACATCAGTAGAAGCGACAATCGCCACTGTTCACCAAAACAAGCAGCCATTTTCACTTCTAGAACAAAGCACGAATGTATTGTATTGCGTGTCGTATAATCCCTACAGTTATGAATATCAATTATTTAAAGCAACATAAGCTTTATAGCGATACCGTTATACATAGCTTATATACCTGTCACCTGGAAACAAAACTCTTTCCTTTTCCACCCTGTGTGTTATTCAGGTCACCTGTTATGAATGTAATGGTATGAGTGTTTACAGATGACTTTCTTTCTGTATAGATTAGAAAACTTAGTGCTTGCACGGGTCTCAGTATTCACTTTGGGGCTTCCCCATTTTAGATGACAGTGATGGAACGTGAGAGAAACCTTTTACGTGTGTAGTGAAATGTGCCACACATTTGACACTATAATAACAGCACTTAATTAGAATTCATCGGTTAATTCTTGCGTCATTAAGGGGCACTTTTTCATTTGATATTTCATAAATTGTAAAGCCATGTACGTATAACCATAAAGTGTCTGAGCCAGTATTGCTTAATCCGCATAGGGACTAGGCTGCGGGATGGACAAGCGAAGAACCGTGGTTAGATACCCGGCAGGGGCAAAGAGATTTGTCTCTTCTACAAAATGTCCAGGCTGAGTCTGTGGCGCAAAGAACCTCCCATTCAGTGGGTACCGGAGGACCTTTACCGGGGTGTAAAAATGACCACTCAATGCAAGTGTCGATGTTGCTTGCAAATGGGTAAGATTTAACCTTTCACCATGAAGTTAATTTCCCTTTTTTTCGAAACAAGTGTTTATTTTTTAAATGTAAGACATCCCCGTTGGAGTGTCGATCATAAGTATATGTTTTTTATTTAATTATTTAATCGGATCCAACAACTTGTTGGGTCCGATTGTAGAATTACATAAAAAATATGTATACTCATGAAAGTGTTTATGCCATTTTAAGAACCTTAATTTTCCAGTAGCGACAGGTTTATGACCGTTCAGAATTGTACCCATGTCAGTATAGCATTTTCCATTCCAAATGATCCTAGTGATAACCTCCTGAAGTTACGACAAACTTGTGAGACTTTCTGTAGAGTGTTGAATGGTTACAGGTCTAGTGACTGTGAAGAAGGATTTGGAAAGAATGCGCAGATAAGTGACTAGTATTAATGGGGAAAATAAGCGTACAGAACTTAATCGAGCAGGTTTAAGAGAAGAACGACTTCGAAGAATTAGATGTAGGTGGGAGAATAATATGAGGACGGATCTCCCAAAAATAGGACAAGAGGGCAGTGAATAGACTTAACTTTTTCGGGACAGGAAACATGAAATAAGTGAAGAAATTTAGTTTTCATATAAGGCGGACAATATACTCGTAAGTTTATTGACGCTATGAGCAACTATTAGCTTCTGAAAGACATTGCAATCCACATATCTTTCTATATATAACACACCAACTGCCCTCCAGTTTAGTAACCAAAGGGGATGGCCATCGGCTAAAACAATGACGTCATCTGAGACGTCAAAAAGGTCGAATAGTAACTTCCAAAGAGTTAAGGGTATGTAATCTCTATCTCTGAAGGAATATCTCCAAGTCAAAGAGTATTTTGAACTGAGAAATATTAGGTCGAGTAGTCGGAATGGTTTGATATTCAAGAGACATTAGTGACCATTGTGAGAATGTCAGGGACAGGTGTTCTGCTGTCTGACATTAAGACCTGCACTGTGAGAGTGTCAGGGACAGGTGTTCTGCTGTCTGACATTAAAACCTGCACTGTGAGAGTGTCAAGGACAGGTGTTTTGCTGTCTGACATTAAGACCTGCATTGTGAGAGTGTCAGGGACAGGTGTTCTGCTGCCTGACATTAAGACCTGCACTGTGAGAGTGTCAGGAACAGGTGTTCTGCTGTCTGACATTAAGACCTGCACTGTGAGAGTGTCAGGGACAGGTGTTCTGCTGTCTGACATTAAGACCTTCACTGTTAGTGTCAGGGACAGGTGTTCTGCTGTCTGACATTAAGACCTGCACTGTGAGTGTCAGGGACAGGTGTTCTGCTGCCTGACATTAAGACCTGCACTGTCACTAAGCAATTGTGCAGCCTATGCACGTATAAACAGAAGCGAAACTGCTGAGCATCCAACCATTTTGAGTACAGCAGTTGCTATATGCGCCACTTTTTTCATTACTAAAACCTGCAGTTTTCGTAGAGTAACACTATGAAATCATGCAACTCAGTGTTTCCTGTTACTGCCAAAGTTTTACAAAAAGTGTTCTTAACTTTGTGTTTATATTTAAATTATTAGTGTATTCCTGAAAAGTTTGGTAATAATTTTGTTTGTCTATTTATGTAAGTACGTTTAATCCATTTTGTGCCTTTTCTATCTCCGTTAATGATGAATGTTACTTTGGTTTTTAGCGCTTCTTCGTATTTATACAGAATATTGTACTATCCGGATTAATCGCCAAACAAACCCCAGCGAACCCACAGACATAACGTTAGCAGGAGAAACATGATGGGTGTCGCTCGCTGAAAGAGGAGGGGATTCCTATACTAAAAAAAGCCTCAAGGAAATCTGAAGGTAATAAATGAAGAAGAAGCATTTAATTTTACTAAATGAATACCATTATACACCGGAATATCCACGCAATTTTTGATTTACTTTAATAGATTTTAACCTGACCACACTGTGACCAAAGAAATTTAAGGGATATAAATCATACAATTTTTACTCGCTCAACCCAGCGACAATGAAGCAAGATGGCGTCATTTATCTCTCGAGTAACACATTTCACATTACAAGAAATTTCTCTCAAGAAACCACACACAATGTCCAGTCTATTGCTGCTCTGGCAAATTACCACATATGGCCACGCCAGTTTTGGGGAATGTTGCCAAAAATGAACCTTGAAGCAGGTGGCTGGAACGATGGCCATCCCCTTTCATTCGACCGTCCGATTCTCTCATCTTTTCTTACTCAATTAATTTTTCACCCTCAGTGCTGAACTTGTAATCTCGCCACCACCTCAAGTTTCATTGTCACGTGATTAACTGATGGGACAAAGCACCTATCAAGAATGTACAAATAACAATGGCAAATACTGACTGTTATATTTCAACAACAATTTGAATTCGCAATTTTATATTTCTGTTTTTACATTATACATCATATTTATTCAGAATTAAACGAAATATTCAAGGAAGGTTTCCCTATGATAAAAGTTCCAAAACAGTCTGGCACACAAGGATTCAGTAAAAATATATCAGTATTTGTGTGTTTACATTATAACTTAATACTGCGATATGAGAACAGTAAAAAACATATATTTATACATATCTTTTATTACTTCGATTGTAAAACGCCCTATAATTTAAGACGCACCCCACTATTAGAAAAGGATTTTCAGAAAAAATTGGATGATAATTAGAAAGGTGTAAATATGTTTGAATGAGTTAAAAAAGTCTGCAATTTTTTAAAGCAAATACATTTCACTGTCCGTAAAATGTACTACCCTTTTAACTATATCACTTGTTCTTCGAGAAAAATGATGTTTTCTAGACGTTCGAAGAGTGAAAAATAATACCTCGAATTTAAGACGCGCCCTAATTTTCACTTCGAAAAATGTGAAAAAAGGTGCGTCTTAAATTCTTAGTAATACGGTATTTGTTACTGTGTGTCAATAGTGCTCTTTTGTTGTATACTGTTATGTGCAAAGTTAAAAACACCTTAATTGAAGACCTTAGAACTAACACAAAAAAGCAGTAAGTTAATTTTATTTTATCTCAAATTGTTCGTGTTTACATGTGCACCTGACAAAGCCCATGACACTGGACACAAGACACCGCTCCTTAGAGAAGGGAGGTCTCGACGGCGAGATAAACAGGCTGACTGGCTGTCAGTTGCAGTGCGGCTTGAACTTGGACATAATTTTCAAACGGTTGACAAGTAGTGAGAAATAATGGGTTTAAAAAATTTCCATCATCCATAATTAACAAATAAGCAATCGTGCAGGAATAGCAGTGGCATTATTCATATCACATGTGAAAGTTTGAAGGCAGATTGTAAATTCAGTGCACATAGCACAACAAAAATTCTAGGGTGTGATTTACAGCGCGAAAAGCCTTCACGTAGAATGTAACTCGGGTGGAGGTCCAAAGCGCGTCAATCCCACCGTCAAACAAAGATATCGAATGCTGCTTTGGGTCTGAGGTATACCCAGCCTCACTGTAACGACATTAGTGTGTAGAACAAGACTCCACAAGACAGGTAATCTACGTATAAACGTAACATTGTGGCGCGTTCGCGTAAAGGTTTTTGCCGTCCAAGAGCAAGAAGTATTACATAAACTGAGTGTGTCTGCAGCCTTAGGTATCCAACATGCAACGCATATGCGCCATATTGTCATCTGTGGCCTATCCAGCTCTACCATGTTTTTCCACATTATCTCATAAACGGCAAAATTTTCAGAAAAAAATTTATGGACATAAAATTTGTGTTTTGATTTCCTGCAAAATTTTGAAACATTTTTCATTCTAAAAAGAATGCAGTGTGATATCATCATAAATGTACACAGGTCTTTATGTAAAGTACCCGTTATTCTTCTCAGATTTTAATAAATTTTAATGACGAAGCTAATTATCGCTTTTCGCAATTTTTTAACGCGTCTAAAGCATAGCAATAAATTACAGCATTACTCATAAATGGGAAAGTGAAATGTTAATATTCTGTAATGATTAGAGACACTGGAACAGAAATTTTAAAACACTTTTTTTATTCCCTCTGAACTAAGAAGACATTATGCTGGAGTTTTTGAGTGTTACAGTAGTGGCTAGACAGGTAGAACAGCGCCAAAAATTCCACCTCAAAACACAAATGAAAAATGTGACTGCCTCAAACTTATAATGCACAAATTTGTAATGACACGTGACGTATTTTGTCGGGCATAGAAACAGGAAATGTATGTGACGCTTTGTTGAAGAAGATAGATAGAACTGCGCCGTGAATACGGTAGCAGAGTAGGCTAGTCTAAGAATGTGGAATAATATGGAAGTCTTTAGTGATGTCACGTCATGTCGACTAGTGGAGTTACCGACGTCTGAAAGGTGCGTGGCACCTCCACCTTCAGGACAGAGCAGTCCAGTGGGCAAGTGGACTGCTGGTCTTTGCAGATGGACACAGAACGCTCCTTCGAAACGTCGATAAAACTATATCAGTCGACATGGCATAACGACCTAAACAGTTTGAATCTTCATCGGCATCCCTGCGAAAACGTCAAAACTCGCATGATTATACGAAGTTATTCTTAGTGATTGTAAAAGTTTGTGAAAAAATTTGACATCACATAACATGGTAGAAACTTTCATCGGACGCTGCCAGCTTATTCGATAAAAAGTACTAAGAAGTTTCCGGGGACTGTGTCGTCTTCAGATGGAGCGAGAGTGTACGTACTCTGTGTGGCCCGTTAATAATGCAAAGACAGACGTGAGGAGATTGGATAAAAATTCGCTGAAATTGAAAATCGCTCTGTAAAGTGGCTAGGAGAGCGTGCTCTGAATCACAAAGTGGAGGGGATAAGATGATTTTAAATAAAATATTTACTTTAAGCACTAAAATTTTTATAGCTTTATGAGGAGATTAGTTGATGAATAGGCCTACATCGTGTTTCCCCTGATAAGGAATGGGTGCCTCTGAGCAGTCTCAAGCATCAAAGTAAACAACACTTGTTCAATGATGCAAGAAACTTAATATGAAATTTATTAAGGTAGTTTGACTAATACAATAAAGAACACGACTGCACCCAACGGTATGTAGCTACTATGCCTTTCAGTGTTTCTCAAATTATACGACTATAGAACTCGTGATTTTCAAAAGTTATTTTCTTGTGGGGTGGCACACCCGCCTTTGTACGGCTAACAGAAGAGACGGTGAACTTACTAATTAATGAATACACAAATTGGCAAAAATTAGCTTTAATTATTACAGAACAAGTTGCTTAGATCATCAGATTCTGCTTTACGCATTTGCTCTTAATGAGATTTCATAAAGAGCATCGAATATAATTATAATATAAAAGTGAAAATTAACATGAAAGATAATTGTGAAAAGACTTTACGCTCCAGAAGGTTTTGATTAAAAAACGAGAAGGGTTATAGCCCTTGGGATCGCTTTGTCAAACAAGTTTGTTTCGAAAGGACTAGCCTTGGGATTCTGAGACATCCTACGCCCCAGTATACGACTGAATCCTCTAAATTTTAAACAGCTTAGCGACTCCCACTCGACTATTCTAACACCCCACACACCACACCCCAAAACCCACACTGGTCTCATTATGAGGCTGCAAATCTTTTACTCGAAACTATTTCCTGTTGTTGTTTTAAAGCAGAAGATTAAAAATAGGCGTATTTTTCCCACAAACCCTAAAGGCATACCAGTGTTAGTTTGGTTACGTAATTATATCTGCTCTGTTATTGTTCACAAGTCTGGAATCTAACTATATCCTGTGGTTTCCCCGTAAAAACAGCAAGGATAATAGGGGAGGCTGTAATATTGTACTTGCTACAGCGTTTGTTCTGCAAATTTCGGATAGTAGAGTATCATAATAGAAGGCTTGGAAACCCACTATGGTATTTTAATTAAAACACAAGGAACCATGTCTAACCGTAAGATTAGGGCCTGTCGGTGGTCGGTCGGTTGGGCAGCACTGCCAAGGGCCAGCGTCATCCTTGGCGCACGTTCTTATGTTTGTGTCTTGCACTGACGAAAACACAATGCAGAATGAGCTACTTCGTGCTTAGAAAATTGAAACTGGCTGACAGTCAGTACTAAATTCTATTTGTGTTTATTTATTTATTTACAAAGCGGTTACGAATAAAATGCAAACGTACAAAAAAAAAAGACGGTGTATTAAGAAATCTATTTTTGTGGTCTTCCAATCAACCAGTGAGTCTGATTTTAATAATACATAAGCCTACATATATGACGATATAGAATTTCGACATAAACATAGCTTCGCAGCAAAAGAGGCTTTCGGCGTTTTCTCACACACCACATTTCGACAACCCACACTGTATTTACATCTTCAGACTTTGGAATACAATACTCAAAGAAACTGAGGGTTATTGTGAAAGGGAAAATTTCATCTTACGGAGTATAAAAATAAATCGACAGGTATGGTATTCTCTCATATAAAACATGGAACCCCATTAAATAGTGTAATTGTATGGATTAGGCGAAGGCGATTTCAGATAAAAGAACAGGAAATATTGTATAGAGCTACAGATGGACTACTGCTGGTAGTGAGTGCCGAAAGCCATATCTGCAAGGTTTCGAGCAGACATCAAAGAATTCATTTCTCTTATCTTTAACAGTACATTATGGGAAATGTTATGTTTCAGACACAGGTATTTATTTCACGTTTGTCGCTCTTGTACCTGATTTGGTATAAGGAAGAAAAAATACGTCTGGGAATTCCGAACTTAATAATAATAGTAATAATAATACTACTAATAATAATAATACTTATGAAAGTATCATTTAGGACTACTTCTTGAGTTTTTCTTGAAATTTCTTATTTGTACTTGGCTAATGCAGTGCTCGTCATCTATTCCTGGACAAAATGCGAATGAAGCCCCCTGAATTCACATCATTGTTTAATGAAGACAGAAACCACTACAAAGTAACACCTTGATTCCCAAAGGAAATACTTCATACTGCAAATTTACAAAAATAAAATATATATGCATAAGGCTAGAAAAGTAACCATGATGCACCTGTCACCTGTCTGGTGAAGCTGAAAACACTGTTGATTAGAAAATAACACGGGACGAAAGTTGAGGATTCGAGTTTGCTGACAGCTTGATTGTAGTTCATCCACGTTCTGATTTTCATTTGTTCGTGAAAGAATTAACAGCTGTCTATGTCAACGTGGCTGCCTCTAGAGCCAGAGATGATGGTGAGAACGCTTCTAGTCAGTCGTCCGTGACCTGTATTGTAGGAGCGGGAAGGGTGCGAGTCACAATTAAGTGATCTACGAGTATATCGTGTTCCTGGTCAATCAGGAACAAGTGACAAGACATTTAAAACCAAGCTGAATTAATGAATTCATTCTAAATGATCTGTAACAAATTTTTATGTCACGTTCAGAGTTGGGTTTTTATTTTTAAACGTCTTTTTTTTTCTTTAAAATACATTTTTACTGAAACGTAAAATTATAAATTTTATGTTATTCGTACCGTACATTTTTTTTATTATTTAGGTTCTATCCGACAAATGTACACTTTTATTTTCTATTATTCAACGCATATATTTTATTGAAGATGGTCCAACATGTTTCGAACCTTATATGAGGTTCATCTTCAGGGACATTGTTTTAAATTACACCAGCCCTTCTTCAAAGGTACATGTTTGGTTATAGACTTTAAAATATTGTCTTTGTTGTCTTGGTTACTGAAATTAATGTTAAAATATTTAAGTTAGAAACAGTTAAAATCTGTATATAAGAAATATAAAATATTATTTGTAGAATATTCAGTTAGGTAGAACGAAGTTGTAATAGTAATTCTGTACTTACCTATATGTTGTATGTTCGCTTGTGGATGGTTGGGACAGTGCTAACTGTGGTGTGATAGAACGGGATATCAGCAGGTCAATGTCACGTGTTGGAGTGACGTCTCTGTGTCTCGGAAATGAGTCGGAATATTGGGTTGTATTCTTCCGTGTTTTGTTCTTGTGCCAGTTTTTGTTTTGTGCATATAGTTGAATATAAAATTGTTCCAAATAATTCATAGATGTTCCCTTATTTATCTGTTTAAGCAAGGTCATGTTGTTGTTAATGTTTCATTTCCGAGACACAGAGACGTCACTTCAACACGTGACATTGACCTACTTACATCCCGTTCTATCACACCACAGTTAGCACTGTCCCAACCATTTACAAGCGAACATAAAACCTGATATGTATGTATGTACAGAATTACTATTACAACTTCGTTGTAACTGAATATTCTACAAGTAATATTTTATATATCTTATATACAGATTTTAACTGTTTCTAACTTAAGTATTTTAACATTAATTTCAGTAACCAAGGCAACAAAGACGACATTTTAAAGTCTATAACCAAACATGTACCTTTGAAGAAGGGCTGGTGTAATTTAAAACAATGTCCCTGAAGATGAACCTCATATAAGGTTCGAAACATTTTGGACAATCTTCAATGAAATATATGTATTGAATAATAGAAAATAAAAGTGTACATTTGTCGGATTGAACCTAAATAGTAAAATTATAATTTTGAGGTATGAATATTTTTCTGTGATGACGAGTAAGATCTTCATCTTCTGATTAGTGACGCTGTTTAGTGTCTCAAGCGAATACTAACATTCCTAAGAATAATTTTATATTCATCTTTAATTCTTCCATAAACTTCCATGCGGTAAGTTCCTCCAACATTTTGGTAAATGAGTAAGAAGCCACATGGAGTCACAGACCACAGAACAACAGCCTTATAAATTATACCGTTGAAAACACTTCTCACATATCCGGGCATCATTTACTCTCAACAATCTCCTCAAATCCACACCATTGCATTTCAGTAGGATTCTCTATGTATTTAATATATAAAAGAGGGATGGCTGAATTGGTTAGACAGGCTGTCCTTTCTGAACTTTGGACATATACTCTACCCTGCCTATCTATGCCACATGGCCTACATAACCCAGTCTGTCATATGTTGAGGATGATAAATATGAGGAAAACATCTGTAACTAAGAGAACAGGAAATAATAGAATAGGCAGAAATTTACACAATTGGGAGATTCATAATTTACACTCTTCGTTACATATTGTTGAGTGGGTTAAATATGTAACAAGCATGGGTAGGAGAGAAATGCACACAGATTTCGACTGAGAAATTTTCAAACACAAAGACACTTGTGAAACCTGAAAGTAGGAGGAATTATAACATTATTATGGATCTTCGAGTAAGTGATGTCACTGTGAGTGGAATGAACAGGCTTCCTGTAGGCTCTAATGGAGGGATTTTGGGAATGCAATAATGAATCTTTGTGTTCTTTAAAATCAGTCAACTACTTAGGAGTCAGTTCTTATGAGATGTGACGCTCTGTACTAGGGTCAGTGACTCCCGACGTTTCGAGGTCACTACGTCATATCCCATAAGACCTGAATCAGCAGCCGCACTGCTGTTACAACATAAACTCCCGCAGTTCATTTATTTTTCAATGGCTCGACAGCCCTTTGGGGGCCTAGGCCTCCTCATTTTTCGAGGCTTCACGATCACACTTTTTAGACTCACCACATTCGGTAGGACTCCTCAGGACGAGGGACCAGCTCGTCGCAGAGACCTCTACCTGACAACACACAACACTCACAAGAGACAGACATCCATGCCCCCGATGGGATTCGAACCCACAATCCCAGTAAGCGAGCAGCCGCAGACCCACGCCTTAGACCGCGCGGCCACTGGGATCGGCTTTCATTTCTTATTAGGCGTGTAAATATTAGTTTTCGAGGATAATTTTATGCCTTGGAGATAATGGAAAACATTCAGGATAAATTTTCTTAAAATAATGCATGTATTTTTTTCGTTACCTGAGGTGGGTCAGTTTTTGATATAACCATTTTTGTGTCTCTGTGTATACTGTCCGGTGTAGCAGAAATTGTGCAGTCTGATCGTGTTTTGGTCGGTTGGAATGGACTGAATGCACGATGACCCTGATCCTGCTGCCTGACGTACAGCTTCTGAGAAAATAAGATTACAAGAGTGTAGATCCTCTTTTGTGTACCTCAGCTCGTCCGTTCTGTTCGTGGGCGATATGCTGTGTAAAGTCGGTCAGTCATAGCTCGACTGAAACCGCTCGTGATTGGCTACAATACACAAAACACAAAAAAAAAAAAACGAAGGCAATATTACAGACAGAAAAACTGGCTATGCCGAGAACAAAGTGTTATGTCATTTTTTAAAATAACTCTGGTCACAGAACCGTTTTGCTCTTGTTATCCATCGATTTTTCCATCATCTGTATAACACCTATAAATATAAAACCCAAGCCGGCAATATCGTTTATTATACGGAATTGCCGACGATCAAATCAAGTAGGATGAGGGGGGCGGGTCCTGTGGCACGCACGGAATAGAAAATAAATGCATTCAGGTGTTTTCGTGCGAAGTTCTAAAGGAGAGTACTAGAAGTAAATTTGATGATAATATTAAAATGGGCTTTAAAGAAATAAGACTGGAGGTTGTGGATGGGATTAATTTGGCTCAAGATAGACACCAGTGGTGGGCTCTTGCAAACACGGCAATGCACCCTCTGCTTCCACATGTTTTGGGGAAATTATTAACTAGTGAGAAACTATTAGCTTCTAAAGAGGAACTCCGTTCTAGGGGGCAAGATATGGCCCTATACTGACATTAATTTAATCGCTATTTCCGAGTGAAAAGCCGGTATTCAGCTGCAAATATAGCCTACCCAATTTCCCTGGCCAACAATTCCCACAAATTTCTTTCCCTGGCCATCTGAAAATTGCTAAGGTTTTTGACGGAACACTGAAGAGTATTCTGCCTCAAAGTTTAAAAAACCAACAGAATGCACTTCACTTTCACTTTAATATGTATTAATTAACCCCTACATATGTTTCGGTTTAAGCAAACCATCCTCAAGGGGGTCAAAACTACGTTACATCACATCTAATGTTAATACAAGTTTAAATATTGTGCAATGTCTTGCATGTTATTACAATCTATTCTTGCATCTATTCTCCATATTCTGAATGCACAGATCAAAATCCATAAAGACAATGAACCCATGAGACCCGTAGTCAACAATATTTATGCACCATCTAAAAAGTATCTAAATTTCTCAACAAATGGCTTACTGATCAACTCCAATTACCAAACACGTCACATACAACTGAAGATTGTAATAAAATGCAAGACATTGCACAATATTTAAACTTGTATTAACATTGGATGTGATGTAACGTGGTTTTGACCCCCTTGAGGATGGTTTGCTTAAACCGAAACATATGTAGGGGTTAATTAATACATATTAAAGTGAAAGTGAAGTGCATTGTGTTGGTTTTTTAAACTTTGAATCGTAAAATGCACGGTAAGACTTACATAAAAAAGTATTCTGCCTGTTGTTTTAACAACTGTAACAATCTGCTCTAGGTGTTGAAGTACAGTAAGTGTAGCAATAGAATGCAAAACACAGTAAGGAAAGAAAACAATAGGCGCGGGATTAATTCGTTTGAATGATTTAATGCAACTGACGTACATGGGCCGCGGGCCACCTGAAAGAGGTTCACGGACGATCGCAGACCACACTTTGGGACACGCTTACTATTTAGTGAATGTTAGCTTCTTTAACGAAACTTTAAATAGTTCAAATTACACAGCTTTGAATGGAGAATGATTATTAAGTGAATTCGGATGTGGCAGGAAGCACTCTTGGCATAATCTGAATTACCGTCCTGGCATCGGCATGAAGGGGCTGAGGAAAACCACGCATAAGTTTATTTAGAACAAGACAGGCAATGTACGTGTAGCTGTAACATTGAGGCGCGTTCGCGTAACCATTGTTGCTGTGGAAAATCAATAAGTATTGCACATTCTGAGTGTGTCTGTAGCCTTAGTTATCCAGCATGTCTTCTGTGGCCTGTCGGGCTCACCATATTGTTCCACATTATCACATAAACGACACGATTTTCGGAAAAAAAAAGTTATTGAATATGGATGTAAATGTAATCCTGCATTATATGACCATTATTTTATCTGAACAGTATCTTTTGTGACTTATCGTCGCTATTCTACTTTGCCGTGAGTCGGGGTCTACGCGCGTTTTATGTTTATGCGATGAGCAACCGACAGGAATTGAAAACGATATTTGTCAGAAGCTAGTAATGTCCCTGTATTTCCAAGGGGCATGAGATGGCCTGTGTATGCAGCACAAATGGGAGAGAAGGAAAGAATGTATGTAATTTTTGTTGGATGACCTGAAGGATAGGACCATTTAGGGGACTTAGGAGTAGATAGGAATTCTAAAGAGCATGTCCTTGTTAATATCCTTCACAACTAGTTTAGCGATAAGGTGATTCGCCCATATTTTTCAATGTTTAAAGACAGGCTTGAACTTTAACATTAAGGGATGAACAGGGGCTGAGGGTTTTCGAGAATACGGTGCTGAGAAGGATGTGTGGACCCAAGAGAGAGGAAGGAACTTGAGACTGGAGAAAACAGCATAATAGAAAGCTTCATAATTTATACTCCTCAACAAACATTATTAGGATGCTCAAATAAATGAGAATGCGATGGGCGGGGCATGTGGCACATATATAGGGAAGGATAAACGCATACGGAGTTTTGGCGAGGAAACCTATAGGAAAGAGATTACTTGAAGGACTCAGGAGTAGATGGGAGAATAATGTTGAAATGTGTCTTAAAGAAATAAGATGGGATAATGTGGACTTCATTCATATGGCTCAGACAAGGACAACTGGCGGGATCATGTGGACACGTTAATAAACTTTTGAGTTATACCAAGTACGAGGACTTTCTTGGCTAGATGTGAAAACAGCACTTTCTCAGGAAGGACTCTGCTCCATGAAGTCAGTCATTCAGTCTTTATGTATACTGAATTAACAAAATATTTTACTCCTTAGTTATGAAGTTTTTGTTAAACATTTGGTAACTGTGACCCTGCAGATTACAACGTACATACTTTGAAAACTGTGTTGTACAGAAGTATTATCACTTCGATTCGTATATGCTAGTGCACACGTCAACGTGAGTTTACAAACCTTACGACTCTATTCTTTATGACATGTATCACAATTGCATTTTATAACCTATACA
This sequence comes from Reticulitermes speratus, assembly GCA_021186555.1. Lineage (NCBI taxonomy): Eukaryota > Metazoa > Arthropoda > Insecta > Blattodea > Rhinotermitidae > Reticulitermes > Reticulitermes speratus. The sequence continues at coordinate 8,077,364 of JAJKFL010000039.1, read as the reverse complement.
TTTTTCTCGCCGATACCACTGGCCGCTGGTCTAAGGCGTGGGTTTACGGCCGCTCGCTTGCTGGGATTGTGGATTCGAATCCAGTAGCCAGGAAATGGATTTAAAATAAACAAGATGGGAGAAAGTGAAATTGATTAATCTGGCTCAGGATTGGGACAACTGACGAGCTCTTTGGATGAACACAATAAGGAACCTTTGAGCTGTAAAAAAATGCAGGCAATTTCTCGACTAGCTGATATCTTACTAATTTCTCAAAAATAAATCTCTTTCACAGAAATATATTTCCTTTCGGTTATTTATAATACTAAAATAGTACTCCGTAATGTGTCAACAACTTTTCCCTCTCGTATGCAGTTAGGATACAGAATCATCCTGTCACTACCCGCAAGTGTCCTAGCAAAAACACTAGCACCATTGCAGATAATGGATGTACTTAAAAAATCAATCCACAGCTAAAACAAAAAGAGTCTTACCTGAAATCCTGTAAGCCGATTCCAAACACGTAGGTGTACTGTGGATCTACATGGCATGAGGAAGTAAATATATTACGCGTGTACTGTTACACACTTCCTGTGTACGAACTTGGTCGCATTTTTTATGACATTCCCTGCGGTCGGAAAAACGTCCGTCATATAAGAATCCGATAAATGGAAATAGCAGCGTATTATTTCTGATAATGAAACCGGGTAACAGAAGTAAACAGTGACGATTACATCACGGTGCCTTTTATGGTTCCAAAGGATTAAATATTAAAGATTTGTACTTACAAAATTCCAGCGATTGGTATGTAAATCGAAAGTTCTGGTACCTCGGGTTACGGATGTGTGAAGGCCTACGGGCATAGAGAAATGTACTGAATAATCAGTTCCGAACAGCCGAGAAGGGACTGTAACTCTGTTTGGGCGTTGGGCGGGCCTCAAAATTTTTTACTGTAAAAGAAGGGATGTGTTACGAAATATTTCACACGTATTGAACTGCATGGGCTCAGGATAGTCTTGAATAACTGGGCAACTGTAGGCTTCGCCTGATAGCTGCGTTGTCAAACAACGCAGCCATCAGGCGAAGCTTACAGAACACGGAACAACACGCCACAGATAAATTCACCAGCCATTTGAGAAGGAAACAAGACCAGCTGCCAATAATTTTAAATAAATATTAAACGTTTTAATCCAAAAAGGAAAACAAACGCACCTGTATATTTTAACCACTGAAGCAAAAAAGCTACATGTTTTTATAGTGAACATAGTTTATCTTATTTTAACATTGAATGTGAACCAACTATTATAGTGGATGTGTAGTCTGTGTTTATATACTTTGATCCACCTGATGATGACTAATAAGTAGTCGAAACATATGTAGGGGTGTATATGAAGACAAGGTGTAGTGCATGTGTTGGTTAAAATAAAAGCTACTATTAAGGGATACTTTACAGTCCTAACGTTAAATTCGGAAGATATTTACCTGTCCATTCCATAAAGACTACAATTATGCATTGTTTCTATAAGTATGAAACGCGGTCTGTCATTGTAATGAAAGTGATGGTGTTCGAGAAAAAGGTGCTGAGGAGTATGTGATAATCCAGAAGAGAAGTACCGGAAGAACTGCAAAAATTACCTTGTGACGGGCTTCATAACTTTTGCTCTTATTTCATATCCTTTAAGGCGATGAAATTATTGGCCTCTAGTAACCAATATGGAGTTTTTCGTAATTTCTGTCCTGTATGTGTTGATGTCACATTTTATCCAAATTAATGTGCTTAATAACACGGTTTATTGGTTCACTCTCGACTTTTGCTTTACCTTCCATTTATTGACTTCCCTTAGTTTCTTTTTGATGTCACTAATTTCGTTTTAAAGCTCAGTTATTACAGTGTGGTCTTAATGGGACAAAACTATAAGATGTAAATTAAGAAATAAGTAATTTTGACCTATAAATAGTTTATTACATAAGAAGTTATGACAGACGTAAATAGACCTCTCCTACTGAAAGTACAGGCGGTCTTCGACCATCGGATATTCGACTTTAGTACAACCAGCACTTTCAAACTTTATAAATTCTCACTCCTAATCCGTAATTCGTAGCCGAATTCGGACTTTCGTAAACAGCTGACAAACAAACATTTCGAGCTATCGCACAGTGACGCTGTAAAACTGAGTCCCGAACTGTATTATGTGTCTTCTAAATTCTAAAAAATGTACGTAAGGTGACTAGAATTGGAGGCATGAAATAACTGCAGAAAATTTATTTGTGTTGTTTATACGCGTATTTTGTAACCCAACCGACAACTCTGATGTAGGTGGGGACGGCTAGGTTGTCATGTTGGCTGGCTTTGGTGCGGCCGCGTGCTCTTTTTTGTTGGCTGTTCTGACTACTTAATCTATTAACGCAATCTGGTGGAAGAAATTTGACCTACATCATGATGGTCGCGATACGTAATTTGCGTGTAGAATGATATGGTCATTGTACTGTGACGTACACGTAAGGAAATGTTTTTGAAAAAAGTTGTTAAGGTTACCAATGGCTTATGAAGTATGAGTTTCGTTGGCCATCCTTATATGGCGGTTAGAAGTGTGGAGGATATTCTTTCGTGTGATGGCGAGAATGTTAACAATTACGTTTGGTTGAACTTAGGCATGAATGTGCAGTTTTGTTTGTTGCCCATTACTAGGGATTTTTATGTACTTTTAGTGGGTCGGGATAGCTCAGTCAGTATAGCGACTCGCTACGGGCTGGACAGTCCGGGGTTCGAATCCCGGTGGGGGCGAGGTTTTCCGCACCAGTCCAGACAGGCCTTGGGACCCACCCAGCCTCCTATAAAATGGGTACCGGGTCTCTTTTCCCGGAGGTAAAGCGACTGGGGCGTGGAGTTGACCACCCACCCTCATCTAGTACCAGGGTTAAAGAAAGAGTAGAGCTATACCTCTACTCCCCCTCTGGGCCTTCGTGGCCTGTTCTAGGGAGAACTTTACCTTTTTATGTACTTTTAGGCAATGAGAACCAAACCCCCCTTATAACCTATACGTCAATTGCCCGACTTTCGTGCATTTCGACTATCGTACACGTTGTCATGAACTAATTATGTACGAAAGTCGGGGACTGCCTGTATAAGTAGTATTTATTTTGTTTAAAATAATTTAAAGATAGAACACTTATAGACACTGCCCGTTATTAACAATGAAGGAAAGAAACTTGGGTTTACGTTGTTTTGTAACAAGTCCATGTGGTTGAGATCTGCCCTCTCCTAGGATATTACGCAGCGTAGAGGGGTAATTCTGTACCGACGTTTCGGGACAACCTATCGGTCCCATCTTCAAGGGTCAAGAAATACTGGATTACAGAACTACCACTCTACGCTGCGTAATATCCCAGAAGAGCGCAGATCTCAACCACATCGCGGCGGAAGCCTGAAATCACGCAAAGTCCATATCGCTCTTAACTTACGAAAATGTAAGCGTCGATAAAGTAGCACAATGAACTGAAACCGTTGTGACTTATCCAACTTAATGTGTAAATTATTAACTTATTTTTTTCCCATAATGTAAAAGTTAAGCTTATGCGATTACAAATATTTACACGCAGGCCTATTTAGATCATAATAAAACCTGATTTGACTAGGTTTATATTGAAGGTTCGGCAAACTGGAAATATTGAACAGTGAAACCAGACTGAAGCAGACTAAACAGAGCACTAATTCAATATGAATTCCTTAATTACATTTAATTCAACTGACATCATTTGGGTCACATTCCTCCGTACAGCAACAACAACACTCATATTTACTAATCTGATCGAACATGATCCTTGTTATCTGGGCAATAAACAGTGTATTACGTAACTAAAATTGACATACTGCCAGTGCTCATTGTTCTACTAGTCATGGTGAAACCAAATGGGCCCATGGGATCTACATTACGCTGATATGTCAAATAACGGAGGTGATCGGCTGCGAGTCGATTCTCAACTTGCCTCTGGCTCCGATGTTCTGCGAAGGAAAGGCACTTTGCAGAGTGACCAGGAAATGCAGTTACTGACATCTGGCTTCTGCTGAATTCTCTGGGTAGTTGGTTCCAAATGCTATCACTAGAACTTCGTAAATCATAATGATTCTGTTTATGACAGGTTAGGAAATGTAGATGAAATGCAGACCGCACCCCCAAAATAGCAGACTTCTGTGAACAGTTGTCAGTTCCTCAGCTGTATGAGACATCTCGGTTATCAAACTCAAAAGTTCTTACAGTGTTACTGGAAATCTCTTGCCAGTTCAATCCAATCCACGCTTTTTTTATCTTTTCGTAATCCTTATAACAATTTGTATTCTTCAAAAGTGTACCTACTATTAGAATAAGCTTATCATGGAGGATGAGATGGGGGGAGGGGGGACATGAAGCGCGCATGGAAGAGATAAGAAATGCCTATAAATATTAGTAGCTCAAAGAGAACGGAAAAAATCACTTGGAATACAAAGACGTAACGGGGAGGAAAACATAAAAATGCATTTATAAACCAAGAAGGAATTACGTGATTTTTGAACACGTTAAAGAACTTTGTGTTTCATAAAATATTATTAATTAGCTGAGTGACACAAACTCGTACATTCTCAAGGAAGGTTCTGATCTATGGATTAGTTTATTTGGCTTCCTTATTATTCCATATTTTGAAGATATTATTAAATTTGATCTTAGATAAATAGAATGCTAAGGGCTGAAGTCGGTTTGGCTGGTTTAGCACATTTCCCAAGGCGGATTTTGCAAACACAGAAAACATATTTAAATCATTTCCTATAAAAAGCGCAGAATTTCTTTACCAAATAACAGACGGATTAGTTTTAAAGATCGGATTTACATCGTGGAGTTAATTGATTAGCGATAACTGAAAATACGAGAAGCCTAGGTCAGAACAATCGACCTCCGGCCACAAGATCAAACATACGGCACTGTTTGTACGACAGCAGCCTTGCCAAGCACTTAACTGTGATGTTCGGAATGTAACCTTTCAAACGCAAGTGACAGCACTATTGTGGTAATAGACTACTGATGTCACACGTCCATTCGTGTCTCAGCAATATTTAATACAGACGTGAACCGTGTTTCAGTGACGTTTGTAATGGCTGCGGTACGCTCACGTTCAACTGAGCTCCAGCATTCCGATCGGAAGTGCTGGGAGCTACAACGAACCGCAATCTGTCGCGTCAGTATATTTCGCCTTCAAAACGACGCATTGTGTATCCGTTCGTTAATACGTTACGTAGGTATAAGTCAGATCACGGAGAGTGTGACAACAGTAACATTGTTATTGTTGTGATAGAATTACCTTGACGTATGGAATAAACGTATTATTCCTCTAAAGGATGAAGTTCCTTCAAAAGTCATTTAAATATTCTGATGCAAATATGATACTTATCGAAACCAAAAAATGCACGTAAGTATATGAAAGTATACAAAGCATATAAAGTATATAAAGTATCGTATTATACATTGTATACGTCCTAAACGTTTCGACCACTCATGTGACCATTCTCAGGGAGGTGTAAGGAGGATACATCGAAACATTACAGAAGTTTTTGAACACAAACACATAAATAATTTTACATTTTAAAAATAATATTTTTTTTTTAAATAGTATAGTTAAAATACAGATTTCAATACACAGAGGTCTACAGCACCGGTAACATCAACACACCCTTCCTCGGTACGTGTTTTACTGACAGACGTTTCATCTCTATATTATATTAAATAATTTATATATATCAATGTACTATCAATTAGCTCGGGGCACGCGGTGGCGCAGTTAGTCGAGGCACTGCGCTACAAGCCGGAAGGTCACGGGTTAGATTCCCATAGGTGTCATTGGAATTTTTTATTGACATAATCGTTTCGGTTGCACTATGGCCCTGGGGTCGACTCAGCCTCTAACAGAAATGAGTACCAGGAACATTTCCTGGGGGGTAAAGGCGGCCGGTGTGTAGGGCTGACAACCTTACCACCTTAATGTGCCGATTGTCTAGAAATCTGGGAGCCTCAACCTCCTGGTACCCTAAGGGCCTGTCCAGGCCTGTAATGGAATTGCTTTACCTTATCAATTAGCTCCTAAACACACTTATTTTTTCCTTTCAGGGTGGTGATTTACTACACACATACTATCCGTTACCCATCAGAATCAATTACAACTTTTTATGTGTGTGGTTATGTCAACTGGTTTCGCAGCTACCAAACCAGTCGGCAATCTCCAGTAAGTATTTTAGACATTCTTCCGTCACCTTTCAAAGACCGTGCGAGTGTCACACAAGGACCTGTTCTGGAGGCCGCTGCCTTGTTATATTTGTTGGTAGCTTTTATACCGTGCTTAAATCCTCTAAATACGTATTCTTAGCTGATACCAAAACTTTCGTGCTATAAACACTGATAACTATTGCACCATATTTCAGTGTGATATTGAATTATTACAAGCCTGGTGTCCCGCTAACTTCATGAAAATAAATATAAGAAAAATCAGTGTTATTGCCTTTACTAGGAAAACAAACCCTCCATATTATGTTTATAAAATATGACCTCTGTATAATCCATACGCATACCTGACAATGCTAACTCTTCCGAACTACACTTTCTCTAATATACGAGTATGTAGTCCATACTTTCTCCCAACCCGTAAGATTCTGGTTTTAATTCGGACTATAAGCTGTTCCTTCTCTACTCCCTATTGTTTATTGATGTTAGGAACTAAGAATAGTTAGAAAGAAACTCGAACGTTAGTCATTTGTATGGAATGACGCCAAAAATCTGGAGCATACGTAAGGGACGTTCGTAGCCCTAAGTCAAAATCATTCCCCCAAGACCATGTAAGATACGGGGATTCTCTTACTTGTTTAAAGCTGCATATCCTGTATGATGGAAGGCACTACCGTTTGTTCAGGTTTCTATAGTTGCCTGTCCCATTTGGTTGCTACAGGTACCCGAGTTGTTACTCGCAGGTTGCCTTGTGCACGCAAGGAAACACATGGAGAAGTTCCTAATCTGCCCTTCCGTAGACGCGTTTCGGCTGATAATCTGGTTTGCAATGATGCTGACTTTTTTATAAAACGTAGTTTTTTCTTAAAACAGAGTCTGTATTAATTTGATACTCTCTCACACCTACTGACCTATGTTTACATTCTATTCAGCATTAATTTTCATTAGCGTTTAGAATGCTTTGCGTGTTAACGTACTACCGATATTTTGTCATTCAAACTGCTTATGGTTGCTGAGAAGGCTAGTATTTAAGCATAAGCCTTATGTACTGTAATGAAATTATATGGGGCTGTTGAGAGCGCACTTGACTTATGTTGTGTTGTTATTTGTGATTTTATTTTTTCGGTTTATTTTTGTGTATTTGTGTACCGTGTGCGTATTGTGTTATCTTAGTAACTGGCATTTGTGCTGTTGAGCCAGCACACTAATAAATAACCACTGAATTCAACTGAATTATTACTAAAAATCAATACTTAGGAACGAACCAATGGATCGAGTGTTCTATGTTTCCGTCTAATTTAAGCGAAAGTAAACCCGAAACATGAAGATTTATTAACAATTTCACACGTGAATTTTTAACTCAGAACTATTTTGTACAGGAAAATATCATGTTTCTTGTAAACTACCCATGTCATTTATTTTATGGATTATATAATAATCCAGTACAATGCTTAATGATAAAAATTATAAATGAAGCAGGTGCATTGCGTTATTTCTCCCTGAATTTTTAGGTTAGTGTGATGACACACAGCTACGGAGTCAATCGAAACTTTTAAGAATTTAAGCAGGTAGTAAATAGTTCTTTTCAGAACAATTTTTTATTGGTAGTTATGATTTGTGTGCGTAACTAAGTTGATTCGCTTCTTCTCTGGTATTAGAATTATAACCTACACTCAATGCAACATTGCTATGAAAACAAAACACATCTCTTTCTTTTCCGCTCTAACAACATCGTACTAAGACGTAAAAAAAGAGAAAAAATAAGCTATATAAACGCATTTGATTATGTGCACGAGAAATGTGTTATGGCATTCTATAATGTACAGACTTTGCGATGATTTTGAGTCAAGCATAGGAAATGAAATCCCGCTCGTGGCCAATGGACCAAGGAGCCTGCAGATGTGTTTAAAAGAGGCTTCTCAAAACAGTATTATGTTTAAAAATGGGCTAAATGTTGTATAGGCAGTAAATAAGCTTATTGTGTAAAGGCGCTTAAATGTTCCATTTGTTGAAATTTTTAATTTCTGAAGTTAATGCAAACAACATAAACAATCCATATCCTATGTCATATTAAACACAAAGCGTCAAATTTATAAAGACAAACTTAACTGGTTTGAGTTCAGTTTGGTTTCAGTTTGAGAAATAATGTTGTTTATTGTGCTGATCTTTAGAAACTCATGAATATAATATGTGGGCAAAATACGAGTCTTCGAATGTTAATGAAAGTGGTACACATCGCAAAAATTCGGATTTAAAGAATTGCGAGGTTTTTATGGATTTGTAATTCAAATGAAAAATTGTTGCTGTTCTCAATAAAATTATTGAGTTCGGAGTATAATATCGCCTGAAAAAAATTATGAATAAGTATAAATTGGTGCCTCAAATTAAAATAAATTTCTTCAAAAAGTCTAAATTTTAACAAATTTAAGAGTTATGGAAAGTCGTCTACTTTTGTAGTCAGATATTGACAGTTATAGGTCACTCCACCAGCGATTCATATTCACATTCATTCATCTATTGGCAATATACAGCACATCGGCACGAACCTCAAAATTGGTGATAGGAACAATTTAGCCCATATTCTGTATACTGTTGTATGTACATGTCAAGGAAATAAAGCTGTGTAAATTTAAAAAAAATACTCGTATATACAGCACAGACAATGAGAGATTCGCTAAAAAATAACAACATGAAGTAACAGTGCTGCTACCCAGAAGTTCTGTATGAATTATTTCGGCAAATGTGAACATTGCAGAACCGACTGAAGCATTCTCCCCAGTTCTGTCTATTGCTGCCATCTTTTGTTCCTACTCGCAACGACTATGAACTTTGACTGCTAGAAAGGCCTATATAACAGAACAGTACATAATCATCAATAAATTTCTAAACTGTTACTGTTGTCCTTATACTGCTGCAAGTTGTATTGTGCTAGCAAATAGGGAAACGAAAGGAATCTGAAGAATACACACTGCTGGGAAAATTTCTGTGTGAAGTGTTTATGAAGATGGACAGAATTCCTGTTTAAGATATGGGTCCATATTTATGTACAGCATTCTCGTCTAAGATTACAGAATTACAGGGTAAATTGAATGAAACACATAGAGTGAAATTACGACAACAGAATAGGCCTACGTGAATGCGCAGTAAAACAAAACTCCACAAGGCAAACAAAACTGTTCCTCTTATAAAATATAAATATATTTTTAAGTAAAGCCGATCAACAGCATGTCTAAATGGAGAAAGTTTGTGGATGTTTAGAAAAGCGCGTTTAATTAAACAATTATCGCTGCTAAATTACGCCTCAGAACGGTTCGTTGCCTTTCAAGTGTTGTGCAATTTCTTATATTCAAAATGTGACGATTTTCTTACGTATCATCATCACAGAAAACGGGGTATTCACATGTCATAGCACTACAATTATTGTATGCCCTTAGGACAACAACTATCTGTAGTGCATGATTCGACAGATGTACTACCGGCGTTAATTGCCTCCACTTATATGGTTACAGCAGTCCATGCGTCACGGTTTATGTTCCTAGCAATTCTACCTCTGCAAGGCAAATTGTTGTCCACACACAATTCAGTCTGTCACTCAAAGCAAATCTCGCCACAGTAATTTATACTAGTGCTCTGTTTAAACAGACATCACTCTGACCACAGGGCATCCAGTGTCATGTACAAAGACAGGAGAGATGTTGGGAAGTATGTGTGAATGCTGATCCTGCTTTTAGAAACACCGGCAATGAACCCCACTGCAACATTGTGCAAAACCCAACAGATAATCACAGTAATACAGGCAAAGTCTGTTACACATCCATCGGGTTTCGATAGAGGAAAAACGTATTGCATCTTCTGTGCAATTATCACATTTTTGTTCCATGATGCAACGGTCCCTAGTGGGCCAGGGCCTCCTCATTATCGCGGTTTTACGATCACCCTCAGACACAGCACACTCGGTAGGACTCACTTTGACGAGTGATCGACCCGACACAGAGCCCTCTGACTAACAACACACAACACTCACAACAGACAGACATCCATGCCCCCGAGGGAATCGAACCCGCAATCTTCCGTGTCCCTGACTGCATTTTCATGTATTTGTACTACAATTTACTGCTTTTTAGCACTCTGTCATCATCTATTCTCTGTAAATTCCGGAACCATTCCTGTCCTTATCACATTTTAAGGAGAAAATTTACACTGTGAAACCTGTCTTAAACGAAACCTTGGAATAACGTTAACCTGTCCTTAGCGGAACAAATTTACAGTCCCAATTATCTGAAGTTTCGATTATCCATACTTCACGTACCTGTATTAAACGGAACCTTCCTGAAACAAAAATATTTCGGTCCCTTGTGGTTCCGTTATAGGAGGGTTTCACTTTAGTTAGTTTCCGATATTTTCCTTTCAGTATTTACTCAATTAGCACAACCTTTAAATGTCAGCAGAAAATTTTTGTAGTAATGATGATGAAGATAATGCTATTGCTAATAATAATATTATTATTATTATTACTATTAAATTTCTATCCTTTCAAAGCGTGCTCCAAGGCCCTACAATCTACCAGTTCTCCGGATGTACGTCACAGGGCGGAAGCTTGTGCGGTTAGAAGGCTCAACGCATGCACGAAATGCATCTCTCTAATGTCACCCCTAAGGGCGAATTTCCTCCTTCATGTTATATTACATTTCAGTAACGAATAAACAAGCTTATCGGCTATGCAGTAATATAAACCGAGGCACGACTATATTGAAACTCTGGGAAAGAGGAAAGACTAGACCTTCTTGGTCCTACGTTTTTTGCACTATACTTTTGTGTGACAGCGCTGCACTGTTTGTTCTATCGATTCACCTAAACATGTGAGTTTATCGATTTTAAAATTGCTGTCATTTTCCATGTACAGTTCACTTACCTTGAATCCTATATTATGCAAAGTGAACTGCAGTGTCAGGCTAGCCTTCATATTCCTATTTCCGTTTATAATACATTGACTAAACTTCGTAATCAAAGTGGGGGGTGGAAGAGGATTTTCTTAAAATTTGCGTGTGATCGAAGAAATGTAATGTGTCATTTTTGCTCTTGGTAAATTTAAGACTTAGACCTAAGTCCGTCTATTGAATGATAAATGCAGAAAGCAGTGACACGAGTCATAACAGATATATTATACCACGCTGCATTAATAGAAGGTTTTGTTTTCTTCTAATGAAACTGAAATATTTTATGTAAAAATGTGACCTACTAAGCGCATGGCTCAAGAAGTAATGTTACCTCAACAGTTATTAGTTTCTCAAGAAAGTATGGTGCACAGAAGTTTTGGTTTGTGAAAAAAGAACCTCTATTAAGTTCACGGCAGTGGAGAACAGAACTTATCTATATGTAAATTATTCGTTGGGTGATTGGGGTGAAGTTTCTGTTAATATTTTAATTTAAAACTCAAGACCAAGTCACTGACCTGTCATATATGTACAAAGAGTGGCTGAAGAAAATACAGACGCTCTCAGCTTTGGATATTATTTTATTAGTTACCGCTGTTACCACGTCATTTCAAATATACGTTATTAATTCTTAGAGCTGCTCACAAAGCAGAACGTAGACGACCATCTCTGAACTTACACAATAAAAAATGGTTTTCATTCTCCTTTTAAAAACGGATTTAGCCATTAAAAACACTGGGAAGGATTTACATACTTTCAGTAAGTTTATGCATAAACTCATAGTAGTCTAAATTCATTTATTTCAGATAAAATGTTTATTGTTGCACAGGCAAGAATATCTTAGATATCATAACAATTAGTGACACAAAAAGTCACTCTTTTCATTCATTAAATATTTATCTAAATATAAAATTTTTAGAATAAACACTGTAAAAAAGTGAGATTTGTAAATTGCAATATTTGTAAGGCTCTTGGGGTTTGATCAAGTTTGATAAATCGATATATATTTTATTCCAGTTTAATTTAAAGCAGGCTACATGCTGAAGAAGTGCCTACTACTATTAAATGTCCTTCATAGGGTTAGGTTTAGATTCGTTATATAAAATTCAATTAACCACTCCGAAGTACTTAGTAACGGAGAGCGAACCTGCAGACAGACAGAGGTGGCACCGTCAATATTTATGTAATTTAGAGACTACGTGCAAAGAACTCACAAAAGCAAGTGTGCGTAAAGGCATTTTTAATAAATTAAACGCTTTCTTGAATATCAATTATGTACTTGTTGGACAAAAACATGATCTTGTAGCGAGTTTTAAATTATTTCTATACAATTTATCGCGAAGTATTACAACTAACACCTGCCGGGCACAATATTGTTCTTGTTCAGACTGTACAGAAGTTACATATCGCTGAAACCCATCATCAAACCCCTGCGACCCCCGTCTGAGAGTCGACCAAGAAACCCAGCAGCAGCAAAGGCAAGATGACACACCCTGAGCCTGCATTACTACCAGACAGATACCCGATAACCCCCTACGGCTACTCTACTGATGATTATGGTGCTGGGATATAAGAAACAAAGGTGGGACCAGACTATGTGGGAAATGCTCAGTAAACATTACCATATATCATGTGTCCAGGGCGGTGAAATATGGAGCAAGTCTTGTTTTGAAACTATTGTGTCGTCTTTCTAGAGATAAACTTGATTTGTAGCAGAATAACAGATTTTTACTTCTGCTTTAAGTTCTAAATTCAGTACATGATTTCGAAATCTTCCTTTCCTACTGAATATCTGCAGCTATGTGCTCCATTCCCTGCTGACCGGCTGGAGTTAGGTGTTACCCTCCTTACAGCATAACCGGAGCTACGGTTTTCTTTCCTCATAACTGGTTTTCAAGAGCCTGAAATTTATTCGATTGGGAAAATTCCGGTCACACATAGGAAATAACAGAGCAAAATATTTTCGGAATATATTAGTGGCTTACAACAAAAAGGAGAGAAACGTGAAAGAAAGAGGCAGAAAATATAAAACGAAAAAGCGAAGAAAGAATAAATCGCCCCTGTTTTGTAAAAACAACCTATGTACCACTTACAGCTAATTTCAATTACATGTAGCAAATCATTCAATTAATGAACCTCTATGACGTGTGGAAAGGTGACAACTGCATTTACAAGAATAACCAAGATGGGTGGAGGGTGTCTTATTTCTCGAAGCTCTTTAATATGTAAAACGAGCCATCTTCTTGCTTCTCCTGTACAATTGATGTTTTGTGGGTTGTTCCCCTTTTACAAAATAGGGGCGAGATATACTAACAGACAGAAATCTGAAAAGCTGTATATAGCAATAATAGTGTTATTGAGAATATGCAGATGAATTTCGGGTATGTGATATGGTTAAAACACGCATGATTTTGTAGGCCTACAATGCAGTATTCCTTATTCGCAAGTAAGTGGACTATATGCGGTAGCGTAAACATGTCTGAGATATCCATTTAATCCCAGTGCCAGGAGACTTTACAATAAATCTATTAACACAATTACAACTTCGTTAGGCGCTAACAGTCCGTTAGTACCCTAGTCGGCAGTGTACACAGTTGTTACTGTTTTAAGGAATAAGACGTGATGTAGCTTCGCAGATAAATACAAGCTTTTCAGCGTTACTCTGCAAGTGTAAGTAGCAGATTTCTCTGAAATATAGCAACTATCTTGGAAAAAGCAAAAAGTCAACTCCTAGAACAGAGTAATCTTTGTGTCCATTGTGTTTTCCCAAAATTTTTCCACGCAGCATTTGGTAATGCATTCAACATCCTGAAGATTATCTATCCTTGAAGCACACGTCTTAAAGGGTTATGATCACTTACTTCCCCTAACTGCACCAGGTCATTTCCTATTCAGTATCATCTGCATGTAAGTAGGTAAGATCAATTGAATATTATTTATTCAATTAATATCAAACATAAAACATATTTTTAAACCCAAAAAATTAGCGGAATATTCGCACTGCGGTAATGCTGTTAGCTTATCATTCCCGCCTTTAAAGTCCATTTAAATTTTAATTTATTCCTCTATTAATCATAAAGATAGTAATTGCCTTAAGTAACAAGTAACTGAACGACAAACAAAATTAAATAACTAGCTGACAAATAACCCCTTCCTGAGAAGCTGTTAATAGCTCAGCTATCCAAGGAATCCTCTGTGTCCTCAAGAATTCAAAACTTGAATATTTTTCATAACAACCCACAACTCGATCCTATCCTGGGTTAATGTAATCCAACTCATAACTTTTAATATCATTCTTCAATTTATTCCAAGCTCTCAAGAATAATATCCATCCTTCAGGTTTTCTGGCAGAAATTTTGTCTACATTTCTTATCTTCTTGGCGTCACGTCCATCTTTCTTGATTTTATCACCGCAATAATATTTGGTAGAAAATAAAAAACATGGAGTCCTTCCTTATGCATTTCTCTTCCCAGGCTCAAATTTTCCCCCCAGAAGTTGATTATCTAACACACACAACTGGTCAAGTGACGGGAGAGTAAGACTGGGCGTGAAGATATGAAAAGGAGAGGAGATAAAGCAGTTATCACATATACAAATGGTTTATTTCATATTTGTCTCGAAGCAGCATAAAAGTTCAGTCAGTAGAGCATCATGGTTCGAAATTCGAAAAGGTTCCTACCAGCTACGAGTAAAATTCATCAGCTTAGTTGCTTACGTAAATATTTTAAACAAATATATGAAGTTTTCATGTCTGTTTTTATGAAGAATGTTGTCGTTTGGGACGTGACACCGTCTAATGTTTTACACATTTATTCAGCGGTGCACAAAATTTCCAGAAATCTAGGAGCCTCTTCGAATTCTAGGCGCCAGAAGGGTAACATTACACAAGTTTCCAACTGAGGAACCATAAATATTAGGTGCCACTGTAAAAAAATTAGTCGTCACGGCAACCCGCGCCCAGAATTTGTGAACCACTGCATTTACCAAAGTCACGTCCAGGAAAATAATAATCTTGAAATTCACTACAGTAAACGATGGTTATGAGACAGTAAAGTATTTAAAGCTCCGTTGCTCTGTAATTACACCTGCTTGAAAATTACAACTCTGTATAACCTAAGAAGAAGTCTGTAGACTCCTCCGAAACGTTGACACCTATAGTCTTCTAGCCACCACTGTGAGGACCTCAAATCTTATGAATTATAAAATAAAGATATTTTCATATTTAAACCTTTATCCATATCCAAGACATTAATAACTTCAGCTGAATAATATTTACGCTTTATAACCCTTATTTTAATTATAATTTGGTTTCAAGCTTATTTATTTATTTCTTAAGTCACTAAATAAGCTCCTTCAAAGCAAAGCATTTTCAAACACAATCGTTTATAACCATGGGATTGACAGTTTATCCTAAGCAGCAATCACGATATATCGTTGTGATCTGATTGGTTAGTGTCAACTCATAACTTATTACTTATGTAAAGTCTCAGCCGTATGTCTTGGCTCTTCCTCTTACGTAGCCTTCAATATCCTTTTATTATCGATGACGTTAAGACAGCATATCCTACATTTGACGCTCTTATGAATTATTTGTCATGCGAATATGACAGGTGGCACATCCTTGCATAAAATGTAAAGCTATCCCCTCCATATTTAGTCCGACAGCCATTGTTTAGCATTTTGTGTCGCCCAGTACGGAATATTTAGATGTCTTTTTTGCTAAACGAGTTTAGGGTAATAGACCAGAAAATTCATTTGTTCTTCCGACGAAAATTACTTATAAATAAAAGGATCAGAATACATTAAGAATGCCAACATAAGGAAATTATACGTAACATGTACGATGTATTAAGATACATGTTTGTACATTTGCTTTCTTTATTGTGATTCCTTCGGTGGATTTTCACGTTAAACTATAATGTACTTGTAAAGCAATGTGACATTAAACTCATTTGAGACACGTTATAACCAAAACTGTCACAATCAGCCGCTGCAGACATGTGCTCATATCGACTCTCAGTCGGCTCACACATTATCCTGACTGACCTCAGCACCTCAATCCGTCCAGGTAAATCCTGTTACATTACCTTAATTTTCGTCACGACCACTTCTTTCTACATCCTTTCCAATCCATTATTACCACCAAGCAGTCATTCGACGTTTAATTATAGTCCGAGTTACTGAAGGCAACATACAATGAACTACAAAAGAAATAATCAGATAGTCGCTTAACAGTCAAAAAATGTTTTTGTAAAATACAGCTGTACTTTTATATACACTTATTATGAGAATAATACTCGTAAACTCAATGTCATTGATTATTCTGTCATATTATGAAACACTGCCTAATATATTGTTACGCTTTTTTAAATTTTATTATAGTTCAAATTATTACCCACATTTTTCCTAACAGGTTTAGTAAAAATCACCATAACATTAATCAGAATAGCTGATTTGTCGGCCGAGATTTAAAACAGAAACCTCTAATGCGAAGCAGAGTCATCAACTACTGGACAGCGAGTTTTGGTTACAAATAAATAATGGAAGGAAGAAATAAAGAAAGACACGATGGATTAATGAGGGCAACAGGCAAACAGGCAAGCTTTCCTACGGGTAGCGATTACGTCAACCTCTCCAACCAAAGACTATGACCGTACCTCGACAGTGATCTCAGCCCCCTCTCTTCCTACTTCATCATTCATATCCAATGTGCTGCTCGAACCATAGCCAAGTAGCCCTTAATTTTCCACTTTAAAGGAAGAACACGGATTGTCAATGTAGGAGAAGAAATGCTAATCAAAATATTTGTAACTAAACGAGAAAGCGATCTGAGAATGAAGAAAAATATGTACTAAGTAGTTCATAATTTATACACCTACACTTATTGTAAGAGTCCTATTATCAGGATAATTAAACCAAGGAGGACGGAAAGAACTAGGCATGTAGCACATAAAACATATGGGAAACTTAAATACACTATTAGTCGAAAAGTATGAATAAAAGAGAAATTTTGTGGACATTAGAAGTAGACTGGAAAATATTACTCAAATGGAATAAAGAGAAATAGCGTATGTGGTTTTGGATGAAGATAAATACAAGTTTATAAACTTCTAGGACACACTACACTTTAATATTATTGTACCGGTCCTCTAGTCACTACATCAGTACTCCTCCCCCACGGCCTATCTTGAGGATGACAGAAACAGATTTCTCAGAAACATTGGCATCGTCTACCAAACTATATGGCGTCATCCCAGAAGACCTTCATACAGCTTCGAGAAACTTAAATAACACATAAATTGAAGGTTCAAATGCGAGGCTTCGAGAACTCCGTAATGAAATATGTGTTCCATACAAACATGGAATATATTGATATGCCGACTTTGTGCAACTGTGAAAAAACAACTTATCAAGCATAGGGTCGTCTGTTAGCGAATTACGGGTCGTCAAATAAACAAAACCCTGCTTTATTAAAGTAGATAGAAAATAAAAATGTCCAGTCTGTTGATACGTCACCAGATCTTTCTGTAGACCAGGGGTGCAAGAATTTTCCAAAAATCTAGAAACCACCTCAAAATTCTAGGCGTCAGAAGAGTGACGTGAAGCAAGTTCCATACTGAGGACTCATAAATATTAGACGCCACCGTAAAAAATTAGGTCGACATGGCGACATGGTGCACAGAATTTGTGCACCTCAGCTGTAGATTTATTTAAAATACGTGACTGAAGAAGACTACGCAGAACCTCAGTGATAACATCGGCGTCCCAAGCGATAGTCGACCCGGAAACTACACAAATCCAAGTCAGAATCTTGTTAAGTTTGAGCCACTTCCTTAGGACATTATGCTTCACGCGTCCTTCAGAACGTATGCATTGGACAGACTGTCGTGCTCAGTATATTTTAGGTTAAGTTTTAGGTAATGCAACGTCTGTGTCGAAAAATGTTGTTAAATTAGTCAAAAACATGGGGAAACGTCGGTGGCAATGCCACTGCTGCGAATTAAGTAAAAACACATTGTCTATTGGTAACAGCTAATGTATGTAACAATCATATTAACCAAAAATATTCAGCTACGATCCTCCCCTCAAAATAAGAAGTACTGACGCTACCAGCCTTCTTCGTGATAATATGATACGAGTATTTGCTCCTCTGGTGAAGGAGTTTTCCGTCGTTGATAAAGCTTAGGACATGAGCCGTCCTGGCAAGTACATCCTATCACAAGCAGAATGGCTCTACTCCACAACCTCACACAACGTATCTTCATCATCCAGTTTAATGTTATCCTCCCAGCTGTGTCTCGCAAGCGACCGCTTCTCTTCAGATTCTCAGACTGAAATCTTGCATAAATTTTTTTTTTCCTCCTTTATTTACAACGCAGTCAATAACTCAGACTATAATGAACCTAAAGGTAGGATGATCAACGAATGATGAATCGATACGTATTTGTAAGGAAGCAGTTGTTGCCCAATTGAAGTACTACTCCACATATTTTATCATATATAATTTAAACTAACTGCACGTTTTTGAAAACAAAATATATTTTGTACTATTTTATAACACAACCTACATTCCGCTACATGTTTCACCTTCAATAATCCATCTTCAGTGAGATTCAATTACAAGGGAAAAAGAAGACTTGTATGAACATAAACACACCTCTTCGTCAAATACGTAGTGCAATTGTATAAAATGCGGCAGCCAATGTCAGAAAATTCATATTATAAAAATATATAATTAAAACTGTACATTAACGTTTCTATGCGTGATGCTCAAATTGGATTTAAATATACATAGTTGAAGTCTACATGTTTATCTTTGATTACAAATTTTCCCTCGTAATTGAACCCCCTGAAGATAGCTCATTAAACCTCTCTCAGCATAGCCAATGATGCGGCAGGAATTTATCTTTACAGATATAAATACTCGTAAATTTTTGCAAGTATTTACGTTGCTTTGCCATGTACGTAAAATAATATACGTGGCCCATATTATTTAGTACGTTGTGATTTTCAGAGAGCCGCCACAGTTTGAAATTATATCACATTTAAGCAAATAACTCACAATTACAGAGCCTTAGCTAAATCCAATACCTGTAGGCACTAGTGTAATAATGCTAATGTGCCAAGAGAATTAGTGACTCGAATTGTTGTGTGTAGGAAGGGGAGGACACAACTAGCTAATACGGTGCAGAGCGCATGAGCTTATTGTAATGGTGGGATTTGATGGTATTAATCCCTTTTGATGCTTCCATAAAGTTAATCAAAGGGATTTTGAAACACATTACGAAAATCAAATTCTCCATGCAAATCCTCTGTATGAAATTATATGGGCATATTATTATTGCACTTTATATATCAAATACGATGTGATTTGTAACAATATAATTAATTGCCTTCAAATAACTGCTGAGTATAAAGTACGCAACCGAGCCTCTAGGGCAATAATTTCATTTATTTATTTATTGTACGTATTTATTTATTGTGGAATATTTAACAATGCTGTCAATGGGTGATTGATAAATAACAAATTGGAAAAGACTAGGAAGGTAATGGTCATGGTCTGAATGAGGTCTCCTGCCACAGTTTTCCGCGGGGACTCAGGAAAACCACGTAACTCCCCCAGTCAAGACAGCCTGAGTTTCTTCAGAGATTCGACCTAGGTACCTCCATAATACAACCTTAGATTATTACCACTAAATAAATATATTTAGTATATTTAATTATTTTATCCAATATCTGTGGTATTTATGTACCTTATTATTATTATTAAACTGAACATGGGCCGGATGACTGGGATTCAGTTCCCGGTAGTGGAAAAAATTATTCTCTTCCCCACAAAAGTGAGACCGTACTACTATACTGCTGAAACACTGAGAAGCGAATCAACACAACCCGTAAGACGAACATACACATTTGCCTGCATACTGTAATTATACAGAGAGCGCTAAGTACTTGATATTTTTATGCATATTTTGTCATTCATCATTTACGGACCCTAATGAGATATCGCTAGTGTCAGTCCACCCTCATACGACGGCGCCACCGCTATGTTGTGTTAGCGACTGTATAAAAGTTTACATTAGGGCGCTGGAGTGGCCTCCAATGGCATATCTTTCATAACGTGTTTGGTGAAAATACAAAAGTTGAGAATTGATATACACACATATATGCATTTTTTTCAATGGCTCGACAGCCCTTTGGGGGCCTAGGCCTCCTCATTTGTCGAGGCTTCACGATCACACTCAGACACACCACACTTGGTAGGACTCCTATGGACGAGGGACCAGCTCGTCGCAGAGACCTCTACCTGACAACACACAACACTCACAACAGACAGACATCCATGCCCCCGGCGGGATTTGAACCCACAATCCCAGTAAGCGAGCGGCCGTAGACCCAAGCCTTAGACCGCGCGGCCACTGGGATTGCCTATATGCATACATAAGTACATAAATACATACGTACATACATACATACATACATACATACATACATACATACTCGTACATACATACACACATACACATACATACATAACATACATACATACATACACACATACATACAATACATACATACATACATACATACATACATACACACATACACATACATACATACATACTACATACATACATACATACGTACATACATACATACATACATACATACATACTCGTACATACATACACACATACACATACATACATACATACATACATACATACATATATACATACATACATACACACACAGACCGCACGGTGATAGGAGAAGCCAGTTTTTTTTTCCATCTTAGAAATGACACACAATAAAACTGGTGTGCTAAGTTTTCAGCTTCTAGGGTTTAAATATCAGAAGCAATTGAACATCTAGAACTTCGCATTTCTTAATACGCGTGTGTACAACGGATTTTCAGAATCCTCTTACCTCCATTAATTATTATTGTTTTGTCATGTCATTCCTTCAAAACTGTGTTTGAATAATAGTGTAAATTACACATACCACCGGTTTTAACACAGCCAAACACTCCGTTCTGATCACATGGTGTATTAGTGTGTTTCGTACGATTCTCAGAAAAAACGAGGTGTATTTACCTAAACAGCACTTACTGTTTGGGATACACTGCTATAGGCAGCCTTTCCTAACTACCTTACTATGCATAATCCTATCCTTTCCTGCACCTACTTACGAAACAGATTTGGTTTCACTAACGCGTTTTTTTGTTTGTGGCGCCACAGCCCAAATCGGGGACTAGGCCGCCTCGTTTTGAGGTTTCTAGACGGCATAGACACACACACCCGGTAGGACTCCCCTGAACGCGTGATCAGCTCGTCGCATAGGCCGCTACCTACACAACACACAGCAAACACAACAGACGAACATCCATGCCTTCAGCGAAATTAGAACCCGCAATCCCAAAAATCAAGCGGCTGCAGGCCTACGCCTTAGACCGCTTGGTAACCGGGATCGGCTTCAGTAGCTTTGCTTTTCAAAAAAATCCATGATAACATGCAGCACCCTAAATAATATACGTGTTTATTGACAAGCGGTGTGTCTATTTTGAAGTAGGTACGTAACGTTTTAAATAATACTCAGATAAATGTTATTTTTCGCACGTTACAGTTGCCACACAAGAGAAATTTATGTTTTTAAATCTGCAATGCGAATTTAAAAATTGCCAGTTTTAACAACATGCCATTAAATGTCAAAAGAAATTTGTTATTTCTGATAACTAACTAACTCCATGGAGCAGAGTCCTTCTTGAGAAACTAACAGGTCGTCAGCTAGTCAAGAAATTCCCCGTGTTTTATGGAACCCGAAGGTTCATTACCGCACTCACAAGAGCCCACCACCTGTCCCTATCCTGAGCCTATCTGATATCCTACTATAAATTACACTAACACGGCGACAGTGGGGACTTCAACGTGGGAGCTACTCTAGAGCCACTACTAACTTTGGTGTGGTAATATATCTTCGGGAAGCAGAATGGTATTTTAAAAATATTGTTTCAGTGTGATATGAAGTGACAGCATGAAGATGCAACAAAATGTATATATTCTACACAATTTTCGAGTTCATCTCGACGGTAATAATTAATGAATCACCGGAGGTAAGCCTGTTAAATTTTCTATGACGATAGAACAAACACGTGCCTATGACGATAGAACAAACACGTGCCTATGACGATAGAACACACACGTGCCTATGACGATAGAACAAACACGTGCCTATGACGATAGAACAAACACGTGCCTATGACGATAGAACAAACACGTGCCTATGACGATAGAACAAACACGTGCCTATGACGATAGAACAAACACGTGCCTATGACGATAGAACAAACACGTGCCTATGACGATAGAACAAACACGTGCCTATGACGATAGAACAAACACGTGCCTATGACGATAGAACACACACGTGCCTAGGACGATAGAACACACACGTGCCTATGACGATAGAACAAACACGTGCCTATAAATTCTTTTTGAAATCGTTTTTATACGTTCAAAATTGTAACTATGGCAAATGGTGTAGGTCTTTGAAGTTATATGGCTCAAATTTAATTCAGTTGGAGTGTGTAAGAGGGGAAAACATGCCCTTAAATGGATCACTCAGTTGATTTATATTTACCGTCCTCAGGATACAGAGCGAAGCATTGGATGTAAATTATGCGTTATAAAATATTTCCCACAACATTTTGCTGAGCGCTGTAAATTCAGCTTGGACATTAAAGAAATCCAGTCCGATGAAAAGTACTCTTTGTCAAGGCGGGTTCAGTAACTTTCATTCATAAATGAAAAGGCCCTTACAAACGAGACAGTTACATTCCCAGAAGTGGTCACATCTCAATAGCATTTGTGTTTCTCCTTTAGTTTAAATGTTTCTAATTTTTATTGACAAACCATCAACTTCAATTTGACAAAACATTTTTACACACGAACCCGGTCACATCGAACTGCACAAAACCAATAGGTTCAAATAATCAGAGACCCAAAACTAGCAGATCATCCTGTGTACGAGACAGCTTTACTTCCGCAAAAGTCACTACATAGCATAGCCTCATGATTTTCGACAGCACCATTTTGTCCCTTTAAGACTGATGTAGCAATAACCAATAGTTTCAATATGTTAAAGAATAATTCTGTCACTATTTGTGTCAAATGAATTATTCTTTGATATGTTAAGTTAATAACACAAATGTGTACCGTCTCTTAAAATTGTACTTGCTAGTAAAGCTCATTTCATCAGTCAGTACAAGAATATCAACAGGAAGGTGCTCAATTGTAATTCAAACCTCTATTTTAACAAGCAACGCATTTTAAAACACCAAAATATGTCCAAGTAAAAATTTCAAATACGTATCCTGCAGCCAAATTAACCAAAATTAACGATCATAAATTAGGCATTAAAATGAGATAAAATGTGTACACGGTAAAAAAAACGTTAAATAAAACTGAATATTAAGACATTTGTGTTGGCTGAATTATTCTTTGATATATTTGGTTATAAAACACAACGGGATGTCGTCTGTTAAAATAACCAGTAGGTTACGTTAATGGTACTTATTGTTCGCTGTAAAGTATTAGGTATTAATACGACGTGTTTATACCAGCGTGGATAACATTAAACTTTAAAAAATTCATTTTAAACGTTCAACAAATTTAATTTTCTTATTTTGGCCACAAAATACCATTAAAGCTTTCTTCTCTAAAAATTAAAACACGAAACATTCATACGAAATCGCGTTAAGGCGAAACTTTTGTCACCCATGCCTGTATAACAATGTATAAAAATGGTGATACAGAGGCTTTAAAATATTACAGCGCTGTGAACATGCTTTTTAAAGTCAACAGGCCCTGAGTAGTTTAGCGATTACGCCTGGATCGCGCATCGTCAAATGACGAAAACTCTCTATTTCAGACGTGTTACATTAAGTTCCGTACTTCTCTGTTAGTTTTAACCATATACAGGCCTAGAGTGTTTGAGAAGTCTGTTCTCAAGATCATGATAATGATATTGTTCGGAAGGTCTCGGTCGAGTGGTCAGCACTTGCTTTGTATACGAGAGGTCTTGGTCACGAATCTCAACCCGGATACCGACTGACCTCACTGAGGTTTACAGCTGCTTATCTTGGTCCATCTTGTGTAGTTCTGCGACACTAAAGCCGACAACAACCTCTTCGTTCTACACTTGTACCAATTTATCATGCATAGTAACTGGGCCATTTCATGCTCTGAAACCAAACCATGTGGTTGAGAATGCCGTCTATTGAACACAGAGAGGTACAACATCTTTTTTAAGAAGTGAAAGGAAAGATTCAGCTTCATGCTGATTCAAACCCAGTGTACTATAAGCGTTGAAACGTAAAGGTCTGTCATTAGGCTGGGATATGGGGCTTTGCCACTTCCTGAATTACAGCCCTAGTCTTTCATAACCCTCACACCAAATGGAGGACAGTGGTTAAAATCAAGCTCCCGGCGAATAAGTCCGGATCACACTGGATAGGAGCTGTGTGGGCCCCACAAGCCGTCTGCACGCACAAATCTCCAGTCGCCCATTTCGTAACTCGTCACTATACTGACTGAGCTATATGGCTTAAACTACCGGATATTTGTAAAGTAAAATGTATCACATACAGAACAGATTTGTCGAAGGAATGTGAACTAGCTGCACAGATCTGGGAGAGGATCAATATTTTAAATTAAGTAGCCTAGGCGAAGTACGATAAATGAGCGGTAATGCTGTGCGGAATTGCGCGTTTTTCGTGCAAAAACTATCATACGCCTTTGTGGACTTTATGGAGGAGAACGTGTCGACATTAAGACAAAAATGTTTTTCATTTAGGGAGAGAGGTTAGCGCATGCGCACATACGTAGCTGCCATGAAAACACTTCACTACCTCGAAAATTTCACATCCATTCTCCGGGTTTGGCTACTGCACTATGTTGCAATATTACTCTAGTAAAGGCATATTTACTTTCATCCCAAAAACTGAAGTAATGTTTCGAAAAATGAAAAGCAAGCGTGGAAAGATATATTCAACCGAGATTCTTCAAATATTTTTCTTAAGCTATTACACACTTAATTTTGTAAATATCGTTTACTGTAGATACAAACTGAGCCTATTATCGCAAATTCAATTATGTTGGACAACAAAACCAATACAGGCCCCTAGGAAAAACTGCTTTTCTTTAACTCTTGAAATGTTCACGGCATCAAACTCCACGTCATACGAAAACTGTAGAATTGTGCTGTTACATTCATGAGGGACGATTCTTTTTTCTAGATTACAAAGTCATATATAATCTCTATGCTTATTGTACCGATAAGAAACAAAATTAAATTCAACTCACTGCATTTTATTCATTTCTCCCTACCAAATTTTACCGAAATCTATTCCAAGTTACAGAGAAGGATCGTGTAGGCAGACACGTATTCCAAATTATGTATTTGCTTTATGCAAGCTACTTTGTGAAATAAAAGCTTAAATACACTTATGAACTTAAAAATTCAAGCAAATGCATATTTGAAATTCAGTGACTTTATGAACTTTCTAAGTAATCTTGTTCATTATCATGTCCCGTCTGCGTCTTAGCTCTCCAAAATCCGCAGTAAGCTCAAGTTGATAGTAAATTCTGAAATTAGGCCTTTCAAACCTCACATCTTTATACATACCACCACGTTAAAAAAACCCCCAAAAATATATACTATGTCCACAGAAAGTATTTTTTGTCTGCTGATTCTTAGAACAGAGACAATTTCCCTGTACAACACTAACCGGCTAGCCTGATTAAACAAGAGATAATGTGTTTACTGTGCGGAACGCAATGAATA
This sequence comes from Reticulitermes speratus, assembly GCA_021186555.1. Lineage (NCBI taxonomy): Eukaryota > Metazoa > Arthropoda > Insecta > Blattodea > Rhinotermitidae > Reticulitermes > Reticulitermes speratus. The sequence continues at coordinate 8,051,361 of JAJKFL010000039.1, read as the reverse complement.
TTTAAACATAGTTTAGATTAAATTTTCGACTCCCCTCGTTTACAAAGCCAGGACTGACAGAGGTATTCTGTATACTATCCTATTAATATATATACATAAAAGTACATTGCAAACATTATTTAGTTTGCGCAGTCCACTACAATATACATAATTAAATATGTCTACCTGACAAAAACCAAAACACTGTTCGCGACACACACCCCTCCTGTCGTCAGAGCGGCCGTCCCAAGCCGACTATAATTGCAATAGTCAGACTCTCTGCTTAGGCCTAGTAGCGGCTGGACGGACAGACTGACTCTAAATTGCAGAGTGTCTCAGGTTTAGTCTTTAGAAGGTAAAGGAAATCGAATTTTCGTTACCTAATTCAATCCAGTTTACCCCTTTCTAGTCTATGTAAGAATTTATATTCACATAATTTAATACGATGTGCCTAACTATGCCTATGTCATCTTTTGGTCTCTTCCCTTGAAGGTTTTCAAAGCACTGTACGAATTTCTCATCTCCTTGTCCATGCTCCACGTCACGTTTATGACGTATTCCTTGGTGCTGATCTTTAAATCTATAACGAGTTTTACAATATCTCAATACACCCGGGGCTCCTAAACGTCACTGCACGAAAAATTTAAGTTATAGAATGAAATATGTGCGTTTTTAATTCTGAGGTATGAGCTTATTTCAGGCTTACGAAGGTGTTTCCTTGCCTTACGTTGTGTACCTGGAGAGCTATAAATATACTTTTCTACATATTCCTAGATTAAAATTTGTGATAATTTAGAAGAGTTTAATGGTAAAAGCACCCTACAAACTTTACTGTACACTTTTGCTGATTGTGACGTGCTTGGAGTGGGCAATCATAAAGCTTTTTGTAGGAATTGCATTATTCCTCTTAGTGTATGTTGTTTTAAACAGCTGAGTAAGTACAAATTTAAGCAAACACAATAATTTTACACTTGACGTGCTAAACACAAGGAAGTTTAGAAAGCAAACAACTTTTCTGCTTTTATTAAAAGAATGAACCTTTCATAAGATGAAGCTCTTGTGGACACAGTCCTAAAAGTTGGTCCTTGCCTCCCAGAAAACATAAAGCTTTTTCATTACAAAGATAATTCGATACTATTTATAGAAACAATCAATAGTCCTTCCGACAAGATAGAGATGAACCCGACAAATAAACTCTGAGAATGAAATGTGTTGTTACATACCGTTAAAACAAGGGGAGTGTATATACTTGCCACTGTCCTGTAAAAAGTTAAATTTCATGCAGTCTGTGACAGTGTCCTTAAAATAATTGTGCCGTTCCTTAAATACCTCTCATGTGGTAGGATATTTAAAGGCATTTTATGAATTTCGATTTGTTGGCTTGGTCAAATTCCCACATGCTGCGACATGACTGACTATATTCAGACAGTATCAGGTTTAAATATTTGTCGTTTCAGCAAATATGTATACCAAAAGTTTTCATGATTTTTCTCCACTGCTCCAGGTAACTGTAACATAAACAGGCCAATATTCCTTACTGACCGACTCATTATATTCCACTACACACACTCATTCTTAATATCATTCAATGTCAATTACTTTTGCAGCTGAAAGGGCATCTTTAAATAATCTATAGAATAATTTCATATAGTCGACACGCGTGTCAGGAAGATTAATTCTGAAGAACAATAAAACATCATTTGTTCGCACAGATATAAAAAGCATTTTTCTTATCCCTGCAACAAACCAGCTGCACAAAAGCAGACTAACACCTGACCTGTGCAACGTATTGACACCACCACTGATTTAGGCACGAGTCACAATTACTAACTGCACTTTTCTTCTCCATTTTGCTTTCGAGCTTTTAAGGTTCATGGTAACAGCTACCTCCTCCCCTTTCTCATATTTCACCTCTTCGTTATAAAATATCCTCCAGTTTCCTAGGTCTTTCTCTCACTTTGAGTCAAGCTACCCTTTTCAGCATTTCGCTTTCAGACACCCTCAATCTATGTTTCTTCTCCTTCGGTTAAGAGATGACTTTTCATAGCCACACACAACAGGTGATAAATTTATAGTTTTACATATTTTACATAGGAGATGAGAAGGCAAGGAATTTTGTACTGAAAGGTAGCAAACAGTCCCGAACTTTAACTGTTCTTAATTTTTTCTTCAGTGTAATTTTGATTTAGGACAAGTAAATATACATGCTACGAGGTGAGTATCGAGGTTCGCAGTACAGTGATTACCACACATGCTTTGTATTCGGGAGGTTCCGAGTTAAAATCTGAGGTTAAAAATCAGTTACTGACTGAAGTTATCGTGGATTTTCTCAGCATCTTTACTAAACGGGAGATGCCATGACTCAGGTGGTTAGTCGTCAGTCTCTCACAGCCTAGAAGGAGCCAGTCCACCGTGGGCTGGGATATATTTTTCCCCGAGATATTCGGCTTTCCCCTATCAGTATTACTCCATCAATGCCCCATACTCATTCAGATGTGACTGACGCTATATAATCTTTTCAGTTGACAGCATCCTTAAACGAGACAGGCAATGTACGTATTACATTGAGGCGCGTTCGCTTAACCATTATTGCCGTGGAAAGGGAATAAGTATTACATATTCTGTGTGTGTTCATAACCTTAGTTATGTGGCATGCGCCATATTATATTAGCATCTGTGGCCTATCAGGCTCTACCATAGTTTTCCACACTATCTCATAAACTGCACGATTTTCGGGAAAAAGGTATACAGCATAAAATATGTATTTTTATTTTCTCTAAATACATGTCTGAAAAGTTTGTCATTTCTAGAAGAACTGAGCGAGATGTTATCATAAATGTACATACGTCTTCATGTAAATAATGTGTTCGTTATTCTTGTCAGAGTTTAATAAAACTTGAATTTTCTAGACAGGTTTCCGAAAAAATACTCAAATATCACATTTAATAAAAATCCTCCAGTGGGAGTCGAGTTATTTCATGCGAATAGACGGACGGACAGACAGACAGACAGACAGACAGACAGACATGACGAAGCTAATAGTCGCTTTTTTGCAATTTTGCGAATGTGCTTAAAAACGTACCAAACAAATAGCAGAATTGTAACTCAAAGTAGTAGGCCCCACCTCATTTGTCCATGTCCTTCCCAAATCTTTATTCTCTTATCTTTATAGCCTTCAACGTTAAATAAAATGAGTGTTTTTTTTTGTGAAGGGTCCCGCAGCAGATGCTACGGACGCACCGCAGCCTTAAGACTTCTTGTGCAACCCTGTGATGAAGATGAAAGATAGTTTTATTTCGTTTTTACAAGTAATGGAGCACCGGTGGAATTTAACTGACAGGGGAAAACCGAAGTACTCGGGAAAAAACCTGTCCCAGTGTCACTTTGTCCACCACAAATCCCACATGGACTGAACCGGGATCGAAACCGGGACTCCGCGGTGGGAGGCCGGCGACTAACCGCCTGAACCATGGCAATAAAATGAGTTATTGGCAGCGTGATTAAATAAAGCACAAATATATAAATATAAACTGTGTAATGTAAGGAGTTGAATCTATGCGACAAAAAGCAAAACAAATGTTCGCAAATTTATAAACAGTGACAACTGGAATCAACAACATACGATATATCGGAAGTTTAAGGGTGTTGCCTGTAAAAATGATGCTGTATTTCTCAGGTGGAACCCCCTACTTCTCCCCACTCCCCAACTCTATGAACACTTCACCCCTGACACGTTCTCTCCCTATCACTTTCAATGACAGCTTGACTCATACCTATCCTCTGAAGTCAGTCTCAGCTCACCCTTTACCACAGAAGCCTTACAAATAATTGGATTATAGATGTTATATACCTGCAAATCCGTCCCACCCACACAAGCAAGATGACTCCTTTTTAACTAGAAAGGTCACGTACTGCAGACATAGACCTACTGTTACTTTCCGAACTGTTATCAGGATCCGTCCACTGCCAACCACAGAACACGCAACACAAAATGCAAGGTCTCTGACTTCTATGAAGGAGGTGTCCGAATCGAATCTTGGCCGGGTCACAGATTATCCTGAGATAGTTTTTGGCGCATTCTCATAGTCGTGAAAAACGCTTATTACTTTCGTCATATCCGCCCGTCTGTCCATCAGTCCGCATATATCAGCGCGGCTCCCACTGGACGGATTTCCGTCAAATTTGATATTGTGGACTTGTACGAAAATCTGTCGAGAACATCTAAATTTGGTTTAAATCTGGCAAAAATATCGAGCACTTTACGTCTATATCTAAGTATATTTTTTTGTTGCCGGCGATATTAAATCGCCATACAAATCGCTCTCTTTATCAGGTTATTAGGATAGCCGAGGAAATATAAACACTGCGCGCGAACTAGCCACATTTAACGTGCATTGCTTATTTTGTTTAATTTTTATCAGTCCCTCTCTCCAATGAGACGTCGGTATACCGGTAACAGTACCTTAAATTACACCGCCACCATTTCCTTCCACATTTTTCCAATTAATTTATTCGCTACCATTCAATCATTTGATGTTATATAGTCTGACTGTGAATTACTGATAGCATCGCTACATAAACTACGAATACGTCACTGGAAACCATTCTGTCTATTCGATATTCAAGAAATTAAAGGAAAAATGTTCTAGATATTTCCAAACATCGCCTGTTTTTATGGTGTGTCTCGCATAAATTAAACGTTCCGATAATCTCACGTACTTGAAATTTCATATTTTTAAATGTTGCATTATCAAACACTTTCACACAAGTTTTAATTGGTATCTGAATATGTTCTAAAAATAAGTGCTGTGTGTGTAAAATAATGTTACAACAAGTAGGTCAGTTGTAATCAGCAATTCACATCTCACTCGTTACATTAATTACAATGTTTGCTCTAACCCTCGTTCGATTTTAAACTTTTCTCTACTCAGGCGCAGAATTGTGTAAAAAGTACTGTTAATGGCGTATTGCAAAAGGATATTGATAATGTTCCTGGGAATATCCTGAATTCGTTTCCTGTCTTTCTAAATTAATGGAGTGTTGTACAATATGATGATAAATAGTACAAATACAAGTTTGTTTCAGAGACGTTATTCGAAATGAATTTCATCATCACGTGCAGAAAACTTGTTCGTGGGATTTCCTAATTGTGAAATAGGTATTGATATTAGACTTCTGAAGAAGTTGTCTAACCATGACATTTGTATGTTTTTTTTTCTATGGCTCGACAGCCCTATATGTGCCTGGGCCTCCTCGTTTCGTCGAGGTTTCATGATCACACACATTTGACTACACCACAGTCGGTAGGACTCCTCCGGACGAGGGACCAGCTCGTCGCAGAGACCTCTACCTGACAACACATAACACTCACAAGAGACAGACATCCATGCCCCCGATGGGATTCGAACCCACAATCCCAGTAAGCGAGCGGCCGAAGACCCACGTCTTAGACCGCACGGCCACTGGGATCGGCGACATTTGTAAGTAAGGGAATTAAATTCCTTCTTTCAGTTACATTTGTTTTTATAATTATGCACAGGACATGAGCGCGTTTGAGAGAATTCTAATAAAACTTCGAGTTCCAATGAACATTTAACAGTAAGTAAAAACTCCTTACACTTTATTTTGCAAGCCACACGTTTCAGCCACCAGTAAGTGGCATACACCCAAGAATTGTATAGCCACAATAAACCCTGTTAAAGCAGCGTCCAAATATAGCACTTCCGCACATAACTCGGACAGATTTCGATAATGAAAGTAAGAAATTAACTTATTTCATTTTTAGCTTAGTGTAATGCGTCTCTTGTCGATGACACGATCATAACTGCAAAAACTGAAATGAAGGAAAGGTTTTTATTAACAAAGAGCTTTTCCTTCGTATAAGGCTGATATCATTTTCTGGTAGCTACTAGGCTCATATCAATAAGCGATTAAGGAAAACTACGCAAATTACTTTACTCCAAAATTCAGAAAAGACTGTTTCAAGTGTAATCTTCGTGCAGACGTCGCTTGAAACGAGATATACAATATGTTCTGAACCCCTGTGATTATAACATCGTTACCAGGAAAGATATCCATTGGGTACTGTCCTGAGCCTGCTACACCCATGTTCCATCCTCACATCTTCTTTTCCTCAAGATCCATCTTAATGTTACCCTCTAATGTAATCCCAGGTGGACGTTTGCCTGCTAGTTGTTTCACCAAAATTTTGTATGTATTTGTAATTTGCCCCATACGAGCTACACACCTATCCCATAAGAAGCTCCGAGAATACATTTCGTTATTCTAATATTCTACTAGGCAACCTGCATAAATCATAAAACTACACGTTACGAAATATTATAAATTACTTATTTAGTTGATTATGGGCTTTCTTTGCAAGAAACATGTTAAAGCATTTAATGATCACTTTAACTTCCCAAAGCTCTAATTTCTGCCCTTCTCTGAAAGTAAAATAGCACGTTTAACACAGAAACAGAGCAATTAACAAGTCCTCCACACATGATTATGTTGGCCTATTTAGAGATGTCAACTGACTGCATTCAAAATTTAAATTATCCATACAGTGTACGTACATATTATACCACACGTATTACGACCAACTCGTACACAATATTGAAGTACAATGTAACAAAAGTTATAAGACTCCCGACGTGTTTCGATGTAACATCACACCATCCTCAGGACAGACACACAGAACACTTAAAGATACATTTAAAGAGACATTTAAAAATACACAAGCCTAATTAATTGCGAAGGTCGTTGCAAAACATGTTGTTAAAATACCATATGACGCCGTGTGTTAAAATATTAAAGAAAAATTATACAAAAATTGTTTTGTATAGTTTTAACACACGGCGTCATGTTGTATTTTAACAACTTTTTTTAAACAAACTCCGAACCAACTAGGCTTGTGTATTTTTAAATTTATTTTTAAGTGTTCTGTGTGTTTCCCCTGAGGATGGCGTGATGTTACACGGAAACATGTCGGGAGTGTTATAGAGTTTGTTACATTTTACTTCAGTATAGCGTACGATTTGGCGGTAATACGTGTGTTATGACTGCATTCCAGTAAATGCCTGTATATTCAACGGTGCAAGTAAAATCTGTGGAGCCAGAACGGAAGCAAAATGGAGCTCTATGATTAGACCGTAATTTCACAATTTGCTTTAGACAGAGATGTTATCTTAATTTTTTAACGAAACCATATATGTGCTCTATTTATGGGGGTCGAGTCTCAGATGAAGTGTTTACCTTCATAGCAGGCAAGGGTGACAAATTCTGCATTACTTATTTCTTACTCGCCAAACACCTTTTTACTCAAAGGACTTACATATTTCTCGCAGAAATTTCTATAGCGGCCTGCGTAGATTCAAGAAAAAAATTCAATTCAGCCAAAACAAGTGCACGCAATCTATACACAATATTTTGTCGCCGGAATTAGCACTGCAGAGCGGACGGTGTCGTCTACCGCTCTTAGGCGAGTAGTCCGGCGATATAAGAAACCATCTGTAACATGCAAATAAAATTGTAGTTCAGGTAATACCTCACAGAAGAAACCCTATTCAAAAGATCAACTGGTTAAACCAGCGTAGGGAAACAATAATTGCCTATTCTAAACATCATAAGGAATATAATTAAAACTGTCGGCAGAATACGTAATATACAGGTGGTACCTGTAGATACTACTATCCTGAAAAGGGTTAGCGTGCAATAAAACAAGTAGTTTTTCTGATAGATCCACTGAAATGTCAAGTCACTTAAAGAAATATGCTCATGTAAAATGTATAATCCTTCCTGTAAGCAGTGTTACGTAACATGATGTTAATTTATTTATTAGCCTTTAGCTGACAAGCGTGTGATGAGTAGGAGATCAATTCATCAGTAGGACTGGTTCGTGTCATTAAAACAGACACATTTTCTTTCTTTCAACCAATTCCAGAACCCGTTTTTTAACATCCCACACTACCGCTCTCTACTGAGCCCTGTTCACGATCACTGGGAAAAACTAAGAGTCGGTATTATTCATCAGAAAAGAACAGGGTATAGGCTAACAAAGCTTGTACATGGGTGCAAAGAGCCTTTTCGATTTAGCCTACTATTTCAGTAAGACAACCAGGGCGTCAAACAAGGTATAATTGCATGATAACAAGAAGATAGGCAATATAAGTATGACGTGACATTGTGGTGCTTTCGCGTGCGCATTATTGTAGTGGAAAAGCAATAAAGCGTTCCCTATGTATTGTTGGGCTACAGGCTACTGCTAAAGAACATAAAAATACTGAGTGTGACACAAGTGCTTTGATGGCGAAATTTTGTCGCCTGTAACAATGAAGTGCATTTAGGTCTTCATGTAAAGTGCGCGATATTTTTGTCCGATTTGAACAAAATTTGTAATTTCTTGACAAATTTTCATAGAAGTCCCCAGTATCAAATTTCACGCAAATCCGTCCAATGGGATCCGTGCTTATACATGGACACGGATGGACAGACAGACATAGGGGCGGACATTATGAATGTAGTAGGAGCTTTTTGCGACTATGCCAACGAGCCTAAAAACAGTAACAATTGTCACTGCAGTAATAACCAATCAGCTGAGGGTGGAAAGAACAGCCACATGCAAAACGTCGTGTCAGGCACACCTGAGACAATGGACAGTGCTCAATATAGTTTGCACATAACAGCTGAACACTCACATACTTACAAAAGGAAAGGCCTGTTTGAAATAGCTGCCGCATGTGAGCTATCCGTTTAACTGCGACGTGACGTTTCGCCACTGGTTGAATGGTGGCAGACGTTTCGAATAAAAGTAGTTGTCTCATACTCAAGGGTTGAAATGTGGTATGTGGGCGAAACCAAAAGTTCTTCGTGTTAAAGCATGTGGCACATATAAAGCACTTGTACCCTAAATGGTTTAGTTAATTCTGGTGCAGATCTCACACGAAGTATAAGAAAACTGTGACGGTACTGTACTGCTCACGCAATGCTTGCGATAGCTGAACGCCCTTTTTGAACAAGCATTGCGCTTCGTGTTGACCTCCGCCCATGCACATTTTCTTTACGACAATATGTTAAAGCAGTAACCATTACAGAAGTGACCTAGCCGCTGCGTGCGCCATGCATAATACATTGCCTTGCATATGTCATGACGGACTTCCCTCACTGCAGCACTAAACAACAGACCTATCCTTTGTTTGCTGCACAGAATTGCAAGCTTCTACTTTCTTTGCAATTCCTGCCTGTGCTGTCGTGCTGGTAATACTTACAGCACTTCTAGAACGAGACACAACGACGCGGGTGAAGTTTGGCACTACCGTTTCGCATGTGGGATGTTCCGCCTTCAAATAGAATCTGTGATAGCTCAGTCATTACAGTGACTAGGCCAAGGGCCTGACAACAGAGAAATCATGCCTGGATTACCGACAGGTACAAGGTAGACACACCGAATGAGGGGCCCACACAACGTACTACTCAATGGGTAAAGGTAATTCCTTATCCAGGGTAGAGCGGCCAGGGCGTAAAGCTATACCACTCACCACATATACTTCTGACGTTAAGAAAAAATAAATATTTTCGACCACTCCCACATATCTTGATAGCGTACATAGGAACAACTTTGTTTTACCCTTTTAAATCTCAGCTCAGACATCGCTTATTGTAACGCAAGTTATTCGTGGATTTCCTCAGTCACTTGAAGCAAATGCCGGTATAGTGTGTCAAATTATAACACGACGGTTTCCTTCTACATCTTTTTCAGTTTACTATTCTTTTTTCTAAAAAGTGTTATAGCTTAGCGCTGGGGCATCTTGTGGAATTCGAACAATAAGACAAACAGAAGACAAAGGCGATCATGCACTCCAGAATTTACTTAATGTCGCTGTTTTAACTTGTGATATTGTGTTGCATTAAATGGGATGTAAAATGATTTGAAATGGTGAAAGAGTAAGCATCTGGCGAGACGGTCCTGGGATTTTAAAGAATGAATAAAAATGCGGTTGTTTGCAATGACTGAGGTAAAATTCTTTAATAGAAGATAAGTAAGTAATAAATAAATTTACATAATAAATGAATAAACTAATTTCCTTCATCAGTACTAATGAGAGAACACCTTGCACAAAATAATGAGACAGACTGACTATGGAGTACAAAGGCTGACAGATATTGGAAAAACATTCTGAAATAATTAATTGACAGACATGAGTAAAAAACACTGAAACGTGTAAGGCTCTCGGTTAGTTAAAAGCAAAAATAAGCATCTATCAACTATGTGCAGAAAGTACACATAGTTAGTAAGTAACAAAGAGGCCAATTCGAATATTTAGTTTTCAGAATTACTAAACGGACTTCGCTAACTTTCAGTATTTGGGGTTTACACTGAACATCGATGGAAGAGAAAATAAAGAGAGATTAATAATATTATTTACAAATATGATCATTAGTTATTGCACAACTTTAGACCAGTTTTGATTCTAGATTCCACAGTAATTTCAATTACGCCATATTTAAGTGATGTCTTAAGAACACACTAAGCTGATTTCAATTTCGGTCCATATGGATCCAATAAAACTCCCAAATTACGTGAAAATCGAGATTAATTTTGTAGGAAGTTACAAAGGTACTTGAGGTTGCCGGTCGTCTGGAATGCGACGCTGCGTCATCGGGTGGTTAGCTCTAAGCATTTCGCAGAATCGTAGTCTTAGGCCTCTTTACACCCCAGAATGAATGAAATGCGTTTCTTCGAAACGTCGGAAACTGCTCATCCAAAAAAGGTAGCGTTACATCCCAGACCTTCCGAATCCTCATTCAAACCCCCGTAATCACTGCAAAACGTCCAAAATTTATTATACGTCTCTTTACCCAACCAATGCACACTTGTTATTCTTTATTATACATTACAATTTACCATAAAACTAGTCCGACATGTTTCGAATCCATATTTTGGGATCGTCATCATGGACTTGGATTGTGAATTACACAAATTAGAAATCAACAATAATGGTACAATTTAAAAGTACAAACTTTAAAATGTAAGGTATCTCAGTTGTTTTCTGGGTCCACCGAAAATTAATATTAAAAAATTAATCTAAATATAGATAAAAAATTCCCACCGATGGTGCTTCCACCTGGTCGTGGTGGTGGGGCTTGTGTGTACCAATGACCCAGAGAGCTATGCCGGCGGTAGCGTAGCTACTGGTAGGGCTCCCAACCCGGACATGTCAAAGGGTGGTTACCAGACTAAGTGAAGCACCTTCCCCATGTGGTGACCGGGGAAAAGAATAGTCCCACTGCAGCTCATGCAGGTCGTAAAAGGCTACCAAAATGGGTACCCAGTGCCTGGGGTATAGCTGGGCCACCCTGCCCCGGGGGATATAAATTCGGTGGACTGGCCCTCCAGGTTGGGGGTTGGGCGACAGGCTGACAACCTGTCACTGTAAAAAGCTGACCGTTAGGAAACCTAAAATGTAAAGGAGGCGAAGGTCCGCATTGGACTGTAGTGCCACCGAAGAAGAAGAAGATAGATAAAACATATACATATTACAGTGCCCAGAAAATAATGCAACATATTTTTTTCATTCACAATAGATTTTATTAAAACTTCAAATATGTCACATCATTACATGAATCTTTGGCTACCTAAACCTATTTTTCAACACAGTCTCCTTTTAAATCTTTGGCCTTACGCCAGCGAGATGCGAGAGCCTGTGTGCCTTCGCGGTACCACTATGCAGGTCTCTGTCACAACCTCCTCTTTACTTCGGTAATGACCTCCTCGTCGTCCTCAAACCTCTTTCTGCGGATTGCATCTTTCAAGGGAAACTCTGAAGAAGCTGAAGAAGCGTTTCCGGAGGTTTCTTTCCCATAAAGATGTGACAAAAATGATTCTTCACCACGACAATGCGAAGCCACACACAAGTCTGCGTACCCGAGAGGACATCACAAAGCTTCAGTGGACTGTCCTGTCTCATCCACCTTATAGCCCGGATCTGGCTCCTTCCTACTGCCACCTTTTCGGCCACTTGAAAGATGCAATCCGCGGAAAGAGGTTTGAGGACGACGAGGAAGTCATTACCGAAGTAAAGAGGTGATTGCGACAGAGACCTGCAGAGTGGTACCGCGAAGGCACACAGGCTCTCGCATCTCTGTGGCGTAAGGCCAAAGATTTAGAAGGAGACTATGTTGAAAAATAGGTTTAGGTAGCCAAAGATTCATGTAATGATGTGACATATTTGAAGTTTTAATAAAATCTATTGTGAATGAGAAAAAATATGTTGCATTACTTTCTGGGCGCCCCTTGTTTAAAGTTTTGATTTATATAAATGTGTAAGAAACTTGTAATTCAGAACGGAGGTTGAAGTGGCAACACTGTACAAAGCTTGTTAGCATCAACCTACAGCAGATTCCATACTATTAATAGTCGGAAAATTTTTCGAGAAAGTAGTTCTTAGACACGGGCATTTAATATTTATAACCTATTAAAGGTCACAAGTGTACTTCACAGGTTCCTATCATGTAAATTATTATTTCCTACAGTAAAACTCGTTGTAGTTTCACCTCTGTCGAAACACGTTTTCAAAATAAGATTTATTTGTTATTATATACAATACATATCTGCCCGGATACCGTAATTTAATTAGCATCTAGGCGTTTATAAACTCCTTATATGTAATGGCATATCAACCTGCGTGAGGATAAAAGTTTGCTTTAATTTGTAATCATTGTGTAGTAATTTCATCTATCAGGTTGTATTGAAAATTTGTATTCAAATATCCAAGCTTGCTCTAGTAAGTTGCTTTTGTTCAAAAGTTACATTTTACCAGATAGGTCAAAGGTTCGTGTTACGAGACACTGAGCAGAAACTGAAATTACATATACAACCAGCATTTGACATATGTTTTAGTGCTACGACTATTTAGTGACATAAAACGAGAACATTTTCTGGCTGTGTACAGTGGATATATGTGCTGTGACGTATTTGCAACGACAGGTTTGAACCTGACAGAAAAAATCTGCAGTTTCAATCAATAAAATCAATCATTTAAAGTAGAGTGGTAAATATATGTAGCACCTACTGCAACACTGAGAAACTTTGCGTGTTTGCCCACATAGAATATGCACACTATTCTTTGTGATTCTCACAACAAGGAGTCATCACGTCTGTAGATAACATTAACCGAGATGAACTCTGTTCTCAGTGACGTATGAACAGAATGCAATTTAAATGACAGCCTCAGAATTGTTTAAGGCCAATAACTAAAACAATTCTGGATAAAGGCACTGGAAAATTAGGGTCAAACGTATCCAGTGTCGTGACATCCCTTATTTTGTAAAATAATGTATATGCCTTTGTTGTTTTTAAGAAGTCTCCATAGATGGCTCCACTATATTACCCTTAAAGGATTTATCTAATAAAGATTAAGTTTTCCCTTTTCACGCCATGCAGCCATATGGGGGGAAGGTAAGTATGACTTTTAACCTCGACATTGGATGGGGGTCTGCGGTCAGTTTCACGACCCGGCCGATTTAGCCCGGAGAAAAGGGTCGAACATTTATTTGTCACTCATGACAGGAAAAAATGTCGGGAATAAAAAAGGATTTCTCATGACCTCATATGCTTTACAGCCATTTTACATTGGGACTGGCAATATTAAAATTGACATCTCTCTTATTTAACAGTTTTTTTAGGAACATAAAATCAGTCTGTTACATGAAGTTCAGCACTTGTAATGTAAGCAAACATATCAACATCAGAATGCATACTTCCACAAAAAATAATACTCAAAAATTAGAGCAGTCCCTCCGTGAACACTCTGAATATTCAACTTAATTCTGCGAACGTAATTACAGAATATAAACGTTTGTTCTAACTGCTATGTTTATACGGTAGACCATTGTATCACTGCAAAATTTTGTTTGGGTATGCATATGTATGTACGTATGACTGTATATCTGCATGCACAAACAGACTTCGTACACTGTTATATTTTTCATTTGCTTGCATATCTTACAATACCCTTCAGACTCAAATTTCGCAAAAACTTTTATCACAGTAACAGCATTCTATAAATGAGAAACAGACGACAAAAAGGGACAAAGTGTTCACGTATATTCTGAAAAATATATGCAACGTACGTGTAATGTAACACTGTGGGGCGTTCGCGTAATATTTATATCTCCTCGGCTACCTTAACAGCGTGATACCGCAGAGCGCTTGTATAGCGATTTAATATAGCCGCAAAAATGAAATGTATTTATGTCTTCATGTTACGTGCCCCATATATTTGTCCGATTTAAAAGAATTTTTTTTCGGCAGATCTCCCCAAACGTCGCCAATACCAAATTTCACAAAAATCCGTCCAGTGGGAGCCGCGCTGATACATGCGGGCAGACGTAAGGATGCATGGACATGGACATGAAGCTACTAGGCGCAAAGCGACCATGAGAACGTGCCTAAAAAGCATAAGGTTTAGTAAATATTATAATCAATATTACAACAGAGGCTATTACATACTTTTAGAATCAGGACCCATAACCGTAAAAAGAGGAAGGCAGAAAATATTTGCTGACAGACAATATTAAAATTAATATTGCCTTACATCAGTAGTGGCAACGTGATAGCTCAGTCAATGTAGTGACCACGATGCGGGTTAGACGACCGACGAACTGGGTTTCGATTCTCGTCTCTAGAGCGTCCACGCAGGCACTGAAGTCCACTGCGCTTATGCAGAGTTTAGGGGCAGCCATTTCCTTGGGATAAAGTAGACGAAGCGTGAAGCTAACCAATGACGTCTATCTAGGACCAAGGCTAAAAGTGAATGGAGCTCTACCTCCACGTCCCATACGTTATCAACTAATGGGACTTAACTAGTCACGGAGAACTTTATGTTTTCTTTTATTTTATCATTCGTTTGCCTGTAAATATGTGTGTTATTAATGTAGCAACAGCAGCTCTGTAAATATGTGTGTTATTAATGTAGCAACAGCAGCTCTGTAAATATGTGTGTTATTAATGTAGCAACAGCAGCTCTGTAAATATGTGTGTTATTAATGTAGCAACAGCAGCTCTGTAAATATGTGTGTTATTAATGTAGCAACAGCAGCTCTGTAAATATGTGTGTTATTAATGTAGCAACAGCAGCTCTGTAAATATGTGTGTTATTAATGTAGCAACAGCAGCTCTGTAAATATGTGTGTTATTAATGTAGCAACAGCAGTTCTGTAAATATCTGTGTTATTAATGTAGCAACAGCAGTTCTGTAAATACAGACTAATGTAGACTGCAGAGATGACACAGCCGGACCGCACGACGTCGAACTGTTATCACATCGGTTTTAACGGCTGCGGAACATGAAGAAACGCGTGTGACGTCAAAATGATGTACATGACGTGACGCGCAGGCCAGAAGAAGTACTACGTAGATCAGTCTCAGTGTAATCCAAATAACACAATGGGTGCTCCTACGTAATGGATAGCACAGGGGATTTCTGTGGCAAGAAGCACAAACACAAATTAACTATAACGACAGGTATTCATATACACATCAATGGTTCAGTGTCGTTTTAATCTAATTTTTAATAATGACAAATATACAAAGAACAGCTACCAGAGTTAAAAATAGTTTAAAATAATGATAGCTTGATGCAAAATCCTATACATGTACGAGTATGTCTTACATATCTGACGATGGTGTACGCCTATACGTACGTTTAAATATGTTTTTTTCCTTTGCAACTCGCTACGGGCTGGATGGTCCGGGATTCGAATCCCGGTGGGGACGAGATTTTCCGCACACGTCCAGACCGGCTCTGGGGCCCACCCAGCCTCCTGTACAATGGATACCAGGTCTCTTTCCCGGGGGTAAAGCGGCCGGGGCGTGGAGTTTGCCACCCACCCTCACCTATTGCCAGGGTTAAAGAAAGAGTAGTGCTATAACTCTACTCCCCTTCTGGGCCTTCATGGCCTGTTCTAGGGTGAACTTTACCTTTACTTACTTGATTCTCCCTGCAGGCAGCTTGCTTAAGCCGAAACATGTAGGAGAATTTATATCATGAGATAATAGAATATATATTTATTTGTATGTGCACTTAGTTGGAATTATAGGAACAATATGCTTATTGCACGAAATATGAATAATATTAAGACATAATTCCTGCTGAAAACTGAGTGACAAGTCTCTTGATTTGTTAAACATTCATACCTAAACGTTTCCATCTGGTGACATACGCACTGGAACAGTCTCGTAAGCGAACTAAATGGTTTAGACTTTACAATTTTTAGCCCTCAGCTTACCCTCTCCACCCCTCCTGCACCATAACACTGGTTCTGTCTGTTAGTCGCCGTTCGTTCACAGCGGAAGTCCGGGTTCGATCCTAGGACAGTTTATGTGGAATTTATGGTGGACGAAATGGCATTGGGACAGGTTTTTCCCGATATCTCTTTTGTACCTTGTCAGTATCATTAGAATAATGCTCCGCACTCTTTCATTTATATATCACAGACACTACGTAATTTTAATCCTTTAAAACGCATGTCTCTCTCTGTCTCTCACACCCAAACACTTCATGCTAATAAGGATGTAATACACAATCTGCTTGTGTATTCTACATCTAACAGGTGCAGCTTTAAGAGTTTTTTACTGCACAGTGCAACCCAAACTGACCAAGTGAATTTTTTTATACTCTTGCGGTTAGATATAAACTGGTGGGTTGCGGGCAATCCATGCAGATAAACGGAACAACCAAAAACTTTTACCTCCAAGTGAACTAGAAACACTACATTAAAAAATAAAGGAACAAGATATACTAGACGACTACAAAACCTGGCCTTCTTATCTCGTTCATGTTTGTCGTGTTTGTTTTTGCACAGCTTTGGCTATCGAATTTCATTGACCGGCACAGTACAAGATGACGGCGAAGGAAGAAGACTGTCTTTGAGGCACGGGTACTGGAGGAAGCACTCTCATGCAGAGGAGGAAACATGGGAGAGACTTGGGAGAAGAAGGAAATAACAGAGAAGGAGGATGGGTGGGGAGGAAGAAAGAAGAATGCTTATTTTGTGGTTTTACCCCATACTATCGTAAAAATAAAAAGAGGCGGAAGGTCGTTGTGGCTAGTGGGAGACAGCCAAGCCTCCACCGACCTTTGCCGTAATCGAAACGTCTGTGCGTGTACGTGTGCGTGTGCGCGTGTGTGTGTGCGCGCGCGCGTGTGTGCGTGTGTGCCATGGTTCCCTGGCAACTTCAAAGGCTGCGAGAGTTACAGGCTTGAGCCAAGGTGTGTTTACACTGCCTGACTGTATACTTAGACGGGAAAGCAAATTAGATTGTGTAGTGGCTTAAACTGTGTTATGATGAGAACCGACGTTCAAGGATCTGATGAGGTTTCCTGTTATGGAGACTGTATACCGAGGTAGCGAAGACACTACACACTCAAACCCGTATGTATATCTACGTCATATTCCGCTGTCGTGCAGTTTATTGGACGACATACAGTCCTGTGTGTTATGAAGTCAGGAACAGGAGTCGCAAATGAATGTGTCCCCAGTTTCATAAATGAGTATAGGCTGTGCCACAGCTCAATTACTGGCTTCTCACCTCAGAGGGCCAGGTTCACTCCTAGAGCTAGGGTATGTGAAAAATGCTGTGAGAAAACTGTCACTGGACAAGGATTTTTCAGATCGCTTCAGTTTTCCCCTAACAACTATCATTCCACCGACATTCAAAACGCATCCATCATCAAGGGCTGGTTCAACTGGCACGTTTCATTCCACCGTATCAAGAGACTCAGTCTCACCCCACACCAACAACTGAGACGACTGCAAATGGTCTACTCCGTGACGTACTATGCAGACTTTACCACGGTGCAGGACATTTCCGAAACTTTATGCGGTTCCACAGTACACGCGGATATGCAGTAGTAACATCATTTACGACCATAAGCAAACATGACATAAAAGCAAAGTAATAGGTACAGGTAAAGTGGTCCCTATGTAGGCCGTGAAGGTATACAGGGGGAGTGGAGGTATAGGTCTACTCATTTCCCACGTCCGCACTGGATTAAAGTAAGTGGTCAGCCTCACGAACCGACCGTTTTACCCCAGGGAACAGCCTTTGATCCCCTTTGAAGAGGAGGGTATTTGGGCCAAAGAACCAATCTGGATTTTTGTAGAATTAATAAATATATTTCCCTGCCTGGATTCCAACCCCGGATAGCCCAGGCCTTAGCCTACCCACTGTACTCACTGCGCTATCCCAGCAACCAAATTTACAAAGTGCTGACACAACTTCTTATTATTAAAAAACTAACTACTTGCACATACAAGGTATTTAAGATTCATACATACGATATTTCGTCCTACATGTTTCGGCAGTCGACCGCCAACATCAGGGAGTAACACCTAAAACGTATATAGTTTAAAACCTAATGTAGCCATTGTTTATGAAAGCATATTCGTTACAATGACATAACATAGACGTTGCTTCAAATAAATTAAAACCAACAAATGCACTGTTTTTTACCACTTTTATTGTGGCCTTTTGTCCCCTCACCCTACACGTGTTTCAGAACCTTACAGTTTCATCATCAGGGGTTACCATTTGCTACTAGTTAATCACATATTAAGACAAATACAAATATGTGATTAGCTAGTAGCAAATGGTAACCCTGATGATGGAACTGTAAGGTTCTGAAACACATGTAGGGTGAAGGACAAAAGGCCACAATAAAAGTGGTAAAAAACAGTGCATTTGTTGGTTTTAATTTATTTGATTAAAAAAATGCACTGTGGTAATAGTGTGAAATTTATAGACTTTGCTTATTATAAAATAAAATATATCAAAATTATAATAAGTTTGATTTAAAACTTGTTACAAGATTTTCAGACCCCTAAACATATAATACGTAATTTTTTTTGCAGTCTTGATTTACAATGTATTTATGAGGATAAGCATTTTATTATTCTAGTATGTGTTCTACTCTTCTTGATATTACAGAATATAGCGCTGCGCCATGTTTGTATGTGGACTTCGACTTGCATTGCGCTGTTATGTTGTACTGTTCACACAGGAACATGTATGTTAGATTCAATCCACAGTGGATTATGTACCTGTATGGTTGGTGTATAATGCACTGTGCGGGATCCGTCTGGTATCCAGTGGGTTACTAAAGCTCCTTTCGTCCTATCAATCACATCTCTCTCTCTCTCTCTCTCTCTCTCTCTATCTCTCAGGACTATTCCGTTCTGGCAAAGAAGGAAAGAAAGAATTCATCTTATTATTACGTTTGTTTTAGAGATAGAGACGTAACACAGGTCCCTTCGAATATGAAGAGAGAGTCCTAATCACTGAGCCGCAAGCCCCGGCTTGGGTTCTCAACCCATATTTTACAACTACAGTATCTCAAGAAACACGAATGTAGCAGAAACGGACAGCAAACTGCGGGCATCGCTGTCATCGGGTACAATATACGTTGGGCGATATAAAAGAAGGGCAGAAACTCCCCTAGGAGTCTGACATAAAGTGACCATCTGGTGTAGCGATCTTCCGCCGTCATGACTCTCGGGCCTGGGCCTCCTAGCCTATAACCACATGGTCCGTAAGGCAGGCAAACCGTTTGGAGTTCAGGTTATGGCTCCATGAGAAATCCGCAGTGGTGAAAATAAGGTGATATAAGGTCAAGAGGTGAACAGAGTAGAGACGAGATACTCAAGGGTAGGGTCGCTTTAGCCCTTCTTATAAACGAGAAAGTTTTGTGGAGCAGTATTTCAAAGAGTACAGAAACCAGTTACACGGGGAAGGAATGCGTAATTTTTAGGCGCGTTCACAAAATTGCGAGAAGCGGCTATTGGCTTCATCATGTCTGTCCGTCCGTCTGTCAGTCCACAAAAACAACTCGGCTCCCACTGGACGGATTTTAATGAAATTTGAGTATTTTTCGAAGTTCTGTCAAAAAATGCCAAGTTTCATTAAATCTCATGAGAATAACGGGTACTTTACATGAAGACCTATATACACGTACATTACGATAATATCTCGCTGAATTCTTCTTAGAATGAGAAATGTTTCGGACAAAGTTTGTAGAGAGAAATGAAACACACATTTATGTCTTACCGTTTATGAAATAATGTGGAAAAACATGACACAGCCAGACAGCCCACAGATGACAACATCATACGAGCATGCGCTTTGCATGCTGGATAACTAAGGCTACAAACACACACTCACAATATGTAATACTTATTGCTTTTGCACAGCAACAATGGTTACGCAAAGGCGCCTCAGTGTTACGTTACACGTACATTGTCTATCTTGTTGAAAACTATGGCGTTTTACATGAAGTTCACTTAATGACATTTTCTGATATAGCCTCTAATGATTTGACGAATATGAATGATAAATTCAAAGAAACACAAAACGAAGCGGTCGTGGCCTAGTTTAAGACAATATCCTATAGTTTTTTGGCAGGGATAGCTACGGGCTGGACGGTCCAGGGTTCGAAACCTGCCGATCCCAGTGGCCGCGCGGTCTAAGGCGTGGGTCTACGGCCGCTCGCTTGCTGGGATTGTGGGTTCGAATCCCGCCGGGGACATGGATGTTTGTGTTGTGTTTGTTGTATAAGGACGGTAGTATGGAACGTAAAAATGACATGAAGAAGGAGGGAAGGATTTAAACAGTACAAAAATGGATCAAAAAAAAAGGGACAGAAAAAAATCGCGTGGGGGGCATTTAAATTTAAAAAAACTGGTAATGATAATGTTTTCAGCACCGGCTCCAAGGTCTGTGCTTTCAATGTATATTATAGAGTGAACTTAACCTTACCTTTGCTCTAGAATTTGTTGACGGAATGATTAAAACCACGTAAGGCGCCAGCCAGAGCAGTCAGTCTACGGGCCAAAATGAAACTATGTACTTCTGTGTTGAAACCCTGAGGTCTTCATGACTGTGAGTATTAAAACTACTGTTTCCTGTAATTCAACGACATATAGTTCTTTGTGAACGGATCAACTTGCTGGAGGATTCTGCTGTTTACATCTGTAGAGTATAACCTGAAAATGGAAGTAGCATGTTTCTCCACAATGTTGACACATGTATATCGAAATCAATGGTGTCACAACTCATAATACAACCTGAATGTCATTTCTCTTTAAATCAACAACGAAGAAACTTTGACAATAACAGAAGGGATTTAGCAGATAAAGATGACAGCCCAGTCCGGAAGAGGCCTGCAAACAATCATGTTAGACCACGGAGGTGTAATGACATTAATTACACAGTTATTTACATAATTTTTCTTCTTTACATAGCGCATACAGTGTAGAGGCCATACCGTAAATCACAAAACATAATATCACACTGCAGTATTTTCGAAGTATCCCCATTTGTTTTAATGGCTCAACAGCCCCTTGGGAGCCTAGGCCGCCTCATTGTTCGAGGCTTCGCGATCACACTTTAGACACACCACACACTCGGTAGGACTCCTCTGGACGAGGGACCAGCCCGTCGCAGAGACCTCTACCTGACCACACACAACATCACAAGAGACAGACATCCATGTCCCCGGCGGGATTGGAACCCACGATCCTAGTAAGCGAGCGGCTGCAGACCCACGCCTTAGACCGCACGGCCACGGGGATCGGCTGAAGTATCCCCATACTCATTCTAAATAAAAATAATTTGACTTTTGTATTTGGAAGAGAGTAATATTTTCCTTACAAGCAGAGAGGTTGCAAGAACAACTATTATGCTACATGGGCCCACGGGTGTGTGCTGTCTCATTAAAATTTGAATCAGTCGAACGTGTTGAATGCAACAGAATTTGAATGTTGCGACAATGGGTGATAAGAATTTAGAATTTTCAGCCGAACTGAACTCACTGTCCAAGGATGTTAAGCTGGAATATTTTTATCTATTTCACTGCATAAACGGTTCTGCAACAGTCCATATTGGAATATCCACAAATGTAACCATTAACTAAGTAACTAAATCCATGCTTTAGAATCTTTCTTGAAAAGTTAACAGGACAGGCAATGTACTATAACGTAATATTGAGGTGCGTTCTTTTGACCATCCTTGCTGCGGAAAAGCAATAAGTATTACTTACTCCGAGTGTAGATTTGTAGCCTTAGTTATCCAGCATGCAAAGTGCATGCACCATATTACATTGTAATCCGTGGTCTGTCCGGCTCTACCATATTTTTCCACATTATCTCATAAACGGCACGATTTTCGGGAAAGAGTTATTAAACATAAAATGTGTGTTTTGATTTTCTATACAAGTTTGTCTAAAACATTTATTTCTAAGAATAATTCAGCGATATATTGTAACAGATGTACATAATTCTTCGCGTAGAGGACCTGTTATTCTTGTCAGATTTTAATAAAAATTGAATCTGCTCGACAGATTTTCGAAAAATAATCAAATATCAAATTTCATGAAAATTCGCCCAGTGGTAGCCGCATTATTCCATGCGGACGGACAGACGGCAGAACGGACGTACAGACATGACGAAGTTAATAATCGCTTTTCGCAATTTTGAGAAAGCGCCTAAAAATTGCTATGCCAGCAAGAAATTCTCTAAGCTTACGGGAGCCAGTTTATTACAGTCTTTTTCGCAAGAACCAATCACTGGGCCCTTTCGCGTCATTTGAATCTAGTACATACCCCAGCATAAAAATTCGTCTTACATCGAGTTCAACAGTGCTTCAGTATCTGCCTATGTCTCCCAAATTCTCACTACTTTTGACATTTCCAGACTAAAATTCTGCATGCATCTTTTACTTCTCACACGAATGCCACACACTCCTCCCACCTCAGCAACCTTGATTTGTGTATCAACTTAATAACCTTTCGTAAAGAGTACAAATCTCATTACGTAAATCCACGCGATTTAAGTGTCTCAAAATGGTGGTTAGGAAGTTTGCTTTATTTTGGTATGTAAGGGTGTATGTTGTCTCACAGAAATATACAGAAGTTTCAGACAAACCTACTTCTTTCATCGTTACGGTAAATACAATGTCTACCAGACAACACTGCTTCATCCCAGAAGACAATAACCTAATGTGTTCCAGACTCTATTTAGTTGAAATATTCTCCTCGGCATTTTATTCTGAAACAACTTTGATTTTTCTCCTTTTTTAGTGTTGGGTTAGGGCTTCACACCTATAAAAACCGACCACAGCTTTTATTCCACAAATTGGAAGCAATCCCAGTCGCGTCTTCCTGCCTGACGCCGGTAAAGCAGTAGTTGAATTTTGTTGCGGAGAAACAAGGAAGTGAGGAAAAGCGTCCGCATTTCCAGTAGTCACAAGTCTAGATTTATAATGAAGGACATTGCAGAATGCGAAAGCAAAAAGAGTACTTTGTACTTTCGTAACATGCTGCGGACAAGCAACTGACCAACAGTAGGAAGTCTGCTGAACTTTTATGCTGTCTTCAAGATTGTGAAGGTCCTGACAGTGACAACAAGAGCACAGCAAGTGCAATCAAATTCCCAGTTACTTTGAACTATATGTTGTATAGCTCTACAAGACCTGGCCGTATTTGGCTTAATCGTTATCTTTAAATTATAAGTTATAATCATATTAGGGGATTTTTTGTTTTAGCAATTCTCATATTGGTCATGAATTTACAGGTAAACTTTCAATACTAAACACATACACTGATTCCTAAAACTCTGGGTTGGACATATGAAGCAGGAATACAGCAAACATAAGAATATTTCAGGCAATGGGTTACATCCAACTGTATCATGATGACCCGGTTTATACCATAAAAGCATAAAGAACTGAGAAATAGTGTCATCTGGCATGTAGCGTCATGCAGTTTGATATACACATACCAAAGGTTCCGTAAAATCTTTGCCCATAACTTAAAGAATTGATCTACACTAAAGATGAATGTATTACGTTCTCTGCAAGTTGGTAATATCAAGGCACATGGCATCACAGCAGAATCTGCTGCATCCGTCGATTGTGTTTTTGGAGGCAGCAGACACCCCCAAGCTTCGGTAGGCTATCAACTACAAGGAGAGAGGGCGAAGCATCTCAGAAGACACTAATTCTTAGTCACTGCAGTTTGAACCTCAAATAGGACTGCAGAAAGTAATTGGTTTGTAATTCACACTTTGGTCACACCTTGCGTAGGTACTGCCTTCTAAAACACGTTATTGAAGGAGAGATAGAAGGCAAGATAGAAGTGACGGGAAGACAACGAAGAAGACGAAAGCAGCTACTGGATGGCCTTAAGGTAACGAGACAGTACTGGAAATAGAAAAACAAAGCACTATATCGCACTGCGAAGAACTCGATTTGGAAGAGGCTGTGGTCCTGTCTTAAGACAGACCACGGAATAAGTAAATGAATTCACACTCACGAAGTCCGAGGCGCCCATGAGTATTATTTTTTGTCGCTGGAACACAGAGGTCGCGTTTTCGAAGTCCACTGAAGGCATGGACACATCTACGTCCGTTACGCTGTGTTGACCTTTATAGGCAGAAGCCTTGTGATGGGCAGTTCCCCCCATCCAAGGCGTCCTAACACATATCTAGGGATCACTGGCTCATGAATAATGGAGGAGGATTGAGGGCCTAAAGCGTGAAAAATAAGAGTAGGAAGGTTATTACACACACATTTTACTCATTATAATAATTTACAATATGCCAACCATAACTGTTTTATTACATACCATTATATAGGCTAGACAGACAGGTTTTGCCTTAAATAACTCATCATCAGTGGGCTATATATCGTACTGACATGGGATAATGCGAATATTTTGGGGGAACATCAATTCATAAATAAAATCACAATAACAAATATTTATATTCCATTTAATAAACTATCCAGATAGGAAATTTGTGCATATTTTAATATTTTCAATAAAAATTTTATTTTGTTACTTAAGTACATACGCTTTTATAGCAATCTTATTTCTACAGTTCAAATATTCTGAAACATCGGCACGTATTCAATGTAGGTAAACAGGTGTTTTGTGGAGTGGTATAAGCTGAATCCTTATACCACTCCACACAACAGCACGCGAAACAACACGCTTATAATCAACAACAAATACAATACCACTATTTTGTGCATCCAGTGACCAACGCTGCTATTTTAAATCTTGACTTTAACTTATATGATAAAATTATAAGTTTTACACTTTTACATATTTTACAAATTCAAATGTTTTAAAACTTATTACTGAGACAAGTGTGCTCTTCGGGCCCTTTTAACATGCGATGTAAAGTGTAGTAGCCTATTTACCCCCCTGAAGATGGTCTACGGACCGAAACACGTGTAGGGGAATACAACGATACTAATAAAACTATAAAAGTAGTTTATGTGTGTGTATTTGTTGGTAAACTGAATAGTGAGAAAAATATACGGCGAAAGCAATATAAAACATTTGTAGGTAAACAGGTTTACAGACACTGATGATGACTAATGCAAGGAGATCCCAGTGTGAGTAGTCTATATAAGGACATGTAACAAAAGCTGTAGTTGTTATATTGTGATTTATTAAACTGGACTTCACAGAATGTAGAATTACAAGATTCAATCAATACCTACACTCGCATAATGACAGACCTTTCCGGTCGCAAGGGGCCTACGTCAGTGTGAACATAATAGCTTCCTTCCCGATTTCATACAATTCAACCTGCACATCTATACCCTCATTTAACTGGTGCTAACAGTAGAAAACGCCAGTCTTCCTAACTACGTGGCGAATACAGATTTTGACAATTTACTAAATAAATGTATTTTAATTGGTATATGTAGGAATACAACATAGTTAACTGCACAGTAACATACCAAGTTGATGATACAGCAGTCCGTTGAGATCTGTGGTAAAAGTGGGATTTGGACACATTTGTTTCCAAATCACTTCGGTATTTCAGGTCACTTATCACCAAGAAAGCTTCATACTAATTAATATACTAACAGCGCTATACAGTGAAAAGAGTCGCTAAATAAACTGCTCGCATGAAACCAGTTAACTGATATTAAATTGTCGCGGCAGTCAATATAGCGTCCTTATGTGTACAGTAATTGAAATCCCTTACGCAGAGAATTCTGAAATACCATCACACAAAATATTCCTTCATAGAACATGCGCTTCCCAGTTTGAAAACCCGTTCTGTAAACATTTGAGATGCGACCCACCTTCCACGTTTCAACTGTTTGCGTAGAACTCGGTAGCTTGTTGCCTAAGGATTCCTTGATCATCTGAAACAGGGAGCTGCCTATTCACGGAAACCATAATTTAATGGGCGAAACATACTCTATAGCACGACAGGGAGGCATCAGCAAGTTCTTTAATGTCAAAGCCGAACTTGGCATCCTTCTGTGGACATCTGGGCAGACGTTTCTACGTACACTGTGTAACAACTTATACGAATTTCAGAAAATCAAAGAAATAAAGGAATGCAAGGCACAAGAATCGGTTGGATGAACACATTATGTAGTTACATTAAAGTTAGGAAACCAAATACACGACATTGTATGACAGACGATGCAACTCTCCACACAGACCACACAATACGTACATGAGTCTCGCTTTTTCTGCAGTGATAGAGTAAAACGACTCCATATTGCAACGTACATAATTTTGTACTAATACAATAAACTCACCATAAAATGATGTGTGTGTTCTAGATTTAATTTTAACAGTTATCAATAGACGTTTCACAAAGAAGCCATCAACATCTCTCACAGATTATTTCATGGAGAACAGTTAAACCTAAGTGATGAACATAGACTTCTGCCTAAATCCTGGAGTTAATACTACTCTGCTTATTTTTCTGTCACCAAGAACACCCTGTAAAGAACGCTACTGTTTGTAAATGTTTCCGGTGTTAAAAAATGGCTTCAGAATGTGTGTAACAAATCTATGTACCTTTATGATCTCAAAAAACTAATCCAATTATCCTAAACGCACTCGTAGCAACGCACATCAACCTTAACATCACGTAATGGCACTTCCTGGACCCGGCCGTCCTATATATACATGTACATATGATACACGTACGCTAGAGCCCAGAGAACGTATTCCACATATTCAGGCAATGAATATACCTACAGCATTTGTTGAGAAACGCTGTGCAATCTACACATTTCCTCCACATTATTTTGTGTACCTCATACTGTTATTTTTGGATCATAAAATATTCACGTTTTACATCAAGGTGCGCCAAAATTTAAATGCCCAGCTCCGTCTCCAAAGGGTTGCAGGCTAATATCAGTTATTAGAGAATTCACGTAGCCACTGAGACAAAACCAAGCGTCATCCACAAGTACACGCAGGAGGAGTGTGGGGGCCACAGTGGATCTGAAGACTGTTGATGCATACAAGCTGTCATCGATAACACGCGTGTAGGCTAACGTTGGATTCAGCTGTATTTCTTGCGATAAGCGAGACGACAGAAAGTGACCAAGGATATGGGTCATATAAAAGAAATATACTGTGTATGTAGTAGGTAGTAGGATGATTATGCTAATGAGGGATGAAACGGTAAGGATTTGGTGAAAACGACTGTTGTGTAATTAAGTATCCCGGCATTCACATGGAAGGACTGAGGAAAACCACGAACCTCAGTAACAGCATCCGGTGCTACGGTCGAGATTCGAATCGGAAACTTTTCGAACATACCCATTATTCTACAACATTACCCCTAGAGCAGTCTGCGACGTACTAGGATCAGCATCTATTAGGTACAATACTTCGGAACCTTGAAAACATGACGTTAAGAGACTTAAAAAGTGGCACCTAATTGCAATTAACGCAACTATTTATTGACGTTTCTATCAGAACAAATTACAGGGCAACATATTTCGACTAAAATGTGTTCATCTTCAGACCATTTCATTACATAAAAAATAAAATTGCATTTTTTTCGTACGTTGCGTGATTCTGCCGCGATATAGATCAAATCTGCGCTCTTCTGGGATATTAGGCAGCGTAGAGTGGTAATTCTGTACCGACGTTTCGGGACAACCTATCGGTCCCAACTTCAAGGGTCATACATTGTTTTTGAATTTCTGTAAATTTACTGCCGGTGTTGTATTTGGCATTTTAATCCTTACGTATTTTGGGATGAGATCTTTTTTAATACATTGCTGGTTAATATATGTATACGTACATGTATATGTTAGCATTGCAATATATTGCTGGTTAATATATGTATACGTACATGTATATGTTAGCATTGCAATACATTGCTGGTTAATATATGTATACGTACATGTATATGTTAGCATTGCAATACATTGCTGGTTAATATATGTATACGTACATGTATATGTTAGCATTGCAATTCCGTGTTTCCCTTTATGTTCTCATTTGGTAGATAACTTTTGCTTCACTGGCTATTACAATTTTTAGGTTAGACATCCTGTCGTGCTATGTAATGTTACAAATTAGCACTTAATTACCATCAGCACAAATATTTACTGATACTTCTATCATATCAAATTACAGGGCAACATGTTTCAACCAAAATGTAGTCATAATCAGGCCATTTCATTACATAAAAATAAAACTCCACATACTTTGTAACATTATAAAACACAGCGGGATGTTTACCGCAAAAAATATTAAGAGAGTTTACTACATAAGCCTATGACAATTTTAATCATGTGTATAGCCTAGGCGTGTTTGTGTCTATATTACCAAGCGCTGGACTTTATATTTTTAAGTAACTAAATTTTTAAACTTACAGTAATTGGACATTTTACTATATACGGGGGTATGTACACAGTGGCGCAGTTGATTGAGGCAGTGCGCTACAAGCCGTTAGGTCGTGGATTCGATTCCCGATGGGGACACTGAAATTTTTCATTGACTTATTCCTTCCGGCCGTACTATGGACCTGGAGGCGACTTAGCCTCTAACAGAAATAAATACCAGGGGTAACTCTTGGGGGATAAATGTAGCCGGTACGTAGGGTTAAGAACTTGGTCACCTTCATGTGCCTATTTTCTAGAAAATCTGGGAGCCTCAAACTTCTGAAGCCATAAGCGCGTATCCAGGCCTGCATAGGAACTGTTTTACCTTTGCGAGAATTCACACGGATTTGTATATACAGGCTTACCTTCCAATCCGCTGGTCCGTATATACAATTTCATAATTCTGCAACCCGCCGACAGGCGCGGTGTCAGTTGTCGGAAATTACATTTCGTCAGAACATGAAATCACACACGACAGAGAAAGACAAAATTATTTCGCTCCGGATCTTTATTTCATTCCAACCGCCTCTTATATTTTTGGGAGACGTGATGTCACTCTCACTTCCAGTTCATAACATTTTGAATTGCGGCAGGCCCAAGTAGTACAGCAGCGTTACATAAAAATTTCAAACGAATAAAAGACAAATTGAGAGCCGTATGATTCCCATGGTGGTGACTAAAAAAGCAGATGTTTTCTGGAATGTGACAGCGTGTAGTCTGGTATACAAGTAGCGATGTTTCGGATAAATCTACTGTTTCCGTCTTCAAAATAGTAAACTAAATCTCACAGGACACCAGGAAGTGATTCAGGAAAAAAAGGAAAACGGCTCGGTTAAGTGCGAAACTGACGATGGAGGCAACAGATTTCTTCGAAACGTCGGGCTACACAGTGTTACATTCCAGTAATCTTTAAAAATCAGATTATACGAGAAACGTGCCTACTAACTCATAACAGTCACACAAGAGATACGAGGTAATCCTACGAACTTCTGGGGTGTGACTCTTACCTATCAACAGAAACAATCTTAAAATTACTTATACTCGTACATGTGTGCGACAATAAATTATGTAGCTGCTTTATTTATGTTGGAAGTATAATTATTTTTATTATTTTGAGCTACGGCCCAATCTGGACCAAGCACACCTCTAAAACGCACGTGTTTTAATTCCTTAACATGACAAACGGCAGCATTCCATGCATGGAGAATCGCGTCATCATCACATCGTTATACGTAACGAGGGCAACAAAAAAACGCGATAGAAAAGAGGTAATGAGGAAGGTCTGGCTGTTCCTCCGATGACAGATGATATGTACTGCTAATCATCGCGTTTCCTTGTATGTAACACCAAATATTCCCCGCTTACTTTGTCTTTAATTCAGTTGTTACCAAACTTTTTGTTTCAGATAAGTTAATTTCGATTTATGTTCTTCCTATTGGACAAAGTGATGTTTCACAATCATAGCATTTATCATTCACAATTAACCTTTAATATGAAGCTTTAAATCCTGTAACTAAATTACTCCACTGTGCACAGCCTCCTTTGGGTCATAACCTGAAGAAAGTACATTTACTCAGTCCTTTCACACCATATTGCTCCGGTATCCATTTTAATATTATTCTTTCATCAACTAGTTCTCTGTTTCCAAAGTGATGTCCTCCCTTCATATTTTCCGTGTACAGTTTTATACGCATTTATAATCTCACCATAGAGCTATAAGTTATACCCATCTGAACTCCCATTATTTACTCATCCTAACAATTTTGGCTAAGACTCTTATTGAATTCATGCGATTCAATTTATATCTCCCGCAACTATATAAAGCGCTAAGACATGTACTTGTTTATTCCAGTCCGCAAGTTTACATTTCAATTGTTCCATGTATGTTGATGTGGTTATAATTAGTTTTTTATGATTTAAGGTCAAACATGATTGCTTCACCTACTCTTTTGTGAACAACAGCTCTGACTAATATTAATTATATATTTATAATTAATATAATTTAATTATATATTTCTGTACAAAGAGCCGGCACCGAGTAGTCGGGCAGGACAACCGAGAAATCGTGTTTCGATTTCTGGAAGGGACAACACTTTTATCCAATCCAAAAGCATCCATAATGGTTCTGAGGCCCACCTTGTACTTTGGCAGGTGTATGTCAACGTTTCGAAGACACATACTGTCCCAATCTTCAGGTTGGACCCACTGCAGCATGAACCACAATGTGAGTAACACAAAATTACTTTTCATGAAGAAAGATAGTGTGCATTTAATTATGGAGCGAAAATAAAAAAAAACTGAAAGTGAATAGAGAAGAAATGTGTATGGTAGAAAGAGTAAAGTTATCGGCAGTCTTCGTCCTTTTCTTCGCCAAGAAGTCTAACAGGTCTATCTGAAATTGCTTATAATTTGTCCGGTTCCTCTTTCTTTATCAGTGCTTTTATAAGAAAAGAACTCTGCGTATGCTGAGACATGCTATGTAAACAGGTGACTGGTTATCATATTTAAGGTTTTCACAGCTGATACTAATCATTCTGATCCAGTTTTGGGGTGTTATCTCAGTGAGAATGTAGCTGCCTTATCAGGCCTTTAGGAAATCTGGCATTTTATTTAGCTCTTTAGTTTCCTTTTTACAATATTTTATTTTAACCTCTTGCACCTACTTCTCTTCCTGTTTCATTTCTTATATTTATTCTCATGGCAAAATCACCCACCCCCACCAACACTGTCTTCGTGGCCACATGCTCCGATTGCCAGAGTCCTGTTTTCTTCCTCACACTGAAAACCATTTTCCCCTGTGGACTTAGTCGTCTACACTGATGATGGAGGAAGTATTTCTGCGAAACTTTGTAAATAGGTGATATATGTGAGAATTAATACCGCTTGTAAATACATACTTGCAAACCGAGAGCTAATAAATCGGTGTATAATTGCATGGCAAACAAGCGCGGCTTTTCAAGCAATTTTCAGGTCGACATTCATGTACAAAGAAAAGCAAAGTTTTTGAATTTACATAAGATCTAAGTTACCTGCAAGATGGCTGCAAGTTACTTCTGTGTTTCATTCTCTGGCAAAGTAACCATTAACACATCACTTTGAATCCATTTACGCAAGAAGCTGAAGCACCTGTACTGAGAGAAGATAATGGAAATGTGAAAAAGAAAAGCAGTTTAAACTTTGTTGCAGAAACCCAGTTTGAAGACTGGTAGAAAAAAAGTACGTGTAGAAGGGTCCTAAATGTGTGTAATTTACCTTCATTAGGAAGCATTTAAAGACCAAACATACTGATGTGATGGTAATGCTTTACACTTGTACTTGGAAGTTGTCCGGTTCGAATGTCGGGCTGGACACCATCTGCTCTGATTTATCAAGGAGAATAAGATGAGAGGTATTAGAAATACACATGACATTGTAATCCACAGATATCCAGAGAATATATCACTCATGCTATTAGTGGTAGATTTGATAATAATACAAAAATAGATCTCAAAAAAACAGACTGTGAAGAGGTAGACTGAATTCGACTACGTCAGTATGGGATAGAATGAGGAGCTTTTGCGATCAACCTAAAAACTCCACGATTTTACAAAAAGCAGAGAATTTCTTAAAAAGTTAAATAACTTCCAACATTATAGGAGAGATTTTACAGCACATAATTATTTGTACTGATTAATTACCCTAGACTATATAATGCTTTCAAAGTGAGAAATTTTGTCAACAACTGAGGTATAATGGCTGCTAGATTACGAAAAACAGACTGACAGTTTCCTAATTATCCTTTGGGATCAAATATATGTATCTGTACTTCTCACTGTATAATAAAATCTTCTCGGGTTCAAAGACACCTAAAGTGGTTCAGGTCAATTTAACGTAAAACATGATTTGGCTGTCATCCTAAGATTTTTTTTAAAATTAACTGTCATGCAAGTTTGAAGAAATATATTCATCTTACATTCTGCAGTAGACCTACTTTCTTCTATTCGAGATAAGTGGTTTGAAACTCGAATAGACTAACTCCAAACGTGCGATTAAATTGCAGGAAAAAATATCGCTTCCATTTCCTTTTGTAGTCAACTTGTAACACATTCATTACTGTGGCTTTTTAAAACGATATTCCAATTGTAACTATGCCTACTGTTCATTACGCGATGCAAATTGCAGACACACGAACGCACAAGTCTTCATGACAGAAAGTGTAGCAGGTGGCACTGTGATTATCTGGCTACTGCGATGAACTTCGTTCAACACGTAATTCTCCTGTTAATTAGCCTGAAATTGGTATGGTTGGGGTAAGGGCGAGGGACGGTAATTTGAGTACTGTGGTAGCGTAAGGGTTCGAGGCGGACAGGGGTTGCGAGGATATCAGGCGAGGTGCCAAATTGTTGAAACGTGTCAATGAGGTTCAAATCGACAGTCGTTGCAGCATGCAATTCCCATTATCATCACAAAGTCATGACTGACACATCGCCCTGTAACGATTTCAGGGACATTATGTTAACAAGCACCATAATGAAGAAGTAACATGGCTTAGAAAGAGCAATACAGTAGACATTTGCATATCATGAGTCCATATAAACTTTTCACATTTGCGAGTGCTCTATAAAAACCCACTTTCAGTTGTATTAGTTGTAGAGGAGGTTTCAGCTGTGCGTAACTCGGAGTGCTTACCAGGCCCGTCGCCAGGGGGCACGCACTACAAATCTGGATGCACCCACTAGGAATTTGCAAAATATCAATGACGAACATGCTGATCTGCCCGCTAATAACCGTGCGACACCTTACCGCATCCACGTGATTCATCTGTTTTAACGCCGTGGTTGGAAACAACTCGTTTTCAAAAATGTATACATATATATATATATATATATATATATATGCAAGATGTTTTGTCCAATGTTGTACAGCATTATATAAATATATTATATAATTATATAATAATTATATAAATAAGGTGTTGATTTTGTGGTCCTGACAAAGGCGCTTTTTACGCCTGTACATACATAATATATATTCCAAGTGCATGTATAATAGAGCATATTCAGAATGTATGTATAACAGAGCATCATATACCTATACAAACGTCTGCACGTACACATATGCACCCGCACTGGAAGCCGCTGTACCCACTGTGTTCATGGTCCGACTACGGAGCTGGTGTTTACGTGCTAAAAGATGTCGGACTGTCACCAGCGTCGAGCAAGTTGCAGCAGAGGTGCCGTGCAGCATAGACCCTTTACAGTTTCCGATTGACTCCCTCGGTCTCTTAAGCTGAATACTAAAACAAATGCCCTAATACGGAGATTTTAAACCAGGGCACATGCACCCTAAGGGACTACGTAAAGCCTCATAGTGTAATGTGATTATATTTCCTATACTGACAAACACGTGTAAAAGTGTCCTAAGACAACACCTTGGTCATTTTGTCTTTAACAATTTTTCTATGCTAACAGTAAATACTTTTAAATGAACAAGTCTCTGTTCCTTGCCATGTCTGTAAGCACGTAACACATACTTCGAGATAAACGTTAAGATGCCACAAAAGGTACGTGTTTTCAATCAGAGACCAAGAAGTACGTAAGTTTCACTCGCGATGTAAGGCTACATAGCTCTGATGCTGTCTTGACCCAGCGGTTACTCCATCACCCTTTTCCAATTCTACCCTCATAACCACTTATTTACATAATTGCATAAAAATATAATTACATAAAATGAATATTTTCTTCCTGCTGGGCTATGACACCGTGTAGTCTAGAAGGTGGGTATCAGACCTTTCGGAGGAATACAGTGACTCAATTTAAGGGTAGATGAAGGTAGTACATTAGTCCCCAAAGTTGGAACACAACTACCAGAAGACACGGTGTTATAACCTACAAGGTAATTACAGGAAGATCCGATTTAATTCGACGCAACATAAGTCTAAGGTTTTTAGCTGGCACAGCGTTATTAAACAAATAACGAATTATACTAACAAGACGAAATGAAAGATTGTTAGAATAGGATTTTAGGGGCAAATTCATTTTGTACTCTTCAACATTAACATATTAGGCCCGGTGGACTGTTCTGATTTAAAAATCAGTAACCAAAATCAGACACGCATTTCAAACGTCCCCACAGCTAGTTTAAATGACATGCGGTAACAAATCCTCTATGCCTTAAAATACAGAGCTACATGAGACTTATTTAAAGTTTCATTACAGTAACTCAACTGTTAATAAAATCAAAATATGAATTTATCTTCAAATTTTATAAAGTGAAAGTTCTACAGTCTTTGAGTTATTGGAAGTATGACTTTGAAAAATAATAAAAAAAATTATCTTCACTTAAATACTCACTATAATATCGTGAGCTACAAGAGAAGGTTAGGGTAGGAAAGAGCTTATCGCTCCTAAATATTACATGCAATTCATTTATCTATCTTTATACATAAATGTAATTTTTTAATTGTATGTTTATCATCGCGTTGTGTTAATTGTAACAAAGCAGAATTTTAAGTACCCGCAAACACAACCAATGTATGTTATATAATTTATTGTGGCAACATGTTTTGACCTAATTCGATCATCTTCAGCCATTAATATAAAACTCATATAAGTACTGTATACAGGTGTATTAGACGGTATTAATAACTGAGATCTCAATTGTATTAATACCACCTAATACAATTTTATACAACTCATATTAATGGCCTGAGGACAAATAAATTATGTCGAAACATGTTGCCACAATAAGTATGAAACATATATTGGTTGTGTTTGACAGTATTTAAAATCCTTCTTTGATATACAGCTGCACCTGTTACTTACTTAACATACGTAGTGCTACCCAAAAGTTCCTGAAATTTGAACGTCGCGAGGGAACCGTTTTCAGTACGGACTAATGGCGCCTGGTAGCACTGCATGTATCCTTTGTGAACCAGTGTGTGACGTGGCTTCGCGCTGAGTGCACACATTCTTTTGATCTACGCATTTTTATCACGTCATGTTTGTGCCGTTTTGCGATTTTTTTCCGTTGAAATGGTGGACGTGAAGGAGCAGCGTGTTTGCATCAAGGATTACTTCAAACTTGGCAAGAGTTCTGCAAAAACTCACCAAATGATTAAACAAGCATTTGGCGATAACGCTTTGGGTCAGACGCAAAACTATGACTGGTTTAACCGGTTTAAAAATGGCCGAACGTCAGTTGACGATGACGAACGTTCTGGACGACCTTTTTCGATATTGACGGGATTATCCATAAGGAATTCGTGCCTCCAGGTCAGACTGTCAATGCGAAGTTCTACTGCGACATCGTCAGAGGGCTTAGGGAGGACATGAGGCGGAAGAGGCCAGGCAAAATGGAGAGATCAACATCATCTTCAAAATTGATTTTCCACAGGACAGGACACAGTTGCCCTATATCTGTATGAGTTCATGATGATGATGAACTAAACAGTCTGATTAAAATGCGTACTGTAGGCTTTTACATACAGCTAAAGTTCTGAAACCTGGTAGGAGACAACAAAGGACTTAATAATTGATACAAATTTGTACTAACATTGTGTTCACAGTAACTGCTATACATGGCCGGATTCCTTCTGTCTGTTATTTTTGTGTTAATCTTCAAATTTATCCCCCAGTTTTACATAAATGTCAATCGCCTTCTCGTAACAGGACCTAAGAATTATTTTATTCTTAAGGTTAATGTTTAAACAAGAATAAAATATAAATGTCACCTTGGGGTGTATTAATTTGTACCTACAATTTTGCATTGTTTACCCGTGACATTTGTTTTTTTATAGCTGGCAATATTTGTTTAATTTTATGTTTAGTGAAGATCAGGTACTTTGTAAGTTGTTAGAATGCTTAAGATGGCAGGATTTAATAATATATTATTATTATCCTTTTTATTGTTATTATTAGTAGTAGTAGTGCTGGTGGTGGTAGCTGTAGCAGTAGCAGCCTTTTTGTATTCAATGTGACGATACAGGAGGCCGTGTCCACATCTCTGCTTCACGAAGACTTGCAGTATGAATATTCATTTCCTTCATAACAACACTCAATAGGCGCACCTGTCAGATCCCCACTGTCACGGAACAGCAGCACGATTAATTATTAATCAGGCCATTAGGACCCCAGGTACTTTCATCAGAAGATAAAAGAAAGCAATGTTAGTGCTACAGACTATAGTCTTCTGAAATATGACGTCGTGTAGCCTAGTAGCTAGGAAACAACATTTTGCGAGAACTTGTTTCTTGCATTTCCTTTCCTTCCTCCCTGCAGCTGGGAGCAGTGTGTTCCTCGTAAAAGTTTGTATGCGTAACATGCTATATGGAATCACATAGGATAACAGGACAAACTAGAACTTCAGAGTCACTCCCTAGAAAACTTAACACTTTGTTATTACTAGGGTTTGAGCAAAAATGTTCTTGACCAGACTACACAATGACCATAGGTCCATAATTAAGAATTAAGGTGAAAATATTTGAGCATATAAAATATGATGGGCTTAGAATAACATGAAATTGTAAAATGAAGTAAATTTATAAAAGTAAGCATAAAACCCCTTCTTCCCCTTCAATTATTTAAATAACCTATGCAAGTGTCCCAAACTAATAGCTTATAATCGTTAACCCTTTCAAGACTAACAAAGTGGAAGTACGAGTACTTTCAATGCTCGCAGACATCCGAAAGAGCATTGCTTTTTGAAGTTTCCTAGTCTTCGCCCGCTTTGCCTTCTGGTAATTGCAGCGTGTAGACGAAGATGAATATGGAGCATTGGTGGAATGATACTGACGGGGGAAACCGAAGTACTCGAAGTAAAACCTGTCCCAGTGCCATCACACATCCCACACGGACAGGTCCGATATCGAACCCGGACCAGTCTCGAAGACTAAAAGACTGAGATGTGGCACTGTCTTTCGAAAATTGATATTAATCTACATTATATATAAAGATTTAATTCGAAAATTACAGAAAGCATAGTCTGCTTCCATTAAGAAGAAAGATCAAAGCTGTGTAGGAAAATAGTAGCTGTTTATTGTAGGAACAATACAAAACACATGTGGCGGTTTTAGTGTCAGAACTTGTGCTATATATAGAAACCAGCAAAAATAAAGGATTAAAAACGTAATGAGTTACGTAATGTTGTACAAGCACATGTACAATTTCGACAGCTTCGAGTGGTCGTGATCGTACACAGCCCTGCAATTTCTTACAGCTTTTCAGATTTGCAATAATCAGGCACAATCCCCAAAAGATCTTGTAAAATCTTACACATTTTTTCATCCCACGCGATTTTTTTTAAGAGCGCGTGGTATTGTGTGAGATTTAACTTTCTCAGGGCGACATGTATGAGGATTAGACATACTGTCTTCAGGGATGTGACTCAATGTGACACAAATTCTACTAGACTACACGATGTCACATTACACGAGACGAAATTCTTCAGTCGTAGATACACTTACACCTTCATTCCTAATTTTAATTTGTGACACCTCAGAAGCAGTTCTGTACCACCAATTTAATTTATGATGTAAGGTAAAGGACAAAGTTCAGTGATAACTATAGTAGTAAATTGTTAAGACCATACATGTCTGCCATTTTCTCACAAGAGGCATTTATGGGTTTTGTAAAATTCCCAAAATAAACAGCCATTATTTTCTTAAAAAGCTTTAACATTTGCTTATAATACAGGCGCTGTACTGCTCACCAATATTATTCAGAAGATCAAACCAAGAGAAATGAGACGGGCGCGGCACGTAACACGTATGGGGAAGAGAAAAGTTGCATACTAGAATTTGGTTGGGAGAAGTCAGAGAAAAATACCACTTGTAAGATCTAGGCGTAGATGGAAAAATAATATTAAAATAGATCTTCGAGAAATGGGATGGGGAAGCCTTGATTGGATTGATCTGGCTCAGTATAGGGACGGGTTGCGCGCCCTTGTGAATGCGGTAATGAACCTTCGGGTTCCATAAAATGCGGGGAATTGCTTGACTCACCGAAGACCTTTTAGCTTCTCAAAAAGGACTCTGTTTCATAAAGTTAATTACTTAGTTAGTTAGTTTATTATTTGTAATGGAGGGGTAGTGTGTTTTCTATGAGATATGAAACATTTTCTTATGTTATCGAAATGAACTTCATTCTCTAAAGATTTAATATACCAATTATTGAAGTTTCTTACGATAAATATTCTTTTACTTTATGATGATGTAATGACGAAACTCTAGCAGTAATTCCGTCATCGTGGGCGCGAAACTTAATAGTCGACTTAGGTATATCGTGACCTTTGTCATGTCAGATGAACCGATCGCCATGTGGTTAGCTCCTCACGGTTCGTTTGTTCTGGCATCCATAATGGACGGCTCAGTGCATGTTACAAAACTAACTGCTGCATAAAACAATGCCTCTTAATTTGAGATGAGGCAATTAGATGACAATGACCTATCATCAAGTACATGTTTTCCTGTATATTATTACTCTTTTTTACGAAAAATTAACTTGCAGCTTCTTTAATGCGTATTTCTTTTTTGTTTTACATTGAACTTGGTCAACAAAATTGAACATCGCGATCAACGGAGAAATTCATTCTTGCGGAAACATTTCAATCTTCATGCATCGATATTTTGTGATACGATTTTCGTTCCACACGATTCCAACCTTCTGTGTAGTCTCATTGCACATGTCTGCTTTTTCAGATCAAAACAGGTAGGCTAGCAGCGCATAACGCACCTACTGACCTCACAGATTCCTATCACCGTATACAGGAATGTATTTCAAACTAAAAGATATAAGAACAGCCAATCTGCTTTGATTAGGTAGTTTACATAGGCTCTTTGATGATTTAATAATACCGCTTTGTAGATTACAAAATATAATTACAGCACGCAAGACATCCTCCCATTACACGCGCTAATGGATATCAAGCTTGTTCGAAAATCAATTATTCGATGGATTAATTGAATTCAGCAAGGAAAGCAAGCAAGATATGTAGTTACTATGAGTCACTAAAATGTCAGGCAAATGGGTTCAGCCGCGAGAGTATTTTATTCCACTTTTTTAAGCTAATGTCTCAAACAAGTTTGTTTAAAATACTGGGGTACAGTAACATACAGTAATACGAGCGTTGGTTTGCTTAAAATAAATACAATCTTATTGGTTTACTAATAAGAAGTTGAAATTTAGAATTCGATATTTATATGTTTTAACTAATATGTTTATTAGTGCTTGATATCCCTCCCTGCCTCTTGTGATGCTGACTTAATTAGAATACACGTACTTTAAGGAAGGCAATGCTTTAAAGAACGCCTAACATTACATCATTGGATCCCACCCTGAGTGAAGCGAATTCAACCCACAGCTTCACGCTGTACGATACATAAAATTTATTTGCATTGTGTCTTCCTATCTGCATCTCCTCAGTGTGCTCATTTGGGTTCACCGGCCAAAATGTTTATAAATTCATTTTCCCCATGTTTGCAATATGTTTAGTCTATTTTACCTTCTTTAACTTTATAGCCCTAATAATATTACGTGGAAAGTACACATTTTGCCTTCACCTCCTTAGCTTTAACTTCATATGTGAACAGTCACCAAACTGAGGATAACAATTACTTTACTTGCTTCATTACAATCTGACGTTCCTCAAAGCTACCCACCAATCTTAAGAAAATTACACTTTATCTCCATAAATATGACTAAACCTTTTGTGACTTCCGTCCATTGGCAGTCTGGAATTACGTTTGACTCAGTTGCGTCAGATGGTAATAACACAAAATGTACAGTTATGACGGGTACAACCATAAACGAGATACACAACGTAGGTATAGCGTATATAATTATGATAGATCACAAGCAATTGGAGAATGTAAAATATTTCAATTATTTGGGTAGCATGATAACAAATGATGCAAGGTGTACACGTGAAATGAAATCCAGAATTTCCATGGCAACAGCAGCATTCAACAAGAAGAAGAATCTTTTCACCAGCAAACTGGACTTAAATTTAAGAAAGAAACTAGTAAAGTGCTACATTTGGAGCATAGCTTTGTATGGTGCTGAAACGTGGACACTTCGGAAAGTAGATCAGAAGTATCTCGAAATTCTTGAAATGTGATGCTGGAGAAGAATGGAGAAGATCAGTTGGACCGATCGCGTGAGAAATGAAAAAGTATTACACAGAGTCAAGGAGGAGAGGAATATCCTACTTACAATAAAAAGAAGAAAGGCTAACTGGATTGGTCACATCTTGCGTAGAAACTGCCTTCTACAGCACGTCATTGAAGGAAAGTTAGAAGGAAGGATAGAAATGACGGGAAGACGAGGGAGAAGACGTATGCAGCTACTGGATGACCTTAAGGAAAAGAGAAGATACTGGAAATTGAAAGAGGAAGCACTAGATCGAACTGTATGGAGAACTCGCTTCGGAAGAGGCTACTGACCTGTCGTAAGACAGACTACAGAATGAATGATAACGTAGCATTGTGGTGCATTCAGGTAACCATTGTTGCATTGGAAAGGCAACAATGCATCGTGTGTGCTTTGTTGAGCTACATGTCACTGTCAACTAAATAAAAATGTTGAGTGTTGCACAACAATGCTTTTATGGCGAATTTATTTCGCCGGCAAAAATAAAACCTACGTAGGTCTTCATGTAAAATGCCCGATACTGTATTGAAACAAAAGAATGTACCTTTGGTCATGGCCTACTTCAGACATACAATTTGGCTAAAAATAATTATAATGACAAGTAAGTGGTTGCGCTGTTTTTAAGTTTTTGTGCGCGTTGCCTTGACGAAATCAGGCGCAATTAATCAATTATGAGATAATACGTATTAAATATTATGATTGTGTGTCTGTATTCTTGCCTGGGTTATAATGCATGCAATTCGCATCTTTTCCGCCCCGCTTTATATTGTCGTCTGTGGCCTGTCTGGCTGTACCATACTTTTATACATTATCTGATAAAGGGCACGATTTTCGGAAAAACGTTATTCAACATAAAATGTGTGTTTTATTCTTGTCTACTAATTTTGTCTGAAACATTTCTCATTCTATGAAGAAGTCAGCGAGATATTATCATAAATGTGCATAGGTCTTCATGTAAAGTACCCGTGATTTTTGTCAGATTTTAATGACATTTGGATTTTCTTGACATATTTTCGAAAAACCCTCAAGTATCAAATTTCATGAATATCAGTCCAGTGGGAACGGACTTATTCCATGCGGACAAATGGACGGACAAACAGACAGACATGACAAATTTTGCGAACCCGCCTAAAAAGCAACTCTTAAATTAACAACACTAAATTTATGTCAAGAGTAAAATTTGTTAACTTCCTCCTTACGTATCTTTTCTTAATCCATGCTACTCTTTCTACTTCGCGTTCAAACATTCCCAGCATTTTGTTCTGTAATCTCTCGGTATATAATGAAAAATGTAATAAAATCACAAAATTCCTTTACTGAAGTAGACGGGTATAAAAAGTCTGACATTACACTGATTTTTCGCACGACTTTCCTAAACTATGCTGTGCTTATTCTGCTAGAAGGTCACCGTTGTGAACGCTGTTCCAGAAAGCGGAGCATTTCAAGAAGGCAGTGAACCGTGAATAACTGTAGGAGCATCAGTGAAGATGATGATGATGTTCTATGGTTTTGGGTTGAGTGGAGTTTCACGCCAACTTTTTTCTCTCTCTTTATTTTGTTGTGGGCTAGGCTTCTGCTAAGATCGATTGATGGACACTCAGATGTGTCACTGACGATAACCCGTTGCAACACTTCAAAACTGAGATGAGTTCTCAAGACATATGGGTAATACGGAAAAGTGAATTTTGACTCCATCTTTAGAGCGTGACAACAAAAAAACAAAGGAAAATAATTCATATTTCTGAAAAGATTATTCTGGAACACGGTAATGCGATGAGTGTGTTAACAGACATGTAACAGAAAGATTACTTTTTAACTGAATAAGAGGACAGACGATACGAAACACAACTGGACTGATCATGTTTGAAGAAATAAAGAAGGGAAAGAAGTATTAAATAAAATCGAAGTAATTTGGACATAAGGAAGCAATGCAGAAGCAGAGGCCTTAATTATGGATCTTCGTAGCAGAAACAAATTGAGACCTAATGAGTGAGAAGCATGAAGACGTCTGCTCTTCACAACACACAGTACAGTGGTTTTTCCATCAGTGACGTCAGAAGTTTTAAAGGTGCCTAATTTCAGGTTACTTAAGGAAGCTCTTTGACCTCTCTGTGTATAGGTTATTTAAAGACGAAAGAAACTTAAACAGAGAATTTCGAAGCATATGGAAGATTCTTACCTTTGTTTTTCATAACATACTCTTTCAAAAATGGATAAAAGTACCGAGGGGAACTACTATGAATGTCGGTCAGAACAGATTTTATAGTCAAGTTTCGAACCCGGAACTAAGAAACATAAAGTGTGAGTCCTAAGCACTTAAAGAAGATGCTCGGTGTAAGCACAGTGTGAGAAACGGAAACTTCGGAATTTATTAGAAGCGGGATATTTCTTCATCGGATGAGAAAATATCAGCTGCTTGTTAAACTTTAACTAACTCATCTGAATCATAAGAAACTCAGATGTCAAAAGATCAAACGATATGGTGATGATGGCCGACTCGTTGAGTTCAATTTTGCAATTCGTTCTTGAGACACTTAACAGACGGAACATTTCAGAAATCCAGAAGTATTATCTATTCTTACTTTAACAAATTTATGAAATTAAGACAATTCGTCAGCATTCACAAAATTATACGTGTGCTTATCTAGCACACATGTGGTTTGTAAAGCCGCTGTCTCTTCACACGTACACAAATCCACATAATTTAGACGTTTCGTTTCACAAAATCAAATTTATATCCATGGTGAAATTAAGAGCAGGTTAATTACCAACAATAAATCTCTAATACATGTATGATTTAAAATATACAAATTTATAATTTTACTTCTTGTTTTGTATTGTTTGAAAATTGCTTTCTCATACTTGGTAGGACGAAAATTGAAGGCATTTCGGATCGAAGCGGTAAGCACTCCTTTTATTACATAACGAAGACAAACAGAATCACATAATGCTGGATTTGAGGTTCTCACAGCGCTGTTCAGCTCTTCTGGAATGTTACACCGCGTCAACTGGTAAAGAGTTACTGATGTCTGTGAGGCGCGTAGTGCTTCCGTCTTCAGTGTCAAGCCTCTTTCTGGCATGCTTAACCCTGAAAATGGGGGCAGTACGTTCGACCAAATCGTCGGCAAGTATTCACCAGTAGACACGGCGTAAAATCCCAGAAGACTTGAATCTTAAAATTTACATAATAATTTAATGAAATTCATAATTTGCAAGCTTCAACAGATTATTAAGGGAAATTGCCCAACCCGTATAAATAAGCGAGAGAGAGAGATATTGGAAGATGGAGAAATAAAAATTGAATGCAGAGGCTTAGTCGTGACACTCCCAAGGAATGAGGCCACGTATGAGTCTTAGGCGTAGTTGGGAGGATAATATTAAAATATATCTTAGGGAAAAAGGATGTACAATAATATACAGGATTAAGGTGGCTGACGACAGAATTTAACACCATGCTTTTGTGAGATCGGTAAAGAATGCTAATGGATTTTCACCTAATAGCCATGAGCTTTGCGAGGAATAACCTGCATTGTACATTTTCATTTCAACGCCAAGAAAAATTCTGCTTATAAAGGAGCCGGCGCTCCAGTACGTGATCTGATGCTATAGACAAGCAGACGATTGACACACAGGTAAATGTCTGTTCTAAACTACCTTTGTAGCTGACAGGGAGCAATTTGGTCCGTTTCCGAACAATAAATTGCAAGTCTCATAA
Source organism: Reticulitermes speratus (assembly GCA_021186555.1). Taxonomy (NCBI): domain Eukaryota; kingdom Metazoa; phylum Arthropoda; class Insecta; order Blattodea; family Rhinotermitidae; genus Reticulitermes; species Reticulitermes speratus. The sequence goes on along the minus strand of JAJKFL010000039.1, from coordinate 8,006,825 downwards.
ATCTCCACACGTCACGTCAGACAGACAGAATCAGCATATAATTGGCGTTGAGACTATCAACAACATTATGCTGCCGGAATATTCTTCTCTTTTCACTTTTATTGTATTTTTACGTAGTCCTGTATAAAATACATGATATAGTGTCTGCACCTTGGAGGCAAACCACACAGCTAGAACAGGTTCCCTGATATGGATTTGAAGTTTAAAAATCTAGATCAGATGAAGCAACAAACTGTGTTGGTGAATAGCTAATAAAACAATGAGTACGTTTAGTGATTATGTTAACGATCCATTAACAAAGGCTATTAGACAACATTCATACACGTTCGTGCAAAACATTATGCTGTCTCCCAAAGGCTATAATATATCAACGTTATAATATCCTGTTACACAGGATGTCAATAAATCCAACCGCACTTTTTAAACACAAATATAAATACTCGAATGCTGAAGATACTCTTGTTTGTTATCGGAGTATACTTGACAAACCAACCAACCAAGAAACTAAACTAATTCCGCAGAGCAGAATCTCTTTTAAGTAGGTACTAGTTCAGGGGTGCACAAATTCCAGACGCCAGACCTTCATGGCGACTAACTTTTTTACGGTGGCAGCTGATACTTGTGGGTCCTCAGTTTGGAACTTGCTTCATGTCGCTAGAATTTTATGGTTGCTCCTAGATTTTGAAAAACATTTGTGCACTCTTGTACTAGTTGCTCAGCTATTCAATAAATCCTGACGGTTTGATGGAATCCGAAGGTTCAATACTTTCTTCACAATAATTAGCCAACTCTCCTCATCCTAAGAAAAAATTCACTTAGAATTATTAGATTCTGGCCCATCTTCTCATTACTGCAAAAGGAAAATAAATATACACAATTAATTTGATGGTACGAATTCAACTCGCTTTCATTGACTTTCATTCGCTATCGGTATTTTAATGTACTTAACTTACTCTGGGGTCATAACCTCGTTCTACTATTGATGTTTACTCTGTGAGTAACAGCTTCTATACAAAATATCTCGGAAACTGATCTGTTTCCTTCTTCAGGTAAAAGGGTGGGAAGGCGCATCCAATTGCAGCGATTGATAAAAGACAGATAGCTCTTTCTCTGAGGCCCAAACCGGCAGTTACCTCCCACCAAACACTTTTATGTAATGAGAGGAGCAGAAACCAATCCCGAAAATTTGCAATCCTTTTTTAAGTCCAGGCGATGTAAAAAGTCCACAAGCTAAGTTTTATTTTTTTCCAGTGGCGCAGCAGCCCCTAGTGGACCAGGACTTCCTCATTATCGAGGCTTCACAAGCACACTCAGACACACTACACTCAGTAGGACTCCTCTGGACGAGTGATCAGTCCATCCACAATCACAGCAAACGAACGGCCGCAGACCCACACCATAGACCGCGCGGCCACTGGAATCGGCACAAGCTAAGTAATCCAAAGTAAAATACACTACCGTCAGAGTCTTCTAGAATCGAAAAGAATTCAGCCGACAGTCTAGTCCTCTACGACACATTTTACGATTATCCTACAATGTACGTATCAGTCTCACAAGTAGTCTCTTTCCTTCAGGTTTGCTGACAAAAATATTGTGTGTGTAATTTTCTCCCACGCCATGCGTATTTATGTTCCCATAGTCACTCTAATAAGCTTTAGCCAGGAGCAGAAGATTTATTTTATGATTTTTAGATTGATAACGCAACTTTCTCAAAACCTTTTTTACTTCCTCCTTCTAGGCCCAAATATTCTCTTTGGTAACCTTTTTCAAAACCTCCTTGTTCTATACTTAATATTATTCACACCGTGCATGTTTATTGTCACTAGTAAAAATACCAACACATGCACTATTTAATAAAACCATTATAGTTTTAAAAAATTGTGCCTTAAACGCTAGTTGCCCCTGAGGATGGCCAGTTAACTGGCCGAAACATATGTAGGGCCAATTTTTTAAAACTATAACGGTTTTATTAAATACTCCTTCTTCTATATTTTTAACAACCAACCAAATGCACATTTTATTTGAAACTGTTTTATAGTTTTGTTATTTTCTCCTACATATGTTTCGGTCCGATCTCAGACCATCCTCAGGGGCTATAAAGTACATCTGTATTACGTCCATATGTGTTTGTTCAATTTCATGTGTAGTGTAGGTCACTTGCGTTTTATCGTTTAGGTTGTAAGTCACTTCTACACTACACATGAAATTGAACAAACACGTATGGACGTAATATAGATGTAGTTTATAGCCCCCTGAGGATGGTCTGAGATCGGACCGAAACATATGTAGGAGAAAGTAATAAAACTATAAAACAGTTTCAAATAAAATGTGCATTTGGTTGGTTGTTAAAATATTGAATAAAATGCACGGTGAATGCAAGATAAACTCCTTGTTCTAGTTCAAATTTACAAGTTTCTATGTCATATCTTATTTGGCATCATTTACTTCATGGCCTTTGTCCATTGTCTCGTGTTAAAAATTGTAAAAAAATTATAACACTAAGTTTCTGGGACAGAATCCCTTCCCGACATGCAGTGTTTTATTTCTTATTATTACTTTCAACAGGAAACGGGGACAAAGTCCATAAAACAAATGATTCCAAACCGTCATTTTTGGATTTTTACCAAATTTGATGACATGCAAAACAAATATCACATTTTGCGCTCAATAACTGGGTGTATTTAATGCAAAATTTGTCAGTTACAGTACCTAGTCAGATATGTTCAATAAACACCAACTAATGCACATATGTGCATTAGTTGGTGTTTATTGAACATATCTCATGTGAAAATGCACGGTAAATACAACGTTAAGTTCAGTACCTAGTCATTTTATTATCACTTACACAATGTATTTGGATCTGAAATAGGCCACCTTCGAAGCGGGGTTTTTTGTCTTTCAAGCACTCTGTATACACTTTGTTACGTAAGCAGAGCAAAAATAATTATTCTTCTTTTTTCTCCTCCTTTCAGCCTACTTCTGTCACAAAATTCCGCTGTCCTGTTCTTTGTATGTGAATAAAACTGTTTTTGTTACGACACTACTAAAATTACTTGTATTCTATTTAACTTTGTTCATATTTACCGAGGTCTGTAATATCCAATACGTACAGTAAACATAAAGTCTCTGTCCACGCCAGGAAGGCGTATAAGAGCAGAGGTATCGCTCTATTCATTCTTAACCTTGGCACTAGACGGAGTTGAGTGGCCAATATCACGAACCGGCCGGCTTTACTCTCGAGAAAGAACCACGGTACCCATTCAATAACAGGCTGAGTGGGCTATAGAGTTGGCCTGGCCGATTTGAAAGAGAGAAAAATAGTTTGCCCCTGCCGGCATTCGAAACGCTGATAGTCCAGTGCGTAGGCTATACACTACACCCAGTATGTTATTCCGTCCTCTATAAAGCAGTGGGTTAAAATACTAATGTAAATGATCCTAAGAGGTTTGAAAACCCACACAGTCATTTTCTAATCTTGATAACAATTCAGTGGTGGAAGGAAACGTGAGGTACCACGTAATAAAAATGCTATTAATGTAAACCAATTTGGTTTGTTTTGATGGAAAACCTAACCCATTAATTCCTTGTATTTTTATAGTATGCTTTGTATAATAAAATTTGACCATTTTGTGTATAGCAATAAGACGCCTTCAAGATGTTTACCTGAAGTATATACAACAACCTGCCTGTCTCTTTAGATTTCAAAAACTTTCTGGTTCATAAAAGCTACAGAGCAGTCAGCAATTTATTCTGATTGCATGCTCGAGGCCGACACATCAGGCACATCAGAAGCTGAAATAATTTACTTCACCAATTATAAAAGAAAAATGAAAAGGCGTGATATAATTGACAATGTATGTTTCCGAATGCCTTCTTTGCGACACTCCGTAGTTCAGGTCAACACGAGGGACATTAGTACATTGCTATAAAATTATCATAATTTTCCTTTACAATACTAAATAAATTTCCGAAACAGAAACTGAAAATGCAAGTAACCCTTGCACTGCAATAGGAAGGGCAGGTTTCTGCATCAGCTTCGTCGGTCTTGTTTCTATTCGCTTGTATGGATTTATATAACAGCATTTGAAGGTTATAAATTATTAAAGAAGCATTTTATTTCGAATAAAGATTTCCTACGTTTATGCACAAAGTAGCTGGCGTTTATTTTGTTTATAACTTACTAAGTCCACATATCCACAACAGAGCATTTAAATACGAGGTTACTTTTTTGAAAAAGCGTTTCAGACACGCGAATGAACTCCAGAATTTCATTTAAAATTACTGATAAGTGCAGCATGCATAATTAAGTTCTGTACTGTGTCCACGACGCTTACAAATGTCAGTACACTGAATGCGGTAACAACTCTATACACTGCCAACAGTGAGACATCATTTCACACTTTTAAAGCTCATGTCACTTAAAGCGAACCGAACATTAACAAAATCTGCACGTAGGTCTTCATGTGCACGGTGGTTATGCAAGGAATATGAATAACTTTTTTATGATGGCAGAACGAAGACAACAATAAGGGCAATTCTGCCAACACCGGTCTACAGCTCACACAAAAACCCACACTTTACTTCCCTTAGCCTTTTTATTCTTAACCACTAGCACTGAGTCATTGCATGTATATATCACGTGCCAGGCATTCCGAAATAGGTTCGTCTATCCACTGCGACTTTGAGAAGATCATCAGAATATAACATGAAGCTAATAATTAGCTTCTCCAGCTAACAGCATGCGAAGTCAGAGGAGGAGTTAATGAAGCTTTTTATGAAAGTGGCATCTTATATTTACTTATCAGTTTGACAGTTTGAATTCTGTTACTTTTACTTGAAGTCGAAACTGTTGTTTAATTTTCGTTATGTACGCCTTGAGGAGTACATTCTGAATTGTGATTGGTTAGTGTATTGTGATGGGTTTATAAGTGGTCTTAGCTCAGGGATATTTATTTAATAAGCCAAGATGATAGATTTGTAAGGGGATGAGGTTTTAACTTGTCCTCAGAATTCATGCTAAGTATATTCAAGTTCCGAGACTGATCCTGTTAAAGGCCTGTCCAAACATCATCCACTGAATCATATCCCTGAGGTAGGCAATAGTCTGATCACTCAGTTATGCTTCAGTACCTGTCCAGTCCCAATAGTTTTTCCCGTCTGATTACAGCGTGTAGGTAGCAATTAATGTAGTGCAGGAGGCCCCAGGGAAGGGTGAGGCGACTGTCTTCAGTGGTCAGCAGACAGTTGCTTCAAGCGGCGTCTGATGAGTTCAGACATTAACTACATATTCTGTCGCTGTTTCAGTTGTAAATACCTCATGCTAGTCAGTTCTTTTAGTCTTATTCCGAAGTATTACTCCGACACACAGCAGTATTTACGGATTTACTGAAAGAAAATAACCAAACAGAATAAATGTGTGGTCATGGTAGAGTGATAGCATATCTGAGTTGTATTTGGAATATTCACAGTTCAAATCTCGGATGGAAGACCAGCTACACTGACTGAGATTTACTCTTTTCTTCCTTAGTCTCTCCAGGCAGATGCAGGGATAGAACCTCAAAGTAGGACATGACACATATACTTCGCCATTCATTATTTACAAACCTACGATGCGATGGTGACAATATGAGACATCAGAGCATTGTTACATTAATGTGAATAAAATAGTAAGTAAATAATATTTGTTTATTAATACAAAAACGACTGTACCAGCCCTAACGGTTAGCCTAATTACCGCAATACCAAGAATAACAAATTAGTATTACAAAGGGAAATGTTAGCCTTTTTTAACAATCGCTCTGTGCCAAATAGTCGAGATCCTGCATGTCAATTCAGGCGGTCGCATGAATGTAAGGAATCATAATGCTTTAAACAGTTAACTAACTTCACGAAGCAGGTTAGTTCTTGTATAGATGACTGTCGTTTAACTGGATGAGAAATTCTGTACCTTTAATGAAACCAGAACTTTCATTAAACTGTTCAAAACGGTCCATGATTCCGCAATATCTGGAAAATAGGATTCAAATAAAACTCCTGCGCCTTACAATTCTACCACCTACTTAAATATTAAGATTTCTGCATTTCCCCACAGGGCGTATTTACGAGTTTCGTACCATGATCAATATAATTTCTGTTCATTTCTCTATAGGCTATAACGGGGTTGTGTATATAATGGATGCAGGGTCTTTTGTAAGAGTTATAAACTACATTCTTAAATAATTGATTTTTTCCACCAACAAATGCACCTGGACAAGACTGTCACTGTTTTCTTTATTAAAAGAGTGCCCCAATACGCATTTCGGCAATTATATTGCCATCATCAGGGTTTTTTTTAAGTAAGTTGTTACATAGACCAATTCTTAAGTTACGTCATAACAGTGAGTAACTTAAGAATTGGTCTATGTAACAACTTACTTAAAAAAAACCCTGATGATGGCAATATAATTGCCGAAATGCGTATTGGGCACTCTTTTAATAAAGAAAACAGTGACAGTCTTGTCCAGGTGCATTTGTTGGTGGAAATAATCAATTATACAAAGATGCACGGTGAATATAAAGTGAAGTACATTCTTAAATATTATGCAGAAACAATTTCAGCATTTATGGGTTAAACGCCATGTTACTATTCTTATCCGTGCATCTACAAATCGGTCTTCCAAGTAGTCTCTTTCTGGAAGTACTCCTTCCTATATGCTATAAAACACGAAGCCGTAAAACAGTACGCAGAATATTTTATGCTGTTCATTCCGTGCACTGCCGATAACCAGTTCACAACACTCAGACCAGCAAAATGCAAAATACTGTTCCTTAGATATTTATATTATAATAACACATAAAATATTCCTACATATTTCGATCCCCAAGGGATTATCATCAGGGAACCAACCAATTCAGTACTACATAAAACTAAATTAGCAACTTTTGTACACAGTAGGCATGATGTAAAAGAGGTAAATATAATTAAAATGTAGACAACTCCTTGAAGTAGTAATGTGTTGGATCTTGGTATACAATATATCGGAGACAGCCTACGTACTTAACTAAGATAACACGGTACTTTGTTATCCTTCGTTAAGTACGTAGCTTTCCTTAGGCACTCGAAAATATCCGTGTGCGAATATATGTATAAGGTAAAGGTAAAGCAATCCCATTACAGGCCTGGACAGGCCCTTAGGGTTCCAGGAGGTTGAGGCTCCCAGATTTCTAGGCAATCGGCACATGAAGGTGGTAAGGTTGTCAGCCCTTGTCGCACCGGCCGCCTTTACCCCCCAGAAAAGATTCCTGGTAATCAAGTCTGTTAGAGGCTGAGTCGACCCCAGGACCATAGTGCGACCGAAACGATTATGTCAATGAAAAATTCCAGTGACACCATCGGGAATCGAACCCGCGACGTTCCGGGTTGTAGTGCAGTGCCTCAACTAACTGCGCCACCGCGTGCCCCAATATATATACATATATACACACAAATACAGATATATACACACATATATAGGTACAGTGTGTAGAGTGTGAATGAAAAACCGAGAGCCCGTAGCTCGATTCTCAGCAGGAGAAAGAGAGTGTTGTTTTCTCTAAAGCGTCCAGACCGGCACTGGGGCCCACACATCCTCGCACTGAATAGGCAAGGGCCTGGGCGTGAAGGTGACCACTCACTATTTTTAGTGCCGAGGTTACGCTTACGTTTCTGATAATGCACATGCTATCAAGAACTTTGAGTAAATGTCGTCATATTGTAACATAGAACACCTAACAATTATTAGGTGTTCTATGTTTGGTCCGCGGTACGGAGCAGAACACTGAGTCAAGGGCGGCGACACCTTCAAATTAACAGACTTCTTATGTACGGATTTCGGAAATAACGGAAGAAATTTTTTGGTTTCGAAATTTTCGTCCGCAATGGGAATATGTGATATCAGCGGCCTTGACTGTTAATTAGCGAAGCGGCCGCTATGTGGCGGACACGGATGCGTACTCAGTGCTTGCTGACACTCGCGTGGAGGTAATAGTTTAGGTATTACTCTTTTCAGAACCTGGATCGCGGATTTATTATATTTATCTAAAATCTATTAAATTCCAATTAACATTCACTACAAGGTTAATTATATTCGTGTAAAATATTATGTGTGTGCATTAGTGTTATTTATACAGTACTGTATTACTGTTTTGGCGACTTTTTATGCTATATATATATATATATATATATATATATAGCATAAAAAGTCCGGTACTTCCGAATTATGTGTATATATATATACACATAATTCGGAAGTACCGGACAATTGGCATTATCGGACCACCCACTCCCCCTCTTATTCCTTTCATTCGAAGATCTACAGTATACGGGATTCATGGGATGTTTCCGTACTTAACACGCTAAGACACATAATTACGATACTGTTTGTATTGTAACTTATGTACACAGCGCTTTCGGGACGCTTCCGTTTAGAATAACACACTGGAAATTTACTAGTTCTTTGCTTTGTTTTCCACTTCCTAAGTAAATATTTCTATTCCTCTTTCTAATCACTTGTAGAAGAGAAGGGCCTATTACAAGTCCTGAGGAGAGATAAATACTGCTGATCCGAAAGTGGATTGCCTTGATACGGTCAACTGTCATTATTGGTAACTGCCTCTTAGACAACAAAAGCTGGAAATCATACTGCGGAGTGTTCACACGTAATGAGGATTGCATTCCGACAAGAAGAACCAAAATAACTGCTTTGTCCCATACACACAAATGTATTCTCAGCGTAAGTTCAATAGTCATTATATGTTCTTATAAGCAAGAACCACATCGAGCTGATTAGCTTTAATAGCTTGATGTACTTGTCCTTAATGTCGTACTGCCGTCTTCGGAATTGCTAGTTGACCTTCAGGACCATAAAATTCACAGTCAACTTGCAACTGACACAAGTGAAATCAATTTAACTGCATTTAAACTGTTGCATCAGCCTGTGTCAAGCTATAGTGGGGGACATCTCAAGACAGCTTACTTAGTATAATAATCGGGGTTCGATTCTATTATAGCACAATACTTATCAACGTCACTACTTCCAACAAGGTTTTATTTAGAGCTTTTCAATCCCCAAAGAAGTGCTAGTCAGTTCTCTGTGTAGTTGAAGCGGCTGGAGCCTAATGCTAAACATTCTTTGTAGTGTTGAGAGCTCTAATGCGTAACCTTACTCCAGTATACAGCCATGATGCAATGCCTATGCACAACGACGCATATATTATATCTTCAGGCTATTTGATGAAACTTATTCCTCATGTCGCTCCAGACAGTTCACGGGAGGCCCAAATCCTTTAACCTCTCTCTAAATAACGCTACAGCGTCCCTGTATATATTCCGTAGCTAGCCCTAGATGTTCTTACAGGTGCACATCGAATTTTGAATGTTCCTGTTCATAATATATTCATACTTGCTCTTTTTCTCTCCCTGACACTGGGAAAAAAGCTAATACGTAAGGTCTTGCCCCAATAGCGTAATAGGAAATTAGTTTACTGTGTACCCTTTCATTGTTCTGAAGGACTGTATTTTGTTCTTTCCAAAACAAGAAGCAAATTATTTCATTAAATTAAACTGCGTACTGCAACTTTTGTGCGGCAATCGTGTTCCGATACTGTGAAATTATTGGGACGATTAAATTTGTCTCTTTACCTGTTTACGTGCCGTGCCTTGAAGAAGTACTGGAAAGTAGAGTTACAGCTCCAGGTATCAGCTTGCCGTCCCGGTTGCTTTACCCCCGAAGAGACAGTCTCTGGCGCCTATTGAGTAGGAAGTACCAAAACTAGTCTGGATACTTCGGAGGCGAGTGAAACCTCTTGCCCTCGGAAGGAGTCGAACTACCATCCAGTGGTCGTCCCGTTTGTAGCTTAGTCACTAACGTAGTACAATACAATTGCATTATCTCCCTGCCTCAGCACCACGCCGTGAAGACGCACAGGGAGACAGTGGGTAATGCTCCAGTGTGCTTAATTTCGGCACTACATGGCGGTGAGCTGTTAATGTTTATGTCCTGCAATTTATACCCCTCTCCTTCCCCCTGTGAAATACCTAATCCATTGGACACGACCTTGGGTGGGCTATAGAGCCATGAGTATGACTACCTCAGTGGTGGTTGAGAGAAAATTACGTGCCACGGGCTGAGTGCTGAAGTCAAATACTCTAATAAAAAGGCTATTTCATGCAAGACACTAGTTCCACAGAATTCCATGTCATTAAGTAGCGAGTCGAAAAGATTGTCATTCTTGTTCAACCACCGTTCGTGGAACACATTACTACTACTGCAAAATGTCACATTCAGGAACATAAAGAAGTCAGTTTTCATTAACCTTTCGGAGAATCCTCGAACATTGTTATCGGTCAAATATGATGTCACATTTTATCTCGACTCCTAGATAAACTACTTCAAATTTCCTGCCGTTTTAGATGTGTATTATAGCGCAGTCGGTATAGCGACTAGCTACGAGCTGGAAGGTCCGGGGATCGAATCCCGGTGGGGGCGAGATTTTCCGCACACGTCCAGAACGGCCCTGGGGTCTACCCAGCCTCCTGTACAATGGGTATCGGGTAATTCCCGGGGGTAAAGCGGCCGGGGCGTGGCGTTGACCACCCACCCCCATCTAGAGTTGAGGTTAAAGAAATAGTACAGTTATACATCTTCTCCCCCTCTGGGCCTTCATGGCCTGTTCTAGGGTGAACTTTACCTTCTTAATAGACACTTGTGTTTGAAAAATTTCAGCATCCTTTTGGTGTCTTTCTTTCTTAGTCCTGACCTCTGTCTACCTACTCATTGTAGGTGTAGAGGTTATTGTTGCACTTGACCATACTCAATGACACACACATTCGGTAGCACTCCCCTGTACGAGGGATCGGCCCTTCGCAAAGTCCTCTACCTGACAACACACAACACTCAGAGGAGACAGACATCCATGCCCCTCTCCCCCCCCCCCCACCAGCGGAATTCGAACCTGCAGTCCCAACGAGCGAGCGGCCGCTGACCCACGTCGTAGACCGTGCGGCCACTGGGATCGGCCCTTGTTTTTTCTAAGGCTAAAAAAAAAAAGAAACTCCTTCTTAAGCCCGTTGTTACGCAAAGTATCCCTATGTCACAGAATACTGATTATCTGATTTGGTTTTATTCTTATAACACCATATTCAATTACGCTTCTTGTTAGGCCAGAACAGGCATATTCCTTAAAGGAATCCGTACAGCATTCGTGAAGTCCTATAAACTAGTGGAGATACTGAAACAAATGGAGGCCAATGGCGAGATGAAAGCTGCAAACTGCTGCTACAGTTAATGCCTCTTTATGGCGCCTGATTTGGTGCTGCTTTGAAACAATTTTCATCAACCAATGAATTTCATTCCGTAGTCATGCTGCTTCTATAATGTATCTTAATGATGAGGTCAGATTTACTGTTAAATATGAATATGGTAAGCTTAAGCCCGGATTATACATATTTCTATATGCCTCAGTTCTAAAATGTAACTGACAAATTACGTGCAGGAAGATTCGTTTTTGATAAGCTGATTGTTTCTCAGCTACTGGAAAATACGTCATCTCTTTTCTTTGAAACTTAGAAGTCCCTTTAAGTGTTCAGAGGATTAGGACAACGGACCCTGTCTTCAGCCAGATGAATTCAGCTCACACACACTCTAGACACTTTAATTTTATAGGCCTCTTTGTGCCTAGATCTTCAAATCTTTATTGGCTTCTGATATGCCAGTCGAAATACCGTGTGAATTTCTTACATCCCATCCCACATGTCCACTTTATATTCCACCCATCGCATAAATCTTTCATTCCCTTATCATAACATAATTCCTTGAAGAGTACAAATTATAAACATATTCAAAGCCTGATTTTCCCCAACTTTCCATTACTTCCTCCCACTTACGCCCAAACATTCTCATCAGCACCATGTCCATAAACACCCCCCGTCTTCATAGTCACCGTCGTGAGAACTTAATATCTCACACCCTTAATATCTTTGTTTTCCGACTAGGGTCAGAGGCCAAATTTTACACCTACATGACACAACATGTGTGTGGTCTTGAATTAAATGGCCCGGGATAGGATCCAATAAGAAGATCTTTTAAACATTCTTGTTTCAACAATTCCGAGTATGGTTTCGGCCAGATGTGCGACTCTCGGCTTTTCGTGAGGACCTGCGCTGTGTACAGCCAATTACTTGGTTATATTCTATAACACATGTAATTTTGGTATTCACAACAAACAACTATGCGTAATAGAAAGCGAATTTGAAACAGCTGTGTCGAGCAGCGTGCTGGGGATTTCATCACGTCATAACCTGCACCCCTGACCATTCCGACGCCCAAGGGACCTCAAAATATATTATTCCTAACTAAATTTGTTTACAACCTCGTACACAAAATTTTGGAACGTTTGCATATTTATCTATCGCGTCTATCAAGGGACGGCATTGGTTGAAGAGGACAAATTAGTAGCACAACCACAGATTGGAACAAACAGTAGCGCTTTTAATTAAACCTCTGTTTTGGTAAACACTCCCCACCCCCCCATCCATCCCTTCTGAAACATGCGAGTGGTCTTGTGGGAAATAAATTCCAGCATGGTCACCACATTACATTGCCACTTAATGAGAAAGGCTGTAGTGCAATTAAGGCTAGTACAAATCTCCAAGGAAGTAAACCACCTACTATCCATTTAATATAATCGAGCACCACTGTTAATATGAGAATAAACAGGACGAAACATAACATATGTATGTTACTGCAGACAAGCTTCTATTTGCTCAATTCCCAATACAAATTACCAGAAACCTAATCAATTACATAATTAATCATAGAATAAACATAACACACGTGAAATACGCCACAGGTATGTGTATTATGCATAGTACTTGAAGAGGTAGGGAGACAGACATGCATGCTACACGCAGCGCAGTTGCACTGAACAGTGGAGCAGTCTAGACTGCAAACACGGACGCGGTGACGGCTACCATAGCAACGGTGTAATCCAAGTGATGCTAAGTCCCTCTTCAATGCTGTATTCTAATTCATACTGCAAACTTGTAAATGTGTCTTGTGCATAAATCAAGGAACATTGCAGTTGCATTACGACAACCTGCAGTTTCGGCACAGAAGCCGTAGAGGAATCGATAAGGACGGCAACATTAGGCCCTAAACTCATACGAGGATTTCACGAACAAAATATTTATGAAAAACGGTTTTATCGCACTTCTGAAGTACTTGCGAAACTCGGCAAGGTGACTGACAACACTGACAGTGGTTTTCCTTACTCACGGAAGGAAAATGTTGGGACAGTACATTAACAAATTAAGGGAGAAAAGCTAACTAAACTTTGAGAACCAATTGTCTTTTGGACTTTGTCCATCGTCCTGGATAAAATATAAAAATATAAAAAATATATAAAAATATAAAACCACGACGTTTCGGAATATGGCTCTTCTTCCGTCTTCAGGTGATGGGAGGGGAAGACACCTACTCGAATGTTATATACCATCGACAGAGCCCTTTAGAATTAACTGAACTTCATTTATAGATTCCTCTCGTGCCGTGCAGTAAACACACTCCCTCTCTTTTATAATGCAGTATGGGGAAATAACTGCTGCTTTTCTGAAATCCATCCAAAACACACAAGTGCACTGTGTGGGCAGAACGTAGAATTTTTGAATGTTAAACACGAGGTGATAAGTCGGTCCCTCTCACCACGGCATGGCGCGTCCTCAGGTTGCGGATGGAGGAACGGCCTCTGGATATGGAGGGTAGCTGTGACTACATTGAATAAGCAGTAGCGGATAGCCGACTAAGGGGTGGTCCTCCAGCTTGGGGGTTGGGCGAAGTGCTAACAACTCCTCACCTTAAAAAATTACCATGTTACGAAACATTTGACAAAACCTTGGGTCTGGACTGATTCTTTGGTACAACTTAAGCAACGGACAAGCTGGGGATAGGGACAGGTGGCGGGCTCTTGTGAATGCGGTAATGAACCTTCGAGTTCCATAAAACGCGGGGAATTTCTTGACTAGCTGACGGCCTGTTAGCTTCTCAAAAAGGACTCTGCTCCATGGAATTAGTTGAACAGGAGGTACGTGACGTAACTGCTAGTCTTTAAGGGGTTAAAGAAAAACAACTACTTCCACCAACATTATTTCTAATTAAACATTTACAAACCACTCATTAAATAGATAAACCCAAGAAGTGGCGGGGTTTATACATTTACTTCGTCTTCGGAAGGTGTTTGGTTTCACTCTTGCCCAGGAATTCAAATATGCAGAGATTTCCATGTCCCTCCACATTCTCTCCAAAGCACTATTCATTATCATTTTACCATGGCTAATTTTCCTTACGAAGGAATGTCCTATATATATGCATGCCAGAAACTATATACTAGATTTAGGCTAACTCGTACAGAATTTAGTGCGGTGGCAGGCCCCTGTGAACATGATAATGAAACTTTAAGCTTCATAAAAGACTCGAATTTACGTATGCACGTACCTAGTTTTCAAGAAACTTCTTGCAACACTGATTTAATTTTCACGACAAAAGAGTTGTGACATATTGCTAACACAGTAGTCTGAGCATGGTCTCTTAACAAATTTACGAAACACTTGGTAGTGCATACCAAAGCTGGTAAACTGATATCTGGCCTGAGATATTAATATCTTCAAGTCTTCGAATCACCCGGGGCTTCCTGCCTTGATGCAACATGCCGGTATGTGAGCGCTCAGATAACTGGCTAGATTAAGCTGAGTCATGATTTTACACTCCCCTCTGCACGAGTGTTCATTTCTGCGACACCTCAGGTGTTTTCCTATAACGCGCATCACTGTTTCTGATAATTACACAGTTGGTAGTACGCAACACATTTCACTAGGTTGCAAAGCCCCAGGGACAGAGATAAGGCAGGAAGCAGGTATTCACACAGATTCCATACTAGATCCTAGTTTAAGTTTTGGGTTTAGGTAGCCTATACACGGTAGAACTCTTGGAATCGGGGAGAGTATTTGTATTGAAACGTTTCCAAACTTGTGCACTACAAAATGTTTACGAACCCTTAGTAAAGGTAAAGATAAAGTTTACCCTAGAACAGGCCATGAAGGCCAAGAGGGTAACTACAGGTAGAGCTCTAATCTTTCTTTAACCTCGGCGCTATATGGGGGTGGATGGTCAACGCCACACCCCGGCCGCTTTACCACCGAAAAAGAGACCCTGTACCCATTGTACAGGAGGTTGGGAGGGCCCCAGGGCCGGTCTGGAGGGGTGAGGAAAATTTCGCCCCCACCGGGATTCGATCCCTGGACCCTGCAGCCCGTAGCGAGTAGTTATACCGACTATTCTGGCCCACACGAACTGTAGTGTCCATTTGATAGTGTATGCTCAGAAAATAATTTAATTTCCGACATTAGTGGCAACGGTGGAAATCAAAGGTAGGCATTTTTTTATTAGTAAGGTCTAAAAACAACTGGCTCTTGGATGTGGTTATGCCGAAGTACCTTCACGTCTGTTTAAAAGCTGCTTACACGCTAAAATTGTAATTCGTTGGCGAAACTAACTAAATTTTAATTTCTCAAAGCATAAAATCCTGAATCGCAACGTTGCTGTGAAGAGCTGGACTATTACCGTCTCCTCATGCTGCCCACAATGCTTGTCTTGCAAGAAGGTTCCATTCCTGACGAACATTTTTATAATTTTAGAAAGTCTTACCGGTGTTGCGTAAAACCTTGAGTGATGTGTTAGTTGTTTAGAGCAGTTCAGATTATTTCGAATAAAATCTGCGAAGATTAGTTATCAAGCACTAAGTATCGACGTTACTTAACTTCAAATATTGTTTTATTAATCCTGAAACTGTAGAGTTTAGGTTTCGTGATGCATATAACAAGTAATGTATTCATATTAGTTTGACCTGCGTAATCCAAATTGCTTCCTTTGAGAGAGCGGCCATGATAAAATCATTCAGTATTCCTAGTATTTCCCAGTAGGCAATAACTGGTACACATGAAACCTTTGATCATCTTTGCCTGCAAATGACATGACGTGAACGTGGGACTAAGATAAAGCTGTTAGTGTAGCAAACAAGAAGGAGGCTGACATGCTCGAAGCTTTAAAGTGTGGCACTAAAACACTACTGTCTGATCAAGGAATCGGGCACTAAAAACTATACACTCCGTTCTCCCTGATGGTTATCTTTTAGGCTGCTTCGCCAAATTGCGAAAAGCGACTATTAGCTTCGTCACGTCTGTCTGTCTGTTCGCATGGAAAAACTCGCCTCACACTGGAAGAATTTTCACGAAATTTGAGCATTTTTCCAAAAATCTGTCGAGAAAATTCAAGTGTCATTAAAATCTGACCAGCAACGGGTGATTTACATGAAGACCTATGTACATTTATGATAATAGCTCGGTCAATTCTTGGTAGAAGGAGAAATATTTCACACAAAATTTGTAGAGGAAATCAAAACACGCTTTTAGAATTCAGTAGTTTTTTCAGAAAATCTTGCCGTTTATAAGCTAATAAGGAAAAATATGGTAGAGCCAGAGGCCACAAACGACAATAAAATGCAGCGCAGAAAAGATGCGATTTGCATGCCAGAAATCTAAGGTAAGAATACAGATACACAGTCACTATATTTAACACTTTCTGCTTTTCCATGGCAATAATGGTTACGCGGACGTGCCTTAATGTTACGTCATAGGTATAATTCCTGTCTTGTTTATTTTTAACTTGATAAGATACTAATGACATTGAAACTAATCACTGTCTTTGTGAATAAAGATGGCCAATATAAAGTTTTCCCAAAGAAAATATTCTGTTCAACTTACACAATGAAATAAATGGGTTTAAAACCACAAATTTTAAAATTGTAGGACTGAAGTAATTTAAGGGGAAGTCGGGTAAGAGTACGCACCTAATTTACTTTTTTAAAATTCTCGGAAACGATTCGTAGGAAGTAGTGTATTTAAGGAATGCAGAACGGCTGAAGCATTGACTTACATTATTAGAACACCAACTGATATTTTACTGAATACATTTTGGGTTACAAAATAATTTTCAAGAAATGGGAAATGCGCACTCTTAGCCGACGTGTCGGGTAAGAGTGCGCAGAAGGTCGGGTAAGAGTGCGCATCAGGAAAGTAACAACAATTTGCGTAGATTCTAAAGTAGAACAGTAGTCACATGCAAACTGGCCTGATTCGTAAGCTGTACAAGCTTCATGCCACCATTCCTTACATCTGGGACACTGTATGCAGTCTTCCTCTGGTGCATCTTGATATTCCTCTCCACATACTGGACACATGATGTTAGACATAGAGACAACAGCTTTGTCGACATGCTTTCATCTTACATCTGTTCGTTTACATTTTCCTTTCTTCTCCCCATCTTCAGTAGCATTCCCTCGAAATTTCTCTTGTAAAGAGTTTTTATATGGAGAACCTGACAAGAATTCACTCTTTCTTGCTTTCCTCTTTCTTTGATTACTCACAGTTGTTGGTAGCAGAGGGCGTATCATTTTTGGAGAAACGTGAAATTTTTAAAAGGGCTTTTAGCTTCTTGATGCTGGCTCTTCTCTTGATGTATCAGAGGCAAGTACATCTATCTGAATGCGCAGCATCACTGGTTGAAGTTGACGGTGTTGGCGACGCCTCATCACGTTGTTGCATAACAGTTGCACCAATCCTTTCCTTTGCTTCTATGTTTGGAAGAAATTAAACTTGTACAGGGCCGAAATGTTCAGGTGGGAACACATGAGGGTTAAAGGGATAAATTCCGCAGACCCTGAAGTTGTTCTCCGCTTTGTCAAGTGTGGCCATCCGCAAGCAAGCTCTCTTAAATAAGCCAGCTACATTTCGTGTTATCGG
Organism: Reticulitermes speratus; assembly: GCA_021186555.1. Lineage (NCBI taxonomy): Eukaryota > Metazoa > Arthropoda > Insecta > Blattodea > Rhinotermitidae > Reticulitermes > Reticulitermes speratus. Next base: position 7,988,956 of record JAJKFL010000039.1, on the reverse strand, counting down.
CTGGTTTCCATGATTTACAAGAAAAACATCACATTCCTGCGAGTAAGCTGATTTCAGGGACCCAAAAAATCCACAGTCAAGAGGCAGGATCTTGAGTGATCCATGAGGAGGAATACTTAACAAAGTTATGTGATTATCTCTGCAGAACATAATGGCTCCTAGGCTGCCATGGCAAATGTGGTTATCCAAAACAAGTAGCACTGGGTCAGCATCCGTGTCCTTGACATGGTTCTGAAAATGTGTGTGAGGAGATTTGTAGTCATATATCCTATGTTATATATCAAAGGTAGAGTTCCGACTGGAGCTTCAGAACACAGTTCGTGACAGATTCTTTTACGGGGCATATCATCGCTGCAGGAAAGTACATCCTTTCCAGCATTCTTCTTTTCTTTGCTAAATCTGTTATCAGTACCGTTACGGTCAGCGTACTCAAAAGGCTAATTCGTTTAGCATTCTAATAGTTAGACCATAGAATCGGGCGACTAAATCTCTGCAATAATCAGCTAACGTTTTCTCTTCCTCATTGGAAAATGTAGCCTTGAAGCGACCTAGAGAAGTCGGTACTGTCCCTAGCTTCAACCTCTTTCTCAGGGTTGATTCAGGTACTCCCAAGTCTCCAGCGATTGACCTCTTCCTTTCTCCAGTGTGTAGACATCGGTTAGCATTATCCATGACTTCGGCCGTGACTTTTAATGACCTGTCCCTTTTCCTCTTGTACTTGCCCATTGCCTCTAACAGAGAAAAACACTTTTCAAAAGATGAAAACCGCTCTTTAAAAAATAAGAACACGGTATCTTTTAGCTCCTGTGAATGTGGTTCGTCTAAGAGTGCGCGCACTCTTACCCCGCGCACTCTTAAACGACACGGTCACTTTTGTAATGTTTTCCTATAACCACCATATTTGTTACATTTTGTGTTTGAGTAATTAGCCAAATAATGGTTTGATTACTTGGATTTTATAAGACATAGGCTTACCTTTTGTCCGAAAGTCTTTCAGGAGAAAATTCTTACTTCGTCGCACAAAAGAGTTACAGTTTTTGTAACCAAAACAGATAAATGCCACTCACGTCGAACACAAGCGTCACACCTCTTTGAGTCTTTTGCTCCACTGCCTGTAGTAGGTGCGTTAACTGCCACCGTGTGCATTGTGCTACTACCTATCGTTGGTTTCGAGAAATTGGCACTGCGCACTCTTAGAAGCTGCGGACTCTTACCCTCCCTTCCCTTATATCAAATGTAAAACTACGATTTATTTTTCGTTTCTACATATGTATAGAATATCGACCTTCACTCGTGGGATCAAGCCTTAAATGGGCGACTTCTGGGTCCCGAAGTTACTTGTCAGTTGATATATGTGTGTGCAAAACATTTTATTTCAACTTCAGCGAAGAAAAGGAGTATAGGTTTGAGCATGTGAGAAAAAAATGTTGAAAAAAGTATTTGTATCTTAGACAGAAGGAACAAATTTTGGAGGACAAAAATTTGAAGAAATACCGTGTATGATTTATAGCTGAAAGAAAGATGTTCAGGTAGATTATTCACCCTTTAATCGGCGAATTCTTTGTGGTATTTTAAATGGTACTTTTAGACCTAATCTCAGTGATGCACGTCGCGAAAGAAAACAATGTAAACTGCGAGTATTGAGAGCCAAGTTCACAATACCACTTTCAGGAGCATTGTAGTTCCAAATGGTACTCTTGCAAGAAAACTGAATTGTATACTTTAAGAAGAAGAGAGCCTGACGGTCCTCACAGGGACGCTCTACATTCCAACTCAAACAGCGAGGAATTAAACTGTAAATGCCGGGTCCTTTTAGGTCGAAAAAAAATCTTTAAAGTAGTCTTCGAAACGTGCTTGTTACTGAATTAACTCTGTGCTTACCGAAATTTTATGCATGAAGATTCAAATGGCAGGTCACGATTAAATGGTAAACTTATTTTTTAGTTTAAAAAGGAGTTTAGACGTTTCTGACAGCAGTGTAATCGGCGAGTCCTGCCTTCTGGGATGTGACGCCTCGTCGCTGATTAAGATGTTGCCGACGTTTCCAAGGAAAGTGTTGTTTTGAACATTGAACCCTTAAAGATGAGGCTGATACTTTCTTTCGAAAGGTCAGGAACCACTTACTCAGCGATGCGGGGTCACACACCCTAAGAAAGGAATCCTCGAATTCTCCTTCCTTTTTTAACTGGGCTAGTGTGACCCCGTACAGATAAGATCATTTTTTAACTGGGCTGCTGTGATATCGTAGAGACAAGAATGATGTAAACCTACGGGTTACATATTCGTGCTAACTGATTTGCATTTCTCTATAGCCGTTTCAGTTAACTGCAGATAAAAATACTTTCTCTTTTTTCTTTTATTCTTGTTGCGAATTTTTATAGTGAAAGTGATAAATCAAAGGTCGTGCTATAGATCTAACAACATAGATATTGATGATGCAAATTGCAAGCATAATACGTTACGCAATTTTTTATATTTTCACAGAGGTGCAGCTGAGTTTTCCTTTCTTCTGGGACACGACGCCGCCCCACTGGAATATTGCTGCCTGGCGTTTCGAAATAACGTAGTGATCTCGAAACGTCAGTAATCTTTCTTGGATTAGTTTATCTCACAGTGTCGGGAAAAATATTACCCAGTGACGCGGCTCTGTTATACGGTGCTATGTTTTTAGTAAAATGTAGATATTAATTATGTCCATACTTTATGTCAAAATATAACTTCTTATGTTTTAAATTTTTTTTAGATAATTGCTAAAGCTTCATGCAAGTTTATATTGCACTGATACGTCAGGTTGGAGAGTATTCAATTCTCACGTTAGTAACCCAATGGACTGCAACCCAAAGTACTTAATTTGACTGGCATACTCTCTAGGAATCTAATGATGGTACACGACTTAGTGAAAGATTTATCTTCTTTTCGACTTGTCCATCTTCGTAATTTTTAAAGGAGTATCACGGTTCGGAAGCCACCGCTCTTTCAGTCTTCAGGTGAAATGCTGCAAACCTGATGGACTCCTTAGAAAGAGCCCAGTGTCTGAGGGTAGTTCATTCTTAAGGGGCACCACATTAGGTGCTTCTTAGTATTTCACCTGAAGACTAAAGCACAGATGGCTACCGAAACGTCGCTCTCCATTACAAATTAGGACCATGGACAAAGTCCAAAAGACGAAGTTTGTTCCACTTTATTGGTGTACGTTCAGGAATTTGAGGTGTGATACTTACAGAGGACAAGAATTACAGGGAAGCCTTCCTTATGAAACCTTCATTGTACGCACGCATGAAATTTTTAACAAAATAATAATGACAATTTAAGGTAACTGTAAATCGTGATTATATATAAATATATATATATTACAATCAATGTTTTCACAATGATATTTCCTTATAAAAGTGTAAACAAATGGTCAACTAGTAAACCACAATTCTGGTTCCATGTTACACAGTGACAGGTCTCCACATGCCCCTGACAATCACAAGCGGTCCATTAAACAAAAATGGAGTTTCCTTTCCGACAGTACGCCATGCCATTTTAATTTCCGCTTTCACAGTACGTACAGCTGTGTTCTGGTGGTTAATAATCAACATAAGGTTTGGATTTGCAGTGGCTTTCATACCACAAAAAAAAACGAAAATCAGGTAAAATGGAAATAAAATGGCACTTGACTAACTTCAAATGCTCACAGTGATACACTTGCGAAGTTGACTCTGTTTTAGTGTGTAAGGTTTATCGCCACGTGGAAGTGGCCTGTTTTACCGACGTTTCAAAGGAATATTCTGGCTCTGTCTTTAGGTTCTAAGAAGAAGGATATGTAAGAGAGATCTTAGCTTTTCTGGGATGTTACACAGCATAGATTGGTAATTAGTTGCCGATGTTTCGGGACAACCAATCGGTCCCATCTTCAAGGTGAACCGATAGGTTGTCCCGAAACATCGGTGACTAACTACCAATCTACGATGCGTAACATCCCAAAAAAGCGAAGATCTCATTTACACCGCGACGGAAGCCTGAAATTACGCATGGATATGTATCACAGTCATCCGACTCGTCGGCAACACAACCCACTGACACAACGACCAATACCACAAAACAGGATCAACGTAAAATTATCCTCCAAAATTAAATTCCCGCGTAGCTGGGTAATAATCCTGAGGTTGACGAATAATGTTCAATCATCCTATATCATACCTTCGTTTTGGAAGGCGCTATAACCATTGCATAGTATCTGAAAACTGCAATCTCCCTTCCGCGAATTTCAGTACTTTTTTTTAGATTATCCGGAGAAAAGTTTTGGAACGGAAGTATATTCCGAATGGAGGAGACACTAATCATAGCTTCGCTCCTGTTCTCTCAATTTTCCACTACATATACTCCTCGAGCAACGCATTAGTTACGTTCCGATAAGTTCGGCTCACGTCGAATTTTGCGCACGTCGGAACTGAATATGCATATAATCAAATATATACGTATATAAAAGGGAGTTCAGATGAAATACAAACTCCTACACACTGGAACCTGACTGGCCGCAGCATGATTACAGCATCCTCTGTGCCATCGCCCAGCAGTATTCTTCTGCCGCTTCCATCTAATTGCGCTTCCATTCTCGCAAGCAAAACTTTCGGCGCGCATCCCAGAAACCCTATTGTTTTAAATTTTTTATTTTGTTTACAATTGCGTAAGTCCGAAATCATCTTCGTGCAGCATGTTACCGCTTGAACATATGGCTTGCTGTACCAACCACTGCGGCCTAGTGCGTAGCATTCTCAGTATTATGGCGATCCAATATTCAAATCTGGGCTCCAAGACCGACTACGCTTTCGTGTTCTTCATTAGTCCCTCCAGCAACATGCCGAGACAGCAGAACAAGTCCAGTTCTTTTTTCGTCACTTACAATTTATTATTCACTCAACATCCTGTCAATAGACAGTACTTCTTGTATATTTCTTCTCAGCTACTGGCAGAATTTTAAAATAAATCACAAATAAATAAAACAAATAAATAACATGTATTAACAAAACGTATTGAAACGGCAGCTAATATTTCTAAAATTCCAATTTGTAACAATAATTTATTACTGCCAATATACATTGCAGTTTAATGCCCTTAAAATATTTGTATACTCCAACTCTTCACAGTGGATATAACATTTCGCACTGTACTATTACAAATTTCCGTTCGCTGTATGAGAAACACGCGGCTGTCAATTCTTCTCCTAATACTACCTTCCCGATAATTTAGCTGAAGAGACAAACAGAAAAGGAAAATGTAATTTAAATAACAATTATCAGGGTTATTACACCGTGTAGGCTGGTAAGATTGTACCAATAATTCGGACGAATATCCTGCCTTTCAACCTCACGGTCACTGACTTAAAGTACGTCTATGTGGATATTAAAATAACTGGAAGGAAGAAACGCGTTATGTAAGAAGGCTGCACAGATTGCGGCTGATAATAGCTACAGGAAGGGAGACGGGATACTAGACCTTTTAACCACATTCCTACACAATCGACATATTTCTTCCTACCAATCAGTAATTTAGTAACAATGAAAAGGATTTGGCACTTTCTTCCGAAACGTCGGTACAAACTTATAATTGTACACCCAGAAGGCTACCACTTGAGCAACATCCGCCCTTAAAGTTCTGAAAACTTAAGGGTAACAGAATTGACAGTCCTGAATTGAGTAACCAAGAAAGAAGCTCAGTTAGCCTGTGATTGGTCGAGAAATGTAACTTAAAAAGTGCACGGAAGAAACACTGGATATTGTCTTCTCTCACAGAACAACTGCATTACTAATTCTAGAAGGCGTGACAAATATAAAACGATTAATCAATTATTTCTTTCAAGTTTTTGATTGTAAGAGACTGTACACTGACTTCATTAGACTGGCGTATTTTATTTGTATGTAAACAAAATTAAGGAAAGGTAAGTAATCATTTCCAACTCTATGCTTAAAGGGCTAAACAGATTTCAAATAAGTATTACATAATAGTGTTTCTGGCACAATTTATTTGCCAAATTTAACTTCAGCACATTTGATCTAATATTTCCTATACCTCATACTAATATTACGATAAAATTCATGATATATATCAAAAAGGCTAAATGTTAGTAATACAGAACCTCCAGTTTCGGAGACAAAGATTTTAAATCAGTGTCTAATACATCTATCAGCTTCTAAAAGTAAATATTTTAGTGACGTGCAGATAAGAACTCAGTCCTTGACGATTGAAGTCTGGTAGCAGATAAGGAAGGATATATCCTCCTTACGGAAGAATATAAATATTTCCTGTCTAAAGAGTACGTGACAGCTATAAAGAAACACATTCTTAATATTTTCAAAATCAAATTGACAAACGCCCACATTATTACTTTAACATCTATTGTGGTAATATTCCCGCATCAACACTTACGTCTTCCAAGTGGACTCTTTCCTTCACGTTTTCTACACATTGTATAGGTGTGTCTCATCTGACTTCAGTATTAAATCACGAACGGTAGAGAAGTTTTAAACTATGACATAGAAGATTTAAACCTGCTGTGTCTTACATTTTTCTGTCCTCAGTCGAAATATTCACTGAGTGAACCTGTATCTGCCAGGGTCTCTCCTTCAATACTGCATTAGTATCTATAAGCTCTTACGGAAAGGTTCCCATCAGGTGCCTTAACCGGCATTAAGGCTTATGGGAAAAAACTGTAATCTTAAATGAGACACACTGTAGTTCCGCTTCAATCATTAATTTAATGTTTTCCCATAGGATGAAAGAAGTTCAGTTTCTTGTGAGTCACATGCGATAGCGCAGAGCCACACATTAGCAAAACAAAGGCTATGGAGTAATCCTAGTCACCCTGCTCAGATTGGCATGACAAAATTTTTAGAAAACTTGTCATTATATGGAAATTCCATTGAATTTTTTTACATAGTAACAACCACTCCGGAGGTCCGGGATTCGATTTTCGATTATGTTTTCACTATCTTATTTTAGTTTATCCAAACGTTTTTGGATGGTGCCTTAAAGCGTGCCACAAAAACGACACTAGTGCTCCCTACCAAACATCGCCCTTTGTCCCTTTAAAGAACTGTGATTATTATCAATTACACACAATTTAATGCAACGTTGCAAAATTTTGAATTTTTCCCACCGATGAAATTTAATTTTTTCAAATTTTTCTCAGAAATATACAGTGACAGATTGGTCTTGGTTATGGAAATGCAGTTTGTTTTCTGTCACGCAGTAAATGAATTTTTATACGTTCTTCAGATGAACTTAATGTTGCAGAGGGTTATGTCACTAGCTTCTTCTCAGTTTTGTTATTAAGGATTTGGAACATAAAGCTGTATAATGAAAACAGAAGGTCACAAATGAAGTTATGTTTTTACGTCCCGGTAGGATAAAGGGAATGTTGTAATTAGTGCATGATTCTCAGTCTTCTGGTGCTTGAGGCACTCTTGGAATACCTGTTCCTTTTGTGGCACACAAAATTAGAACAGAGAAGTAAAGTATATAAGTATATGTAAGAGGTAAAGTTATCCTTATACAGGCCTGGAGAGGCCCTTAGGGCTCCAGGAGGTTGAGGCTTCCAGGGTTTCTGGACAATTGGCACATGTACGTGTAGGTGGCAAGGTTGTCAGCCCTACGCACCGGCCGCCTTTATCCCCAAGAGATATTTCTGGTACTCATTTCTGTTAGAGGCAGAGTCGACCCCAGGGCCATAGTGCGGCCGGAAGGATTAAGTCAAGAAAAAATCCAGTGACCCCATCGGGAATCGAACCCGCGAATTTCCGGCTTCTAGCGCATTGTCTCAACCACCTGCGCCACCGCGTACACCCATAAGTATATGTAGTTTTCAAAAATTTTCTTCATTTTAAATAAAAAGGAAAGGGGAGAAAGAAGGAGAAGGGAATGGAAAGAGGACGAAGAGAAGAAGAGAAATAAAAAAATATTTTAGAAAACACAAAGTTTATAGGCTACTAAACAATTTGAGACATAATTGTGTAACTTTGTGTCAGAAAATATCGCTTCCCACTTTTCATATTCAAGCATTCCATAGTTATTATATAATGTCAATTTAACAATGCTTACGAACCTCAGAGTTATAAAATTTCGACAAAATTCAGAGCTCGAAGAATAACTTACATGCCTCTACAACCCGTCCAAAGTAATAACACGGTGGTCTGCATTGTTAGGTCGTAACATCCACTTGAGTCCGCCTGCGTCTATTGTACACCCTAGGGACTGCTGTGAAAGGGGTTTCAGAGGATGCTGGCAAGAGAAGAAAAAAAACGGGGAGGGGGGGGGGGGTAGAGAATACAGAAAAGGAAAAGAGACCGGAGGATAGCTCTTCAACTTACCCTCTCACACTTACGAGGCTTTTCCTTGTTTGTCACACCAATTAGCCAAAGGATTGAACTCTTCTCTTGAACTATGTTCTCATTAGTGCAGGTTCCTGTGATATCAGACTTGTGTATAACGTATACTGCCATATATAGTCCTTACCTTATGCACCCTTAGAGAGTTGTAAATGACATCACCCTACCCTACTAAAAGAGGGAAATACGAGAAAATATTCAAACTCCATATTCATGCAATGTACCTGATCGTCTCTGCAGCATCGGAGCTAAACATCTGCTCCTTGTTGCTTGCTACTGGTAGCTTGTCTCGCTTCATTTTGTGACTTTGGCCTTATCTGATACATTCTAACGTTGACGGTAGGAAGAAAGGTCAGTGATGAGCTTGCAAGTGTTCAGGGCTGAGTCGTTTTGGATTAATGCAAGTATTACCTCTGTATTTTTCTGCAAAAAATGAAAACTACAAAACGCCTAGGTACTTTTCTAGTTTGACCTTGAGCTGACCACCTCCTAAAGGCAAGTACTCGTATACACGAACATGAGGTGCCCTAGCTTCTCTAACCTTACAGATTTCGGCTGGGCGTCGCCTCAATTCAAGTGTACACCAACATACTCTCTCCTGCCTTCTCTAGCCTTACAGATTTGTGTATTATATCGCCCTACTTTTGTATCATACAAGTTACGTAACGTCCGCAGAGCCTAACATTCCTGGCACGTTCGCACTGTTTCTCTCCACAGATTTTAAATTATTTAAAATTTTTAAGAAAAATAATGACATGCAAAATATTTGACATGTGTGTTTTCACTTTTTACACAACACAAATTATACGTTTTCTCCTTATAACAGCAGCAGGTTTACAATAGATTATAACCTCGAGATACTGATCATACTCGATTTCTATAGATACATTGTGAATTATAACTTCAGCCTCAGCTCGTATTTCACAGAGAACACAGTCTGGGAAGATTACAAAAAAAAACCTATCACGACGAGAGATTTTTATAAGTATACGTAGGTCTCCTGGTGCTGTCTTCAGGTCCGTTGGTTTTGTCAGATTTAAAAAATAAAAAAGGAATTTGTCAACAAAACTATTAGAAATCCCAAATACGAAATTTCATAAATGTGTGTCCAGTGAGAGTGTAACATTTTAGGCAGACGGACGGGCACACACTTAATTATAGGGTCAATAGTCGCTTTTGTCACACGCTTTGCAAGTGCTACTAAACTAGGCGGAAGAGAGTAAGGGAAATGTTCAAAAATCATATTCTTGCCATTGTCTTTATGACCTGTGCCGAATCGAAAGTGCACACCCGCTGTTTGTTAGTTGTTATTCTTGTTCAGAAGTGAACAGTGAGACTGAAACCTAACCAGGATACGTAATTAGAAATACGTACGCTGTCTTCCTTCCCGTTTTGGAGTGTTTGTGTTGCTTTCGGAAAGGACATGATGTTTAGAAACTTCTTGATATTATGGACTTCTGTAGCAGATGTGCAAATTTAAGATTAGATTTGCAAATGATGCATCGGTTTGTTGCCTGGTAGAGCCAGAAGCTGACTACTGCATCTCAAATGAGGGAACGACTAAACGCAGATCAATGCATATTAATGGTGGTCAACTTAAGGTTGCTTCATTGCTATAGGTACACAGCGAAATGCCGTGTAGGCATTGTTTCTTTATTTCAAAGTAGTACCTAAAAAACTCCTTGTTTTCACAGGGGATTTTGTTACCATGACCGCAAAACCTGAGGTTTACGAGGGATTCCATTACCATTTGCAGGAGACATGATTTTATTATGAATTTCATTACAATCACCAGGACCCCTGAGGTTTTGTGGAGGAATTTCGCCAAAACCACCAGCGGCCCTGAGGCTTTGTGTAGAATGTGGGGTGACTGCACAACAATTACCGGGGACCCAGAGGCAATTCATTTCATTCCGTAGTCTGTCTTACGGCAGGTCCATAACCTCTTCCAAATTGAGTTCTGCACAGAGTGCGATCTAGTGCTTCCTCTTTCAACTTTCAGTATCCTCTCATTTCATAAGTTCATCCAGTAGCTGCTTACATATTCTTCCTTGTCTTCCAGTTACTTCTAACAGTCATCCTATCTTTCCTTCACTCACGTGTTTTAGAAGACAGTTCCTACGCAAGATATGACCAATCCAGTAAGCTTTCCCTCCTTTTATTGTATGCAAGATATTCCCCTCCTCCTTGACACTTTGTAATAGTTCTTAATTTCTCACACGATCGGTCCAACTGACCTTCTCCATTCTTCTCCAGCACCACATTTCAAAACTTTTCAGATATTTCTGATCTACTTTCCAAAGTGTCCACGTTTCAGCACCATACAAAGCTATGTTCCAAATGTAGCACTGTATTAGTTTCTTCCTTAAATTTAAGTCCAATTTGCTGGTGAGAAGAGTCTTCTTCATGGCAATTCTGGATTTAATTTCACGTATACATCTTGCATCATTTGTTGTCATTCTATCCAAAAATTTGAAATATTCCACATTTTCCGGTTGTCCACATTCATTTCCATTTCATAGCATCTTCCAATTTCAATTAGTCTATCAATCATGCCCTGTAGAACAGTTCCTTCCTTAGCCAGTAGCACAAGGTCATCTGTATATTTCACAGTGCGAATTACTTATCCTATATTGAAGTCTCCAAACCCTTCGTGACATAAGGCTATGTTGGGATTTTATTATAATCACCATGAATACCGAGTGTTTGTGAGAGATGTTATTACATTTTGTTATAGTCACCAGGTGTCCTGTTGTTTTGTAGATGATTTTATTACAAGACAAATTTAATACACGTTTTGATTTTAGCGGTTTTTCTGAAATTCACTTTTACTACAGGAGATATCAGGTTCTGGTGACGACGACTAGAAAGATTGTCGACTTCTTGGAGATAATACGGTGTAGTGTTGTACAAATTTAAAGACTTTTCGAAAGAAGTTATTGCAGACGTCTACAAGGCATAAGAGACGACAACTCTTCCAGACTACCAGACTAAAGGACGTAGTATCCCAGAAGATGTTATTCCTCTTCTCTACTGTCAGCAGAACTGACTTCCGCCTGTTCCTCAACTGCCTGTATCACAGAGCGTCGAAAGATGGGGTCAGTATAAATGGTGAAACCTTAGTCAGGATATCCAGTCTCCGGGTACGTTACGAAAGCGACATTTACAGAATAGGTATCGATATATTAGGCCCCTAAGATATATTATCAACAGCCGCTATAGGTATCAGTTGCAAATTCTGGAATGTGTTGGCATTGCATTTCTCCGAAACTTTGGTACTTTCCCACCATACATGGCGTCACATGCCAGAAGGCAATAAACTTCATATTCACGGCAGCGAAAACCGTAAACTTCATTTCCATCGTCAGTTGCTCTGGGAATTTTAAGCTTATCATCGACACAGCCTGGATAGAGAGATGCGTTTCATACTGGACAAGGAAAACCCCCGAATTCTGTAACTTCTCTTTTGTTGTGTATTCTTGGTTTTTTTTAAGTAGCTCTCAACTGTTCAGGTTATACAGCAATGCTTAAAGGGTGTTTAATAAAAATTAGGTGGATGGAAGAAAACGATCTCGCCAAATTCAAAGTTCAGATCCCACACCGGCCTAGAGAGACCGTGGAAAGACAATGGAAATTTTAAAATAATCACTCTCGGGGACGAGAAATTTAACGTTAATAAATTTATTTATAATCACTTAGGGATTTAAGAAAATAACTGGATAATTATCTTACTAATGTCAGATTGCATTATTAATAAATTGACATTTTGTGACTACTATGACCTGGGCACGTGTGTTGGAGGGGGAGAAAGTAAATGTATGGAGAAATTTTGTGTTGAATCCTCTTGTACTTCGACAGTGAAAAGGCAATTGGATGGGCATGTATAGTACGTGGAAAAATAAATGCATACATAGTTTCTGTGGGAAACCCTCTTTCATTCATAAAGTGAAATTCTGAGGCTACTATTGGCTGAGAATTTTGCTAGTATGGAAAGACGGGAAATGTATACGGAGTTTGGGTATTGAAACCTCTTGTATTCAGACAGATAAATTACCGTGTTACTATAGTCTGGGCATGTGGATTGGATGAGGGACTTTCGAAATGTGCAAGAAGGTTTGGTGGGGCAGACACTTGTGTTATAATGAAATTACGTGACTGCGATAGGCTAGAAATATGACTAGGATGAAAAGACATGTATAAAGAGATTTAGGGAGGAAACCTCTTCATATGTTTAAGATGAATCTTAAGGAGGTACGTTATGTTGTGGATGGAACTAGTTTCGGAGCGTGCCCAACTGACGGTCTTGGTATGAGCTGTTTTGAAGCTCTAAGTTACGTCTGTTACCCTCTTCATGCACTCAAACATTACAGTAATACAACTTCTTGAACTCGGTTCCAAAGATCCATACCTGCTACTTCAACGCTTTCACGTCTTTACCAATCTTGAGAGAAATTTCCTAGATGAAGTCCTTGAAGAGTGAGAAGTTACAGATAAATATACTGTAACCTGGTACTCTAGATGAGAAATTCTATCAGCAGACATCCCTCCCTCTTTCACGTAAGAGTATTGTATTTCTGAAATAACTCATACCATATCCTTAGAGTCATCAAATGTTTCAAGTAACATCCACTCTAGCACCTGAGAGCCAAGTTTCCTCCTGATACAACACAAACAGTTTCGAAGGAAACTGTTTACCTCGAAACTCTCTCTGCTGCATTGGCATTAATTAATTACAAAGTTCATATGTGTAGGTAAACACCTCCACAGAGGGAATGGTTTTGCAGCGTTTTGTCATCTCCTTCAAGCTTTTTAACGTAACTAACAATGTGGTAGCTTTTAGATAGCTGGTACAGAAAGAAATAGAAAATATCATAATGTAAGACTCTCATGCTTTGTACCAATAATGTGCCTATAAATACTTAACCATATGCAGCACAGTCCTTCTTGCGAAGCTAACAGACGCACAGTTAGCCAAAGAAATTCATGCTGTTTTATGTAACCACAAGGTTCATTATCAGGTTTGCAAGAATCTATCATTACACCTTCTCATAAGCTATTTGAGTCAGTCCTCCATCCCCATAACTTACTCTTAGAACACACATTATAGTATTATTCTCCCATCTAAGACCTAATTTCACACTGGTTCCTTCAGTTTAAAGTTTCCCTATAAAATGTCTTGTATCCAATGTGTGTTACATGCTCCATGAATTTCATTGTTCTTGATTAAATTACCTTAATATCATTTGGTGAAAAGTAAATGTTTAAAGCTCTTCCTCATGCAATTTTCTCCAGTCTCTTCTTCCAGATATTCTCCTCAACATATTTTTTCGGACACTCTCCATCTATTTTTATATTTTAGCAAAGTTTTAAATTTGGCGTACAACTCCCTGAGGGTGACCCAGACGTGTAGGAGTAGTGAAAGACCATACTTTTAGGTATGTTTGTAACTTGTGCATTAACTTGGTTTTATAAGCTTAAATTCATTAACCAACCAATGCACCTTTTATTTTCTCACTTCTATCTACCCTACATATGTTCGACCGTATTTTGGTCATCATCAGGAGTATACCGATATAGTCACTTCACTGTTCACTCATTCATTAGGTATTAACGTAGAATATTATGCTGTTTACAATAATTTCATAACAGCATAATGTTCTACGTTAATACCTAATGAATGAGTGAACAGTGAAGTGACTATATCGGTATAACCTTGATGATGACCAAAATACGGTCGAAACATAAGTAGGGTGGATATAAGAGAAAATAATAAGTGCATTTGTTGGTTAAAGAATTGAAGCTTATAACTATGATGCACGGCGAACATAACATAAAATTGGTTTTATAAATGAATGACTCTCAATCTATGTTCGGAAGCTTAGGTGAGAGATCAAGTTTCACCTACATCTAGCCTATATATATGTGAAAAATATTCTTTCCTTTCTCGAATATACCTAGATACGGGCCTACAAGAAAATGTTTATTCTCAGAACTTCCTTAAAGGTCACAGTCGCGTTCTGTTGTACCCATGGGAACGTGTATAATACTTCTGTAACATAATGATACAGACTGGCCATATTTAAGCCCAGCTATTTACTAAGCGCTTTTATCGCACTGAAAATATTCAATGTTGCTACATCCGTATATCTTTTGTGAGATTTGAGGGCTTCGCGGCGGTGAATATAAGAATTACTGCCTTCTGGGATGTTATGTGATGGATCCTGGTATAACGGTAACAACGTTTCGGAAGAATCTAATGCCTCTATCTTGAGGGTAGAAGAAAGCAGTTAGGTGAGGAAAAGAAACTTGAAGATGGAAATAGGAGATTCACCCAAAGCCACTGACAAAATGAGGAGATTCAAGTCTTCTGGGATATTACGCCACGTCAAATGGTTGGCCGTGCCATGGCTCAGGCGGTTAGTCGCCGGCCTCTCACCACGGAGGCCCGGGGTTCGATCCCAGGTCAAGTCCATGTGAGATTTGTGGTGGACAAAGTGGCACTGGGACAGGTTTTTCTCCGAGTTGTCGGTTTTTCCCTGTCGATTTCATTTCACTGGTGCTCCATTAATTGTAAAGACTTGGTTAAAAACTAAACTGCTCATCCATCTATCATCATTGGGGGTTGCATAAAAAGCCTTAAGGCTGCGGTGCGCGGGCCCTTCATCACAAACGAAAAAAAAAAAGTCAAATGGTTACGACGTTTCAAAGGATCGTAGTGTCTTCATCTTCAAAGTTAAGTAGTCTTCGTAACCATTCAACAATCGACGCTGCATAACATTACAGAAGACTTACACAGTCAGTAACACCTATGCCCGAACCTCCATTCTCACATTGGTACTTTCTTACCGCAACACACGAAGTCACATCCAAGAAGACGGAGGCTTCACTGTATCGATTTGTGCAAGTTACACTCCGCTTACGAGAAGAAAAGTATAATACATGACCTGAACAACAGTAAGAGCACTGAGCGTGCCAGCTAGCAACGTATTCTAAATACATTAAAAATTCATAACTGCCTGACCAATGGTTCTGTTTTTGTAACCCAGTTTTAAAAGGCCAGAATATTATAAACTTTACCAACCCCTGTGTTGACAGGCTCTCTCCTCTCAACGTATATTAATCTTTCAACAACAGTTTACCCTAAGAGTGTCTTGTCCAAATTAGCTTTAGGCTGGGGAGATATTTGAAAGACGAATCAGTGGCTTGGAACAGTGTGGGGGGGAGTTCCACTGGTGGGACTTGGTTGGAAGGATTTGAAGTATGTGCTCGAAAATGAAAAATTAAGTTTTCCAATTATGTAATAATAAAAGTTATATGCTTATAAAAATAAAATTCTTACTGTGAAGGGACCACGAAATGTTTTGCAAATTGAAAAAAATGAAAAATGTTTAAAATCACTAATGTAAATGCAAACCCTCCTCTCGATGTATACAACTTGTGTCAGTTTTAGAACCAAGGTTAGATAGAATGCTACCTTTATCGGAAAATGCATATTATCCCGCGAATATTAGATGCGTATAAATTTAATTTTGTCTCTTTTAAAGGTAAAAGTTCCAGCGCGGATACAGACAGTAAAAATAGGAAGAAACTGAATAGCGTCTGCTTGAATAGGCTTATTATAGACTTGTTCACGTAACTGTGCTCCATACTCTTGATTCCTGGAATTTATCCGCGAAGGAAAAGTCATACTGTAAGCAATTAAGCTGTTGATACGCAAACTATGTTCAGACTACTTTAGTGATCTACTGCAGAAAGGAAGAATATACAGAAATGAAAACGAAACTGAAAACATGTAACAACAAACTTTCTGTGTAAACACTTAGCATGGACTTACGGTTTATTCTACAGGTATAACGCAAACACTGTTACTAAGGCGCGTCCGCAAAACTGCGAAAAGCGACTATTAGCTTTGTCATGTCTGTCCGTCTGTCCGTCCGTTCATCCGCCAGCCCGCATAAAACAACTCGGCTCCCACTGGACTGATTTTCATGAAATTTGATATTTGATTATTTTTCGAAAATCTGTCTAGGAAATTGATGTTTATTTAAATCTGACAAGAATAACGGGCACTTTACATGAAGACCTATGTAGACTCATGATCATATTCCGCTCAATTCGTCTTAGAATGAAACATGTTTCAGACAGAAGTTCTAGAGAAAATCAAAACACGCATTTTATATTAAATTACTTTTTCCCGAAAATCGTGACGTTTATGAAAAAATGTGGAAAAATATGGTAGAGCCGGAAAGGTCACAGATGATAATATAATATGGGGTATGCGCCGCTTTGCATGCTGGATAACTAAGGCTACAGACACACACTCAGAATATGTAACACATATTGCTTTTCAATGGCAAAAATGATTACGCGAACGCGCCTTAATATTACTTTATACGTACAGTGCCTGTCTTGTTTAGCGTATTTATTGTTTGTTGAACTGAAGTGTCATTAACTCAGGGCATACAGGAAGAATACCACTCACTAAACAAATCCTTGCAGCAAAGTCCTTTTCGAGAAGGTAATAATAGGTCCGCCGATCCCAGTGGCCGTGCAGTCTAAGGCGTGGGTCTTCGGCCGCTCGCTTACTAGGATCGTGGGTTCGAATCCCACCGGGGGCATGGATGTCTGTCTCTTGTGAGTGTTGTGTGTTGTCAGGTAGAGGTCTCTGCGACGAGCTGGTCCCTCGTCCAGAGGAGTCCTACCGTCTGTGGTGTGTCTCAAATGTGTGTGACCATGAAACCTCGACGAAACGAGGAGGCCCAGGCACATATAGGGCTGTCGAGCCATACAAAAAAAAAAATAATAGGTCCTCAGCTAGTCAATGAATTCCCTGCATCACATATAATACGTAGGTTCATTACCGTGTTCATAAAATCCCGCCATTGAACACTACCTTTAATCAAATAAATCTATTTCATACCGTTCTATTCTATTTCATTAAGATTCAGTTTAATATTATCTTCCTATCTGTGTGTCCGTTAATCGTTATGTTTCGTTTAGAGTTTCCCACTAAAGTGCGTGTATATATATGGATCATAAATAAGCGTAAATTGGATATGCACCTCTTTTTCTGTAAATATTAAATGTAAACTTTTATGAAAAACAACAATGTTGGAATCAGTCGGATGATTTTAAGAGCAGATTTAATTACAATGTTGACCTTCGGTCACGAGAGCAGTCAATTGAGCAGTGTACATCACATTAATCAGCTTTTCGCTTCTTAGACTTGTAGCAATTCAAGGAAAATAATTAATGCTGGTTTCAAAATGTATCCTAATATCTCCTTACCTGCATTTACTTCAGGTCTTTTCATTATACATTCGTAATCATTACCACCGAAAATCACAACTGAGTGGTTAGTATTGCCCATGATACACAAGTCGGGTGTTCTATTCTGCAGAAAGAGGCAAGTTATACTGGGTGAGGAATTTTGTGATCTTCCTCAGCCCCTTCAGAAAAGTGCTTAAGATAAGCTACGACAGTTTTCTGAGACTCCTCAAATAATTATTATTGGGGGTCATCTGATAAACGCCACAAGGAAAGTAAAGTT
Source organism: Reticulitermes speratus (assembly GCA_021186555.1). Lineage (NCBI taxonomy): Eukaryota > Metazoa > Arthropoda > Insecta > Blattodea > Rhinotermitidae > Reticulitermes > Reticulitermes speratus. The sequence goes on along the minus strand of JAJKFL010000039.1, from coordinate 7,971,037 downwards.
TAGAATTTAAAAAATCTGGTTTCAATATTAAAAACGTCAGAAAGCTACACTCCTAACGTATGCAAAAACGAAGGCATTCCTCTTTCTTTCTTTTAAAGCCTTAATTACTAAGCAAAAAATGAAAGCCTTTTCCGGACACCACATCCATCCTTCCGTCTGTCTGTGACCTACTATTAGCGATTAAACCATTCTTTGGATTCTTATAAAATACGGTATAGGAATTCTTTATATAATGTTAGTTATAAGGCAAGTGAGCGTTTCGAGAAAATCGGCTCCGTGAAAATTGACGCATTGAAAATCTTAGTTTACTAAAAGACGTAAATGAACTCCTACCCGTATTTTCCATATTTCGTAAGCAACCTGGGTGAAATTTGGTACAAAGTTTCGTGTAATGTTGTTGCGTGTACGTAAGTTTCATAGAAATCGGTGTATTAAAAGTTATACCTTACCTACAGGCGTAAGTTAATTTTTGCCCCGTACTTTTCATATTTTCTGTCCGAAGTGGACAGAATCCGGTACAGGAGGTACCCACAAACACTTATTGAATGGATATGTGTTTCATGAAAACTGGGTTAGTTAAAGCCATACTTTACTTAAGGGCGCAATGGAATTTCCATCCATACTTTCAATTTCCGATGTGGGTGAAATTCCGTTTAAGAGATTTGCACAAAATGCTGTTTACTATTTATGAGTTTTGTGAAATCTGGGCAAGGAAGGCAATACTTTCCTTATCAGCGTACATGAAAATACACTCAAGCGTGTACCGTGCAATGGTATGACATCTTGAAATTAAAGAACGCGTTGGTAAAGTCGGTTTACTGCAAGATTTCAGGCTTCCGCCGCGATGTAAATGAGATCTTCGCTCTTGTGAAATGTTACGCAGCGTAGATTGGTAGTTAGTTACCGACGTTTCGGGACAATCTATCGGTTCCATCTTCAAGGGTCAAGATGTCGAAGTTTTATCTGACTGCTTGACGCTTGAAGATGGGACCCGATAGTTTCTCCGAAAACTTCCGTAACTAAGAACCAATCTACGCTGTGTAACATCCCAGGAGAGCGAAGATCTCATGTGCAATCTTGTTTCACTAGCATAATCTTGAAATTAGCTGCGTGATATGTTCTACTCTTTTACGATTTCGTTACGTTCTATATTACCACAACGGATTTTGTTGAAATTTGATAGCTAGCTGGCATTAACATTTTTGGACAGAAATTCTTTTCTGTAGAAGTGTTTAAGTAGAACATGCACTTTACCACACCACACAATTATTATAATACCTTATCTTCCTCCACCAAAACTGAGTGTTTAAGCCCTTTCCTAGGCTCAAACATAAAATTTGTCTCGCCGTCTACGTTCAGTGTTCATAAATCTTATTTTCATCTGACATAGGTTCTTGGAATCCTTCTTCCTATAATCTGTATAGGCTATATGTTCTATATTTTTAATCAAAATTTTGTATAATTCACCTTAATCTGTAGCCTGTTTTTTTTATTTTAGATCTACAGACTCTGCTTCATACGTAATAATTTTTGTATGGTATCAACTTAATAAATGTGTGTCTCCACAGATCGATCAAAAAGGTCACGCAGTCTGAGTTTCGTACTGTATCTGACCGCACGAACACTGGGAACGTGGCTTTAAATCCTACGCGATCGACGGTTGTTCAGTCATCGTTCTTTCTGTGTTGTGCTGTCCTTGGTAGTTCGATCCGCTTTCCAAATGTTCTATCAAAAGTTTCCAACACGGTTTCTTAGTATGAGAAACTGATGCTGAATTACGGGGAGATGAGGCCAGACTGCATAAGCAGTAAAGCTGAAGAAGAAGAAAATGATAAGGATGATAATGATGATGATGAACATGAAGGCGCTTCATCGTACAGTAACTAGCGTGCGAGTTACGTTTCTGGAAATCACACAGTAGAGTGAAAGAAAGCAGAAAGCATTTTTATCCGTGAGAATAAATTCAAATATCCGACAGTATGGCCGTTGAAGACCGCGCCAGCTACCAGCGGAAAAAAAAAAGAAGACAAAATGTTAAACCGAGTCCGCGCAACATTAGTCGAATTTTTGGTTATTAAAATTTGCAAACTTTAAAGCAAGATGACTTTCTTCGGGGCAAGGTTAAAAGAGGACTGCCTGTAAAAAACACCTGCAATTACAGTATGTAATATACAATACATATCTTGTATGGTATGTATAACTTATAAAGGTTTTATAGACTACACGTATAATGCTCAAAAACCAAACCTGCGACTGCAGAAGGAATGTCAAATAAGAGGAACACTGTACGTATAACGTAACATCGACACTTTTTCGAGTAACTATTGTTGCCATGGAAAAGCAGTAAATATTAAACATTATGACCGCGTGTCTGTATTCTTGCCGTACTTATCCGGTACACAAAGCGCATGCGCCTTATTATATTGTCACCTGTGGCCTGTCTGGCTGTACCATAATTTTCCACATTACCTGATAAAGAGTACGATTTTCGGAAAAAAGTTTTTGAACATAAAATGTTTTCGATTTTCTCTCCAACTTATATCTGAAACATTTCTCATTCTAAAAAGAATTCAGCGAAATATTGTTATAAATGTACATAGGCCTTCATGTAAAGTACATAGGTAATGTACATAGGCCTTCATGTAAAGTACATAGGTAATGTACATAGGCCTTCATGTAAAGTACATAGGTAATGTACATAGGCCTTTATGTAAAGTACATAGGTAATGTACATAGGCCTTCATGTAAAGTACCCGTTGTTCTTGTCAGATATTAATGAAACTTGAATTATGTCGACAGATTTTCGAAAAACCCGCTAGTACCAAATTTCATTAAAATCCTTCCAGTGAGGGCCGAGTTCCATGTGGATGGACGGACAGCTGGACAGACATAACGAAGCTAATAGTCGCGTTTCGCAATTTTGCGAACGCGCCTAAAAACGTGCCCCATTTCGAACAAGCGTAGTTTACGCTACTAGCAATAGAAAAGTAATTTACTTAAATTTATTAGTGCTGTGTTTCCTTAGAGTGGGTTTGCCACATCAGACTCCGACACAGTGTAACACACTGAGTCATTAGATGAAACTTCGTGCTCATTATCATTTTCTTCGCCGAAAGAAAGAAAAGCCGTCAACTACGTCAGGATAAGTCTTGTCAGTTCCCAAACAGGGATAATCATTTTATGTAACATGCTGACTGTAGCCTTCCCACTGCTTTCGTGACTGAATGTATGGCACGTCCAATCACAAGTTTAATGTCTGCAGTGACATTTCTCCCGTTACACTTTAGTCCCTCCCTGACCAAGCCCTTAATCTTGGCCCACGCCAGTTCAGTAGCTTTCAGATCACACACGTAAGGTGGGAGTCGAAGAAATGTTGACAGCAAGCTGCGAAAGTAGTGTCAGGTTTGATTGGGCTCCCTTAATTCAACAAGACCGTACAGATGAACCGTTTCCATTGTTTCTGTAATTGAGATCCCTTTGTTTCTTTTCCAGATAATCATGTCACTCCTCAGGAAACATTTGGATGGAAGATTAGCTACTTACATGGACAGCTGTACTTCTCTGTTACAGAGTTGTGTGGGAAGTGTGGCAGAAGTTTATACTTTATTTCTAAAAATTAAGTTATTTCATTTGGCCGGCTTTGTACAAAGGCTGCACATCGAGAATGAAACCATGGAAACTTTACGTTAACCTATTTCCTGCGTTCGAATTCAGATGCACCAAAAATTTATCATCCTTTTGACAACATTTTGACAAAAAAAAAAATCAAATTGCTGTTAGGCCTGCTCTCGTCAATTTCGCGACCAGCTTGCAGAAAGTCGTGTCTTGTGAAGAAGTATATGATTATAGCGGCCCTTCCCAACAGTATTTTTGTTTTATACTGGCATTTTTTCCATCTTTCTCCCAATTTTTCATATCGTATTAAGGGGTCTATTGCCCCAGATGATTCTTATAATTTTTTAAACAGTAGGAGGTTTCCACACCGTCGGTGTTTTTTACCAATACCATAAAAAACATCAGTCGTGTTTCTTACATCATAGCTGTCAAAATCTTCAACACCGTTCTGATTATTTTACACTATAAGGCGATACACGTGTGTACGTGTATACGTGTATTGCCACTGTGTTCGCACACCGCCTCTTGCAGGAAATTCGTTTGAACTGTGAGCTACCACACTTCGATTACTTCTCGCAAAACAACATGACTTTGTTCTTACGCCTAAACTCCCATACATTTTCCGGTTTAATCAAAACTAAATTTCAACAAACTTTAGCGAAGATCCCAAATAAGAAATTTCACGATAATCCGTCTTGTGGGAGTCGCCCTGTTTTATGCGAACGGAAGGACAGGGAGACATGATGAGCCTAATAGTAGCTATTCTATGTGCCTGAAACTTTTATCGGGCACAGTACGCGCCTTACTTTCTTTTCAAGTCCTGTGATAGATATATCACAGCAGATTACGTTTCACATGATTGTTACAGTAACCAGCATTATAATATTGTTCTTCATAATGGAGACGGGTTATGATCTCTGCAAGGTAGGAGCTGAATTTTATAGCCTATGCAATTTATATGAACGTCAGAGTTCAAAGTTTTCACATTTGTGACAGGCGATTGCGACCTGTGACTTGTGTATTTTATTTTCATAACTTACAAAAAAAACCCGTTGCGTGCCTTTTTTTATGAATAAGATAATACCGTAATTATTTTCCTTTTTCTATCCGTTTTGTATGTTTTAAAACCATCAAATCAATATCCATCAGAAAAGCTTTACTCGGCTAATTAGGCCTACTGGCTACGATCGCGAAGCTCAGATTTCGATTCCCATTATGAGCATTACATTCTTATTTGCTTCACATACAGACCAGCACTGGGGGAAACATCGTATGGAATTGGTACAAGTGACTTTACGTGAGGAGGAAGTGGTCGAATCGTGGAACGAAACGCTCACCTCCATTTAGTGCCAAGTTTGAAGATACATGGACATCTACCTCCACTTCCATAAATACAGCTGTCTTGCTGCTGTACAGCTTAATTAGTTAATCACACAGATAACGTTATCTTCACAGTCATCGCCTTGAGAAACTATAGTCCAGATTTGTCTTTACCTCTTACGATGACATTCGTGTTCTTGGACCCTAATATTCCTTCGCAACGTGAGAATTCATTTCCCTAATGCACCTACACACCTGGCCACCAAGAAAGCTGATGATGGGTGGGGAAGAGAGAAATTCCAAAGACCAAGATTCCCTCCGGCTTGAAGTCGCAGCCCTGGAGCCGCATAAGGCTTACGAGTATTATAGGCCTACAGGTCTGTAGTTGTGCTTGACCCTTTGCCTACCGGTAAGAGTCCTGAACGACGAAATCACCTCAGTATATTCAACGCATCCGATTTAAATACAACCGGGGGCACGCGGTGGCGCAGTTCGCTGAGGCACTTCGCTAGAAGTTGGAAGGTCGCGGGTTTGACTCCCATTTTGATTTTTCATTGACTTAATCCTTCTGGCCGCACAATGGACCTGGGTCGACTCAGCCTCTTACAGACATCAGCACCAGGGTACCTCCTGGGGGGGGTAAGCCGGTGCGTAGAGCTGACAACCTTCCCACCTTCATGTGCCGTTAGTCTAGAAATTCTGGAAGCTTCAACCTCATGCAGCTCTACAGGCCTGTCCAGGCCTGAATAGGGATTGCTTTACTGTTTACTATACATGCCCACTCCTTTCTTACCTTTTTAAGACCAGTTGTTACAGCTGTACGTTAAATAAAATAAATGTCTAAAGCTGACTGTATCCATGATACACGGCTTTATGAATGAAAGGCTAACGTATTCCAATAAAAAGGGAAGGATTTAAATCTTCCCTGTCATAAAACCTGGCTAATGTGCAGTAAACCAATGCCATGAAAAATAATGAGGGGTTTTGTCTTATAACTCAGCAAACACAGGGTTTGGTCTTACTTGTATTATTGATCAAGATCAGTAATGTATTATTCCTGAGTATAAGTACATATTATATTAATTCTCTTTGCAAAGATAACATACACGTACATAGGTCTGGATTTAACAAACCAGATTAGGCCGTGCTATGGATCAGGCGGTTAGTCATCGGCCTCTCACCGCGGAGGCCCGGGTTCGATCCCGGGTCGGTCCAGAAAAAATACCTAATCATCTTCATCTTCCTCATACGGTTGCACAATGAGCCTTCAAGGCTACGGTGCGTCCGTAGCATCTGCTACGGAGCCTTTCAATAAAAAAAAAATAGATTTCGATAAGCAAATGACTGGTAACAATGATGAGGTACACGGATAAATGAGCAGCTGTTACACACTCTACTGCACTTCATTATGTATTATTGTGTTTTGAATATTCTCTGCGAGACAGGTCATATCCAATCTTACACAACCTTGATTTTAAATGAGAAGACAGAGACACAATTTTAATTCATTATCACGAAGTTTCAATAAACTTCGGTGATTCATAACCCAGCAGCCTACGAGTCAATAAGAAATAGTAAAAAAGGAATCCCGTTACAGGCCTAGACAGGCCCTTAGGGTTCCAGGAGGTTCAGGCTCCCAGATTTGTAGACAATCGGCACATGAAGGTGGTAAGGTTGTCAGCCCTAAGCACCGGCCGCCTTTACCCCCCAGGAAATACTCCTGGTACTCATTTCTGTTAGAGGCTGAGTCGACCCCAGGGCCATAGTGCGACCGAAAGGATTATGTCAAGGAATTAATTCCAATGACACCATCGGGAATCGAACCCGCGACGTTCCGGTTTGTAGCGTAGTGCTTCAACCAACTGCGCCACCGCGTGCCCCAAATAGTAATAAAACTGCAGGTAATTAATATATAAAAGCATAACCCAACCAGGGTCTCGTTGGTTGGAATATAATTTAATCGTAGTCTGACATGTTTCGATTAAACGATATTCAACCCAGAGTGTGAATCCTGTAGGCGTTCTTGATTGTTAATATTTGAAAAGTAAGATGAACCAATTCAAGATGGTTGCAGGTCCTCGTACGTTGATAAACCTTGACGTAGATTCATAAGTTACATTCCATTGCATTTGTTTAAATTTTTATCATTCAGAAGCGTGTTACAGACTGAGATTTTAAATTGTGATAAACATTTTTGTATCACAGTTATCTTGAAATAATAATCTGTTTCAGAGAAAATAGATACACGTACATTAACCCTTTAAGCCCGAGTATTTACACATACAAGTATTATTACCAACCACTGCACACAGTATTCTTGCTCCTACATGTTTCGGCTACGTGTTGTAGCCATCATCAGGGAGCCACATTACACAGACATGAGCAGCGTATAGTACTTCGATGAATGGTAATATGTACATTAACTTTCTACACAGTAAGTCGCTATATAATACTAGTAAAATTATTCAGATTGAAAATACATGTATGGTATCAAAACACAGAATGTTAGTACATAAATTATAAAATATACTGACTGTCCCCAAACATCGTGCATTGTAAAATAACTTCTGTTTTTGTGGGGTGGAGACCTAAAGTTTGATACCCAATGCTTACTGCATGAGTGATCGTTCTGCACTACCACTGGCAGTGCATAACTAGTATTATATAGCGACTAACCGTGTAAAAGGTTAATTATATATTACCATTCATCGAAGTACTACAAGCTGCTCAAGTCTGTAGAATGTGGCTCCCTGATGATGGCTAAAACACGTAGCCGAAACATGTAGGAGCTAAAATACTGTGTGCATTGGTTGGTAATAAAATTTTATGCGTAAGGCAATTGCACGGAATATGTACAAAATTCAGTATACCGCAGTATATAAAATCGTGTTCCGACAAATGTACACCCTTTATTATCTGTTATTTAATACAGTTTATATTAAAATAGTCCAACATGTTTCGAACCATGTCACAGTTCATCCTCAGAGACTCAATT